>OY992532.1:75284065-76747778 GCA_963921185.1 Dasysyrphus tricinctus | reverse complement strand
GAACTACTCAGGCCCCAGGAGTCAAAAATTTGCCGTGTCTCCGCAATATCCTCATCTTTCCATACTACCGCTGGAATGCTCACTAATTCACCGGGTAGTTCAATTTCACTTTCACTCGCGTTAAAATATGGAATATTTTCCATTTCAAAACTCTCTTTACTTACTTTATAATTTTTTTCCCAAATACGATAGGCCGATACGGGTCAAATCACACGCACGTCTAATTGCGATCACAATTCCCTTAACAATGCAAATGCAAAGCACCGTTGCAGGTATCACACACAAACACAATGTTTATGAGAAAACTCATGCTAATAAGAAGGAATTCTTTTTGTTTCAAGAATATTTCCTTAGACGAGTGAAAAGTAATAAGTTTACCTTTTTAAACCAGAAAGCTAATAAGAATACACTCTCATAGACGGTGTCCACATTGGGTATGAAAAAGTGGATTTTTAATGACTTTTCAGTATTCACATCTCACTTCAATGAAGGAGTGGGAGCGAGATATGAATACTGAAAAGTCATTAAAAATTCACTTTTTCATACCCAATGTGGACACCGTCATATGCATGACATTCATTTGAACAGTGTATACATAACCTACCCCGCATTATAAGTTTATCTTTTTAAAATCGAAAAGTAATAAGGTTTTCTTATTGTTCATCAAACGCTTGATCTACTGCCTAAATTTTTAAAAGAAAAACTTTTCGATTTAAGAAGATGTCTTCTACAAAATGATTAGTAATAAGGTTTTCACATTGTTTACATCATTTAATGTGACTTTCCATTTAGAAACTGTAGTACAAAATTTTCAAAACTTCAATAAGATTTTCTTTATAAAATCAATTAGATTTCTCTATGAAAATATCATATTATTCAATACTTTCAATAAGATTTCTTAGCAAAGTAGCTCAATAAGGCAATCTTATTGATTTTATGTAGTACTTTTTCTCTCTGTGTTTAAAAACTTTATATCAGCCTGGTTTAAACGACTATTTCTCGGTCGATTTTTATCCAAACTGTTTTTTTTTAATTTATTTTAAAGGAAATTTAATTATCTTTCTTTGCGATTTTTCACATTTATTTGCAATGATTTTTTTTTTTTAATATAGCTAGCTAAAAAATTTTTAAATTTTTTTTCAAAACTCCATTTCAATGGTTAATTTTATTTTCTACAAAAAAGGTTTTGAGAATTATCTCGAAATTTTGCTTCGTTTTCGAGTTATATGCAAAGAACCAAAAAGGGTGCTTTTGCACCCCGCTCTCCAAAATGCACCATCTGATTTAATAGCACTCCGCGGTTTTCTTATCTTCAATGACCCCTTTGAAAATTGTTACAATAAAATTCCATGAACGTCTTACTTCCTTATTGACCTGTTTTTTAGGACATAATCAATAGCCTATTATCAGTTTTTCTGGCTTTGGTCGTTCATCTCACAGTCAAAAGTTTCATACAATATAGTCAAAAGAATAAAAGCAAAGCATTTTTTTTAAATACCAAAACAACAAAAATATTTGCTTATACCTTTTAAAGCGAAGTATACTGTACAAAACACATGTATTTCTTTTATATGAGTTATATTTGAACAAAAATTAGGATTTTTATTATTTCACCAAAAATCCCAATCAATAATCTTCATCATCTCCCAAAATTTCATACTTTTAAACGCAACCCTTAAAAAGATAAAATTCAATAACTTCAAAAAAATTCAAATAACCGTTACCAAGCTTAACGGCTACATGGACAAATAATTTCTAGATTCTGCACACCTTTGGGATAAAAACTTTCCAATAGTATTTAATTCATGTATTAACGGAGAAAAGTGTACTGATAGTCCAGTAAATAGTGAAATTTTACTACTGACCAAATGGAAAAAAATAGCGGCAGGCTGAAATTTTGCAGGTCGTGTCGGGGGTAGGTATACAACTTAAATTTACGTTGGCGACCTCCTACCCCTTGCAGGGCCGCTGCCGCGCCCACTTTTCTGCAATCATGGTTTATGAAGAAATGGCTCGACCGACATGAATGAAATTTTCATAATTTGTTAATATGATCAAAGAAAAAATTAAGAAGATATTTAAAGTAAAATCCGCCCACTGACACGCCCACTTTTCTTATTTCTTTGTTTTTTATAAACTGTTCCAAGGATTTCCATGAAATCTTAAGACTTTGTTCTTAAGGATGAGAAAAAATTGTCAAATTGGTTTTAGTAAAATCCGCCCACTTTTCTCAAGTCTTTATTTCTTGGAAACGCCTCCTACGATTTGTATGAAATTCTGAGAGTTAATTCTTATGTAGGAGAAAAAAATTTAAAAAAGTTATTGTATTTAAATCCCCGTCTTAGACGAATAGTATTTAAATGTACAAAAAATTGTGGACGCGCTTGTGGCTACCGAAAAGCTGGTCTGAAATGTACACCAATTTGCAAGAATTTGCAGTGGGGAAACCTGCGACCATAGTCGACAGATATCTCTACTAAACGAAAACGACGATTGTTTTGGCGATGAAATTTCAATTGACAAAAGTGACGCTGGGCCTTTGATTGAGAATGAGAATGAACTACCAGGTCCTTCTCAAAAACGCAACAAATATACAAATATTAATAAGATACTAGTATCGCCCCGTGGTCGAAATTCGACCTTTCTCTATTAATGTTTTAATGGCAACATATTAATATAAAAATTAGATTCTGCCAGAGCGATTGGCTATACCTTTCAAATAAAAAAAATTGTGAAAATACGATGCCATTAAGTCAGTTAAAAAGGGAGATATAGAAAAGTGTTTACGTATTAATATATAGATTATGTTGATAAGGCCTACAGTGGACACCACTGTGCTGTTAACTCTACCTCCAGGGTGGTTTGGAAATGAGTAATGTGCTTAATCAACACAATTGGACTTCCCACCCCCCTATAAACACTGATGAATAATACTAATTGTAAGTTTCGCTCGAAAAAACAAGATTTGAAAAGTGGGCGTGGCACCGCACCTGCAAGGGGTAGGAGGTCGCCAAAGTTGTATACCTACCCCCAAAACGACCTGCAAAATTTCAGCCTACCGCTATTTTTTTCCATTTACAATTCTAATTTTACTGTACTATGAAAGAACTTCCATACATTTTGCTTAGCATATTAATATATAGAAGATTACTGCCTACTTAAGTTAACAACTTAATTAACATCAATTAACTTAAATTTGTATTGATAAGATTTCACACTTAACTCACTAACTTAACTATAGATATCTCATGTTTGATTATACCTACTATATGTTTATTAATAGGTCCTTTAAGTATAAAGTTTGAAGAAAATCACTCAGCAGGCCTAATTTAAACACGATCTAATATTACTTTTCCACAATACTTTTACTAAGCAAATAGGTACATATATCTAAATAAATCGTAACCTAACAGTCTATAGCTTTCAGCGTGATGATTTACTTTTGATTTTTCTTCAAACAGAAAAAGATTTTTGAAATAAAATAATAAAATATTTAAATCCATGCAATAGAACATGTAAAAACCAACTGACTCCACTAGAAACAGCATTCACAATAACAATCAATCAATCGAATTTAATTAGTTATGTCAAACAATATCTTCATAGAGATGCTGTAGCGGATAACGAATGCGTCCATTCAAGAACGCACTGAAATTACCATAACGCCAATCATATACAAACGTCAATTAGGCTTCGAGATGCTGTCTTAAGTCCGATGAGTAACAAGCATCATCAAGATATGGAAACGAATGGAATACTCAATGTGTAAACATCACCATCGCATCATAGTGACCTCGCGCATTGCTTCCATATGCGATACAAGATACAATTATTATGAAAAACCTACCTACGTTCCAGCTTAATGTTCCCTTGGGGCAAATGGAGATTGGAGCGCTCTCCCCACTAGCTGCTAGCTGATGCGGCAGGCAGCGAGATGGTTTTATGATGGCTCCTGATGACATTTTCCGGTTTGGATATAGGTAAATGAGACATCATCATCTTTGGACGTTCCTGTCGTTTTCATCGTTGTTGTTGCCGTTGCCGTTGAGTGCATAGTTATGGTCGTTGGTCGTCAAAGTCCAAGGACCGGGAACGGGATCAACAGACACGACCAACGACGAATGAGAGGCGCTTTAATCCCTCTAAATCCTCCATCCCTGATTGATTCCATTCGTATGGTGCTGGTGCTTCCTTGGCAACCGTCACCGTCACCGTTCGCCGTGGTCGTCGCAATGTTTGCCGCCCGATTATGTCTTCATTTAATGTCATGTTATTTATGAATGTGACTCAATTTATCTGTCGAGGGTGCGGGATGGGCAAGGTATGCCAGATATTTATATAAAATATGATAAAGGAATAATTGGGGATACAAGCTAAAAAAAAAAAAATAGCTCCATACCACTAGACGTTTCTTCTTGCTCAGCAGGACCTCATCGCAAACTCCGAGCTTCCTATATTTGCATTAGGAGTAGGGAGGTAGAGGTACTCATACTTTGGTGATGGGAGAAGCTGATGGTTAAGTAAAAATACATTTTTGAGATAATTGGGAAGTTCATGTAAGAATCGGTGGTGGATTTATGCATCCGTGGATTGAGTAAAGTCGATGTCTTCTCGGATTTCCATTTCGCCGGTACAACGCAGACATAGCGATAAATTTGCGATCGTTTAAGATTTGTTTGTCCTCGCCGGCCAGTCGTTCGGCCATCCAGAAATGCAGTCAAGCAAAGGGGTCACCCTCAGCATTTATGAGTGGTGGGACATCGCTCGCATCGCAATGCGCATCGGTATTAAGTCATTTTAATTGAATTGTTTCAGAACTGAGGTTTCTTGGCAAGAATGGACTGTTGGTGGTTTCATAAATTTAAATTTTGACATTAACTTATGTTAATATTAGGGTTTCCTGGCCGACCCCGAGCGCCAGTGGTGTGTTGTCCGGTGGGAAATAATTCCTCGATATAAAGAAGCTCATAATTTAATGATTATAATTGGAAGAGAAAGTTGAAGTGAGGTTTTTATTGTGTAATTACAAGCTTATAGCTTGTCCGATAAAATTAAATCGCGTATTAATAATTTTATTGCCAATTCAACATGATATGTCAACTCATATGAAAGTGGCCTTAATTCTGATTTATGGCCTACAATGTAAGTAGTTTTTGATGGCCTGCTGAGTTGGGGTATTAAAATTTGTTGTCATGGAGCCTTTTAACGAGCACCACCCAGATTTTAAACATGGTGAACATACAAATTTCGATTGAGGTATTGAATGATAATGATGTTTTTTTCAGAAACAATCTTTTTTGCTTTTATGGATTATTTTTATAGTACCTAGTGGCATAATGGTTAGTGGGTCGATTCCCAGCCGTGCCACCTAAAAACAAAAATGTTTTATCCGAGGAACTGCCTCTTGCGAGGAACTGACAAATCTTCCAAGTGTATACTTGTCATGAACAAGTACTTCTCGTCTAGCCATTCGGACTCGTCAAAAACTGTATGTCTCTTCCATTCTTGCCCACAACACGCACACAGGAATGGTTGAGAGTTGTAAGTCACTAGGCCCTGGTTCTCCACGACGACCACCTAGTCTATTTTCTTTATTTTATTAGTTTTATTTAAGCTTGAGTGAAGGTTTTTAAGAAAACAGTAGAGTTAAAATCTTGAGTGCAAGAATGACCTTTTTGACTTAATTTGTTTATTTTGAAATATTATCAATATGAAATAGAAAATATAAAGGGTGTTTTTTTTAGAGGTATTGAACTTTGAAATCGAATAAAACAAAGATGATTTTTTAAATAGAGATGAAATTTACTTTATTGGAAAGATAATCTTCTGGCACGGCTGACTCGGCCGTAGTCTAATCTGCAGGTACAATTTTCGACGACTTTTGCAAACATTTGTGGCTGTATATCGGTAATAACTCGGCGAATGTTGTCCTCCACGTGGTCAATCGTTTCGGGCTTATCGGCGGCGGCGTAGACTTGCGACTTCATATATCCCCACAGAAAATAGTCAACAAGCGTTAAATCGCACGATCTTGGCCAATTCACGGGTCTAAAACGTAAAACTATGCGGTTACCAAACGTTTCCTGCAATAAATCAATTGTGGCACGATCTGTGTGACATGTTGCGCCGTCTTGTTGCAACCACAGCTCTTGTACATCATGGTTGTTTATAGTTGATGAACGAAAAAGTCAGTAATCATGGTTCTGTAGTGGTCACCATTGACTGTAACGTTCTGGCCAGCATCATTTTTAGGGAATTCAATTATTCCACCAACCCATAAAGCACACCAAACAGTCAGTTTTTGAGGATGTAACGGTGTCTCAACATATACTTGAAGATTATCATCACTCTAAATACGGCAGTTTTGTTTATTGACGTATCCATTCAACCACAAGTGCGCTTCATGGCTAAATAAAATTCGTTTATTTCGTATTTCGAACAGAGCCATGATTTTCAAAATGCACAATTTGGAAGTGTTGTTCAGATATCAGTCTATTCATGTTGAAATGCCAAACCAAACTAAAAATAAATCATTTGACTGATGACAAATAAAATAATAATAAACAAATAATTTCATAATTTTACATTTTACCAAAACTACAGATCAACATTTTCAAAACAAATTCATATAAAGAATACGGGTTCATGAGTAAATAAATTTGCTTACCAAAATCGTTATTTTTATAAATACAGTAGACGCTCGGTATAGTGAAGAAATTAAAACCAGGCCTGTTCACTGTTTAGAGATTGTTCACTTTTTCGAGCGGGAGTTTTCAAAAGAAGAAAGTGATCCAAAATGCAAATTTTGTTCGATGTGAATGTTTTTAAATTTATTTATTTATTTATTTATTTAGCTTAATACAAGCGTGCACTTAAGTGTCTACTTAATTCTAAACTTAATTCTATGGTGGGTTTTTCGTTTTTTTTTTTTTTTTTTTTTTGTTGCTCACCCACCAGCTTTTTTTTTACATAAAAAAACTTAAAAATAAATCCTAAAAATAAATTAAAGACAACAGGGGCTTTGAAATTAGGACGAGTTATAAAGAGAGGTTCGGAGTGAGGAAGAGCTGATATGGAAGTCAAAGATGTCCTGTGAATTATTGGCTAGACGCAACATTCTTGAGATTGGTTCAAACCGACCACAGCTTGTGCGGTGATGAGAAAGGCGGAAGAAAGAAGTGGATCTGAGAGAACGTGGGTTAGTAGTAATAGGAATCATTTCCAAAAGATAGGAAGAATCAATATTCCCAGCGAGGAGCTGGTGCAGAAAAAGTATGTCAGCATATTCTCGACGTTTTTTTAAGGTTGGCAAATTGATCAATTTTAATCGAACTTCATAAGGGGGTAAGATGAGATTATCAGACCAAGGAAGACCGCGGAGGGCAAATCGAAGAAACCTACGTTGCACAGCTTCAATTCTTTGGGAATGACAGTTCTGATATGGCGACCAAACTTGGCTAGCGTATTCAAGGAGGGGTCTAACAAAAGTTATGTAGAGGGACTTAGTGACATAAGGGTTCGAGAATTCCTTAGACCAACGTTTTATAAAGCCGAGTGAAGAATTGGCCTTGTTAATTACATGGTCAAAATGGGCACGAAAGTTTAGCTGACTGTCGCAAATTACTCCCAAGTCTCTAATAGAACAAACAGATGGAATAGCTACATCATGAAAGTAATAGGTTCGGGAATGTAGGGGTAATCGCTTTCGGGAGAAAGTTATGAACTGGCATTTAGCAACATTAAGTTCTAAAAAATTTTTGTCGCACCAGGTTTGGAATGAAATGAGATCGTTTTGAAGTGAAAGAGAGTCAGTGGGAGTAGAATTGACCTATATAAATTAAGCATTAAACAAGGCTTTCGCTCTGGCTTAAACAAAAAACAGAAACAGTTCCTCAGAGCTCTCAAGCTATGTAAAATGGTTGCGCGACATTTTTATAGAAAATACGTTTTTACATAAAATTTTGTGTATTCACTATTGTGGATAGTTCACTATTTCGAGATTCACTACAGCGAGCGTCTACTGTATTTTGAAACACTTTGTATTAGCGTTTTGTTGAGATTCTAAAGTGAGCATGACATCATGCTTAAATTCTTATATTCAAACCTCCAATAACGAAAAATTAGCAGCACATTTGATCTTCAATATCTTTGGCTTGATATGGAACATTTCTTATTTTTCACATGAAGGAATAAAAAAAAACACGCCTATTTAGTTATATTTTTATTTATATTTATATTTATATTTATATTTATATTTATATTTATATTTATATTTATATTTATATTTATATTTATATTTATATTTATATTTATATTTATATTTATATTTATATTTATATTTATATTTATATTTATATTTATATTTATATTTATATTTATATTTATATTTATATTTATATTTATATTTATATTTATATTTATATTTATATTTATATTTATATTTATATTTATATTTATATTTATATTTATATTTATATTTATATTTATATTTATATTTATATTTATATTTATATTTATATTTATATTTATATTTATATTTATATTTATATTTATATTTATATTTATATTTATATTTATATTTATATTTATATTTATATTTATATTTATATTTATATTTATATTTATATTTATATTTATATTTATATTTATATTTATATTTATATTTATATTTATATTTATATTTATATTTATATTTATATTTATATTTATATTTATATTTATATTTATATTTATATTTATATTTATATTTATATTTATATTTATACATTAAAAAAAAATATATTTTCTTGAAAGACCATGTTCTTTTGAAATATGTATCAAGCTCTCAAAAAAAATGGAAAACTTTAGCCAAATATTTTTTTTAATTTGTTGAAAATTTTGAAGAACATTATCTACTTTTTATATTTTTTAGAAGCTTTTGCATAAGAAAAATTATTAAGTCAGACCGATTAAAAAAAAAAAAAATAAGAAAAATGTTCCTTGGTATGTAGGTAGGTACCATTAATAACAATTTTTGAAAGATGATTTCCCACCCAATGGCAGCTCTTACTAACAGTTTAATCTAATATTTAAAAAAGTTATGGAGCCTATAAAAATTAATACAAAATTTCATTTTTAGTTAGTAAAAAAAATAAAAATGTGTGGGGGAATGACGCTATGCACCATTGTTAAGGAAAATCCACTCAAAAACAGGGGCTTAGGTTATAGCCGAAAAGAAAGGCTGACAGAACACACCGAATTGCCAAAAGGTACCCAATTTTTTCGTGTTCCCTATCACCGTAACGTCAGGTTTGATTGAAATCTATGGTTCGAATTCCTAAACAATTGCAAAACATGCCTAATACCTAGTACCTTTATAGCAAGTAAAAATTTGCAATGAATTGTAAATTTTTGTCTTCTTTTAAACCAATTAAGGACTTACATATAAAGTTTAGTCATGAAAGACGGAAATCAGATAGGAAACGGATATCACTAATAAGTTTACATATACATAATATTATGTTGCTCTTGAATAGGAATTATTTAACTCTAGACCATGATATTTTAATATCCGATTACACGCATTCGTAAACAATAGATGTAGCCTTAGCTAAGACCCAGACATACATCATCCTTCGTGTAGGTATTGTGGCTGTAGATATAGTAAAACAATGATTTATTTGAGACAAAAGTAAGATTTATACAAAACCATAAGGCTCTAAGGAGGGAGTCTTATAAGAAAAGATTTCTACAAACAACGAATGTTTATTCAAAATGATGTAATCCTCTTTGGCAAAACCGCCTCTAATCTTGTTTTGAATTTTGCTTTGCGGTAAGGCTTAGAATGTAAATCCCTTATTACACGCTGGATTATTCAGATTCAATTAGGATTAAGACAGAGGTATTTCATTGTAGATAATATTGTAAAGCAGTATCTAGATTTGAAAAATTAGTCAGTCAGTCAGTAAAACTATCTTGTCATCTCTTTGAGGCACGTGTTCTTAAAAATGATAAATACCATGGGGCATATTCATAGATGTTGTTCAAGCAGTTGCTAGCAAAAACTGGAGTTTTTCTAATGAAATTCCCATAGGATAAGCTCCAGTTTTTCTTAAAAACAGCTTAGCCAACATCTATGAATATGCCCCCATGAGTTTTTTATTTAAACAGGCTAAGAAGTTTATCAAACTGTTTTATTTATGTTGGTACAATCTAGGGTAGCGCTTATTTTTTACATTTTTAATTCCTTTCGCTTTTAACGAGATATATATTGCCTAAAAAAAATTTAAAATTTTATTGAAAATGTTGTTCTTTTAAAGGTAGCTACCTACTTTTTGAAACATTTCTTGATATAATTCTCTCTTACCAAAAATCAATGCTAAACTTTTTTCTGCAGGAACTGTTTTCGAGAAATATAAAATTTTCTGTAATAATTACAGTTGTTATATAAGTAGGTACCGTTGAATTATTTTTTTAAATTGTGTGGGTAGTATTCTAGAACTTCAAGAGAAAAGTCTTAGTAAATCGACTGAGGCAAGAAGGAGCCATTTCTGAAAAGTTGACTTAAATTTAAAAAAAATTGTTTATAATCAACAAAACCAAGTTATGTTCTGGATTTTTTTCTTCACGTTGATTTTCTTCAATTTTTTGAGTAATTAAGTGCCAACCGATAGCTTTAGTCCAAACATTTACAAAACTATGTCGGTTTTCTGGTCGCAATAGTTAGAAAATGCACTTTTCAGGTTGCATTTTCCGCTGAATGTACCTATAATAAAGCAACTTCTATAAATTTGGAATCCTCTACACGAAACCGATACTGCCGTCCTAAGAAAAAAGGGCGTAATTGCCAAAATTCCAAAACTGAGTTATAGTACCATAGTTTTAACCGTTAAATAGTATGTTTTATTTGTGTAAAGCTATGTAATAATTCATATTTTTAACTGACAATGGCTGTAATTCATGAACGCAATCACCTAAAGGATTTTAATCAAACCTACCTTTCAAAAAATGCACGATGTAGAAGACTTAACCTAACTTAGCGTTCTTCATTCACAAAAATAAAAATTCGACTCCTATAGGTACAAATAAAGGCTCTCCCAAACCAACGCGAAACATTCGCCGACGACGCGAAATCATTCACAATAATATAAAAAATGAAAGATACACAACAACAAAAAATCGCCTTTGCGAATGATTCGCTACGAATTCGCGTTGGTTTGGGAGAGCCTTAATAGCTTTTTTTTTATTTATTAATGGTCAAGGCCAGATGCCCTGTGAACTACACAGCAAAATAACTATAATCGAATGTTCCAATTATTTAATGACGAACACTAAGATTGTCCTCCTCCTACAATTTGGTTTCCTTCTATATAAAAGCATTAATCAAAATAACGTGCTACTTCGTAAGAACAAATTTCACAAATGAATACGAATAGCCAAAGAGGGCACACTTAAGTGAACAGGACACGATCACAGCACGTACGGTTTTTTGCAGTTCTGATTTTTTTTTCTTGTGAACATAATTGCATCGATTTCTGAATGACCTGATGTGTGTCCTGATGACTCTTGGGTCTGAAGGAATTCGGATGCAGTTCCATTAATTTTCAGTAGTGCTGTATCACTTCTAAGTGATATGTTGCGCAGGATTCATCTTCTTCTGTCTGGAATAATTTTTTTTTTTAAATTGCCCTAATTTATCCACCCACTTTTATTTTCAGAAGTGAGGGCGAATTTCGCATTTTTTTTTTTGTGAATATCTGCCAAAGGTGTAATCATTGATCATTGAGTGTATAGTTTTATGAATGTCCTTCAAGAAGCAAAATGCCGGTGCCGCCATAACCATCACCATCCACCATGCCGACTGAGACAGACTGATGCAAGAATCATTAGTTTGGCTGTTTTTTTTTTTTTTGAAAATGTAGACGTGCTATTTTTTGTTTACAAAAAGTTTTGTCTACAAAAAATATCAAATGGCGATGGTTCAGGGAACATTTAAAAAAAATAAAATATTAAGGATATTTCTTGTGATTTTTACGGGTATTGGATTAAGCGGTAATATAGGTTATACAATTTATGCTTAAATACCTAACATGGTAGGTTCTTATTTTGATAAAAAAAATTGCCGGATTGTTTTTAATGGCATATACGTATGTATATACCGAATAAAATCCTTTCGTTCAGCCAGCGAAAAATTTCGTAGGTATAATTATTTCTCAACTCAAATTCAGCCAATGATGGATTTTTGTTTCCTCAATAAATAGTCGATCATACATTGATGAAGCTGTGTAGCAAGAAAAAAAAATTGTTTTGCTCAGTCAGTGATATTATTTCATTAGTGTAGCTAGACTTCTTAGACATTTTCAAGGACCAACAGAAATAAATATACCCACTTGACCAATGTTTACCCTCAAAGGTTTAGTGATTTTAGTTTCTTTTATTATTTGCATGTTACTTACTTGGAATACTCATATATTTATCACAAAATTTATAAGGCACTTGACCGCATAGGGAAATTATGTTTGCGTATTTATTTTGGTATGTTCCCATTGTTTCTTAAGGTTTACATAACCAACAACATTCATTGATCCCACTTCAAAGGAAAGTCACGCCTTGAAGAGCAATTAAAAAAATATAAAACGAGCCGAATCACATCCTTGATCCTGCCGACCGTCTTAATCTATTCCATACCTATTGGGACTCTACAAAAGATTATACCGACTAACAATGATGTTGAATTAAGCTGTTTGTGGTCTACCGATCATTTCCTTCAATTCTTTTGTTTCGAATCATACTGCATCTCTCGTCTGGGATACTGAGAAGTAGATCACCCACATTCACATCTAAGAGATTTTTATCTTAATCGTAATATTCTATAACGATCGATATATTCAAATTTTGAGCTTGTTTGCATATTAAAAAAAAATTGAGGGAGCAACATTAAGAAAAATACTACCTTCCTGCTCCTTAATGTTTTTTTGTTATAATATGATCAGCAATTATGGAGGATTGAGTATCCTAGGCGAGATTATATAGCTTATGTTTGTTTGAGCATTAAGTACCATCGATGCTAGTACATGACGATTATTTTGAAGGTCCTCCTTCAAAATCCGACCAGAAACGTGAGATTAAACAATAAAAAAATAAAACCCACATCCATTGGCGATTTTATTGTGCAGCTATAAAAATATCTCCTGTTTAACGAAATTAAAAGTTTTTGATTACAGCAGTCAGAGAGAGAGAGAGAGAGCTCAGGGGGTTAAACCTCAAACGGCATAAGTACATTATAATGATCTTGCATCAATAAAATCAACTTGATCGTGCTTTTGAAACATTGTTTCGCCGCAAGACTTAAGTCAATTAATACAGTTTTTAATTGCCCGTTTATTTGAACATTTTCCATGTTACAAACTTAATGGTGGAGCTGCGCGGATCAGAAGTCGTTGCATTTATATAGCACTCACTGGGGGTTGTTCCAATCACTTAATGCGTGTATATATGTAACTGCATCTATATTTTTGAGAATTTTTAATTTGATTGCGATTTTGATTGTTATTTCATTTTGACTGGTAGTTTAAATTCAGTTAACTTTAATACGGGTACACCTACATAAGCAAAGCGCAGTCTGGTCCTTGAAAACAAAAAATGTTATGGCTTTTCGGAAAGCTTCAAGATAATATATTTCTTAATCACGATTTCTGATTATGTGTCATGGTGATATCTTCTTTAAAAATAAAAATTTTAATTATTGTTTGTTGCAACATTGTTGTTAGCACTTAATATCACCATACAATGTTGTGGCGACGACGCAGACACAGAGTTATAATATTTTATTTTGGTTTTAATTTAATTTGTTTTATCAAAGGTTCTCGTCCTGATTAGCAATTCACCATTTATTGGACTACAAATTATTTTCTTAACACAAACCAAAGCAACGCAACGTTGAAAATATTCACAACTGAGTTGTTTGTATACGGTGTACGTCATTGCCCTTATACAGGGTTTTCCAATAATGGTGTGTCGATGTTGAAATGGAATAAAAAATCTGTGTGTGTGGTATTAACGATATTTGAAAGGAAAATAAATGCAATTACGTTAGGAATATGAGATCCTTCAATTGTCTACAGCAGGGCGCCATTGCACAGGGGCCCTTATCTGAGATAACCAGCGAATTTCAGCGATGGTTGAATTGAATTTCAGAGCATCTGTCGATTGTGGCGTTTTGTTTTGAGCATAGAACTGCGACTTCAGAAAACCCAACAAGAAAAAGTCCAACTTGGTGGATCTTGGTGGTTAATTCACATCACCTCTGCGATAGATAACACTTACCTCAAATTGATCATAAAAAATTCTATGGATTCAGAATAACAATTTTGACAGGACAGGAACTGTCATTTTTTTTACATTTTACATTTGCATTTTTATTCGCTCATTTTGCACTTCATCAAATGGTGGGTATAACCCAGTGTAGGGGAGAGTGGGCCAAATAACACTTTTTACTAAAACCGAATAAAGTTACAAACCTGCGTTTTTTGGGCACCACTAGCATAACTTCTCCCGCTGACGTCCAATCGGCAACTGAAGAAGATATGCCGGTAGATATGGAAAAAATGAACATTTTTCTCTTTTACGCGAATATTGAGAGGAACCCTGTTTTTTAGCTGTTACTTCTTACCCCTGTTACTTTTAACCCCACCCTCCCCTACTCCTTAATATAAATATAAATATAAATATAAATATAAATATAAATATAAATATAAATATAAATATAAATATAAATATAAATATAAATATAAATATAAATATAAATATAAATATAAATATAAATATAAATATAAATATAAATATAAATATAAATATAAATATAAATATAAATATAAATATAAATATAAATATAAATATAAATATAAATATAAATATAAATATAAATATAAATATAAATATAAATATAAATATAAATATAAATATAAATATAAATATAAATATAAATATAAATATAAATATAAATATAAATATAAATATAAATATAAATATAAATATAAACTAAATCCATAGGTTGAAACATATTTTTAAAAAATGTTTGAATTTATAAAAAAAAAGTCTCAATTACATTTTGAAATTCAATTTTTATATGAAATGAAGATTTGCACAACAAATTTTTTTTCTTAAAAATGATTTAAGAATTTTATACTTAAAAAGTATTTTTTTTTTTTGTTGTTTTAAGCGCTCCATCGATTCTAAGATTTTGTTTCATTCATATTTGATCAAGCAATCGGAGATCAAAAAAAAAAATAAAATGGATAAATAGGTCAAAATCTGGTTACTTTTTCCTTTTTTTTCTATTTATTTATTTCCTTTTTGAATCAAGTTGTTTTCGTGAGATGTTTTTGAAAAGTTAATTTTATTTCAAAGTAAACATATTGTTGAAAAAATTATCACTTTAAAATATAATTTCCCAGAAACTTTTCACGAAAATAACTTGATTTTGAAACACAAATAAAGGAATGGAATATTAGTTTTCAAAAAAATGTGAAATTTTTGTCGAACTATGAACGGTTCACCAGACATTTTATAAAACGCGTTTTCCAAGATGACGGCTGACGCTCGCGAGTCCCCGCCCCATCCCGCCAACTTGGATTTACATTCGGTGGACATTCCTGAAATATTCCATCAAGAAATTTAGTTCAGTAAAAATTTTATTTTTAACCTATTTTTTGGCTCTGGCTCTTGGACTAAAAACATCCAAAAATGGATCTACAATTTTTTGCCAGTTTTGATCGGCTAAATGAGAACCACTTATTTATGATAAGCAGGGATAGGATTGCGCTAACTTTGCCTTTCTTGTGTGTTTTCGTATGAAGGTATAGACCTTATGCTTATACAAATACGTTTCACGTCCTCCTGATTCCAAAAATATATGTACTTTATTTTGACTTTTTTACCCGTTAATGTCTTTTTTGCTTATTTTGCCTCTTTCGCTTTTTTTTCTTTAAAGTTTATTTTTTTGGAAAAAAATATAATATAAGAAAGTTGTTTTAAGAAAGTATCTGTATATCTACGTACTTCTTTTATAAACTTATATTTGCTTTGTTCCAAAGATTAACAAAAACGGCCAATAATGCCAATTTTTGTCCAATTCCTGTTCCACATCTCAAAAATTGTGATATTTGGGGCTGAAGAGAGTGCTCACCAGAGAATCAAATATTTCCCCTTCTTGACAAATTCTGTCCAAGAAAATTTCTTGGGCAGAAGTTCTAAGGTCTGTCAGATGGCAAGTTGGCGTTGGTCAGATGTGACATACAAACTTGCGATACCAACAATTTTTGCCAAAAACCTCTGGAGTAAAACTATTAGGTATTTCCATCTAGGAATACTGGGCAAGTGTTCTCAATTTTAGGAATCTCAAGGAAAATTTTGTAAAAGTGAATGGCTGATTGCAAACAAAACTTAGAATACTGCCGAAGAGGGGTTTTAACTCTTTCAAGACGTTTTTAAAAGGCAATCGTAGAAGGTGAGCTTTAAAAAGCTGTTCCTTGTTTAATGATACTATAATTGAACGTTAATTTATGTTAATTTTCCCTTTATAAAGCCTTTTTTTGCCTTTTTCATGATTTTATTTTGCCTTTTTAAATTTGTTAGGTCAACAAAATCCTTTCCCTGATGATAAGTATACTCTCGGAGGATTTTTCAGTTCCTCAGAAGAGGCAGAATCTTAGAAGAAACTTTTCTCTTCTTAGGTGACATCGGCTGGGAATCGAACCCAGACCTTCAGCATAACAGTCCAACGCACTAAACAATATGCCAAGACCCACGAGGTACTGCAGGGAGTAGGTGATATCATGTTATATTCTGTTGTAAGTATATTTCATTAACGCCTGGAATCATGGCTAATGCCCATTAGATTTTTCAAAAATATTTTTACGAAATCAAAATTGAATAAATAACTTTTTTCTAGCAATTTTGATAAAGATCATAGCTCTAGTGCAAAAATTTGTCGTCAACAATTGAATTTTGAATTATTAAATAAAAAATACAAAATATGGAAACAACAACGACGACGCGACGAAACGGCAATGTTATATTCTTCCTCGTGTTTGCTTCTTGTTCGTTTAAACTCAAAAAGAACTTCCGTAAATATGTAAGGGACAGTTTTGTATGCTTCGATCTTCGCAGTGAAGTAGATTGTCAACAAGATGTAGATTTTAGAAAACACAAAAACTGTAAACAAAGGTTGAAATAAGAACCTCTACGCACTAGGAAGCCCATTGTATGTACATATCTCCTAGAGCATGTAAACTTAGCTTAAAGGCACGAGTCAACATTTTCGAAAAGCTGTTCAAACACAAACGTTCAGCATGCAAAACGCCTACCTAGAAAACAGGAACTCCATATAGGCCACCAAAGGAGCTCCCAGAACCATATTGATAAGGAAGTGCGATTGCTGCTTGGAGTGATACTTCCGCATGATGGAAAATACCTCCGATGAATAAAATCCCGAATTTATATTCTTATATGTGGGGAAGATCCTAGATGTGGATTGGCATAATGACTATACGAACCACGGTGACACTATAATCAAACCAAATACATTCCCTTGCATATTTACACTTGCGCAAGGTGAGAAGAAGCAGATGCGCGCATATTTTGGCGCTCTTATAGAGCACACGGACATCTATCACCGTCATCGATCGTCGTCTTTATAAATAGTAGATTCTAGTCATGTAGTTCGGAGGCCTTTTGATTCCACTTACACCTTTTAACACACGCCTACAACTTTTATCACTTTTGTCGATCAAAATACACAAATGTATATCTTTTTATGCTACCATTTTTCTGAGTCGAACTGTGTCGCGATATGGCACCTGCTCGAGAAGGTATACCTACTTTACTTTGATTGTGCATCGATAGGGTTAAATAGAATCGAAAGAGCAATGGATTGCTTCGGTTTCGGTTCATTCATTTCTAGGGTAATGCAGACGTTAGACCAAACGAATGAATGGGGATTTTTTCTTAATCCCTGTATACTTTCGAAGTTAGAGGCAGATGTTTACTTTTCTATTCCAGTAACTTTGATTATTATTATTATTATGAAAGAATGCGTTGCAAGAAAATATTATTTTTATCAGGATCAAGATGATAAGAAATGGAAAGAGATGAGATTCTTACATAATATTTAGGAAAAAATCTTTTTAAACTCAATGAATTGTTTCTTAAGCGACTTTTGCTGGCTCTTATTCAGAACTATGAATTTTTAAGAAAACATTAACTCTGTAGAATGAGAGCCTAGTAATATCATCGAACTTTTGGACTTATCAACGAATTCGGGGTAGTATCAGAACTTGCTCACTAAAACACGTCTATATTGTTTAGACTTCTGACTCAATTTAGTGTTCAAATCACGCTCCAATAACAAGTCTATTTTTTGCGATGTCACGCATCCTTTTCCAAAGTTCATAATAAAATAACCAAACCAAAAAAATTCTAATCCACAAAAATAGCAGGAACCAATCAATCAATTTGACAACCGCATCAATAGAATAGAGATGTCGTCAACCTAATCAATGATAATATTTTTCAGGAATTCATTAATTCCCACCAAATTTAGACGGGGACAGAACAGAAAAGATTTATTACGAATTCTGTCAGTGTAGGTTTGAAGAAATTTATAATTGGGTTAAGCAAAAACAAAAATGCAAAAAAAAACAACTCCAATAGAATACCTTATGTTAGGAAGCCTTTATGACGATCTACTTTAATCACCACAGTAATTGGAAGAATCAGAACCTTAGGTTATTGTTATGGTTTTTGCACAAGACATCAATATCATCATGCATTATTGATGGAATTTCAGACGCGTGAATATTTTGTCAATATGCCAAAGGGACAGTAATAAATTAAAGCAAATTTATAAATGTGTTGGCTAGAAGTTAAAATTATAAGTGACAAAGGGTGATGGTTACGAGGAGGTTTCTTGATGAATTGTATGGTCATTGTAGTTTTGGAGAATATGCCCTAACTATTTTGAACTTGTTTTTAAACGTCATTTTTCAACTATTTCACAATATTTAATCAAATTCGTAAGGCACAGTTGGCAGATTGTTATTGGAAACTGACGGCACCGTCTCGTCTTCACTTAAGTTAGACAAAAGTTTCGTAAGACATTCACAAATCAAAATTCATAAAATGCACGACTGGGTCGCACGAACTTGCTCTTATATTCAAGACGCTGCGGGTTGAAGAAAATTGTATATAAAAAATGGACATTATGAGAGAAAAATGTAGAGAAGCATGAAATACGACATTTAAATTGGCTAAAACAACTCTTTTGATAGTTTGATGTGAGAAAAAAGAATGCCATCTTAATTCTTGATTAAATATGATTGTATGGGGAAAAAAAAAATTAAAATCGTTGGAGCGGTTTTTTAAAAAAAATAATTTCTTATAAATAAAATTCTTTAAACCTTTTAACAACAAATTTTGGTATGCAAATCTGAAGTAGGTATATATTTATATGTAGGTATATACAAACAAAATTTGAAAAGAAATTGTTTACCTGTTTTTGAGATATCTATTTTCTCATCTTAAAACTTTTTTTTTAAATCCAAAAACTTATTTTTTGAAAACTTTAATATCTAATATTATTCAATTTTATCTGATATTTGTATATAAAAAATTCTCCAAATCCGTTTAGCCGATAGCGAGAAAATTCAAAATAAAAAAATACGTTCTATGACAGGTATACTCTTAATAGTTGCTAAGTATAAAATTTTATAATTTTTGCTAGTAGATCGTACTAATTTTAGTACGTAGGAGTCTTTTTTGAGAACAAAATTTTTAATTTGCGGTTTTTTTAACTTTTGTATGGAAGGTACCGTTATTTTTTCATAAATGTAAATTTTTTTCTAAAAATATTTTAGAGAGTACTAAAAAACTATTAAATATCGAGTTTCGAGTTTCAAAAAAATCGATCTTGTCATTTTCGAAATATTTGATTTTCCAAAAATAATTTGAAACATTTCTTAAAAATCCAAAAAATATTTTTTCAAAAATTTTGGAGCACAAAACTATTTAAAGTTTTTGGAAGTTAGTGTATAAAAAAAATAATTGAAATCGGTTATACCGTTTTGAAGAAAATCAAAAATTAAAAAAGTGGTTCCTTGGGAAGTACCATTAATAACCATTTTTGAAAAATGGTTTTCCACCCAAAGGAAGCCTTTACTTAAATAATTGTATTGATTTTTTTTTAAGAAAAGTTGTCGAGCCGTTTTTGAGAAAAATACGATTATGTAAAATTGCTAAAAAAAATTGTATGGCAGGTACCGTTATTTTTGGTTCTAATAAAAAAATGAAAAAATGTGTGGGCATAATCACCAAGTACCAAGTTTGAAGAAAATCGATCGACGAAATTGTGCCATCCAATTTTTTGGTGTTCCCTATCATCGTAATATCATGTTTGATTGTTATCTCAATTTTTTGTTTGCACGAATCCAAAACTTGCCTTATAGTATCTATATCGCAAGTAAAAAAAAATTATCAGTTCGAGTTTCTTCGTTTAAAATAAAAGTGAATAAATGAAACTCTATTACCGGCTTCCTCTATCCTCTATGATAAATAGTTTGCAGTACGTACAAGTGTTCGTTTTTTTTTGTAGTGGCTATGTTAGACTTTGAATTATATGTTAGACAAGTCTCAAGATTAAGCTTTATATCTATTTTGTGAAATAGGGTAAAAATAAAAATTAACCAATTTGAATTTCTTTTAAAGTTATATTCATAGAATGGGTTCACTGCAAAATATTTTTTTAAATAAGCTCCATTCTTAGGGTGAAATAGGGTACAGACAAAAATAACGGGAATCCGATTTTAAAAATTCTGTTTGTGTTTGAAAAGTCATGGTAATTAAGGGATTGCAAACATTTACAAGCTAAAAGGTTAGATATTTTCAAGAATCATACATAATATATTATAGAGTGAAATGGGGTAAGAAAAAATCAGTACCTGATTTTAAACACACTTGTTGTACTTGGAATATTCTGAGTAAAGATTTCGAAATCACTAGCTTGATGTTTTTCAAAATTAAGCTTCTCCGATTTAAACCAATCTTTTAAATGTTTAAAGGGTTATTTTCAGAGCTTGGTAGACATTTTTCAAAATTTAACTTAGGTATACGATGAAAAATGTAAAATAAAATCTGATTTTAGAAACTCTTTTTGTATATTAAAGATTATACTTAAAGGATGGAATTAGAGGTTGGTCTTACTGGCCGATATTTAAAAAAAAATATTTTCATGCATAGGGTGAAATGGGGTTGAAATAAAAAAATATTACCATGATTTTAAATATATACTTTTTGTGTTTGAAAGGTCTTTCTAAAAGGACAGCTTTATGGGGTCAGTACTTTTCAAAATTTAGATCTCTATTGGGTGAAATGTAATATGTAATAGACCGATTTTAAACGTTCCTCTTGTATTTGAAAACTTACAATTAGAGGATGGTCTTCGAGTATCACTGGCTGAATGATTTCAAAATTTAGCTATAAAAGGGGTTTATAAGGTTAAAAAAAGAAATATGTAATAAATAATTTTTAATTAATGAATTTTTCATGTAGTACCAAAAACGGGGTTTCGGGCAAAAACTGCAAAAAGTTATTAGAATTGGTAAAGTTTTGAAAGGCTATATCTTTGTCAATTTTAAATAAAAACTCCTTTCATTGATTTGAACCTCTACTTTTTTTTTTTTTGAAGTATGCCTTGAGTCGATCTTTGCTCCGAGAAGAGTATGTGCAATTAAGGAACAAATTTGAAAATCATTGAAACTCTGGTTTCTATCATTTTTTATTTCACATCTATGTTGTTTTGATGTTTACAAAAATGTTGAGCTGCTCGATTAAATTCACAGCCTACTGCAATACAATCAACTCGTCTTTTTCCTAGAAATGTTTTTCCCTTATATTTCTAGAAAAATACTTTTTACTTCGAAACTTTAGAGGCACTCAGCAAAGAAACAACGGACAAATTCGAATTACAGAGTACAAATTTTGGCAAATGTTTGCATTACAAGATACTTAAATAGCTGTTCAAATTAGTGAAGCATTTGAATTACCGAGTGTTCGAAAAACCGAAGTCCTACTGTATTTCGAGTAGGTATTTGAAGTTCTAAGAAATATATATTTGCGCCAAAATTGGATCAAAATAATCAAAACATAAACCAATGTCCTCAAAAAAAATGTACACTCTCTATTTCCGTTATGTGAATTTTTGTCATAAATCTGAAAAGTAGTCTTTAAAAAATGCCCTAGTTATAGCAGGCACGAAGTTTAACAAAAATTGTAAGAGTGGGTTTTGACAAAACTTAAAAATATCAAAACCGTTGTATTGGAGCTAAACATGCTAGATGAGCTTTGAGCTAGCACAACAGTTTGAACTTTTCCACTAGGGAATGACATACAAATGCCCTGTAAAAAATTTTAACCAAATCAGTCCATCTGATTAGGCTTCAGCTCATGCTCAATGTACAGTTGTACAGTAGACTTACAGAAATACAGCCTGACGGTTGGCATAGTAAAAAAATACATTTTTTAGACCTATCCATTAATTTTCGTAATGTTAAAATTGATTAAAATCTCGAAATAATGTTTTTTTCCAGCGAAAGCTAAAAATGTCAAGCTTAAGCAGTATTTTCAAGTTAAAGCTGTTCAGCGTAATCTTTTTTTATTCGCATAAAACCAAGCTTAAGCTAGAACTGTCAAGCTTAAGCTACTATAATATAAAGCTATGACTAGTTAGCTTTAGCTTCTACCAAAAATAGCTTTTACTTTTCACAAGGCCCAACGAATATTTTTGCATGATGAAACATTTCTTAGACTCTGCCGACTGGCCTTAATTCTGAAAAATTACAATAAGGGTTGAGATATGTAGATTGCGAGTATATAATTGAACCTTTTTTTAATTATACCTATGTCTAAATATAGTCTAAGAGCCAGTGGTCGGCAGACTTACGGTATTTCAGTACGATTCATATTAAGTGGAGGTATTGTCCTAGACCTTCTGAGCATGGAATGGGCATTCCTAATCCAAAGTCATAGTACCTCTGGGAGCAGTGGGGAGTGGGGTCACAAAAGTCGAAAAAATCGACCTCGAAAACGTGATAGCAGTACGTCTGCCTCTTTGATATGTTAGACTACATAGTTTTTGCTATTCAAAAATAGTAAGGGCAGACATAGGGCGTAGTACCTCTAGGAGTAACTTAATTTTTAAAAATGGTCTAGAAAAATTCCTAAAAAAAATAAGCTTTTTTCTTAGGTACAAAAAAACACTTTTTCTTGAAGGAATACGTTCAAGTCTTTTATATTTTAATACTTACAGTCCATTTAACTAAAAAAATACATTTATAACGGAATTTTGAAAATAAAAAGCCTGAAAAACTCCATCAAATTCCGCTGTATTTCAAAAGAAAATTTTTCAAAATTCCGTTATAAATGTAGGTACTGTACCAGGTGTTTGTTTTAATTATTTTAAACTAAATAGAGTATCGATACTAACATATCAGAGAGGCAGACATAATGCTTAAGTTAAAACATTTTGTTATTGCCTTTTAAATACAGCGGAACTTCTATATGGAGTGTCCCAAAGGCCTTTTTTTCAAAATTCCGTTATAAATGTAGATACTATACCAGGTGTCTGCAATACTTTTTTTCTAACAAAAGAGAGTATTAGTATTAGCATATCAGTGAGGCAGACATATTGCTTTAATTAAAACATTTTTATTGTGCTTTTGAAATACAGCGGAGTTTGTATGGAGTTTTCCAAAGCTTTTTTTTAAATTCCGTTATAAATACAGGTACTGCACCAGGGACCTGTTATTATTTTTGTCTAATAAAAGAGAGTATATAAAAATTAATATAACAGAGAGGCAGACGTATTGTTTTAGTTAAAATATTTTTTTCTTGCTTTTGAAATGCATCGGAACTTTTATGGAATTTTCCAAAACTTATTTTTTAAATTTCGTTACAGATTTGGGTAATGCACCAAGTATCTGCTTATAATTTTTTTTAAATAAATAAAACTATAAGAATAATTATATCAAAGAGACAAACATATTCCTTCAGTAAAAACTTTTTTTCTTTTAAGTTTTTTAATGCAGCCGAATTTTTATAGAGATTTTTAAGGCTTTTTTTCAAAATTTCGTTAAAAAAACAATTAACGTCGCCAGGTATCTGCTAAAACTAAAACTTTACTACTTATTATGTCAAATAGGCAGACGTATTGCTCAACAGGAAATACATTTAGTTGTATTTGAAAAGAAACAGTGAAATATGTATGGAGATTTTTCTCTAATATTTGTATTTCGAAACTCCGTTAAAAATCCAGGTACTACAGCAGGTGTCTGAAAACTATTTTTTTAGTTAAATGGACTGTAAGTATTAAAATATAAAAGACTTGAACGTATTCCTCCAAGAAAAAGTGCTTTTTTGTACCTAAGAGAAAAAGCTTATTTTTTTAGGAATTTTTCTAGACCATTTTTAAAAATTACGTTACTCCTAGAGGTACTACGCCCTATGTCTGCCCTTACTATTTTTGAATAGCAAAAACTATGTAGTCTAACATATCAAAGAGGCAGACGTACTGCTATCACGTTTTCGAGGTCGATTTTTTCGACTTTTGTGACCCCACTCCCCACTGCTCCCAGAGGTACTATGACTTTGGATTAGGAATGCCCATTCCATGCTCAGAAGGTCTAGGACAATACCTCCACTTAATATGAATCGTACTGAAATACCGTAAGTCTGCCGACCACTGGCTCTTAGACTAATAGGACAATCTGTGTACAATCAATATTTTTTAATGAATAACAAGAATTGTATTATCATTTTCGCTATATTTTTTCGAATCTTAAATATTGTTTTTTTTTGTTATTCACATACCTGCGTAAAAAAATTCACATTGAAAACAAACAGAATACCATGTGTCAGCTACACACATCGATAAATAAGTGCATTTCATTTGCTTTTCAAAAATAACTTATGATTTATATTTCACGTGATATCTCTTAGTCAATATTTAAATCAGAAATACACATTATATTCCCCAAAGCACTCATCCCTATAAAGGAAATTGAGATGTCTTAATATATACGTTTAACATGACACAAGATGGCAAAGATAAAACATATAAAAAAAAAAAATTACATCAGAAGCCAAAATGCTCACTCAACGATGCGCATTAAATTAGCAAATTATGTGTCTGATTAAATTCGATAAGCAGCTTGATTGCTGTGGCGCTGGAAAAAAAAAATTGGAGTGCTTGTATCTACCTAAGTTGAGTTACCAAAGCATCCATTCTTTCCCTTGGCTATAATATTCTCCCATATTTCATGGTAAGCAACAAAAAATTGAGCAGTCAATTATACAAACAAGTCGAAACAATAAATTCACTTATCGCCTGAATCGGCAAATCGTCAACGACCCGCTGTGTGATGGCGTCCCCTCCAAAAGCCCAAAAATAAAACCTCTTATCTATATGTATATAATCAAATGTATATAAGATCGGTTTTAAAACAATGAGGCTCCCAAAAAAAAAAAAAAAACATGAAACCCTCTCATTCAGTACTTGAACTTGATTGAAATATGCGAGAGAAAGACAAGCATCCATGGTGGTTTCAGTTGACTCAAGTATAATTGAGTGATTTAGCCTTTTACTGAACTTTGGATTAAGCCAGAGTTTTGGTGGCCCAATTACGTTTAAACGGATACGAGATTTATGTTAAAGTTAATTGGCAGATGATAATCGATGATCACAATCATCTGCAAGATTTATACTCTTTAAGTTTTTTGAGGGAGTTTATGGTTGAAAATATAAGTGAGAGAGAGCATATAGTTAGCGTTAATAAAAAATTGTATATTATGTACCTCCTGTGCAAAGGTGGTATTTTATTTTTAATAATGAGTTTCGTATATAAAATCAATTTTATCTTTCAAACAATAACTTTGTTTTGATATACAATTGCTATTCGTTTGTTTTTGTATCTTTTAATCGACAGCGTGTTACATAATCACCCCGATTTAGGAATCTGCTGAATGAGTTGTGTAGCGAATCAGACTTAATTCTGGCTTGAGGGAAATGTCAAAATTGAGTCTGACTCCCTCCGAAGTTCATTTATCGGATTCCGTAATCGGGAAGAATATTTAGTTTGAATAGTATCGGACTTTAAATAAAAACAAAGCAATTTTTGTCTTTATAAAATAAAAACATGGCCTTTTTCAAACTTTTTAGAAACACTTCGCAAAAATCAAAAATCATTGTTTTTACCTATATTCCTATATTATCAGAGATTTTCAATATGAATTTCGAATGAATCGCACCGCATTCGATGGAGCCATTTTGAGAAAATTTTAAAAACAACATTTTTTTTTGCACGAAACCAATATTTGACCAACAAGTGAAAATAGATTTCCATTCTTTTTTTTGTTTCATTGCTTAAATACGTAGGATGTTTTGAAGCAACCAGTTTTCTCGAGCCATATAATTGGATTAATGTCTGTTGAACAATCTACCGCAGGCAATCAATATGAATAAAGTTTAATTTAATATTTGTTCATCACATTGGTAAATCTGTTCGAACATTATTATTATTTCCAATATACCTATACTTTCAAATAGCCTAAGGACATTTTTGAAATAGAGATATCAAATATTATGCCCATACTATCTGTGCAAACCTATAACCATATAGCTTTATGCTCAGAAAGAGGAAACCTCTTAATTCACAATAAGCAAACAGCCTCTTTTCCTTAAAGCTATATATACAGTGCCATAATTCACATTTCACGATTTAATATCATTCTTGGCACCTCTGGGTGTCATAATTAACACTTCAACAGGAGGCGTATGTACCTATATAAGATGCAAAAACGATTTTTAACTTAATAAAATATCTCAGCGAAAGAATATACCTACATATACTTGCGCCTTTTCAGCGTGGGTTAGCTAAAATGGTTACGTCTACTACAAGGATGCTCATGCTCATGCTAAATCATGGAGCTCATTGAGTTAAGGTGTTAGGTGTAAATATTTGGTTTGAAAAAATCTACACAAAACCAGCCTGGGGGTTTTCTGAGGTTTTTGAATCGGTGTGATTTGTTTCCGAAGATATTGATTTTATGTTATGTCTTTCTCAGAGGAAATTTGATCGAATAAACATATAAAGAGCAAAAAAAAAAACGATTAGACGAATTTACATGCAAAAGCAGTTAAAATAGATGATCTCAGCGTATTCATTTAAACCCGCATAAGTTTGTATAAAGTGGACCAGCTCACTTGCGTATATTAGGCTATTGAATATAACCTTTTAAAAAGGCAAAATTAAGTGCCAGAGATTTTATAGTTTTTTTTTTTTAATTTATATCAGATGGAAATTTTCAAAAGATACTCGGTAAGAATCGGTACCAAGTACTGTGGGACACTTACCGCACTAAAACCACCGGTGAATCAGGACCAATCTATGAAAGATCGACAAAGGATTTGTATTTCTTAATTTTTTAAATCGCATTGGGGGAAGTTTAAAGTTATAACACTTTCCCATAGCTTTTAGACCATCAGCTCATGAGGCTTGGTTCTTCTTAATCTCTGAACAGTGTTTCTACATTTAGGACGGTCTCCATTTCGGAGTTGGTATGACTTTGCAGTCACTGATTGCGTGATACAGCGTGTTTTTTAACCACTTCTGTAACCATTTTAATTTGAAGGTCATGATGTGGATAGCTATTTCTTATATACCAAGAGGCATTAATTATTCCATGAAAGACCTTGCTTTGGAATTTTTGGACGGGTTCTTTATACAGCCCCATAGTTGGATGCCATATGTCCAAACAGGTTCCAATACTTGCTTATATAACATTAGTTTGTTCTGGATAGATAGAAAGGTCAGAGTTCTTTCAGTTCATTTTTCTGTACTTCAAGTTTTGTTCTTCTCTTTTCTTTTTGATGTGATCTTTCCATTTAAGCTTTGGATCCAAAGTCATTCCAAGGTATTTGTCGGTATTGGAGTAAGGTACTGAGGTACTGTTTATATAAATTGGAACATTGTTTATGTTTTTGTTTCTAAAGTTTATATGCGTCGATTTTGTTTCGTTTAGTTTGATACGCCATATCTGCGTCCAATCACTAACTTTATCGACAGCATTTTGCAATTTTTGTGTAGCCTTCGTAACGGATTTATCTGGCACCAATATTGCAGTATCATCAGCAAAGGTGGCTATGATAGCGTTAATGTCCACTGGAATATCCTTTGTATAATAACAGATACAGAGTTGGTCCAAGGACACTTCCTTGTGGTACACTGGCTTCAATTTTCTTTAGATCCTAGTAATTTTGGTCGTACCGTATTCTAAAGAGTCGGTTCGTAACGTAGGATTTCAGTATTTCGTAGAACTGCCTGGGAAGGTCCCAATGCAGTTTGTACTCAAGAACTCAAGTCCTAAGTGCCAAACCTTGTCAAAGACTTGAGCAAGATCTAAGAATATAGCCAAGCATACTTGTTTTTCTTCAAGTGCCTTTTCCACAAAATTTGTAATCCGATGCTCTTGGTCTATCGTGGAATGTTTATTTCTAAATCCAAACTGATGGCTTGGAATTAGTCTTCTTTCTTCTATTATTTTGCTAAGCCTTTTTAGTCCAGTAACTATATACATTAGACCTTGCGTCAGGTCCGGTAGTTCTGATTTTTTGCTGAGTTATTTATGATGTTGGCCTAGTATTAAATCTGATTTTTCGACCTCGAGCACCGAACGCAACATTGGTAAAAATCCAAAAAACCGCGAATTTTTCGCGGTTTTTTCACTTATTGGCTATTTTAACCATTACGCCTTAACTTCCGAATAAAACATTGCTCTACGATTTCAACCTTACCAAATTTGCTTCAATTTGAGCCCAAAGCCGGTTCTGTAGACAAAACGGTTTCCAAGGGACGGCATTTCAAAATATAGCAATAAAAAATTTAAAACAACAAGTAGTATATAAAACAGTATAATAACAAAAACATGGTCTTTGACATATGCTGCATCAAAGCAATAGAGCGTGTAGATTGGGCCAAAAGAAGAAAACAATAGTACCGGATGGGGGGTATATATCCCCCCGTTTAGGTGGGAGGGGCAATTTTAAGAAAGGTTGACTTCAAATAGAAAAATAACCATAAAAATACAATGGTAATATCTGGACGAAAATCCATTCCTCATCTCAAAGCCAGAAATCCATTCTTTAATTTTTTTTAAATAAAGTTTTCTTAGCTGATAGTTTTTGAAAAATTTACTTTCAAACTCAAAATTTTGAGAAAAAGACGATTTATTTTTGTTAATCTATTTTTTTTTTTTTTTATTTTATGGTATTAAGTACTATTTTTGATTTTGATTTTAAATGCCCTTATTAATTCTTAGTTAAAAACTGAAAACCAAATGCTAAAATGACTTCTAGTTTTTGAGAAAACTGAAATTAACATGATCAACTTCACTGTTTTCAGTCTAGTAGCCTTTTTCTTCGGGGTGGGAGGGCTCTGCCTCAGATGCAGTAGTTCTGATTTTTAGATGAGTTGTTTATGATATTGGCCTCAGCAATAATCCAAGTTTTCGACCTCGAGCGCCGAACGCAACTTTGTGAATTACGCAAAAAACCGAGAAATTTTCGCGGTTTTTTCAGTTATTGGCTATTTTAACCTTTAAGGCCTGGTTTTCGATTATAACTTTGCTCTACCATTTCAAAATAATTAAATGGGCTTCAATTTGAGCTAAAAATCAATTCAAATTGTGAAATTTTTCATCAAATTTTGAATTTAGAATGCTGCAAATCGAATTGAAGGGGGGCTTATTCACCCCTTGTGTGAAATCGTTTGCCCCTTTTCAATAATTTTTGTATACTGTGTAGCGTGTCATGTTGGCTTTATTTTAAGATCTTAATCATGAAGATCCGATAAGTAGAAACGGAGTTATGATTTTTTAAAGTCAACCATATAAAACTCGAACTAAAACAGTACTCAGTACCGGATGGGGGGTATATATCCCCCCGTTTAGGTGGGAGGGGCAATTTTAAGAAAGGTTGACTTCAAATAGAAAAATAACCATAAAAATACAATGGTAATATCTGGACGAAAATCCATTCCTCATCTCAAAGCCAGAAATCCATTCTTTAATTTTTTTTAAATAAAGTTTTTTTAGCTAATAGTTTTTGAAAAATTTACTTTCAAACTCAAAATTTTGAGAAAAAGACGATTTATTTTTGTTAATCTGTTTTTTTTTTTTTTTTATTTTATGGTATTAAGTATTATTTTTGATTTTGATTTTAAATGCCCTTATTAATTCTTAGTTAAAAACTGAAAACCAAATGCTAAAATGACTTCTAGTTTTTGAGAAAACTGAAATTAACATGATCAACTTCACTGTTTTCAGTCTAGTAGCCTTTTTCTTCGGGGTGGGAGGGCTCTGCTTCAGATGCAGTAGTTCTGATTTTTAGATGAGTTGTTTATGATATTGGCCTCAGCAATAATCCAAGTTTTCGACCTCGAGCGCCGAACGCAACTTTGTGAATTACGCAAAAAACCGAGAAATTTTCGCGGTTTTTTCAGTTATTGGCTATTTTAACCTTTAAGGCCTGGTTTTCGATTATAACTTTGCTCTACCATTTCAAAATAATTAAATGGGCTTCAATTTGAGCTAAAAATCAATTCAAATTGTGAAATTTTTCATCAAATTTTGAATTTAGAATGCTGCAAATCGAATTGAAGGGGGGCTTATTCACCCCTTGTGTGAAATCGTTTGCCCCTTTTCAATAATTTTTGTATACTGTGTAGCGTGTCATGTTGGCTTTATTTTAAGATCTTAATCATGAAGATCCGATAAGTAGAAACGGAGTTATGATTTTTTAAAGTCAACCATATAAAACTCGAACTAAAACAGTACTCAGTACCCACCAGTGAGTTATCTGAAGCGAATGTTTTAGTTCGAGTTTTATATGGTTGACTTTAAAAAATCATAACTCCGTTTCTACTCATCGGATCTTCATGATTAAGATCTTAAAATAAAGCCAACATGACACGCTACACAGTATACAAAAATTATTGAAAAGGGGCAAACGATTTCACACAAGGGGTGAATAAGCCCCCCTTCAATTCGATTTGCAGCATTCTAAATTCAAAATTTGATGAAAAATTTCACAATTTGAATTGATTTTTAGCTCAAATTGAAGCCCATTTAATTATTTTGAAATGGTAGAGCAAAGTTATAATCGAAAACCAGGCCTTAAAGGTTAAAATAGCCAATAACTGAAAAAACCGCGAAAATTTCTCGGTTTTTTGCGTAATTCACAAAGTTGCGTTCGGCGCTCGAGGTCGAAAACTTGGATTATTGCTGAGGCCAATATCATAAACAACTCATCTAAAAATCAGAACTACTGCATCTGAGGCAGAGCCCTCCCACCCCGAAGAAAAAGGCTACTAGACTGAAAACAGTGAAGTTGATCATGTTAATTTCAGTTTTCTCAAAAACTAGAAGTCATTTTAGCATTTGGTTTTCAGTTTTGAACTAAGAATTAATAAGGGCATTTAAAATCAAAATCAAAAATAGTACTTAATACCATAAAATAAAAAAAAATAAAAAATAGATTAACAAAAATAAATCGTCTTTTTCTCAAAATTTTGAGTTTGAAAGTAAATTTTTCAAAAACTATCAGCTAAAAAAACTTTATTTAAAAAAAATTAAAGAATGGATTTCTGGCTTTGAGATGAGGAATGGATTTTCGTCCAGATATTACCATTGTATTTTTATGGTTATTTTTCTATTTGAAGTCAACCTTTCTTAAAATTGCCCCTCCCACCTAAACGGGGGGATATATACCCCCCATCCAGTACTATTGTTTTCTTCTTTTGGCCCAATCTACACGCTCTATTGCTTTGATGCAGCATATGTCAAAGACCATGTTTTTGTTATTATACTGTTTTATATACTACTTGTTGTTTTAAATTTTTTATTGCAATATTTTGAAATGCCGTCCCTTGGAAACCGTTTTGTCTACAGAACCGGCTTTGGGCTCAAATTGAAGCAAATTTAGTAAGGTTGAAATCGTAGAGCAATGTTTTATTCGGAAGTTAAGGCGTAATGGTTAAAATAGCCAATAAGTGAAAAAACCGCGAAAAATTCGCGGTTTTTTGGATTTTTACCAATGTTGCGTTCGGCGCTCGAGGTCGAAAAATCAGATTTAATACTAGGCCAACATCATAAATAACTCAGCAAAAAATCAGAACTACCGGACCTGACGCAAGGTCTCAGTACTTTGATACTACAAGGTTACTGGACTATTTCAGGGGCAGTTTTCGAAAGCTTTTGCCATGATTGGTATAAGCGATATTAGTCTGCAAGATGTTACTTCTGTTGGTGGCTTACCTTGTTTAGGTATAAAAATGACTTCTGCAATTTTCCAATGATGTGGCACATATCTTAGTTTAAAGCATGCGTTTATTATAAATTAGAGTTTCTTGAAGACTATTAAAGGCATTTCTTTCAAAACCTGGTGATTTTTTGCCTCCTTTATCTTGGCGGTACTTTTTGGCGGAATCAAATAATTTTGATATCTGAATTTGTAGCTAATTAAATGCTAATTTGTTGCTCAAACCAAAAATTTGTAGCTCGAATACTTTTCGAGTTATTCAATTTTCCGCTAAAATAAGTCTGAAGTTAGCGGTAAAAATTTAAAATAATACTAATTTTACTTTTTATTTGTAACCTGAATTTGTAGCTAATTAAATGCTAATTTGTTGCTCAAACCCAGATTTTGTAGCTCTAACGGTTCTTCAAATATTCAAAATTCCGCTAAAATAAAACTGAAGTTAGCAGACGAACATTTGAAAAACATAATTGTATTAATGCCCAAAATTGTAGCTTTTTGAATGCTAATTTGTTGCGCAAAAATAAATTTTGTATCTTTTATGCATAATTTTTTATTTACAGTTAAGGTTTAAAAAAGTGCATTTCCGGTTTCACTAACATAGGCTCGGAAAAACGCCAGCGGAATCTTAAAAAAATAGATTTTTAATTTTTTTTTGCAAAAATTTGTAGCATATCCTAGCTAATTTGTTGCTCTAAAAAAATTTGTAGCTCAATTTCTAGCGGGAAATTGAGTACCAAAAAAACCGTCAAACAAATTTTAAGTTAGAGCAACAAATAAGCATAGGACATGCTACACATTTTTGCAAAAAAAAAAATTGAAAATCTATTTTTTTAAGATTCCGCTGGCATTTTTCCGAGCCTATGTTAGTTAATTTTTGAGTTTGAATTTCAAATAAAAAACGAACGAACGAAGGTACAAAGTTATACCTAATTGATCAGCCATTGATGAATTTCTAAAGTTTTTTTTTTCAAATTCGCAGTAAAATTCATTAAAAAAATCTATGGCTGACCAATTATTATCTACTGAAACTAGATGACATTTTATGACCAATTTATTACTGACCAATTAGATGGCAAACTTTTTTTTAAATGACGCAAATGAGGAGCCAAAAATTAGTTTTGTAACATTCAAAACTTTAAAAATTAAAAAAAAAAAAATCCATGGCTGAACGATTACTGAAAATAGTTGATATCTTTTATCACGATGCAGAAATCCCTATTTATAAAATCATACAATATCTGAAATAAGGTTCTATAGATAAAAGGTTGATTTTATCAAACCTTCCAAAAAATTCTCTTTTCCGGTTACCTAGGTATTTTCTTTTCCTTTTTTAACAGGTTTTCCGGACACCAGTTAAAGAAAGTGTTTTAAAAGCACCTTACAGGCATTCGTTATTATTATTATTATAAACCTTCGTACTAAGGTGCTTATTAAAAAATTCTTTAGTGACCATAACTTATAACGATTTCTTCCACCGATAAGTATTTTAAATGTTCAGCCAATATGTCAACGCTCATATGACGCGACGCGACCATTACTTCAGGTACATAAATTTTACATGATATGATTTTCAATTGGGACCACACGCAGTGCAAAAACTTCGATTAATAAAAAATAATCTCGATTAGCCAAAGGCTGCATATTAAAAAAAATCCCGCTGCTGCCACTACCATTATAGTGTTAGTCAATTGAAAAAAGAAGCTCTTCCTGGGTCTTGTGCTCCATCGATTAAAAGATTTATTTATTGAAGCAAATTATCATTTTCTTAGCGTTGTTTTTTTCAATAAATTCAGATCTTAATGCATCGCCTGGAGGACCTCACGCAGAAGAATATTTTTAAGAAAGCCAAATTTTTCATTGTCACTTCGACTTTGTTTGAGTACCTATCTATAAAAAAAAGCTTAAAATCAATTTGGCACACGCTCATTATAAAGGTTTGGCAAAATGTCAATTGTTCCATTGCCCTTATTTATTCAATGCGATTTTTATTTAACTACCGTAAAAATGAGCAATCCCTATATGACCTTCTGCTCAGAATTCACTATGTTTGGTGTAACTTCTCTGCCAGGTGTAATACTGAATGTTGAACCAAGGTGATTATATTGCTTACAGACAAACCTTTTATTGTAAGCGAGCGCTTAAAAGGTCATTCGGTTTTATATTGTCTCTGATAGACTACCAGTCGGCCATGCCGAATCACTTTTCCAGTGCAAAAACACAAAAACCCACAAAACTGATTTTGATTTCTTTTAAATTATTTTCGAAATACATAGAACCTTTATATGTATGGGTATGGCCTTTTTGAGCTGTTTTATCGCGTGTCCTTTGTTTGCTTAGAATGGCTATGGCTAAAGGTAGACTCATAGCTTTGTATATAAACTTTATAGTAGTATCATCGACATCAATTGTTTCTACACAATCTGATGTTGAAGCCCCCGTATCTATAAACATTCTTTGACATTCGAAAGTTGAGGAAATTTTTGGTGATTTGACATTTGAATGTTGAGGAACTTTATTGGCAAGGTGATATTTCCCCGTAGAAGAGTAAGGAAAAGTGGTAGAAAATGAAAAAAAACTAAAATGGCGAGAATGAGAAGGCGGTATAGGTATATATATGAAATATATGGGAGTTGGAGGAAAAGAAAAAATAGAGCAAAGGAACCGAGATACGCTAATTTCTGTGAAATTTGGCATGATGTTTTTTTGCTTGTATGTGATTTTGTATGGAAGTTCATTTTGTATGACTGTATGGGTATTATGTTTAAGATTTTCTTTAAAAAATACTTTTCGCGGGTTTTTGAAGCTATTTCAGCTTATTGTAACGATTTTTTATTCAGATCAACTTTTTACTTGCAATTACGTATTGCAATTCGGTAGGTATTTACTTATTGAAAAGAATAAATGCTATGGTATCAGGTATTGAATTTTTTTTCAGTTATGTTGGTATTTAAAATGAAAAGTCATTTCATTTCTTTTTCTCTGTACAAAAGATCCTATGTTGGCCATCTAGGTATATTAAAATCTATGAATGGTGCTATCATCTTAATTTTGGTGTTAAAGATTCACCATTAAAAAGTATAGGTACCCTTAAAAACCAGAGTAATAAATAATCATTCATATCATCATATCCAAAATTAGCCACAGTCCACCCCCGGGAAATGGCTTAAATTTGAATGCATTTATGCATGTGCAGGGCGCTTTGCATACAATACAATTAATGATCAGAGAATGTAGGTTGCACCGAAAAAAGAAAGAAGTAATTTTAAAGTGGGGTCTTACTGCCCCCAGTTTGAGTGGGAGGGGCAATTTACAAAAAATTCACTTAAATTAGAAAAAAACATTAAATCAACAACACTTATAATATCGCATGCTATAGGTTTTTGTAAAGCCAGAAATACATTCGTTAATTTCATTTTTAAATTAAGTTGTTTAAGAGCATAGTTTTTGAAAAATTAACCTTCAAACTCAAAATTTTGAAAACAATTAAAAACAAATTGTTCCAACTGATTTTTTTCTTTAAAATTTTATGTTATTAAGTACAATTTTTGTCTTTAAAATTCAATGCTTTAGTCAGTTTTAAGTCAAACGCATAAGACCAAATGGTTCTGGGACTTTTACTTTTTAAGATATAAGCAAAGACCTAAACCAGCTTAGTGATACAAAATTTTACCTACATTTTAAAAACCATATTAAAACCCAATGGCATTACGTACAATATTATGCTATAATTTTTTGTAAAGCCAAAAGTCGATTTTTTCGTATAATGCGATGCATTAGTTGAGCACCAATGCTATAGAATTGGGGGTGGGTGCGAGGTTGGGTGTATGTACAGTTTCTTTTGCATTAAAAAAAAATAATATCATTCATACATAATTCGAAGAAAATGCCAATTGAATTAAAAATATTTTTTTTAAAGTTTTGGAAAAAACTTTTTTACCAATTTTATTTTGATTTTTGGGAACGGGCACATTCCAAGATCACGAATATGCATTTTATAAGTCGCTAGGACGCTTTGTTTAGCCCCAAATCAAGTTTAAAGATGTAAAGTTTGATGCCTCTAGGACGCTTAGTTTAGCCGCAAATCGCGTTTAAAGATAAAAGTTGATTTTTCGTATAATGCTATGCATTAATTGAGTTCTCTTGAGCAAGAGTACCTTGAATGACAAATAAACGCTTATAAACAGCGAGGTGTGTATGGGGGGCATGCTGCCCCCTGCAACCCCCCTGCTTGGGCTCATTATAGGATTTGGGGTGGGTGCGAGGTTGGGTGTATGCAAAGTTTCTTTTAAAGGTGTCAACTTTAATGCCTCTAGGACGCTTAGTTTAGCCGCAAATCGCGTTTAAAGATATAAGTCGAATTTTCGTATAATGCGATGCATCAATTGAACGCCAATGTCAAGTTTTCGTGAGCAACAGAACCTATCATTCATATTTCGAAGAAAAATTCAAAAACGAAAAAAGAAACTGACAAAAATTTAATTTTTGATTGAAATTTTCCAAAAAAAATATTTTCATTCATAGGTATTTCGAAGAAAAATTAAAAACAAAAAAAAAATTGAGAAAAGTTAAATTTTTCATTGAAATTTTCTTCAAAAAATCTTGTTTTTTATATTTTTCAAAAAAAAAAAAATGTCCGAAAAGTTTATATGTCTATAGTTTTTTTTTCAAAAAAAAAAATCCCACCTGTGTCCAGAATCCAGACCCACCTCTGTCCGGATCCAGACCCACCTCTGTCTTCCTTTAGACTACCGTTCCCCATCATCCAAACTTTTGTTCAGTTTATATTTATTGTTATGTTTACGTTTTTTTTCTGCCGTTCATTTCCATTTATTGTCTGCAATCAACATGACCACCATGAAAACTATCAACAACAATCAACCCTTATCATCGGTGATTTTAAAGCAACCCCAAGTCCAAAGCACAAGAGGATACCTAGTTTATAGTTTTAAGAAGTTCATCAATCGTAGCAGAAGTAGAACCAAATCACTGCCTGCTTATATGAAAAGAAGATATACCACCATCAATAATGCCACCACCAACAACATTTCCTTTGATGATGAAGCCACCGATCCCATCGTAGGTTCCTTTCATGCCAAGACACTTTCACCCACCACCATTATTATATGCCAAATATTTCTCTTCAAATTTTCTTCATATTCTATTATTAAGAAATAAATGTAATTTGAAAAAATCAGAAAGTTTTTGTCATATTTATTTATAGGGAAAGATTTACATATACCAAATTGATGAAGGAAAGTGCATTACAAAAACCAGCGAAGTTTCTTAGTGCATTTTTATGTTCGCTTGGAAAAAAGTAGCATGTTAAAAATACAATATCAATACGGAGTTACATATATCAAACTCAGAAAATTTGGTATATAAAACTCATTTTTGGTAGTTTCTATGGCATACCTACAACCTTTGTTCAGCCAGTGGTAGGTATGTCTAGTTTCCGAAAATCGTTATAAATCGATTTTTCTAGGCAAAATACAATTTTAAAATTTTTACAAGATGTTCACTTGCACACACAATAGGAAGATTAAAACTTTCTCTGAAGTTGAAAGTATTTTGCTGGTGGTTTAATAAAAAGATTCCTTCATTTAAATTAATTAAAAGCAAATATATTTTCTAAATAGTCTTTAATTCATCACGTAAAAGTGCACAATAATTAATTTAAGAAATCCAAATACCAAAGAACTTGGATTTCAATTGCCCACAGTCAATCCATGCTATGAAGCGCGCACTAGCCAATGTGTTTATCGATTAATGTGTTTCTTGTTGGGTATTAGATTGATTTTTTTTTAAATTAATGAACACAAAACTATTTTTGTTTTTTTTTTTTTTAACCATTCGGCAAAATATATTTGCTTTTAATCGTATTAAACGACCCGAAAAACATTCACTTTTGACACACAACCAATCGACGATCCCATTGCAATGAGATGATTAAAATATTTTGGTATACCTATCAGCTATCACCCACTTCTTTCGAGTACCTATACCTGCTCGTGTTGTTTTCAGAACTCGAGGATACTTACTTCACTGTTCACTTCATATTGTCCACCTACAAGAGATTAACCAAAAGTACAGAATACATTATGTACCTAGTTCCAGCTTCGAAAAGAAAAACAAGACACTTAAATTTTTTTAGATTTTCTTTTTTTTTTCTTTATTTAATCTGATATCAATAACACTCACTACACTTTCGTTAAAATTCACATAGGTAGGTACATGGAATTACAAATTTGTTTATTTTTGTGCATTTTAATTTTACAAGTGGTGTATAAAAAACAACACAGATTTAATATGAGGTGATGGGAACCAAAACTCGCCATGTCAATGCCACGAAAACTAAGATAGTTTTCCTTCAAACCATAACAAATAGAGTTATAAATCTATGATTAGATACAACAATTATTCTCTTAGTAGGTATTCTCAAAGTTACTTTAACAATTTAATTTGATAATAAAATTTCTTTGGCATTGATATGACGAGTTTTGGTTCTCATCAGCTCATGTATGTATTTACATTACAAATAATAAAAAAAAAAAACACTAGCACAAATTTTTATATTTTTGGATTTTTATCCACTGGAACTGCTGGCTGTTGATTGAAGATATTTTTCTGGCAAGCAGCTGCCCGGCACAGGATATCTTTATGTTCATTGTTGATGCCATTAAATATTTATGTAGGTAGGTATTTTCTGAAAGTAGGTAGAAAAAAATGATTAGCAAAGAAAAGAATAGAATGCAAAGATATTTATCTACAATTAAAACAAAATACTTATCTATTTTATTGATGTTTCTTAATCTTCCTTTTTTTTAATTTATTGCAGCTCTTTTGATTTTCTTCTTCACACAATTAACTTCACACAATTTAATTTTACAAAACGATTTGTTTATTTTTCCTTCTGCCATTTGACAGCATATTCGATTTCTATTCTACCACTTTGTTTGGTCATGCGCGGTGGAAGTGGAAAAACTACTTCACTCGCTTACTCCATTTATTATTACGAGAATAATATATGACTTTCTCGTTCTTACGATTATAATAAATGTACCTCGAAATAAAAAAATATTCCCCATTCTGGTGTCAAAATGTGAAACATGTTTCACAACATGGGTGCTCACTAGCGCCACCATCGATGGAATACCACGTAAATAAAAACGACTCCATGATAATACTATAAAGTTTATATACAAAGCTCATAGACGGCCGGCCGGCCAACATTGATGGCGGCGTCATTTTTCCATGTGAAACCACTCGGGACGTCCTGTCATCGCAGGATTTCAGGAAATGTACACTATTGTTTGTTGTCGGTGCGGTATTGTCGTCGTGTATCATAATTTTTCGATCGTAAGTTTCACAATGGCAGGCATATGGCGAATGTCCGAAATGCATAAAAAAAGGGAAATATATTTTCTATTGATGTCGAGCGCTAGCCAAAGCCAACCTGTACCTACCTTTAATGACAAGAATTCATATATTGGCGGGGTAACATGCAGAAAAGGTCAAGCAATTCTTTCTGAAGGTCTCTAGGTACCTATGTATATGCATATGTATGTACAAATAAATATTTATAAAGCCAGTTTAGTGTCCGGATGCGAACATTATGAATACGACAAGGACAAGATTGAGAAACGATTTCGTTCAAATAAAAGATCCGGTTGACAGCTTAACCCTTTGAGTAGGCCGGATGTACAAAGGTAGTTTTTGTGTGTAAATACCTTTATTAATCCATTTAAAAACTTCTTATAGTAAGCGTTAAATTCAGAAAATAGCAAACTACAAAACTTGTCTCGTCAAGTTTTACAATTTAAAGCCATGATTCAAGCTTGGATTGTTCATAGTACCTATAATACGGTTTTTTTTAGCGTAGTTAGTTTACTAGCCGCCCGGACGGCACTTTATGAGGGACGGCAAATTTGTCGGCACTTTATACGGAGCGGAGAAATTTAATAACTAATAGGTATTAACTGTAAAATTTAGCCGCCCTCAGCAAATGTATTGTGAACTACTGAATTTGCAATCCAGAGGCGGGAGTTTTCTAGGCTATTGATTATAATAATAAGGAAGTAAGACGTTCACGGAATTTTATTGTAAAAATCATAAAAGGGGTCATTGAAGATGAGAAAACCGCGGAGTGCTATTAAATTAGAGGGTGCATTTTTGAGAGGGGGGTGCAAAAGCACCCTTTTTGGTTTTTTGCATATAACTCGAAAACAAAGCAAAATTTCGAGATAATTCTCAAAACCTTTTTTGTAGAAAATAAAATTTACCGTCGAAATGGGTTTTTGAAAAAATAATTAAAAAATTTTTAGTTAGCTAATTAAAAAAAAAATCATTGCAAAAAAATGTGAAAAATCGCATTTTTTGTTTTTTTTTTTACGTATTTGCTTATAACTTTCTTATCAGCAGAGATAGGTATAGGCATTGCTTCATATAAAAGAAAGATAATTAAATTTTCTTAAAAATAAATTTAAAAAAAAAATGGTTTGAATAAAAATCGACCGAGAAATAGTCGTTCAAACTAGGCTGATGTAAAGTTTTTAAATCTTTATAAATGGCATTTTTGGCTATTTTGATGGACTTGTTAGATTATACATTCAAACTGAGTGTATTAGGGAGTCATGACCAGTTGAGTCAAAAATAAAAGTCAAGTTTCAAATTTTTCGCACTTTTAGGGTTGCCATCAAATTTTTTCAAAATTTAAAATAATTGTTAAAACCAACACACTTGCTTTTACAAAGCCGGGTTTTGAGCACATGTTAGCGTATACCTTCTCGAACATGAAAAAAAATTGTGTTAGACCGGTTTTACGGTTGAAGGTCCTTGCCAGACCAGCTAAACATTTTCTAAGTAAGTATTAAGGAAATAACTTTTTTTATTTTGGAATACCTAACTCGTCTGGCACTATTTTGTCCATATAACGAAAGGCATAAACTACCAAATACCCTAGTTTGTGAAAGTAGATTTGTTAGTTTTGATAATTATTTAAAAATTAGAAGACAAAAGGAAAAAAAAATCACCAACATGATAAAACTAAGGGCCGTCTGGCATGCATATTCGACAGCCAAAGTCGTCTGGCACAGTTTTGTCTCTATTTAGGGAGACATTAGCTAGCATATATTAAAAACCCGGCTTTGTACAACAAGGTTTGACAGTTATTTGAAATTTAAAAAAAAGTTATTTCTTATAATACCTACTTTGAAAAAGTTGAGTTGAGCCGCAAAACTTGTCTGGAACTATTTTGTTTCATGTTCGAGAAGGTATAAGCTTACATGTGTTCAAAATCCGGCTTCGTAAAAGCAAGTGTGTTGGTTTCAGGCACGGATACAGAGGGAGGGCAATTGGTGCAATTGCCCCGCCCTGGGCAGTAACGAACGAAACATAAAATATGAATTTAATAAAATGTAATCAATAATCGTTACACGTTTATAAATTTTTTTCTTGGCAGCGCAGAGTTGCAGCAATGAGTGGTTGTGCGTTGGCTGATTGCTAACCAAGTTCAGTTAAGAAAAGTTCCGCTATGCACAAATAGCCTTCAAATCGACCGAGAGGAAAGCTTATAACTTTGGTTTTGGATTTTTGATCTTCAAATTTAAGGTCTTTTATTAAAAGATAAATGTCCGGCTACGTTACTGTATATCAATTTATTTCGTACTAGGGAACAAGGTGAATCCCAAATCGATTTGATTTTCAGTTTTTAAAATGTTGTGAATGAAAAATTGCACAATTTGAAAAATAATGTTTTAAAAAGTTATTGCTCCACTTCCAACCCTACTCTACAATTTGTTTAGTGGGTTTTAATAGGTAAATGTAATGGGGAGGCGGCAGGGGCACTTATCTTAATTTTCAACCTTAAAGTTAAAATAAATAAATCTTTATAAAACGTCGATTGTATTAGCTTCAAAAATTTCTTACTTTGCTTCAAATCCTTAGATCTACAGGATAAAGAGAATTAAAATTGAAATAATAAACTTCATTTGTGTATAAAAGTTATTGAGAAATACCTACAAAAATCATACTGAAAAGATGAAAGAGTTCTTTTTATGATAAATATTTAAATATGACTTCCCTTAATTGTAAGCGGTACTTTCCACCACCCCCCAGGTGTAAGCACAAGCTTTTCCTCCGTCTTAAATGTTAAAGTAACATATGCAACTGGTTTCATGAATCCGCATCTTAGACAAATTTTCGTTTTTTTTTGCAACTTCAAAAATTAACAGTAAATCAAATCACCTCTGTTCAGATGTAAGCAGTCGATTTTCGACATCAGCTACGTTAGAACTACAAGAAAACATATATGTATTTCATAAATCCGCAGCTTAGACTTTGAAAAGTGTCGCCAGCTCCCGAACTATTAATAGTTTGTGATAAAAAGAAGAATACCATCTGAGTTCTTGACAAATTTATTAATGTACGGAAAAAATAGAAATAAAAATCATTGAAGCGGTTTTTTTTTCAAATAGCTATTTGAATTCAAATCTTAAGTACTTTTAAATGAAAATTTTAAAATAAAATTTCAAAAAAAGTTTTTGAAATATCGAATTGTCAAGAAAAAAAATTGTAAAAATTCCAAAATTTCTTTTTTGAACATTTGGATATGGAGTAGATACTTCTTTAATTTATTTGAAATCAATATAACAAAAATGTATTTAAATCCGTTCAGCCAATAATAAGAAAATAAAAAAGTTCTTCTCTGGAATGTACTTTTCATAGTTGCTCAGTGTAAATTTTAATAATGTTTGTATGTAGATCACACTAAATTTAGTACATATAACGAAAAAGAAATGATCAAAGCTTAAGCCAAAAAAGAATAGAAAAATTTGATTTTTCCTAACGGTTTTCAACATTTGTATGGGAAGTACCGCTATTTTTTCATAAAACTAAAATATTTTCTCAAACATTCTAGGGAGTATTAAAAGCCATTATAGGCTTTCGAAGTATTATAAGAATTAGAATATTTTTTCAAAAATCCAAAAAATTGTTTCTTTTTTTAATATTTAGTTTTAAGGAAATCGACACAGCGGCTTAGGCTGTCGCTCAAAGGGCTTATGGATAGAATTGCAAGACCCATTTTTTCGTCTTCCTTTTCATCTTAGTAACTTGTTTGGTCAAAACCTCGAGTTTGATTTTTTTTTCCATATTTCGTTTCGCCAATGTATACTGATGATCCCAATTATAGTACCTATACTTGGGCGCAACGCAATATGGAGTTGAGCTTATTTCATTTTTTAATTGAATAGATAAATTTGTTTCAGTATAATTTTGTCCATTCTCTTATTTGCATTAAGACTCCCTATCTAACTGCCTAACATTTTCCTTCAAATTCAATGTGGTTTTTCTTAAATTTGCCTCTTTTTGTTAAAACAAAACCATTTGAAATAAATACGTTCCCTGCAGTTTTTTTACTTGGTAGCTTGAATTTTAATATTACAAATTTATTTTAGGTATGTAAGTCATAAATGAAGAAAAAAAGCGAAACCGCAAATAATATTTTAATGTTTTAATTCACTAATTAAGTCCTTTGTATTCGCATTCCCACCAAATCTTCTTCCCTTATATTATTAATTCAAATATACGTAAAACTGTGAAATTTGAAGGTTCTATATACATCAGTCCAATGTGAGAATTGCTTAATCAAAACACAAAAGTCATAAGATCTTTAAGAAAATCAACCTTTAATATTCATATTTTTGGCAGCGAAACTGGGTGTGCTCTAGGGCAAATACAATTTCATTTTATTATGCTAATTTAATTTATTAATCTGCAGTTTATTTAATTACCATCATCCTCAAACCGACTCAATCAACATTAAGAGCATCACAAACTGTAACAGAACTTCAAGTTGATTTCCCACGGTTAAGTCTCGACAGGCGCTGCTGGCACTGGTACCTGTCTTATATACTTATACCTAACAAAACACCTTTCTCCAAAAAACCACGACCATCATCCTCAGGTTCAAGCTTCAGGATTTGCCAAAATGATATCTGCTGCTGTAAAGCTCGTCACCGACCGCACTGAACCGTGTTGTGTTCCATTTAGTGTTGCCCGGAACGTATGTCAAAATGTCGCCGCCAGCGTAAATGCAATTAAACAAATTACGACCAGTCCACCCCTGTACGAAAGCATCTTCAACTTGTACCTTCAATACAATGAGAGGGTTTACAGCAGTGATGTGGTGGAATGATGGTGCGCGGATAAAACTGATGCCGCAAAAATAAATATCTTGTGGCTACTATGCTAACACTCTCCCGTGGCACGATTTTTCATTTTACCTTCACATCACAGTATGCAAACGCAAAAAATATGGCTTAAACATACCAAAAGTGAGATCATAAAAAAAAAGAAGTCCGCAATCTTAACTGTAGATAACCATAATATCCCGGCAAGTTTTTGAGTTATTTAATTGTTACGCAAACGACTTAATTGCAAATCACAGAATCCCGAATTTTTTCTTTTATTTCTCCAAAGAGAGCGAAATTTCATTTGTTTATGCCTCAGGCCAAAGTCGGCTGCTTTTATTATGACACCTCAGCGAGTTGTTTGAATATATACGAAAGGAATTGTATTTGGGTCTGATATGATATCGGTGAGACTGAATGGAACGCTAAAAAATTTCGCTGGACCACATTTTAGCCTGAGTTAAGGATTTTGGGCTACATTTTGGCTTTTTGTTTTATTGAATTTCGTTTTAAAGCAAATATTTTTGTTTTCCTAGCACCTTCATGGACTTATAACATGGTTTGAAGTTTCAAGATGCGGACCAGCAAGTTGTGAGGCATACAATAGGAAAAGGTAAATACTAACAGGGCATGGAAGGCAATAATGCATCTGGAGCTGAAGGCATTATACTGCTGAACTGTTCAAAGCTGTCTTGGTCTGGACTGGTATGCACTGGCTCATCTGGAAAATATGGTAGGAGGTCGGAGGAAAGCATGCCTAATGAATGAAATCTCATCTCTAAGAGGAAGTTGGTGACACATACCCTTTTTGGTGAAAAAGTGTCCCTGACTCAGCCGTTTCCACCCACCAGAAAATTGTTATTCCCCTCCTGACTGCTGATTCCTGTTGACAACAGGCACACAGAAATGGTTGAAAGTTGTAATTGTAAGACACTATACAGGCCCTCGATCTCCACAAGTTGTAGCGGTAACAAACTGATTTATTTCCTTATATCTCGAAGAGCAATTAGGAGCCTCTTAACGATGATTGTCATTATCAATTTGAATGCATTTCAATGCCAATTTACTGAGCCTTCAAAAACTTAGTATCTAATTTGAAAAATACCTGCTCTTTATGGTTCAGTAAGCATACAATGGCTACACACCAAATTTATTATATCATTAACCCAGCACCCACCATAACTCCCAGTGTTTAAGAAGTGTAGTTGCTATGGTAATCTATGAGAAATTCTATAAATAAAAACCGGTGGCATTAGAAGGAGACACGTGTCGCAGTATTTACAGTGAGTGCATCAATGGTTTCCCAGACTTAAACTAAGAGTTGTAATTGCTCCCCTTCCTTTCCTTCCTATTCATTGTTATTCAAAAGGTGTGTTCAGCACACACAACAAACCGTGAGATGCCCAGTGAATTGTGACGTAAACAAATTAAATAGTAATATACATTATTATGCACAGACACACACTACAAATAGACGAGTCCTTGTCCTTGTCAACAAGAGTTTCGAAAGCAGGAAACTGGAAGAGATGGAAATTGAAGTTTGTTTAACAAACGCTGACTGCGACCCCTACCTGTATAATGTGTCTGTGTGTATGTATTTGTGGAGTTTTAATTAAATGCATTACAGCACGCGGCTTTGAGATGCAATTCAGACGCGTGGCAGGTGTAACTCTGCGAAAAATAATTTATCTTTAACAGAAAGGACGAATTTATGAGGTAGGTATTGATATGAGGAAATTTTAGTTTTTGTTGAATTGTGTACATAAACTTACACAAATTAAACAACATCATTTTGAACTTGTTTGATATGTTGAAGAAGCTTTGTTGATTTAAAAGAGAATATTTTTTGAAACGAATTAGTTCAAAACAAGGAATATAATTGTTGGAACGATAGTGCCATATTCTAGGTCAAGCAAGCACCGCCATTTTCGATTTTCAAAAAAAAAATTGTGCAGTAGGTATTGTGCTCAACTTGTGTCGTAAATTATAGTTAAGAAATTATAGTTAAGAAAACTAAACACGCGCTTAAAGAGTTAATCAAAATAAAAAATAAAAATAATTCTTAGCATGAGAATAAAATTACTGACGAGAAAATGAATGTCACTGTTCTAAAAGCGTGGGGTGCCTTTGTTGACATATATTTAAACTAACTCTGCATTTCAGAATAAAACAAGTGAAAAATTATAACGATTGATACCGAGCTCTAAATTTCCTTATCGCCATTTTGAACTTATTAGGAATATGGGGAATGAAAGGATAAATGAAAGGGGTACATAATCAGTGGATAGTTTTCGGGAACCGAAAAAGCGATTCAGAAATTTATGATTTCTGGGAGCCTAATCAGGATAATCGGAAATTTTGATCGAAATATTGTATTGTCATCGGGCTTTGACAAGTGTGCAAAGTTTGAATCAAATCTGACCGTTTGAAGTGGGTCAAAATCACGTCCAAGGATTCCGTTAAATATTTACATACAACCGAAACTAATAAAAGCGTGTTAAAAAGAAATCGCAAATTTGGACATTTTACGGATGAAAATTTTAAAAATTTTGTAAAAAGTGTCCGTAAACGTTACAAATATGCAATTTTCTTGTCTCTTTGGAATGTGGTTGCTCAAACTGAGTACAATTTTCATATTTTACAAAATTGCCAATTGAAAAATTTTCACCCGTAAAACTTGCAAATTTATATTTTTTTTATTAGATATTAAAGGCACAAGTTGAACCCAACCCATTTCTTTGAAAATAGAAAATGACGGTGCTAACTTCACGCTTCGCAAAACTGTTTTTTGGACGAAAAAAGTTACAAATATGCGATTTTTGTCTTATCTCTTCGGAATATGGCAGCACAAAACAGCACGACTTTAATTTTTTACAAAATTGCAAAATTTAAAAATTTTCATCCGTAAAATTTGCAAGTTTGCGAATTTTTTCAAAAATATTTACGGAACAAGGCAGCACAAGTTGAGCACAATACAGCGCAACTTTTTTCTTTGAAAATCGAAAATGGTGGTGCTAACACTTTAGGTACGCTTCATAAAATTGTTTTTTGGTCGTAAACGTAACAAATATGCAATTTTTTATCTCTTTGGCAAAAAAACAACCCAGCTTTCATTTTTTACAAAATTTGAAAAAAAAATCATCTGTAAAATTTGTAAATTTAATTATTTTTTTAAATTATAAGGCTTGCGATGCTATATAACTTCACGCTACAGCCCTTCGCAAATTTTAGTTTTAGAATCATTTTTTGAGCACAATTTCCTTTTTTAAGAAAATTCGCAGTTTCAAAAAAATTTCATTCGTAATATTTGCAAATTTGCGATTTTTTTTAATACGGCACAAAATAGCACAACTTTTTTTTTTGAAAATCAAAAATGGCTCACGAAAATCGATTGCCTTTATATTTTTCAAAATTGATGCAGTTGATTGCCATTACATTTTTACTCCTGCTTCTATACTTTTCTTATGATAACTTTTCTATTACAAGATTTTATCGTGGAAAATCGATTGCCGGTGCATTTTTTCGAAATCGAAGCATTTTTACGGTGCTGGTGACAGTCTAAAAAGCTTCCAAGTGCTCTCGGAACTTCCTTCTCTTTTCGCCATATTTTTTTACTACGGTAGGTACCTACGGTAGATAAAAAAATGGTGTCTCAAATTTTGTTACAAAAAATCAATTGCCGTTACATTTTTGAAAATTATTGCAATTTCACGGCACTGGCGACAGCCCAAAAATTTTCAAAGTTTTTTTTTATGACATTTCTACTTTTTCGTGATAGCTTTTCTTGTAAGGTAAAATAAATAAAATGCACGACTGGGTCGCACATACTTGCTCTTATGTGCAAGACACTGTGGGTTTAAGAAATTGTATATAAAATCATGGAAATTATGAGAGAAAAATGTAGAGAAGCATGAAATACGACATTTAAATTGGCTAAAATAACTCTTTTTACATTTTGAGGTGAAAAAAAAGAATGCCATCTTAATTCTTGATGGAATATGATTGTATGGAAAACAAAAATTTTAAATCGTTGGAGCGGTTTTTTAGAAAAAATAATTATTTATATATAAAATTCTTAAAACATTTTTAAGAACAAATGTTGATATGCAATTCTAAAGTATTTATTTATGTGTATATAAAAACAAAATTTGAAAACAAATTGTCAACCCGTTTTTGAGATATCGAATTTTCAAAAAAAAAAAATGAAACTTTTTTTAAAAATTTAAAAACCTTTTTTTTGACAATTTTGATATGCAATATTATTTAATCGTATCTGAAATTTTTATATAAAACATTCATCTAAATGCGTTAAAACGAGAAAGTTCAAAATAAAAAAATACGTTCTATGATAGGTAGGTACTATTAACAGTATCTTAGTGTAAATTTTTATAATTTTTGGTAGTAGATCGTACTTATTTGAGTATATGGAAAAAGTTTAATCAAAATCGTAGGAGTCGTTTTTAAGCAAACAAATATTTTCCTTTGCGGTTTTTTAATTTTTGTATTAAAGGTACGGTTTTTTTTTCATAAATGTTAAATTAAAAAAAAAATAGAGAGCAGGTACTAAAAACTCTTAGGTATCGAGTTTCAAGAAAATCGATCACGTCGTTTTCGAAATATTTGATTTTCCAAAAAAATTTTGAAACATTTTTTAATAATCCAAAAAATATTTTTCAAAAATTTTCGTACACAATACTATTTATATTTTTTGGCAGCTTTTCTGTATAAAAAAAAAATAATTGAGATCGGTCGTACCGTTTTGAAGAAAATCAAAAATTTAAAAAATGGTTCCTTGGGAGGTACCATTAATAACCATTTTTTAAAAATGGTTTTTCACCCAAAGGAAGCCGTTAACAAAATAAATTTATTGAATTTTTTTAAAGAAAAATTGTCGAGTCGTTTTTGAGAAAAATACGATTGCTAATATAATTCTATGGCGCAGGTACCGTTATTTTTGGTTCTAAAAAGAAATTAAAACAACGTGTGGGCATAGCATAATCACCCAAAAAAAACACTATGTACCAAGTTTGAAGAAAATCGATCGAGCCGTCTAGGCTGTAGACGAGCAGACAGATAGACAGACAGACAGGTTTGTGCACCACCCACTTTTTTAGTGTTCTCTATCATAGTAATATCATGTGTGATTGTTATCTCAAATTTTTTTTTTGCACGAATCCAAAAATTGCCTAATACATAGTATATACCTATATCGCAATAAAGATGGCGTATCGAGATTTTGTCATGAAATATCGATTGCTGTTATATTTTTCAAAATTGAACTATTTTGACGTCCCTGGCTCCTTGGTGACTGTTCAAAGTATGATTTTTAAATTGTCTGCAAAGTTCAGAGTCATTAAAATTTTGAGAGTTTTTGATTTGGGCGTTTTCATTTTGCAGGATTTTATATTTGCGAGTTTGTTAAAAGATTACGAAAAGCGAGATTTTATAATGCGAGATTTCGAATGCGAGATATTAATTTGTGAAATAGACCAACTGAGGACGGATCAGAGATGGATCCAAGACGGACTGGATTAGGATCGGCGAAAGATCGAGGATGGACCAAAAATGGATCCATGACGAGATGGACACGGATAGCTACGAAATTGACAAAATGATGAAACTCTATATCATAATTATTTTAAGGTTCGACAATAAATCCTATTTCTTTTCGAAATCAATTCTTGCCCAAGAAATTATATTTTTTCCACTAGCACAGACTACGCATTCTTGCATCTGCTTACTATGCGGCTATCATTCCAGATGCAAACCACCGCAAACAATTCGACTATAGGTATTCGGCAGCTATTTAAATCCCACATCTTTTCAAGTGATCTCAAAGGATATAGCTTTACACGAAAATTTTTACTAAAAATACAATCCATGTTATTGTTTCCATTTGTATGTCAAGTTATTGTTCTTTTTTGCAATAAGAAAATGCATGCAGTAGCACTATCAATAATAATGACACTTTCTACTTCCACCCTTTATCCTTTCATCAAGAGTCTTAAAATCAAAAAAAGGGAATATTTTCTTTCAAGAGGTGCCTATTATTAGAATATTTTATAGAATGTAGATACCTTTTGGTCTTTTGATTGAAAGTGTTTATCGCTCGCTACTGCCAAACAGGATGCATATAAAAGGAATATAGTATAGGGTTAGATTTTACATTAAACACATTATATGCTTGTGTATACCTTTGAAAGGTGAATTTTTCTGGTGAAAGTGGAAATTGTCACGGTTGTTTTTTTTTTTTTTTGCAAATTGAAAATATTCTCACTGTTCTATCTTTTAATCGTCATTGGTCGTCGGTCGGCGTCTGATATTTTTGCACCTGGCCGGGGAATCATTTCTTTTTTTTTTTCAATTTAAACCCTTTAATTGAATGAATTTTGAATTCAGGTGATTGATGAAGTTGACAGCACGTTGAAGTTTAAATTAAAGAAAGAAAATTCATATATTTTTGTCTATATGGATGTCTTTCCTTTAAGTTATTTTAAAGAATTTCTGGGATCCAAGCAGCTTATATGTGAGACATTTGCAAAAATAAGGACACCCTCTCAAAGGCAACTAGATCGACATAAAGGGAAGTAGATCCAAGAGTTAATTTTGCACATACATTTCAAGGGGCAAGTGATGGTAGGTTTACACAGTGGGGTTAAACCCACATTCAAAAATAGTATTGATCAACACAATTTTGGTTGCTGAGCCAAGATTATAATTTTCGGAAGGTTTTATATGTCCTGTAACTTAAGTCAGGTCTCAGGTTTTCTTAAATCTTTCAGGTTTTTGAGATATTCGAATCTGGTCTCCTTGCAATAACTAAAGATAAAATTTTGTAGAATTGTGTACCTTTAGCCAAGGGCGTATGCATGGGGGTGCAGGGAGGGTCTTGCCCCTTTAATCAAAATGCTTTGCATATATTTCTGCTTTTGAATGTATCTCAAGGCCAGATTTCTATGTAATACTCATTTTTGAATGAGTTTACTCCCCCTGACCAACATCCTGTGTACGCCCTTGCCTATAGCTCCTGTCTAGTACAATAACAAAGCTGACACAGCATAGGCATATTAAGTACTTTGATTCGGTGTGATACCCTTAAAATACTGTTAGTTGAATCCTGTACCAATTTTACACACACTTATTCCGAGGAGGTATAGCAAAATGAGTCTTCTCTTATATTTTGTTTTCAGGTGTGCCAAAAATAAGTTCCAAGGATTGATTTTAGTCTTTTGAAGCACGTCTTTGTAATTAGGGATCATTTTTGTGGCATCAAAGTCTATCTATCAATATGGCTAATAGGTACTCAAACACACACCCTTCCCTGGTGTATCCTGTGATTTGCAAAACAAAACCGAAACTCTGCAAACACCCCTTTCTGTCGCTACACCCGTGCAAGTCCAATTAAAATATCGAAGAGCCTGTTAAAACACCATTAATCACCCCTCTAACCAGTATGTTGTGGTGATGCCAACACCATCATCATCAGAAAGGTGCGAAACGTTCCTTGTTTTCTTGTGAAGCAATTCACACCTTTTTTGTTTATTTTTTTTTTTTTTTGAGTCTCAGATTCGTCCATATATAATTTTCGGCACATCAAGCTGCGAAAAAGAGCCAATAAATTACCAAGAGGCGCCAAAAACCGATTCGCAAAAAATCAAGTCTAACTGTTTGCAACAACGATGAATACCTATAATGTAGGTGTTGTCCCTAGCCAAAGGCGGAAACAGACACCCCACACTTAAAGCGCTTCCCTTAATTAACGTTGCCCTCAAAGATTCATACCGAAATAATTACAACCACAACTACGACAAAAAATCTGACAAAATTTAATATTTAATTCACTTTCCCCGGAGGCTCATAAAAATGCAACAATGTCATTCGCAGGGTCCCACGGATTCGTTTTACTGTCACTAAGTACCAAATTGCAATTATGCACTTCTTTCCTGCGCCGCGTCCTGCCTGGCCTGGATATCCCAGTGCCAGTTCAAGAAAATAAAGTCATCTCGCTGCCGATCATATGCGAAAGGTATCGCGTAAATAACACTCACTGTGGTGCCGATACGAAACTATAGCAATATTTGGACATTAATTCGCAGAAAATGTTGCGGGCTTCCAGAGATCACATCATACTTCCTCCTCCGGTGTGTAATGTCGTTTGGTGGTGCCTTGCCTGCTCTGCTCATGATGGCTCACAAATGTCCAGCACTCAAGTTTCACTGCAAATCGAATTAAATGTCGAGGAGTTAGCGTATAAAAACATTAACATTCCATAACGAATTCGAAGTCGAATGGCGAAGACGGAAGGGCGGAAAAAACGATATGACAACGACAAACAAGAAATTGGCAGACCGAACGTCCTTCGTCTCCTGCTTCGCATTCCCAGTGCAAGGGCCAGAGTCATCATCAGAGGAGATGTGTGCTTGGATGCGATGTCTTGCTGTCGGCCCGGATGAAAGGTGCTCATCCGTAATGCTTTCGTTTTATCCACACACACCGAATGTAGTCGCAAGTGGCGCGCGCAGCTAATATGTGCCGCAGATCAAGATGTTATGCTGTGGCCTTAAATATGACATAGCGAACATCAGGAACAAAAGTTGTTGTTGTCGTAAGACAGCATCACTACACATAGGAACATACAAAAACAAAAACAAGGAAGAAGTTTAGTTTAAATTTAATCAGCACCGGATCAGTGTTATGAGAGATTGAGAGGTGATGCAAGATGAGAGGCTAGACCATGTGTTAATGAGCTTAGAGAGGTGATGAGTGTTCGATCCATAGCTTCAATTCAAGAGTAGACACTTTTCTTTAAAAAATATTCCAAAATTACAGTCGATTACGTTAAAGAGGCTGTCAAAAATGAAAGCACCTAATGTAAGTAATGAACCAACAAAACCGGGAGAAGTTCAGGTGGTTCCTGATTGTTTTTGGAATTAATGTAAATATCTTTATTTCATTGATTTTTATATTTTTTTTTTAAATTTTTATATCTTAGACCCAATTTTTCATCCAAGTTCCGGGGAAACGTATTTTCGGTTAATTAAAAAGTCGAGTTAACTTAGGATTAAATGAAGAAATAATTTCGTAAATACTTTATGCTGAAATGGTAAATAATAATTAAATAACTGGCAAATTGAATCAACTCTAATAGACAAACTCAGGGCTTTCCATTCCAAGTAATGAAAAACTGCGCGTTCTTAGGGACAGCTTTTCAGTGCAAGATCATCCTAGACTTGGAGTTAAACCTGAGCTAACTCCAGAAACATGCTTTTCAGTCAAATTAAATAATAAAGTTAACTCACTTTAATAGGAAAGTTTACTCTAGGACTAAGCTGGCGTCATCTAGATTTCGATTAAGCTGGCGTCATCTAGATGTCGATAGTGAAAGTTATTGAAATCTTTGGAAAGTGCAATTTTTTTTGTGGCGACATCTCGATGTCTATATTGAAAAGTGAAAAAGAGTGATATCCATTCAATCGCATATTTATTTCATTGGTTTTTTGACAACTCTTAACTCTGATCTGTAAAAACTGGCCCTTAGAGTACAAAAAGTATATTGGTGATGATTGATTTAAAAAAAGTGTTTCATAATGATCGTTATGAAATACACACCTTCCGAGCTTTAAATCAAATTTAAAATTATGGCACAACGATGGAAAATTCGATACAAATGATTTCAGTCATACTCTCATACTATATAGTCGTGTGTCTGAGCGTTTTTGCTTCTTTATTCTGTGCGTCCAGTCCACTGTACATCAAGCTTAAATAACGGGTGATTTTTTAGCTGGTTTGGTTTTGGCAACACTGGTTTTGACAGCTGACGTGTGTTTAGTACCTTGTGTCACTGTCAAACAGCTTCAGTTTGGTTTGCAATTTAACCATGGATCGTCTTACAAATGAACAACGCTTGGAAATTATTGAATTTTACTATCAAAATTCGTGCTCGGTTCGAAATGTTCATCGCGCGCTGCTTCCATTTTATGGTCGGCATTCTCGACCTTCTGAGCAGTCTATTCGGAAGATTGTGACCAAATTTCGCACCAAATTTACTTTGTTGGACATTAAACCACCAACACGTTTACGTACTGTGCGTAGTGAAGAAAATATTGCGGCCGTATCAGCTAGTGTGACAGAAGACCGCGAAATGTCGATTCGGCGCCGTTCCCAGCAGTTAGGCCTTTGTTACAGCACTACGTGGAAAATTTTGCGGAAGGATTTGGGCGTAAAGCCTTTTAAGATACAGCTGGTGCAAGAACTAAAGCCAGCCGACCTACCACAACGCCGAATTTTTGGTGAATGGGCTCTTGGAAAGCTGGCCGAGGATCCGCTTTTTTATCGAAAAATTGTGTTCAGCGATGAGGCTCATTTTTGGTTGAATGGGTACATAAATAAGCATAATTGCCGCATTTGGAGTGAAGATCAGCCAGAAGCATTGCAACAGCTACCAATGCATCCCGAAAAAGCCACTGTTTGGTGCGGTTTATGGGCCGGCGGCATTATTGGGCCATATTTCTTCAAAGATGATGCGAATCGCAGCGTTACTGTCAATGGTGAACGCTACCGAGCGATGATAACAAACTTTTTTTTGCCCGAAATGGAAGTTCTTGACTTGCATGATATGTGGTTTCAACAAGACGGTGCCACATGCCACACAGCACGCGAAACAATGGCGCAATTGCGAGGCGAGTTTGGTGAACAGTTAATTTCACGTTTCGGGCCGGTCAATTGGCCGCCTAGATCGTGCGATTTGACACCATTAGATTATTTTTTGTGGGGGTATGTCAAGGCTAATGTCTATAGGGACAAGCCCGCTTCGATTGACGCACTGGAAGCCAACATCCATGCATTCATTCGTGAGATACCGGCCGATATGTGTGAAAGAGTATGCCAAAATTGGACTCAGCGGATGGGCTACCTGAGACGCAGCCGCGGTCAACATTTGCATGAAATTATCTTTAAACATTAAATTGCAAGGTTCAAACTATTGATTCAAATAAATATTTCATTCATTTTTTCGAATTTTTTGTGTTTTTTTTTTTTAAAGTTCTAAACCTCTTAAAAAATCACCCGTTATAAACCTAAATGGGTTGACCGATTTGTTTCAAATATGGAAACAGATGATTTTTAGGCTAGGACCACGCTTGCGATTTTCAGTCGGTGCGATTAAAAAATCGGTGTCGCAACAAATAATTGCCTTGCTCTCACTTGCGGCTATCTATCGCGCGATTTTTTAGTCGCAAGAAATAGAACATAAAGCTTTTAATGTGAATGCACGCACATGCGTCTATTTAATTTCGCGACAGAAAAAAAGCTCAAAAAATAGATCTGGTTTCATTTTTTTAATCGCTGCGATTTTAAAGTCGCGTATGGGTGCATTCACATTTAAAACCATGTGTCTCATTTCTTGCGGCTAAATAATCGTACGTTTGAAAATCGCTAGTGCGTGTATAATTTTTTCTAGTTGCGACTACGATTTCTTAGTCGCGCTATTTTAAATCGCAAGTGTGAGCACAACCATCTAAATTCGTTTGTTTCATTTTAACTTTCGACAATCGCATCGCTAGAAAAATTGAACAAATTGGGCACGTTCCGCTGGCTATTCTCAGCTATCCGGATAGCTTTGTGTTGTTGTAATCCCTTGTTAAGAAACAGCTGATAACAGCTGACGCAACAACAACTCAAGTTATCTCAAAATTTTTAGGATAGGTAGATAGCATAGCGAATAAACATTGGAACGCGAGGATTTTCGACTTTTAATCGTCGCGATTTCCAGGTCGCATGTGCGTTCATTATTCAAATTCATGTGTTCTATTTCTAGCGACTTAACATCGCGCGATTGAAGTCGCAAGTGCTGTCCTAGCCTAAAGGTCATCTAGGAAGGGTAGCTGCTGAAGGTTCCATGAAATTAAGCTAAAGAAAACTACGCCAAAAAAATAAAATGGAAAAATAAAACAAAACTCTCCACACAATATATTGGATTTTTCCTAGGAAAGTAGAAAAGTAAATTCCGAACATTTATTGGACATTTTTTAATTTAAAAATAATAAAAAAAATAATAATGGAAAATGTCAAACATTAAACTTTTCGGCTTTTTTTTTTAATTAAAAAGGAAAAAATGCCAGAAGACGATGAAGAAATAATTCGAGTCTAATGGGAGTCAGAAACGTCACCGTACTTTAAGTTTAAAATGTTTTCGAAAACTTTTTTTTAAGAACCTAAGAGAGCAAAAAATATAAAAACATTCAAGTAAAATGTCAGTGTTGCCAATTTTCGGGAACAAACTTATTTATGCCAAGTGGTAAAATTAACACTTTTTGGTAAATATAAATTTGTTTGAACATGAAAAAAGTTGCAAAATAACTTCCAGATACCAGACGCGTGTTAAAAAAAATAACGGTTCATGTCTTAAAAGATAGGTGAAGTTGCGGAAACGCTTCCAGATGTCAAACGCAATGTCGTAGAAGATAGATGTCTTAAAAGATAGATGTTGAGTAGACGCACCTTCAGGTAAGATCTCAGTGTTGCCACTTTTCGGGAAAATACGGGTGGGATCTCCCACATTAATGTTTTTTTTTTTTTTTAATTTTGAACATGAGCAAAAGTTTCAGAAACGCTTCCAAATACCAAACGCGTGTCGGGAAAATAGATCTTAAAAGATAGATATTGATAGACGCACCTTCGAATTAAATGTCAGTGTTGTTACTTTTCGGGAATTAACTTTTTGTTAATGTAAAAGGTTGGGACCTCAAATTTGTTGGTAATATGTATATAATATTTTGAGCATTAAAAAAATTGCGGAAACGCCTCCATATGCTAAGCACGTATTAAAAAACAACGATTGATGACTTGACAGATAGATGTTGAGCAGACGCACCTTCAGTTAAAATGAGGCCATGAGCGCAATAGTGGCCTAACTGCATTTTTCATTATTTTCAGTAGAGCAAAAATAAGAAACAGGTTATTTTCAAACACTTGTTGTTTTAAAATAAAGAAACATCGGCTTGATTTTCTTTTTGCAATATGATCAAAAAATAAAAGATTTTTAATTTTGTATCCATGGTCCTTCAAAATACCGTTATAACTGATTTTAAAATCAGATAGGCCACTATTGCACAGAGAAAAAAATATAAAAATTTAAATCATGTAAAGATAGGCCAATCATTTGTAAATAAAACTGATATCTATGGGTTTTTGAGCCCACAGCAGATTTTGAGTGTGAATGATATAAAAAAGGAGGTTCAGGAGTTGACAGCAAGCGTAATACTGATTCAAGAAATCAAGGTCTTAGCAGTCCACAACCAGGGCATTAGTGATTAAACAGTGCATCGAAATCAAAATATGAATGCATCTTTCCTTAGATAATGATCACATCAGATTCCGTGCTATCTGAGACCATTTGAGTCTATAGTAAGCCTTGTCAGTCGTCAGTTGAAAGCGAAAAACGTGTTTTTAAAATGGTTTGGCAGGGCAAACTCTACACACAAATGAAAAGGCGAAAACCAACTTTGGTTAGCACAACTATTACTCTCGAAGTAGTACCTATTCATAATTTGTTTTCAATGCAGTGTTTAATTATTAAATCCCCGGTTATGGACAGCAAGACTTTGATTTCTTGAATAAGTTTTACTCAGCTTTAACAGCTCCAATATTTCTTTTCTTTATACCATTCACACCCAAAATCTACTCTGGGCTCTTAGTCTAGGCTTATATTTATTTTTTTTTCGAAAAACAAACATGTTTAAAAAAAAAAAATTCAAAAAAATGTTTAAACAATATGAAGGGTCAGTCTTAAAATATTGAATCTCATGAATCTGGAGTCAGTAAACCTTTAATCCTTCTCTAGAGGTCATTCTATTTGAAATTTAAATGTGGAGAAGAAGTGCTTTTTGGTAATTTCTATGACATTGAATTTTTTTTTTCTCGCTGAGCGTATGAAACTCTAACTTTATGGCTAATCGAGGGTGATTATCAGGGTACTGACTTATGTTTAGTTAATTGCATTGATGTCACCTGTGAGCAAATAGTTAAATAATTGGCATAACTTAAAGTTTCAAACAATAAAATCAAATGTGCGAGCGCAATAGCGGCCTTTAAGAAAGATAGGCCACTCTTGCACTTAAGCTTTTAATTTTTTTGTGTTTGGCCTATGTACAAAAGTCCTATAATTATAGCATGAAGCCGTCATTTTGAAAAATTTAAATGCTGAAATGTTGTTTAATACATACAGATTCAATTTTCGTCATAAACTCAATTTCGATAAAATTGCAGTTAGGCCACTATTGCGCTCACTGCCTGAAATGTCAGTGTAGCCACTTGTTTTGATAACAAAAGGTAGGCCCTCTACTTTTTTTTGTTTTGCTAATTCGATCATGAAAAAAGTTGCGAGAACGAAACAGATGCCAAACAATATTAAATGAAATTATTTATTAGAAAAGATATACATAAAGGGTGGTTAAATTTTAAGGGCCGATGTTGAATGTGAACCACACCTAAACGTCAAGTGTTTTTATGCATTTCATTTGACATTTCTCAATTTCAGACAAACTCAATTTGAACCATTTGACCATTTCAAGCGTCTTCAATGGTCAGAATGGTGGCAAGAAATGGCAACAGTGGATGATCAATTTTTCAAGAAAATCATCTTCAGTGATGAAGCACATTCTCACCTCAGTGGATTCGTCAATAAGCAGAATTGCAGCATTTGGGCAAATGATAACCCAAGAGTGATTGTCGAAAAACCAATGCACCCACAAAAAGTGACCGTTTGGTGCGGTTTATGGGCTGGCAGCTTAATCGGGCCGTATTTTTTCCAAAATGAGGCCGGTCAGGCAGTTACTGTGATCGTGAGATGATAACGAACTTTTTATGGCCCGAATTGGAAGATATGGAGGTGACCGATATGTGGTTTCAACAGGACGGTGCCACTTGCCACACAGCTAACGAAACAATGGCTCTTTTGTGCGACAAATTCAATGGCCGTGCTGTTATCTCACGTGGTGGCGATGTCAATTGGCCGCCAAGATCATGTGATTTGACACCGTTGGACTTCTTTCTTTGGGGTAATTTGAAAGAAAAGGTGTACCTACGTCGATAAGCCAGCAACAATTCAAGAGCTAAAGGATGAGATAATTCGGCACGGAACCTTAATTATGCCTCAACGTCATCGAAAATTTGGACCATCGGATGGAGGAGTGCCGCCGAGGTCACGGCGGCCATTTGGCCGATATTTGATTCCATACATAACTGAACCATAACAGTATTGTCATAATAAAAAGAAATTACAGTAATTTTCTAGTTATTAATTTGTGTTTTGTTCAAAATCAACATCGGCCCTTAAAACCTTTACATTTCATTTATATTGGATGTCAAAGTGTTTGTTTTATTCATTAATTTTTAACGGACGCGGGTGCCTTAGGCAATTTACAACCAACTAGTTTTGAATAAATATAATATAAACTTGGTGTTTGATTTTTTTTTTTTTAATTTTGAGTTCGAAATTAGTTTCTTTCTTTTTTTAAATTTTGTCATAGAAATCACTTGATTAAAAAAACAAGATAAATAGAAGAGACTTCTTGCTTTAAAAAATGTGTAATACTTAATTGTAAGTAAAACCTTTATTTTTAAATATTTGTTTTTCATTGTAAGTATTTTTTTTATTAAATTGCCCTCTTGTCTAAATGGGGGGATAAAGACTCCCATAGTAAAAAATGATTGCACCTAACTCTTTAACATTAATCCGTAATTATTTCTTCAGCCTCAAGAAGAGTACGATATATTCCCGAAATATATGCTATTTTAAGTGTTCTACAAGACAAATCGACAAGCATGATATAATCAATTTCGGAGGGCGTTGAAATTTGTATAATTTCCACGTTTTTTTAAGAATTTGTATGCCAAAATTTTTGAGATTTTTTTCCAAAACACTTATGGACTGAGCTCTTCTCTCCCTCCTTAAACTCCTAAAAACTCGTTTTGTAGTGAAAAGATGTACCTAAACGCAAAAATTTGGTCATCAGAAAATACGATTTATATACATATAAACAAATTATATTTCTTCCTCACAGTCATTTTACGTGTAATTAAAACATTAAAATAGGATCGGCTGATAACGCTGATCGACCTCTCAAATAATTTTTATTCTTAAGATCAGCAATATAAATACCTAACTTAAGTATTAAAATGTATGACAATTTTACAAAATTTAACCCAAAATTTTCAATAAACCTCTTTTCAAGCCATTGAAAAAATGACTATGATCGTAAGACAACGCAAGCCATCTTGCCAACCTAAGCCATACCAAACCAAAAAAAGATGAATCAGAATTCATGTCACGTTCAAAGTCATTCATTAGCGCCACCATTCGATATTCATTTGATCCAAACATCGCAGTTGCACGCATCATCACAAAGTCTTCTTTCTATGCTTGCATTTTTGACTGAATGGTGCAAGCAAAAGGTGCAGCAAACGCATTAGAAGTGAGAGATGTTCGAGAATTTTAAATGTATGCCATATCACGTTGTTGTAGCCTTGCAATACAATGCCAGTCATTTATCTAATTAACTCGATCAAAGAACATCGCATCAGCCAGCAGTTTGGAAAATACTCTTCTTTGGAATGTTGATTGGGAAATTTCTTAGATTGTTACCATTGTTCGATTAAGAAAATAAAAGAAGTTAATATACTTTGGTTTTAAATTCTTAAATATTTTCAAAAGCCAGACACTTATTTCCGGTGGCAGAATAACATCAGTTGATTGATCTTAATCAATGCATTTTTTGCTTTTAAATTTGTCGACTATTTGACCTGGAAGCATTTTATGAAGAGTGGCCTTAGAATTTTTAAATTGGAGTTTATTGAACAATTTTATATTTGTGCTAATTTTCAATTTTTAAAAACGCTTTATAACTGTGTAAACTTTTAGGATCCAAGTTAATAGCAGTTTTTAGGATAAATGTATTTTATGTGCGTAGAATTAGACTTCCCGTTTTGGATTATTTAAAAAAATTAAAGTTGTGCAGCAGGCTCTGGGATCTTAGCACATCATATTATGTAGGATAAGTCGCGAAAAAAATATGCAATCTAATTGGTCAAAACAGGTCAGCTAGTTTCATTAATTGGTCTCTGACAAATATTTGTAATCAATGGTGGGATTTTCAAGGTCACGAGTGACTTTTGGCACCTTATTTATGCCTGTGGTATATTGACGGAAAAAGAATACCAAGAGGTTAAGGTTCTTATTGTGATAAAAGATCAACTATAGTTTCAGTAATTGGTTGGCCAAAGATTTTTTAAAGTTTATCTCAAGGTCACAGTTTAGATTTTCTATGCCTGACCAATTTCTGAATCTTGTTGACCTTTTATGAGGATTTTGTGGTCTTTCACATCGTACTTATACTTTGTTTGAAAATACTCCACTATGAGGTACTAACATCCTAGAGCCAAATAATTTGTTTTTTTTTTTATATCTAATTATTGAATTTTTGACTTTGAAATATTACCATTTCTAAAAATCATTCACCAAAAATATGAATTTTCAAAAATGAAAGTCCTTAAAATTGAGTTGATCATCAGCCTGATAACCGAATTCAGCGATGAGATCCAGACTCACTTTTCAATATTTTCGAAGCTGCAAATCCGGTTGGTACGCAAGTGTTGTATTCTAAGAAATCTGGGAATCTCTATCTCTGACTGCCCGAGGGTAAAAGGTTGTGGATTTAACAGTCGGTATGAATGTCTCTGAAATAGTTCTTAGCTAGATACTACTTACTTACTTATCCGGCTCCCGATCCATGAAGGGTCTCTGCCTGAGATATTGCGGTCTTCCATCGGTTGCGGTCCCTCGCACGCTCCCTCCAGTCGTCGAGACCAAGCGCTCTTGCGTCTGTGACCGCCTGGTCCCTATAGCGGAGGTTCGGTCTTCCTGGTCGTCTCGAACCTGGGGGCTGGGATTCGAAGATTTTCTTGGCTGGAGCGTTGTTGTCCATTCGCTCGATGTGGCCGAGCCAGTGTAGTCGACGTGTTTTGGCTCTTTGGACTACATCCACATCTTGGTACAGCTCGTACAGTTCACGATTGAATCTTCTCCTCCAATCGCCCTCTTCGCATATAGGACCAAATATCCGCCGTAGAATTTTTCTCTCGAAAGTGCCCAGGATCAATTCCCCTTTTTTACTTATCGTCCAGCACTCGGCGCCGTAGAGTAGAACTGGTAAAATTAGAGTTTTGTATAGCGTGCACTTTGTCTTTCGAGAAAGGAGTTTTGAACCCATTTGTTTGGCCAAACCGAAGTAGCAGCGGTTCGCTAGGGTAATTCTTCGTCGGATTTCCACTAAGGTGTCGTTCGTGGGATTGATGTTTGTTCCGAGGTAGGTGAACTCCTTGACTACCTCGAAATTACTGCTACCAACAGTGACGTTTTGTCCTAGGCGATGGACAGATGAGGCTTTGTTTGTTGATAGCATATACTTTGTTTTGTCCTCATTCACTTCAAGACCAACGCGTTTCGCCTGTTCATCAATAGCTGTGAATGCTTCAAGTACAGCTCTGTTGGAACGGCCGATGATGTCGATGTCGTCCGCATAACCAAGCAGTTGAGAAGACCTGTTAAAGATAGTGCCTTCCATGTTAACACCACTCTTGCGCACTATCTGCTCCAGGACTAGGTTGAAGAAATCACATGATAGCGCATCTCCTTGTCTGAACCCTGTACACGTCAGGAATAACTCGGATGAGCTGTTACCCATTTGCACGTTGCACCGCGTATTTTGTAACGTCATGCGGCATAGCTGGATCAGTTTTTTCGGGATCCCGAGTTCCGACATCGCCAATAGAAGCTCTTGGCGACTTATGCTATCATATGCGGCTTTGAAGTCGATGAATAGGTGGTGGGTCTCGACTTGAAATTCGTTGGTCTTTTCCAGGATTTGCCTCAATGTGAAGATTTGGTCTATCGTTGATCTGCCTAGCCTGAAGCCACACTGGTACGTGCCGATCATAGTGTTGCAGAAAGGTTTTTGACGCTAACATAGTACGTTGGATAGGATCTTGTAGGCAACATTAAGCAGGGATATGCCTCTGTAGTTCTTGCAGGACATAGGATCGCCTTTTTTGTAGATTGGGCATATGGAGCTATTTGACCAGTCGTCGGGCATACTTTCCTCCTCCCAAACTTGGTTGATGAGCTGGTGCATGCACCCTACCAGAACATCTCCTCCATACTTGAAGAGTTCCGCTGGTAGGCCATCCGAGCCGGCGGATTTGTTGTTCTTAAGCTTGTGGATGGCTTTCTTAACCTCTTCAGTACTGGGTGCTGGGACTGGATCTTCATTGACTGGTCTAATGCTTCTTTGTTCCTCTATTGCCTCCTCTACATAATGCCCATTAAGCAGCTGCTGGAAATGCTGCTTAAACACGTCTACAATTCCCTGTGCTTCGGTGAATAGGTTCCCTTCGCTGTTTCGAAGAGCTTCCGTGCCAGTCCTATAACCAGATGCCAGTTGCTTGGCTGTTTTGTAGAACCGGCGGGTGTTGGTGGCGGTGCTAGACTCTTCGAGATACTTGAGCTGAGAGGCTGCGGATGCTCTTTTCTTTCTACGCAGGGTTTTTTTCTCTTTCCTTCTCTTTTCACGGTACTCCTCTCTTGCTGCTCTTGTTTTCCGTTGCAGCATTTGCATTCGTGCATTTTCCGTCTCCTGCTTCAATACCGTGCATTCATCATCATACCACGGGTTCTTTTTTCTGGGTGGTTGATAGCCTATGGTGGTCTCGGCTGTCTCCTTAATAATGTCGAGATACTGGTTCCACTGGTTGTTGACGCTTGTGGCTGGGTGTACGGCAGAGAGTTTCCCAGTCAATTGCTCACTGTAGTCTCTGGCTTTCTCAGATGTGCTAAGGCATGCGATGCTGAACTTCTTTCTTTGGGCGGTCTTCGTTTTCTTTTCGTTGGACAGTCGGGCTCTGAACTTTGTCACAACAAGAAAGTGGTCAGAGTCCACGTTTGCACCTCGGAGAGTTCGCACGTCCAAGATGTTTGATGCGTACCTTGCGCCAGTTAGCACGTGGTCGATTTGGTTGGCCGTTCGACCATCTGGAGATCGCCAGGTTGCTGTGGAACCTAGTGGGGAACCTAGTGCTACTTATCACCGTATTACGAGCTGCAGCAAAGTCGATTAGTCGGAAGCCGTTGTCTGTTGTCGTTTCGTGGAGGCTGTGCTTTCCAACTAATCCGCCAAAGATGTTTTCCTTTCCGACTTTAGCATTGAAGTCTCCGAGCACGACTTTGACATCGTACTCCGGACAGGCTCCGTAGGCTCCGTCCAGGAGGTCGTAAAACTCCTCCTTGTTAGACTCCTCAGCTTCATCGGTAGGGGCGTGTGCACATATTAGGCTAATGTTTTGGAAGGTAGCTTTGATGCGGATCACAGCCAGGCGATCGCTTATCGGCTTAAAATCGATGACTTTCGATCTGAGTCGATTTCCCACGACGAATCCGCATCCTAGCATGTGCAGTCTTTGGTGACAGCTGTAATAAATGTCGCAATCTTTTCTTTTCGTTATACCTGATCCTATCCATCGTATCTCCTGGATCGCGGTAATGTCTGCCTTGTACCGCGAGAGGACAGATTCAAGTTTTTGAGTAGCACCTGGTGTGTAGAGTGTCTTTACATTCCAGGTGCATACTCGTAGATCATAGTCCATTTTCGTTCCGGGTCTGGTTGCCATTTGAGGGGGGTCGTTATCCGAGGCTTCCCGCGTCTCTCTCATAACAATTGGTTTTTTTTACTGTGGTCGGGTCGTTAGCCCAACGCACTAACCTCCAATCTGTAGGGCCATGGGTTTAATGTTGCAATTCTTTCCTTGATCAACATTCGCACTTACAAGTTTAGCAAGTCCTGGCATAAAGCCAAGACCAGTATCCGGCGGCTACCAACTTGGAGGTATTGTAAGCACTTGATGTGTAGGAAAAGATACAGCTCGAGGCCCCCAGTTCCTACAACATCCAACCACCTAGCTAGATATGTGTTTGAATTCTTGAACCTTTTTTTTTTTAATTTCATATTCAAGTCCTGATGCTGGAAAATTATATTCATAAAAATTTTAACATTTGCCAAAAACAACAAGTTTCAGAGTTTTCCACCATTAAACTAACATATAAAACCTGCGGGTGCCTTTTTGCAGCCAAATAAGTATAAAAACACAAGTACCTACACACTGCCCTGTTTGAGAAAATCAAACAAACTAATTAATTATCTTAACGATACATTATGGAGGCAACCACTATATGCATATGTCCAAAATAGAACCCTTTCAACAATCTTATTTTGAATACCTTAAAGTTGGTCAGATGACCGCTTAAAATAAAATGATAGGTACCTATACCTACCTTCCAGTGAACATTCATAATTAAAATTTCCCTTTACCACGTGAAATCCTGTTTAAATCTTGAATTCTCGAATTCCATGGAATAAGTGAAAATAATCTCATGCAATAAAATTAAGCAACAACAAAAAAAAACTATGTTAAATATCCAACAGAACGATATTCACGGGGGATAGAAAAACACACATCAAAGTGTAGTTATATCAACTTGAACATCTGCATCTTCTGTATGAAAATAAACCCCTCTGCACGACTCCACCGTGCTACGATGTTATTGCTGCCGAAGTCTATGCAGACACGGCACGCGTTTCGTATATGGTAGATCGAGTTGAGTCTTCCGCACACGTCCGTCCAGTCGACGACGACGACGACGATCAACGACGACGGCACCATTCTTCTTGTGTGTGCAGACTTCTTCGCGATTATCTTCTGCCGATCTCACAGACAATCGAAGGGGAAATACAAAAATACGCATAGTCTTATCAGAGGGCTGATGTTTACAGCTGCAGACAGGGATTTCTCCTTCTTCTTGAATGCTATAGTGGTGGGGGTTGTTGATCCGTACCTATATCATCTCCGTGGTTACAAACTTCCCCTGCATTGAAAAAACAAACTCTTTGATTTTTACCTGTAGATAGATCGACTCAGACACCACCGGCAAGAATAGCCAGGTAAGTAGTCGAAGAGAGCAAAGAGAATCCATACACAACCAGGTGGAAAGGTACAAAACGCAAAGGTTTAGGACGAAGGGACTCATTCAAGTGCAAGGTGTCGCAGTGTTAAGTTCGACTTCTCTCAAATAAATCAAGGTTAAGAAAATCTTTCCCAAAAAGTGAAAATCAATTGCAGTCATTTAAAAATGGCAACCGCTTATAATATCCATCATATTGAAAACAAACTAAAATACCAACCAATCGCCCCTGCTCCGCCAGCCGGAAAACGCTCTTTAAATCCGACAACGGTCCTTGGCATGAACGGCATGAATACACTTTCATCGATAAATGATCAGCAGTACAAGAAGAAATACACCTACGCGAATATTCCATACGGTGAGCAAACGCTTTCGGTAGCCAGACGCAACGCTCGCGAGCGCAATCGTGTCAAGCAGGTGAATACAAGTTTTGCCAAGCTCCGTCAGCACATACCGCAGGCAATAATTGCCGATATCTCGAAAGGTGATCGTGGTCCTAGTAAAAAAATCAGCAAAGTTGATACTCTAAAGATTGCTGTGGAGTATATTCGTCGTTTGCACGAACTCCTCGAGGACATGAATTCCAGTGACACATCTAGTAATAGTTCTCAAATCGGTCAAAGTTCTACCTCTGGTTCGCCACCACCCACACTCTACTACGATGCATCCAGTCCGGAACAGTTCCACTCGCCAACAGCTGCAGCACAATACCTCCAGCAAACGGCTGATTCACCAACATTGTCCTTCCACTCGAGCATGTCCTTCGAATCGGCAAACTATGAAAACACAGCTCCTCACCATCATACTGCTGCACACAATTCCGCGGAACATTTGCAGTTGAAATTCGAGCCCTACGACAACTATGGTGTGCAAGGTGATACTCCCGACGATGAAGAAATCCTAGACTACATCTCCCTGTGGCAGGATCAATAGATAACACCCCGAAAAATCTTTTGAAAATGTTTCTTTTGACACCAGTGTTTTATTTGTGTTTTCTTTTCGATAAATTGTACCTTTTGTTCCACCGAAGGCGGAAGTGATGTATTTTTCCCCGCCGCTGTTCTAGTCAAACTAGTAGAAATAATTTATAGTTTTTTGTAAATAATTTGAAAAAAGAAAATATTCTATTTTTGATTTAAAAAAAAATTAAAAATTAAGTGTTTATATTTTAAGCTAAATAAGTAAAACATATTTTATAAGATTTATTTTTTAAATGGAAGACAATGATTTAGGATGGAAGACTAATGTTAACTACTTTTTAAGAAATTATTTTTAAATGAAAATAAAAAACTATGTATAAACAAAAATTAATTAATTCTTTTAATTTTCGAAGGGAAGTCATTATTATGTGTGTATTTTTTTTTTTCAGTTATTTTTATTCGAAAAAATCTTAATTCCTGTGCAAAATATGAATAATTTTATCGACCTCGACGATTGTAAACAAAATAAATTATTTTGGGCCGAACTTGTGTGAAAGCAAAATCAGTACAAAAGCGGAAATATTAAAATTCGATTGAATGTAGATATACAACTCAAGTGTTCTGCTACCAACTAATTTTTTAAACTACAAAAAAATATGTGAAAAGTAATAAGAGTTTACAGCTCGAAGGAAAAATTAATTTTCTCCGAATTTTTGCTGATATAAGTATAACACATTTTTCAATTCTTTGATCATTATTTTTCAATGTTTGTACTGTACTGTAGGATTTTTTGAGAATATTGCCTTTCGAGTCTAAAGTACCTACGAGTAGGTATACCTCTACCTACGAAAAAAGCCTTCTTACGAAAATAGAAAATCTATGGAATAGGAGGATGACAAAAATGTTTCTATTATCTTAAATTGAAATTCGTCTTTTCGACACTCTCATTACATGTTATAGGCAGAAAAATCTTTATTTTAATATGAAAAATGCACACTTTCAAACATTATCGCATCAAATAAAAAAAAAGAAGATAATAAATAATGGCACTTTTCCAAATAATTTTTATGTTGTAGGTAGGCCTAGAGGTATAGGTCCTTCTTTTCCTTTCGCTCGTTTTAATTGTTTTCAATCTGTATGCCAATGAATACAAAATAATTATTATTATTGATCTATCAGTCCATGCTTTTTTGGCATTTATTTAAACAAAAAAACGGTTTTCTGTTTTATGGAGTTTTTTATATTTGGATGGGCCCAAATCAGTTAACAAAATGAAGAAAAACAAATTCCCTAATTTTTTTCAATTTTTATTTTAATCCCCTATAGTCGACGAGGGGTAAATTAGATTGCCTTTTTTGCATAAGTACAAGGTGATTCGCGTAAAATCTGCCAAATATTCAGAGCATGTAAGTTGAAAGTAGGCAAGACAAATATTCATTGGGAGGGGATAATATTTTCCACCGCTTGGACAGGGGCAACTATCAATAAATAAATTAAAATAAATAAATTAAAAGAGTACACTAATAACACCAGGCTTACAATGTTTTCGACACGACTTAGTAAGAGTTGATCTAAGGGTTATTTTTCGTGCTGAACTCAAATTCGTTATCCGTTTTTCGCCTTCAGCTCTGGTTTTCAAGATATTACCGTTAGAAAGTGTAAAAAAAAACTTTGTTCGCCATTTTTGGGGTTATGTAACTATGCGAATTGATTTTTATTTTTTTAATTGTACAGATTTCTGAAAGTACTAATTTTAATCTTCAAAATTCAGCTTTTATCGTCCCAATATCTCTTTCACTTTTTGAGAAATCCTCAGTTGCATTTTTCAATATATTGTGATGAGCAAGGAGCAAGGAGAGCGACTTCACCAAGATTTAGAAAGAATAGAAAAAAGTTAAAAAGGTTTTTGGGATGATGGTATGTTAAGTGACTATTGTTTGTCTCTTGTATGTGAAACGGACCAAACTTTATAAATATAAACCGTGCAGTTCCATAACACTTTGTTTTAATTTGTAAGAACTATTTCAAATAAAAAAAAAAAAACTATGGTCAAAAACAGGTTATTTTTTAATTTATTTCCAAAAGTTGAGCTGATAGCAAAAAATGTATTTCAGATTTGAAATCTACACTAAAAATAAAGTTTTTGAAAAATTTAATCACTTAAAATTAAAGCAGTTTTGTGGTCGATTACTTAGCAATCAATAGATTTATTTTTATTCCTTAAAGACCGCAAAATTCGTAAATAAAAACACTTAACTTTTAATTTAAATTATTTTTACTAATTACTAGCTGGCCCGTCCTGGCTTCACACGGGTAGACAAATTTAATAAACGTAAAAGATTAACATATGAATATCAATAAATATTATAGTATCCTCAAATACTGAAGCATAACATACAAAATTTGCCCGCATTTGACCTTTTTTTCAGATATTTTATTTCAATACCTTTTATGCGCGCAAACAAAATGTTCCTGAAAACTAATTATTGGAAGCTTAAAGAGTCAAATCTAAGATAAAAAAACAACCAATAGATATTATAATAAATCGAATATTAACTGCGTCAAAAATAATTGCATGGTTGTAAAAGAATGCAATCTTTGGAAAATGCCATCATTTAAAACCATTTATTTGTTGAATTAAATCAAAAGCTCTCATTCATTGACTTGTCTTGAATATGACTTCAATTTCCAGCACTCAATACTTTCTTTTTAAATTTCATGCATTTGCATTCTTTGCATTCATTTGTATTCTTTGATTTCTTTTGAATTTCCAAGAAATATTTTAAATCAAGTTAAATTTGTTCCTTTACCATATTTGGATACTTACACGATTTTAGGCTGTCCCAAACCAACTTGAAAAGTTGTGTAGCATAGTCTATCTTTCATAGGTTGTATCGTTGCAAATGATTCGCTGTGATTTCGCGTTGGCATAGGAGAGCCTTTAACCTATCAAATTCACCTAACAATTAAAGATCAATTGACAATTGAATGGAAAAAATTTAGTGTAATTCAAAAGATTGTTAAGGATTTCAAAATAATTCAAAAGAATGCAAATTAATGCAAATAATTCATGAATCCCCAAAAGATTGCATTCAATAGATTGATGTAAATTGAATCGTGGAAAAAATGATTGAAATCATTTCAATGTCGGAGGTGATTGCAGAGTTTAAAGTGATGTATGTAAGTCAATTAATGTTAGGTTAGGTTAGGTAAGGTTGAAGTGGCTGCCAGTCGAGAAGACTGACTCGCTTAGACCATGAGTTGGTCCACATGAATTAATGTTATCTTTTAGTTGAAGTCATAACAGATTGCATTCTTTTACAACCGATGGTTTACAAACTAACGTACCTGAAACTAGTGTTATCTGGTGAAAATTCGTTTTGTGGAAATATTTGGTATAATTGCTCGTGGCCATCTTTTTCTTAAACGGTAATTTTTTATTCTGTCTCAATGCGTCGTTTTATCTGTGCGGGATTTTGCAGCCTGTAAGTTTGTGTTGTTTTCCATCATTTCAGCGTTTAACTAAACTGTTATTTGATAATTTCTTCATGTGCCCTGACTTCTTCGTTTCGGTGGAATTTTCTTATAACAGACATTTTTGTATTTATTTTCAGAGTTTCGAATAGCAAAAATTATATTAACTGACATAAAATACAGGGCTATTTTCTTAAAACAATGAATATTTTTTCTCATATACATAAACACAATTTTTTCTCTTTTATGATAAAGTGCAGTGCCACTTATTGAAATTATTTCAAATTACTCTTTAAACCTTGCCAGTAATTTTTTGAGTAATAACCTATGAATTTGAGCTCTATCCATCGTGTAGTACTTGAGTCTATAGGTCATACACAGACAAACATTAATTTATATATATATAGATTGGATGCATTTCGGTTCACATCTGAGGAACCATCCTCAGCACGCGTCAAAAGAGTACTGTTTACAAAAAAAACTCTTTTTATAACATATTTTACCTGCTCCTATCGAAAAAGACGCAAGCCAAAAAGAAAGCATTAAAATTATATGTAGTCAGATGAGGACTAATAACTTATTTAATATCTCTCAAAAAGTAAAAGAGATATTGGAACGAGTTCAGCTTTAACTTTGAAGATTAAGATTAGTACTATCAGAAATATATACCTTAAAAAAAAATAAAAATCCATTCGCATAGTTACATAACCCCAAAAATGGTGAAAAAGAGTTTTTTTGCACTTTCTAACGGCAATATATCAAAAAATACCTTAAGGACACCTCCTACTTTTACGTGTCGAAAATTTAACCGATGTTTGTAAACCTCTGTAGCTCTATTTTCTTAAATTTTTATTTTTTATTTAGATTTATATTTTCAAATTATTATTTTAATTTTAATTTAAATAGCTAGTTACGCGTTTTGGAGTGTGAGTGAAAATAAACCATAAGAATGGACTTCTGGCTTTCCAAAAATCTACAAAAAAGGCTTTCTAAAATTGTCGCTCCTGTCCAAGCGGGAGGAAATATTAAATATTATTTTCTTGTCTACTCCAAATCCCAACCTACATGATCTTACAAAACAATTTAGTTTTGTATTAAGTTATTTTTTGTTTTTTTTTTTTTAATTCTGTTCACACATAATTTTGAAGTATAGAATTTTTGTCTTACAAAATTTCGAAAAAAGCAGTAATCAGAAATTTGATCTGCTTTCATTCCATAAAGGGAGTGGTTCGGAATTCTGATTTTTAAGATCCTGTGTGGTCCAAATTCCGTTGTTTTTTTCTTGAATACAGTCTAGTCAAAATTATACTTAGCCAAAAGTCTGTAAGTATTTTAAAATTCTGTATATGAAAATTTTATAAATGCAAAATTTTTTGTTTCAAAATTCTGTCTGGTCAACAATTGTTTTTCAAAATTCTGCATATTAAAACTAAAATTCTGTCTTACACTAAAAATTAGATTTTATAATTTTTTTGACTTTATGATTTTATTAAATATTCTGTAAATATGTTTTGCTTAAGAGATTTCTCTTTAACATCAGATTTACCGAATTTTTAAATTTATGAAAACCAGAATTTTGACATGCAGAACTTTGAAGAAAGAAAATTTCGAAAAACAGAATTTGGTCGAAAAGAATTTTGTAAAATCAGAATTTTGAAAACAGAATTTTCACATGACCTGAATCATACAGAATTTCGACCTCAACCCTTTTTAATTTTATGAAGGTTTATTTTCGGTGTTTTTTTCTTCCGTAGGTATACATATTTGAATATTGAATATTCCTTAATATACCTGTTTTTTATTTGAATAGCTACCTATGTTTGTTAAGCGTATAAGCATGCTTAAAACCGAAAATGCTACTAAATTCACCCATGCGCGAGATAATGGTCACACTGCCCACTTTTCAATATGTTTGGTATAACTTGGAAACTAAGCCGAACTTGACAATATAAAGCTTTTTGCTCAAAATTAAATTTCCTGTTGAAATTGATGGTTTAAAAATTCCATTATAGCATTTAAGCAGAAAAAATCAACAAAAACCAACATATGTACAAAAAATTTAAAAATCAAAGATTTCTATATTTTTTTTTAAATTAAGTAGAGAGGCTCAACGCCTTAATATGGCATGTTCAAAAAGTAATTCTTGTTCAAAATTAACACTCAATTTTTACCATTTCTTATAATTGTTTGCAGTTTTGGCCCGAAAGCCTCTTTTTCGGTACTACTTGGCTAATTTCACATTCGTAAAAATATTCGAACTCAAGATTTTATTAAAATACGAGTATGACGTAACGATTATTGAGAATATTTTAAAAGTAGATAATTCTGTTTTCCGGCCGCTGTTTTTAAATGCTTTCAGACCTACAAACTGAACGGCTGGGCCGATTAATATAAGACTTGGTACAAGGTGCAAGGATTATTAAATTTATCATGTCCCAAAAATGTTTATAATTTGCGCGCACTAAAGGGATTTTGACTACCCTTAATATGATGAGACACAGTGCGAGCGATCAGGAAAATAGGGAAGGATTCAAGAGGAGATACCGATTCACATTGGTTTTGAAGCTCTGAATATCAAAATAGAAGGGAAAAACAGAGCCTGGTAAAGCATTCCACATTCGTGTTGTACGGCTAAAGAAAGAATCTCTGTACTTGACAGTACGTCCGAAGTTGGGCTCAAGGGTAAACTGATGGGCATTCCTAAAAGCGCAAGTATTACGGTTGAATTGTTTAAGGGGAGGAATGCAACTGCCGAAGGACAGGGATGTGAATCTAGAAACGAATATGAAAAGCTCAGGGTGCTATCGTCAGCAAAACAATTTAATGGATTAGAAGTTTCAGACAAGAGGTCATTAATGAAAATGAGAAAGAGAGTCGGAGACAAAACGGAGTGCCCCAGGACTCCAGCATTTATTTTATGAATATCAGACTTGTAACCATCCAAAACGACTTGTATTGAACGGTCCGAAAGGTAATTTCTAATCCAAAGAAGAAGAGATTGGTCGATACCAAAAGCACGCATTTTCGATAAGAGAGCTTGAGGCCAAACTCTATCAAATGCCTTTGAAATATCAAGTGCAATAATCTTACTTTCTCCAAAACGATGTAAAGATTTGTTCCACTGTTCGGTGAGATATACCATCAGATCACCAGTGGACCTATTGCTACGAAAGCCATACTGTCGGTCGTTAAGAAGCTTTCGTTCTTCAAGATATTTCTTAAGCTGATAATTTATCAGCGTTTCCATGAAATTGGAAATTAGTACCTACCTATATTCTTTTTCTTAGCTTAAACAAAATTCCAAAATTTTAACAATACTTCGTAATGTTTTTATTTTGAATTTTCTCATTATCAGGTTAAAAGATTTAAATGAAATTTTGATTCAAAAACTTCCGAAAGATTGAATAATACTGCACATCCAAATTTTGAACGAATAAAAATTTCAAAATAATTATTCTTTAATTCGATATTTCAAAATGTGATCAGTTATTTTTTGGAAATTTTATTTTTATCTGTTCATTAATAAATACTAAGATTTGCATACCAAACTGTTCCCTTAAAACCGTTTTAAAAATGTTATTGGCATTAAAAATTATTTTTTTAATCTTCTCCAACGATTTAAAAAAAAATTTGCTTGCATGCATTTATATTTGTTTAAGAATTCAGATGACATTTTTATTTCAACACAAACTATTAAAGGTATTGAGCTAGCAGTTTAAAGAACGAATTTCACGCTTTTAAACATTTTCCTCTCTTTTTATATCAATTTTTATACTCGTATCTATAAATTTTTCTTAATTCTATTGCATTTACTATTCTATTCTATTGACATAAAAAGCAAATTCGTGTGATCCAGCCGCACAAATAGTTTATGTTTGATTTTCTTGAAAATGGTCTAGCTGATTTTAATTAAAATTTGTTTGTAGAAAACCTTATTGTGTTTCAACATTCTTTAAAGAATATTTTTTGGTTTTCAAAAATATTACTTTTTTGAAAGTTCAATATCATCTGAATGGTTTCAAACAAAATTAAGTATGTAGAAGTAAAAAAAATTTTGCATACATAACCCGGCCCTAAAGACCACAAGACGAAGGAAATTTAATGCATACACCTATACATAAGACATATACATTATTATATGAGGAATAACATCTTTTTTTTAAATCATGCTTTGAATTTTTATATTTTTGAGAATAATTGGTAGAAAAATTTAAATTTCGGTAGAAATGATTTTTTTTTTTGTTAGTGGTACAGGTGTTGATTTGTATGATGTAAAGACTGGGGTTTTGGAAAAAAATTAAACAAGTTATTTCCTCGCTTATAGTCGTATTCTAAGGAAACTTTGATTCAGGAAATATTCGGTTTCACTATTTATTAAAAGTCAAAATTCAAAAGGAAATTTCTTTAATTTTATAAGTAAGGAAATATAACTGCTTTAAATGTTTTTAGCTGACTGTTATCTTTCAGTACCAAGCCGAAGCATTTTTTGTATCTACATTTGACTAAAATCAGGTTTTACTGTATCTTTAGATTCACCGAATATTTCAAAATTAAATTTTGCTATCATTTTGCGGGAATTGAATAATATTTTAAGAAACTGTTTTCTGATAGACTTTTTTCTTGTTTTTTTTTAATTCAATTTTTATTTTTCCATTTTTCTTATAAATTATTTAAAGCTAGACCAAAATTCATGAAAACTTGCCCACTAGTATCAATATCTTACAACTAACTTACTAGCCCCATTCGGGCGCTTTAAGTTAAACTAATAACTTAATGCTAATGCCTCTCGGCCTAAAAACTGTAATAATACTAAAATTCGGATTGGTTTTATTTTTCACCAAGAAGAATTGGAAAAAACATGATTTCTTTATCGTTTTTATTTTTTACATAAAACTTACAAACTATATAAAACTAAATTAAAGCTAATTAAAACTACTATAAAACTACTTAAACTACTTAAGTCTACTTAAGACTATACTTACAAACTAGAACAGCCACAAACAAGCGTTGTCGGTTTTTATAATTTTTTTGTTGTGTATGTTGTTGTTCTCTTTTATTTTATATATAATATATATATTATATTTTTTGTGCCACCCTGTCTGTCTCTGCTAACTTCCTTAACTAATGTAAGTCGGCCACACAGAAAAAAGCAAAGTTTAACTTTTAGTTATCTGAAGGAGCTTTATTTTCATGTTTCAACCACCAGAACTGGTTCTCCTCTTTTATCCTATCTCTTCGGTCCCTATTGGACACAGTCCTACCGAACCGAAGGTGCTCAGCTCCGTCTTGTGCGAGGATGTCTCGACTGTAAAGCAAGCCGCCTATTTACAGTTCTACGGCCGGCGGGCGGCTTGGTAGATTAGTGGAATCACCGCTCTGTCCTGGATCAGCCTCCGACTGTCTAAATAGAGGAATGCATCGGGTGGAATAAAGCCACTTAGACGCATACTCTCGTAGGAGTCGTTGTTAGGAATTAGCTTCAACAAAAAATTAACTATCATGTTTATGTTGACTTCTTTCTTTATGTGTTGATGTTCAGGTCTATTTGTTATGAAGCAATGTTTGCCTTTCAATCAGGATAAGAACTGTTATTCTCAATGCCAAAGGAAGAGTGTCAGCCTTTCAAAACTATTCCAAATATAAATGATTATCCACATGGATGAATAATCGAAAAAGCTATTAATCAAACATTTGCTTTGAAAATTATAAGTTGAAACATTTGACAACGTAAATTTGTATGAAAGACCATTGCTTGCACCAAGAAATAAAACAATATAATTAATGCAACAGTTTATCAACCAGTGACACTAAAAACTGATATCAAATTAATCATCTCCGCAATTATTTTTATTTTGCAAAGATGCCCCCAGGCTCAAACCGGCAATAAAAAAATTAACTCTTATATAAACCATGCAACGGATCCTTAATCATTTTGATTCGTTTTAAATAAAAAATGATCAAAGGCGTTATAATATTTGTTCAGCACTTCCACTTGAATCGCGTACTTAAATTTCCATTGACAAATTGCCAAAGAGCAAACCACCGCGCAAAGTTTAATTAAAAAGCGTCTGCCCATGAGGACATTATTTCATTTTCTTCCTTTCGCTTCGGGTATAACACGATTGGTTGAAAAATGAATTTGCCATTTAAATTTAATTATATTATCATGCAAATCACGTATCGGGCTGGAAACATTGGTGCCATAGTTTACTCAGTTATTTATACTCTTCGATGCCGTCCCATCAATAATTCATAGCTTTAATTAATAACGCCCTTTTATTTTGCACGAAACTAAAACTCAAACAGACAACCTTAAATGGCATCTCGGGTCCTTTAATAAACGCATACCGCTTGTCGCAAAAGTCCATCATATCAGGCGTGGATTTTCGCAGATTAGGTTTGTGGTGTGATATTAAAATTAGCAAAGTCTTCTAAGATTAGCCCCAGATAAGGAATCCTTTTTCACCCGAAGGTGTTAAGTCGGCACTCGGCTGTATGGTCAAACGTTGCATGTTATCTCTGCTAATGATAGCCTCTTCGCCTAATGGGCTATAATCAAGCACGATTTTAAGATTGATTTATGCACATCAGTGATGGTGGAATATGCGAAATAACCGTTTTGGTGGGCCATGTATAGATATGGGCGATTCCGCTGGAGACGATTTTCGGCATCAATTTTCAAATTACAATTTTTTTTACTTTTTTTGATAACAATGCAAAGTAGAAGAACTCTATTTATTAACAAAAAAAAAAATTTGCTCACCAAATGTAAAGAAGACATTTTTTTACGCCTCGCAAAACTATCATACGAAAGGTCGATGCAAACTGCAGTTATCATGACTTCTAAAAATGCGCGAAATAGACATTACCGACAGTTTGAGGTAATGATTAACTTGTTAGACATGTGGTCACAAATGTGATTTAATCGTTTGTCCAAAAATATTGAAATATTTGTTATTATTTTTTTAGTATCATTTATCGCAAAAAGCCATTGTAAAATTGTTGCACCCGCGATATAAAAGATATAAAAAATTGTTTTTTTCACAAAAATAAAGTTCTATCGTTTTGAAACTTTGTGAAAATAAGCAAAAACCAAAAACAAAATTAAATCAGTCGCATGAGGAGTAAATTGTAAATTGAATTTCGAAAAAACGTTGATTCAAATAGGTTGCACCCGCGATCTTAAATTAGAATCGCGGGTGCAACTTACTGACTACTTACATTATTGAGTAATGTATTATATTTTATTTTAAAATATGTCTTGAATTATAATTTTTGTTGTTTTTTTGTAATAATTTAATATAATATTTTGTTCTTTTTTATAAAAGTATAAGTTAAATGGCAGGGAAACAAGAATTTTCACAACGTGGCCCACAATCTCTCAAAACACATCCAATTTATTTCTGAGCAACAAATTGATGAAGGGAAAGACGTCTTAGTTGATAAATGGGAACGATTGAAAAACATACTGGGTTTTCAAAAAAAATTTTAAATCAGAAGATGGCAACAACATTACTGTGGCACGAACCTTATCGTCTAGTTTCAGATCACATTAATTTTGAAATCTACCATCATCGAAACGGATAGTTTTAGGGAAGATTATGATTTAAGGCCACTTATACGATCGGTGGAAACAGAAATTCAGTTTTTTGATAATGTATATATCTACTCTTTCTGCATACATATATCGGGCTAATCCCTCCTTATTAAAAAACAAAGACTGCGCGCTTCCGATGTTTATAGTGATTCAGAAGATTGATCTCCAACAACCTCTCTTGAACTTTATTATTACCAGCAGGGGCATGCCTTGAAACCTGTACTATTTTCACTGCAATAGTCTTGTCAAAAGATATTTGCGCGGGTTTGTAACTATGTTCTCTTAAAGTACACTACAAGTTCGGCAGAAAAATTACACTATATAGTTACGTAGGCTTGTGTCTAAACGATATGGATGAAGAGGGAATTGTAAGATCACAATTTCTGACCACAATTGAACACATGGTCGTAAAACTGCAACCACCAGAAAAAATATTGAGGGCAGTAATATAACACAGTATTTTCGAAAAATATTGACATATTTGATAAAAATTTAGTAATAATTAATAGAGAAGTGTACTAACTAGCATTATATGTTACGTAATCTCTCATCCAGTTCCGTTATATCATTTTTTTATATAAATATTCATTAAAGTTAGACGCGTTGCACCCGCGATAATTTGATGTTGCACCCGCGATTGCTTTAAAATCGAAAAATTCATTCTTTATTTTTGTTTTCTAACTTTATTTTTATTTCTTTAGTTGTTTGGATATACGTCGTTCAATATAATGTGAGAATAAAATTATAAATGTTTCTCAATTAACAGACTTTTGTGTTTTTCGTACTATGATCCAGAAAGGTGGGCCAAATTCGTTGCACCCGCAATCGCACTTTGAAACCTTCTTTCCGACGATTTATTTATTTCATTTAAATTATATAAATGAAACCAAAATTAATAGGTCAAAATGTAACCCTTCAAGAAGTAATTTCATCAAAATAAGTTTGTATTTTACTATAAATATACTCAAAGTGAGTCTAAATGTTGTACCCGCGAGAATGGAATCGCCCATATCGCACAATAGGGATCTGACCAATGCAGACATATTTGGATACCTGGCCACCACTTGTTTTGTTCTTCTTTATGGTGTCTCATCAAATCCTGGGAAAATTTAAAGAAAGTGTGGTATCTTCAACTTGAACTATATTCTCATTGTTCAGATTCAATTCTTTATTCAAAAGCAAACAGAGAAATAAAATGGAATAATTTTGTTTTCTATTCAAAGACAGAAATAGAAATCAAGGACAATGCATTTATTGTCCCGACCTGTCACAACAAATAAACAAAAGAGAATATATCTACGTACATATGTGAGATCGGGGAATGGAATTCAACTGTCAAAATCAATGTCAAGGGAATGTAGTAAAAGGGAGAAAGTCCTTCTTTAACAAAAGTCTGATGTGCGCCTAATCCTTTTCCATTGCTACCTTTTGTTTGATTTTTGTGGATACAATGAGAATGTTGAGTGCAAGACAATCACCGATATCATGCTGTGATAAAATTAGAACAACTATATCAGACATTTTGGGGACGAAGATAGATGATTTATGTGCATAATGTGTATGTATGATAACGGAGCAGAGGAATGTCCTGTGAAAGTAAAATGATTAAATTTTCAGAAAGTGTTTTTGAACGAAACACCCGTGTGTGTGGTATTATTATTTATACTCCAAAAATTGTTATTCAGCGAACACTTTTAAGGAGAAATCCTTAGCCTTTATTAGTTAATCCAGTCTTATTTAATTTCTTAGAGTATTTTTTCTTTCCTTTTTTTAAATGTTTATAAATTTTTAACTATGTACATAGAATTAAAATTTTAATTTATTTCTAATTTTAAAATTAATGTTTATAAAATATTTTGTATTCATGCAAGGGCCGCAGCGCCACCGCACCACCTGTTAACGTAGTTAAATTGAAAACTGGGAAAATATGTCCAATTTCTATACAAATTGTGTCAGATCTACGAAGTTTGCAACTTTACTACGTTTACGACGGTTTATGCCGCCGCCGTTGCATAAATACCCTTTTCTCTTAAAGAAGGTAGTCTTTCCTCATTTAACTTTTTTACTAATCCCGAAGCTGTTAACTAGTCTTCAAGATATTATGTATATCTAACTGTTTATATAGGCAAACTAAATAAATAAATGAAATTTATGACATTTTTCTTTAAATATTAGTAATTTAAATTGATAAAAAATTTCTAATATTTTTAAAACATCAACAGCCTTTCTGGGCAAAGGTATTTTCATTCCCTTTTTGGGTTGTCTGTACCGAACACGCAACTCCGTTGCACCACTTTCGGCATGTTAAGTCGTCAAGCAGACACCTATGTCTGCAATTTTCTTGGACAGCAGTACTGACACACACAACACTTTTATATTTTTACACTGTTAGACGTCCCTTGCCTTGGCGGATATGTTTTGGTGGAATCAAGTAATTTTTATATCTGAATTTGTAGCGCTAATTAAATGCTAATTTGTTGCTCAAACCAAAAATTTGTAGCTCGAGTACTTTTCTAGTTATTCAATTTTCGGCTAAAATGTCTTATTTTAGCGGGAAATTGAATACAAAAAAAACCAAGCGAGCTACTAAATCGCGTTTTGGTGACTTATCTAGGTAGAGAAGTCTTTAAATTTTGACAAACAAAAATTTTGGATTTTGTCATTTTTTTTAGATGTTAAAGGCTTGATTTTTAGCTAACTTTTAAGCTAGCGGGAAATTGCGTACCAAAAAAAAAACGTTAGAGCAACAAATTTGAGCCACAAATTAGCATTTATTTAGCTACAAATTCAGATATCAAAATTATTTGATTTCGCCAAGATAAGACTGAAGTTATGACCGCCACTTTCAATAAAAAAAAGGATGTTCTGTGATGTGCCTCACTAGCTTTGTGCTGCCTTGTGCCGTATTTAAAAAAAAATCCTACTAAGTGTATGGCTTTAAGAGGTTGCCCATTTTTTGCGTGAAGTTAGTACCGCCATTTTCGGTTTTCGGAAAAATAAAATGCACGACTGGGTCACACGTACTTGTTCTTATGTTCAAGACACTGCGGCTTTAAGAAAATTTGCATATAAAAATATGAGAGAAAAAGAGGCTGGGTGCGACCCCCACTAGAAACTTCCCATTGGTGCCCTCAGAAGGTAGAGGCCCAATGTTATTTTTTTATTAAAAAATCGCCCATTATCGATCTTCGAAAACTTTTTTAGGTGTTCAATAGGCAATCAAGTGAAGATCAAAGATTGGTTTCCCTTCGAGATATTAGAGAAAAAATATTGTTGAATAATGTTGTAACCTTTTTTTATAAAAAAAAAAACTGTTTATTATATTTTTCTTACAAATTTGTAATACATATTATGTAGAGTAAAATTATCCCAATGCCCATATCAATGTCTGTTCTAAAGATGTTTGAGACTAAAAAAATGTTCTACAGTTTTTGGTAGGTAAGTTTCTTGTATTTTTTAGCTTAAAAACACAGTTTGTGGATTTTTTTTGCAAAACTTACCCCTTATCAATTTATTATAATCTAGTATATAGAATGAAATGAAGTCGATATCTTTATTCGTTCTTGAGATATGATGAACGAAAAAAATCGTTGGAGCGTTTTTTTTTTAATTATTTCTTATACATATAAATAAAAGATATTATTTTGAATAACTTAAAAACACTTATTTTATTTATTTATTTACTTAAATGCATAAATAAATAAATAAATAAAATAAGTGTTTTTAAGTTATTCAACAAAATATCTTTTATTTATTTCATGAAAAAACACGTTGAAAATCTCCAATATCAAATCAATTTAATATGACTAGTGTATATAAAATTCTTAAAACATTTTTAATTAAAATTTTGGGAATGCAAATCTAAAGTACCTATATATTTATGTGCAGACAAAAACAAAATTTAAAGGTATTGAATTTTCAAAAAAAAATATTGAAACTTTTTTAAAAAATTTAGCAGGTAATAAGAAAGTTAAAAAAAAAAAAATTCTGTGACAGGTACTATTAATAGTTGACAAGTGTAAAATTTTATAATTATTGGTAGTAGATCGTACTATTTGGAAAAAGTTTAATCAAAATCGTAGGAGTAGATCGTACTCGGTACCGAACCTGGGACTTTTGCCACCCCAGGCAAATTTAATTTTGGCGCCCCAAACTTTAAAAAAACGAAAATCTCGCCTAGGTCTCTATATCTCTGCTCTCCAATATAAACTAACTAAATAATACACTTCTCCACAGTGATGAAAATTGACTTTTTGATTGTACTGAAAACTGAAAAAAAAATTTACTGAAAAAGACCAAATAGTACTGAACTTTTTTAAATTATAAAACAACGCAAACAAATAAAATAAATATTTTATTAAAACAAAAAAAAACGTAAATTAAATATACCTATACATTTCATTGGTATAATTTTATTCTAAAATTAGTCTTATGGACGGATAACAACTTTGGCACAGGTTTTTTCTTTGTATTTACATTCATATGTATAAATACATTACTTTCATATGTTTTTCTTACTCTAAAATTTCTTCATCGGCAAGTGGTTTACACGGTAAATGTCTATTCAATAGACTTTTTTGAATAATATAGCTGTGACAGCATTAATTTTTAATTACATAGGTTTTTAGTTTCTATTAGTGCAGAACACGGGTCCACCTGCATTCGGTTTCTTAGTTTTGCTTTAATAATAGGTACTTTGATACGAAAAAATTCTTTCGACGTTGCGGAAGAATGAGAAAGAAAAAGCACCCTGCCCGTTGCATTCATTTTTCACAAGGCCAATTTCAGCCCAGAACTCAGAAATAGAAGCATTTCTAAATTTTTTTAAGTATTCGCAGTCAGCTAGAGCTCGATATTCTATATTAATGTGTTCAATGTCTTTTTGTTCGCCAGGAAAAAATCTATTGCATTTACTTGGCCATCTAAAATTGAAGTTTGTGAAAAATGTTGCAACGAGTTCAAAAAAATGTCCTCAAAATTAAATCTTTTTTTCACATCTTCGAGGAAAGCTCATCCGTGCATGACCTTTAAAGCTATAAATTTCGCTTTCAGTTCAATTTTTAGAAGTGTACAAAATTTCACTTTCGGTCCCGCAATAGATTTCCTCAACGGGAAGCTGGTTTTCTATTAAGTTTATTGACAATATGGGTCTTTCATTAAAAGCTTCTTTACGTGAAGTGTGAAGATGTGGTGAAGTCTGACTGAACATATTTGTTTGATTTTAGAGATATATGAAAGTTGACCTTTTCAAAAATTAAAAATAGTACAAATAGTACTGAAAATCGAAAAGTGGTACTTGCGTACTCGGGAAAGTCCAATAGTTCCGAATTCAGTACAATAGTAAGCCATTTTGCAACTGTGCTCCTCCATCTCCAGATCTGATTTCGTTTCTTTTCCATTGCCTTACTTTCTTTTGACTTACAAAAGCTGCAATAGCAAAAAAGCATTTTGTTGTTTTGTATCTTAATTTTTTTTATTTTATAACTCATGAAAGTAAGAAGAACGTAAGGCAATGAAAAAGGAAGAACACAGATCTGGAGAAGTAAAAAAATTCTAAAACAATTTTTCCGCTGTTGTCATTGTCAGATTAAAAAAGTCAAATCTTTTGTATGACATAGCCTACATGGCCAACTTCAATGATTATATTTTGATGCTATACAAACGCTGCACAGTTCGTGCAAGCAACGGTGAACGGCAACAAGCCTCCCAAATGTTAAATACTTTTACAGAAAGGTATAAGCTTTGTATATAAACTTTTATTTATTTATATACAAGGTATAAGAAATAAATTTATGCGTATGCCCTCGCATACCTGGAATGAACAACAAAGAAGAATGAACAAAATAGAGTGCAGTAGCTACTCAAATTGTTTTAGATTCAAGGAGACGCATTTGTGTTACCCTTTTTTCAGTTTTAAATTTGTTCCACCAATTTTGCCGCCCTAACTGAGTAGCGCCTCAGACAACTGCCTGTTTTGCCTTAAAGCAGGTTCGGCACCGATCGTACTAATTGGAAAAAGTTTAATCAAATCGTAGGAGTCGTTTTTGAGAAACAAAATATTTTCCTTTGCGGTTTTTTAACTTTTGTGTGGAAGTTACCGTTATTTTTTCATAAATTTAAATTTTTTTCCAAAAATGTTTTGGAGAGTACTGAAAAAAACCTTAAGAATCGTTTTTAAAACGATCATATCATTTTCGAAATATTTGATTTTCAAAAAAAACATTTTTTGAAAATCCAAAAAAAAGTTTCAAAAATTTTGCTACACAAAACTAATAAATATTGTCTGTGGAAGCTTATGTATAAAAAAAATTATTAGAATCAGTCATACCGATTTGAAGAAAATCGAAAACTAAAAAAATGTTTCTTTGGAAGGTATGCCATTAAATACCATTTTTGAAAAATTGTTTTCCACTCAAAGGAAGCCTTTACTAAAAGTAATTTATTGAATTTTTTTTAAGAAAAGTTGTGGAGCCGTTTTCGAGAAAAATACGATCATGTAAAATTGAAAAAAAAAATGTATGGCAGGTACCGTTATTTTTGGTTCTAAAAAAAAGATAATGAAAAAAGCGTGTGGGCATAATCACCAAAAACCACAATGTACCAAGTTTGAAAAAAATCGATCGAGCCGTTTAGGCTTACACAGAATTGTGCCACTCACTTTTTTGTGGTGTTCTCTATCATCTTAATGTCTTGTTTGATTGTTATCTCAAAATTTTTTTTGCACGAATCCAAAACTTGCCTTATACATATCTAGTACATATGTATGTATATCGCAAGTAAAAATTGTGCTATACCTTGTGCCGTTAATATTTTTTAAAAATTTGCAAATTTTATGAATGTAATTTCTTTGTAATTTGGTAAAATGAAAGATGTCCTATTTTTTACTCAGTTTGTGCTGCTATACGTTTTTTTTTTCTTTTTGGCACATGCAGCACAAAACAGCACTACTTTAATCTTTAAGAAATTTCGAAGTTTCAAAAAAAATTTAATTTGTAAAGCTTGAAAATTTTCGATTTTTTTAATATTTACTGAACACGGTGGCAAAGTTGAGCACGATACAGTACAACTTTTTTTTGAAAATCGAAAATGGCGGTGCTATGTTGTATGCATTTGGCACTAAGCAGCATACCTAATTTGATAACAAGACGGCACAACCTTTTTTTAAGAAATGTCGAATTAAAGAAAAATCATTCTTAAATTTGCAAATTTGCAAATTTTTTTAAAATTTACGGCGCAAGGCAGCACAAGCTCAGCACATTACAGCACAATCTTTTTTTTTGAAAATCGAAAATGGAAGTGCTTACTCCATGCCCAAAGCACTGTAGACATATTTCAGTTCCCTGCTTTGTAGGAAACCTTTTTTAAAGCTTAAATCTAATATTCATTTAAACTTTGAGATTTTAATAATATGTATCTTGAAAATTATAAATTGTAATTTTTATTTAATTTTCGATATTCTGGTCCTTCGAGATTTTGGCACGTTCGAGATTTTTCCAATCGATATATTTTGTAATTCGAGATAAGAAATAGTTCTTTGAGATTTTATCTGTTCGAGTACTTTTTCATTCAGGATAAAAGTCACGATCCCCAATTACATATAAAAAACACTAATGTCAGTTGGGCAGCACCAACGATACCATGATAAACCTTTTATTTATTCAAGTTGTTTAATGGACAACTTTGAATATAAAAATCTTAATTAAAAGTGTTGTTACTAATTTCTATAATTACAAATGCAATGCAATTTTCAGTTTTTAATTGAATGCTAAGAACTAGATGGTTAATGTATATGATTTTTTTCAGAAAATTTAAAATAAGTTCTTCATTACTTGAAAGCTAAAAAACAATCGCATCAATCTGAAATCGGAAAAAAAGTTCTTAAATTATGAGGACTGCAACCATATATTGAACTTAATTTCGTCAAAAAAAAGTCAATTCAACAAGACAGAACTCGGACAAATATCTGCATTATTTCAAGATATTCGTTTCCAAATCAAAATTGAGATTCAAACTTGTATGTACCTAGCAGCAAAATTATTTTCAACAATAATATTACTTAATAACATTACTTAATTAACATTATCGTCTTTATTTCATTTCATTTTATCCCCAAACATTTGCTTTCAAATTTCATTAAAAATTTAATCGGATCATATATTATAAATGTTTCTTTGAATTGCTTCATTTCTGGTGTAATAAAAACACATTTAATGTCAGATCATTTAATTTGGCTTATGTCACAGTTGTTTGTTAAATTATGATAGCTTAAAATATTTTTGGCCTAAATGTTTATTTTTGCATATGAAAATGATCTGGTATAAGAGTATAATTGAAATTCATTCAAGAAAATAACGGCATTAAGTTTGCATTACATTCATGATTTATGTTATTCTAACGATGACATCTTTCATCATTGGAATCTTAACATATTAATTCCCAATAAAATATTATAAGTTACTATGGTTAAGAATATTTTACACCTGCCCTGGCTGCAAGCCAAAAATGCGATTAACGTTAAAATTTTGTTTATGTCTTGTATTTAAATTCCACTACTATGTGATACGAAGTTACTCTTATGTTTATAAACTATGAAGAGGTTAAGCCTTCAAAAATTTGGGTGTTGTTTTTTTTTTTTTTTTAATATGTTAAGGAGATTTAAATGGTAAAAAATAGACAAAAGTAATAAAATTATTTGAATTTAGTAGCCAGGAACAATTAAAAAAGAAGACTTACTTACAAGGAGGTATACGAGTATTGAAAATAATTTGTCAATTTAAAATAATTCAAACAAAAAAAGTTTATATTTAGGAGCTAGTTCTTAATGAGGACGGGTATACGAAATGTCCATCTACTGTCCCTTTTTATAGAAACTACTGAAAATTTAATTGATTCGTTTAAAAAAAAAAAAAAACAATAGAAGATTGTATTCTCATAAACATTAAGACCGTAAGGCTTTTGACAAACTCTCATATCGAGATTTTCTATTGAAACTAAAACTGTGGCAATAGGTATCGTGCGATTTTTGCCTCCTTATTTATGGGATTTTCGAAAAAATTGTTTACAGTTTGAAAGACCACTCAATCGCTGTAAAGGTCAGCTTCCAATTTTTTTGAAAAAGCTTAAGTTGACTTAAGTCTCAAAAATATTACCAAATAAATTGTTAAAACATCTTATCTTACATAAGCTACTATGTTCATTTGAATAGCATTTTTTTAAAATAGCTTAAGTTCCTTTAAAAGATTTTTAGCAGTTCAGTTGAAAGGCTTTTAACAAAAATAAAGATAGGATTAACTGGGTATTGCCACAATATATTCTGAAAATAAATTTCATTAACCTGGCTCCAGTCCGTTTTTTTTAATAAATCAAATAGTCGGTTTTAAAAATATGCAAAACTTGTTTTGCTCGTACTGAAAAATGACAAAAATTGACATAAGCTGTCTTTACTTATTACCACAGAAAACTGAATTAGGGAAACAATTTTCAATGGCTAATTTGCATCAAATAACTATAAAATTACTTCTGAAATGTCACAGGGTATCCATCTAGGCACTTTGCTTATAATTTTTATTTTGAAGGACTATTTTTAAACTTTCATTGCGACTGGTGCATGTGTATTAGGGTGTGTCATTTAATTCAACTTTGGACTTTCCACATCTAATACCTTCCAAAAGTTGCTTTACATATTAAAATTAAACTCTTCATTTGAAATTTTCGATTAAGTTATTGGCTTTGGCTCGCTAAAAAAGCTTGAAAAGAACACCAAAAACGTCTGTTTTGGGCTATTGATTATGTGCTAAAAAACAGGGCAATAAGGAACATAGACGTTCATGGGATTTTATTGTCACAATCTTCAAAGGGGTCATTGAAGATGAGAAAACCACGTAGAGCTATTGAATGAGAGGGTGCATTTTGGAGATGGGGTGCAAAAGCACACTTTTTGGTTTTTTGCATATAACTCGAAAACAGAGCAAAATTTCGAGATAATTCTGCATACTTTTTTGTAGAGAATAAAATTTACCATCAAAATGGATTTTTGAAAAAAAAAATAAAAAAATATATAGTTAGCTGAATTTTAAAAAAGTCATTGCAAAAAAAAGTTCATGTTTCATGTTTTTTATTTTACTTAGAAAATGTTAAGCTCGTCTGGCAAAGACTTTCAACCGTAAAACTGGTCTGACACTATTTTTTTCATGTTTGAGAAGGTATACGCTAACCCGGCTTTGTAAGAGCAAGTGTGTTGATTTTGGAAATTATGTATTTTAAATTTTGAAAAAAATAGATGGCAACCCTAAGACTGCGAAACATTTGAAACTTGACTTTTATTTTTGACTTAACTTAAAAAATTGATTTAAGAAAAAATTATTAATATCTGCCGCACTTGAAAATTGTATAATAATACAATATTGAGTGATTTTGAATTTTTAATTCAAATTTGTATTGCCTTAAATTTTTCTCTTTTTAATTGTTTGTATACTTTATGCAAAATTATTTAAATTAGTTAAATCAGCTCAGATTAACTATAACCGTATCCAAGCAATAGACAGAAAAAGTATTAAAAACACAGTTTTCGAAAATAAACCTCGTTGTTTAGCGAGCCACAACACCATCTAGTTTAAAAAAATTTTCATATATTCTTATTCCTGCGATTCCAAGCAATAGACAGAAAAAGTATTAAAAACACAGTTTTCGAAAATAAACCTAGTTGTTTAGCGAGCCACAACACCATCTAGTTTCAAAAATTTTTCATATATTCTTATTCCTGCGATTCTAATGCATCTTTTGGCAGGTATTAGATTTTAAATCTGAACAGTATTTTTTTCGCACATCACTCTAATGTGCATCATGCTTAAAATAAATTTAAATCAACTTTTTTTCAGTACCACAAAATTTACAAGTACCTACATTATATTAATGTGCCAAAAAAATCGAATAATTATGTAATTACTTTTTCATGATCGGTCTCAGAACCTCGGTACAAATTTGTATTTGAAAGAAACATGGGGCGGAATCACATTAAAACGGTACGATAAACGTATTTCGATTTGAATGATGTTATAGTGGGCTTTTTTGGTCAATTTATTTAGGGATGCAAATAAAACAAATTATTTCATCTTTTTTCCCAACGTTTCGTCGGTTTTTCACGACTTCTTCAGGGGTTTCTTTAATTTTGAAAATAATAGTATATTACATTGAAGTCTGTTTAAATTTTAAAAATAAATGAACTTACATTTTGAAATACACTCCTCGTCAACTGAATACGCACAAACATTTTTTAATATACTTTATCCATTTTTTCCAAACAGTGATGGTTATTATGCCATCTGTTGATGCTAACTATTCCCTTAAGATGTTAAGCAGATAATTCCGAAAGAATTATCCAAAAACAACCGTGAGTTTTTCTTCAACCACTTGCAAAGTGTTTTATATGCAAAGTAGGAGTTTTTTTTTAGTCAACTGAATAGGTACAACGCCATTTTCTTCGTTGTTTATAAGTTTTTTGGAGTGCTTGACAGTTTAAATTAACGATTTTAGTGTTTTCAGTAAAATTTAATTCTTGATTTCAAATTTTAAGAAAAATGGGTAGATCTACGTGTCTTAACAGTGTTGAAAAAGCTAAAATCGATTTACTTAGAACCAAGGCCTAACTGGACGTGCAATAGCTGATAAAGTTGGCCGAAGTTTTAATGTAGTTTATTCTTACTGGAAAAATAAAGATGCATACGGCAAAAAAATGAAGGGAGGTAAGAAAACAGCAACAACAGCAGCTGAGAGACGAAGAATTTTAAGATATGCATCAAATTCTTCTGATTCTGTGGCAAAAATAAAACAAAAAGTCGGCGTAAATGCAAGTTGCTCAACAGTATTAAGAGTAATCAACAACTCAAGCCATCTTAAACGAATGAAACTTAAGAAAAAACCACCACTTGACGAGAGACGGAAAATGTTGCGATTAGATTTTTCAAGACTTCACATGAGTTGGAAAAAAGAATGGTATCACGTGGTTTTTTCAGATGAAAAAAAGTTTAATTTCGATGGCCCTGATGGGTTCAACTTCTATTTTCACGACTTAAGAAAAGAAAAAAGATTTTTAAAGCGCCATCATAGTCGTGAAGGAGGTGTCATGATATGGGGAGCAGTCAGTTATTATGGAACAGTTGAGCTCGAGGTTGTAACATCAAGAATGACAGCAGCTGGGTATAAAGTAATTTTGGAAAGAAATTTTCCTAAATTTTCTAACATCTTTGGACCCATAAACTGGACCTACCAACATGATAATGCGCCTATTCACTCAGCGCGCATAATAAAAACATGGATAGAGGAGCAACAAGTGCAGTTGCTTCAATGGCCGCCGTACTCACCTGATCTAAACATCATAGAAAATGTCTGGGGATGGTTAGTACGCAAAGTTTATGAGGGTGGTCGTCAGTTCGAAGACAAAGAAACCTTAATTTCTGCAATCAAATTAGCGTGGAGCGAAATTTCGTTAAATTACATTAAAAAGCTATACGATTCCATGCCGGATCGAATTTACGAAGTAATTAAAAATAAAGGTGGAAGTACCCACTACTAAACTTAAACAAAAACTTGTTTCATTCCATAGCCCGATCATCCTAGACAAAATTTGACTATATATCAAAGTTAAATGAAGTACAAAATGTTTTGATGCAGTTTTGTTCCAATGATAGATAAGAATATAAAACCACAGTTTTACACCAAAATTTGTAATGGCGTCTAGGGTAAAATGGGGTAAAACTGAAAAAGGGCCAATTCTAAACGGGAGTTTCTAGAATTTTGTTTTGTTTTTTTGTCGATAGATGTTAAAAATATAAGAAAGTTATGCATATATTTTAAAATTCTAAAAAAAATTTTGAAGGAGTTATGATTGTTTAAAAGTTGAAAGCAAGAAAATAGTTATTTATAAAATAATTCACCAAAAATCAGAAGTTCAACCGATTTTGATTAAATTTCTATTTTTAGAAAGATAATAAGAAAAAAAAATAACCATATCACAGGATATTTTGATGCTCCTTTTCTACAATTTTTTTTGATTTTTTTAAAAAACATGCTTTTTTTGTGTCAATTTTTGACACATTTTTGCCTATATCTTTCTAAGGGGGCGGTTTAAAAACTTCAAATTTTCACAGCACATACATGATGTTGATTTAAATTTTTGAGCAAAATTTTGATTTTATATCTTTCTAAGGGGGCGGTTTAAAAACTTCAAATTTTCACAGCACATACATAATGTTGATTTAAATTTTTGAGCAAAATTTTGATATTTCAAAATACCGTTAAACAGAGATATTTACATTTTACAGTTAGTTTAAAAAACACATCATATGTCTGGAGTTTATGAATATATAACTTTTGTTTTTTTTTTAGTTAAAAAGTTTAATATCTTTTTGTTATTCAAATATATAATACATAACTGTACATGCTATACAAGCTTCAGAAATCGAGTCGAAAATCGAAAAAATATCACCTATTTTACTGTCTTTTAAGGGTAATAACCAAAAATAATAATGATAAAAGATTATAACGGTTGATTTTTCGTGAAAATTTTGTCTTTCCAAAACTTAGGTATTTGCATTTAACAGTTAGTTTGAAGACAACTCATAACTCTGGAATGCAGTAGCGTATACAGGGGGGGGGGGGTTTATGGACTAAAGCCCCCCGGGCTATATGGACAAAAGGCCCCGGGGCTATATGGTCCCAATCCCTTCCCCACAGGTGATTTTAAAAACTCAAAGGGAGGGGTGGGGGCTATATGGACTAAAGCCCCCCCCCGCATCAAAGTTGATTCTTTAAAAAATTCATTGTATACGCTACTGCATTCCAGAGTTATATGTTGTCTTCAAACTAACTGTTAAATGCAAATACCTAAGTTTTGGAAAGACAAAATTTTCACGAAAAATCAACCGTTGTAATCTTTTATTATTATTATTTTTGGTTATTACCCTTAAAAGACAGTAAAATAGGTGATGTTTTTTTCGATTTTCGACTCGATTTCTGAAGCTTGTATAGCATGTACAGTTATGTATTATATATTTGAATAACAAAAAGATATTAAACTTTTTAACTAAAAAAAAAACAAAAGTTATATTATATTCATAAACTCCAGACATATGATGTGTTTTTTAAACTAACTGTAAAATGTAAATATCTCTGTTTAACGGTATTTTGAAGAATCAAAATTTTGCTCAAAAATTTAAATCAACATTATGTATGTGCTGTGAAAATTTGAAGTTTTTACACCGCCCCCTTAGAAAGATATAGGCAAAAATGTGTCAAAAATTGACACTAAAAAAGCATGTTTTTAAAAAAAATCAAGAAAAATTGTAGAAAAGGAGCATCAAAATATCCTTAAATATGGTTAATTTTTTTTCTTATTATCTTTCTAAAAATAGAAATTTAATCAAAATCGGTTGAACTTCTGATTTTTGGTGAATTATTTTATAAATAACTATTTTCTTGTTTTCAACTTTTAAACAATCATAACTCCTTCAAAAATTTTTTAAGAATTTTAAAATATATGCATAACTTTCTTATATTTTTAACATCTATCGACAAAAAAAACAAAACAAAATTCTAGAAACTCCCGTTTAGAATTGGCCCTTTTTCAGTTTTACCCCATTTTACCCTAGACGCCATTACAAATTTTGGTGTAAAACTGTGGTTTTATATTTTTATCTATCATTGGAACAAAACTGCATCAAAACATTTTGTACTTCATTTAACTTTGATTGAATTCCTAGATTTATCGGGCTACCATTCCAATACCAATTTTAATTTTTGTACCTATTCAGTTGACTCAAAAAAAACTTCTACTTTGCATAAGTTACACTTTGGAAGTGGTTGAAGGAAAAACTCACGGTTGTTTTTGGATAAAACTTTGAAATTCTGTTATTTATATGTTACGAAAATTTTTACCATCAACAGATGGCATAATAACCATCACTGTTTGGAAAAAATGGATAAAATATATTCAAAAATGTTTGTGCGTATTCAGTTGACGAGGAGTGTATATGGTTTAAAAATTATTAAATAAGGTTGTCGTTAACACATTTTGTTAAATAAAATAAATTAACAGTCAAAACAATACAATTTAAATAAATTAAAACACTGGAGACTAACAAACTTTTGGACAAAACATAAATTATCACAGTATAGTATTGCTTTTTATGGCTATAGCGTAGCTCATGATGGTATTCTCCCTGTCTTCTTTTGTATTCATAGTTCTTGTCAAATTTTGTTGTATGCGTAAGCTCTCTAAGGTAAATCTTGCATTGGTTCATTTTTCTCTGTCTAATATTTTTGTGTTGTCAAAATTAGGTGTATGTCCACTTTCAATCATGTGCTGTGAAAGCCCTGTTGCTTCTTTTCCCTTTCTCACGTCAGCTTTGTGTTCAGCTATTCTTTTTGCCAAAGCTCTTTTTGTTGTTCCAATATATAAATTAAATTATACTACATTTATTTTTCTTAAAAAAAACAACTTTATTATTCCAAAATCAAACTAAGACTAATTTTACAATAATGATTTTATTCTAAAGTAACCTACTCTAAACCTATTGCATCATGTTGCCTGCAGGTAGCGGTCGTCGCGTCGCAGACGCTTCGTCAGCAGAATGGTTGCTCGTGTCGTCGTTGGCCTATTTGCATTCCCACGGGAAATGAATAATTTGCTTTTTCAAGCTTTTTGCATTTTCAGCTTAAGTGTCGTTAACTCCTCCCTTCTTTAATTAATGCGTCCACGCATTTTTACATGATGTTAAAGATGCTGGGATATCTTTGAAGAGGTGATGGCTGATTGGATTCATCCTGATTTGATATCATAATCATAGGTGGTGTTGTTATCAAATTACTCGTAGGTGTTTTGGCTTTGTAACGCAATAACACTATTGTGAAGAATACGGCTGCAAATATCACGTATGTTGTTATTTGGTGTGTGTCCTTCTCTAGTTGAATCTTAGTGAGATGCTGCGTGTTTTTCGTATGCAGTTCCTTCATGAGTTCTAAGGAAAGGACTTCTTCAACTGCCAAATCTTCAGGAATTGTATGCAATGTTGGTGGTAAAGCTTGAATGTTGACAATTTCTTGCGCAATGTATTGTTGGTTATTGATTATTATAGTTTCATTATAGAATTTGACTATGTAGTTTCCATTAAGCGATTGAGTGTGATTATTAGCTTCTATTGTACCGTTGAATTGATTAAGGATGACAAGTCCTGGTGATACTTCTTCAACCTGGGCAATGTGTTGGCTATTTGTAGAGTTGCATGATGCATTTTTATTTTCTAGTAAACCTATTATACACTTATTATTACTTAAATCAATTAGATCTGTTTGTTTACAGAGAGAAATTTCTTCAATTTTCTTACAGTTATTTAGCATTCCATATATATTTTTTTCATTTCTTAATATATTTCTATAAGATATTTTGTTTATTAAACCATTATTCTTCTTCATTGGGATTACAATTAATTTTTCATAAATCTCTTTTTTTGTTTTAGGGATACTAACAATATATAGTAAATCTTTTAAATTGAATGCTATTTTTACATCAGCAAATTTAATTGCTTGTTCTAAATTTGTGTATGGTAATATTTCTTTATCCATTTTACTTAATATAATATTTATTTCATTTTTCGACATAATATTAGAGTTGACAATATTTTCTTTAGCAAGTTCAATAGCATAAATAATATTCGTTAATTCTTCTTTTATAAGTTTTATCTTAAATAATAATATTACATTAAATTGATATTCGATAGTACTGTCTTTTTGTATTGTATTTATAATTTCATTAGTTACATTGGTAAGTATATTTATTCGTTTCTTATATTCTTCGTTGATTACTATTTGCTCATTATTGTTTTCAATTACATTGTTTATCTTATTTCTAAGGATGGTGAAATCTTCGTGATCGGGTGATCCCGCTATCCACTTCCATCCTGTTCCTATGAAATCTAATGATCGTTTTGATCTACTAACTTTAAGATTTTGAATTAAATTTTTGATTTGTTCTATTTCATGATGAATTATTGGGAAGTAAGGATTGGTTTTAGGGATTTGTTTAAGGATAATAGATTGTGCATTCGAAATGAAATGTTCGTATGGCGTCAGTTCGATGGTATGGATAAGTTTAAAGTTTCCTTCGGAAATTTTCGCAATTCCATCGTTAAGGATGATGATGGGGGAGTTGGAATAGTCTAGGATGTTAATGGTTCCTTGGATTGGTTTTAATAGGTATCTGTTGGATAAAAGGAAAAAGGGAAGATAGGATTAGTTTCTAATGTTGGATTTATGGACGACTTTGCCTGAATGTGTTACAACGGTTGTTGATTTATTTTCTTTTACTTTTTCTTTTTTATATCGTGTTGAAAGCTTTGAACCTAATCGTTTATTTACTTTAACGTAGATGATATCTCCAGGAGAGTAGTCTTTTAAATCAGGCCTTTTCTTATTATGATATGTTATATCGGCTTCTTGTTTAGACTTTAATTTTTCTATATTTTTTAAGTGTGCATCCTTAATTTGAGCTGAATTTTCGGTATCTCTGCTGAAAAATAAATCGATTGGCTTCTTGTTTGTTACTGAATGTACAGAAAGGTTATATGCATTAACAGCTGCTTCTAGGAGTTCCGTGAAGGATTCGTAGATTTTCTCAGCTTTTAAACATCGCATAATCTCGGCGAGAGTTGAGTGAAATCTCTCTATCTGACCATTAGATGTGCTAGTGTAGGGAGGTGTAGTGAAGACATTAATTCCAAATTCGTTTTGCAGCATAAAGAGAATTGATTCTGAATTAAATGATTTTTCGTTATCGCAGACTATTACTTTCGGTATTCCGAAACCAAAGGTAATATCTCTTATCTATATTTTGTAACGGCATATTTAGAAAATTTATCTATTGCAGTGATAACAAGTTTTCCGTCTGTAGAGAATATGTCAATGTGTATAATTTCACCGGGATATTTGGGTATGGGAGTAGATTGTATTGGGACTTTATTGGGTTTTCTATCGTATTTATTCTGTTTACAAATAAGGCAGAGCTTAGTAAATTTTTTTAGTTTTTTACTTAGTGTAGGGAAAAAGTATTTTTCTAAAATTTGGACTCTATTTTCTTTTTGGTTTCGATGGGCGCGATTATGTTCTTCCATTACTAAATTCTCTTGATCTTGTTCGTTTTCCACATCCTGGACTTGTATTTGTGTAAATCGGATCTTGTATGAACAGAAATTGTCTTTGTAAATATTTTGTATTAAACCCATTATGCGTTCGCCTGTTTTGATTCCATTAGTTACAGATGGATTAAGGCATTTTTTTAGAATTTGAATTAAGTTTGATTCGGTAAAAATAGGTTCAATGATAGTATGTCTGTGGTAAGTGGGAAATATGATTTGGAAATTTTGACTAGGTGGTGTACCTTCTTGAAGTAAAATTTGGTTTTTGAAACAATTTATTGGCGATTCTACACTATAAATTAAGCCATGCGACGATGATTCGTCACTATGAATTGTGGGTGTTAGGGAATTGATTTGGGTTACCGGAGATGTTCTAGATAGTGCATCGGCAACTACATTTGTCCTACCTGGTTTATATTTTAGTTCATAGTTGAACTCTTCTAAAAATGCTTTCCATCTCTTGAGCTTGCTGTTGTTATTCTTTGTGCTGAGTGCACCGGTAAGAGGTTGATGATCTGTGAAGATAAGAACTTTTGCCGAACCGTATAGGTAGTTTCTGAGGGAGTCTAATGCCCATATAATGGCGAGCATTTCCTTCTCATTGGTGGCGTAATTCTCTTCTGATTTACTTAAAGTTCTTGATATGAAAGTAATTGGTTTGTCCTTTTGTGATAGAACAGCACCTATGGCGTAGTTCGAGGCATCTGTTGTAAGTTCGAAGGGACTTTTAAAATCAGGATATGTTAGTATTATATCATCAGAAACCAAGGATTTTTTTATTTTTTCGAATGCTTCGATTGCACTTTCGTCGAGATAGATTAGTTTCTTACTAGAAGTGTTTTTTGAAACACGACCATCCTCCCCTCTTAAAAGGGATGTCAGGGGCTTAGCAAGTTTTGCGTAGTCGCAAATGAAACGTCGATAGTAGCCTGACAGACCGAGAAATGATCTTAGTTCCTTCAAGGTTGTTGGAGGCGGAAAGTTTTTTATAGCACTCACTTTTTCAGGATTTGTTTTGATGCCTTTGGAAGACACAATAAATCCGAGGAATTCTGTTTCTTGTTTGAAAAACTCGCACTTATCGAGTTGAACCTTCATATGAGCGTTATTTAGGGTTTCAAATACCTTTTTGATATTCTCCAAGTGAGTAGCCTCATCCTGACTAAAGATGATAATATCATCTATATACACGTAGCATATTCTGCCAATGTGGTCACGTAGGATATCATCAAGGGCTCTCTGGAATATTGATGGGGCGTTTTTAAGGCCGAATGGTAACCTAGTAAATTCATATTTTCCATGATTAATGGAGAAGGCTGTTTTTTCCATATCAGATTCCTTCAAGGGAATCTGATGGAAACCACTTTTCAAATCGAGAACTGTGAACCAGTTATTCTTTCCCAAATTGGATAGGACTTCATTTATCTCTGGGATCGGGTAGCGGTCAGCTACTGTAATTGAATTCAATTTACGGTAATCTATTACTAATCTGAATTTTTTCTTTCCAGAAGCATCAGTCTTCTTTGGGACAATCCACACCGGTGAATTGTAGGGTGATCTTGACCGTCGAATGATGCCGTCTTTAAGGAGGTCCTCTATTTGGTTTTCAACTTCCTCTTTAAGCGCAATTGGATACGGGTAAAATTTTGAATAGACAGGAGAATCTGTTGTTGTTCTAATTTCCCCTTTGACAACAGTGGTGCAAGAAAGTTTATTATTTGGATCATCGAATAATCGGGGGTATTTGCTTACTATGTTTTGAATATCTGTTTTTTGTTTAATGGACATGTGATTTGTTCTGATGTTAATCGTGTTAACTGATTGTGCAGCTAGTTGTTTAACTTTAACCTTAACAGAGTTATTTACAATCATGTAGTTGTCTTTTATATGGATAACGGCTGAAAGATCTTTAAGGCTATCGTTTCCGAGGATAGCGTGGAAAGATTTTAGTTCAGGCATTAAGAAAAATTTAATTTTTATGTTATTGAGACCGAAAAGATTTAGAAAAGTGTGTTGTGTAATTTTGACATTTCCTCCTATAGAATTAGCATAGAATGGTTTTTCGTTTGTATGGGGTTTTGATATGAGGCAAGGTTGGATATAGTTTTTGTTCGATCCAGTATCTATTAGTATTTTTATTATAGTTCCACTCTTCGTTTTACACTCGAAATATGGAAGAGAGGAATAGCTTAATCTAAAAAATGGATATCATTGTATTCCATATTATGCTGTTCATTTGAAAAATCTCTATCTGATTGCGGAAAGGATTCCGTATATTCTTGAGGAAGTGAATCAGCGTACTCTTGTAGAGTTTGGTCGTATTGCTGATCTTCATATTGGATGTTCTGCTGGTAACTGTCTTCGGGTGTTGCTTCGTCTGTAGCGCTCAAATGAAAATTCCTTTGTAGCTTGGTGGGATGAAACTGATTTGATGGTGGGTCAATTGTTCTTTTAGGTGCTGGTGGCCAGTTTTTTTGTAAGGGTTGATTCATGTAGTTGATATTGTTTGTCTTAATTGTTGATGTGTCCATCCTTCTTGGTGGCGGTTGAGGTTTGGGTGCAAACTGCATTTGGGGGTGATTGAAATTCGTATAAGGTTGAGGTCTTTGTGCATACTGCATCTGTGGGTGATTGGGCTGCATCTGTGGACGACTGAGTCCCATGTAAGGTTGTTGGGGTCTTTGTGGTACTCCTGACCGTGGCTGAAAATTATTGAAACCTTGTGGAGTAGTCCAACTTGTAGGTTGTAGCATTAGTTCTGGGTAGAACTGTCGTTGACTTTGAAATTGGGGGTAGTTATTACTTGTACGTCTAGGTGGAGCCGGAGGTGGTAATTGATGTGTTTTCCTAGCATTGTTGTTTGATGCGTATTGCGTTCGAAAATGTTGATTTTCGAGCTTTAGGCACAAATGCAGGGCTTGAGGTAAATCTGAGGGTTCTCTTATGCCTAGGAGCCTAGGTAGATCGCCTTTTAAGCCTCTGATAAATGTGTCTAGGGCTTTCTCCCTATATGCGTGCATTAATAAATTTAAGGCTTCTTGACTAGCATCCATTGAGGATATTTTGTTAAGGATCAAAGTAAGATGCGAATAGACTTCTTGATAGAAGTCTTGAACAGAGGAATTGCCTTGGACAAGGGATGTTAGTTGGTACTCTAGTGTACCTAGATCCCGCTTGTCTGCGTAATGCAAATTTAAACATCTGGAGATGTTGTCCCAGTTAAGTGGTGTATTGTAAGATTCTAAGACATGGTCTGCTTGACCAACAATCTTATTTCTTATAACGTTAAGAATTCCGAAATATTTTGGAGATCCTCTCAAGTGTCCATAAATACTAAGAATTCTTTCTACACTTTTTCGCCATGAACTGAACTCACCTGGCTGACCAGAGAATTCTCGTAGGCTTCTCACAACGTCGGGAATTTTATCAAGGTCATTTATGTTCTCTCTTTGATCTGGATTTATCGCTTGATCAACTCCAGCGAATTGATCAGCATTTGGGTTTAAGATTGAATATACTAAATTCCTTCCTTCTGTTCGAAGAGTTTGGTTCACGATAGAGGAGATGAGGTTTGTAAGTGCTTGGTTTCCAGCCGGGTTATCGTTTTGAGGATTAGGGTTTATTGATGGGTTTACTGGAGGGCGGATAAGGTTATTTGGGTTTGCCATGATTTTATTTAGATTTTATAATAATAGTAAAAAAAAAATGTTGGGAATAATCACTAGATTTCAATGGTTGTAAAAATTAATTTTTAATAGGATAATTATGTTCCTACCTAACAGTACTTTGTATTTTTTAATTATTTTTTTTCTAAATTCTAAATATTAATATTTTAAATATATATTGGTTTCAATGAAAGAGTTTAATATTTTATTGCAGAAAAATTTGAAACTGTCAAAAAATTATTATTTCGTGATATTTCTTTTTATGTCGCAAAATTAAAATTAAAGTAATTATTGTTAAAAAAAAAATTTTCTTTTTGTAATTGTATTATTTTTTCTTAAATTTAAATTTTTTATAAATCTTACACTAATAATACCAGAAACTTTGTATCCCACGCTGGTATGAACGACATTGGTCCTGTTTGCAGTGTACTCTGCTACTGATGGTATCGTTCATACGCTCCTTCGTGGTCCTCAGTGTCTATCGACTCCTGTGATGATATGCTTCTGTAGTAGGTCCGTGACTTGGTGAGTTTTCTTAAAATTTTTTCACTTGCAGCGAGGTTCTTAACGTCGACTTACGCACGTTTTTTTTCAATTTTAATTACGCGGCGAGGTACTTGACGTCGACTTACACGCGTTTTTTTTTTTTTTTTTTTTTTCAATTTTAGTTACGCGGCGAGGTACTTGACGTCGACTTACACGCACTTTATCACTCACAAAGCCCCACGTTGGGCGCCAATTGAATTATACTACATTTATTTTTCTTAAAAAAAAACAACTTTATTATTCCAAAATCAAACTAAGACTAATTTTACAATAATGATTTTATTCTAAAGTAACCTACTCTAAACCTATTGCATCATGTTGCCTGCAGGTAGCGGTCGTCGCGTCGCAGACGCTTCGTCAGCAGAATGGTTGCTCGTGTCGTCGTTGGTCTATTTGCATTCCCACGGGAAATGAATAATTTGCTTTTTCAAGCTTTTTGCATTTTCAGCTTAAGTGTCGTTAACTTATATGAGATTGCACGACTCCCCTTCCTTCCCGTTGCAACCGATCTGGTAAACGATGTTATTTTCTTGATCTTTATCAATTGGAGCTTTGTTGTTGGTGAATAGATTTTTCAGAGTTGAGTTCGGTTTATGTGCGTATGATGTAATGGTATTTTATTTTTTTATTTCGATTTTGTTTTCCCAGTCTTAAATGTACCTATACCAACTGTTTACCGAACCTCTCGTGGTATAAAAGTATAAGTGAAAAATTAAAATTGTTCAGTTAAATACATCAAAAAGCTTAACCAGCTGCTTTCTTTCCGATGGAATAAAGTACCAATAGAAACTAATTCTATCTATTTTCTTGTCTCCAGGGGGCAGATAATCTTTAAATCATTGCTCAGTTTAAATCAAATTGTTACTGAAGCGGTTCTTGGGAGTTGGGCTCATAATTCTGTATGTTTAAAAATTTGGATTATATATTTCTGTATTCCAAAATTCTGCATTTCAAAATTCTGTAAGAGCCAAAATAAAGTTTTCAAAATTTTCTGTTTCAAAATTCTGTTCTAAAAATTCAAAATTGTGTAAATACGCATAATTCTGTATTTAGTGCAGGCTTAACAACATATTTCGAGTTTGAGGGTGTTTTTGGGAGGTGAAAAAAGGGGGGGGGGGTAATTGTATTCTTGCATTTTCCGACTAAAGTTATTGACGTCAAAATGAAAAGTGTCCGAAAGAAAAGTTGTAGATTACGCAAAAATCTACTTATGAGTCATTTTTTTGACATAACCTTAAAACTTCCGAGATAACAGCGAAAAACAATTTTTTTCCTTATTTGTCATTTCCCCAAGAATAGTTCAATATAAATAAAACTTTGTGAAAATGTATCTTGTCGTGTCATTCATGGTCACAATTTTGTTTCAAGTAAAACAATGGAGTAGTTTTTAAGGTATTCAATTTTTGGTAAAAGAACGTTTTTTTTCAAATCAAAAATGTACTTCCGAAAATCATCGTACAAAATTAATTTACGGCTCATTTGTTTTCCTTACATCTCCATTCATATTAAATAATGATAAAATATGGTAACAACGGTCAAAAAATGCGAGAAAGCAAAAAAATTATTTTGCAATACGTAATTTTTTATAATTGTAAATAATTTGATTTACGAAAAAATTGAATACTTACTTTTTAAGTAGATACAATACAACTAAGACCATTCATACTAAGCTTAATAACTTTCGAAGACCATGGTTTATAGTAGCTTAATGGCTGTATAATAAAATTGAGTTCTCATAACAACCTTTTCAATCATGTATGACGTATGACACATTTGTGTTGGGTAGGATTTGCCTTTTTTTGATGCCAAATATCTCTCCAGCCCCATGGTCTACAGCGCTTAGCGACAATATAAAAAAACGAAGTATGTACATTAGGGTGGTCGTTATAATGGTTTTTTTTCTAGTTTTAGTATTTGGATGGGCCTAAATCAGCTCTAAATGAAGGAAACAAAAATTCCCTAATTTTTCCAGATTTTTATTTTCATCCCCATAGTCGCTGTAATTCGCTTATAATCCGCCGAAAAATTCAGAGCATGTACGTGAGAAGTAGACAAGAAAATAATCCTACTGAAGGCGGTAATATCTCGAACCGCTTGGACGAGAGGGGCAATTTAATAAAATAATTGCATAAAATAGAAAAAAAATTAATTAAAAAACAATGGCAACACTTGCAGTAATGTTTTGTAGCTTTTTGGAAAGCCAGAAGTCCATTTTAATAGTTGATTACTAAATAAAGTTCTTCGAATACAAAATTTTAGTAAAATCTGTTTTCAAACCTATAATTTAAAAAAAAAATAATAATTTTTCTTCAATATGTTGAGTTTGAAACAATTTTTTGTCAAAACTGTTCATAAAAAAAAAACTTAATTTTAAAACAAGCCGTAAGAATGGACTTCTGGCTTTCCAAAAAGTTACAAAACATTACTCTAAGTATATCCGTTGTTTTTTAATATTTTTTTTTTCTATTTTATGCAATAATTTTATTTAATTGCCCCTGCCGTCCAAGCGGGGGGAGATATTACCCCCCTCCTATAGAAGTTTTTCTTTTCTAGTTCCCACCTACATGCTCTGAATTTTTTTGGCAGATCTTACGCGAATTTTCTAGTACGCAAAAAAAACAAGGGGACATTTAATTTACCCCTACAGCGACTATAGGGGATGAAAATAAAAATCTGAAAAAATTAGGGAATTTTTTTTTCTTCATTTAGAGCCGATTTGGGCCCATCCGGAATGACCTTTTGTTTAAAGACCACCCTAATGTACATGCCATAACATTTTCAACGATGTACCACACATTACTGTTGACTTGGTAGACCAGCTCCAAATGCAGAATTGCATTATTGTTCTATAATGTGTTTTTGTCAAATATCCCTTGACCCCACGGTCTACAGCTTAACAGTCATATACAAAAAAAAAGTACATGCTATAACCATTCCAACGATGTACAATATGTTGAGAAGGAAGACAATGTCCAAATGCGGAGTTGCATTATTGTTCTTTTCGGTGCTTTGAAGCCGATTATCTCGTGAACCCCATGGTTTAGTGCTTAGAAATTATAGAAACTGTAAGGTTTTTTTTTTAATTTTTGAAAAATTTTCAATTGCGTTTTCTGAAGAATAAACATATATTTGTACCTTCGCCCTTACACCACCAGAGATTTGAATGTTCCTTTAAATAAAGGAATTTAAAAGGCTATTTATAAGTTTGGTTACGATTAATTTTTATTTTCAAAAACTATTATTAGCAACTGATCTTGAGCAATTCAGAAATCATAATTTTTTCCCTTAAAATCTATTCAAAATTGAATAATGTTTATGCCCCAATTAGACACGAACAATTTGATGGATTTATGTACTCCTTAAAGTCCTTACTCCTATATGACGTGCAATTGACAAGTTAAATTTACGCCCTATATATTTTTTTTTTTTTTAATCCAACTCAGATATTTTTATGCGTCTTGTGATGGACTTGGATGACTTATTTTAAGTGTTAAATGCGAAATTTCTTTGAACCACTTAAAACGAGACTTTTTCAAATTGAAATTTTCTTTCCTTCAAACATGACTTAATTGAGATATGTTATCCTTGTGAGTTCTGAGTATGTATTTTTAGGATATTCTTTTAACTCCTCACCTTCTATTTGTTTTTCTCGATAAAATGTTTGTTTATTTAAAATTGAGGATCTGCAATTTACTCAGATTACATCCGCCTTCTGGAACTTCCCTCTAGATGCAGTTTTATTTGTTCTACTAAAAATTATTTGTGTTACTGTGTGTAATCAATGGTAGATTTCCGTCATCATTATTTAATGGATTTTCAAACGAAAAATGTTGAATGGATGAATTGAATGACTTTTGATCTTATAATCGTAGGTATACCAAAATTTCAAACAGCGAAAAAAAAGGAAATATTTCGTAATTATCCATGTCCACCTTCTCAACTAAACTATAACTTCAACAGACAAGAAAAAACATAGATACATAGTAATTACACAAATTTTTGAATGGGATTATGTCCCTTTCTGTATACATAAATACGTACACCTTTTTATCTTAATGATCGCCGTGGAAAATTAATGTGAATTTAGCTAGAGTAAGATTTACTTGAACCTCTTGGATTTCAAATATGTGTAAAAATAATCTATGTTTTTGAATTTATTTTATTTTATTTTATTTCATATTTTAGAAAACAATTTATTGCGAAAACGTGGAAGACTTGTGCTTGAAGGTATCGGGTAATAGTTGTTATTTTGGAAAATGATAAACAATTTTGTTTAGTACAAAATAATTTGGTCACCAGACGTACATCCTTTGTAAAGGTATGGTCACCTTATTTTTTGGACTCAGCCGGGATGTAACAATTTAAGTATTATACTAACCAGCTACCCGAAATAATAAAACTACTGTCAAAGGATTATTAAAAGGTATGTTCTGTAAAACTGTCATTGCTTGTTTAAATTTTCAAAATTAGGGTATAAGGTGAACCCGCATGCACATGCCACAAGCACTGTTAACAATCCCATGGATTTGAAGCATCGTTATAACAATCCACAAAATCCTTTTTTTATACTTCTTAGGTTAATTTTTTTCGGATAATCGACTATTATATCACCACCATAATATAACATAAAATAATCATGTCGATTCTGTGACCAATCCACTTAAAAACAGTTTTCGATGAGCAATATTTGCATTTGAAATGTATGCTGTAGGACCTCTATGCCCCTCGAAAAATATAAAATTAAAAAAAAAATCCTTTAAGAACTGGCGATTGTAAATCTCACCGACAAAGGGCTACCTGGATCGATTATTCAAATTGTTCTACACAACGATTGTAAATAAATATAAGGATTCACTGCTCGTCCAGGTGCCTCTATAGTCCTCATTGGATCCTCTCGCAAGTATCTCACCTTCTATTTCACACAACACATCAGCTTCCATCGTTGAGGATGGGTAAACAATTTGTTGCGGTTGCGCTACCATGCACCATCGATACCGACACGGACACTGTATTGCATAGGTATATGCAACGCACCTATCTGGATGGGCTCATCACGAAGAATGTAAGTTTGGTGCATTATGATCTTAAAGCGAGTGCGAGGGATCAGAGATCAAGTGCCATGTTTACCAATACACATATATTTACCCACAACGCCTGGGCTTGGGTCTGGGCTATTGATGCATCGGTTGCTGCTGCTATTATCGGCAACAGTGGTCATCCTTCATTCAGCGCCAGCGGGTGATTACTGCTCGTGATTTATTGGGGCGGTGATCCGCCCCATTATGATATTTTATTTTTTGTTAGTTGTTATAATTTTTTATTTTTGTTAACCATGATGATGGAGTATGATGAGGGTATTTCACCAGTATCCTACCTTCTCATCATTATGTTTTTTCAAGTATTTAAATTATTTTGAATTCACTTTCAATAATTCTTTCATTCTCTATAACAAAGTATCTAAAGACAAAAACTGTATTAAAACTTTCTTGTTCTTATAAAAACTATTTTACTGAAGAAATTCGACTTTATGTCTTAAGCAAACTATATGAGGTTAATTCCCAAAGAATATTTGAAATAATCAGCCTTTGATGCTATTTTTTTGATTTCATAATGATGCTACTTTGATATCCTATGTCGCTAGTTGTCAGGACGTGTCATTTTCAATGTGCAGAATCTTTTGCATATATACGACGACTACAATGACACGAACGTGCGCCAGTGAAGAAAACTGCAAATTTAAATTAAAAATATGTCCTAACCTATATACCTACACAAAAGAGAAAATTGAAATAAAAAAATGAAAGAACTGTCTTAATAAAATCAATACGTATATGTATATGAAGGTAATATAACTACACCTGGTGTATGGTGGAGCTCTATTAATAGTCGACCCGCATGCATGACCATGCGTCGTCGGTCGACTTCGTATAGTCATAGTCGTGTGCCACACCGAACAAAGTAATATAAATGGCGCAGAGCAACCTGGGGATCAGTCTGAAGGCTGTGTGGCACGACAGGCAATGTCTTTCGATGTAAACAGACAACACTTTACTCCTCCTATCCTCATATAGTAGACGGTACCATCGCGTTCGTCAGCAGGTTAAATAGGCAATGGTTTGGTAATAGTATAAGAACGGCGGCGATGATGGTGGGATACATAAAAGCTGGTGTGGCGCATGTTTTGAGTGTGTGGCGCATGTTGTTTTTTTTTGTATTTATTCGAGTGCGCCCGCATTAGATGGAAGTAAAAGGCGGCAGCGCATAGCATGGCTGGAATCAATGGGACTTCTGATGGGTTGCAAGCTGATAGATACATTATCATTTTACTTTTATGGGTCTAAGACAAAGTTTATTGAAAATGAAAGTGTTAAAAATATAGCCTTTTTTTGTTAAAACTATTCTAACAAATGGTGTTTCAGGTGGTAGACAATGTGTAAGACGGGCATATACATTATAGCACCAAGAAGGTTTTTTGAAAAATGGCTTCTTTTATTTTGGACTTAGTATCTTATTGGTTAAATTCATTTAATACGAAGCGACTGTTTTGTACACCTTGTCTTATTGGTTGTATTAAAATGTCAATATTAGAAGATGAAATTCCTGAATTTGCCATCTTAATACAAACTTATTTTTCGCTAGATATTTCCGTGATGTGGCCACAGTTAAAATTGATTTATTGGCACCCTGTGTCCCAACCAGGGTTAGTAGCCTTGATGATGAATGCCTTTTGTGACAAAGTGACACATAATCCAAGAGTCTTTACCTGTCATTTGTTACAAAAAAGTTCCTTTCATTTAAGCTCTTCCAATTGACAACAAATTTTAGGTGCTCGTAAAAATAATCTAACAGGAATGGTCGAGAGAGTTGCAAGAGTATAAAATATAAAAGCATATATTTAGGTGTCACACCTGTTATACGAAAATGTAGGTACATATATATGTTCTAATTTGATACCACAGTAACGAAATTTTGTATCAAACTTGTTATTTTGGGAGTATAAATATACATACACGCGTGGCTTTCCTTCGGATACAATTTCATCAATAAGTATACCTACCCCGAATTTAAAATTTATAGGTTTGTGTCACACCCGTTACAAATATGCAAAACAACTTTTCTGTTTTTTAATTATTATTGTGTTTTCTATTTGCACAGAATAAAACTCTCCTACTTTAAATCTAACCTACATATTTAATAATTATTTTCTTCATTTAAAAAATATTTTAAGTAAGATAAACTTTAATTTACTTTGAGTAATGATTCCACTAACGTAACGATGACAGTAAATTCCAACTATAATTTTGGTTATAATATCGGGCTCATGTCTAAAACTCACAACTTCTCATTCTCGTAATATATTTAAATTTAAAATTTTAGACTGTTTTTCACTGTTATTTTTTGTCACAATTTTTATTGACATTTCATTCGATAAATTATGAAATCAATAAAAAATTTCCTAATTCGTGGTAACGCTATCATAATCCGGTGGGAGAATGAGAATCCCTTTGCCTATAAAAAGAAAATATATCAATGTCGTATTTATTAACAGAAGAATATTGAACAAAATAAGAGACTACTTGATTTTTATTTACATTATGTACAATAAACATATTTTATAGCATATGAAACAAAAGAGTTGACCTCCAAACTCGGGAATATCGTTATAACAAAAAGTTTTAAAAGTTGGATTCCTTCATTTGTATGTAAAGTGTTGTTGCCAATATAATTTCTACAACTCCCAAACCTTGTATTTTTTAGCATTAGATATGCTCAATTTAACTTAAAACAAAAATGACAATGAAAATAGCAGTGGTTTGACAGACGTTGTTGAAAATGCTTTCTACTCATACTCTTGGTTCTAGACTTTCAAATAAAAAAAAAAGGATGCATTCCGTGAAAGCCTTAATCATGTAAGCATTGTTAAGAAAGAGAAAACTATAGTTAATTTTCCATGATTTCAGAATAAAGGTAGACTTAATCGTTGGGTATCGTTTTTGAAGTGAACTCTAAAATAGTAGTATAGTTCTAGAATAAATGTTTTTTATAGAAATATGAACATATACATTATACAAGCATTTGTAATATGTTGTTTTCAGAGAAGGCAAGCTTTACCAGAAAATGCAGCACATTTATTGTTGCTCGGCTTGCAAAATCCAGAAAAAAGGAATGGTTAAAGAAAAATAACACCCCATGATGGAAGGGGGATCGTGCGATTGCGTAAAAAGAATCGATAAGAGTTCAATTTGATTATGAGTGATATGACCTGGAGAAGAAGAATCCTAGGGGCAAATTTGTGAGCAAGCATGCCGAAGAAAAAGCCACTTCTCACCAAAAAAAACATTAAGAAAAATGGGCGCAGTTTGCAAGAAACTTTGTGACATTTCCTGTATGCGTAATATTTTACGGTTAGATTCAGTGCCATTGCCAGTGTATGTGACGTCCGCATACATCATTTTTTGTATTTATATTAAACCCACTGCTATTTTCATGTTCGCAGTTGTATGTCTAACTACTGTTGATAAAGTCTAATTATTGTGGATGTAAAGGAGAGATTTGAACGGAAGTACGGGTACTCCTAAAACCCATTAAAATCTCTTGGATAGAGTTCAAAATAGAGCCTTAAAATTGATAGGCGATAGAGCTATAACGGAAACATTTGCATCTCTCGAACACCGCCGCAATGTTTCGTGTCTGTCATTATTTTATCGCTATTTTTACAAACAATGTTCTAGTGAAATAGCCAGTTGCATTCCTCCCCTTAAACAATTTCGCCATAATACTCGTACTTCTAGGAATGCACATCAGTTTACCCTTGAGCCCAATTTCGTGCGTACCGTCAAGTACAGAGATTCTTTCTTCAGCCGCACAACACGAATGTAGAATGCTTTACCCTACTCTATTTTTCCTTCCTATTGTGATATTCAGAAATTCAAAACCAATGTGCATCATCGGTATCTCCTTTTAAACCCTATCCTACTTTCCTAACACTCGCACTGTGTTTAACATATTAAGGGTAGTCATAACCCCTTGAGTGCGCGTTAATTATAAAAAAAAAAAACTATTTAAATCGTAGAAGCTGCTTTTGGGAAAAAAGAATTTGCTTAGGTAATAGATAGTTTTTTAACACTTCTAATGGAATATACCTACCATAATTTTTTCATAAAAGTAAAATATTTTTTTCAAATTATGAATTCTAAACAATTTTAAAAAACCGCTAGGTACGAGCCAAGCTTAAAAAGTTATCAACCCTGTTGTTTTCGTAACATTTAATTTCCAAAAAAAAAATGAAATGAAATGATTTATATTTTTAAAATCTTCTGCATTAAAAACTTATTTAAATCAATCATTCCGTTTTTAATAAAATCAAAAACAAAAAAGTGGGTCCTTGGGAGGTAGTATAATCTTTTTCTGAAAAATAAGAAAGCAATTTTTGAGAAGAATTAGATTTTGTAAAATTGCTTTAAGAAAATGTATGGCACTACGTTAATGGAAATGTCTATACTCAAACCCTATCCGCACATCAAAGCTAAATTTTTTTCGTGGTCTGGTTCAGGAAATATTTGCATTAAAACTAATTTTCTGCCCCAAATACCTACCCTAATGTCTTTGGATAGCGATGTTTCCGCAACCAAACCTTATAAAAGTTTGCGGTAAGAAAAATCTGAGTTTTTATTAGAGCTATCCAAAACTGAAATCTATAGAACCGTCTCTGATATGTGGTTCTCGAAAAATACGTATCCAAAGTGATGTAACATTATATCCATTCAGCCTGAAAACGCCTTATTATTGAGTTAAGGTTTAACTCTGAGTTAAATCAGAGTAAGCTAATCTTGACCATAAATTAAAGTAGTTAACTTAGTAATATTTTTTCAGTTGAGGATTAACTTTATCATTCAGTTTTCAAAAATCTACTGAAATTGATGTGCGACACTATGGATATCACCCTTTTACGCCTTTCATTTATCGAAATAGAGATGGCACCACAACAGGATTGCACTGACAATAACTTTCAATATCGAAATCAATATGGAACCACAACGGAAAAGGTCCTTAATTTAGTCTCTGCGTTAACTCACCAAATAATTGACTGACAAAATTTATTTAATACGTTTCAACAGTTAACTTAGGTTTTACCCTAACAAAGATGATCTTGCACTGAGAAACTGGCTAGGGACAAAGAGTTTCAAGGGATATATTTTTGCATCCGAAGTAATTTTAATTAATTTTGACGCAATCCGCTACTTTGAGAATATCTTACGAACCAAGCTTTTAAAATGGTTGCGGTTTTTAGTGAAATAGAAAATAGAAAATTAGCAAACCTTTTCAAAAATGTAAAAATTTTATCATGACCATTTTCCAAGATTTTCAAAAATAAGTTTTTTTTCAAAATTTTTAAAATAAATTCTGACGTCAGGTACCGTTATTTTTGGATCAAAAAAATAATTGGAAAAATTTGTGAACCAGCCGTTTTGGCTATACATACATAGATCGATAGAATTTCGTCTTTCCTATTATCGTAATGACAGTTTTTGATCAAATGCTTTAAAATAATCTTCGTTGAATGCTGAAAAACCGTTGTGCTTTATTTTTTGAAAAATTAAAAACCATAAATCAATTTTTTTGTTCCAAAATATTTATTTGGGTATTATAGTAAATTCATGCCATAATTTTTGATCTCATTATAAAGTTTATTATGCCTTAGGTATTTCAGTATAAGAAAATAAAAATCTCGAAATTTTTCCCTAGCCCGATATCAATAGTCCACAAAAAAACATGTAAGCAATTTTAACTTAAAAAAAATTGAATGTCTTCCTTGACTAAATACTAACTTTATAGCTTCTAAATTTATCGTTCGACTTTAAGAAATTTTTGGCTCATATTTTTGATACAAATTAATTATCTCTCATCTAAAAAAGCATTTGAAATATATTTTTTTCTATATATTATATTTTTTTCTATCTTTCTAGTCCGGGAGCCAACCAAAAGATTACCTATCTCATCGTGGACACGCATAAATTGGATGCCAACCGATAGCTTTACTCCAAACACTTACAAAACTACTGGTCGGACAAGCTTTATCTGGTCGAAATGTTTAGAAAATGCACTCTTCAGGTTGCATTTTCTGCTAAATGTACCTTTAATATAAGCAAATTCTATAATTGGGGTATTAAATGAAAGCTAAGGCTGTCCTCTACACGATACCAACGGTCAGACAGACCTTTTTTGACCCTTGTAGTTTTGTAAATGTTTGGAGTAAAGCTTTCGGTTGGGATCCAATTTTCTATTCTCTTTTGTTACTTATTGAATTTTAACCCAAAACCAACTTACACCAACAGTATATTGCCGGAAAGAGGAAGATCAGATCACTCAAGAGTTTTCAGTTAATTACCTAAGCCACTAGTAATATGTAACAATTTTAAAAAAGTGAAGCAAATGTTTTTGTCCACATCTCGAAAACACTTCTTTGAAAAAATAAATTTGTTTCATTTTCATTTTTAGCGATCCAAAAAATCTAGAAAATATTTTTCTTAAGTATCTACGATAATTCATAATTTTGTAAATACATAAGTGTTATTGAAGCAAAGGTAATGTTTTTCTGCATCATCTTAAATCAACGAGCTAGCTATATAATTTTCAGTATTCATAACTTGGCACTGACTACATTAATTTGTTAGCAGTGAATATGAATTTTAATAATGGTTCTCTTCTGTAAATTTTGCATTGAAGGGCCTCTTACAGTAATATACATCTCCAACAACAAGGCTCAACATACTACAGTCAAAAGAGTTGATGTCCAAACGTTTTTATTTACATATTAAATTTTCATTTGCACCTATAGATTAGTTTAGATTAGATTTAATTTTATTTTTAGAATTAACAATTTTTTGAATGATATGTTTTCAAAAATAAAATAAAAATAAAATAAGTGGGCAATGGCGTTGCCGTCTGCCTGATTAACGCGTTAAAATTTTTGTTTTTATACAATTTTTAAAAAGTATTTAAATATTGAAAGGTGAACAAGAAAAGACAAAACCAAAGTTACAATAAAAAACATGGCATCTCATATGTACTTGTTTAAACTATATAAATTCCGTTATGATACTATTTCGATACGAAAGTGCGATTTTAATATATTGATAAAAAGATCCCAATTATCTCCGTTTAGAATGTTCTTTGTTTCTTCCATTGTCAATTAACGCTTTCCGAACCGAAATTTACAATTTTTAGATCTTTGTAGATCGGACATATTGCCAAGAAGTGGAATGTGTCTTCTTTTGATTTTAGGTTGCATATTGTGCAGAGGTTTGTATCATTTTTTTTGAAAGGGGACCCGTTTAAATTCAACATTTCACATCTAGCTCTGCATATCAAGGATTATCGCGTCTATGCTACGACAATCATCAAAATAATTTTTGTTTTCAAGATTGTAGTTAAGTCTGAACAATGCTTTCATTGCGATTGTGAATATCAGATAGCTCCAAAAGATTATAGCATTGTTGTTTCAGTGTAAGTAGATCATCGAATTTGGATTTTAGGAATAAGTGAAGTAGTTTCTCAACTTCCTCATATTGCCTGAATCCCCAAGTTTGACAGTTATAACACATAACTGAACGCATCACTGCTTCAAAAACACGGTTATTTTGCGGATATTTGATTTGCACCTATATTTTTTATTTAGGCAAAAAGTATACTCTTCTTAATTACCTTATTTTTTGTTGATTTATGACTCCAAAATTCACGCAGAAGTTAAATTATTTTTAAACGAAACAACAAAAAATTTGAATTTTCAATGTTAAGAACAAATTCAAAACAACACTTAACCAGATGACACCAAACGTACTTTTCCCACGATACGCCTTACTTCCAACTTATACCAAATGACAGAAATACTTTTTTCGTTTCTATCACAGGTAATTCATTGAAGCATTAAATTACACAAACATGTCTTTCAATAAATTTCAAACAGAAACTATACGGACTAAAAGTAAAGTGTAGGTATAATGTTTACAATATTATATTCGTATGTAAATACAATACATAATCATGCATTATACATTATACACTCTGTATAATTTAAATATAGAAAGAAAAATGACTATCTATACATTTTAATATCGAGCGCACATGCAATTTGGACAGTTTAACGCCTTGTAGCGACGTGTTATTGCTATTATTCCAATTATTTATATGATACGCTCATTAGTTTCATCACCAATTATCCACGTACACATAGATTTAAAGAACTTATATAGACACGCAAACTAGCATCTCATCACTGATTGGCTCTATATACGTATAGTAGAAAAAATATTTCAAGTGCACGTCACCTATAATGACGAAACATAAAAATTCCACCTCGATTGATCTTAATTATGCAATCTTTGGATTATGGACAAAGCGCACCAAGGCAATCTATTTGAAAATTACTTCAAAAACAGGATTTCATTCCCATGATTTGGTGGCAGAATCAACTGTAGCCACCCAACTTTTAACGTACTTATACAAGTGTCTGTCACACAGTGGGACAATTGGAATATTTTTGGTCCTTTGACTTTTTAACACTGGTCAACTTCAGACATAAGAGTAAAATGGTTCCTTAAGAAATGCTTTGAAATTTTTTAAGACATTAAAAATTAGTTTATACTAAGACTTTTATTGGTTCTTCTATAAATACCTACTATATTCAAATTAATAAAAAGTTTTGCCAAATAACTTGTCTTTAGGTTCGAAAGGTTAAAAGTTCAATCAGGGGTCTGTCTTCAAAGGGAATGTTTTTTTAATCCTTGAACTCGTACAAGACGAACGTAAAATGTTTTGTCTGCTACATTTTTCAATTTCTCATATTTTTTTCATATTAAATAGTGCATTGTGGCCCACTGTATTTTTGGCTAGTTTATCCTAAGCCGTGATCCTTTTTCGACGTGGGCAACGATTGATGCACTGATTCTGGACTCCACCACGATGGGTGATGACGGGAAGGCTTGTTACTTCTACTTTTTTTTTTGTATATTAATTTCTATATATACTACAATATTTAATCTAGAACGAATAAGTGGTACCACAACTTTAGACGCGTTGAATGCAGCAAAATTCTCTGGGCTTTCAATTACTCGTTTGGTCATTTACTCGTGCGATCCCAGAAGACAGAAAATACAGTGCGAGAAGTCGAGCTGCTTAATTAATTTAGTCCAAAGCCGAAGCACCAGTGACAGCCAGGCTCAAAAGCATTTTTGCGTCAGAAAATGTTTCTGCTTGGCTTGCTCAGAACGGAAACAAATATCAATTAATTATTCGTTTTTATATGAATTGCAACGGATGGACGGGACAGTATTGCAGAGAGATATCTTTTAAGACTTCAATTATGTAGGTATAAATGCTGCTGCCTCTGACAGTGTGTGCAGTAACAGTAACAATTATTTGTTCAGATTTTGTTGGCGTTCGTTTAAGGAAAAATAATAATACTTGTAGGAAGGTACCTGCATAATTATAATTTCAGATGGCAAAAGGTTTGCTTGAATGTCGGCTTAAAGCTGGCATATTGATGAGATTTTCACTGAATATTGACTCAAATTGATAAGCTGTTACAGGTTAATTGAACGAAACTGGAGAGGTTTAGTCATAAGTTACAATATTTCCATGGTTATCGTAATTATGAAAATTATTTGATACATTGAATTTAAATTTAATGAAAATTGAACAAAAATAAATAAACAAATGACTGCAGATACATATTGGAAAATTGAACATTTGATTAGCTGTAATACTTTAATTTCAAATTGGTGGTAATTACTGTGTGGTAAAATTATGTTTTACCATAAACAAGAGGATTACGGACTTTGAATATTGAACATTTTATGTTAAAGTTTGGCATTATAATAAGGAGACACTGAAAATGTATTCTTTTATTTTTATTAGAGAATTTGTTTTTAATTGATATGGTAAATGAACAAAAGTAAAATTAAAGTTGAGTATTGATATATTTTATATTTTTCCCAATTTTTATTACGACAATATGTGTAGAATAAAACTAACCCGAAGTCAATAGCATGATGTTTTTCGAGATATTCGAAGCTAAAGAAATTTAACAACGTTTTTTTTAAATTGCTTAGTAAAAAAACACTTATTTAAAGAAACTATTGTCTATAAAATAAAATGTATGTATGTTCTTGAGATAATGGTGAACGAAAAAAGGCGAAGAAACGAACGAACGTCCGACGCACAGTGGGGCCGATGTGGAAAAAACCTCATACATAAAAGTTTTTAATATGGCATTGTGATACACTTTCCTTTCAGTATTTTGCATGTGAAATCGAGCTGTTATAATGATTTTATAGTAAAAAATTTGCTTTCGGCCAAACCATTGAAGTTTTGGGCCTTTAAAACTGAAGTTTTCCATGATTCTACCAGATTCTATTAGTTTTGGGATCAGTGATTAAAAATTCAATTTAAGAAATAATATAATTTCTGATTGAATATATGTAAGCGGTTCAATTAAGACGTGATTGCTTTTTCACAGAATTAGAAATTGAATTTGAAAATTCAATTATTCTTCTTCAAAATTAATAATTTTGAATCACTCCAATCTGCTTTTTCTTCTCTGAGAAATCGTTATTTACTTTTTAGTTTCCACCTGACCGTACTTGATACAAAATATCCCACTATTATGAAAAATTAAACATTTCCCCCTAACTCTGAACATAAAACGAATGATACTATTCAATTTAGCGGGTGCAAATACATACGAAATGATACCGCTTAGAGTTTTTTTTCCTTTAATCCAGTGGCGTGGCGAGGACTTCGGGGGCCCCATATCAACCATCAGTAACACAGTTACGAGATTTTGATATTTGAATAATGTCATTTAAGGACCTACGACGTTTTGAAAGGCCCGAGCCCCTAAACCTCGGGGGCCCCGTATCATTGATACGGCTGATACCGCGTTAGCTACGCTACTGCCTAAATCGTAGGTTTGGCCCCACTGTGCGACATACGACCGTACGTACAAACACAGACATCTCTTTTTAAATTATGGATGGACAGAATAGGTGGAAAATTGTTGTGAAGAAATATTTCTTGCGCAAAAGTCACTCCCTTAAGAAAAAGCTACTTCCCATATCGTCGGCTTAGAGTGAAAAGCAACAACTCCTATTTTGCATTTTTAACAAAAAATTATTAAAAATCAAGTGCTCGCATTATTTGAATAAAACCAATATTACATTACGCTCGTTATTGCTAAATTCAGTAAATTTGAAATGATTTGATAGATTTTTGTATTTTTTAGCAATTTTTGAAGTGGCCTATAATAATAACAAAAGTGTAGAGTTAGCCGCTTAAGCCAACGATACGAAAGCTTCCTCAGTGTAAGTCCTAATCTGTCGATGAACTGGCTTTAACGCCAACCCTGTTAGTTTATATTCGACGGTAGAATTTCTTAGGTACATAAGTTTTTAGACGTTTCACTGTCGAAAAAGTTCTTTCCAGTGTGCTGGTTAAAACCGCTAGAGTCACCAACATTTTAAGAAGCTTGTGTACGTGTATCTTTTTGTTTATGGCATTTTGTCTACCATATAGACCAGGAAAAATAGCACAAATCGTATAGGGAACCTTGAAACTATCTATCAAACTAAAATATTTGTTTTGGTACAACCTAACCGTATGATACATGTTTTAAGGAAAGTTTTTAACGCTGAACCTAATGAAACCAAATTCAAAATGATACAACCACCCAAAAATAAGTTATAGTCCTTTTTATGTAATAATGACTTTTCTTCAGGTACAACAGGTAAAGTATTACCGAAAACCCTTTGAAAATAGAGGTTTATGCTAATGAAACTAGGAATAAATGTTCCATTTGTAATACGAACTAAGAATCAAGTCGGTCCCTAAAATTATCCATGGTGAAAAGATGCTTTTTTTTTAATGGGGAGGGGCAAGTGTAGAATGTTTGCCATAACACCCAGGAAAAAACTCTTACACCCATGAAACTCGCCAAAAATATTAAATTTGTCATGGCAACCAAGAATCAATAAAGTCCACATAGATATATTTGTTCTGGGGGTTTTTTATTAAAGAGAGGGAAAATCTGGGAAGAAGTTGGAAGATTTGAGCCAAAATTCCGATTTGGTGTAGTTGAGGTATATACACAAAGTATGGTATATGATTTAAGCAAATCAAACCTAAAATGATACAAGCACCCTTAACAAAGTTATGGTCCTTTTCAATCAAAAATCAATTTTTGAAATCGTATTTTCTGTAGAACAGGTCAAAATGAAACCAACACAAAAACACTATGAGACCAAAGACATTTGTATAGACTATTTTTATTCTTGGTTGCCATGACAAATTTAATATTTCTGTCGAGTTTCATGGGTGTAAGAGTTTTTTCTTGGGTGTTATGGTAAACATTCTACACTTGCCCCTCCCCCTTAAAAAATCACATTTTCACCATGAATAATTTTAGGGACTGACTTGATTCTTAGTTCGTATGACAAATGGAACATTTATTCCAAGTTTCATTAACATACCTCTATTTCCAATAATGGGTTTTTTGGTACTACTTTACCTGTTGTACCTGAAAGAAAAGTCATCATTACATAAAAAGGTTTATAAAGGTTTTTGGGTGGTTGTACCATTTTGAATTTAGTTTCATTAGGTTTCGCGTTAAAAACTACCCTTAAAGCATGTATTATACGGTTAGGTTGTACCAAAACAAATATTTTAGTTTAATAGACCTCCAAGTTCTCCCCGTCTGCACCTCTTCAAATGCATCTACAGAAAAAGCCAATGCGGGGATTTTGGGGGACCTTGGATATGTTATAGAGATTGCAATTCTGCGTCGATTCCAATTTTAGAATTTCATGAATAAATTTTTTCAACCTCGGAACCCATTTTTCCTGGCCTAATATCATGAATTCAGCCTTTAAACTTTAAATTGTCATCATTCAAATTTTTTTTAAATTAAAGATTTTTAAACAAAAATATTTTGAAAATTTTGGTAAATCAGTCATACAGGGTGTCCTGTAAATAATGGATAACCTTGCAACTGGTTATAGCAGGTCTTATGACCTTTCCAGAAAAAAATATAAACAAAATATTTTCCCAGTGGTTAGTTTGTTATGATGTTTTTTCCAAAAGTTGTTAACAAGTACTACTTTCCTCAAATACGTGAACGCTACGACCATGGATGAACAATTGTTAATATTTTTTTATTTTTGTAATATTCTAGAATAACTGTTGTAATAGATAGGTGGTAAAATTTAATAGTAGTTATTGCATTTATTTTATTATAATTTTCTAAAATATTTTTGTCAGTACAAAAATTTATTTTCAAAAAAGTTTGACCACCTCTAATAAATTAAAATTGTATGAGAACATGAATGGCCAATTACTTAAAAAAGTATAACACATGCTTGTGTTTTAACGAAATAACCAAGAATATTTGTCAATCATCTAATAAAACACCTTTTAACATTTTCGCAAAATGTCTATTAAAATGTTACAATAACCTTCAAATTTGGGTTGGACAAAGATTTTCTCTTTTAATGTGTAAGGGGGTTCAATGCAAGTATAAAACTCGATTTTAGGTGTTGAAAGCCTCACCATTTGGCCACCATATTGAAAAACGAGTTCTGAAAAGTTTTCCGTGGCAACTTAAATTTAATTAGTCTTAGAAAAAAAACTTTGGTACAAATTTGTAGCAAACTCAATTCTCTTCAATTTATGTTAATGCACTTTTTACCCTAAAGTTATAAATACAAAAGTTATAATCAAAATTTAAAAATTGAAAAAATTCATATGTTTTTGATTAAAACTTTTTTATTTATAACTTTAGGGTAAAAAGTGCATTAACATAAATTGAAGAGAATTGAATTTGCTACAAATTTGTTATCCATTTTTTACAGGACACCCTGTATATTTATCTACTGTTTTCCAGAAAATAGAAAATAAAAAATGATTTCTTGGTAGGTATCTTCCATCAATAAATTAATAACCATTTTTATATTTTTTGTAGGAAAAGTCAAAAGCTGTGCAGCCGTTTATGTGAAAAATGCGAATTTATTAAATTGCTACAAAAAATGTATGGCAGGTACCTACCGTTACTTTTGGTTCTACGAAAAACCAAAAATTAGTGTAGGTAAAATTACCAATAAACGCTACGTACCAAGTTTAAAAAATTGACCTATAGCTGTTTTGGTTATAGCCGATTGGACAGACAGGCAGAAATGTGAGAAGCGAGACTCACTATCCTCGTAATGTCTTGTTTGATCAAAATATCATGTACGATGTTCGGAAACTGAAAAGAAAATCGAGCAGAAAAGGTCGACGTAAACCAAAAAAAAAGAACGAATAAAACAAATATTTCTGACTTTCTTTCTACTTTTTCTACTTTTTTTAATAAAAGCCATTGAGCTTAATTTTTTCTTTATTTCTCTTATTTTCCGGTATATTCAATAGCCTAATTTATGTTCTACACAAACATCATGTTTCAAAAACTTTCACAAACCCGTTTTCGTGATAGATGTTGAATTTTCAAATACAAATTTTGAAATTTTTTGGTAATACCCTAAATTTTTTTTTTTTGGAAAATTAACTTTTGATATGCTCCTGTATACAAATTTTGGCACGATAGCAAAAATGTCAAAACAAAAATAGAATCTTATGGCAGGAAGATTTCATTTATTAAAGGCGTTTGGTAAATATAATGTAGACCCTTACCTAAAAAATCTATATTTGTTTTTTTTTATAAAAATTTTAAGAACATTTTGTAAGATCATACAGTGTCTTAGGTATAAAAAAGTTAAACCGCACCCGATAAAAGACGTTTTAGAGGAAACACAAGCAAAAATGTTAGCCTGAAGATAAGAATGTATTTTCTCGAAAGCTTTTGCAAATAAAGCTAAATATTTGATAAGAATTATTAGTTTTTTAAAAATCCTCCAACAGTATCTCATTTCTGGAAAAAGAGCCTCTCTCTCTTTGGATTCAGCAATAATTTGTAGGTGGAAATTGCCTGAAAGTTTAGATATGATATTAACCTTTGTCATGCAATTGCTACTTGTAAAAAGACATTAGACTTGGTTCAACGTAAAATACATTCTATGTAATTATTTACAAAACAAACTGACCAAAAATCAAAATAAAACGAAAATTGATTAGAAATGCATAAAGGTCTCGGTATAGAATAGGTTGGTATTGTTTGAACTTTGAAATTATTGCTCAACGCATAATTATAAAAGCAATTTTAATCGGATATTTTTTCCGCATCATTTTTATTTTAGTTTGTCAAAAACATTTCTTACAATTTTCTGTGCTTAAAACAGCACGCTACAAATGTCTTTTAAATAAGTTAGAAAATCAATTGTTTTTTTTTTTTCAAAAGTAGATACCCAAGTGTTTTCTTTTGAATGGAATGACATCGAACAGGTAATACGTCCCTCATTAGAGGAAACACCTCTCAAAGTGTAACTATGGGAAATCCCATACCCTTCAATTGTGAAACACTGACTGCATTAACTAACCTCTACGCAATTAAATTAACAAAAGATCCTAAAGGTCAAGATTTTATTGCTTTTGAAAGTACTTTCGAATGAGAAATACTCTCAGCAGGACTTCTTTTTTTTCAAACACGATTTTTCACACTTAGCGACAAAATCTTTGAAACAAAACCAGCCTCCTTAAGGTAGGAACATAAAAATCCTAAGCAAATTCAATAACTATTAAAAAAAAAGTACTGCGAGTAAGATACTCGTATACTTTTCTTTGAAGCAATTATTCACACGGCAAAGTGCATTGCGATGCAGCCAGCCTTCGCATCGAGTGCAAGTCCGCATTCGAGACCATATACCTATAAGAGAAGAGGTCCATTGGGGGCGAGCGTAAGGAACGTACATATATACACAATTCACGTCCATTTCTATGTTGTAAGACTTGAATGGAGTGATAGCTTCCGCAGCCAGAACGGATGCACAAAACACACGATGCACGATGCAAAGAGGTCTGGACTGGAGCACTCCTCCAGAAACGATACGATTCACATGATTATTTCTTGTGGAGCTCATTGTCTTCCTCCTTTTTTTTTACTGCCCATGTACGTATGTATGTATGTAGCTCCTTTCTGAAGAGTTTTTTTTTTTGCTTTGCGCGCTGCGCCGGTACTTTGTAAATTTATGAATGAAATCAGAGCGTTGTGTTGGTTGAATTGTCCATTGCACGGACAAAGGCATCAGCATCAGCAGTAGCAAAGTTGTACTTTTAATACACAGACCTTGAATGACTTCGACGTGGTGCGGTGCTGGTTGCAAAAGGTTTTGTTTCTTTCGTTCTGGATGGAGATGCGATGCAATGCGGCAGAGATGCTTAATTTCTCATGAGAACGGAAAACTTCAAGGATGACTACAATGATTTAATCTAAAAATGAAATTTTTTGTTTTGCTAGAAAAATTTAAACCTTTGTTTATCTATTATCTTTCATTTTCTTTTTGTAATCTCAATATAAGCTTCAAATAGCTTAAAAATAATTTTTCAAAAATCGCAGATTTGTAGGAGCTTGGACAGCATTAATTCTGCATCTGTTTTCTCAATATATCACTGGTTAAATAAAGGCCTCTTCACATTTAAAATATGATTTTATTAAGCACTTCATAACTTTAAAAGTACAAAAAAGTATTTGTAAGTAGGTTCCCAAAATTCAAAACTATTTTCGACTGTACCTACATACATAAATATTTGAAATAATTTTTACTAAGGAAGACATCTTGAACACGTGTCAAAAAAAATAAAGCCACGCTTCGCTTTTATGTGAGTCGAAGTACAGCGCAAGGACATAATTTCCTTTCTTAAAAATAGCGTCAACCTTGAAATTTTTTTTCTCTCCAACCCCTCTGACGCGTGTTGAAATTCTTCTTTTCAAAATTCTTAAAGTACAGTCGTCTTTCCTTACACAAAACTGTATTCGCTACTCACAGTATAATCACAATCCTATTAACAATTGCATACTTTTACTTCAAAATAACAATCAAAAGGATATTAAGTTACAGAGCATGCGTCCAATAGGCGTTTCAAACCTAAAAATAATTACTTTGAATCAAATATCCATTTCCATATCCACAATCATATAAATCCGAAGCTATTTTTCCATCTGCCCAAGCTACTTCCTTTGAAGTGATATGGTCGCTTCAACTCAACACCATCAACAGCAGCCAGCCGGTCAGAGTTAGGGAGGGTTTGGCATTTCAAAGATTTTTATGAATGAGTTGAGTGCGTTGAATAATCATAGTCAATGGTAGCTTGCGCTAATGCGTTACACAAATTACTTTGAGAAAATGTGACACAATTATTATTACAGTTGATAGAGTGACGGTATGTAGTGTGACACGCGAATTTCACCCTCTATGTTAATAATTTTTCTTTTTTTCTAAGATTTTACCACAATAAAATCTTTTTTGATGACAACTTATTCAGCGACACCTGCTCAATCGACTCCTTTATGATTTTATGGAAAGAAGAAACCGAATCGAAGAACCCCCAGAATAGTTTTTGTATTTTATTATATGAATCATAGATTCATATATTATAGTAATTTTGATGTTTGCATTTCATTGATAAAAGAAGGGTTGTGTATAATATAGAGCTGCTTGAGCAGTGATCTATTGGGAAAGGCTATAGAGTTCTCCTTGGACTAGAAATCTAAGATTAGGGTGTCGAAAAACGGGACTTGGCATATGGATAGGTTCATTGCGTAGGGTTCTCGTATAGGGGCAGATGGTTTTATTTTTTTAAATATTTCATAATGATGGGGTGTTTTTTGAATTTAAAAAAAAAAACAGGATCTCAAGATGTTTTTATTAAGAGAAATGGGAAGTTTGATAGGTTTTTCCTCCTTCTATTGAAATTACGAGTAGGTAGTATGCATAAATATTTAAATTGAAAGCTTGTTATCGGCTTGTATTTCAGAACCCAATGTCCATTTTCTCATTGCAGTTAAAATGTTTAAGGATAATATTATAATTGAATTTCGGGGATAAATTAGACAAATCGACTTTAACGCTTATTACATATTATATTAGAAACATATGTAAATTGCTTGAAACTTGACATAACATTTTTGTAGATACTAATAGTTAAGAGCAAGTTGCTATTTAAAATATGACTTTTTAGATTTATATAAAACAAAAAGCACTGTTCACCGGTTCCAAATATACGATTTCGTCGTCATTCTATCAAATCTCCCTAAGTCCACTTCTTTCGAAACCGAGAAACCTTTCGTGAATACGATATATTTATTAAAATATAAACATTTTAGTTCTGTAAGGGGTCTCTAAATCTTATCCTCTATTTATAAATTAAAAAATTCCCAAAATCAAACATTTTCAAATTCTGGTTAGTACAAATCCATAAAAAGTACCGATGTCTCAAAATAAATAAAAATGGACTTAGGGAGTTTTCATTGAACGACTGCGATTTATTCAATTTTAGTATGTTGTCATTTCTGCCCTTTCTTTTGATAACACACAAATAAATAAAAAAAATAAATTAGTTTTTAAAATTTATAAAAAAAATCGTTTAGTTCCAGTCACTTGGAATAAAAGGGCTTTTTATAATATAAAAGTCATTATAGAAAAATGTCAAAAGGCATACAAATCGTTCTTTCAATTATATAACAACTCAGAAATGTTTTTTTTTTACTTGCGATATAGGTATTTTTTTTAATTTGAAATTTTGTTTTCAAAATACAATAGTCGGAAAAAGTATTTTGACAAACAAAATATTTCGGATTTTTCTTTATATCTTTCGTTTTATTGATAGAACAAATCTGAGAAAAATTAGATATCAATGGTATCAAGATGAGCTTCCAAAAACACATGCAAAAGATAGATGCATAGTTATAGTTTCGAAAATAAAAATTGTTTTTCAAAAACGTAAAAGCGAAAAACTATTTTGACAAAATTAAAAAGGCTTGTAAATACCGGTTTACTCTTTAGTACTGGCAGTGAGGATTTTTTTTGTAATACGTTTTTGGATGCTGAATTCAAATCCGTCATTCGTTTGTGGCTATCAACTTGGGTTTTCAAGAAATTCCCGTTAGAAAATGAACAAAAATCGTGTTTTTGCCATTTTTGAGACCTTGTAACATCAAGAAATAATTATTTTTCAACAAATTTAGCAAAATTATCTTAAAGCATTAATCTTCTTCTTATAATATTACTTTATATCTTTCTAATATCTTTTCTCCTCTCTGATCAATCTTTTGTGGAAATGTATGCGTTTGGCATATCTTACCATACACGGTTTATTTTACATTTAGAAATAAAGAGTGAAGACTAATATCTAGCTAAGAATTTCTCGGTAAGTAAATGAGATGTTGAGAAGATTTAAACTGATATTTGAAGAAGAAGATTAGTGCTTTTAGATAGTTTCGCAAAATCAGTTGAAAAATAATTATTTCTTGATGTTACAAGGTGAAAAAATAGCGAAAAAACGATTTTTGGTAATTTTCTAACGGTAATTTCTTGAAAACCCGAGCTGATAGCCACAAACGGATTTGAATTCGGCATCCAAAAGCATATTAAAAAACAGTCTTCACTGCCTGTACTAAAAAGTAAACCGGTATTTACAAGCCTTTTTAATTATGTCAAAATACTTGTTTCCCTTTACGTTTTTGAAAAACAATTTTTATTTTCGAAACTATAATTATAAATCTAATTTTTGTATCTGTTTTCGGAAGCTCATCTTGATACCATTATAATATTTTTTCCAAATTTTTTCTATCAATAAAACGAAAGATATAAAGAAAAATGCGATTTTTTTTTTTTTTTTTGTCAAAATACTTTTTCCGACTATTGTTTGCATTGAATGAAAATTATGAAACGTTTAAGGAAGTTTTACGTAAAATTATTGATTGAAATCGGTTGGAGCGTAGCCTAATGAGAAAATCAAGAATAAAAAACACTTTAAAGTAACGTTATTTGTCAAACATAAACAAAAATACAATAAATTTCCCATTTATGAAAATTACACAAAACCTTGACTTCAAAATTTGAAGAAAATAGCTTCAGTGGCTTAGACCAACTATTTTCATGTTCTCTATCAAATTAATGTCAACCTTTATTCAAATCTCGGCACGAATGTAAAACATGCCCTATGTTATAGGACCTTTATTGCAAGTAAAAAAATAAAATGCACGACTAGATCGCACATACTTGCTCTTACATACATTCAAGAGGCTTATGCCCAGTTGCACCAAAATTTCTAAAAGTGGTTTTTGCTAAAATAGAGTTAAAATTTATCGGACTGATAAATTTATTTGGGTTGCACCAATCTCTTTCACGCATTTTTTAGCTAAAATGCAGTTCGCGAACCACCTCTGGATTTTATCATCTGTTTATTAAACTGAACGAACAAATCTAACCAGTGCAAGTGAGATAGCAATAAGGAAAATGTGAATACACAATAAACTGAAACAAGGTATTCTCATTAGATACAGCCAATGCGCCATCTTGGTGTTTTTTTATTTTTATTTAATATTTTCTTTTTTTTTTAGAGAAAAAATGGATACTAACTAACACTAATATTTTTTCGACACACTGCTTGGAAATTATGAACCAATATTTTAAAGGGACGTCATCGAATTCAGAAAATGGATTTCTCTGTGAACCTGAACAGTCTTCGACATCTCGCCTTTTTTGGTTTAGTTCGTTATCAGATGAACACATGATGACCAGTCTATAATTATTCTGGAGTACTTTATTTATTTAAGTAGTGAATTATAAAAAGGAATTATAATGCCTTCACCTGTTGTTTTCGTTATTTTAATTTGGAATCAACAATATTCCGTCAAATAAAATTGAATTATTTTGTCTGTAGGTAGTTAGATATGTTCGTTTAAACTTGCTTTTAAAATTTATCTGGAGGAAAATGGAACTTAAGTTTATTGGTTCGTTTATTGGCCTGTTAGATTGGTTGGTGCAACCGATAAACGTCATTTTAAAATTAAACGAAGCAGTAAAAATTTAAAAGAGGTTGGTGCAACTGGCCATTAGAGTTTTAAAAATGGAAATTATGAAGAAAAATTAGTATTTAAAAGCATGGAATTCGATATTTAAATTCAATAAACAACTTTCTTAATAGCTTTAGATGAAAAAAAAAATATAGATGCATGTGCATTAGGGTGGTCCTTAAATTGGACACACTCTTCGATAGCCCTTATTCGATTCAAAACATTGAAAAATAATTTTCCTAATTTTTTCAGATTTTTAAAGTTTTTACTAAAAATATTTTTTTTTTTAATAATTTTCAGACTTAACATTATAAAAAAAAGATATTTTCTTAGGTTTGAAAATTATTTTGTTCAATCTGAAAAAAAGTAGGAAAATTGTTTTTCAAGAATATGTCCAATTTAAGGACCACCCTAATGCACAGTTTATAAAATAAAGAACCATTCGATGCCTATCCAGCTCGACATTTAAAAAAAACCCACTAGAACGACTACCTAACGTGCATGAAACAAAATATTTAAATCGCTGGAGCGATTTTTTAAAAATAAATTTTTTGTATGAAACATTCTTAAAAAGTTTTCAAAGAATAATTAACAAATTAAAAAATATCAACCGGGTTTGAAATATCGAATTTTCCAAAAACTAAATTGAAACTTTTTTTTACATTCAAAAATTTTTTTTTTCCAAAAATTTGGGTATTCATTTTATTTAAACTTGTTTAAAATGTGTATATTAAACAAATTTGTTAACATCCGTTAGGTAGATAGTGAGAAAATTTAAGACAAAAATCCGTTGACTGGACTAGTCAACGAAGACTCAAAATTATAAAATAAATGCAATAAATCATACTCTCTGGGTTATTATTTAATGTGGTAGGGGTGACCCCCAGGTAAAATATACTAAAAGTCCCCAGCCCAGGGCCGCGAGCTATAGCCAGGAGGGGGGGTTAAAGGTCTCTTTTGTAATTTTTCGGGAATATTTTGAAAAATAAGCGTTTGAGCGTACATCACAAAATGAAAGAATAATAAATATCCAACAAAAAAGATCTCAATCATATTTTCGATAGGAGCAAGGTTAAGAAAGATACGGGGAGTAGAAAATTAAAAAAATTGAAAAACTATGTTTTCGTCTTACAACATCAATGGTTTTTGATCAATTAACCCAGAAATAACCGGAAAAGTACGTATATATTGATTTATGGTCATTTCAGTGACGTCATGAGAGTAAGTTGAAGTGTACAGAAACCAGAAACTGGTTGTTTTTAAAATGTCCTTATTTTTTTATTTTATTTTGAGTTTTCAAACGAATTTTTAAAAAATTTAGTCAATGTTTAGGGAATTTTTCCCCCCTGATAGAAAGGAGGGGTAAATACACCTCCCCTTCTAAAGAATTTATCCCTTAGGATATGTCCAAAAATGCTTTCATAACTATTGGCCTGTAACTTGGAAATATTCTGTGTACTTGTTACCTTTGAAGAAACAGTGTTTCTCATATAAAAATAAACACTGTATCAAAAAAAATAAATAAGGACATTTTAAACACAACCACACACAATTGATCAAAAACCATTGATGTTGTAAGACGAAAACATTGTTTTTCAATTTTTTTAATTTTCTACTCCCCGTATCTTTCTTAACCTTGCTCCTATCGAAAATATGATTGAGTTCTTTTTTGTTGGAAATTTATTATTCTTTCATATTGTGATGTACGCTCAAACGCTTAGTTTTCAAAATATTCCCGAAAATTTACAAAAGGGGACCTTTAATCCCCCCTCCTGACTATAGCTCGAGGCCCTGGGCTGGGGACTTTTAGTATGTTATATCTACCTGGGGATCACCCCTACCACATTAAATAATAACCAAGAGAGCATGATTTATTGCATTTATTTTTCCTTCGTTGACTGGACTACTATGGTAGGTACTTTTTAAATTTGCTAGAGTAATTTTTTTAAGTACATAGTAGATTGCACATCTTTTAATATACCGACAAAAAAATTTAAAAATCGTAGGAGCCACTTTTGAGAAAATAAAATTTTCCTTAGCCGATTTTTAACATTTGAATAGAAGGTACAGTTTTTTTTTCATTGAAGTTAAGTATTTCCTTAAAATATTCTTAAAAGAGTTTATAAAACCTCCAGGTACTGAGTTTGAAAATGATCAACCTTGTTGTTTTCTCAAAAAAAAAAAAAGTGAAAGTCAAAAAAAGTGTTTTTGAAAATTATGGTTTTGACAAATATTTAATTCAATTTAATATCTCTGATAGAAAAGAGATAAGTAATTCTTTAAACTAGCAGAAACTAAAAATTAAATACAACGACAACAGCAGCAATAAAAATCATTGTACATGTTTGAAATTGATTTTGTTGCAGTTCAACATGCAGATTGGATATATGTATGTAATAGATGTTTGCAAATTTACAAACGAGTTTCTATTATCCTATTATTTTCTTATCAATTGAATCGAACTATATAGTGATAGCAACAATCAATCAATAAAATAAGCCAAATATGTGAAATTAATTGTTTTATTTATTTCTTTTCCAAATACTTTATATTTTTGACAGCTGTTTGGACTGTTCTCTTTCTTGGGCATGTTCGATTGCCTGAATCAATTTTAGTTCCGTATGAACACTGTGTCCAGGTTCTGTAACACTTGCATGTATAAAATACGTTGAGAAATGATGAAATCTGAAACAAAACGCATGACTTTCGTTCCATTTTAAAAAGTTTCTCGACAAATTTTGTCGATGCAAAGGGTTATAGAACATGACCATTGGTTTGCGTTCTTCGAATGCAAGAGAATTTTGAATTATCAATAAAAGTTTTTCAATTGAAATTGTGACTTCACACGTTTGGAATGTTTTGTTAAGGGTTTTGACAGCAAATTCTCTTCAAGCTACTTAACTGACTGAACTTTAACGGTATTGCTTGGATCCTTAAAAATTGAGCTCGGACAGGAATTTTATTTTTGTCGGCACTTATTTTTTTTAGTTTATTTTTGTAAGTCACACGGTGGAGATCATTTGTGTTTTACCTCGTTTTGTTGTGAAAATTTAAACACATTTTCGGTCAACAATACAAACTGAATGCAATTGTAATTTGTTAAATCTTCGCTAATGCAAATAAGTGTGTTTTTGTAAATTTTTATGTATAAGTTCCAAATAAATGTGGCTTGGAAGGTAAAACAACAATTTTGTACCTCACAACGATGTCAAACGGGCAGAAAAATTAAGATTTGTGTGTGATGAGTGGTGAATATGTGATGCGGAGTGCTGTGTTGTAATTACATTCCTTCTGTTCTGATTTTTATCTTTGTCGTATCTTACAAACTCCATTATGACACTTTGACATTTACATATGTCAAAAAAGGTGTGTTTGGTTAAGTTTTGCAAGAACTGTCACTGTTTTTGTCCTTTTAACTGGATTTTTTTAGGGCCAGTTGTACATCCATGGTTTAACAATTTTAACTCGCCGATTTCGGTGGATTAATTGTGGTTCAAGCATGTAATAGTAGCGATGTATATGCTTGAACCATCGTTGAACTTCGCAGTTATTTAGCCGAAATCAGTGGGTTAAAATTAAAAAAAATTAAAATTGGGATCCTTATTTTTCATTGCTTCATAATTAAGAACAACGAAGCCACACGTATCTCTACTCAAATTTAGCTCCCGAACCCACCGCTGCTTTTGTTTATAAATAATAGACAGACTTTATGTCCCCCTTTTCGGTGAAAAATTTTCATAGTGTTAATATTAAGGAAATAGAACTTTTATTCTGTCATATTCGTAATTTGTCAACGCTCGAAGCTTGAAGCTACATTCTGTTTTGCTCAATGACACAGATTATGGTAAAGTCGGTAAAAAGACCGTCAAAGCCCGACCGACCGATCGCGAGATTGTGGTTTGGCCATTAACGTTTTTCGGCTTCATTGACCCGACTATAAGTGGAAATACTCCAATTAAGTTTTAATGAAACCTTTCAATTCTACATATCAGTGAAGTAAAGTAAAAAGGAAAAGACAAAGCTGTGTCACTTAAACTTGGTACCTTAGTGGCTTTAAAATTGTTACAATAATATGTAGGAAGAGATGCCTTATACTATATTAAAGAAAAAAATTTAAAAAATCCTGGATTATATTTTATAATACATTCGTCAAATTATACAAGTGAAAAAATACGATCTCAACTCGATCTTAATCAGATATATGAATAAGTAACTGAGCTAAAAATTATCATTCAAACTTATTTTATGAAGAATTTGAGTAACTTAATTTAATTTAAGGTTTCAATGATGCCAACAATAAGAAAACGGGAGCGGTACAATAACCCGCAAACCAAAATTTCGGGTAACGACATCTCGTATTTTAAAAATTATCGGAACTTAGAAGTCTTGTTTTTCATAACCTCGTAATTAAAAAATCTCGCTTTAAAAACTTCGCATTTAGGTATATCTCGAACAAAATATCGCAAAACAAAATCTCGCAAATTCAAATCTCACAGCAACGACTCGCATACACAAAAAAATAGCTTTTCGAGAACATACCCAGGAGCATTTTGCATAAATTTTTCTTTCCAAGTAGTGATAAATATACCCGTCAATGAGTAGTTTTTTACCACATTTAAAGTAAAACCGCGAAAAGCAAAAAAACCGAACTGCACCGCAACTGAGCTTCAAAATATTTTTTGTGGCAACGGAACTGAACGGAGCTTCAGGTGCTGTGCCATGCAATTCAGTTGCTGCTTAGTACGATATAGCTCATACAATTTCATACAAAAAGTATTTTGAAGTTCAGTTCCGCTGAAGTGCAGTTTGGTCGAGTGCGGACCTTACCGTGTAATCAAAAATATTTTCTAGCTCAATGCCAAATACAATTAATGCAATTTGCACACCAATAATATTAAAAAAGCAAAAGTAACAATCAATTAATAACAGTATGGTCTAAAAGTACAGGAACTGGATTTACATATTTTGCAGAAGGTAGAATATCTCGCAAAATTTAATTGCATTTTTTTTAAATAATTCGCAAATTATTATTCGCGAGATTTTGATCAAAAAGTGCATTTCTTGCAATACAATTAAATTTTGCTAAATTTTTGATTTGAGAGATATTAGTTTGCGGGCATTCGTTATAACCAGATAATGAAAAGCGAGATTTTGTGATTGCGGGATTTAATTATGAGAGATTTCGAAAGTGAGATTTCGATTTGCGAGATTTCATACCCAACCCTAAGAGGACTGAACACATCAAGTTTTTAAATTATAAAAAGTTTGAATGCACTACGGTTTTTTAAATAATGTTAACCGATCATAACATGATTCAATAGCGTCTAGAAATTTACAACAATACAAACAGTGTATTAAAATTAAAAAGTAGGTATACGAAAAAGAACTTTCTTTAAAATTTGTGTCTGTTTTTTAAATGCTTTGAAAAACATGCTCACATTTTTTTTCGTATGAGTTTCCATTTTATCACTATTATACATCATTTCAAATTTCAATTGCCAACGGTCAGTAGCCATTTGTCAATATCACTAACAAGGTGAGATACTAAATTGAAGTACACGCTTCTTTTTCACAAGAGCAAATTAGTTTCCTCTTGTTTATTGGCAGGAATTGCCTGCAGTACATTTAGCTTCGAATCGGAGTTCTTCAGCTTCATGGCACTTAAGAGATTCATTCCAATTGGCAGTATTAATGCTCAGTGACTTGGCTACTAAAGACACGATCGCGTGGGTCTTCACCAGTATACCTGTACAGTAAAAACCCTGTATCTAGATGGTGAAATGCTGCGTCAACACCAAACTTTATATATAGGTATTAGTGGTTTATTTCCCATTAGGGCTTCTTTCCACCCCTGTGTGTCTGAGGTGGTTAGGTGGAAAATAATTAATATGGTCCTATGGGTCAGGTGTGCTGAAACCAACGAAAGCTCTCGCTTATTGTCAAGATATCAGAAATTTGTCCCCCATGCAGTCTGTCTTTAAAGTCATAGGAGTAGCTCAATTTTAAGATATTCTTAACATACTATACAAAAAGAGCTTAATTCTTCTCTATCGGTATGTTTATAAGAATTTTCCCTTTTCATTTTTGTTCATTTTTCCTGGATTTAAATATTTTATTACAATTATTTTTAATAATTTGTTTATTCAAAACAAAACTTAAAAAAAAAATGCGTTGCAAAAATTTGGGTCTGTTTTTTAAATGCTTTGAAAAACATGCTTCAGAAATTCGACTGTATTTATATTTACCAAGATACCTGGGCCAATATAAAAATAATTCACAAGTTGTGCGATCTTCAGAATTATTGCTAGGAGCCCGTTTGGGTGGGCTGCTGCTTGATCAGTTTCCATATAACGTATGTATCATACTTTGTGAATTGCTGTGCAATATTCAGTATCGATCGGTCGAAGCCAATTATCAAAATAAATAGCAATCAATTTAAACGAGATTGGCTTGAGCTCAAACATGAATTGAGTACAGCAAGAAAAAATAAAAAAACAAGTGATCTGAAATTCGAAACGCATTCGATTGTTGCAGGCTATATATTTTTTTTTTTTTTTTTTTTTTGAAATTGGATATGATTTACTATAGTCTATACTCGAATATATACAATTTATATTTGCAATCGAAATGTGTTATGAATTATGGTTTTTGCAAATCGATACAACATGGTGATTGTGTAATTAATGTGATTTTAGGGGATTAGAGGTCATTATTTTGGATTTTATTGTTCGTGGGAGGTTATTAGGAAAGGAATTGAAAGATAATTCTATTCAATGACTGCATTTGAAATGATCATGAATATGATGCTCATTTTAAGATAGAGGCTTCTCAGTTCACAAAAGTAAACAGAAATAATGCTTACTTTTTACCAGGACCTTTACTACGAATTTGAAATAAAACCTATTTTTATGGTTTCGCTTACTTAACGTTGTTCCTTTATTTTTTAAGGTTTAAAAAATTTTACTAAAAATCGATTAGTTCAAGAAACATACCTTATATCCAAAGAAAAATCAAGAAGATATTATTATGATTTTAATTTATTTTACAGTCATGCCACTGGAATTTAAGTTGCAGCTTTCTTTTTTGTTTTATGAAGCGTACCCACCTGTTGTATCTATTAAGAATGTCTGAAAAAACATGTTTCAAGCAAATAAGTACATGTTTAAGAATTCTGACTACACCATTTTATGATAACCCTTTTCATTTGTATCAGGAAAGGGTAACACATTTCTAGAAAAACCATTTGTAAAAACGAAGACATTTAATTTTCCATAACAATAAAATTTAATAAGTAGGGTAACTGCTTTACCCACATATTTTTTCTTTTAATGGACATTTAAATGGCTGCGAAAAATATTTACTTCCGTTTGTTTGATTTGATTTTAATGACTTTATTAACTCTTCACCAAAGGATTACCTAATTTAACTGTTTACAAAAATTGGAAAATAATTAATTCTTCTCTGTTGATTTTGCTCTGATTTTGATAAATGGTCTTATAATAAGCTGTTTTAAGCAGAAACAAGAACTGTCGGTTCGTTTTTGAAGAATACAACCAAATATGTATACTCAAAAATTATTTCTTAGGAATTTCCAAGAGCATTCTTTAATTCGTCCTAATGAAAAATTTATGTTTACACAAAAGAATATATACATACATAGGTGCACACGTTTACACTCAAGTGATAATTCTAAAGAGTCCTTATCATACAAATTAAATCAATAAAAAGAAAAATGAGACATTATAAAAGATGTTGATCCTTTTAGAAGCTAGTCGTCTTCGAAAATGAAGAAATATCGATGTGTCAGTAAGAAAAAAATACCAAACAAAAGACTTGACGCAGAAACCTTTTATTTGATTTCCTAGTAATTTCGAGGTTTTTTTTAATAAATTTGTGATGCACTCAAAGTGTAGACACGGTTGTTTTAAGAGTTTCTCGCCATCAGAAATGGATATATCAGAATTAACGGGCATTATTCTCAATTTATGACATAAATACCTGCATAATTGATATTTAAAATGCAATAAGCAAGGCAATAATAAAAATCACCTACTACGTGGTTGCTATATAAATTGACATAATATAGCATTGATGCCTTACTCTTGTAGTTTTAACTCTTTACATTTAATTCAAAATGAATATGCCCTCTTATTGGTTTCACTTTATCTTATCGGAATGATCTATCAATATTTTATTGTTATTTTTTTTTATCAACAAATATTTTGATTTTTAAGAACTCTTTCTTCGAAATACTGTCGTTTTTTTCTATTTGCTCTGAATCTGCTCCTTTTAAGGGATATTTATTTATACTTTGAATGAAAAATGTGTGTTTTCCATTGAATGTTTTGAATATATTTTTACTATCTTCTTAGCCTTATAGAACCCTAAAAATTCTGGAGACACTTCAATCACGAACAGTATGTGATCTTTCCTCAGCAAGCAAATATAAAGACTATATCAATGGTTGACTGATGGTGACCAATATCGCATACAGAAAAAGAGTCGGCTAAGAGAACTTTTTTTGATAATTATCCTTAATATAAAGGCCTTAAATGAAAGCTAAGATTCGGGTCCATTTATGTGTACAATAAATGGACAGAAGCAAAAAAATTTTGTATACTCCAAAAGAGTGATTGCGTTTTCCATCAATTAAATATTCATTTTCAAAATGCAAATTTAATAAAAATTTCAGAATTTAGATAAATAATATTCTATAAGGTTATTGTCCTAATCGTCTTTCAAAAATTTGACAGAAGTGGCATACAGAGGAATTGACAGGAGCTGTACGTGGTTAAGCGAATGGAAGATTTTTTTTTGTAATTAGAAGAATTTGTTTTTGTACGATCATAAAAATTTGTGCCATCGTTTTATTCATGAGTTTTCTTGTTCTGAAACCGCCACCAAGGTGCATTCACTTAATCGATAATTTACTGAGTCTATGTGAAGAGTATTTGCTTTTCCGCAACCAAAGCCCCATTCAGGACTTTAAGCTCCTCATTTAAGAACTTGAACAAAAATCATCTTGAAACTCAGAAAATGATCACAAAATGACAACTTCATTTCTTAAATCTTGGTCAACGATTGTAAACTTTTATAAAAAATTTTAAAACTAAAACTAAAAAAAAATAAATAAGGTGTTCATATTCTGCAATGATTTAAAAAAAAATTTTAACAAATTCATAAAAACATTTCTATCGCTGACAATGCATCATCGTCATCAAGTCCTGTAACCCCGATTGGTTCATAGGGCGCCAACACACGTTTTCATCCTTCACAATCTGCAGCTAGATTTTTAAACTGTGGCCTCGTCTTTTACTGGGATTCTGCTTCTGCTATAACTGTTGATTTCCATGTTATTCTTGGTCTTCTAACCCACCGACCGTGCACCCTGAGGACTCCATTCAAAGGACTGCTCTGCAATTTCATCATTTGGTTTCCTCAGTGTGTGACCAATCCATTGCCATTTACGCTTTCTTATGTCAATGTCCAGCCGCTCTTGACTTTTCCTGCGCAACAATTCTTCGTTTGATATAATTTGTGGCCAGCGAATTTTTAGAATATGGCGTAGACAGCGGTTCACAAAAGCCTGCAATTTCTTCGAGATGTTAGTCAGCACGGATTTGACATTGGATTCGAAGAATCTCAACTTAGTGCGTAAGGAGATTTGACTGGATTTTCAAATTTTGGACAGAGAACCGTAGGCTGTGCAAGCCTTATTTATTCTCCTTTGAACGTCCAGATCAGTGCCACCATTTGCTGAAGCAATATTTCCAAGGTAGTTAAATTGTTCACCCTTGAACTGGCGGGCGTCTACTTGCTATTTATTTTCAGACCACTCAACTCTCCTTCACCTTCAGTGCTTAACACATCCTGTTCACCCCGCTGATGTTACTAGCCAAGAAACATAATATCATCGGCATAGCCTTTCAAAAGTCTATCGCCAGTAGAAAGAGAACGTGTGTGAAGTTAGCATAACATTTTTGAGCTAGACCAATGGGACCATGGCAGGAATATGCATTTTTTTTTGCATTTCTTAAGCATTTCTATTCCGGATTTTGCAGTTCACCAAATAGTGGGTGAAACCGACTGTACTGCTAAATTCACTGCGAAGTTAGCAGTGCCTATGCTTTTCTCAGCAACCGGCCTAGCTAGGAATCTGAAATAAGGCTCTGAATTTGCAGTTTAATTTGCAGTACTGCTAACTTCACTGTGAAGTTAGCATACACTGAAAAAAAAATCGATCATTGAAACAATGAACGGCTTACATTGACCACTTTTTCATTGCGGCAATATAAAAAACATTGCGACAATGAAAAAACTCGATGAATTTTTTTTGTCCAAAATACACTTTTCATTGCTTCAATGAAACCACGTTCATTGATTGACTTTCATACAAAAGTTGAAGAAAAATTTTAATGAACCGATTTCAATGACAATTTTCATAGCTCAATGATCTTTTTCATTGAGTTTTAAATGACTTTTTCAATGAAAGTAGGACATTGAACAATGAAAATTTGTTCATTGAAATTGCTCTTCCATTTTTAATTTCTCGCAATTAATTTTCGAACGCGATTTTTATAATTTTCAACAAATAAATGTACCTAATCCAAGAAAATTCGAATTTTCATTCATTTTATGTATTTATACAATTTTACTATGTATTAGTCAATACATATATATGTATATATATATTTATATATATATGTTTTTACATATATTTAAAATATATAAATATAAATATACCGCACTTATTGCATAGATTTTTAATAATAATTTCGTTGAGCCAATGAAAAATGTTCATTAAATTTTATTCATATGTACTAAAGAAAAATTAAAATGAACTTTTTTCATTGGCTCAACGAAATTATTATTGAATCTATGTAACAACGTGGTGTATTTATATGATGGTATATTTATATTCATATATATATATTTGTATGAATATAAATATGACGGACGTTGTTACATAGATTTAATAATAATTTCGTTGAGCCAATGAAAGACTTCATTTAATTTTATTCATTTTTACGAAAAATTTTAATGAACTTTTTTCATTGACTCAAAGAAATTATTATTAAATCTATGTAACAACGTGTTATATTTACATATTATATATATGAACATTTTAATGATCTTTTTTCATTGGCTCAACGAAATTATTAATAAATCTATGTAACAACGTGGTATATTTATATTCATATATATATATTTATATGAGTATTAATATGACGCACGTTGTTACATAAATTTAATAATAATTTCGTTGAGCCAATGAAAAACTTCATTAAATTTAATTCATTTTAACGAAAAATTTTAATGACCTTTTTTCATTGACTCAAAGAAATTATTATTAAATCTATGTAACAACGTGTTATATTTACATATTATATATATGAAAATTTTAATGATCTTTTTTCATTGGCTCAACGAAATTATTATTAAATCTATGTAACAACGCGGTATATGAATATTCATATAAATATATTTGTATGAGTATTAATATAACGCACGTTATTTAATAGATTTAATAATAATTTCGTTGAGCCAATGAAAAACTTCATTAAATTTTATTCATTTTTACGAAAAATTTTAATGAACTTTTTTCATTGACACAAAGAAATTATTATTAAATCTATGTAACAACGTGTTATATTTACATATTATATATATGAACATTTTAATGATCTTTTTTCATTGGCTCAACGAAATTATTATTAAATCTATGTAACAACGTGGTATATGAATATTCATATAAATATATTTGTATGAGTATTAATATAACGCACGTTATTTAATAGATTTAATAATAATTTCGTTGAGCCAATGAAAAACTTCATTAAATTTTATTCAATTAAACGAAAAATTTTAATGAACTTTTTTCATTGACTCAAAGAAATTATTATTAAATCTATGTAACAACGTGTTATATTTACATATTATATATATGAAAATTTTAATGATCTTTTTTCATTGGCTCAACAGAATTATTATTAAATCTATGTAACAACGTGGTATATGAATATTCATATAAATATATTTGTATGAGTATTAATATAACGCACGTTATTTAATAGATTTAATAATAATTTCGTTGAGCCAATGAAAAACTTCATTAAATTTTATTCAATTAAACGAAAAATTTTAATGAACTTTTTTCATTGACTCAAAGAAATTATTATTAAATCTATGTAACAACGTGTTATATTTACATATTATATATATGAAAATTTTAATGATCTTTTTTCATTGGCTCAGCGAAATTATTAATAAATCTATGTGACAACGTGGTATATTTATATTCATATATATATTTTTGTATGAGTATTAATATAACGCACGTTATTTAATAGATTTAATAATAATTTCGTTGAGCCAATGAAAAACTTCATTAAATTTTATTCATTTTACCGAAAAATTTTAATGAATTTTCTTCACTGACTCAACGAAATTATTATTAAATCTATGCACAACGTGATGTATTTACATTATTTACATATAAAATATATATGAAAAATTTAAAGGATTATATGAAAAATCGACTTTTATCTTTAAACGCGATTTGCGGCTAAACTAGAAGGGCTAGGCCTATCAAAGTTGACACTTTTAAACTTGACCTGCGGCTAAACTAAACAACCTAGCGACTTCAAAAATGCATATTCGTGTTCTAGGAAGTGCCAGGTTTAACAAAATCAAAAAAAAGTTGGTAAAAAAAAGTTGTTTTCCAAAACTTAAAAAAAATTTTTTTCAGATTTTCGGCTAAACTTTGCGTCCTAGCGACCCAATGAATGCATATTCGTAATCTAGGAAGTACCACCTATCAATTGATGCATCGCATTATATGAAAAATTGACTTTTATCTTTAAACACGATTTGCGGCTAAACTAGACGTGCTAGGCCCATCAAAGTTGACACCTTTAAACTTGACTTGCGGCTTAACTAAGCAACTTAGCGACTTCGAAAATGCATTTTCGTAATCTCGGAAGTGCCAAAGCAAAAAAAAGTTGGTAAGAAAGTTTCTACCAAAGTTTTCAAAAAAAATATATAAATTTTTGTTGTCAAATCTACACAATAGGGCAGGCAGCTTAAAAATATACATAATTTTATACCCGAATGAAAATAGTGTGTTCAAAACATTACTTTTCGCGCAAGAACTGTATACCTACTTAGCTTTAGCTTCGTTTATTTAATACTTTTGCAGTTTCTACACAAATCAAAAATATTTTCAAAGTTTGAAAGATGTTCCCTGTTTGTTCTTTTTTCTTATGCCTTTCCTATACAGTTACCGATGGCTTTTCCTATAAAAAAGCATCATGTCAAACGAAAAATTGTATGTGAGAATGTATTTAAACTTATAACGCAAAGTATTAATAATATCATGGACAAAAAATTGGGAAACAACATACAAAAATAATTCAGAGTTGCTGAACCCGTGTAAACATAGCTTTATATTGCATATATATCTTGATAATCCCAGAACGTTTCTGTTCAATGAATAATAAAGTATTGGTTGGCGCCATTTTGAAATATGGCATCAAAATGACCTGCGCACATCTATTTGCATTGAAACAACGCAGATCATCATTGGCATGACGTAACAATTTACATTGATTTCATATGACGCCGTTTCGTTCCATTCTCACTGCAGCCAATCAAAAACAGCGCGGTTAATTCTGCATTGAGACAATGTATGTCTGCATTGTCATAATGCAATCATTGCATAGGAATAGGATGCGGCTTTGTTTCAATCTCACTGATTATTTAAAGATAAGATCACATTAGCTCTGATTTTGCTTTTTAAGTTCTTCCAGAAAATTAAGCTTGATGAGCAAAATATTATGGACATTTAAGTAAATGTAGCACATCAAAGTCTTTTAATCAAAATTCTTGCATACTATTATGCTTGCTGGGAGTAAAACCCAATATTATGGAAGTTAAATAATTGTGTTAATTTATACTTTTGCAGTTTCTACACAATCAAAAATATTTTCAATGCTTGAAAATGTCCCCTGTTTGTCCTGTTTTCTTATGCCTTTCCTATACAGCTACCGTTCGCATTTACATTGCGGCTTAACTAAGCGACCTAGCGACTTCAAAAATGCATATTCATGGTCTAGGAACAACCACCATTCAATTAATACATCGCATTATATGAAAAATCGACTTTTATCTTTAAACGCGATTTGCGGCTAAACTAGACGTGCTAGGCCTATCAAAGTTGACACTTTTAAACTTGACCTGCGGCTAAACTAAACAACCTAGCGACTTCAAAAATGCATATTCGTGTTCTAGGAAGTGCCAGGTTTAACAAAATCAAAAAAAAGTTGGTAAAAAAAAGTTGTTTTCCAAAACTTAAAAAAAAATTTTTTTCAGATTTTCGGCTAAACTTAGCGTCCTAGCGACCCAATGAATGCATATTCGTAATCTAGGAAGTACCACCTATCAATTGATGCATCGCATTATATGAAAAATTGACTTTTATCTTTAAACACGATTTGCGGCTAAACTAGACGTGCTAGGCCCATCAAAGTTGACACCTTTAAACTTGACTTGCGGCTTAACTAAGCAACTTAGCGACTTCGAAAATGCATTTTCGTAATCTCGGAAGTGCCAAAGCAAAAAAAAGTTGGTAAGAAAGTTTCTACCAAAGTTTTCAAAAAAAATATATAAATTTTTGTTGTCAAATCTACACAATAGGGCAGGCAGCTTAAAAATATACATAATTTTATACCCGAATGAAAATAGTGTGTTCAAAACATTACTTTTCGCGCAAGAACTGTATACCTACTTAGCTTTAGCTTCGTTTATTTAATACTTTTGCAGTTTCTACACAAATCAAAAATATTTTCAAAGTTTGAAAGATGTTCCCTGTTTGTTCTTTTTTCTTATGCCTTTCCTATACAGTTACCGATGGCTTTTCCTATAAAAAAGCATCATGTCAAACGAAAAATTGTATGTGAGAATGTATTTAAACTTATAACGCAAAGTATTAATAATATCATGGACAAAAAATTGGGAAACAACATACAAAAATAATTCAGAGTTGCTGAACCCGTGTAAACATAGCTTTATATTGCATATATATCTTGATAATCCCAGAACGTTTCTGTTCAATGAATAATAAAGTATTGGTTGGCGCCATTTTGAAATATGGCATCAAAATGACCTGCGCACATCTATTTGCATTGAAACAACGCAGATCATCATTGGCATGACGTAACAATTTACATTGATTTCATATGACGCCGTTTCGTTCCATTCTCACTGCAGCCAATCAAAAACAGCGCGGTTAATTCTGCATTGAGACAATGTATGTCTGCATTGTCATAATGCAATCATTGCATAGGAATAGGATGCGGCTTTGTTTCAATCTCACTGATTATTTAAAGATAAGATCACATTAGCTCTGATTTTGCTTTTTAAGTTCTTCCAGAAAATTAAGTTTGATGAGCAAAATATTATGGACATTTAAGTAAATGTAGCACATCAAAGTCTTTTAATCAAAATTCTTGCATACTATTATGCTTGCTGGGAGTAAAACCCAATATTATGGAAGTTAAATAATTGTGTTAATTTATACTTTTGCAGTTTCTACACAATCAAAAATATTTTCAATGCTTGAAAATGTCCCCTGTTTGTCCTGTTTTCTTATGCCTTTCCTATACAGCTACCGTTCGCATTTACATTGCGGCTTAACTAAGCGACCTAGCGACTTCAAAAATGCATATTCATGGTCTAGGAACAACCACCATTCAATTAATACATCGCATTATATGAAAAATCGACTTTTATCTTTAAACGCGATTTGCGGCTAAACTAGACGTGCTAGGCCTATCAAAGTTGACACTTTTAAACTTGACCTGCGGCTAAACTAAACAACCTAGCGACTTCAAAAATGCATATTCGTGTTCTAGGAAGTGCCAGGTTTAACAAAATCAAAAAAAAGTTGGTAAAAAAAAGTTGTTTTCCAAAACTTAAAAAAAATTTTTTTTCAGATTTTCGGCTAAACTTAGCGTCCTAGCGACCCAATGAATGCATATTCGTAATCTAGGAAGTACCACCTATCAATTGATGCATCGCATTATATGAAAAATTGACTTTTATCTTTAAACACGATTTGCGGCTAAACTAGACGTGCTAGGCCCATCAAAGTTGACACCTTTAAACTTGACTTGCGGCTTAACTAAGCAACTTAGCGACTTCGAAAATGCATTTTCGTAATCTCGGAAGTGCCAAAGCAAAAAAAAGTTGGTAAGAAAGTTTCTACCAAAGTTTTCAAAAAAAATATATAAATTTTTGTTGTCAAATCTACACAATAGGGCAGGCAGCTTAAAAATATACATAATTTTATACCCGAATGAAAATAGTGTGTTCAAAACATTACTTTTCGCGCAAGAACTGTATACCTACTTAGCTTTAGCTTCGTTTATTTAATACTTTTGCAGTTTCTACACAAATCAAAAATATTTTCAAAGTTTGAAAGATGTTCCCTGTTTGTTCTTTTTTCTTATGCCTTTCCTATACAGTTACCGATGGCTTTTCCTATAAAAAAGCATCATGTCAAACGAAAAATTGTATGTGAGAATGTATTTAAACTTATAACGCAAAGTATTAATAATATCATGGACAAAAAATTGGGAAACAACATACAAAAATAATTCAGAGTTGCTGAACCCGTGTAAACATAGCTTTATATTGCATATATATCTTGATAATCCCAGAACGTTTCTGTTCAATGAATAATAAAGTATTGGTTGGCGCCATTTTGAAATATGGCATCAAAATGACCTGCGCACATCTATTTGCATTGAAACAACGCAGATCATCATTGGCATGACGTAACAATTTACATTGATTTCATATGACGCCGTTTCGTTCCATTCTCACTGCAGCCAATCAAAAACAGCGCGGTTAATTCTGCATTGAGACAATGTATGTCTGCATTGTCATAATGCAATCATTGCATAGGAATAGGATGCGGCTTTGTTTCAATCTCACTGATTATTTAAAGATAAGATCACATTAGCTCTGATTTTGCTTTTTAAGTTCTTCCAGAAAATTAAGTTTGATGAGCAAAATATTATGGACATTTAAGTAAATGTAGCACATCAAAGTCTTTTAATCAAAATTCTTGCATACTATTATGCTTGCTGGGAGTAAAACCCAATATTATGGAAGTTAAATAATTGTGTTAATTTATACTTTTGCAGTTTCTACACAATCAAAAATATTTTCAATGCTTGAAAATGTCCCCTGTTTGTCCTGTTTTCTTATGCCTTTCCTATACAGCTACCGTTCGCATTTACATTGCGGCTTAACTAAGCGACCTAGCGACTTCAAAAATGCATATTCATGGTCTAGGAACAACCACCATTCAATTAATACATCGCATTATATGAAAAATCGACTTTTATCTTTAAACGCGATTTGCGGCTAAACTAGACGTGCTAGGCCTATCAAAGTTGACACTTTTAAACTTGACCTGCGGCTAAACTAAACAACCTAGCGACTTCAAAAATGCATATTCGTGTTCTAGGAAGTGCCAGGTTTAACAAAATCAAAAAAAAGTTGGTAAAAAAAAGTTGTTTTCCAAAACTTAAAAAAAAATTTTTTTCAGATTTTCGGCTAAACTTAGCGTCCTAGCGACCCAATGAATGCATATTCGTAATCTAGGAAGTACCACCTATCAATTGATGCATCGCATTATATGAAAAATTGACTTTTATCTTTAAACACGATTTGCGGCTAAACTAGACGTGCTAGGCCCATCAAAGTTGACACCTTTAAACTTGACTTGCGGCTTAACTAAGCAACTTAGCGACTTCGAAAATGCATTTTCGTAATCTCGGAAGTGCCAAAGCAAAAAAAAGTTGGTAAGAAAGTTTCTACCAAAGTTTTCAAAAAAAATATATAAATTTTTGTTGTCAAATCTACACAATAGGGCAGGCAGCTTAAAAATATACATAATTTTATACCCGAATGAAAATAGTGTGTTCAAAACATTACTTTTCGCGCAAGAACTGTATACCTACTTAGCTTTAGCTTCGTTTATTTAATACTTTTGCAGTTTCTACACAAATCAAAAATATTTTCAAAGTTTGAAAGATGTTCCCTGTTTGTTCTTTTTTCTTATGCCTTTCCTATACAGTTACCGATGGCTTTTCGTATAAAAAAGCATCATGTCAAACAAAAAATTGTATGTGAGAATGTATTTAAACTTATAACACAAAGTATTAATAATAGCTGTGTTTTTTCAGGTCCATATGGAGTTTGGTGAAAAAAACGACATCGGGACATTTCAACATTTTTGTTTACCTTTCGCATTGGTCTGCCATTTTGTTTTGAATTGTCTTACCAACAAATATTTGTCATTTCTATATAAATCATCGATAACACAACGATAATCGTAGTACGGCATTACCGTTTTTATCGGGACAAAAGTTAACTCCAGATAATTATCTGGACTTATCTTACTCTATATGGACATAGTTGTTGTTGTATTTAACATGTAAATTGTTTTGCTCTGTTGTCGTTTTTTTCACACAATTTTATTTGGACTGCAAAAAAACACAACTAATATCACGGACAAAAAATTGGGAAACAACATACAAAAATTATTCAGAGTTGCTGAGCCCGTGTAAACATAGCTTTATTATGTGTTTCACAATCTCAAAACGTTCCTCGGCATTGAACTTCTTCGCGCCTCGTGGTTTATTTCTTCCTATTCTTTCAAGTGAAGTGATCCGTAATGTAAAGACGTGTTGTGTTAACGCGAGTGTGAAAAAGTTATATGTAATTAAAAAATAAAAGTGTTTCTTCCTCAATCAATAAAAGGTAAGTGTTTAGGTACATTTAATAACATTTTATAAAAATATGTATTTTAAGTATACCTAATCATTTAAATCTAAGCTTTTTATAATAAGCAAAATATAAAAAAACACCCCTAGCGTCTTTTGATATATATAGATTTCATAATTAAATACGTAAATCGAGCTGTAGTTTCAAAACTACTTGTTTCTTCGCGTTAATTTAAATGGTTTAAAGTTTTGAATTAGATCCTCCTCGTGGTTACAAACTATTTTTTTCAAATTAATAAAGTATAAGAAAAAAAATCGTCCTTTGATACCTATTACATTCATATGAAAATCATAAAATTCATACATAAACCGAGCTGGAGTTTCAAAGCTACTTGCTTTTTCGCATTAATTTTAATGGTTTAATGTCTTGAATTACATCCTATTCGTGATTCCAAAATTCTTTTTTTCAAATAAAAAAAATGTAAAAAAAATTGGTCTTTTGATATAACATTCATATGGATTTTATGATTTTCATAGATAAACCAAAGTATGGTTTCAAAACTACTTGCTTCTTCACATTCATTTAAATCGTTTAAAGTCTTGAATTAGATCCTCTTCGTGGTTACAAACTAGTTTTTTTAAATTAATAAAATATAAAAAAAAATCGTCATTTGATACCTATTACATTCATATGAAAATCATAAATTTCATACATAAACCAAGCCGTAGTTTCAAAACAATTTGCTTCTTCGCATTAATTTAAATGGTTTAATGTCTTGAATTACATCCTATTCGTGATTCCAAAAGTCTTTTTTTTTCAAATAAAAAAAATGTAAAAAAATTGGTCTTTTGATATAACATTCATATGGATTTTATGATTTTCATAGATAAACCAAGGTGTAGTTTCAAAACTACTTGCTTCTTCACATTCATTTAAATCGTTTAAAGTCTTGAATTAGATCCTCTTCGTGGTTACAAACTATTTTATTTTAAATTAATAAAATATAAAAAAAAATCGTCATTTGATACCTATTACATTCATATGAAACTCATAAATTTCATACATAAACCAAGCCATAGTTTCAAAACAATTTGCTTCTTCGCATTAATTTAAATGGTTTAATGTCTTGAATTACATCCTATTCGTGATTCCAAAAGTCTTTTTTTTCAAATAAAAAAAATGTAAAAAAATTGGTCTTTTGATATAACATTCATATGGATTTTATGATTTTCATAGATAAACCAAGGTGTAGTTTCAAAACTACTTGCTTCTTCACATTCATTTAAATCGTTTAAAGTCTTGAATTAGATCCTCTTCGTGGTTACAAACTATTTTTTTTTAAATTAATAAAATATAAAAAAAAATCGTCCTTTGATACCTATTACATTCATATGAAAATCATAAATTTCATACATAAACCAAGCCGTAGTTTCAAAACAATTTGCTTCTTCGCATTAATTTAAATGGTTTAATGTCTTGAATTACATCCTATTCGTGATTCCAAAATTCTTTTTTCAAATAAAAAAAATGTAAAAAAAATTGGTCTTTTGATATAACATTCATATGGATTTTATGATTTTCATAGATAAACCAAGGTGTAGTTTCAAAACTACTTGCTTCTTCACATTCATTTAAATCGTTTAAAGTCTTGAATTAGATCCTCTTCGTGGTTACAAACTATTTTTTTTTTAATTAATAAAATATAAAAAAAAATCGTCCTTTGATACCTATTACATTCATATGAAAATCATAAATTTCATACATAAACCGAGCAGGAGTTTTAAGGCTAATTGCTTCATCGCATTCATTTAAATGGTTCTCAGTATTGAATTGGATCTTCTTTGTAGTATTAACACACTTTTTTTCAAACTAACAAAATATAAAAAAAAAATCGTCTTTGCATATTATATTCATATGAAAATTATATATTTAATAGACAAACCGACTACTATATACTGAAACCAGAAGTTGCTACGATTGCTGCCCGTGCTAAAGTTCCTTATTAATCAATTAAAGGTAAGTGTTTAAGTATTTTTATTATTTTTATAAAAATATATATTTATAGTAAACCTAATCATAAATCTGAACATTTTTTTATAACAAAATATAAAAAAATCCACCCTTAGCTTCTTTTGATACATATAGGTTTCATGATATCATACACACATCGAGCTGTAGTTTCAAAACTACTTGCTTCTTCGCATTCATTTAAATGGTTTAAGGTCTTGAATTAGATCCTATTCGTGATTCAAAAATTCTTTTTTCAAATTAACAAAATATAAAAAAATTGGTCTTTTGATATAACATTCATATGGATTTTATGATTTTCATAGATAAACCAAGGTATAGTTTCAAAACTACTTGCTTCTTCACATTCATTTAAATCGTTTAAAGTCTTGAATTAGATCCTCTTCGTGGTTACAAACTAGTTTTTTTAAATTAATAAAATATAAAAAAAAATCGTCATTTGATACCTATTACATTCATATGAAAATCATAAATTTCATACATAAACCAAGCCGTAGTTTCAAAACAATTTGCTTCTTCGCATTAATTTTAATGGTTTAATGTCTTGAATTACATCCTATTCGTGATTCCAAAATTCTTTTTTCAAATAAAAAAAATGTAAAAAAAATTGGTCTTTTGATATAACATTCATATGGATTTTATGATTTTCATAGATAAACCAAGGTGTAGTTTCAAAACTACTTGCTTCTTCACATTCATTTAAATCGATTAAAGTCTTGAATTAGATACTCTTCGTAGTTACAAACTATTTTTTCTTAAAGTAATAAAATATAAAAAAAAATCGTCCTTTGATACCTATTACATTCATATGAAAATCATAAAATTCATACATAAACAGAGCTGGAGTTTCAAAGCTACTTGCTTCTTCGCATTAATTTAAATGGTTTAAGGTCTTGAATTACATCCTATTCGTGATTCCAAAATTCTCTTTTCAAATAAAAAAAATGTAAAAAAAATTGGTCTTTTGATATAACATTCATATGGATTTTATGATTTTCATAGATAAACCAAGGTGTAGTTTCAAAACTACTTGCTTCTTCACATTCATTTAAATCGTTTAAAGTCTTGAATTAGATCCTCTTCGTGGTTACAAACTATTTTTTTTTTAATTAATAAAATATAAAAAAAAATCGTCCTTTGATACCTATTACATTCATATGAAATTCATAAATTTCATACATAAACTGAGCTGGAGTTTCAAAGCTACTTGCTTCATCGCATTCATTTAAATGGTTCTTAGTATTGAATTGGATCTTCTTTGTAGTATTAACACACTTTTTTTCAAATTACCAAAATATAAAAAAAAATCGTCTTTGCATATTATATTCATATGAAAATTATATATTTAATAGACAAACCGACTACTGTATACTGAAACCAGAAGTTGCTACGATTGCTGCCCGTGCTAAAGTTCCTTATTAATCAATTAAAGGTAAGTGTTTAAGTATTTTTATTATTTTTATAAAAATATATATTTATAGTAAACCTAATCATAAATCTGAACATTTTTTTATAACAAAATATAAAAAAATCCACCCTTAGCTTCTTTTGATACATATAGGTTTCATGATATCATACACACATCGAGCTGTAGTTTCAAAACTACTTGCTTCTTCGCATTCATTTAAATGGTTTAAGGTCTTGAATTAGATTCTCTTCGTGATTCAAAAATTCTTTTTTCAAATTAACAAAATATAAAAAAATTGGTCTTTTGATATAACATTCATATGGATTTTATGATTTTCATAGATAAACCAAGGTATAGTTTCAAAACTACTTGCTTCTTCACATTCATTTAAATCGTTTAAAGTCTTGAATTAGATCCTCTTCGTGGTTACAAACTATTTTTTTTTAAATTAATAAAATATAAAAAAAAATCGTCCTTTGATACCTATTACATTCATATGAAAATCATAAATTTCATACATAAACCAAGCCGTAGTTTCAAAACAATTTGCTTCTTCGCATTAATTTAAATGGTTTAATGTCTTGAATTACATCCTATTCGTGATTCCAAAATTCTTTTTTCAAATAAAAAAAATGTAAAAAAAATTGGTCTTTTGATATAACATTCATATGGATTTTATGATTTTCATAGATAAACCAAGGTGTAGTTTCAAAACTACTTGCTTCTTCACATTCATTAAAGACGTGTTAACACGAGTGTGAAAAAGTTATATGTAATTAAAAAATAAAAGTGTTTCTTCCTAAATCAATAAAACGTAAGTGTTTAGGTACATTTAATAATATTTTATAAAAATATGTATTTAATCTAATCATTTAAATCTAAGCTTTTTTATAATAAGCAAAATATAAAAAAAAAACACCCTTAGCGTCTTTTGATACATATAGATTTCATAATTAAATACGTAAATCGAGCTGTAGTTTCAAAACTACTTGCTTCTTCGCGTTAATTTAAATGGTTTAAAGTTTTGAATTAGATCCTCCTCGTGGTTACAAACTATTTTTTTTTCAAATTAATAAAGTATAAGAAAAAAAATCGTCCTTTGATACCCATTCATATGAAAATCATAAAATTCATACATAAACCGAGCTGGAGTTTCAAAGCTACTTGCTTCTTCGCATTAATTTAAATGGTTTAATGTCTTGAATTACATCCTATTCGTGATTCCAAAATTCTTTTTTCAAATAAAAAAAATGTAAAAAAAATTGGTCTTTTGATATAACATTCATATGGATTTTATGATTTTCATAGATAAACCAAGGTGTAGTTTCAAAACTACTTGCTTCTTCGCATTCATTTAAATGGTTTAAGGTCTTGAATTAGATCCTATTCGTGATTCCAAAATTCTTTTTTTCAAATAAAAAAAATGTATAAAAAATTGGTCTTTTGATATAACATTCATATGGATTTTATGATTTTCATAGATAAACCAAGGTATAGTTTCAAAACTACTTGCTTCTTCACATTCATTTAAATCGTTTAAAGTCTTGAATTAGATCCTCTTCGTGGTTACAAACTATTTTTTTTTAAATTAATAAAATATAAAAAAAAATCGTCCTTTGATACCTGTTACATTCATATGAAAATCATAAATTTCATACATAAACCAAGCCGTAGTTTCAAAACAATTCGCTTCTTCGCATTAATTTAAATGGTTTAAGGTCTTGAATTAGATCCTCTTCGTGATTACAAAACTCTTTTTTCAAATTAACAAAATATAAAAAAAATTGGTCTTTTGATATAACATTCATATGGATTTTATGATTTTCATAGATAAACCAAGGTGTAGTTTCAAAACTACTTGCTACTTCACATTCATTTTAATCATTTAAAGTCTTGAATTAGATACTCTTCGTAGTTACAAACTATTTTTTCTTAAAGTAATAAAATATAAAAAAAAATCGTCCTTTGATACCTATTACATTCATATGAAAATCATAAATTTCATACATAAACCAAGCCGTAGTTTCAAAACAATTTGCTTCTTCGCATTAATTTAAATGGTTTAAGGTCTTGAATTAGATCCTCTTCGTGATTACAAAACTCTTTTTTCAAATTAACAAAATATAAAAAAAATTGGTCTTTTGATATAACATTCATATGGATTTTATGATTTTCATAGATAAACCAAGGTGTAGTTTCAAAACTACTTGCTTCTTCACATTCATTAAAGACGTGTTAACACGAGTGTGAAAAAGTTATAATTAAAAAATAAAAGTGTTTCTTCCTAAATCAATAAAACGTAAGTGTTTAGGTACATTTAATAACATTTTATAAAAATATGTATTTAAAGTATACCTAATCATATAAATCTAAGCTTTTTTATAATAAGCAAAATATAAAAAAAAACACCCCTAGCGTCTTTTGATACATATAGATTTCATAATTAAATACGTAAATCGAGCTGTAGTTTCAAAACTACTTGTTTCTTCGCGTTAATTTAAATGGTTTAAAGTTTTGAATTAGATCCTCCTCGTGGTTACAAACTATTTTTTTCAAATTAATAAAGTATAAGAAAAAAAATCGTCCTTTGATACCTATTACATTCATATGAAAATCATAAAATTCATACATAAACCGAGCTGGAGTTTCAAAGCTACTTGCTTCTTCGCATTAATTTAAATGGTTTAATGTCTTGAATTACATCCTATTCGTGATTCCAAAATTCTTTTTTTCAAATAAAAAAAATGTATAAAAAATTGGTCTTTTGATATAACATTCATATGGATTTTATGATTTTCATAGATAAACCAAGGTGTAGTCTCAAAACAACTTGCTTCTTTGGATTCATTTAAATAGTTTAAGGTCTTGAATTAGATCCTTTTCGTGATTAGAAAATTCTTTTTTCAAATTAACAAAATATAAAAAAAAATCGTTTTTGGATATTATATTCATATGAAAATTATATATTTTATAGACAAACCGACTGTATACTGAAACCAGAAGTTTTTGATACGATTGCTGTCCGTGCTAAAGTTCCTGATTAATCAATTAAAGGTAAGTGCTTAAGTTTTTTTATAAAAATATATATTTATAGTAAACCTTATCATAAATCTGAACATTTTTGTAGAACAAAATATAAAAAAATCCACCCTTAGCTTCTTTTGATACATATAGGTTTCATAATTTCATACATAAATCGAGCTGTAGTTTCAAAACTACTTGCTTCTTCGCATTAATTTAGATGACTCTTAGCCTTGAATTGGATCCTTTTCGTGGTTACAAACTATTTTTTTTCAAATTAATAAAATATAAGAACAAAAATCGTCCTTTGATACCTATTACATTCATATGAAAATCATAAATTTCATACATAAACCGAGCAGGAGTTCCAAAACAATTTGCTTCTTCGCATTAATTTAAATGGTTTGAGGTCTTGAATTAGATCCTATTCGTGATTCAAAAATTCTTTTTTCAAATTAACAAAATATAAAAAAAAAATGGTCTTTTGATATAACATTCATATGGATTTTATGATTTTCATAGATAAACCAAGGTGTAGTCTCAAAACAACTTGCTTCTTTGGATTCATTTAAATAGTTTAAGGTCTTGAATTAGATCCTTTTCGTGATTAGAAAATTCTTTTTTCAAATTAACAAAATATAAAAAAAAAAAATCGTTTTTGGATATTATATTCATATGAAAATTATATATTTTATAGACAAACCGACTGTATACTGAAACCAGAAGTTTTTGCTACGATTGCTGTCCGTGCTAAAGTTCCTGATTAATCAATTAAAGGTAAGTGTTTTAGTATTTTTATTATTTTTATAAAAATATATATTTATAGTAAACCTTATCATAAATCTGAACATTTTTTTAGAACAAAATATAAAAAATCCACCCTTAGCTTCTTTTGATACATATAGGTTTCATAATTTCATACACAAATCGGGCTGTAGTTTCAAAACTACTTGCTTCTTCGCATTAATTTAGATGAGCCTTAGTCTTGAATTGGATCCTTTTCGTGGTTACAAACTATTTTTTTCAAATTAATAAAATATAAGAACAAAAATCGTCCTTTGATACCTATTACATTCATATGAAAATCATAAATTTCATACATAAACCGAGCAGGAGTTCCAAAACAATTTGCTTCTTCGCATTAATTTAAATGGTTTCAGGTCTTGAATTAGATCCTATTCGTGATTCAAAAATTCTTTTTTCAAATTAACAAAATATAAAAAAATTGGTCTTTTGATATAACATTCATATGGATTTTATGATTTTCATAGATAAACCAAGGTGTAGTTTCAAAACTACTTGCTTCTTCACATTCATTTAAATCGATTAAAGTCTTGAATTAGATCCTCTTCGTGATTACAAAACTCTTTTTTCAAATTAACAAAATATAAAAAAAAATTGGTCTTTTGATATAACATTCATATGGATTTTATGATTTTCATAGATAAGCCAAGGTGTAGTTTCAAAACTACTTGCTTCTTCACATTCATTTAAATCGTTTAAAGTCTTGAATTAGATCCTCTTCGTGGTTACAAACTATTTTTTTTTAAATTAATAAAATATACAAAAAAATCGTCATTTGATACCTATTACATTCATATGAAAATCATAAATTTCATACATAAACCGAGCAGGAGTTCCAAAACAATTTGCTTCTTCGCATTAATTTAAATGGTTTCAGGTCTTGAATTAGATCCTATTCGTGATTCAAAAATTCTTTTTTCAAATTAACAAAATATAAAAAAATTGGTCTTTTGATATAACATTCATATGGATTTTATGATTTTCATAGATAAACCAAGGTGTAGTTTCAAAACTACTTGCTTCTTCACATTCATTTAAATCGATTAAAGTCTTGAATTAGATCCTCTTCGTGATTACAAAACTCTTTTTTCAAATTAACAAAATATAAAAAAAAATTGGTCTTTTGATATAACATTCATATGGATTTTATGATTTTCATAGATAAGCCAAGGTGTAGTTTCAAAACTACTTGCTTCTTCACATTCATTTAAATCGTTTAAAGTCTTGAATTAGATCCTCTTCGTGGTTACAAACTATTTTTTTTTAAATTAATAAAATATACAAAAAAATCGTCATTTGATACCTATTACATTCATATGAAAATCATAAATTTCATACATAAACCGAGCAGGAGTTCCAAAACAATTTGCTTCTTCGCATTAATTTAAATGGTTTCAGGTCTTGAATTAGATCCTATTCGTGATTCAAAAATTCTTTTTTCAAATTAACAAAATATAAAAAAATTGGTCTTTTGATATAACATTCATATGGATTTTATGATTTTCATAGATAAACCAAGGTGTAGTCTCAAAACAACTTGCTTCTTTGGATTCATTTAAATAGTTTAAGGTCTTGAATTAGATCCTTTTCGTGATTAGAAAATTCTTTTTTCAAATTAACAAAATATAAAAAAATCGTTTTTGGATATTATATTCATATGAAAATTATATATTTTATAGACAAACCGACTGTATACTGAAGCCAGAAGTTTTTGCTACGATTGCTGTCCGTGCTAAAGTTCCTGATTAATCAATTAAAGGTAAGTGTTTAAGTATTTTTATTATTTTTATAAAAATATATATTTATAGTAAACGTAATCATAAATCTGAACATTTTTTTATAACAAAATATAAAAAAATCCACCCTTAGCTTCTTTTGATACATATAGGTTTCTTGATTTCATACACACATCGAGCTGTAGTTTCAATACTACTTGCTTCTTCGCATTCATTTAAATGGTTTAAGGTCTTGAATTAGATCCTATTCGTGATTCAAAAATTCTTTTTTCAAATTAACAAAATATAAAAAAATTGGTCTTTTGATATAACATTCATATGGATTTTATGATTTTCATAGATAAACCAAGCTGTAATTTCAAAACTACTTGCTTCTGCGCATTCATTTAAATGGTTTTTAGTCTTAAATTAGATCCTCTTTGTAGTATTAAAGCTCTTTTTTTTTCAAATTAACAAAATATAAATAAACTCGTCTTTTGATATAACATTAATATGAAAATCATAAATTTCGTAGATAAAACAAGCTTTAGTTTCAAAACTACTTACTTCTGCTTTTACTTTTGATATTAACAATCTTATATGAAAATCATAAATTTAAGACATTAACTGAACTGTAGTTTCAAAACTACTTGCTTCTTCGTTTTTATTCTTGAATTAGATCTTCTTCGTGCTAACAATTAATTTTTTTAAATTAACAAAATATAAAAAAAATCGTTTTTTGATATAACATTCATATGGATTTTATGATTTTCATAGAACAGCGAACAGCCACGAGCTTTGAGTACATTGGAATTGGAAGGCATATTCGTTCGATTTCAACCTTTCTGATTTTTATTAATATAAAACGTAAGTTTGGAAACATTAACTTAATTTTATTTATCTAAAATATGTTTCATAACCCCTTTTTACAGATTTTGGTTAGCAAGCATTTACCAACTTATTAGTTTTTTTTCCTTTTTGTGGGGATTTCTGTAAAAATTAATATCATTCAAAACTGTTTTTAAGAAACAAAGTAAAAATTTCTCTTAATTTCTAGGTTTATTTTAATTAATTTCAAACTTAGGTCACTATTCAGAACACCGTTGAGTTTATTGTTTTCAAAACTATTTTACAACCGTCCGATAAGTTTAAAGAAAATTTAAAAATGATCTGTTTCATATGTAAAAAAAAATTTGATTCCATTAATATACTCATAAATCATTTTAAAAAGACCCATGATCTTAAAACCAATAGCTTAATAAGATGCGTCGAGAAATCTTGTTATCAAGCTTTTCAAGACTTAGGAAGCTTCAAAAGGCATTTTATTAGAAGGCATAAGCAGGAAAATAAGTCAGCTAGTCAGTCTTATGTACAAATAGAATCCTCTTACGTCGAAAATAGTTTTGAAGATAATGTAGCTAACAAACTAGTACTGCCCATAGAAAATCGAACACCTATTATAGAATACAGTATGAAAAGTGATCTTGATGCATTTTTAAAATCTGCATCAATATTATCATTAAAGTTGCACAGCAATCACAATTTTAATCGAAAAGATGTTTACGTTATACAAAAAAATGTACAGCAGTACGTCATAGATCCACTTTTAAAAATTATCAAATGTTTTTCTAGCAACAAAATCAATGACATAAATCCTAAAATACACAACGAATTAGAAGACTTGATATATGAATTGAAAAATCCATTCAAACTTTCAAACACTGATTATCGCTTTTTTCAATGGCTAAAAGAAGAACAGTTAATAGAGGATCCAAAAGAGTTCGTCATAGACCATTCCATTGATAAGGTATTTCGTAATGGTAGCCTTGAATATGACGAACACAAAGTTAAAGGTATAATAATGCCATTACGTTTTCAGTTTAAAAAGGTATTTGAAAAAAAAGGTATGTTAGCTAATGTTCTTCAAAATATAGAGAGTCATTCGTTGAATACAAAAAGCATTAACAATTTTGTTCAAGCTGAGGTATGGAAAAATAAATGTAAAATGTACCCAGGAAGACAACTTATCCCATATTTTTTATATAATGATGAATTTGAGGTCAATAACCCTTTGGGATCGCACAGTGGTCAACATTCAGTTAGCAATATTTACTACTCATTTCCCTGCTTACCAGAAAAAGAGTCAAAGCTTGAAAACATTTTTTTAGGAGCAGTCATTAAGGCTAAGGATGTAAAATCGTTTGGAAATGAAAAGTGCTGGAAAACGTTAATCGATGACTTAATAGATCTTGAAGTAAATGGAATTGACATAGCAACGGAAAATGGCGTGGTAAAAGTACATTTTATTCTGGGACTACTTTTAGGTGATAATTTGGGAATGAATTCATTTCTTAATTTTAATAGATCTTTTGTAAGTACTAGCTTCTGCAGGTTCTGTAAAATGAATAAGTTACAAACTCATACAGCCAATTCCGAAAATGCAACACTTATGAGAAATGAAACAAATTATGCACAGGATGTTGCAGAAAATCGTTCTTCTGAAAGTGGAATCCGACAAATTTCTCTTCTTAATCAAATACCATCATTTCACGTCGTCGAAAACTATAGTGTTGATGTAATGCATGATGTATTTGAAGGTGTTTGTCACTATGATCTTTGTCATGCTTTAAATCATTTTATGGAAAATGCAAAATATTTTAACTTGGAAACATTAAATTCAAGAAAACGTAACTTTAATTACGGTCCAATAGAAATTGATAACATTTCGGGTGATATAACCACGTTACATTTATCTAAAAAACGTTTAAAAATGTCTGCCCGAGAAATGATGACTTTTGTTTATTACTTTCCACTCATGATTGGTGATTTAGTACATCATGACGATGAGGTTTGGAAGTTTCTTATAAACTTTTTCGAAATAATTGATATGATACTTTGTTATGAAATTAATACAACTTTTATAAATATTTTAAGTCATAAAATAACAACTCATAATACAGATTATGTTCGCCTTTTCAATGACACACTTAAACCTAAACATCATAATCTCATTCATTACCCAACGGTTCTACAAAATTCAGGTCCTCTTAAAACGTTTTGGTGTTTCAAATATGAAGCAAAACATAGACAGTTTAAAGTATACTCTCATACTACAACATCACGTAAAAACATTTGCCTCAGTTTAGCTAAAAAATATCAGCTTCAGTTTGCTTATTCTATAGTTGAACCTTTCGTTAATACTGGCTATTATTCATTTAATGAATCTTATCGTGTGAAAAGTTGCTATGAAAATATTATATCGAGCATTTTAAAGGTTCCACAGGAAGCAATAAAATCATTTTCAAAAATTAAATACAATGGATATTTGTTTAAACCTGGATTTTATGTATCACTTTATAAGGGTGGCGATATTGAACTTCATGTTATCTTAAATATTTTTGAAAGGGAAAATCAATGTATTTCGCTTTTTTGTCAAAAACTAACCATGATTCAATACAATCCCCACTTTTTAGCTTATGATATAGAACTAGAACAATTGGGAGAGTTTTCAATCGTAAACATTAAAGACCTAGTTGGACCTCCTTTAACTAAAGTAAAAACCTCGAGAGGTAAAACAATGATTAGAGTCAAGGAATATTACTGGGCAAGCATATAAAAATTTGCTTACTAGCGATTATAGGCACCTACCATATGGAAATTAATGGAAATTCTATTTTCTCGAAAGTGGCTCCTACGATTTTATTAAAACTTTCTTGAAAATGGACCAGTTTTTCCCTAATCGGATTTTGTCGCAACCCGCTCAACAGATTGTGATTGAATTTTAATGTGAGATGGCTTCATGGTTAATAGATTACGTTTCAAAATTTTCGAAAAAAAAAGTTTTTTTTAAAACTTTAAAGTTTTTTTAAAACTTTATTTTTTCTTTTAAACATAAATTGACTATTTCTGGAAAAAAGTTACTGATTTTTTTTAAATAATAAACTAAAAAAAAAATTGAAATAAATTTTCAAAACATTTTTCAAAAAAAAAACTAGTCTAACGATTTTGAAACTATTTTTTCCTTATACACAAAACAGTAAATAAAAGCAGATGGCACGTTTTGAATAGTGACTTTTGAGTGATTTTTAAATTTTTAAAATTTTTTTCCAAAATCTCAATCTCAAAAAAAATATTAGATTTTAAAAGTACATATAAATTATTATGTAAATTAAGATATAAAGAAAGAAAAAATATCAAGGTAAAGTTATTTAAGCAGAAAAAAAAAGTCAGTAGTTTTAAAAGAAAAATATGGCGTCTTTATCTGATAAAGACAACAAGTTTGAAAACTCTCAAAATTTTGATCCAATCGATAAATATATGAGCTCAGAGGAGTTGCCTGATATATTCCTTGAAGATGAGAAGCCACAAGAAAATGATTCAGCTGCCGCTAACTCAGAATATATTGTTATAGACGTACCAAGCGGCGTCACTCTTCCAGACAGCAATATTACATATACTGATGTAGTTTTTGAAACTGAACCAACAAAAAAAGAAGAAGAGCTAAGGTCACTCTTTAAAAGCTGGGATTTATGTGAACTAGAAGATTATTTTGTTGGTAAGAATTATATTCACTATACATATAATTATATAACACATATACTAAACAAATGCAGAAAGATACAAGCGCGGAAAGTTTAGAAACATTACAAAATAGGGGGGTCATTCCGGATTTCGATTATCGCCAGATGATATCGTTAAGACGATAGTCTTGCTTCGCGTAACATTGAACATTTTTAAAATAGCATAGGCTGGGATCTACGGTTGAGCTCCGTCTGTAGTTGAACGTGAAAGCCATTATGCTTAGTGGCGAAAGCCATTTATGTTATTAATTTTTTTTTAAACCACTGCTATAGTCTAGGCTGCATTCGCTTAGCAAAACATCCATTTTCGCCATATTCTCTTTTTCTTAAGGGTTTTTACCAAATAATAGAGCATAAAAATATAAATTTTTTCCAATGGTGGCCTAGAGAACAAGTTTTTCAGTCCACAGGCACCTTAATCGTTTGGATTGGTCAAGTACCGCTTCACAATCTTTTTCATCATGTTATTTCAGTCCGGAACACTCTTAAGGTGAGGCTCATCTGGGAGAGGTGAGGTGAGATACATCGGTTATTTCATCAAAAAGTATTAGATAATTTCGTGAAATGGAAAATCAGGTAAAATTGCACCCATTCCCTCCCCCCTTTAACTGCGCCTGGGTTGAGAGGAAATCTTATGGCAACCGCTATAAACCTGCACCGTGAATAATGGCATTGCCTTGCTGCAAAATCATAAAATCATTTAAATTATAGACGAAAACGTTAAAGGCAACCGTTTAAACGATTATCGTTTTGAAAATTAAGGAATGACCCCCCAGGTCACTATAAAAACAAAACAATGAGCTTGAACAAAGAATGTATTTTCTATTTAAATTGAACAAAATAAATAATAATGTATCAAAGCAACTCAACTATACAGTCTATCGTTAGCCTGGAATTCTATCGGGACAATTTTTATTAGCTGTATGTTGCTATGATATGCAATTATAATTTTGATTCATTGCTCTGTTTTATAAATTTTATAGAAAAGAGAAAAAACACGCCTATTTTTAGACATATATAAACTGCGTAAATATGTCAAATTTTTTATACGAATTGTGACAGAATTACGAAGTTTAAAACTTTACTACGCTTACGACGACTTTACGCTGTTGCATGAATACCCTTCTTGCTTTTGTTTTTAGTCAACTTTCTAAAACTCATTAATTTTTATTTTTAAATATGTAGAGCAAAAGATTTTCGTTCCAATCTTAAAAATAGTAAAGGCATGTGACGTCGATAGAATAGTAAAATCTTTTCCCCTTGGTTCTCAAATTATGTTCAAACACAGTCTGGAAAAGTGGCGAGAGTCCATAGGATGTTCTCTTACGGCTGCTGAATCATCGACAGAAACCGTCAGAAATACCAACGTCTCATATAACAGTTCTACAAGATGTTCAACTCCAAGCAATTCAGCACTCAGTGACATTTCTTTAAACTCCGAAATTGATGAAGGTGCTATTTCTCTTAACAAAATATTAGACAGCTCGAGTAGAGGCCAGTTGATAACTGATTTTTACAAAACCAACAACAAGTTTGAAGAAGAACAGAGGATTAAATTAATTAATATTGTTGCTAATTATTTCGTAGAAAATAAGAAGCATTTGAGTCTAGCAACAAGTGAAAAAATTGAAAACCAAATTATTGAACGATTTCAAACCGAAAAACTTGTAAGTTATCATAAAAAAGGCAACTCGAGCTGAATTTGAATTGCTTTCAAGGTATCGGTTTCCGATCAAAATGACTGAAGTATAAAAACGAGTTAATTTGACACATGGATTTTCTGTGAATCGGAACGGGTACCTCGATTTAGCTGATTAATATTAATAGCATATTAAAATAATCTATTAACTTTTTAAATGTTTTTTAGGTAATGGCTTTTTAAATGTTTTATAGGCATACTACAGAAATGCTAGGAGAGGAAGAATTTACATCAAATATATGAATCTTAAATCAGGCATCAATAAATCTTTTAATTTAACCCCAACTAGTTCAAAAAAATCGGGAAAAAATTTAAATATAATCAAGAAAAGAAAATTATTTGGTAAATGCTAGAGTATAAATTATAGTTATTTTAATTAAATTGTTATCTAAGTTCCAGAAATGAATGCTGAAGATTGCATTAAATCACTTAAATTTGATAATTTAACACCTGCGGAAACTGATAGCTATTGGATGGCATGCAAAAAGTATATAGACTCAACCAAATGCAAAGTTCAGAATCCACATCAGAAATTTTAAAGGAATGGCCACATTATAAGGAACCGCTCGGTCACAGAATGGTAATATTCTTTACAAAAGTAGAATAGTTTTTTTTAAGAAAACATATAGAACATATAGTCAAAGACTATAAACAATAAATCGATATATTTCTTGATTTTGTGGAGTTTAATGAATAAAATTCAATTCAAAGGTAATTTGTGGTTTAAACTCCAAAATGCGTTTCGCTCAGGTAAAGATGGTGGGCTCATAAGTAATATTATTTACATGTATGTATATTATATTTTGCATAATTTTGGACTTAAAAATTTTTCCATATTTTTCCCATAAAAAAGGACTCAGAAATGTTTGCAATGTTTTGGACCTAGGAATTTGTTTAAAAGTTTTTTCCCATAAAAAAAAGATTAAAATTTCTGCATAGAGAAATTTTAAGTTTATCTACCTTCAAGACTCACAAGGAGCATAGGGAAATGTATTCAAGAGGTTGAGGACCATTTACTCCATCTGGCAAAGAGGTCGGGGGCAATACAGCCCTTTGTTATAGCTATCGGGGATACAATTTTAGATTTAAATGAATTTTTCGTTTTTTTCGACGGTGTTAAATACAAATTTAAAAATTTTATCAGAGCGGTCGATGTTTGCTTTAAAATTTTTCATGTCATTAATTTTTCCTTTTCGAACTCTATTCAAAATTATTTTTATCAAATTTCTGTTAAAATAACTTTTTTCCGATTATCTCTTCACTAAGAAAATGAAATTAGACGAACTCAAGAATTCCAACACTATCTTATGCTGACATGAATTGGTTCTGGCCAAATTCTCCCGGAAATGCGTTTTTGGGCGTTTTAAGACATTTGGCAAAGCACTCGAAAGGTATCTTAAAAGAAAGGTCTTGAGCACCTGACTTAGAAATGTCTGCATAATTTTGGACCTAGAAATTTTTTTTTTAATTTTTCCCTAGAAAAAAGACTTGGAATTTTTTTTTAAATTTTTCTCTAGAAAAAATACTTAGAAATTTTTGCATAATTTTGGACTTTTTTCCCTAGAAAAATTACTTAGAAATGTTTGCATAATTTTGGACTTAAAAATTATTCAAATTTTTCCCTAGAAAAAAGACTGAAATGTTTGCATAATTGGACCTAGAAATTTTTTTAAAATTTTTCCCTAGAAAAAATACTTAGAAATTTTTGCACAATTCTGGACTTAGAAAAATTTTTTCAAATTTTTCCCTAGAAAAAAGACTGAAATTTTTGCATAATTTTGGACTTCGAAATTTTTTGTTTAATTCTTCCCTAGAAAAAATACTTAGAAATTTTTGCATAATTTTGGACTTATTTTGGACTTAGAAAATTTTTAAAAATTTTTCACCAAAAAAAATATATAGAAATTTTTGCATAATTTTGGACTTATTTTGGACTTAGAAAATTTTTAAAAATTTTTCACTAGAAAAAATACTTAGAAATTTTTGCAGAATTTTTGTTTTGGAAATTTTTCAAATTACAGCAATAGCACTCTCAAGTTTACCATCAAAGACTCACAAGAAGCATTCGTGTACATAGGGACATGTACATTTACTCCATCTGGCAAAGAGGTCGGGGGCAATACAGCCCTTTGTTATAGCTATCGGGGATACAATTTCAGATTTAAATGAATTTTTCGTTTTTTCGACGGTGTTAAATACAAATTTAAAAATTTTATCAGAGCGGTTGATGTTTGCTTTAAAATTTTTCATATCTTTAATTTAGAATACCTAATCGCCTGTTTAACCTTTTCGAACTCTATTCAAAATTATTTTTGGACTTTTTTCCCTAGAAAAATTACTTAGAAATGTTTGCATAATTTTGGACTTAAAAATTTTTCAAATTTTTCCCTAGAAAAAATACTTAGAAATTTTTGCATAATTTTTGACTTATTATGGACTTATAAAATTTTTAAAAATTTTTCCCCGGAAAAGACTTGGAAGTTTGCATAATTTTGGACTTAAAATTTTTGTATAACTTTTAAAATTTTTCCCTAGGAAAAAGACTTAGAAATTTTGAACTTAAAAATTTTGTTAAAATTTTTCCCTAGAAAAAAGACTTAGAAAATTTTTGACTTATTTTGGACTTATAAAATTTTTAAAAATTTTTCCCCGGAAAAGACTTGGAAGTTTGCATAATTTTGGACTTAAAATTTTTGTATAACTTTTAAAATTTTTCCCTAGGAAAAAGACTTAGAAATTTTGAACTTAAAAATTTTGTTAAAATTTTTCCCTAGAAAAAAGACTTAGAAAATTTTTGCACTTAGAAATGTTTGCATAATTTTTGACTTTTTTCGCCAGAAAAATTACTAACAATTACTAAAAAGACAGAAATTTCGAACTTAAAAATTTTGTTAAAATTTTTCCTTAGAAAAAAGACTTAGAAAATTTTTGCACCTAGAAATTTTTGCATAATTTTTGACTTTTTTTCCTAGAAAAATTACTAACAATGTTTGCATAATTTTGGACTTAAAAATTTTTCATATTTTTCCCTAGAAAAAAAGACTGAAATTTTTGCATAATTTTGGACTTCGATTTTTTTTTTCATTTTTCCCTAGAAAAAATACTTAGAAATTTTTGCACAATTCTGGACTTGAAAAATTTTTCAAATTTTTCCCTAGAAAAAAAATGAATTTTTGCATAATTTTGGACTTCGAATTTTTTTTTTAATTCTCCCCTAGAAAAAATACTTAGAAATTTTTGCATAATTTTGGACTTAGAAAATTTTTAAAAATGTTTCACTAGAAAAAATACTTAGAAATTTTTGAAGAATTTTGGACTTATAAAAATTTTTCAATTTTGTGCTTAGAATTGAAAAATTTTTCAAATTTTTCCCTAGAAAAAATACTTAGAAATTTTTGCATAATTTTGGACTTTGAAAAATTTTTAGTTTTTCCTTAGAAAAAAGACTGACATTTTTGCATAATTTTGGACTTACAAATTTTTTAAATTTTTCCCTAGAAAAAATACTTAGAAATTTTTGCATAATTTTTGACTTTTTTCCCTAGAAAAATTACTTAACAATGTTTGCATAATTTTGGACTTAAAAATTTTTCTAATTTTTCCCTAGAAAAAAGACTGAAATTTTTGCATAATTTTGGACTTCGAAATTTTTTTTTATTTTTCCCTAGAAAAAATACTTAGAAATTTTTGCATAATTTTGGACTTAGAAAATTTTTAAAAATGTTTCACTAGAAAAAATACTTAGAAATTTTTGAAGAATTTTGGACTTATAAAAATTTTTCAATGTTGTGCTTAGAATTGAAAAATTTTTCAAATTTTTCCCTAGAAAAAATACTTAGAAATTTTTGCATAATTTTGGACTTTGAAAAATTTTTAGTTTTTCCTTAGAAAAAAGACTGACATTTTTGCATAATTTTGGACTTACAAATTTTTTAAATTTTTCCCTAGAAAAAATACTTAGAAATTTTTGCATAATTTTTGACTTTTTTCCCTAGAAAAATTACTTAACAATGTTTGCATAATTTTGGACTTAAAATTTTTTCCAATTTTTCCCTAGAAAAAAGACTGAAATTTTTGCATAATTTTGGACTTCGAAATTTTTTTTTATTTTTCCCTAGAAAAAATACTTAGAAATTTTTGCATAATTTTGGACTTAGAAAATTTTTAAAAATGTTTTACTAGAAAAAATACTTAGAAATTTTTGAAGAATTTTGGACTTATAAAAATTTTTCAATTTTGTGCTTAGAATTGAAAAATTTTTCTAATTTTTCCCTAGAAAAAATACTTAGAAATTTTTGCATAATTTTGGACTTTGAAAAATTTTTAGTTTTTCCTTAGAAAAAAGACTGACATTTTTGCATAATTTTGGACTTACAAATTTTTTAAATTTTTCCCTAGAAAAAATACTTAGAAATTTTTGCATAATTTTTGACTTTTTTCCCTAGAAAAATTACTTAACAATGTTTGCATAATTTTGGACTTAAAAATTTTTCCAATTTTTCCCTAGAAAAAAGACTGAAATTTTTGCATAATTTTGGACTTCGAAATTTTTTTTTTTATTTTTCCCTAGAAAAAATACTTAGAAATTTTTGCATAATTTTGGACTTAGAAAATTTAAAAAAAAATTTCACTAGAAAAAATACTTAGAAATTTTTGCAGAATTTTGGACTTATACAAATTTTTCAAATTTTCCCCTAGAAAAAAGACTGAAATTTTTGCAAAATGTTGGACTTAAAATTTTGTTTAAATTTTTCCCTAGAAAAAATACTTAGAAACGTTTGCATAATTTTGGACTTAGAAAATTTTTAAAAATTTTTCCCCAGAAAAGGCTTGGAAATTTGCATAATTTTGGACTTTAAAATTTTTTTTTAATCTTTCTCTAGAAAAAAGACGAAATTTTTGCATAATTTTTAAAATGTTTCCCTAGAAAAAAGACAGAAATTTTGGACTTAAAAATGTTGTTAAAATTTTTCCCTAGAAAAAAGACTTAGAAAATTTTTGCATAATTTTGGACTTGAAAATTTTTCCCTAGAAAAATGATAAAAATGAATTTTTTGAAATTACTCAATTTTTCAAATTTTTCCCTAGAAAAAAGACCTAGAAATTTTTACATAATTTTGGACTTAGAAATTTTTTTTTTAATTTTTCCCTTAGAAATATTTGCATAGTTTTAGATATTTTCAATATTTTTCCCATAGAAAAAAGACTTATTAAGAAAAAAGACCTAACGACAATTATTATTACTCGAATTTTTTAAGATCAACATGGACTTCCAAGCTTTGTGCGGAACAACCTATTCTTTGATGGACAACTTTGACCAACATTTTGAACATATCATGGATTTCTTGCGATTGGAAAACAATGTTAAAGACAAGGAAACGAAAACTTTGTTGGATTCTCTAAGTTCAGAGAATGATTTTGGTGTAGGTAAGCTTTCGCTTCATATTTTTATATTCAAGCTTAAATAAAAAAAATATTACTTAGCCAAAAAATGTAAATTTAAAATATAAATTAAAAACAACATGAAACATTAATTACATAACTTCTTCTTTCTTCCTTAGAGTCAAAAAATGTCATGCTTTTAAGAAGCATGCATGGATATTTCGTGCCCACTAAGAGAGCTGTTTATAAAGATAACACGGGCAGCAGTAGCACTCTCAAGTTTACCATCAAAGACTCACAAGAAGCATTCGTGTACATAGGGAAATGTATTCAAGAGGTTGAGGACCATTTACTCCATCTGGCAAAGCGGTCGGGGGCAATACAGCCCTTTGTTATAGCTATCGGGGATACAATTTCGGATTTAAATGAATTTTTCGTTTTTTTTGACGGTGTTAAATACAAATTTAAAAATTTTATCAGAGCGGTTGATGTTTGCTTTAAAATTTTCCATGTCTTTAATTTAGAATACCCAACCGCCTGTTCAACCTTTTGGAACTTTATTCAAAATTATTTTTATCAAATTTCTGTAAAGTCACCTTGTTCTAAGCATCAAATTTTTTCCGATTATCTCTTCACTAAAAAAATGTAAATTTCAATTTCAAAACAAAATTAACTTAAAAAATAATGTAAATTTCAATTTAAATGCAATTTAAATTTCAATAAAACAAACAATTCCGAGTAAACTACTAAATAGATGATCTTTTTTTGTATTCAAGATGAATACGACTTCTTTTAAAGACTTTTCAGCTGAAATTTCAATGGAACAACGTAAGAAATACATAGCCCCGATGAAAATAGTTCATTCAATCAATGAACAGAGGACACTGGCCCAATGATTTATATACATTAGGTCAATGAACTAAAATAATTCAGACAGTGAAAATAATTCATAGAATCAAAGAAAAAGTTACAGTGGCGCAATAAAAGGATTTCATAAAATCAATGTAATTAAGTTTTGGCTGAAAGAACTAATTCATTGAATAAATTAAAAAATTTCATTGGTTCAATGTAAGAAATACATAACCGCAATGAAAATAGTTCATTCAATCAATGAACAAAGGACATTGGCCCAACGATTAGATAAATTAGGTCAATGAATTAAAATAACTCAGGCAATGAAAATAGTTCATTGAATCAAGGAAAAAGTTACATTGGCCCAATGAAATGATTTCATTAAATTAATGAATTTAAGTTTTGGCTGAAAGAACTGAGTTCATTGAATCAATGAAATAATTTCATTGGTCCAACGTAAGAAATACATAATCGCAATGAAAATAGTTCATTCAATCAATGAACAGAGGACATTGGCCCAACGATTAGATAAATTAGGTCAATGAATTAAAATAATTCAGATAATGAAAATAGTTCATTGAATCAAAGAAAAAGTTTCATTGGCCCAATGAAATGATTTCATTAAATTAATGTATTTAAGTTTTGGCTGAAAGAACTGAGTTCATTGAATCAATGAAAAAATTTCATTGGTTCAACGTAAGAAATACATAATCGCAATGAAAATAGTTCATTCAATCAATGAACAGAGAACATTGGCCCAACGATTAGATAAATTAGGTCAATGAATTAAAATAATTCAGATAATGAAAATAGTTCATTGAATCAAAGAAAAAGTTTCATTGGCCCAATGAAATGATTTCATTAAATTAATGTATTTAAGTTTTGGCTGAAAGAACTGAGTTCATTGAATCAATGAAAAAATTTCATTGGTTCAACGCAAGAAATACAGAATTGTAATGAAAATAGTTCATTCAATCAATGAACAGAGGACATTGGCCCAACGATTAGATACATTAGGTCAATGAATTAAAATAATTCAGACAAAGAAAATAATTCATTGAATCAAAGAAAAAGTTACATTGGCCCAATGAAATTATTTCATTAAATCAATGTAATTAATTCCTTAAATCAATGTACAAAATTCGTTGAAACAATGAAAAACGTTCATTCAACTTACGAAAAACTACCCAAAAAAAATTGAATTTAAGTAATTAAATATTGATTCAATGAAAAAAATTCAGTGACTCAATGAAAATTCATTGATTCAATGAAACATATTCACTGGCTCAACTGCGTGTGTATGACAAAAAATTATATTTAATGTAAATAATTCATTGTTTCAATGTACCTGAGTATTTGCCTCAATGATTTATGCATTGCTTTTCAAAAAATATTCAATGAACTTTTTTCATTGCCATGATGTAAATTCATTGGGCGATGAATTCTTTCATTGAGCAATGCACAAGCATGCATTGGAACAATGAAACTCTTCATTGGCTGAATTTTAATGCAAAATACATTGTCGGAATGCAAAAATGCATCAATATAATGTACATATTTGGTTCAGTGTAAAAGTCCTTTTCTCAGCAACGGTGATACTTAGAAATTTGCAGTAAGGCTCCAAATTTGCAGTTTAATTTGCAGTTCAGGAAAAATTAATGTCCAAATTTTGAAGTCCAAATTTAAAAAAAAAAATCGAATAAATTAATTTTTCACTGTTAACGTCAGTGTGAAGTTAGCAGTACATACCCTTTTCTCAGCACCTGAGCAACCTAGAAAATTGCAGTTAGGGTCCAAATTTGAAGTTTTTTATGCACTTTAATAAAAAACTAAGTTCAAATTTTTACGTCCAAATTTGACAAACAAATCAAAAAATTTACTTTGCACTGTTGACAACAGTGTGAAGTTAGCAGTACATATCCTTTTCTCAGCAACTGTGCTAGGTAGAAAATTGCAGTTAGGGTCCAGACTTGCAGTTTTTCAATTACTTCACAAAAAATGCAGTTCAAATTTTGGAGTTCAAATTTGACAAAAAAATCGAAAAGTTCACTTTGCACTCTGTTAACGTCAATGTGAAGTTAGCAGTACATACTCTTTTCTCAAGAACTGAGCCAGCTAGAAAATTGAAGTTTTTTTTGTCAAATTTGGACTTACAAATTTGAACTGCATTTTTTATTGAAGTACATGAAAAACTGCAAACTTGGACCTTAACTGCAATTTTCTAGCTGGCTCAGTTCTTGAGAAAAGGATATGTACTGCTAACTTCACAGTGACGTTAACAGAGTGCAAAGTGAATTTTTTTTTTTCAAATTTGGACTTCAAAATTTGAACTTTGTTTTTTCTTGAAGTGCATACAAAACTGCAAATTTGGACCCTAACTGCAATTTTCTACCTACCACAATTGCTGAGAAAAGGATATATACTGCTAACTTCACAGTGATGTTAACAGTGAAAAATGAATTTAATCGATTTTTTGTCAAATTTGGACTTTAAAATTTGGACATTAATTTTTCCTGAACTGCAAATTAAATTGCAAATTTGGAGCCTTACTGCAAATTTCTAAGTATCACCGTTGCTGAGAAAAGGACTTTTATGCTAACTTCACAGTGAAGTAAGCAGTACAGTATGACATTTTTTTTATGTTAGGATTTAAAAATTTGTTTTTTTTTCTTTTCTTGAACTGCAAATTAAACTGCAAATTCAGAGCCTTATTTCAGATTCCTAGCTAGCCTGGCTGCTGAAAAAAGGATAGGCACTGCTAACTTCACAGTGAATTTAGCAGTACAGTCGGTTACACCCACTATTTGGTGAACTGCTAAATCCGGAATAGAAATGCTTAAGAAATGCAAAAAAAATGAAAATTCCTACCATGGTCCCTTTGGTCTAGCTCAAAAATGTTATGCTAACTTCACACACGTAGAAAGAGAATTGGCGTTAGAGCATCCCCCTGTCTCACACCCTGCCGCACTACGAAAGAGTCAGATAGCTGCCCATTGTGTAAAATAAAACATCTTGCGTTATTATAGGAATCTCTTATAATGGCAAAAATTTTTGGGGGAATTCCCCTACCAAGAATTGATCTCCATATATTCACGGTTGACCCGGTCAAAAGCCTTTTCAAAATCCACGAACATGTGGTAAAGCGGTTATTGAAACTCCGCAGACTGCTCAAGAACGATACGCAGAGTGTTAGTATGGTCGAAACACGACCGCCCACTGCGGAAACCAGCTTTATGTCTCTTGAGAGTAGACTTGATTCTAACCTTTATCCGCTAGAGAATGATGGTTGCCATTAGTTTTTATTACAAAACTGTTATATCTCGCCAATTGTTGCAATTCTTAAGGTCACCTTTCTTTACGACAACTTAACAATCACACCATTCTTCCAGTCGCTGGCTGGGACTAATTTCGTTTTCGCACACAGATTGTATCAACGGGTGTAGAATACTAGCTGTTCTGACTGGGTCAGCTTTTGGAAATTCGGCTGGTTTTCCGTCAAGTCCAGCTAATTTTTTGTTTTTGAGAAGAGTTATCGAAGATTGGATTTCCAGTACTGTGGGGGGGTTCGATGTCAATACCCCTATAAGATCTATGCATCTCTTTTAGCTAGGGTACTTCAGCACTCTGCTCAACGGAATCCTCATTTAGCAAGGCACAAAAGTGACCCTTCGACCTGCGTAGCTGATCCTCAATTGATACCAAAAGAGTACTATCCACATCCGCTACAGAATGATTGGTGTTGCTTTTTTCCCGACAACTTCTTTGGATATTTGGTACAATTCCCTCGTATCTCCTCTTCTTGCAGCGTTTTCCGCATTTTCTGTGAGATCGTCTAACCTCACCCTCTTACTTTTTACTGTTGTGCGCCACGTTTAAGAACGCGTTTTAGCCAATATCTCAGGAATGGCTCATCATGTAACAAATATGTTGATACATTTTTATAGAATTTAGCTATGTATCTTGTTTTCTTGTCTACAAAGTTTTTTTTAGAGTCCATACTCACAGAATTAAGGCGCCTTAAAGTATGCTTTTTTAGTGTTTGCCTTAAATATTCTTGATGGTTGTTGTTGTAGACAAAAAATGTACAGAAAAATAGTAGAAGGTGAAATTTACAACAATTAATAATTTACACACTTATAGACCGATAGCTGGTGACCATTTTGCTCAAAGTGCCTTATACCGCTCCAAATTTTGTGGATGTTCTATTGGAATTAGTACAAACTACACGGAAGACACCCGGTAACGATAATGTGACCATTTGACCACAATAATGAACTCTAAAAATGCAAAAAAAATTGCGAAGTTTAAGTGTTTTATATCGCTCCAAAATTTTGAGAGCATACAATTTGTTTCAGTTCAAACTATATACATAATACATATATGCTACCTACATGGCAGCAATTACGCGGAAACTTTCCCCCTAAAATACACTTTCAAAACGCAACAAAAAATAAGAAGTGTTGTATACCCTCCGAGTTTCGTTCAATAGGTTTAGTTTTATTTTAAAACAACATTTCCTCATTTAGCTATACCTTTTGACATCAGGGTCACACCCAAAAAAAATATGTTAGCTCCAAAAATAAATGTAATTAAGACCATGTTAACCACAAATATGCCCACATTCAGATTAAATACAGACAAAAATTCCATCTTAAGATTCTTGTAATATTATTTTATTTTATTATAATGCAAAACATCTCCGAACTCACTGCAAGCCGCCATTGCCACGCAAAATGTCAATACACGTGGATAAGTAATTGGCACCTGCCAATTTAATCAATACCTCTACCTTTCTCTGGTGCGGCACACGAAACCAGAATTTGCATATATTTATAAAGTACCTACCTATCTTTTTTATTTTAAGCGTCTTCAACACTCTTTTGGCACTCTCATGTATATGCGTCTATAAAATTTTCATCTGCCAAATCGGGCACTTTACACAGTGGCACGCATCTAAACCATCTTCATGTCACCTGCTAACCTAAATAAATTGCTTGCGTACTTTCCAAATATACGTGTGTAACTAACTATACAGTTTTATAACCGTGAATTCCACTTGGTATGCAGTGAGTCGTCAGTTTTCTCAAAAGGAGAAAAGTGCATCACGCGCCCCAAGCACAAAAGGGATATTTTCTGTCTTCCTTGCAATCGACGACGACGCAACGACGAGCGACAACCGACGCGCGTGAAGACGTGTCTTTTGGTATGCACAGATAGTTCAACTGGTATCAATTAATTACAGACTTTATTGCCACCTTTTACCGCGTCAAAAAATGTTTTGAGAGTTCGTTTCCCAAGCTTCCGCTGAATGATGATGGTATCATTTATGCAATACCATTTTGACTGACTGAGAATAAGGACATGTTCTGTGTGTGATTGCCACCTTGTCCGGAGTAGTGATTTACACACCAGTGACATCGATCGGGCTAAGTGATAAGATAAGGAACTATAAGGAACTCTAAAGTGAAATCATAAATTCAGCGTGGGTTGCACGATGTTGTTTAAGAGTGTGTTGATATATTTGTTTCATCATCATGTCCTGTTTGACTAGGATATATGTTATGCCACTGGAATTTTATCATTCCTGGTATACAGGACACTATTTTAACTAAGTGATAATGGGTGTTCTGTACGTGTGATGTGACTTGATTTGTTCGTGAATTGTGTAAAGAATCTGATATTATTTTAAGGAATTTTCAGTACAAAATAAAATAAGTTGCATTTAGTTTAGGAAGGGGTCAAATTATTCCAAGGCTCTTCTTCGTGAGAAATGATATCGTGGCTAAATTTCTGATAGAAAAATACACATACATACATAAGATAACACAAAAAGACCTCATTTGAGTCTTTACACCCACTTTACATCGAGCTAAAGCCTCGGAGTACCTTGATTGATCGCTTACATATGGAATGGTGTAGTAAAAGTCCTGAATGAATTATGAAACAAAATATTTAGGAATATTACCATTACTGCAGAAAAATTCTAAATCTAGAATTTCCTTGTTTCGAGGTCTTACCGTTACTAGTAACATATTGCAAATAAAAACAGTTTTTCGAATCAGCCGTATTGCCTATGCACACACCACACATGGGCGTACCTACCCAGAGTTTTGATCAAGGTGCGGCAGACTCATGAAAAAAATATTCATGGTTGAATTTCTTACATAATTTTAAATAATATTAGTGAATGTATTTAAAATAAAATGCATGACTGGGTCGCACGTACTTGCTCTTATGTTCATGACACTGCGGCTTTAAGAAAACTGTATATAAAAACATGGAAGTTATGATAGCAAAATGTTCAGAAGCATGAAACACGATATTTTAATCAGCTAAAGCAACTCCTTTGACAGTTTGAGGTGAAAAAAAGAATGCCATCTTAATTCCTGATTGAATATGAATGTATGGAAAAAAAATATTTAAGATCGTTGGAGTGGTTTTTTTTAAATAATTTTTTATATATAAAATGTAATTGTGTAAAAATGCAAAAAATAATTTTTTATATATAAAATGTTCAAAATATTTTTATGGACACATTTTGGAATGCAAATCTAAAGTATGTACAGAAAAAAAAAACAAATTTTCAAAAAAAATTGTCAATCCATTTTTGAGATATCGAATTTTCAAAAATAAAAAAAGAAATTGAAACTTTTTTTAAAAATTCAAAAACTTTTTTTTGAAAGTCTTGAAATGCAATATTATTTAATTTTATCTGAAATTTGTATATACAAAAATGTATCTAAATCCATTCAGCCGATAATGAGAAAATTCAAAATAGTAAGAATCATTCTATGACAGGTACTATTAACAGTTCCAAAGTGTAAAATTTTATAATTTTTGATAGTAAATCGTACTAATTTAAGTATATGGAAAAAGTTTAATTAAAATAAAAGGAGTCGTTTTTGAGAAAAAAAAATATTTTCCTTAGCGGATTTTTAACTTTTGTATGGAAGGTACCGTTAATTTTTCATAAATTAAAATTTTTTTCCAAAAATATATTAGAGAGTACTAAAAAACACTTCAAAATCGAGTTTCAAAAAAATCGATCATGTTTTCAAAACATTTGATTTTCAAAAAAAAATTTTGAAACATTTCTTAAAAATCCAAAAAATATTTTTTCAAAAACTTTTGGTACACAAAACTATTAATATTTTTTGAAAGCTTCCGTATAAAAAAGATTATTAAAATCAATCATAATATTTTGAAGAAAATCGAAAATTGAAAATATGGTTCTTTGGGAGGTACCATTAATAACCATTTTTTGAAAAATGTTTTCCCACCCAGAGGACTAAAAGAAATTAATTAATTTTTTTTAAGAAAATTTGTAGAGCAGTTTTTTAGAAAAATACGATTTGGTAAAATTGCTAAAAAAAATGTATGGCAGGTACCGTTATTTTTGCTACTTAAAAAAATGAAAAAAACTTGTGGGCATAATCACTAGAAACCACTATATACCAAGTTTGAAGAAAATCGATCCAGCTGTTTAGGCTGTAGACGAACAGACAGACAGAATTGTGCCACCCACTTTTTTGGTGTTCTCTATCATCGTAATGGCATGTTTGATTGTTATCTCAACATTTTTTTTTCACGAATCCAAAACTGGCCTTATAGTACTTATATCGGAAGTTAAAAATACTTAAGGGCCCTGTAAGCGCTCGAACGTGGTGCGAGTGTACATGGTTCGATTACTATGCTTGAGTTGATTTTACTTGTCTGCGGGCTGGCTCGAGTATTTTCCAATTATTAAGTATCACTAAATGAAAATTTGATGTTACCAAAATCAAAAGGAGTTTGATTTTTATTAATGTTTGAGGGCCAGATTCTAACTTTTTACTCGAATATTTAAGTTTTGTTTTGAATATCAATTTTCAAATTTTATAAAAATAAAAATGAAAAATGTTAAACATCCTGAATAAAAAATAAAATAAATGTGACAATTAACTACTAATATGAATGAAGGCCTAGTAACTTTATTAGCTTAGTTTCACTGTCTGTGGAGTTTAATCGAACTATGCTCACTCGCACTTTGTTGGAGCATCTCCAGAGTCCTTACGGTAAAAATTCTTGGGCTTATAAATATGGCGAAAAGACATGCCAAAATTGTATGAAATTCTCTAAAATCAGTCAATGAGTAAAGGCGGTTTTAAAAATGGTACATAAAAGAGCCTTGGTATGCGACCTGGTAATATCCCAGCTGAGAAAATGGTATTAATTTATTATTAAATCGCCAAATCAATGTTCAAGATGTTCGAAAACTTTATCAGGTTCTCAATTAAGCCTTGTATATATTTCCTCGTGAAGTGAACAATCACGAGTGGAGAAAGTGGTTTTTTGACATTGCTCACTGGTACAGACTTGCGAATTTGTTGTGAACGTTTGACGTTTAAAACCACAATACCTCCAGTGAGGCATGTTTCTTTTGTAATCGAACTGTCAACTGTTCACCAAGTGTTCCCGTATATTTTGTACGGGAATTGCTTGTGAACGCGATATGATTCACATGTGTATGTACTAGGCTTAAGCAATCAAAATCAAGTAAAAGCCAAAGTCTATAATAATTTGAACCTGGAGTCGATGTCATGGGAATAACATGTTCCTGAAGCCGAGCCCAATTCATCCATACCCAAATAATGTTTTCCTATATTTGTAAGTATGATGAATCCAACGAGACCTCTCGCGGTTTCGTCCGATGCTTGGTTCTCGATCCACAGGCCAATATGTAAAAGACTACGGAATTTAAATGTAGTATATTAGCAACCCGTCTCCTCCAAATGTGACAGTATTGCCACCGTCGCAATAATTCTTAAAAGTTACCTTAGGTTATCGACTATTATGAAACAAAAACTCAATCCGTCAGGAGGAAAGAAAGGGTTAGTTTTAGCTTACAGACCCTTTCTAGTCGGGTGGTAACCCTGTTTTACTGCACTCTGACAGTGTTGCCATCGTGGCAACACTTCTTAAAATTTTCCTTAGGATAAGTTCTTTTCGTATACTGAAGCTTAATCCATTTTTCTTTTGTAATCGGACTGTCAACTATTCACCAAGAGTTCCCGTACATTTTTACGGGAGTTGCTTGTGAACGCTTGTGAACGAAAACTCTCCAAACAGCTTCTCGAGCACGTTCACGGGTGAACAAAAATGCAAATTTTATATGGTTTCGCGACATGATTCTCAAGTATGTACTAGGCTTAAGCAATCAAAATCAAGTAAAAGCCAAAGTATATAAAATAATTTGAACCTGGAGTCGATGTCATTTATTGTTCTCAAGATTTTCGAAGTTTTTTTGTAAACATCTTAATTTGAATTCTTTAATCCGATAATGAAAAATTTTAAATCAAATATACTATTCTTTTGCAGAAAAAAAATATTAAAATCAAAGGAGCCGATTTCGCGGAAAATTAGATTTTCCTTAACGCGTTTTCAATATTTGTATATATGTATGTTCGGTACCATTAGTACCTATTGCATAAATAATAGTATAAAATATTCTTTTTTTAGTATTCTAAAAAAATTAAAAATTGTTAAATACCAAGTATAGAAAAACATCGAACTTGTCCTTTTTGAAATAGATGTATTGACTTTTAGAAAAGAAAAAAATAGGCTGAGTGTGTTCGACACTGGTAACTTTACAATGGTGCCCCCGGAAGCTAGAGATCCTATATTATATTATTATTAAAAAATCGCTGATTCAGGTTTTCAGGTGTTCAATATGCTATTAAGTAAAGACCAACGATTGGTTTGCCTTCGTGATATGAGAGGAAGAAATACTCTTTAACTAGTGCCTTTAGGTTAACCAACATGTAAACGAAATCATATAAATGTCGAAGGTAACTACGAATTTTAGTCAAATCATACTCCAGTAATTTTATCACTGAGCGAAGCAGAAATAATAGTAAAAAGTAATCCTAAGCTCGTGATAAGGGAGCTAACTGCAACGAATTCAGTGATAAACTTGAAAGTTTTATAAATATGCCTATGCAAATAATTGAAAAAATTGATTATGAAGTAAACCAATAAATTTATTGCTGATGTGCAACTGGCTGCAGAAAATCCAACTATTTCGAGCTCGAAAGAAATAGAAAAAAAACTATCCGAAATAAAGGATATAGGAAAAAAAGAAGAGATCGAAGAAAATTACAAGCTAAGAGATTTCCTGATGATAAGTCAACGAACTCAAAAAAACAAATCTGTGAGTTCAAAAATGATGATGTAGATTCTTGGAAATCTGACGTCAGATGGTTCTACCGAATACTCCTTTTGGAAAGCATCTTAGCGCCTTAAAAGACCTCAGACCGAAAACCTGCCAGTAAAATCACAAGATGGTAAATGGATCGGAAACCAGAAACAAATGCTGATCTCTTCGGTGAACATCTCGCGAATGTATTTAAGCTATTCCCAGCAAACACAGCTACAGATCCACAGTTTGTTGATAGAAATGACGAATGTGAGATTCGATTTTGTCACATGTCACGCTCAAAGAAGTTAGAAGCATGTGTCATCATAAGAAATTAATGCCCCTTGGTATATTAAAAATAGTTATCTACATCGTGACCTTCAAATTGAAATGGTTACACAATCAGTGACTGCAAAGACATACCAACTCCAAATTGGAGACCGACTTAAATTTACGAGACAGTTTTCGGAAATAAAGAAGAACCAATCCTCATGAGCTGATGGTCTAAAAGTTATGGGAAAGTGTTATAACTTTAAACTTCCCCCAATGTGATTTATACAGGAAGAAAGAACAATCATTGGTCGATCTTTCTTAGGTTGGTCCCGATTCACCAGACTCTTACAAAGTGTTTTTTGAAGATTTCTATTGGATACAAAAACAAACATAGGGGAACCTGAGGATTAGTGATAAACCCCCTTTGTTTTTTGACTGTAATATTTTTACTTCTATGCATATCTTAAATGTTTTTCTTTCTATACAAATTATAAGTATTTATTCTATACAAACTATAAGTATTCGCGCATAGATTCATATTCAAATTAATTTAATTTCTTGAATTTTCCAAGTATCTCCATCTTGGTCATGGGAGATCAAGTATCACGTAACAAAATTTGTAACTAAGAAAAACTTTAATTTTATTATAACAAACAAACAGTTAAACACTAAGAAATAATTTAGAAAAAACTTAACATTTCAAATTAAGCCAGTCTTCATTGATTTAATTAGATAGGAGGGTTAACTTGTTCCCGGGATCAAGTATCTCTTAATGCATGGGAAACAAAGCTCCCCAAAGCTATTTTTTGTATTAAATACTATTATATAAAATTGAGTTATGATATTTTATTGAAATAACAAGATAATTCAAATATTAGCTTATTATAACTTTACTGGATTTTAACAAATTGAGTAAAAAATTCGATTCGAAAATCCTACTAATATTATAAATGTGAAAGTGAGTTTGTTTGTTTGTTTGTGACGCTTTCACGCCTAAACCGCTGATGATGAATTTTGATATAGAGATAGATGGGACTCTGAAAGCGTCAATAGGATGCTTTTTTTTACCATATGAGACAAAAAAGAAAAAAATATTTGGTACCAAAATAACTTAATATTATATAGGAACAAAAATAAATCAATAAAGTTTGAAACAAAAATCAATCAATTTTGATATTTCGTTTAAGAGATAGTTTTTTTTTATTATTATTTTGACGTTTTTTTATACTATGTGCTTCAAAAACGTTGATTTAAATTAAACAGGAGGAGAAATTCATTCGTGTCGAATTAAGGACCCTGCCTTGAGAGCTGATGATGGCCAGCTACATTATGTACATGTAGCATATTTGTGTGTGCCCAGTGGCCAGAATTTCTATGTTTACGCCAAATGGAGGGACATACATTATGTATAGTCAGCAGCATCCTCACTATAGGGTAAAAGCCGGCAGAGAATTCTGTGGTTGAGTGCATAGCCAAAATATGAATTTTTTGACGCCCGTGCTCGGGATGAGGGCTTGAAAATGTGAAATTGTGCTCTGGAATATTTCCTAAGTCCACAAACTTTATTTTATGATCTGAGTAATAGAACTCAAGATATGTATGTACATACATATGACCCTCTAAAGCAAAGCTTATTGGCCTTATTTTTTGTTTAATTTTTTTTTAATTTCCAAATATTTCTGGATATGGTGCACATATCTATGTAAAATGTTTATATCTCAAGTTCTTTCAGATCGCCAAAATTAAAGTCTATGGACTTAGGGAAAATGACAGAGGATCAGTTCCTGTTTTTTGAAAATGAATTGATGTGGTTGTAACCCTGTCACAAAAATTGGAAACAGCTAAATATTTTTAACACTCCGTCCCCAACACGGGTGTCGAAAAAAACTTTCCAGACTTTTGAATTCAATATTAAGATGCATGCTGCATGCACCTATAGATTCTCAAACTCATATTTTGGTTATGCGTTCACCCAAAAAATTTGCTACCAGCTATTGGACAAATAGTGAGATATTCAGCTCGCAGTTAATATTTTTCATTTTGTAGGTAATAATTTTATCTCCTTATGTATTAACCAATAACCTGAAATAAATTAATTAATAATTTTTTCGTTAGTGGTTTCTGTATCGATTTCAACCAGAATCGGTTGACAAAATAAACATGAGTGCGAGCGAAGCCGCGGGGAAAGGCTAGTTGATAAATAAATAAAATGAAACTCACCAACAAAAGTTATCGACTTCACAAATATTCAAATTTCCCGATAATTTACAAATGTAATTTTTTTATGGCAGCTGATGAAACGTGTACATGGCGTAACGTTAGGGGCAATCAGTGCTGCCAGGCCAATAATTCTAAAATGTATTTTAGGTACAAAAATTTCTGTATATCTAGGTATCAAGAATCCCAAGGTTCTCTTTATTATTCATCCAAATACAATTTGTTTTCTTTTTGCGAAGAATAATGATTAATAATAGTTTGATGTTGATAGTAATATTCTATTCAATTTTTCATTTAATCGTTATTCCCTTGTGGGTCAATTATAACTTTGATTCCCAATAACATAAGAAATTATGATGAAATTAAATTCCCAAAGCAATAAATTCTCATGTTATTTCTGCGCTAATGTAAATAAATAAATATGGTAGTAACAATATTTATATCTAATATCAATCCTCTTTGGAAGGACCATCACTTGTGGTCATGTGGTTTCTCACATCATTCAGAAAAAAATCCTGTTGGCCTAATGTTTCAATAGCACCATCGAACTAAGGTTACTCCAAAATTGATGAATTTCAAATCGTTTAACAAATTGATTTGGCTTGGAAGAAACGCTACCTTTACCCGAGACAAAAGGCAATTCAAGGAACAACGAATATTGTGGAGAACATGATGATATTCTCTTGAGAAACGCCACCAAGGAGTCCCGTCGTGTCAAAATCAATATGAGTGTTCGGTGTTCTTATGACTGTACACTGACGCCCCGAAACGGCGATATGACGTTCGGTTATAACCGAATTATTAATGTATCTATAAGATATCACAATTTGATATCATGACTTTTGCTTTTGGGTTTTTGCTGATGTCGATTGCGTTCCGTGCCGCGTTTGTGTGATGGCCATGATCAATGATCGATTTATTCGATCTGATATGGGAATTGCGATCGGTCGTAAATTATTTCGTCGAACAATTGTTTTGGTTGTGTTAAGTGTGTGTGTTTTTTGTTCTTTTTATTTTTGTTGTAGTTCTTATACGGATGTTATAATTTCCAAGATGTTGGCATGTACATTGTACATATGATGGTTTCCATCATCAGCAGCATCGAGGAACAACATTTAAAGCAAATCAACATTGACGACCGAAAAACGATGATTGATTTCGCGCATTGCACAACCATCATCCATCGCATCGATCGGATGTATGGATATCTTCAACGAATCATTGCTGTAAGTTGTTCTTATATGTCGCGCTGTTGTTGGTCAAAAAATGCTGAATTTAGAGACAATTTTGACGGATTTTCGTGTTTCTAGCTGAACGATTGTTGTCAGTTGGATTTATTTGTCTGCTGAGAAACATGTCATTCAGTGCAAAAACGGACACAGTTTCTGTGAAACGTAACGCTTTTTTATAAAGATGCGTTTATATTATGGATGATGGTTTATTGCTTGATTCAAAATATGTATTTTAATGCGTTTTGAATAAATGCATGAAGTTTGATATTACTTTTTTTTTTTGTAAAAAAAAATGCAAGTGAAAGAGAGTTTTACTTGTTGGAGGAAGATAGAATTTTGATGTTGTGTATTCTATGTATTTTCATATTTTTTTTTGAATATATGAATGAAATGAAGTTGAATAGAGTGAAGAATTTCAATAGTGAGTTTTATCCAAATAAATATTTAGGAAAAAGTGTTAGTATTATCCTCGTTATCACTAAATGCATTAAAATTGAATACATTTTATGGATTTTTTTTTTGTATTTTGTAGCAATTTTTGTACAAACTCTGCGGTTAATAATGAAATACAAATCGCCGTAATGAAAGGAGCATCTCGATTCTGTCTACAACTGGTGAAGGTGATTCTTTTGATGATGTTTTGCAGCATGGTTTTGCATTATTGTGAGTGTATTTCTGCATTTACAAATCTGGTGATTTCCTTAAATGCATGCATTTCTAATGAAACATTGAAGTTGACTTTATTTTGGAAATAACCTCAAAGAAACGAATCTGGTGGGGCAGCGATTTTTTCACCTGACCTTACAGGATGACCCCAAGCTGAGGTCTTAGCGTCGTTAGCTTATCAAAAACGTTCAATTTGATTTTCAAAAACAAATTTTGAAACATTTTTTAAAAATCCAAAAACTATTTTTTCAAATATTTTGGTAGGTACACATCATTCTACTTATATTTTTTGAAAGCTTTTGTGTTAAGAAAAAATATTGAAATCAGTTATACCATTTTGAAGAAAATTGAAAATTAAAAAAATGGTTCTTTGGGAGGTACCATTAGATAATAACCATTTTTTGAAAAATGGTTTCCCACCCAAAGGTAGCCTTTACTATTGAATTTTGTTTAAGAAAAGTTGTCGAGCCGTTTTTGAGAAAAAAGTGTTTATGTAAAATTGACTAAAAAAGTTGTATGGGAGGTATCGACCGTTATTTTTGGTTCTAAGAAAAAAATGAATAAAAAAAGTGTGGGCATAATCAACAAAAACCACTAGGTATATACCAAGTTTGAAGAAAATCGATCGAGCCGTTTAGGCTGTAGATGAACAGACAGTATTGTGCCACCCACTTTTTTGGTCTTCTCTATCATCGTACCTAATGTCATGTTTGATTGTTATCTCGAAATTTTTTTTGCACGAATCCAACACCTGCCTGATAGTATATCGCAAGTAAAAAAGCAGGTAAGCCCACATTTTTGTTTCCAGCAATTTTTAAATGCTTCTAGACCTACAAGCTGAACGGCTGGACCGATTACTATAAGACTTGGAATTAGGTACAAGGATTTAGTTTAATTTGTCTTAAAGTACCAACAAAACGGGCTTTCGGCATTGTATATAAATTCTATAGTATTCTCATGAAGAAAAAAAGCTCGTGGCCATTGGACGCATAGGTCCAAATGTAATACTAATTTTTGTTAAGGGATCTCGGTAAGGCGATCACAGCGACCCTATCGACCAAATGTCAACCTACAAAATCGTGTTTCATAAGAATACTATAGATTGGATATACAATGCTTTCGGGCAGAAACAGCAAGAAATGGTAAGAAAAGGTACAGTTTTTAAAGCCTTTATCTTTGTCAATTTTAAATAAAAACTACACTTTGAACATTCCATATTAAAAATTTTAACCTCTTCTTTTTATTGTTGTTTTTTGAGTCGATCTCTGCTCCAAAAAAAGTTGTGCGCAATTAAATGAAAAATTTAAAAATCTTTAATTTTTCGATTTTTTTTGGTTAATTTTTCTGGCTTAAATGTTTTTTAAAGATTTTCTAAAATATCCATATCGATTGAAAATTTAATTTGGAACAAAAAATTGTAAGTCCAAAATTGTCAAATTCGGCTTAGTTTCAAGTTAACCCAAAGATATAGAAAAGTGGCGAGTATGACCATTGTCTCAGAAACGTATGTGTGAATTTAGTATAGCATTTTCGGTTTTAAGCATGGTTATGGGTCCAACGAACATATTCAATAATAAAACCCTTGCACCTAATTGTTCCTTTTTAAAAGGTCTATTCAATAGGCTAATAATAAAAATGTTGTGGCAGTAATATAACTTAAATAACAAGATATTAGCTCTTAAGTATAGTTATGGGATCTAAAAGAGTCTAATGAGAGTAAACAGTGGACATGCAGATTTCACATTGTACGAGTGTATTGATAACCACTTAGTTTAAAATAATCAAAAATTATCGCATGACAGTTTCAAATATGGCTTGCATTTTAATATGAAACCCTTTGTTGGTAGACCAAATACCGAACCAAAAGCTGACAAAATATTTCAGAATTCAAATCAAATCTCACACATAAAATGTGAATATACACAGTTTTTTTTTTTTTGCTCAACTAACCACAGTATTGGCTCTCAAATACCCGAATATTTTAAATGTGTTAAGGTGTCACATTAAACAAGAAGAAGTGTATGCTTTTACCATTATGGAGTCAAGTTGATTGCTGTGAAACAGTCTCTGTTTCCAGATCAAAGCAAAAGCCATCTTTATTCCAGCAAGACAAACCTATGTTATTAAATATGTAATAAAATGTGATATTATTTACAATCAAATACCATCAGCGCTGATCAATTTTCTGAAGACATTTCAAAGTGCTTAAAGAAGATTATTTTCATTATCGAATTAAAATATGAATGTCTATGGTTAAGAACTTCTGTCTTAACTTCAAATAAAATTTGTATTTTTATTTCAAAACTTAAAATTAAATTCATACAAAACATGAATTTCATTGATGACAACTTGACTCAATTTTTGGTGTATTAATATTGCATTGAGGAGGTTCTGTCAGGAGGTGTTCTTCAGTTACTGTTGGATCAATCTTTTTATTTTAAATTATGAAAATCAGAATTAATGAAAATAAATTAGCTTAAAACCTTATTTCCGTCAATTTGTAATAACAATAAAAATGCTTTTTTGTTAAAAAAAAAGAATTGATTTTATGGGAGAAGGGGGCACCCAAGGACACTTTTTGCAAAAATCAACCTGGAACACTCATACATCATAATACCCATTTTATTTTTGATTACGATTTATATAGGTACGGTGACCATCCGTCCTCTTTTTGAGAGGACAATCCTCTTTTTTGCTATCGTGTCCTTTCCATTTTATTTTCTTAAAGAGGACAGTAAATTTATTGTCCTCCTTTTACTAAATTATCCTCCCAATGTTCTCTTTTTCTCTTTCAAACCATTTTTCTATGATTATGAAAATTGTTTTCAATACAAAATCACTTAAACATTAACAGTAGACAGCACTGGTTCGAATCCAAAAGCTGTCTCAATGTACCTGCTTAAATTTTGAAAAAGATCTAGAAATCAATGAAGAGGAATTATTGACGGTGTTCATACTAACTTCACGTGAGGCGACTCATTTTCACGTCTCTTAGTTGCATCTCATTCTCATCTCTTAGAAAGAGAGAGATGGCCAAGTGAGGCTGAAGTTTTTAATTTTTTTTTAAATTCTTGCCTCACCTCGCCATTTCTTTTCTTCCAATAAATAGGAATGAGGTAAAAAAGAGAGACGTGAAAATGAGTCGCCTCACGTGAAGCTGGTATTAACACCTTAATTTGACAAAATAACCTGAGTCATACAAATATGTCAATCAAGAACAAATTGAAAATCTGCCATTTGACAAGATAATGAGAAATGATTTGCTCTTTCAAACATTTTGATGAAGAACATACCGTCGGCTTTCTGTCAAAATCTTGTAGGTCCTCAAAAGGATGTTTTCACTCAAAAAATATCACTGAATTAAAAAATCAATGCCCGGCAACTTTTTCATGGTTCCTTTTATCAACCAGTTTTTAAACCTTTTTGTATTAAAAACTCCATTTAGATATAAATTTAAAAAATTAGTTTTTCTATCCCCAAATCGATTTTTTAATTTCGTCTTACGAGGTTTTGACAGAAAGCTTTTCCCCTGGAAAAGCGGTCAGCGTACACTTGTATATAGAAAATGGTGAAGCATTCATAAGAAAGTTAACTCGAGATTTTGATCAGTCTCATCATTATACGTTGATAGGGACGACGAAAAAAGCGGGTCTCACAATTGTGTCTGCCTGTCTGCCTATCCTAAACAGATGGATCGATTTTCTTAAAACTTGATACATACATGGTGGTTTTCGGTGATTTTCTCAACATGTTTTTATTTTTTTAGAACTAATAATAACGGTACCTGCCGTACAATTTTTTTTTAACAATTTTACAAATTTTTCTCAAAAACGGCTCCACAACTTTTTTTTTTAATTCAGTAAATTTCTTTTATAAAAGGCAACTTTTGGAAAAATTGTTATTAATGGTTTCTCCCAAAGAACCATTTTTATTTTCAAAAAATGGTTATTAATGGTATCTCCCAAGAACCATTTTTTCTATTTTCAATTTTCTGCAAAACAGTATTTCTGATCTCGATATTTCTTATACATACAAGCTTCTTAAAATATATAGGTACATACTATAAGGCAAGTTTGCATTCGTGCAAAAAAAACATTTGAAATAACAATCAAACATGCCATTACGATTATAGAGAACACCAGAAAAGTGGGTGGCACAATTCTGTCTGTCTGTTCGTCTACAGCCTAAACGGCTCTACCGATTTTCTTAAAACTTAGAACATTAATAACTTAAAACATTTGGTTTTTGGTGATTATACCCACACATTTTTTTAATTTTTTTTTAACCAAAAATAACGGTAGGTCCCTACCTACCATACAATTTTTTTAGCAATTATACATAGGTAATCGTATTTTTGTCAAAAACGGCTCGACAACTTTTCTTAAAAAAAATTCAATAAATTTCTTTTAGTAAAGGCTTCTTTTACGTATGGAAAACCATTTTCAGAAAATGGTAGTTAATGGTACTTCCAAGGAACCATTTTTTTTAATTTTCGATTTTCTTCAAAACGGTTTGACTGATTTCAATAATTTTTTAAACAAAATCTTCTAAAATATATATATAGTTTTGTGTCCTAAAATTGAAAAAAAAAATATATTTTTTGGATTTTTAAAAATTGTTTCAAAATTTTTTTCTGAAAATCAAATATTTCGAAAAAGATATGATCGATTTTTTGAAACTCGATAATCAAGAGTTTTTAGTACTCCCTAAAATATTTTTAGAAAAATTTCATATTAATGAAAAAATAACGGCACCTTCCATACCAAAGTTAAAAAACCATTAGTGAAAATATTTTTTTTGAATTCAAAAGACTTCAAAAGAATGCAAAAAGAATGCATATGGTCCCAAAAGATTGCAATCAGTTGATGGTGACAAAAGATTGGAAAAAAAAGATTGCATTCTTTTTAAGGAAAAAAGAATGGCGACTGCATTTTTTGAAGTCGCATCTTTGGAAAAGAATGGAAAGAATGCAATCTTTTTGTTGAATTCAATAAGAGATTGTTTAAAGACTGCATTCGCAAAGATTGCAATCTTTTACAACTCTGCCCATTAGCATGCTTAAAACCGAAAATGCTACTATATTAACCCATGCATTTCTGAGAGAATGGTCACACTAGCCACTTTTCAATATTTTTGGTATAACTCGGAAACTAAGCTGAATTTAACAATTTAAGTCTTCTAAATTTTTGTTCAAAATTAAATTTTCTATCGAAAAGGATAGTTAAAGAAATTTCATAAAATAATTTTGGCTAAATTAAATTTAATTTTATAATTTTGGTGGTAGATCCCAATATTTTTAGCATACAGAAATAGTTAAAAAGCCTTATCAAGATCAAAGAAGCCGTTTTAAAGAAAAAAAATATTTTCCTTAACGGTTTTTTAAAGGTATCATTATTTTTTCATATAGCTAAGTAAAATTTGTTCTTAAAATATTTTAGATTGTTGAAAAAGCCTTAAATACCAAATTTCATTAAAATCGAAAAAGTAGTTTTCGAAATATGTATGTTATTTTCAAAAACAAAAAATGAAATGCAGGAATGGATCGCACGTCCTTGCTCTTATGTTCCAGACACTGCAGGGTTAATAAATTTTTTTATAAAAACATGGAAATTATGAGAGCACAATGGAGACAAGCAATACGATATTTAAATTAGCTTAAACAACTCCTTTGATAGTTTGAGGTGAAAAAAAAGAATGCCATCTTAATTCTTTATTATATATAGTCCAGTAAATAGAGAGGTTTTACCCTACAAAAGGTCGGGTAGTTCTAAATTTTTGATATGTTATATGGTATGGTTAGTAGATGAAAATTCCAAAATTCCACAACCACGCCCCCTCCGCCCCCTTCAAAATCCTGGGAAAAGTACAAAAAATTGGCACTTTTTTCGGTTTTTTGCTTATAACTTCTTTCCGGTATATTGTTACGGAAAAAAGTATATGGAAACTTTGTAGACAATAAAATTTCCTACAAATATGACTTGAAAAGTATTTTTGTAAAACCACTACAATCAGCGCTATGGAGCTCCCAAAAAAGGTTAAAATTTCGTATTTTGTAAGATTTTCAGTTTATTCCCTCTTTACAGCACAATAACTCCTTAACCGTCAAGCTTAGGACAAAATTTGTCATAATCAATCTTGTAGATAATTTAATTGGCTACCAATTTTATGTAACTACAGTCGACGTCCTCTAAGTCGAACTCCCCCTAAGTCGAATTTCCCTCTAACAAGAATTTTTTCACCATGTTTGTTGTATACTCCTGTCAAATTTCCAAACTTATTTATTTCTCTCTAAATCAACCTTTTGCAAAACTATTTAACTTGAAATAATTTTGATATTCCGTGAGAATTCAGTTTAGAGGGAGTCGACTGTATTTTCATTTTGTGACCAATAAAATTGGTTTACACTGACTACACAATCCCACTGCTGAATTTCGATAAAAACTTTGAAGTAACCATACCTTTCCAGATCCACGTGGGAGGATGTGGAATTCTTAGATCAATCAATTCATTTCTACACTGACGGATCGAAGACCGACAATGGGGTTGGTGGAGATGTGTTCTCTGATTTTAGTCTCTCATTCCGTCTTCTAATCACTGTAGCGTATTCCAGGCCGAACTTCTAGCGATAAAAGAAGTACTATCTTGGCACAAAGAAAACGTGATATCAACCTTCTCTGATAGCCAAGCTGCTATTAAATCCCTGGACTCTGTCTCTTCAAACTCTAACAGCCCTTAACTGTCGATCATTTCTGTTGGAGATGCCGCAACAGTTTAATATTCACCTCTGTTGGGTGCCGGGTCATAGTGACATTCCAGGTAAATGTAAAGCTGATGAGCTCACTAGAAGTGGAGCATTACTACCCATTTTACCTGAAAAGCTAAATATTGGTATGCTCATCGCTACGTGTAAGCTTTTGCTGAAGCAAGAAGCCTTGGAGAGAACAAATATTGGGTGGGACAACATCACTACTTGTTTGGCGACAAAACAAATTTAGCCAAGCCTTGACTTAAAGCGCTCCAAGTGTTTAAAATCTCTAAGCAGAGTGCACATAAACTCTATTGTAGGTGTCATAACGGGGCACTGTTTAAAAGGCGGCTTGGCGTTCTTTAAATGATTTTTACAGAAGCTGTATAGACGAGGAGAAGGAATAATCGATTCCTCACCTTCTCTGTAACTGCCCTGCTCTTTCACACAGACGAAGGCTCCACTTAGGAGGTTACTACTATAACGATCCTAGTGATCTGGCAAGCAAAGACATTTACAGTCTTGCACGCTTCGTCAGGAGCTCTAAATGGTTTCACGAGTGTGGAAGATTTTTCAAGATACATGTGGTATCACAACGGGCCAACTTTGGTCTAAGTGTCAGTATTGATCACTGACATCCAGCTCTACCTAACCTAACCTAATACAATTGGTAAATTTATGCTAATTTTGTCCAAGTTGTTTGTATACGGAGCAAGTCTTGTCTTCCATCCTACTCATTGGAATACAAATTGTAGGTAGTTATGATGAAGGACATTAAAATGAATGCCAGTAAAAGATCAAAAATTCTGAAAATGACCAATGAACTTCAAGTCGAGACGAAAAAATGCTTTTGGAAACCACTGCTTCTAATCTATGTTTGTCAAAAAAGGTTCAACACTCTTCTTACGCTCAAGACACTTCTACTCTCGGTAAGATGAAAATCAGTAATGAAAACTGATACTGGGCTCTTTCGCAAGTAATACTCTATTTTGGAGGAGAAGGCAAAAACGTGAGCTCAATGAGCTGTTCAAAGACAATGTAGTCCAAAAAATCAAAATACGTCGACTTGGCTAAACTAGATTGTGCGAATGGGAAACAATGCTCCAGCCATTTGATTTTCTGAATCCCAAGTTGAAGGCAATAAGGACGATCAAACCTCTGGATCAGAGGGTAAGCCATCACCAGAGTACTTGTGGTTTCGGCCCTTCATGGGTCATCTGAACAACACCCGAATTTTTATAATTTTTTCCGAAAATATTATGTTTTAAAAAAGTGGGAGCGGCAGTGGGTGGAAGGTAATTGTATTGGTTTTTCATCTCGTCAATTATCATGTCTATAAATTTCATCAAAACCAGTACCTATGTGGTTTAGTTTTTAATGGAATTTTGGGCACTACCTCCAAAAAATAGCGACTAAGACACCGGGCTAAGAATATCGTGATGTCTATCCAAGTTTTCTGATTCTCCTATGTATACTTCAATCGATTAAGGTAGTTAGACAAATCGGTAATAAAATTTCTACGGGATTCCAGTACACTACAGTACAGTATAAAACAGACAGAAAAGAAAGTGAGTTCGTAAAAACCTTTAAATAAAAAACACTTTCTCTAAACTCACAGTATTCCAGATTGTATTGGTCACAAAATGAAAATACAGTCGACTCTCTCTAAGTCAAAATCTTCGAGTTAGAGAGAGTTTTGCAAAAATTCGATTCAGAGAAAAATAAATAAGTTTGGAAATTTGACAGGAGTATACAACAAACATGGTGAAAAAATTCTTGTTAGAGGGAAATTCGACTTAGGGGGAGTTCGACTTAGAGGACGTCAACTGTAGTTACATAAAATTGGTAGCCAATTAAATTATCTACAAGATTGATTATGACAAATTTTGTCCTAAGCTTGACGGTTAAAGAGTTATTGTGCTGTAAAGAGGGAATAAACTGAAAATCTTACAAAATACGAAATTTTTACCTATTTTGGGAGCTCCATAGTGCTGATTGTAGTGGTTTTACAAAAATACTTTTCAGGTCATTTTTGTAGGAAATTTTATTGTCAGTTTCCATATACTTTTTTCCGTAACAATGTACCGAAAAGAAGTTATAAGCAAAAAACTGAGAAAAGTGCCGATTTTTTGTAGTTTTTCCAGGATTTTGAAGGGGGCGGAGGGGGCGTGGTTGTGGAATTTTGGAATTTTCATCTACTAACCATACCATATAACATATCAAAAATTTAGAACTACCCGACCTTTTGTAGGGTAACCCCCCTATTTTTACCTCTATTTACTGGACTAATATGATTGTATAGAAAAAAAAGTTTCAAATCGTTGGAGCGGTTTCTTGTAAAAATTAATTTTTTATATATAAAATTCTTAAAACATTTTTAAGTTCAAATTTTCGGCATGCAAATCTGAAGTTTATATTTATGTGGCGAAAAAGACAAAATGTCAAAAAAAAATTGTCAACCCGTTTTTGAGATATCAAATTTTCAAAAAAAAATTTTGAAACTTTTTTAAAAATTAAAAACTTTTTTTTTTAAATTTTGATATGCAATATTATTTAATCTTATCTGAAACTTGTAGGTAAAAAAATTTATCGAAATCGGTTTAGCCAAAAAATGAGAAAATTCAAAATAATAAAAAAAAAAAAAACGTTCTATGACAGGTACTATTTTTAGTTGCTAAGTGTAAAATTTTATAATTTTTGGTAGTAGATCGTACAAGTTTTAGTATATGGAAAAAGTTTAATCAAAATCGTAGTAGCTGTTTTTGAGACAAAAAAAAATATTTTCACTAATGGTTTTTTAACTTTGGTATGGAAGGTGCCGTTATTTTTTCATTAATATGAAATTTTTTCTAAAAATATTTTAGGGAGTACTAAAAACTCTTGATTATCGAGTTTCAAAAAATCGATCATATCTTTTTCGAAATATTTGATTTTCAGAAAAAAATTTTGAAACAATTTTTAAAAATCCAAAAAATATATTTTTTTTGAATTTTTGCATTCTTTTGGAGTCTTTTGAAGTCTTTTGCATTCTTTGAATTCTTTTGAAATCTTTGAAGTCTTTTGCATTCTTTTAAATTTTTGAATTCTTTTGAAGTCTTTTGAAGTCTTTTGCATTCTTTTAATTTTCTGAAATCTTTTGAAGTCTTTTGAAGTCTTTTGCATTCTTTGACTTTTTTGAATTCTTTTGAAGTCTCTTGAAGTCTTTTGAAGTCTTTGAATTTTTTGGCATTCTCTTATAATTTTTAGCATCAGATTGTAGCGAATCGCTCATTTTATATGGGAGGTTTGGTCTTGAACGCACACAAACGCGTTTGGTATTAAATGAAAGGTGACATTGATTTGGTTATCTTTGTAAAATACTTAGGCAATCGTTCATTCTTCATGGGAGATGCGAGATATTTGGGGTTGGCTGCTTATATCTCCGAGTTTTAAAATGGTTAGAAAATTATTTTGGTATCAAATGAAAGGTGCTTCTACCTCCTTTTAAATTTGATCAAAATTGTACGATAAATTATGAATTATTCAGATTTAACATCATGAAAGGCAGCTTTTTTGGGCTGGCTTTTGCATACTGATATCATGAAAGATTTAGTTATGAGATATGTATCCTTTTTTGGGTCCTAAAACAGGCTTAATTTTCTTATAAAATTAACTGTCATTTCTCAAATAAATTCTTAATTAAAAGCAAAACTAGCTTCAAAACGCACACTCACGTGAACATACTAGAACTTTTTTTTACTGCTTATTCATATTCCAATAATATTATGTACATTTCAATACTGACTTAAAACTTGATAAACAACCCTTTCACTGATGTATTATAAGTTAATATTCTTCAATTAAATATGCACCTAATATAAATATTCATATTGTATTCAGCCAGTTAAGTTCCTATTACCGTTACAGATTCATTAAAAGGATAGTTAAATAACACTGCTTAAGATGCCAGAATTAGTGTAAATTTCTTTTTGCGTTTTCGCCTCTTTAATGATTTACAGTCCAACTTTCACTTCTAAAGCCTATTCGTTTTACTGTAGTTTTTGAAAAACCGCAATCGTAAGAGGAATAATTGAAATTGTGAAACGAATAATAAGAAGAAATTAAACAAAGTTATGTGGTTATTTAAATAAAAAAGGTGGATACTTTATTTGTATGTATTCTATAAATTCAATAACAACAAGAAGTCCTGTTGAGAATAAGATATACTCTACTAAAAATCTACTAAAAAGCTTTTATAGGATCTTTTTAGTAAAATAGTATAAAAACAAAATGCACCAAATAAAAAAATGTCTGCGTTGTAAAACAAAAACAAACAATTTTCAAAAAAAAAATGATAATAATCAATGGAACAAATGAAATATTGAGTATTTTACATGGGGAGGGTTCAAAGTGCTGCGTAAGGATACTCTATTACCAAAAAAAGGAACATGAGAAAAAAAAGATAAGACAAAATAATAGAAATATGCATTATTTTGAAAGCGCTTTGTTTTTTTTGGAGGTAAAATGTAAATATTAGTTAGTAAATTTTCAACCGCAATCAAATTTTGGTCCAATTGAGCGAAAAACAACTATAATAATAATGTCCATATTAGGTACAGCTCAGACATAATATTATTGATTCACTCATAAGATAAAAACTCTTACAAAAATAAATAGTTTTTTGACGTGATAAAAATAAAAATCTGTTAACGAGATATCAAATCTCATATACAATCTTTTACTCTTGTTATGAGATAGAAAATTGCCTCTAGTAACTAGGCCGTTTAATTCTCATAACTATCGTATAAGAATCTTGTAGTAGACTACCAGAGAATATTTTACTCCCATAAAATAATCTACTAAGAATCTGGCAGAGTTTCATGAGATGAAAAATGTTACTTGGGATATCTTATTCTCAAAAGGACTTTTTGTTGTTATTGAATTTATAGTATACATACAAATAAAGTATCCACATTTTTTATTTAAATAACCACATAACTTTGTTTAATTTCTTCTTATTATTCGTTTCACAATTTCAATAATTCCTCTTACGATTGCGGTTTTTCAAAAACTACAGTAAAACGAATAGGCTTTAGAAGTGAAAGTTGGACTGTAAATCATTAAAGAGGCGAAAACGCAAAAAGAAATTTACACTAATTCTGGCATCTTAAGCAGTGTTATTTAACTATCCTTTTAATGAATCTGTAACGGTAATAGGAACTTAACTGGCTGAATACAATATGAATATTTATATTAGGTGCATATTTAATTGAAGAATATTAACTTATAATACATCAGTGAAAGGGTTGTTTATCAAGTTTTAAGTCAGTATTGAAATGTACATAATATTATTGGAATATGAATATAGCAGTAAAAAAAAGTTCTAGTATGTTCACGTGAGCGTGCGTTTTGAAGCTAGTTTTGCTTTTAATTAAGAATTTATTTGAGAAATGATAGTTAATTTTATAAGAAAATTAAGCCTTTTTTAGGACCCAAAAAAGGATACATATCTCATAACTAAATCTTTCATGATATCAGTATGCAAAAGCCAGCCCAAAAAAGCTGCCTTTCATGATGTTAAATCTGAATAATTCATAATTTATCGTACAATTTTGATCAAATTTAAAAGGAGGTAGAAGCACCTTTCATTTGATACCAAAATAATTTTCTAACCATTTTAAAACTCGGAGATATAAGCAGCCAACCCCAAATATCTCGCATCTCCCATGAAGAATGAACGATTGCCTAAGTATTTTACAAAGATAACCAAATCAATGTCACCTTTCATTTAATACCAAACGCGTTTGTGTGCGTTCAAGACCAAACCTCCCATATAAAATGAGCGATTCGCTACAATCTGATGCTAAAAATTATAAGAGAATGCCAAAAAATTCAAAGACTTCAAAAGACTTCAAGAGACTTCAAAAGAATTCAAAAAAGTCAAAGAATGCAAAAGACTTCAAAAGACTTGAAAAGAATTCAGAAAATTAAAAGAATGCAAAAGACTTCAAAAGACTTCAAAAGAATTCAAAAATTTAAAAGAATGCAAAAGACTTCAATGTCTTCAAAAGAATTCAAAGAATGCAAAAGACTTCAAAAGACTCCAAAAGAATGCAAAAATTCAAAGGATGCAAATGAATTCAAAAGACTTCAAAAGAATGCAAAAAGAATGCAAAGAATGCATGTGGTCCCAAAAGATTGCAATCAGTTGATGGTGACAAAAGATTGGAAAAAGAAAATAGATTGCAATCTTTTTAAAGAAAAAAAAATGGCGACTGCATTTTTGAAGTCGAATTCTTAGAAAAGAATGTAAAGAATGCAATCTTTAATTGAAGTCACTAAAGATTGCATTCGCAAAAGATTGCAATCTTTTACAACTCTGCTAATGGGCCAAACATAAATACATATATTCAATAAAAAAAACTCTTGCACATAATTATTTCTTTTCAAAAAGGTATGTATTGATGCTTGAAAAATTAAAATATTCTCTATTTTTATACTACCAAATAATAAGATCGTTAAAAGAGTTAAACAAACTAGTTACTAGTGGCATTTTTTTTTATTCTAACTCCTTTGTAGATTCTTGTTAAAAAGGTTTCAGTCTAAGCATCCTATAAAAGCATTTAAGTAGAGTATAATTTTTTTGTTAAGGGATCATTTAAACCAGCGCTTCCCAAACTTTTTAAGCTGTGGAAGGTGGAACCCTAAACAATGCCCACAATTATTTCGGAGCCCCATTATGATAGTAGCAAAAAATGAAAAACAACACATTTCAAAATCAATTTTTTATTTAGTGTGAAGAATGAATCTGTTTTATTGTTTAATTTATAATTGTTTTCAAATGAATTTCTATGTCCGAAAGTTGTATTCGCTGGCAGCGTCCAGCCTCGATCTGTATTTAGTTTTCGTGTATACGCTGAAAAGCTTACTTCTCAGCGGCAAGTTGTAACGAAAGGTTGTTTAATATAGCTTTCTTGGCAAGCTCAGGGTTTTTATTCTTAATAACAATCCTAAATTAGTTTGATGTTACAGAATCAAACACAAATTTTGATGAATAGGAGCTCTGCAGGTTTATCAGGGATTCGTATTCTTGTAGGTATACTCAGGGTCATAGGCTTGATGGTTTTCATTTGAAATGGATTTTGTACCCACTTGATGTCAGTGTTTGTATCTGAAAAGTAATCCAGTATGGATCTTTCGAGACTAACCAAATGGAGAGAAATAAAATTGCTAATATCTGCTCCGAGTTCAAGCATGTTTTCATGCAAGAATTCATGTAAAACTGGAAAACATTCAAAATTTTCCTTTTGTTTTTGCCAGTTTGTCTCTAGCAAAAAATACTGTAATGGATTTTTCCTGCAGAGCTGTAGCAGTTTCGTTGATCTTCTCGAAGATGTCTGCAAGATCAGCTAGTTTAGTAATCCATTGCTCATCATGCAACACATCAAAGAGGTTTGCAGTTGAAGACATATTTTTTTCCAGTTTAAGCACATTCAACTCATCACGAAGTTGAAATAACCTGGATAAAGATTTCCCTCTGGAAAGCCATCGGATTTCAGTATGATGAAGAAGCGATTCGTACTGACTGCCCATATCTTTACACACTAATTTAAACAATCTCGATTGGAGAGGACGACTCTTTACAGCTTTTCACAGCTTCACCGAGAACTTTTTTTAAATCAGTTGGCATTCTATTCATAAGAAGTGCATAACGATGAATAAAATAAAATTACTGCTGGTACTTCTAGGAGCAATGTTTTTAATTTTTGAAACAACCCCTTCAACCTTCCCCACCATTGCTGCGGCTCCGTCGCTGCATATATCAATACATTTTCCCTAATTAATGATGTGCTTACTCATGAAACAGTTTATGACCTTGAAGTCACACTTCGATTAAAAAATATAAACTTCAAAACATTTTTTTGTTCATTTTTTTTTTTTTTTTTTGTGGAAATTTTCAATTTTTGTGTTTGTATTCTACTGTATTCGTTTGTATTTTACTGTTTTTCAAGAAATTTGTGGAACCCTGAGAACTCACACTTTGGGGATCGCTAATTTAAACAACAATATTTTAAACAGAGTTAAAATTTTACAATAAGATTCTTATAAGACTAAGCTAAACTAAATAGGTACCGAAAAATGGCAGATTACAAACTGGAATATAGCACTAAGTGTTTTACCCATGGTACAAGATTTAAACAGAATCTCGATAAAAATATAAAATATTTCATTTTCTCAGATTTCCCTAAACCTTCTTTAATAATTTCAGATAAAAACAATTCCCATACCAATCTACAGTTATACTGCAGCTCCCTTTTCAATTTGATAATGTCCTATCCTAATAATGGCCCTTCAAAATATGCATCATTCATCCTGATGGTCGTATGCCGCATGATGGCAAATAAACTGCCACAAGAACGGTAAAGGTATTAAAATCCAGATAAATGCATGCTGAAAAATATCTACAAACAACTTAAGGTACACAACGAAACGGACGTCCAAATTCCAAAAAAAAAAAAATATCTCCGCATATAAGCGTTTATCTCCCTGATGTTCCTGGCCACACGAATCAGACCTCGTTGCGGTGTCTCTCATAAATTTTCAATTTTATCATTTGCATTGCAAACTCCCAGGTCCCATCAGCAAACGCAAAAACCCACGACAGTATACATGAAGCTGAGGCAGCGCAGTTAAGGTATCATAAGAAGAAGCTAAAATAATAAAACGAATACGACACACATTGTGAAAAACTGGGTAAATGACCAGATCAGATAGGTCTGAGAAAATATAATGGCACATCTTACTTCTGCGTGCTGTCCGTGATTAGCTGATGCGTCTTGTTCCGGTGCGGCGGAGACGGTGACGGCGGAGATGGCCGACGAGACGGTCGGTCGGTCGGTGGCAAAAGACTTGAACATTAAAAGAGTTCACGTACTAGTGCAACATCTTCAAATTCATAATTGTACCAATTGTCGGTTGTTAAGATGATGACGATAATGCAAGGCGATGACTTGCCGAAGATTCTGCACCCCAGATAAGTATTAAGTGCGCGTGAGTCTTCTAAGAAACGTGCTGCGATTCTGTCGAAATACGCATCAACGGATAAACGAAGGCCGAGGTGTTAAAATTACCCCTAATCTACATTGTAATTAGGCCGCCAACACAACGCCCAGGATAGCGAAATTAAAGGCTTCCAGCAGCTAAGCCAAGATTCAAAAAAATCTCGAACCCCACGTGCAACTTTATTTCAAAAAATATCACTTAACATCCTTTTTTTGGAAATCTGTATCAACAACTTATATATAGATAGATACTCATGAGATGTGTCAAAGTGGTGCTCAGCTCAACACAATTCACACCAAGATGAACAATGTGTTGAGAAATCGTTTTGACATTAATGCTTCGTATTAAATATGTTAGACCGCAGAGGCTCTAAAAGTATTGGATATCCCAATGTGGAATTTGAAATTTTGCATCAGTTGGTTCCATGAATTAAAAATGAATATGCAAATGTGGAACAATTTAGGGCTGAATAAATTTGAAAAATGACCTCAAACATGTATAATTAAAAAGGTGCTGAAATTTCACACTTAGTTTGATTATTCTGGTTGAAGGCGATTTTTGAAAGAAGAGATCGGCATTTAAAAGTCATAATTAGAGGGTAAAGTCCTTAAAGGGTTATTCGGTTACGCTAATAGTATTTTTTTAAAGAAACGATTAGAGAATATTTAGTTGATATAAAGTGGAATTTTGGGGATATTTTTGCAATGCATTTAATTTTGAAAAATTCATATTTTAAGCCCCACTTGCACGAGAACAAGACAAGAGGGCAATTAAATCAAACTGAGAACAGCTACGGATGATTGAATAAATTAATTGACGCTTCTAGCAATAAAAAATTTTTGAAAAGTGGGCAACCGATTTATCTATACAGTAAAATTCAGTTTTCGATATCTAACAGATCTACTTGCTTAATTCTTCCACGGTTTTCATGTCTAACTTCCGAAAGACAATTTTTGATCCCTGCTATACGCCTTTGGAACTCACTTCCGCGCAACCTGAGAGAACTAAATGACACACGTCAGTTTAGGTATGAGCTAAACCTCTTCTTTTCAAATCAGAGCAACTAATTTTTAACTATCCCCTTCCCACACCGTTTCTATCAAGCAAACTCAATTAATTTGGAATTGAGTTCATAATTTTATGTACAAGAATTAAAATGTTAAGATAGGTGCAACATCTGAACTTTGTTCTCTTATGCTTTTGTTTTTAGCTGTTCATCTTTTATCTTTTAACTTTACTTTTCATTTAATTTAAATTATTTAATACGATTTGTTTATTTATCACAATTTAAAAAGTGTACTCTTACTGTGTTAGAAATGCATACTTCATATCAATAAATACTAAGTACTAAAATACTAAAAATACTGAAGTTAAGACCCTTGAGGTTGTCTCTCTGGGATGGGGAGTTGGGAAGTCAACATAGAAATAAATACAAGACAAAAGTACCTACTATGACAGTTGACAGATCACATATCATAAGAGGAGTTAAACTATATAACTTGAGTTTCAATTATATCAAAGGGCATGTAAGTGCCCAGCCAGCTTCGAGGTACTACACCCTTTTTACAGGAAAAAACTCAGGCGATTTTCAACCTTCCCCCCTTACTTTTGTACCAATAAAGTCAAACTCACAGTATAGGACTTCAAAAATCATTAAAAACGTTACTGACTCACTGATTAACTGATGATTCACTGATTAACTGATTGACTCACTCACTGACAGATCTTCAAAATCATGAAGCACTTCTCAGCGCAGTACTTTGAAATTTCGCTCAACGACAGGTCTTGTGGTGCACACAGAGAAAAAATTGAGTCTGAATTTTTTTTATTAAGGGGGTGTGACATCTACCTACTTTTTCAAAAAATCATATAAATTATATGGAGCACATACAATATAGTTGTTGTAGAGCAATGAAAATTGGTAGAGCAGCAGGGTTTGAAGTTTGAAGTCCATACAAAGACAAACAATTGAAAATTTACTACTTTTCAATCAGAGGGCGTGTCATCCACCTACTTTCTCGAAAATTCTTATAAATCATTAGTAACCATTTCCTGAAAAATGATTTTCCACCCAAAGGAAGTCGTCACTAAAATGAACTTATAAAATTTTTTTTAAGAAAACTTGTGAAGCCGTTTTTGAGAAAAATACGATTACATATGTAAAATTGCTAAGAAAATTATATGGTAGGTACCGTTATTTTTGGCTCTAAGAAAAAATTTTAAAAATTTAAAAAATGTGTGGACATAATCACCAAAAATCACAATGTACCAAGTTTGAAGAAAATCGATCAAGCCGTTTAGGCTGTAGACGAACAGACAAACAGACAGACAGCAAGAATTGTGCCACCCATTTTTATTTACTTGCGATTATAGGTACTATAAGGCAAGTGTTATGGATTCATGCAAAAAAAAAATTTTAGATAACAATCAAACATGATATTACGATGATAGAGGACACGAAAAAATTGGGTGGCACAATTCTGTCTGTCTGTCTGTCTGTCTGTCTGTTCGACTACAGCGTAAACGGCTTGATCGATTTTCTTCAAACTTGGTACATAGTGGTTTTTGGTGATTCTGCCGACAGGTTTTTTTAATTTTTTTTTTCGAACCAAAAATAACGGTACCTGCCATACAATTTTTTTTATCAATTTTAAATAATCGTTTTTTCTCAAAAACGGCTAGACAACTTTTCTTAAAAAAAATTCAATTAACTTATTATAGTAAAAGCTTCCTTTGGGTGAAAAACCATTTTTCAAAAATGGGTATTAATGGTACCTCCCAAGGAACCATTTTTTTAATTTTTGATTTTCCTCAAAACAGTATGACCGATTTCAATTATTTTTTTTATACAGAAGCTTCCAAAAAATATAAATAGTTTTGTGTACCAAAATTTTTGAAAACATATTTTTTGGATTTTTAAAAATGTTTCAAAATTTTTTTTGGAAAATCAAATATTTCGAAAACGATATGATCGTTTTTTTTGAAACTCGATACTTATGAGTTTTTTAGTACTTTCTAAAATATTTTAGAAAAAATTTTACAATTATGAAAAAATAACGGTACCTACCATACAAAAGTAAAAAAACCACAAAGGAAAATATTTTTTTTCTCAAAAACGACTCCTGCGATTTGGATTAAACTTTTTCTATATACTAAAATTAGTACGATCTACTACCAAAAATTATAAAATTTTACACTTAGCAACTATTAACAGTACCTGTCATAGAACGTATTTTTTTATTTTGAGTTTTCTTCTTATGTGCTAAACGGATTTAGATGATTTTTTTATATACAAATTTCAGATATAGCCCAGTCAAATTAGGAAATCAAATCGCATTTTTCGATGGACAAAATTTTTTTTTTGGAATCTGTTTGGCTACGTCTCTTGATCATAAAAACGAGTTTTTGGGATTTTTGAGGTTAGGGAAGACCCGCCATCTTGAAAAAGAGATTGGTTTTGTTTTTATGCAATAACTCGCTTGCATTTTATTTTACAACAAAACGTCCTACTACAATCTTGTAGAAGATAAAACTACCTATAAAATAAGTTATCAACGACCTTTGTAGGTGGTTTCATTTTTGAGATATAACGGACCAATGTTCCCCTATGGGTTGTGTTTTGGGGGTGGTATGACTTTTCTTGAGTTTTCTAGGTAACCGTTGATTTTTTTGGATGATGCTCTTAGAATCATTTTCAGTTCTTGTATCGACCTATAAAATGAGCCGTCGATCGATATCATCGGCCACGAATTGTTCGAGTTATCCAATTCATAGGATAGCACTTTATGAGTAAGGAGAAAAACATAAATATATTTTTTTCGAAAATGTTTATCTGGTGAATCGTACAAAAAAACTATTACTTAAAATGTTGTCCATAGTAATGATAACAATTTAACAATTTAACGTGGATTTGCATCCGCACCACACAGAAGGTTGTTAAGCAGCCGGGAAACTTAAGACACCTACATTTCTTGTTGTTGAAAACTGAGTTATCTTTTTTCTGATTTGCTTATTGTCACTATAGCCATTAAGCAGTCTTCTCTGCATGAAACTGTTACAATCGTTTCCGAGGACATTGATATTCTTGTTTTGTTGACTGAACATGGAAAACATCATGCGAATGTTTTTCTTCGGAAACCCAAAAAATCACACGCACCAGAGAAATGGTTCTCGACAAGAAGTATGAAATGTGACACAATTGTATCAGACAACATTTTATTTTTACACGCTATATCGGGATGTGACACAACGTCAGCAACGTACTTTGCTGGGAAAATGAAATTCGTTACCACAATGGAAAAAAAATGCTGGCAACCTTGCTGCAAAAGTGGAAGTTTTTAAACGAAAAGTCGCTGACCCAGAAGAACTTATTGTGGCAGAGAAAAAATTCTTCATGGCGCTCTATGGTGAAAGAAAGACAACTTCAATTGACGAACTTCGTTATAAGAAATTAACGAAGTCCGTGGCAAAAACGAAAAACAATTTATGTTCACTTTCCCCCACAAAAGATGTCATATATTTCTGACGTATCACCAGGTACAAACGTGGCTAGGAAACGACCAGGATCCGGAAAAATGGGGTTTGAAAAAAAATACAAAAAAGTATGTTCCTGTATGACCACCAAGGAACCAGCTCCTCCCGAAATAATGAAGGTTATTTCTTGTTCCTGCGCATCAAAATGTGGAGCGGCTTGTGGATGTCGCAAAGCGGGTTTAAAATGTTCCGCCGTCTGTGCACACTGCAGCGGTGAAACTTGCAGCAACATCCCCAAATGTATTACAATTGCTGAAGATTATTGCAAAGATGAAAGTACCCTGCTCTTGCAGATTCATAACGATGAAATGACACCAAACGAAACGATTTTTGAAGCTGATGTATGCGATAATAAAATGCTACCAGGACCTTCAAAAATCTCAAAATATTCCCCTTCAAATACTTTCACAGAGAAAACTTAATGTAAAATACACTTTACCTCTTTTTTTTATCATTTTTTCAAATTATTCTGTTAAGAAAAACCAATCAATAAATTTGAAATTCAAGTTTTTCTTCGTAGTACCTAGGAAACCGCATGCAATTATACCTTTTCCATTTGGATTGAAAAAAGATAACTCAGTTTTCAACAACAAGAAAAATGTAGGTGTCTTAAGTTTCCCGGCTGCTTTACAACCTTCTAGGTGGTGCGGATGCAACTCCACGTTAAATTGTTAAATTGTTATCATTACTATGGACAACATTTTAAGTAATAGTTTTTTTGTACGATTCACCAGATAAATATTTTCGAAAAAAATATATTTATGTTTTTCTCCTTACTCATAAAGTGCTATCCTATGAATTGGATAACTCGAACAATTCGTGGCCGATGATATCGATCGACGGCTCATTTTATAGGTCGATACAAGAACTGAAAATGATTCTAAGAGCATCATCCAAAAAAATCAACGGTTACCTAGAAAACTCAAGAAAAGTCATACCACCCCCAAAACACAACCCATAGGGGAACATTGGTCCATTATATCTCAAAAATGAAACCACCTACAAAGGTCGTTGATAACTTATTTTATAGGTAATTTTATCTTCTACAAGATTGTAGCAGGACGTTTTGTTGTAAAATAAAATGCAAGCGAGTTATTGCATAAAAACAAAACCAATCTCTTTTTCAAGATGGCGGGTCTTCCCTAACCTCAAAAATCCCAAAAACTCGTTTTTATGATCAGGAGACGTAGCCAAACAGATTCCATAAAAAAAATGTTGTCCATCGAAAAATGCGATTTGATGCCCTTTTTTTGACTAATTTGACTGGGCTAATAAGATTAAATAATATTGCATATCAAAATTTTCAAAAAAAAAGTTTTTGGATTTTAAAAAAAAGTTACGGGTTGACAATTTTTTTTCAAATTTTGTTTTTATACACACATTAATATAAACTTCAGATTTGCATACCAAAATTTGTTCTTAAAAATGTTGTAAGAATTTTATATATAAAAAATTCATTTTTTAAAAAACCGCTTTGAAATATTTTTTCCCATACAATCATATTCAATCAAGAATTAAGATGGCATTCTTTTTTTTCACCTCAAACTGTCAAAAGAGTTGTTTTAGCCAATTTAAATGTCGTATTTCATGCTTCTCAATACATTTTTCGCTCATAATTTCAATGTTTTTATATACAATTTTCTTAAATCCGCAGTGTCTTGAACATAAGAGCAAGTACGTGCGACGCAGTCGTGCATTTTATTTGGTGTTTTCTATCATCTAATGTCATGTTTGATTGTTATCTCAACATATTTTTTGCACAAATCCAAAACTTGCCTTTAGCTATGTATATCGCAAGTAAAAATTGAAAATTAAAGACTTCATACAGGAGACGTGGCATCCAACCGCTTTCTCGAAAATGTTTATAGATTATATGAATCACAAATAAAGAAGTTTAAGTGAGCTCTAATCCATATATTGCATTTCGCCCAGGTACAACAGTGGAGTAGAGCACAGTTAAGCTTTTTTATTTTTTAAATTCATTCGCTCCACTAAAAGAGAAGAATATTATTTTTAATTTTCATCAAAATCATAATTATATGAAGCATTTTCGAGGTAGATCGATAAAAATTGGTAGATCGGTAGGGTTTAAAGTGCATACAAGAAGGGAAAAAGTCAAAAAGTTAGGAAACGACTTACTTCAGCCACTGCCGAAAAGAAGCTATGTATGGAATTTCTACACCTAAGAACAGTTGTCCTTGGCCGTTTTCCAAAACGTCAAGTCAACGTCAATATGATCAGTAGCGGATCCAGGATTTGGCTGTGGGAGGGGGCTTGGAGTTCCCTTAGACACATCTTTTGACATCATATACAAATGTCCTACTAACACAAATTCTCAGAAAGTAGGCTAGTCGGCAGCTGAATCAAAAAAGATTTTGTATAATGCAAAAATATATGTAGGCACTTAAAAGGAAAATTCTGCAAAATTTTATGATTGGAAATGTATAGCATTTGGTAGTTTGTAAGCTTCAGCTACTATTTTGAAAAGACGCTTTAACCAGTTTCTCAACAAAGACACATCGTATTAAAAAGGTGTTAGGATATGGGTATAAGAACTTTAAATAAGTAGATAGGGACCTTTCTTTAATTTGAATATTTGTTGTAGGATTTATATAACCTTAATTGATTTAACTTTAGAATGCCGTCTACCTCCGAAAAGTTATTGATAAACCTTTGTAGGATTCACAGTGCAAATTTTTTTTTCTGTTTTTGACACTAACGTAAGATCCATATGAAAGTTAAATGCGAAACATTGAAACAAAAGAGCGTACGCAAGGAGGGCAGCTAGATGTGCTTCCACCCCCCCCCCTCTAATCAGAATATATTTCATATATTATTCAATTTTTCTTCTTTTGATGAAAACATTTTAAATCAAGATTTCTGTAATAAGACTTTTTTTGAATGAGTTTGCTCCCACCTAATCAAAATCTGGCGAATGCCCTTGTATCCCACCTATCTATGTAATTGTTAAAATTTAACTCCTATAGAAGAAAATGCTACAAATGACAAAAAAGAAAGGTAGTTAAGCTCCCTATAAAAAGGACAATTGCAATTTTTTTTTACAAGGAGCTCTTCCAAGAAATTAGCTAAATCATGTTTTTCAATTCACTTTTTGTAAATTTGAGGAAAAAAAATTTATTTGGATGTCTGTATCTATTCCACCTAAAATGACTTTAGTCCATGTGGATTGCGTTATACGAGTATTGGGTCCATATTCAAACAAAAGTGTATATTACACTTTTTAAAGAAAAGCTGATTTTTACATTTCGAAAACGAAGTAAATTGAAATGTTTTCTCATTTCATTTAATGAATATTGCTCGCGGAAAGAGCTCTCTAATCTTTCGTTAGAGCACAAAGAAAATCAAAAGAGAAACTAAAATCAAAAATCGTTTCGTCTAAAATCAGTCTTTGAAATCATCAAAATATCCTTCGGCACACGAAAACAATCTGAAATAAAAACATAATATTCAATTTCTAAAACAATATTTTGATGTTAGACATGCAAGCTATCCGTATCAAAGTTATTCAGCCCGATTACATATAGCATCCGTCAAATGAACTGCGGAGCGAATCAGACTGAATTTTGACATTTTTACTATGATCCAAATGTCAAAATTGGGCCTGACTCATTCGTTGGATTCTGTAATCAGGGTAATTTTTTACACCGGAAACTTAAGCCCCAAGAGTTATCTGGGCTTAGCTTAGTCCGAAAAATATCAAGAGGAGTTTAAGAAAAAGCTTACATTCATTCGTTTTGTCAAACATAATTTGATTTTTTAGAAATAACAATACCCAATAAAATACCTAGGTAAAAATGAATGAAAGTCAACCTCACTAGTTTCAATATAAGGGCTTGAAAAAAACACAGCATTTAGGAATGCATACTTACTAGCCCCAAACTTGTTATTTGCTTGAAAAAAAGGCTTACACACAAATTATTAAGCTCCAACGTCCATTTTTTCCCTGGACTTCGGAAAACAACAGCTTCCATGCAAATTTTTTAGCTCTTGCCTCTTACTTTCGTCGGATTACTTTACTGCCTGGAAAAAAACACAGCTATTCTGAAAATTTGTAGGCCCCAACAGTGTTATATTTTTCATCTGATTCCCTTGCACGCTTAGGAGAACGCTTCGTAAAGGCTTAGCCCCAAGCCTCAACTTTTTGTCTTATACCTTTAAGGCTTGAAATACGTATACGCCTACGTAGGTATATTTTATTTTTTATATAATCATCTTTTTTCATCCAATTTTCTTGGGACTTCGAAAAAAAAACACAGTTTGCATATATAATATGGTTCAGCCCAACAACTCATTAAATTTTCCTAGGGCTTGGAAAAACACAGCTCACATGTACACATTGTAGCCACAATCTTAGTTTTGTTTATGTCTAACCCTCTTTTGAATCAGCTGTGGGGGTGGCTTCAGCCCCTATAGCCCCCCCTCTGGATCCGCCACTGAATATGATTATCAAATGATCGTCATTTTTTAACGTGAATATAACTATCGTCAAATATGCTATCGTTCTGTTTGCACAAAATCTATTTGATCAACAGCAGTTAATTTTTTTCCAAGCGAATATGAAGTTTATGAAAAATTTCTCTGGCTTCTCAATATTTTTGTCGAATAATCCATTTTTTTTTACTGCAGAATTGCACCGCAGATGATGTTTGTGACTTAAGCAAGCTGTGCTACGAAGATCCAGAGGGAATTCAAGAACGCTGTAACGACCCAATATGCAACACCAACAAACTGCATAATTTCATTCCGCGATCTTCCAAAGTTCCCGCTGTACAGTGGGGGCCCCGTATCAAATATTTTTTCCTAACAGGGGTACAGCCTTAGGTATTACATTTTTTTCCTACAAAATCAACTTGCATCAGAATATTAGATAAGTTCAATTTGATTTTTGATTTTGTATATGATTTGAATTTAGCTCATGAAATTTTACAAAAGAAAGATTTGGTACTTTGATCGTATGAGCAACAAATTTTGAGAAAAACATGCAAAAACGCTCAATGCCCCAGTGTGCTTCAGCGGAAGTGTGGAAAAGATATCAACAGTCTAATAATAATACTAATGAGCCTTTATTATGAGTTTGACATGGAAAATATTTCGCCCGAAAACTATTTCTTTTAAAAGCTATTATTAGCCTGAACTTCTCTTGGCCTAAAATAGTCAAAAAACTTGCGCAAAGGACACCAGAAAACTCTGTTTTTCTTTCTTGCTCCGTCAAAAAATAAATGACAATTTAAGCTCTTAATTACGAAGCATTTTACTCTAAGTGAGCACTCACAAAAAAGGGGAATTTTTTTTCGGGTGAAACTCATTATAGGCGAAAAGTGAAATGTCAATTTGTCCGCGTGGAATGTTGTTCACGTGAAACTCATAATAAGGCTGAATAATTTTGTAACGTTTGTGCACGTTTTTCCGAAAGTCTGCTGCTTAAAAAAAAAAGGTGAAAAATCTTTTATGGGTAGAATCCTATGATAAACCGGCAAGATCCTTGAAAAAAACTAACGGTTTTATAAATATTTGCAAATATTTTTTGTATCCCTTTATGGTACAAAATCAAAAGGCAAGTTTTGAAATCTTTAACAAACCGAAAATGCTATAGTAAATTCAGTCTGTGTTTCTGAGACAATGGTCACACTGGCTACTTTTCAATTTTTTGCTTCAACTTGGAAGCTATAGGCTGAATTTGACAGTTCAAACTTTTTGTGCAAATCTATGTCGAAAGGGATATTATCCCTTAAATTTTAAATTTTAAAATAAAATTATTAAAAAATATCGAAAAATCAATTATTTCAAATTAAACGCTCTAAAAGCCTCTACTTTATTTGTTCATGTCTTAAGTCTATCCCTGCTCCGAAAAAATGTATGGCAATCTAGTAAAAATTCTGAAAAATTGATTTTTCATTTTATGCTGCTAATTTTTGTTAACTTTGCTAACTATAAACATACTTTTCTAAGAAAAAAAGTTAACTTCAAATTAAAAAAAATTAAATCTACTATTGTAAATCAAAACTTGATACTTGAGTATGCCCCAGAATTTCTTCCCAAATTATGTGGAGATTAAAAAAAATAAAAATAAACCTCTTTTATTTGCATAACTGTTCCTTATTTTCACACGCGTGTATCCTGCCAGCAGGATGCAACAACATCTGACGAAATTATGCTCACACATGCTGACACGAGTGAACTTGAGAAATTTTTGAAAAGCCAAGCACTTGACAACATTGCCCCAGAACTGAGCAGTGCGCCTGCCCTTTATATGCCATGCACAGCCTTCAAACCAAAGGCAAAATGTGCTGCGAGCGAGGATGTTGTAAGAAAAATGACTTCTGTAAGCCTGCAGCAAGTGATGTCTGATGTGAAGATTTTTAAACAACTGCCTGTAATCACGCGATTAAAGTACCAAAAAATCGAAGCTTTTAAGCCATAATGTGTTATTATGTGAAGATGTTAACACACGCGCTTGAAATGTTGATAATGATGAAGTGGCGAAATTGCAGCGGTGTTTTTTGCAATAAAATTTTTACCAAAACTAAATAAAAAGAAAACTAAATTCTATAAATCAATTGTCTGACCTGTTATGATGAATGGGGTTGGAATTGTATACACGAAATTCACTTCACAGACATGGCCGCGAAAGAATGTAACGCGCATGTTTGCTGGAATTCGGTATGCGCGAATGATCGAAAATACCTTCAATGTACCAGTACCTATATATAAACGATGATTAACAAGGTGAACAATTAGCCATTCATATGGTTTATTGAATGTTGCATTTAAAGCCACCGCCACCGTCACCGTCAGCCGTTGCTGCCGATCCATGTTCGACTTTCAGAGCCAGACACGCACCTTAGGGCAATATGCTATTACAATTGGATGACCAAGGCAAACCATAAGTCTGGACTATAAAAAGGGATTGTTGAAAATACACCTTGCAGCAAAATGTAACTCCCGTTGTGACGAGCCAATAAAAAAGTTATTATTTTGGGTTTTCTAAAGTAGCTTCAGCCTAGTAGCTACTATACTTAAATTATCCAACTATCGAAAATGCTGCTGCATTTCATATACCTTGTTGAATGAATATCACATTTATGATGGCAGCCCACTATATTAGGCCATTGAATATCCATAAACCACAAAATGTGGGGTCGTATAAGGGAACAATTAAATGCAAGGGATTTTCATTATTAAATATGTTTGTATGGTCGATAAGCATGACTTAAAACAAAAATGCTACTTAGTTCACCCATGCGTTTCTGAGAACATGGTCACACTGGTCACTTATCAATTAGCCCAGTCGGACTCGGAATGTACATTTGAAATGTAAAAAGATTAGATAGGGATATTTTTGATTTTATTCGTTCAAAGGTTTCATAAGGAGTTTAATAAAAGGTTTGCGACCTCCTATCCCACTTGTGTTGGCCGCCATCTTGGATTTTAGAAAAATGAGTTTTTGTTAAATAACTCACCTGTTTTCAACTTTTGTTTATAAATGCACTCAATAACAGTTGTTCAAAATTGAAGCCTATCTACAACTTTGGTCATAATCATTTCCTTGGTCATAATCATCTACGATTGATATTTTTCGACTTAGTCCGAAAAAAAGGATTGTGACATGGTATTTCAGTCAACTCATTTATGAGCGTTTTTGAACTATACAAACAAAGAGTTTAATATTTCTTTTTCAACTCGTTGAAAGAGGAGGGTATAAGAAGTCTTAGACCATGCTTTCAACCGTCCAGCTTTTTAACTTTGGCCACCATCTTGAGTTTAAATAAAATGGCTTTTGTAAAATATGTATATATGCATAAGCACAGGGTGTATACAAAAAGCTAGATTGTGTAGGTTGGGTTGATACAAGAAGAAAATTTACTGTTTGAAGTGTTAAAAACTCTTAAATACTTAGTTTCAAAAAAACGACCATGTAGTTTTCAAAATATGTATTTTATTTTCAAAAAAAAGATGTGAACATTTTTTAAAAATCCAAAAAATATTTTTTTGAAAATTTTGGCAAAAAACGCTGTTTATATTTTTTAGAAGCTTCTGAATAAAATAAATAAAAATCATAAGTACCGCTAAAATCAAAAATAAAAAATGCTTCTTTGGGAGGTACCATTAATAATCATTTTTGAAAATGGTTTTCCACCCAAAGGAAGCCTTTACTAAAATATATTCATTGAATTTTTGTCAAGAAAAGTTGTCGAGACGTTTTTGAGAAAAATATGATTATGTAAAATTGCTAAAAACATTGTATGGCAGGTACCGTTATTTTTGGTTCTAAAACAAAAATGAAAAAAAGTATGGGCGTAATCACCAAAAACCACTATGTACCAAGTTTGAAGAAAATCGATCGAGCCGTTTAGGCTGTAGACGAACAGAATTGTGCCACCCACTTTTTTGGTGTTCTTTATCATCGTTATATGTTGATTATTATCTCAAAAAAATTTTTTTTGCACGAATCCAAAACTTGCCTTATACAGTAGTAGGTACCTATATATGCAAGTAAAAAATATTTTTAAAAAATCTATGGATCACAAATTTCTAAAACTAGTTGACCTGTTTGGACCAATTACTGCCAATTAGATGGCATACCTACCTAAGTTTTTTTTTCGAATATCCCACATATAGGATGCCAATGCCAACATCCCTGAGCAGCAATATTCCGGAGTCGAGATGTTCATAAGAAATACATTTGAACGAATATCATTGGAAAACATAAATTATAAGCTGGTACATCTTTAGTTTGAAGCTTTTTAAGTAAGCTCTTACTCTATAGATGCCTAAAAAATAGACACTGCCTCTGCATGTAAGGTCATTCCTCTTTTAACGACGAAAATTATGAAAACATACAGAATGCTCGTTTTTACTTTCAGAATTATGATAATAGCCCTGTATTTATTGCATTTTTATCTTCGCTCAAAAAAAAAGTTGCATGTTAAATACAACAACAATTTGGTATAATTCCGTATTGTTGTTGTATTTAACATGCTACTTTTTTCCAAGCGAAGTTAAAAATGCACTCAAAAACAGGGCTAATATCTGTGTTATAGAGTAGAAGACCAGCTCTAATTGAATTCGAGTTAACTTTTTTTATAAGTACGAGTACCTATAACAAGTCAATAAAATATTTTTAGAAATCGATCTCTAAACGATTACAATTATAAAATATTTTTGTAGTGTTTGTCTTTTGAGATCTTAACGATTCATTGTGTTTTGCTTACAACGAATAGAGATATAAGAGCTATAAGGGTACTCAGCATATACATACATTGCCCTTGAAAATCTTTACTTAATTAAAAGTGCATGACTTCATGCACTAGTTATAACGGCAGCGGCAGTCGGGCACGCATTTTGGCACGCGTTTATTCTGCACAAACCATCAATATAATTTTGTGTGAGGAAATACGACGACGAACGCGGGATAAAGAATATTGTTGTTCCATATGAATGCACGACAATCGCGGAATGAGTGTCGTCTACAATATACAAGGCGCGTGCTGGTTAAGATACGCAAAAACTGTATTACAAAAACAAAACAACATGCAGCTGCACTTGCTGAGGCTGTTAATTACTTCTGTGTCTATGGTAAATGTTTATGGAAAAAAGCACCAGCCACTTAAATGTTGCAAATATTTTACTACATTAACAGGAGTTTAGTTTTAAAAATAATTCTTTTCTCACATAAGTATGACTTAAATTATCCTCCACTATAGTATTACAGTTGTGCTCCTGCTCCGCACTGTGAGTACCGGGAACAGACAGAAGCATTCATTAAAATAATCTCGAACTTAATCATCATTATAGAGGTACTCCATATAAAACGATTTAGTTTATTGTTGCTTAAAATTGGTCCCTTTGCTGATGCTACCCATCGATCCCAATCCCATCATCTTAATTTAATCCGCACTCAAAAGGATTTTGAAGAATGATTACATGCCATTAAGGCCAAGCACCATTAGTTCGGTTTACTTGCATTATTTGGTGCTGAAGCATGCAATACACAGATCGATCGAACCCAGGCAGAGATGCACCCTTAAATTTTAGTAATTGATTTTCGGGATATATCTACTGATGATGACTGAAATTCATTTTCAACACTAAACTAAAGTAGGTACCTTTTTCATTTATATTCGTTTAATTCTAGCAATGTGAACGCCTCTATTTTTTGTTTTTAATGAATGAATGTGGAATAAAATTGATTTTTTGAATCATCAAAAAATTGAGGTGGAACCGACAAAAATCAATATTATGTAGTTTAATCCTTTGAGAACAAAACAAAAACACCTACTGTCAATGTTTCATTTGTTGAATTTAAAAAAGTACTCATCAAGGGCTACTGTTTGAGCAGGAAAAATTTTGATTAATTGATTTTTGATTTGATAAAATGTTGAAATGTTCATGGAATTATCTATGGAATCCTTTGAAAAAAAAAATCGACACAAATTTTAGTTTGTCCAATTGGAAAATCAAAAACAGGATACAATTTGTCTTTAATTAAGATTCCAATAAGACTATAAGAATCTGGTCAGACTGGAATGGGAATAGTTAAAGGATATTCGTTGTCTAGGATATTTGTAATTTTTTTAGCACTACCATCTAGCGGAAATTTTGTGAACGTTGCATCCATCCGCTGAAATGCAAATTGTCTTAAACAGAAGGATGTTTTTTTGGACTACAATACCAAAAAATTTTGAATAATTGTTAATAATTAAGAATAAATTAAGATATATGTACCTCTAAAAATATTCAATGAGGTGTCAACACTAAAATTAAACTCTAATTCATAAAATAGCAAGAAAGATAATCAAGGGGTACGTTTTTGAAAATATGAATGGAATTTAATATTTAATATAATTTAATTGACACCTTGTAAGGCTTTTGGTTCAAACATAATAGTTTCTTAGAGAGTGGATTTTAATATAGAGGTGTGTTTTCTTAGTACGTTTTTATTTCCGCTTAAAAAATTCCTATATAAAATACATGAAGAGTTTGGTTTGATTCCGTAATAATGCATTTAAAAATAAGGATATACCTAATGTCATTATAATGTGTCTTTGCAATTTGGTGGGTTCACTGCTCAAGTTTTCATAGATATGGCGTTTTTCTATTTTAGCTCAGAGCAGATCAGATCAGATTCAAAACACAAAAATAATTGAATCAGAGGACTCAGATAATAAAATTTTCACTTCCTGAATCTGATCTGATCTGCTCTGAGTTAAAAAAGAAAAACGCCAATAGTAATTAAGAGAAAACTTGCCAACTAACCCCACCGAATTTCAATCAGTATATTCATTAAATGCCAAATTTCTCTCATTATTTGGAGCTTTTTCGATATTATTCTATATCTGATATTATAAACTTCATGATCTTTAAGCTTGGCATATATTTTAGATCTCATTAATTTTTGTGGCTGACTTTTTAAGCACAGGTTTTTTGAACATATAAGAATTTGGCTCTTTTTTTTAAACATTCATGTATGTTTTTTTTTTTTGATTTCTAGGGCTGGCCACGATACCAAACCAAACGAGACTTTTATTGGTATCGTCTCGGTATCGTTTAAATTGAAAAATGTTGGTATCGTGTTGTTGTTCACATTCAGTGATAATAAGAACTAACTCCTAACTTTTCTTCCAAATCGCTTACAAGCCGTTTACGAAAATTATGAAAATTTCATCCCAATCGTATAAGCAGTTCCCGAGAAACCAAGATGTAATTAAAAATAGACATGGCAGTGGGTGCATTTTACTAAAATCGCTTCCTTAGCCTTCCTCTAGCCAAAAATAAGTAACAAGAACATAAGACACCAAGAACAAAAAGTTTTTAATTAATACTTATATTCAAAAATCCATTTTTTCTGCCGATACCAAACGATACCACCGAGAGTCTCAGTAAATTTCGGTACATAAGGTTCGGTATAGTCTCGGTTTGGTCTCGGTATCGTTTTGGGTGTTTTGAAGCTGGTTTGGTCTCGTTACGGTTTCCGATACCGATACCAAACGTTACCGAGGATTTTCTGGTAACGTGATTTTACTCCTTTTTTGCGAAGATTTTATATTTTCAGGTGAAAACTAAGCCCTTCTACTCTACCAAATCTCATCATTCTACAACAACCAAAATTGCTCCATATATATAATGGAAATTCTGTGAAAGTGGATGGATGCCACGCCCCCTGAATGGAAAATCTCATTTTGTTTTTATTTTTCTCTTTACGTACATATATGCTCGTCAAGCTCTATCGTTCTACCAATTTTCATCGCTAAAAACAAATAAGAAGGGAATTGTTAACAATTTTTAAAAAGTGGGTGGATGCCACGCTCCCTGAGCCGAAAATTCCCAATTGTTTGATTTCTCTCTTTGTATCCACCACAAACCCTATCTCTCTACCAATTCTCACTATTCTAAGACAACCTCAAGCTCACCATACAATTGATAACAATAAGCATAAGGATCTGGGTGGATGCCACGCCCCTTGTGCCGAAAATTCTTAATTTTTCACTTCAAACCTTACCGATCTACCAATTTTAATCCTTCAAAAACAATCTAAAGTGCTCCATATAATTTAGAAGAAATTTATTGAGAAAGTGGGTGGAGTGGGAATATAAGTTTGATGATCTGTCTGTGAGTCAGTGAATGAGTGAGTGAGTGAGTGAGCGATTTTTGAAGGCCTATATCTCAGGAAAGGGAAAACGAAATCTATCCCAGGGATTGGAGGGATGGTGTGATTGTTAAGTTGCCAAAGAAAGGTGACTTAAAGAATTGCAACAATTGGCGTGGTATCACCGTTTTGTCCGTTTTCCCAAAACTAATAGATAGAATCGAGTCTACGCTCAAGAGGCATCAAGCTGGCTTCCGCAGTGGTCGATCGTGTGTCGACCATATCAACACCCTGCGTATCGTCCTCGAGCAGTCGATGGAATTTCAATCACCGCTTTACCTAATTATCGTGGATTTTGAGAAAGCCTTTGATCGAGTTAACCGATAAATGTATATGAAGGTCGTTGCTTGGTAGAGGAATTCCACCAAAAATTGTTGCCATTATTAAAGAGTCCTACAACAACGCAAGGTGTTTTGTTTTGCACAATGGGCAGCTATCCGACTCCTTCGTAGTGCAACAGGGTGTGAGGCAAGTGGATTGTCTATCGCCAATTCTCTTCCTGCTGGTGATGGACGACGTATTGACGGCCAGTGTTGGTACAGCTGAGCGACAGGGCATTCAATGGAGACCGTTCGAAAGGCTCAGTCATTTAGACTATGCTGATGACATATGTCTACTGGCAAATAACATCAGTGAGCTGAACGGGATGTGCCAAACACTGCAAGTGAAGGTAGAGTCGATTGGTCTTAGAATAAACTGCAAAAAGACAAAAATAATGCTCACAGGCCGCTCCACACAGCAGCGTATTATTCTACAGGAGACGCCAGTTGAAGTAGTGGAACAGTTCAACTACCTTGGCAGTATTGTCTCTGCAAACGGTGGTACGGATCTGGACGTTAAAAGTAGAATAAATAAAGCTCGTGTTGCCTTCGGTACTCTGTCCCCAATCTGGAAATCAAGTCAAATCTCCTTACGCACTAAGTTGAGATTCTTCGAATCCAATGTGAAATCCGTGCTGTTATATGCTTGTGAAACCTGGAAAATCACGTCTATCATTTCGAAGAAATTGCAGGCTTTTGTGAATCGCTGGATTGGTCACACACTGAGGAAACCAAACGATGAAATTGCAAAGCAGTCCTTTGAATGGAATCCTCACGGTGCACGGCGGGTTGGAAGACCAAGAACAACATGGAAATCAACTGTGTTAGCGGAAGCAGAATCCCAGAGAAAGACGTGGCCACAGCTAAAGTACTTTGCAGCAGACCGTGAAGGATGGAGACGTTTTGTTGACGCCCTATGCCCCAGCCGGGGTTACAGAACACGATGATGATGATGATATCTCAGGAATTGCTTATTATAAAGAGATGAAATGTAATGAGTCGACTATATTTGGCTAGCTCAGCAAATACTACGAGTTTGAAGTTTCTAACTTTATTGGTACCTACTGAAGTTAGAGCGAGTCGAAAATTGCCTGAGCTCGTCCCTGTAGAAAGAGTGTTGTGCCGCGTTTGGTTGCAAAAAAAAATTTGAGATAATAATCAAACATTATATTACAATGATGAAAACACCAAAAAAGTGGGCGGCACAATTCTGTCTGTCTATCTGTCTGTCTGTCTGTCTGTCTGTCTGTCTGTCTGTCTGTCTGTCTGTCTGTCTGTCTGTCTGTCTGTCTGTCTGTCTGTCTGTCTGTCTGTCTGTGTGTTCGTCTACAGCCTACATGGCTCGATCGATTTTCTTCAAACTTGATACATAGTGGTTTTTGGTGATTATGCCCCCACATTTTTTTTCATTTTTTTTTTTAAACCAAAAATAACGGAACCTGCCATCAATTTTTTTAGCAATTTTGCATAATCGTATTTATCTCAAAAACGGCTCGACAACTTTTCTTTAAAAAAATTCAATACATTTATTTATATTTATATTCCTTTGGATGGAAAACCATTTTTCAAAAATGTTTATTAATGGTACCTCCCAAAGAACCATTTTTTCAATTTTTGATTTTCTTCAAAACGGTTCTATCGATTTCAATTTTTCTTATACAGAAGCTTCCAAGAAATATAAATAGTTTTGTGTACCAAAATTTTTGAAAAAATATTTTTTGGATTTTTAAAAAAAATTTCAAAATTTTTTTGGAAAATCAAATATTTTCAAAACACGATCGATTTTTCTCAAACTTGATATTTAATGGAATGGAAAATATTTTTTTGCTCAAAAACGACTCCTACGATTTTGATTAAACTTTTTTCATATACTTACTAAAAATGGTACGATCTACTATCAAAATTTATAAAATTTTACACTTAGCAACTTTTAATTGTACCTGTCACAGAACGTATTTTTTTATTTTTATTTTTATCGTTATCGGCTGAACGGATTTAGATGAATTTTTTATATACAAATTTCAGTTAAAATTAAATAATATTGCATATCAAAATTTTCAAAAAAAGAATTTTGGATTTTTAAAAAATGTTTCAATTTTTTTTTTTGAAAATTCGATATCTCAAAAACGGGTTGAACATTTTTTTTTTCAAATTTTGTTTTTACATACACATTAATATATACTTTAGATTTGCATACCAAAATTTGTTCTTAAAAATGTCTTAAGAATTTTATATAGGTATACAAAATTAATTTTTTAAATAACCGCTCCAACGATTTTAAATTTTGTTTCCCTACAATCATATTAAGAATTAAGATGGCATTTTTTTTTTCACCTTAAACTGTCAAAAGAGTTGTTTTAGTCAATTTAAATGTTGTATTTCATGCTTCTCTACATTTTTCTCTCATAATTTCCATGTTTTTATATACAATTTTCTTAAGCCCGCAGTGTCTTGAACATAAGAGCAAGTACGTGCGACCCAGTCGTGCATTTTATCTATTACGAATGCATAACTTGCAGGTGAAAATCTATACCTGGCCAATAACTGAAACTAGCTGACCTGTAATCACGATCAAGTATATAGCCTTTCAGATGCCAGATGGTATACAATTTTCGCGAATATCCCTCAAATTAAGTGCCAAAAATCACTTGTGACATTGAATGGCTGACTAATTTCTAGAAGATTTTTAACCAATAAGATTGCATACCTGCATACTCTTACATCCCGTAATATTTACAAGTACATAAATCCCGTACTTGTATATCTGTGAGGCCATTAAATATAATCTCAAAAAATGCTATTATTTTTAATTCAAGCGGATTGATATTCATTTAAAAACAGCAAAGAATATTCATAAATAACCTATGAACTTGACAATAAAATTTTTCGGGTGCAAGACTACGTATTTCATAGATATGTATTTCATAAAAATCACAAAAATAAAATAACTGGAGTTGCATTTATCGTATTGTCAATATATACAAATTGGAGCACATATCGTTGTATATTTAATTGTATTTTTATGAAGCAGACCACCAATTGATGTTAAATTTCTTGCTGCATTACATTTCTTGCTACAGCTTCACATGGCAGTTTTTGTACCTTCCAACTTTGATAGTATAATGGTACTAGAAACTATAGCTACAGCTTCACCATTATTGTGTTTACCTTCTGAAATCTTCCGAAGACCTGAGACTGTGCAAGAGGTTAGCCAGCGACTGAGAGGACATACCGCTTTCAGAGAAAGAACATGAACGAAAATCTTAAAATTTCCATATAGATACACACCTACACAACTGTAGGTTTTAATATTCCCTTCGAGCAAGGATCAATTTTTTTGTTTCTTTTTTTTTATTTTCATCCAAATTTTTTTTTTTTAAGAAAATCTTAAAGGAAGAAATTCCCAAAGAAGGTCGAACAAGTTCAACACAACATTATAGAAGAAAGACTTAAGAAATCTATTGTGCTATGGCTTCTACCTATACCTTATGAAATAGAGGCCATATACGCAGTGGAATAGAGCAAAAAGGACCAAAAATAAATAAAGGACATCAAATCTATGAAAATCCTTCGTTGTTGTTCATCATGAATTACAACAACGAAAATAGGAATATAAAAAAAAATATAGATAGCCATTTCTTTCAAATACATACGTAGGTACATACGAAGGATATGTGGTAAACTACATTAAAAAATTTGAGCAGAATCTTTAGTCTTAAAGAAAGGACCAAAAAAGGATACAAGAATGTATTTTAGAAATCGAGCTAAAATTTTAAGATTTTACTCAAAAACTGAAATTTAAGTGGAACTTGTTATAGAAAATAATAATTGAACCTTAATGCCTAGTGCCTACTACACTTAAAGGACTATACTTGATATATTACAGGAGCAAAATAACATAAATTTGTTTGACTATTGCTTTAAATACAATTTTTTTTTATTTATTTTCGAAGACTTCGAAAATTAAAAAAAAAAACTTCAATTTCATACCTAATATCAACATTTCAGTATGCATCAAAAAAACAAGGTTAAAGTTGTGCAATTGGATGAGCTCTTTAAAAAAGCTCGAAAAATCGCCTATAGCTACTGACTTTTGTTTTTTCTTCCTTCGAGTGATAAAAAAAATTACATAGGTATACAAGTATGAGCGGAGTGTGATTCTTCTATTTTTGAGGTTTTTATTCTACTTCTAGTTCTAGCTTCTAGGTTCTACCAAGAAGCTAGGTAGGTATACCTGATTTGTCAAGAGTGAATCTTTGAAATGAAACACCCCTACGAAACTGAAAAAGATTATGTGTAGTTTGTGCAGACCTGTTTTAGTTGTTTGTTGTTGTTATTTCTTACTTTATTTTGTAGTCTTGTTCCTTCTTTAACTTTGCATTCGTATCCAAGAGCAACAGGGGTTGTGGTGTATGTTGAATGCCTTTTGTTATTTTTCCACTGTGTGTATGAGCAGTGGATAAACGAGCTCACCGATCGGTGCAGATACCAGATAGTGAATGTACAGATACGGCAGGTACCCACCGACCAAACGCTACATAAATGACGAGGTTCAGGACGAAGGGTATCACTTCAAAATCAGATCTCAAAGAGTGAACACAACTCAAAAACGCAAACCTCTCTTCTCTAAAAATAAAAACGATTTTGTGTTATTTACATTTTTTTTTTATTTCTCGAACGATCGATTTATTTAAAAAATAATAAAAAAAAGTATCTTTATCTACATCATCGCGCAGTCGTCGTATCTATCACACGCAGTTGAGTTTGAAATTTCGAGTGCGTAGGTTGTGTGCGCGGATACAAAATCTATTTAAGAATCAAAACCCAAGTGACATTATTACGAACTTTTTTGCAAAATGACAAGTGTGTGCTCCCAAAATTCCCACATGATGCAGTCGCAACAGAAGTATATCATGGTACCAGCTGGTGCCAACATCGTTTACCAGCAACAGAAGCAGCTAGCTCCGGCTCCACTCAACCGGAAAGTGACTTCAATCCTTGGCATGAATGGTGTCAACATGATGCCCAGCTCAGTGGGACCGATTGCCAAGAAGAAGTATACCTACAACAATATGCCCTATGGTGAGCAGATTCCATCTGTAGCACGGCGTAATGCTCGCGAGAGGAATCGTGTGAAACAAGTGAATAATGGATTTGCAACCTTGCGCCAGCACATTCCATCTACCATTGTTAGTACACTGTCAAGTGGTGGTCGTGGGGCAAGCAAGAAACTCAGTAAGGTTGACACATTACGCATGGCTGTGGAGTACATCCGGGGTCTTCAGGATCTCCTCGACGATGGTGATAGCCAGGGATCATCTTACGGTTCCCCGTCACCTTCATCATCATCATTATCATCTTCTTCCTACTATCAAGCTGAGGGTGGCTCTGATGAATTTATGTTGCAAAACTCCTACAACTCCGAGGCATCTGCTTCTCCAGCTCCTTCATATAGTTCGGATGTCTCAATTGGTGGCAGTGGTAGTGCAAACAATAGCAATGAATACTTGCAATCATCATCCAGTGACGACCATATCCAATTCAAATTCGAGCCTTTCGATAGCTACGATCAAATAGTCGGCGATACTCCTGATGATGAAGAACTTTTGGATTACATCTCATCTTGGCAAGAGCAGTAAATTTTAATTTCTAATAATTTTCTAAAAAAAAAAAAACAAAAAAAACACAAAAATTTTCATTATCGTTATGAAATGAAAATAACAATATGAGACAATATGTCCAGTGATTTTAAGATAGTATTTTATCGGTAACTATAATATTCCAATAATAGTTGTTCCTGGATTCAAAAACAATAATAATGAATCTCCTTGTATAAAGTTCTCTAGTCAAGAATAATGTAAATAACTCTGTATAAAAAAAAACTTGTAAAAAGACGAAATATTGTGCCTTAATTAATAGTATTTTACATTTAAGATTTTTTTATTTTTAATGGAAGACAATGATTTAAAACTTTAGAAATTAAGAATATTATTTCTTTTATTTAGATTTTAGTTTATTTAATTTTAAGAAAACAAAAATGGAAGACACTAAACTTATTTTAAGATAATTATTTTTTTTTTTTATAAATAATGATTTTATTTATACGAAATACAAAAAGAAAATATTTAAAAAAACTACAACTTTTTTGAGTTCTTATTGGAAAATTTCTTCTTTTTTATAAAATTCTTCTGCAACTGGGACGAATTAAAAGGGTGTTCTTTTTAGGTTGAATAAAAAACGTATCCATACATAGACTTCAAACAATATTTATTTTGGGAAATAAGGATGTGTATGTACCGTGCTATGAAATTGTTGAAGTATTTTATCAAAAGTCTTCTGTTTAACAGATAGAAGATGTTTATGACAACCACTTGATACATATTTTAATAAGACTAAGGACTATAACACCAATGGGTCTCTTACTGCGAACTTTAATACGGCTTGTAGTTTTGTTGCACCCGATACAAGTAGGTGCATGATACAAGTACCTATTTTTCAATACAAGTAGTTGTAAGTACTTAAAGTTTCATTAGTTTCTGAAAACAATATCTTGATAACACAAGGGAACAAAGTTTTTGTTGCATAACAATTTATCACTAATTTTATATATTTCTGGGGTGCTGATTTCAAATATGAAGTCAGATTTTTTGTAGCAGCTTTAGTTTTTTAGATATACAAAAAACGTGATTTTCAAGAAAAATAGGTTTTTATTAAAAAATAAAACTAGAAAACAAGCACTATTCACTAAATTTTTTTTTTTATAGGATTTTCTAGCTTTACTTTGATCGCAAGGCCTGTTTTTAATACTCCAACAATATTCCGCCATCATGTGGGCATCCCAGTGACCCTGGTACCGCTCCTCTATTGTTCGGATGCCTTGATGGAACCGCTGCCCCTGTTCTTCACTTAGATCACCAAGATTTTCAGGGAATCGGTCCAAATGACTATGAAGGTAGTGCACCTTGATGCTCATTTGTTACAACCCAGCTGCTGAAAGTGCAATAACAAATTTTCAATATGATCTGCATAGTTTTCACCCTTTTTGTTTCCTAGAAAATTTTGTGTAATCCAAACGAATTCATTCCAGGCATTTCTTTCAATTTCAGTCATGAATCCGTTAAATTTGTCATCTTTTATTAGCCTTCTTATTTGGGGACCATCAAAAATTCCTGCTTTCAATTTCTCAGTGCTAAGTTAGAGAGATTTTAGAGATGTATTGAAAACATTCACCATCTTTGCTTAGAGCTTTCACAAATTGTTTCATGAGCCCTAGTTTAGTATGAAGAGGTGGCAGGATTATGCGATCCCTAGACACAAGAGGTTTATTTATAACATTCAGTTTCCCTGCAACTTCCCTTTGAGGCCAGTCTTTTCGAACAGTCACGGATATCCATAGGAAATCCAAAGTACTCAAGGTACACGTGTTTTATGAATTCCGACACACTAAGTCTACTATCTTTGAAAGTATATTCGCCGAATATATAACAGAAATAGTTTGGATCGATTTTGCAGATATTTCTTGATGTAAACATTTTTACAAAAAAATTGTTTTTAATAGTTCACTCGGTTTTTTGTTTAAGTAATGTGTAACTAATAATAAAATGAAGTAACTAGCTGTATCTCAAAAACTAGAGCTGTTGGAAAAAAATGGATAGTAGATTTGAAATCAGCGACCTCGAATTAATAAACAAAAGCTATAGAATTCCAGGCAACAGAAAAAAAATTAAATATTGTTCCCCTGTGTAATGTATGCGAAAAAAATGCCTTCAGACTCAAATAAATATTTTGCACTCAATTAGAACCGAAAATAAATAGATGGTGATACGCTAATATTTTGTCCAAAAATCGGGAACAATTATAAGAATTGAATGTATTTACTGTAGGCATGACAATTGACAACTTAACCGAGTTAATACAGATCGTCATATCAAATACTTTCCAAAAATGTCAGCCATTTAGTCAAAAATAATTTGAAAAATCAATTTTCTTAAAAATTTTATAAAATAATGGATTTTTAAGTGAGTTTTAAGAGTAACAGGGTTGCCACTTTTTCTTTTTTTATTATAAGCCTTTATGTTCAAAAGTAATAGATGTGTATTTTGATTCGATGTAATTAACACTTAGAAAAGACCACAGTATTTGAACAAAGCTATTAACAGTTGAGAGTCACAATAAAAATATAGGTATAGGTACATAGTCATACTTTCATTTTTAAAAAACATTTTATGAAATTGGATTTCCAAATTTAATAAAAAGTAACGGACAGATCTTATTCAAAATTTGTACTTAAAAAACAATAATTTGAAGTGATTCAAAAATTCAAAAACTATTAATTTTTTCAAAATTCCTTAAAAAATGGTTATTAAAACTGTTTTTGAACTTGTCATATTCAAGACTTGAGTCCCTACTTTATTTTGTTTGGGTATGTCTTAAATATATATTTTTGTACTTTATTATAAATCTTTGATACTTCGATTCTTTTTGTTTTTGTTAACTTTTTCTGCTATTTTTTTCTTTTATAAATAAATAAATAAATTGAGTGGCGCAACAACTCGTGGAGAACCAGGGCCTAGTGACTTACAACTCACAACCATTCCTGTGTGCGTGTTTGTTGGCAGGAATGGAGGGGACCTACAGTTTTTTGCCGAGTCCGAACGGCTAAATGAGAAGCACTTTTTCATGACAAGTATACTCTTGAAGGATTTGTCAGTTCCTCGCCAAGAGGCAGTACCTCGAATAAAATATTTCTGTTTTTAGGTGGCACGGCTGGGAATCGAACCCACACCTTTTTTTTCTTTTAAAGTTTCTTAAACCATCCTTTACCGGGATATAAACAGGGTGTCCCATATACAGACTTAATCAAAATCCGTGTCCACCCTGGATCATGCCCTCATTTAAAAAAAAATGGTTACCTCCCAAGTCCCAAAGAACCATTTGCTTTATTTTCAAAAATAGTAGGTATGACTAATTTTAAATAATTTTTTTTTTTTTATACAGAAGCTTTTAAAAAATATAAATATGTAGTGTTATGTTCTAAAACTTAAAAAAAAAGTTCTTTTTGTTAAAAAAAAATATTTCGAAATAAACAAGAACGAATTTATGAAACTTGGTACTTTATATTTCTTAATCACTCTCTAGAATATTTTAAGAAAAAAAATGAATGGGGAATCAGAAATCGGGTAGAATTTAATGTTTCAAAAACTCTATGCTGTCTCCTGTCGTTAAAGCGGAACCCACCCCCTATGCTGCTATCCATGAGTGGCACTTACATCGAAGAAACAGAACAGCGTTCAGTCCTCGGTATGTGCATCACAGATCACCTTCTGTGGAGTGACCACATATTCGACGTAACGTCGCTAAGAACGCAGCTAAGTGTTTGAGTTTCCTTCGACGATGCAAGAAATTTGTCTCCCCTTCGGATCTGGCTACAATCTATAAAGCCTTCATCCGACCTTAGCTTGAGTACAACTCAAATAACGCAATTAATAACATCTCTGAAAAACCGTGGCAGTGTTTCATGTCTCTCATTATTTTACAGCTATTTTTATAAACAGTGTTCTAGTGAAATAGGCAGTTGCATTCCTCCCCTAAAACAATTTTGGGAATGCTCATCAGTTTACCCTTGAGCCCAACTTCAGACGTACTGTCAAGCTCAGAGATTCTTTCTGTAGCCGCACAACAAGAATGTGGAATGTCTTACTAGGCTCCATTCCCCCCCACCTCCCACTTTAATATTCAAAACTTCAAAACCAATGTACATCGGTATCTCCTTTTAAATCGTTCCTCACTTTCCTAACGATCGTACAGTGTACTATAATCATCTTATTAGACCAGGAAAAATAGCACAAATCGTATGGGGAACCTTGAAAAAATTAATTCATGAAATATTAAAATTGGAATTGGCGTAGAATTGCAACCTCTATAGCATATCCAAAGGACCCCAAAATCCCTGCATTGGCTTTTTGTGTAGATGCATTTGAAGAGGTGCAGACGGGGAGAATTTGGAGGTCTATCAAACTAAAATATTTGTTTTGAATTTCTTTTCATTAGATTCAGCGTTAAAAACTACCCTTGAAGCATGTATCATATGATTAGGTTTAACCCAAACAAATATTTTAGTTTTATAGACCTCCAAATTCTCCTCCTCTGCACCTCTTCAAATGCATCTACACAAAAAGCCAATCCGGGGATTTTGGGGGACTTTGGATATGTTATAGAGGTTGCAATTCTGCGTCGATTCCAATTTTAATATTTCATGAATTAATTTTTTCAACCTCATTTTTTTCATATTTTTTAGAACCAAAAATAACGGTATCTGCCATACAATTTTTGTTAGCAATTTTACATAATCGTATTTTTTCAAAAACGGCTTCACAAATTTTTTCATAAAAAAAATTCAATAAATTTATTTTAGTAAAGTCTACCTTTGGGTGGAAAACTATTTTTCAAGAAATGGTTATAAATGGTACCTCCCAAAGAACCATTTTTTGAATTTTTGATTTTCTTCAAAACGGTACGATCGATTTCAATTATTTTTTTATAGAGAAGCTTCCAAAAAATATAAATAGTCTTATGTACCAAAATTTTTGAAAAAAATTGTTTGGATTTTTTTTTTTTGGAAAATCAAATATTTCGAAAACGACATGATAGATTTTTTTGAAACTCGATACTTAAGAGTTTTTTAGTAGATACTCTCTAAAATGTTTTTAGAAAAAATTTTATATTTATGAAAAAATAACGGTACCTTCCATACAAAAGTTTAAAACCGCAAAGGAAAATAATTTTTTTTTGCTTAAAAACGACTCCTACAATTTTGATTAATCTTTTTCCAAATTAAAATTAGTACACTCTTCTACTAGAAATTATAAAATTTTACATTTATCAACTATTAATAGTACCTGTCAAAGAACGTTTTTTTTTTTATTTTGAAGTTTCTCATTATCGGCTAAGCGGATTTCAATAAATTTTTGTATATACAAATTTCAGATAAGATCAAATATTAATCAAATATATCATATATATCAAAATTTTCAAAAAAAAAGAGTTTTTGATTTTTAAAAAAAGTTTCAATATTTTTTTTTATTCGATATCTCAAAAACGGCTTGACAATTTTTTTTATTATTTTTATTTTTTTTTTCTACACATAAATATATAATTTAGATAGATTTCCATTCATAAAATGATTTAAGAATTTCATGTATAAAAAATTAATTTTTTAAAAAACCGTTCCAATGGTTTTAAATTTTTTTCATACATTCATATTCAATCAAGAATTAAGATGGCATTCTTTTTCACCTCAAACTGTGAAAGGATTTTTTTTAGCAATCTAAATATCTTATTTCATGTATAATGTATTTGAAAAATAAAAATTAAAAAAATTGCATTTCATGCTTCTCTACATTTTTCTCTCACAATTTTCGTGTTTTTATATACAATTTTCTTAAAGCCAGAGTGTCTTGAACATAAGAGCAAGTACGTGCGACCCAGTCGTGCATTTTATTTTATGTTGTTACTGTGTTCAAAAAGTTTAAAGTTAAATGATACCTACATATAAAAGTTTTGCTTCTAGCACCAAAAATTTTGAAACTCAAAAACATATATATTTAGAAATATACCTAGAGTTTAAGAAAACAGAATCAATAGGAATATAGAAAAACACAAAAAATAATCCTGAAATACTTTAAGTTTAGTGTTCACACGTCGAATGAGTTTGAAAATTTATTTCATTCAAAACTCAATTTCCAGCCTTTGAGGATAAGTTTAAAAGTTTAGATTTTAGCCTTTAAGCCTAACAATATTTTTAAATTTCAAGAAACTTTAAACTGATTCTTTTTCAAAACTTAAAAGTATATAATAATTTTTATTATTACCACAGTATGCTCTGACCCATAAGGATGCAAATAAAACTTTTTATATAAGTAGTATTCCATAATAACCCTTTCATAATGAAGTTTCCTCATTTTTATAGAATACATACATAGATACCTACTTACAGTCACAATTTGTTTTTATAGCCAAAGCGATCAGTAATTCATGAAACTCATTAAAACTCTTTTGGTTTATTACTATGGAACTGTGTCGCTCAGTCAAGCATAACAAATGCACGTGGTGGAACACAATAACAACTTCCGGCCATAGCAACCGCACTGAACCATATTCCTTAAATTAAACTTGATAACAGAGAAAAAGGAAAAAATATCCTTCAAATTTAAAATTCATTATGAATTTAGCATTACTTAGGTTCTTTTGGTTGTTGTGTGTTCTCAATGCGTGACAGACTGATACCTTGAAGCGCACGCGTGCCAATCCTGTGAAACGCCCCAAAAATCTACAAAAAAGGACATTAATCATTGTGTTCCTTTAATTCATAATACTCGTAACTATTTGAATGAAGGAGTGAACGTTATATTCAAATTTCTACCAAAGTTAACACTTGTTCATAAATGTAGGTTACAATGATTCATAATTTACATATGCATGCATATACAGCCAGATTCTAAAGAAAAAGATGAAATTCTAGACGAAGTGTGTCCTTTTACTTTTATTATTCACAAGGAGCAAGGAGATTTTCAATTTCAATAGACAGAAAATCTAGTCAAATGACATTCCTTTAAGAAGAAATTTTTTCCAAAAAATACCATTCATGCAAATATTCATAATTGGACCTCGAAGAATGAGGAAGAAGGACACGCGTATCACAGGAAATGGGTGTGCAATATTCAACGATCAAATTACATTGTTGCGTTCTTTGGCCAAAGATGTAATGTTACCTTACCTCTAAAAATGTCACCTTTTTTTGTCGTGATCATTATTTGCATACAAAATTATGCATTACGTAGGAAAGGTATGTGTATGAGATCCTTTTTGTCCACCCTATAACTCACCTTTGGTCGATGTAGCTATCGACATCGTCTTTGGTTATGTCGTAGTCTTCCCTGTTTTCTTTATAAATATTTTTTTTTATTATTACTTTTGAGGAAGTGCAATCCGGTTTCTGTTCGTACTCGTATTGTATTCATTTTTATTGTTTGCAGATATTTCGGAACATGGTCGCTTTATAGGAAGCACACACATGTGTGTGCTATATGCGAACAGGATATCCACATACCTAATGATCCACCGTCTTCCTTAGGGACGATGTTTTCTGATGGCATTGAAATAAAATAAGATCATTGTACGGAGTGATTAGGACTTATGATAATAATTGTTATGTGTTCCTTTTAGAAGCTACTGAATTTAAGAAAGAACAACAACAAAAAATACGAGGAAGTGCAGCTAAGCCCGGGTGAGGATATTTAACTCGGAACTTAGGGACGTAACCGAGTGTGGACATTTCACAAGATGAATTCCCGTAAACAGTTCATTTGGCAGATTGTAAATCTTTCAACTTGAACGTTTGAACTAAAAGAGATCTTAAGTCTACTGAAGAAGGACTCTTCCACTCAGTATTACATATAAGAGATTTTTGTTATCATACACAAGAATGTCCTTTAAGGAAATATGATATCCTAATAGGAAGCATGCAATATATTTTGTAATTTTTTTTTTTTTTTTAAATGCACTTCTTGGAGTGTCAAATTTTATGTCTTATGCAATGAAAATTTGTCTGGCGTCACATAAATATCTTTAAGTTCAATTTTCGGCACTTTATTTGTAGAAGAAGTAAGGCTAGTGGACATAAATCATATGGATGGCACATGCATATGTGCTAATATGGCATGTTTTTACAGACTTTTACTCAAGTGGAATTTGTTGTCCTTTGAACAAGATCCAGGCTCTATTTTTCAGCTTTCATAAATAGAGTTGGTATCATCTATATTAATGAGATGTAGGTAAGTTTAACTTCCCTATACTGCGTACAAATCGGTATTAGACTGCTTTCAGAACCTTCACAAGATTACAATGTGTAATATAACAAAATTAAAATGGAATCTAGGAGGTACTTATGTTAAGATAAATTGCAAGGTAAGGCAAGGTACGTACATTATATCAGAAAATTTGATGTCTTTTGGAAGTGCATGATATTAGCACTGTCATTTTTGATTTCCTTAGAAAAAAAAGTTGTGCTGTTTTATGCTCAACTTGTGCCGTATAGTAAATAAAATGCACGACTGGATCGCAGGTACTTGCTCTTATGTTCAAGTTGTGTGGAACTTAAGAACTTTAAAAAATATGTAAGTAATTATAGAAAAAGTATAAAAAAGCATTTAAATCGTTCTTTTAATTGTTTAAACAGCGTGATAAATAACTTAGAGCGCAAAAACAAGTATGCCATTTGATTACTTAAAAAAATATCAATATATGCAAAAAAAAAATTTTAAATCGTTGGAGCCGTTTTCTTAAAAATTAATTTTGTATATATAAAATTTTTGTAACATTTTTCAAAAAAAAATTTGGTATGCCAATTTTGAGTATATATTAAAATACATTTAAAACTGAAATTTCAAAACAATTCATCGACCCGTTTTTGAAATATTGAATTTTCAAAAAAAAATTTTGAATCTTTTTTAAAAAAATCAAAATTTATTTTTTCAAAAATTTTGGTATGCAGTATTATTTATATTCTAACAAAGCTTTTATGCAAAAAAATTTATTGAAATCGGATGAGCGGTTAATGAGAAAACCAAAAATCAAAAAAACTGTTATATGAGAGGTACCGTTAATAAATGTTTTTGGTGATTTTTTTCTTATTAAAAGGTATATCATATCTACAATAATACACTGATTTTTTAAAAATCAGAATCGTTGGAGCCGTTCTTGAGATGAATAAGCTTTTCCTTAACAGTTGTATGGCAAGTACCGTTATTTTTTGAGCTAAACAAAATTTCAATTTCCCCTCTGGATAGTTACAAAAAAACCTTAAGTTCAAAATTTGAAGAAAATCGCTTCAGTGGTTTAGGCTGTAGGTTGAGGTACGGACAGACAGACAGACAGACAGAATTGTGCCACCCACTTTTTTCGTGTTCTCTATCATTGTAATGTCATGTTTGATTGTTATCTCGAAATTTTTTTTTTTGCACGAGTCCAAAACTTGCCCTATAGTTACGGTGACCATATTTCTGGGAGCAAAACTCGGGACAAAATATGAAAAATTTAAAAACGTGAAAAAATTATTCGATTTTCCAATAATTTGTATGTAATATCTAAAATAAAAATTCAAGAACAACATAATCAGCCTAATTATGAGTTTCCCGTGAACAACCTTCCACCCGGAAAAATTGACATTTCACTTTTCGCCTATTTTGAGTTTCACCCGAAAAATGAAAATTCCCCTTTTTTGTGAGTACTCATTTCGAGCGAAATGTATCGCAATTAAGATCTTAAATTATCACTTATTTTTTGAAGGTGGACAAAAGACAAACAGGTGGTGCTTGTGCCCTTTCCGCAAGTTTTTTGTTTATTTTTGACCAAGAGAAGTTTGGACGAAACGCGTAATAGCTTTAAAAATTCCGGGGGAACAAAAATTATTCGGGTGAAATATTTTCCGGGCGAAACTCATTATAAGGCTGAATAACAGAAAAACAAATGAAAAATGAAGGAACCATAACATAAAAATAACTAAAAACTTAAAAAAAAAAATAAACTTATCATTTTTAATTTCACTATTAAAATAAGGGCCAGTTTCTCAGTACAGAGTTAACTCCGAGTTAAATAAAAAATAAGTCAAACCTGATTTATTTCAGAAGCAGCGGGAGAGTTTGGTCCCTGAGCCAACTTATCAAACTAGGCCAGTTAACTTGAAGTTACCTCCAAACCCCAAAATGTTATTGATACAATTTATGTAACTTTAAGTAGAGTCATTTCAAGCTTAACGCGTTGACAGGTAGAATAGTGATTAGGTACATCTAAAGGTGATAGATTTCTCTTTTTCGTACTCTATTGAATGAGTCGGAAAATATTTTATGAATAAGGATTTACGCAACGTTGAATAGAGAATGTGCAAACACCGGACAAATAATCGACAAATATCTGAATACGGGACTCTTGTAGGTCCCGGGTTTCTTGAAAAATAATCCCGGGAAACCAGGGACGGATGGTCACCGTACCTATAGTACCTATATCGCAAGTAAAAAATGCAAATATGCTAATTTTACGGATGACATTTTTTTGAAATTTTGTAATATCTACAACGATTAGTGATTGCTATAGCCTGTAACAGATTTTAAATACTACTTTTAGTCCAGTCAATGAAGGAACAAAAAAATGCCACCACCTCAAAAAAAAATTCAACAGTTTTGAAACTCGGCACACTTATTCAAAATGATCTAGCGATGTTGTGTAAAAAAAAGTCCGTATGAATCCGAGGCGAACTCTAGCGGCAGGAACGTGCAACATTTTAATTGTTTTGTTTTTCATATTTATCTTAGAAAATATTTGTCCTATCAAAAAATTTTCTCAGAAAAAAAGTTAGTTTATGAAACTCTCTACAAAATTGATTATGACCAAATTTTCCATATCTCTTATATTTGGCAACAAAAGTTGGTACTTTTTTGAATTGCCTAAATAAGCAATACATTTTTTATTCCTAATAGTAGGGGAGCCCACTAAGGGATTTTGGGATTTACTCGAGCGCGTCAGATTAATATAAAGGGGGGTACCTTGCACCCTGCTGAGTACCTCCACCATATATCAGTCCTCTATGTAGGGCCGGGCGCCTAGGGCAGGTTGTCAGATTAGTAAAAAAAAATCGATAGCTCGAAATACTCGAGCGCGTCAGATAAAGATAGGGTAGGTTAATTACATGCTTAAAAGTGTGTATTTCAATAATCTGACGATTTGAGCGTGACCTAAGGTAATGGGAGGGTTACAAACTTGCAAAAAAAAAATCGTCACTTGGACATTCTCGAGCGCGGTTGAATTTTTGTTATTGTGAAGTATATAATTCTAGGATAACGGGAAAAGTATAATCTGCCGTTTCTCTCGCCCCGCTTAGAAGGTAGAGGCGATTTTCAAAAAAAAAACGACTTAAATGGAAAAGCAAATATTAAAAAATAACGAAAAAACATCAAATATAAAACAATAACTTTCTTAAAAGCCAAAAATCTGTTCTTTAATCCTACATTTAAAATGAATTATTTCTGTCAATAGTTTTCAAAATATTTGCATTTAAGCTCAAAATTTTGATAAAAAAATGCAAAAAAAGATGTTTAGATCAATTTTCCTCAAAATTGTGAAATGAAAACCTAAATTTTCTTTTTTTGGTCCATGTTCAGATTAATTTTAAATCGAACACAAAAAACGGGAAGCTTTTATGTCTTAGTTTCTAAGAAAATTGAAAATTACTGATATTACTTTTTCATGAGATAATTATATTATATCATTATGTAGCTGTTCTCAATAGTAGGTATTGACATTGGAAACAGAGAATACATTCAAAGTTCTTTAAATGCAAACGAAATTTGGCAAACACTGAACCTCGCACATAACCCAAATCTTATAGTGAGCCCAAGCCGGGCGGTTGCATTCATATCTCACTTTTAAAACGCAGCCGTAACGCTAGCAATGCAAGCAAATTATAAATATCTCAAAAAAGTAGTACCTATCAGTAAGTTACAATTTTCTCAAAAACTAGAAGACATAAAAGCTTCTGGTTTTTTTTATTCGATTTAAAATTAACCACAGCATTGGTGAAAAAAAAAGAAAATTCAGTTTTTCATTTCACAATTTTGAGAACAATTGATCCAAAAATTTTTGTTTGCGTTTTTTTATCAAAATTTTGAGTTAAAATGCAAATATTTTAAAAACTATTGACATAAATAATTTAATTTAAATGTAGGATTAAAGATCGGAGTTCTAGCTTTTAAACCCGTTATTGTTTTGCAATTTAAGTATTGTTGTTGACTTTAAATATTTATTTTTCCATTTAAGTCTTTTTTTTGAAAATCACCTCTACCTCCTAAATGGGGTGACATAGACCCCCCCTCCCATGGTAAAAAATGCTTGTACATATTTAACCCTTCTACAAAAATCTATTTTCAATTTTTGGCGCCCAAGTTATGATCTCCCCAGTGATTAAAAAAAATCCTGAATAAAAATGTTTCTTCTTTTCAAATCGTCAGATTAAGAAAACCCCTCCAGATAATTGTCAGATTAAGGTTCAGCACATGTAGGACATCAAGTTGAACCATATATATCAAAATCTGACGCGCTCGAGTATTTCAAAATGGCGATTTTTTTTTGCATTTTCAAGGAGCTGCCGCAAGCTTGCGTCACATCCGAATTGTCAGTCTTTTGAATGTGAGCATCCTTGGGGGTCACTTAACATCCCCCCTTAAAATCTGATGCGCTCGAGTAAATCCATTTGTTTTTCAATTTCAACACTCCCATACAGCCACCCCCACCACGCAAACCGGCAGATTAACATACCACCGTTATTAGAAAGACCCAGTAGTCCAGTAAATAGAGAAATTTTACTACTGACCAAATGGAAAAAAATAGCGGCAGGCTGAAATTTTGCAGGTCGTTTCGGGGGTAGGTATACAACTTAAATCTAAGTTGGCGACCTCCTACCCCTTGCAGGGGCGGTGCCACGCCCACTTTCCTTAAATCCTGGTTTCTGAAGAAACGGCTGCACCGATATGAATGAAATTTTCATAATTTGTTAATATAGTCGTAGAAAAAATTAAGAAAATTGTTTAAGTAAAATCCGCCCACTGCCACGCCCACTTTTCTTATTTCTTTGTTTCTAATAAACTGCTCCAAGGATTTCCATGAAATTTTAAGAGTTGGTTCTTATGGATGAAAAAAAAATCTCAAATTGGTTGTAGTAAAATCCACCCACTGTCACGCCCACTTTCCTCATGTCCTTATTCCTCGGAAACCCCTCTAACGATTTGTATGAAATTCTGAGAGTTAATTCTTATGTACGAGAAAAAAATTTAAAAAAGTTAAAAGTAAAAGTGATGTGCATAATCAAAACAATTGGATTTCCCACAACCTTATGAACACTGATGAATAATACTAATTGTAAGTCTCGCTCGAAAAAACAAGACTTGAAAGTTCTACACACTCCAAATAGCCGTCTTACAGAGACAATATTGAAGAAAAGTCGGAGCGCTTAGTGGGCGGATCTTACTAAAAGTGCTTTTTTAATCGATATACATATAATAGTACAATGATTGTCCATTTAGCTGCGAAATTAAGAACAAATCTTTACGCTATGAAAGAACTCAATTAAATGATTTTCATCAATCTGAAGACTTCGAGGCCTGATTTGGGTTTTTATTTTTATTCAAAAACTAAGTCGTTACTCCCTAATACAGTTCGTAGAAATTAATAAATATATATGAAAGAGGAGCGTGACTATACCTGTGGGTTTCACTAAACCAAAAGTGCTTCGCAAATCTTTATATCACTAGTATGAGAACTCCAAATCAGTTTCTGAGAAATCAAGATATAAAAAGTGGGCGTGGTAGTGGGCGGACTTAAATGAAATTTTGTTTTAAATTTTGTTCTCGTTCATAAGAATAAACTCTGAAAATTTCATGCAAATCGTAGGAGCCATTTTCGAGAAACAAAGAAAGAAGAAAAGTGGGCGTGGCAGTGGGTGGATTTTACTTTAACAATTTTTTAATTTTTTCTACGACTATATTAACAAATTATGAAAATTTCATTCATATCGGTGCAGCCGTTTCTTCAGAAACCAGGATTTTAAAAAAGTGGGCGTGGCACCGCCCCTGCAAGGGGAAGGAGGTCGCCAACTTAGATTTAAGTTGTATACCTACCCCCGAAACGACCTGCAAAATTTCAGCTTGCCGCGATTTTTTTTTCCATTTACAATTGAAGCGCTTAGAAGATGAAGGTGCTAAGTGACATTTTTTGAAAAAATCGTTTTTTCGTACAGATGAAGGTCCTATACTCAAACTTAAATTTCTATCTCATCTGCACTTCTCTATCTCCTCTCGATTCAAATTTAGGCAAGGATGAAGGTGTTATATGCCATGGCTTTCTCAAAAAACTTAGTGGAAGAATGTGTTAAACGCGCTTAAAACCTTCATTTATATGCAAAAAGAATTTTGCCTCAACGTTTTATTTTACTTTATTTTGTGGATGAATGTGCTATGTCAGCAATGGATCACAAAAAAATTTGTGGAAAAAGGTATTAAGTACACAAAACTGTAAATATCTCGCAAGTCCTTTGTTTTTAACAAAGAAGAATATAACTATAAGAGACACTTGAGTTATGTTACTTTAAAATTTGCCGTATATAATTTTTAAGGTTCTTACCAAAAAAGTTATAGATCAAAAACTTTAAATGCTGATTACTCAAAACTTTGAAAATGTCACTTAGAACCTTCATCTTCTAAACGCTTCAATTCTAATTTTACTGTACTACAGGCCATATACACTATCAATATCTGACGGGCTCGAGCATGTCCATGTGACTGTTTTTTTTTTTAACATTTTTGAACACGTGTAGATGCTCCCCCTACCGATGAAACGGTATACTTTACTAACATTTTTTTCTCTCTATCATCAAATCTTCAAAATCCATTAGGTCCCAACGACGCTCGAGTAAATCCACATTTAGCATCGTGGGCTCCCCTACTATAAGTATGAAATGCGGTACTATAGGGCTAACGTTTTAAAGATTTATAATGATCGACATTCAAGTATTCACCATGGCAAGAATGACGTATATTTGTACAAAATAGTGCCCTTCTTTGCACCCACAGCTGGATTCACGTCCAGTTAAGCTTTTACAAAAAAAAGTCTACGAAGGAAACAGAGTGTTCCGGACTGAAATGGTGATTTCATGAAAAAGATTGCGAAGCGTGTACTTGTCCGATCAAAGTGATTAAGGTGTCTACGGACAGATAAACTTATTCTCTATGCCATCATTATAAAAAAATTTAATTTTGTGCTCTAGATTTTGGTAAAAGCCTCAAAGAAATCGAGAAAATGGCTAAAATGGCTGTTTTTTAAAGCAAATGTAGCCACACTATAGCATTTTTTGCAAAAAAATGTTTAATAACATAAAATTCCATATTTTTACTATGCCACTATTGGAGAAAATTTTTAATTTTGTACCTAATAAAAATTTTAATAATGCAAAATAAAAATGCTTGTGAATTTTGAAAAAACACATTTTTGACAGTCAATTTTTTATACCTAACGGTATTTTTTTGACATTTTTTTTTTTGTAGTGGATATAAGTTCAATATAATTTTCATGATTTTCATTAATTATGTAATCATAATTGTATCATTTGATTTTGAAATTTTTAATTCTTAAAATGCACTTTTTCGCAGGAAATTTATGTAAATTTAGAAGTTAAAATCAGTTACTTTTAGACATTTTTTTTTAGTACAATAATACGCCTACTAGTGACCAATTAGTCAAAATACAAAGTTTTATAAAACAAAGTATCTGATGAAAGTGAAAAAAAAACGGTCTTATATATGCAAAAAAAAAAAGTTAGCAAATGACTGGTTTTGATCAGTTCGGAAAACTCTTAATATAAAAGCATTTGGTGAAACCAGAAAACATCATTTAAAGGCTAAAAGACTTTTTAAATAATTAAAAGCCTTTCATGAAATCGGCCATAAGTAAGATTTTTGCATTTGGTTTCCAATAACTGACTAAAAATGAGTTAGAGCATTGAATATCAACACAAAAATAGCACTTAATTAGGTAAGATTAAAAAAAATCAAATTAAGAAAAATTACAATTTTTTCAAAAATTATTACTTTGAAAATTAATTTCTCAAAAACTATTCGCTTAAAAGACTTTATATAAAAACTTGGTACAAGACAAGAATAGAGTATTACATTTCAAAAAAACTAAAGCACTTTATTGTATGTGCTTTCGTTGATTTTAAATATTTTGTTTGCTTTTAAAGTGAATGTTTCAGAAATTTACCCCCCTATACAATTTTTTTCTTAGAATAAGCCCAAGAATCATGCCTTAAAATATTATTGATAAATTAGGCGACACCCTGTATATGTAGGTACAATATGATTGATCTCGAGATTTTATCAGACTTGTCATTACGATGATAGGGAAGACGAAAAAAGTGGGACTAAAAATTCTGTTTATCTGTCTGTCTATCCCTCTGGTCTGTTCGTTTGCATGTCTGCCTGTTCGGCTACAGCCTGAGGGCTGGAGCGATTTTCTCAAAGCTTGGTACAAAGATGGTATTTGTTGATTTCACCCATACTTTTTTTCATTTTTTCTTAGAACCAAATATAACGGTGCCTGGGATAAAATTTTGTTTAGCAATTTTATAAAATCTAATTTTTCTCAAAAACGGCTCCACCACTTTTCATTACAAAAATTCTATGAATTTCTTTTAGTAAAGCCTATCTTTGGATACGAGACCAATTTTCAAAATTCGGTTATTAATGGTACCTTCCAAAAAACCATTTTCTTTATTTTCTATTTTCTTCAAAATGGTACTTATGATTTCAATATTTTCTTATACAGAAGCATCTAAGAAGTATAAATAGTTTTTTTTACCAAAATCTTCAAAAAAATTGTTTTTGGATTTTTAAAAAATTTTCCAATTTTTTTTTATTTGAAAATTAAATACTGTCGATTTTTTGAAACTCCGTATTTAATGGTTTTTTAACTCTATAAAGAATATTTGAAGAACAAATTTTACATTTATGAAAAAATAACGATAGGTACATAGGTACCTACCTTCCATACAAATGTTAAAAAATCGTTAAGGAAAATATTTTTTTCTTAAAAACGGCTCCTACGATTTTTTAAAACTTTTTCTGCATGCCTAAACTAGTTAATTAGTCCATTTGGCTGGCTAGAATCTGAAATTGAATATTGAATTTGCAGTTTTATTTGCATTTCAAAAAAAATATTGGAGTCCTTACATACAATAAATTTCATGCTTTACTGCTAACCTTACAGTGAAGTTAACAGTGCAAAATAAATTTTTCGATTTTTTTGTCCAATTTGAACTTCAAAGATTTAAACAGAGTTTTTTCTTGAAGTGCATAGAAAATTGCAAATTTGGAGCCTTGTTGAAAATTTTTAGCTAGGTCCGTTACTGGAAAATAGACTTTCATATGCTAACTTCACACTGAAGTTAGCAGTGAAAAATTAATTTTTTTGTTTTTTTTTTTGTTGGAAAATGAGGATTTCAAAATTTTAACCTTAAATTTTCTTGAATTTCAAATTAAACTGTAAATTTAGAGCCTTTCTAAAAATTTCTAGCTGGCTGTGTTGCTGAGAAAAGGGCTTTTATTTTATTCTAACTTCACAGTGAAGTAAGCAGTATCTACAGTATGCATTTTTTTATGTAAGGAATTCAAAATTTTGGGTGATCCTCTCCTTGAAATGCAAATTAAACTGCAACCTCATTTCAGATTCCTCTACTCCGCTTGCTGAGAAAAGGATTACAGTGGATTGCAACGAACTTGTGAAATCCAGAATAGAAATGCATACAAAATGTGAAAAAAAACTGCAAATTCTAGCCATAGTTCCAATAGTCTAGCTTAAAAAAGTTATGCTAACGGATCTAGAATTGTTTCAAATAAAAAAACATATCAACATTTTCAAACGGCATATGGAAGCGCACAACAATCGAAGCAAAAACAGCACAACTTGTATTTTTACAAAACTCTGCAGTTAGTCGATAACTCTTAATGGATCATCAAAATTTTATTTTTGGATAAGAAATGAATCTTGTTCAGAAGCTTCAAAACAAAATTCCACACAAGGTTATTTCTTCGCACAAATGAATACTTTATTGAATTTTGAAATATCATATAAGCCCAAATCTTATACATTTCTCAAAAAAAAAATTCATGGAATTCAATAAATGCAAATAATGATCCTGCCTTTTGCCAAATTAAATTCGCTTCGCTGCAGGAAAATCACTTGTTTCACCAACCTTGGACAAAAACAACAGAGTCTTACCCTATAACAGGTACGGTACAAGTTTACCTGTATCGAAAAGCCGGGGAAATCCATTTTGACAAAATATCATGTGTAAAAGACTATGAGGTACCTGTTCAGTAAATTAAGAGACATGGACCAACAATCTTAAAACAATAGCCATAGTGTATTATAATTATAAGACACAACAAAGTAACTTCAAATCCTTTCTTACACTTTGGAACTGCGAAAGCAATGGATAGAACTGAACATACATAAAGGTTTCCGAGGATACAAAACATTACAAGTGAATTGGAGTGTAATTTTTATCTTCTTGATGTTGATGGAATCTCCTTGGGCTGCTTATAGTCCAAAAGATATCCTAGAAAAAGAAGAACCCAAATCATAAAACGGATTTACTTGGGATTCAAAATGTATAGGTATCACTTTCTACCTGTGTGCTAGAGTCTTAATCTTTTGTATCCCAAAAAAAAAAGGATCTTCTCATTGTTTTGATTGATTTACTTTTTCCTTTAGCGAAAATTTTTAAAATTCTTATAAAGAAAATCCTCAATAATAACTTCAATGTAGTATGATGGGGTATTAAAATAGTGGATTCGTCCAAATCTGAGCTCAAGCTAAATTGACGATCGACATTGAGGCAAGGAAGAAGTGTCGTAAGATTCATAGTGAATTGAATGTTTTTTATATTTTCATAGGATTGACATAATCGAACCAATGACTGAATGAATAGCATAAGCAAAAAAAAAATCGGATTCCAATTCATGACCAGAGAGAGAGAGATTCCTTTCAAGGATGATATTAAATGCTTACTCGCATAATGGGAATTGAAGAAAATTTCTTGTCTGATATGACTATGAAGAATATCCAGATATGACCGACTAAAAAGTTGATTGCCACGAATGAGTGAATCTTTTCTTTGATTTACGTTGCGGTTTCTCTGTGTCATTACATCGTTCATCTTAGTGATAGAGGATAAGAAAATACAAAAAAAAACAACAACGACAACAGAAAAAAATCCACAATGGATGAGGACAGCGATTGATGAGATATCAAATACCAAAAAGATCGATCTGTAACTGGCAACCGGCTAAAGTTTAGTGAAGCAGTACTTGAAATAAATGCCAATCTGTGATTTGTTGATGGAAAAGATTTTTCTTTAATGAAATGGAGTTACATGCACAAGCTCAGGTTTTAACTTAATCCAATTTAGAACAGATGCCCATATAGCTAATTATGATGTCTGAAAATATTTTTTTAACATCGTAATAATTACATAATTGCAAACTAGAAACGCAAACAAAAATTAATTAAAACGATAAAAAAATAGTTGGTTGTTGAGACTTACTAAAATTAAATTAAATTATTTTTTCTTAAATCAATTAAATATTTTTGTAATCTTTTTTAATTTATTTGTTTTAATCTGTATTGATATTGTTTGAATAAATTTATTAGCAATTAATTAATTCTCAACACTCAATTCAGATCGTTTATATTCATTTTTGAGAAATTTGTCCAGCTGAATTCATATGAAGTGAGCAGTGATAGTTTTTACTCTTTATTTCCAAAAGTGCTGCTAGCTTCATACTCATCTTTTTTTTTTGAAAATCTCTTGCGAGGAACTGACAAATCCTCCAAGAGTATACATGTCATGTATAAGTGCTTCTCATCTAGCCGTTCGGACTCGGCAAAAAACTGTAGGTCCATTCCATCCCTGCCAAAAACACGCACACAGGAATGGTTGAGAGTTGCAAGTCACTAGGCTCTGGTTCATATGTCCAGCTTTTTTAATGCCATTGGAGTACACAAGCTTTAAAAAGCGAGTACATAGCTACTTTGTTTTGAAAAGAAAAAGAAGAGTTATGGTGCTGAATTTATTTTTATGGGAAAAGATGAGTTTTGAATTGTAGAACGACTGAGTGGAATAGCGTATAGTTTTGAGAAAAACACCACTTGGAAAGTAGCAAAAAGGATAGGAAACAATAAGTTTTTATGAAGTTTTTAAATTTTCAAATTGATTCATCGTACTGTTTTTCCTCACCAAAACTTCAAAGTCTTACAAACCAGGTAAAGAAACGAATTGTGTTGTTCCTAAACAATGCGTAGTCATCATCAAAATAACAAGAAAACCGTAATTCCAGTGGATTTTTTTCACAGTTTTGCATTAGTTAGATACTTTTTTGAATTAAAATGAAATAAAAAGTACATTAAACAAAAAAAAAAAAAACTTAATTTCAAAAAATTTTCAAACAAAAAAACTTGAATTTTAACATTTTTTTTGGAAAAATGTACTTTTTATTTCATTTCAATTCAAAAAAGTATCTAACTAATGCAAAACTGTGAAAAAATCCACTGGAATTACGGTTTTCTTGTCATTTCTATGACGACTACGCATTGTTTAGGAACAACACAATTTGTTTCTTTACCTGGTTTGTAAGACTTTGAAGTTTTGGTGAGGAAAAACGGTTCGATGAATCAATTTGAAAATTTACAAGAATATTGATGATTTCAAAGTCTATAAATTTGCATACCAACTCAAGCCATGCAATTAATATTTGCAAATAAAAAAAAGATTTACGAAAAGACCACAAAACGTCGGACTTTTTTTAAACTAACGGTGAACGGTAAAAAAAAAAATAATTTCTAAAAAATCTTGAAAAAAATCTTGTAAAACGCTTTCTTAAATTTCCAAAACTGTCTTTGAATTTTTTATAACATCATTATTGACTGAAATATTGGTAATCAAGGCTAAAAGTATCTTTTTTCATTCAAAGTCAGATAAACCATGTCAAAAAAAAATTGTACGGCAACAACAAAAAAACTGAATTGAAACTGAATAAACAAGGTATCTGATCATGACATTTAATTGACTCAAAAAAATTTATTCATAGAAATGAGGACCTTTAAAAAAAATACAAAAAAAATAATTTTGTTATCTCGTCTCATTTTTTTTCAATAACGTAATAACGGTACTTCAGAAAAATTTGTTTGCAGACAAATCTCGAAACAAAAAACATAAAGCTGTAAAATGCTTTTTATTTCAACTCAATACGACTCGTCACAAAGATACAGCTCTTCAAAAAACGCTAACAAAAAATTGAAAAAAAAATTGTTCCTTTAATTTCGTTGACTATTGTATTTGAAGAAAAACTGAAATAGAAGACTTTTTAAACTATATAGCCATCATTTGAAAAACCATTCGATCTACAAAATCCAAAGGACAATTATGGGTATAAAGGGACAATTAGGTGCGTGCAGGGACTTTTTTTATTGAATATGTTTGTTTGGTCCATAAGTATAAGTAGATATGCTTTAAACCACACATGCTACTGAATTCAGCCATGAGCTTATGAGAAAAAATAACACTGGCTACTTTTCAATATATTTGGTATTACTCGGAAACTAAGCTGAATTTGACAGTTGCTTTTCTTAAAACTTTTTGATCAAAATTAAATTTCATTTCGAAATGGTTGGTTTTAAAAATTTTATAAAAAACATTAAGCAAGAAAAATTTACAAAAACAACTAAAAAAATTGAAAAATTTAAGATTTCTAATTTGTTGATGAATTGCGCATAATTTCGTTTGGAGCAAGAATAGGCTCAGTAGTTAAAATAAAGAAGAGGCTCAAGGCCTTAATATGGCATGCTAAAAAAGAAATATGACAATACAATTATTGAGAATACTTAAAAAGTGGGTATAGCCCGCGATTTTTTCCGGCTGTTTTAAAATTTTGCCAGCCCTATAAACCGAACGGCTGGCCCAATTTATATTAGATTTAGTACTAGGTGCAATAATTGTTAAATTTGTCATGCAGTACCAAAAAACGGGGTTTCTGACAAAAAATTATAAGAAATCGTAAAGTTTAAATGGATTTATCTCTGTCCATAGAATAAAAACTTCTTTTTGAACATGTCATATTAAAGATTTTAGCCTCTACTTTTTATTGTTAAGGTATGTCTGAGCCTATCTTTGCTCCGAAAAAATTAAAAAAAAATTCAAAAGTTTTGATCTTCGAATTTTTGTATGTGGTTTTTAATCAGCCTTATCGCCTTATCGCTCTCCCTCGGATTTTAATTTTACCCCGAAGTTGAATACTCTCACTCATCACCAATCTAATCTCCCCCGCAAATAACTTCGGACCAGTTTCGAGATATTTTGAGAGAATTATTAAATTTAGATTATTAAACTGTTAAAGTTTGTGAATAAATTAATATAATAAAATACCTAAATTTTTGAAACATTCAGATCGGTATTTTTTAAAATCTGTACCATAGCCTTCAGATTTACCAAGAAGAAAGAGATCGGAGAAACCTAAACAGAATTCGAAGGAACTTAATGGATTGTTCAAATCCATTAGAAATCACAGGCGTTGTAAGTACCTACAGGTTTACATTAAGGGTATTCATGCAACAGGGTAAGCTCGTCGTAAACGTAGTAAAGTGTTAGACTTCGTAAATCTGTCAAATTTTCCCTACAAATTGTGACAGTTTTACGAAGTTTAAAAGTTTACAACGGCTTTACGCTGTTGTATGAATACTGCTTTTATTTAAAAAGTAGTTTTTTTTGTAACTTAAAATTATTTTATCTACAGATTCAAGCAACATTAACGGTGTTAGTAAACCAGGGCACTCGTACCGTAAAAATATTATCACCGTAAAACTGAAAATGTTTATCGTTTGCATAGTAACAGTTTGAAAATCAAATATTTGCTTCACGTAATCGTCAAAACGCTTTTCAAATATTTACTGAATATTTAAATGAATTCAGTGTCACCACCGAAAAAATCATTTGGTATAAGGTGACTTCCAAAAAGGTGGCTTAATTCAGCTTCAGGGAAGTCTTGGCAGAAGTTTAATTAATTTTTGAGAGAGAAATCTGCCCCAAATGCATCACTTTGAACACGGAAGATAAAATCTTAAAATAAAAAGGCAAAACTGGAAATAAAAAAGACAAAAGTAAAACTTACGTGTTATATTTTCAAAATCCTCCAGCTAAACTTAAGTGAATTTTTTCCAGGGAAAAATCGCTAATTTTCCATCGGAAAAAAACATTGGTGATACCTATGTACATACCTACTTTTTTCCTTGGAATTTTTTTTCCTTTTTTCGAAAATTTTTTATGAGAGTATTAGGGGGAAAAATCCGGGGGAGAATTTATTTGCGATAAGGCTGAATAACTTTTACTGGTTGAACTTTTTTTATAGAATTTCTTTTTCCATCTATTTAAAAAAATGCGATAATTTTTCAAGTTGATTGTTTTTAAAAAATATATTGATTTTAAAATTTTATTTTTCTGAGACTTTTCTCGAAAGAACCTGGGGGGTCATTCCGTAATTTTTAAAACGATAATCGTCAAAACGATTATCTTTAACGATATCGTCTATAATTTGCTTCACGTAACTCAATCACTATCGTCTCTTCTATCGTTTATTTTTTTGAATGAATGAAATGAATTTGAAAATTAAATTTTGCTGTCAAAACAAAAAATCCTTTTAATTTTATTTGAAATGTCAGGTTATTTTAAAAATGTAATTGCAATATCGTCCGTTAAAGTTTGTGTTCGTGGATAAATTGATTCTTTACGTTGCGCAACATTAAAGAAACAAGGCCTGAAAGCAGCTGGTCCCTTTAAAAACACGATTTTTGCCTACAAGCAGCCCAGTGTTAAAAACGAATATAAAAATACAAAAAAGACAATGCCTTTAATCACGGTGCGGGTTTCTAACAGTTGACATAGCCTCTTCTCTCATCCTCTACGATGTCCAATTCTTTGGTTATTTAAAAAGTGCAAAATTGTAAAAAAATGAATGATGTGCATCAAAATTATTTATTATTGAATAAAATATATCTAGCAAAGATATGCTTTTTTGCTTCTTAACTTTTTTTTTCTCAAAACCAAAAAGAGTAGGCACTCCTTAGCTATCGCGTTTAACTAAACGTGAAAAAGACACCGTCAGACGATCATCGTCTTACGCGATGAGAGCCCTGTTGACATAGGCGCCTGTATGGATAAATGATTATTTTGGTATAAATCGTCGAATTTTGATCACTGGGCAGATACTTTTTGTTAATTCGATTATTGAGCAAGTATGATTAGTTGGTAAGATTTTTTTTCTGAAAACTCAAACCATGAACTGATATATGTGCATATATGCCGTAATTATTCAATAATTGTTTTGTTTTCATATTATTGAAAAAAAACAATGGTTAAAAATCAACGAAAAGGCATTTATCACTTTTAAAACACTCAAATAATTACAAGACGATACCTCTTTAGCTATCGTCTAAGCTCTATCGTTTTGACGATAGCGTTTTGACGATTATTGACTTACGTAGAGCAAATAATTCATCGCCAAAACGAGATCGCCAAGACGATAGTCATTTTCAAAGTTACGGAAAGCAAGACTATCGTCTAAACGATATCGTCTGGCGATAATCGAAATACGGAATGACCCCCCTGGATTTAGAAAAATAAAAACAATTAAAAGAATGGAATATTAAAAAAAATATTTTTGTCGTACGACGCACAGTGGGGCCGAGGAGGAAAAAACCTCATTTATAAAAGTTTTTAATATGGCATTGTGATACACTTTTTTTCAGTATTTTTCATGCGGAATGCAACTGTTATAATGATTTTATAGTAAAAAATTTGCTTTTGGCCGAAATAAAGGGTTAAAACGGACCATTGAAATTTTAAGTCTTTAAAACTGATGTTTTCCATGATTCCGCCATCTTAAGGATTATTTTTTTAAATTTTTCTTTGAATATACTGTGTAAATATATACCTTAATGTTTCTGATGAGAAAATAATTTACCCCATTTTTTCGATTACACCGAAAAATCTAGCCAAAATTTGAACATCAGATGTACTTCCGGACTTGAGTAGCCATACAAAAAAAGCTCCACCTTCCTAGGGTCTGTTTCAACTCTTTTCTGGTAGTCCTGGTGGTAATGCAGATCCTATTAAAATTTCATCACCAGATTCTACCAGTTTTGGGATCAGTGAATAAAAATTCAATTTGAGGAATAAGATAATTTCTGATAGAATATAAAGACGTGATTGTTTTTCACGAAAGTCAAAAAGGAATTTGATATTATTCTTCTTCAAAAATAACTTTGAATCACTCCAATCCGCCTTTTCTTCTCCGAGATATTGTTATTTACTTTTTAGTTTCCACCTGACCGCACTTGATACAAAATATCCCACTATTATGAAAAATTAAAAATTTCCACTTAACTTGATTATAAAATGGATGATACCATTCAATTTAGCGGGTGTAAATACATACGAAATGATACCGCATAGAGGTTTTTTTATCCCTAAATCGTAGGTTTTGCCCCACTGTGCGACGCACGGTTCACGAGATATTTTGATAAAACACTTTTTCAAAGATCGCGGCTGACGCTCACACCCCCTTGTCCACCAAACTTTATTTTACATTCGGGGTGCACCCCTGAAGATATTCCATCAAGAAAATCAGTTCAGTAATCTATTGCAGAAAAAAGCGACTTGGTCTTTGGCAATTAGCCATGAAATCAGAAGATAACTTCAGACGTTATTTAGAGGAAACTTAAAAGCAAAAAGAATTCGAGCTTCAAATTTGGAAGTTGGTATAGTCATATCTCATCATGTAATACATAATATTTATTATTGTGAGTGCTGTGTCACCATTTCCCCACACCTTCAGAGAAATTTTCTAAAAATCGTATACTATAGTTCGCTTTCGAATTACTGAAATTTAATTTTAAGGTTTAAGCATGATACTACTTGACAATTTGCTAATTTTAAAGCAGTTTACTAACGTTTTTAAAACACTTTGTTCTGTAGTATAATCGTGCTTAAGCTTTTTTTGATAAGCTGCAAATGAGCATACCTAAGAAAATGAAATTTTGACAGTTCACACAGTCAAGTACAGCTTTCTTGACATTTTTGGTTAATGCTGAGGTGATGTAACACCGTTGTTGACCAAATCAGGTTATAAGCATTTAAGGATTTAACTTGGGTTAAACCCTTAATCTAGGATGAAAAAAGAAAACACCGCATGATCGATTCCTAGCTAATTAACAATTAAGGCTAATTATAAAGCCATTAAGCATAATGCATAAGTTTTTATCATAGACCATTCGACATAAACAGTTCTTACCGCTTTTCGAGAAATGTTAAGTAAGAAGTAAGGCATCCAAAAAACATAGAAAACATTCAACGAAAAATTAAGTTAAATAAGCAAAGCACACAAAATAAAATGCACGACTGGGTCACACGTACTTGCTCTTATGTTCAAGACACTGTGGGCTTAAGAAAATTGTATATAAAAACATGGAAATTATGAGAGAAAAATGTAGAGAAGCATGAAATACGTCATTGAAATTGGCTAAAACAACTCTTTTGACAGTTTGAGGTGAAAAAGAAGAATGCCATCTTAATTCTTGATTGAATATAATTGTATGGGAAAAAAAAAAAATTTAAATCGTTGGAGCGGTTTTTTTAAAAATTAATTTTTTATATATAAAATTCTTAAAACATTTTTAGGAAAAAATTTTGGTATGCAAATCTTAAGTAAATATTTATGTGTATATAAAAACAAAATTTGAAAAAAAATTGTCAACCCGTTTTTGAGATATCGAATTTTCAAAAAAAAAAATTTGAAACTTTTTTTAAAAATCCAAAAACTTTTTTTTTTAAATTTTGATATGCAATATTATTGAGTCTTATCTGAAATTCGTATATAAAAAAATTCATCTAAATTCGTATAGCTGATAACAGTACGTTCTATGACAGGTACTGTTAATAGTTTCTAAGTGTAAAATTTTATATTTTTTTGTAGTAGATCATACTAATTTTATTATATAGAAAAAGTTTTATCAAAATCTTTGGAGCCGTTTTTAAGCAAAAAAATATTTTCTTTTGTAGTTTTTTAACTTATGTATGGAAGGTACCGTTATTTTTTCATAAATGTAAATTTTTTTCTAAAAATATTTTAGAAAGTACTAAAAAACTCTTAAATATCGAGTTTCAAAAAAATCGATCATGTCGTTTTCGAAATATTTGATTTTCAAAAAAAAAAAATTTAAACAATTTTTAAAAATCCAATAAACATTTTTTCAAAAATTTTGGTACACAAAACTATTTATATTTTTTGGAAGCTTCTGTGTAAAAAAAATAAGTGAAATCGGTCGTACCGTTTTGAAGAAAATCAAAAATCAAAAAAATGGTTCCTTGAGAGGTACCATAAATAACCATTTTTGAAAAATGGTTTTCCACCCAAGGAAAGCCTTTACTAAAATAAATTTATTGAATTTTTTTTAAGAAAAGTTGTCGAGCCGTTTTTGAGAAAAATACGATTGTGTAAATTTTTCCAAAAAAAAATGTATGACAGGTACCGTTATTTTTGGTTCTAAGAAAAAATTAAAAAAACGTGTCGGCAGAATCACCAAAAACCACTAAGTACCAAGTTTGAAGAAAATCGATCGAGCCGTTTAGGCTGTAGACGAACAGACAGACAGACAGACAGACAGAATTTTGCCACCCACTTTTTTTTTTTTTTTTCTATCATCGTAATATCATGTTTGATTGTTATCTCAAAATTTTTTTTTTGCACGAATCCAAAACTTGCCTTATAGTACCTATAATTGCAAGTAAAAACATTGAACGACAAATGCAAAACTGCTCCAAAATTAACGACTAGTAACTGGCAAATACATAAATAGGCAATACACCTTTGGTTATAAGCAGTTTTTACCCCTATTTAAAGTGGTGTTTTTCTAACTTAATTTTAAGTTAGCAAAGCACCAAAAAAAAAAAAAACATATAATTGAGGCTGTGAGTGCAAAAGTGGTGTAACCCATTTTTTTATCATATTTTTCGTTTTGAATCGATTTTTAATACTATTTTAACTGAGATTCAAGGAGTATGCGTCACATTTTCGGAAAGCTTAGATATTTTAAAAATTTTAATTTTAGCTTTGATGACTTTTGATGCATAAATGTAAAAATACTAGACAAAAATATCAAAAATGCCAAAAAATGGGTTACACCACTCTTGCACTCACGGCCTCAATTATCAAATAGAGTTTGTCACAACTAATTGACAACTAACAAGTCGCAAATTACTAAGCCATAATGTTAAGATATGTTAAGTAAGCAAAGCACACAAAAAACATAGAAGGCTTTGCACTAAAAATTGAACTTGTCACAACTAATAAGCTACTAACTAACGACAAATTATTAAGCAATAAAATATTAAGTTTTAGAAATTTTAACCACAAAACAAAAATAGCATAGAGTAACAAATGCGAAATTGTCATAACTATTAAATAACTAACGACTAATTAAGGGCAAATTATCCACCTAGATACCCATTTATCGATTCGTCAAAGTTGCCTTGCTAACTTGACACTCATGCAACTTGAACTTAAGCATTGTTTAATTGATTAGGTATCACCAAACAAAAAATAAGTAGAAATGAAAGTTCATTTGCATTATATCTTTTAATACGAGAATAGATTTTTTATTAATTTTCAAAAGACATTATTAACGCCCATCTTTCAGTGTAGATCTATCTAGTTTGTATCCCATACATGATGGCAATGTTACAGATATCACTCTTTTTAACGACGATTCCACACTGATGATGAGGCTATCACCACATCCCTACTGCAGATATCAATGTCTTGTTTTTCCACTTGCATTTCACAAACACCAAGTTCTGGAAGATGAGTTAACCAAACAACTCGCACGCGGACTTTGTGGCTACTTATTATATCGGCTGTAGGTATGTTTGTAGCTTCTTTTTGTGGTTTCTAATACCACTACCCGTGTCCCGTATAATCATCCAACTAACATCTCCGAATGAGGGTCCTGCGTCTTCAACACAAAATCAAGTTCTGATCATCTTTGCACATTCTATAGCCCATGATGAAGTTTAGATAAACTTATCTACGAAATGTTTTTAATGGCTAAGCCGCCTCTCGAATGGTGCAATCCGTTTGTTTCATCTGCGCTGCGGTATAAAAGGATGAACCCATTCACTTCATATGTTCGGCGAAGCCCATGGAAAGAAATAAGACTTTCTGAAAGAGTTGTCATCATAGCTGTTGTAATCGGTTTAATTGATCACCGACTTGTTGTAAATTTCCCATCCTGTGATCATTTACTCCCAGCCGAATCCAGAAAATGAAATCTTTTATACCTACTCTAGGCCATGAGCAATGTGGAGCACTTTGAGAATGCAATACACGTGAATGCATGCAGTTTCCAGTGCCAGATAAAGGTATAGGAAAGGTATACCGTGAATCTGTACACTTGTCTTTTGGAATACGAATAGTTATAGGTAGGTCTTACTACCAATGAAAGGCTTCATTCAATTATCACAGATACTCCTGGATACTGACTGGGTTGTAAATGCAAGAAGACCACAATCGAATCTATTTTGTTGGGGTCACGTATGTACGTGCGACGTAACTCGAAATGCTTCGTTCGGCGGAAATGAACAAAGTTGACTTGATTGCGGTTCTTCTCGGCGCACAGTGGAATAGAATTTTATCAAGAGGGGCTTGAAATGAATCACATAATCTATATAGGAATTTGAAATTTAACGTGTCCAGTTTTTTGACCAAATTAACAAATATGTAATTAGTTACAAACTCTTGTCTACAAAATGAGATATTTAATCTAACAATTAGCTATCTAACAAGTAAGTACGGGGAGGCATAAATTATTCGAGTTTTCTTTTTAAAGTATGCATTTAGTTAAAAAGTAAAAAAGAAAACAGTACCTGTTTTCTTTTTTTCGATTTGATTTTCTGCCAAATTTAAAGGTACTCATTCCCAGTGTGTGGTGGTGCGAGCAAGTGGAACCTGGCGGATGGCAATGTTAAATTCGATTCGAAGGATGTCGAACAAGATATTAACTTGGGATTAAAATCCGATGTTCATGAGCATTCGAAGTAGTGTCAAATTAACGTGAACATTTTCCGGCAAAGAGTTGTTGTAAAGATACTATTTGTCAGATATTGTTGCAGTTAGTATATTTGGTTCATGGAGGATTCAAGCATTGTGCTAATAGAATCAATAAATGATTTGAGATTTGTACCTTCTTCTAACACTAACTACCTTAATTCAAACATAGGTAGCTATAAATTCATAAAAGGATGCACACTAAAAGTGTACATACAAATGTATGTAGGAACGTGTAAGCTTAAGAGTCTTCATTCAAAAAATATTGGCAATTTTATTTCACTAAAAATATTTGTAGATATATTTTTTTTATTTAAGATGAGCACAGTTGCTATTTTTTCTTTATTTGGTTGAATATTCTATCTAAGCATATTTAAAGCACTTGCTTACTTTAAGGTCAAACTTACTGGTCACTATTTTTAAGTCTTTGGCATTTACCTTCGGATCTTCGCAACAACAATCAAAAAGAAGTTTGTAGGTCCACATTATAATAATAACAATGCTTTTAAGCCACCACTTTGCTTATCAATAGTTTTGTTGCAAATAATTTTAAATCAGTCTTGCAACAATCTATTACTAGGCAAGAGTAACGGAACAAAATAATGAGTTGGTGAGAGCATGAACACAGTTTTGGTAGGGTCAGAGAAAACTAGTACAAGCTAACTTGTAATGTTTAACTGGACTATATAAAAGCAATAAGCTAAGCTTCATGTAAAATTTTGCGAAGAATAAGTCACTATGTTCGCTCTAACTCCTAAAGTCGGATTCATGCGAGTATGATTTTCTTAAATTTCGATAGAGCACATATTTCACTTTCAATACATAAATAAATAAAGGTTGTGAAAAGTTGTGAATTTTTGAGCCGCGTAAAGTTTGCATGACAACTTTCGAAAAAACAATTTTTGAGTATGCCAGTAATTGCCGATTAATTGCCGTAAATATGCCGTGAAACTAAAAAAATTGCCGCTCGTACGGTTTGCCCACAAAGTGTAATACTGCTAACTTTATATAAAGTTAGCATGACACTTTTTTATTTTTGGTCAAAAATTATTTTTGAAAACGCCAGTAATTGCCGATTAATTGCCGTAAATATGCCGTGAAAACCAAACAATTGCAGTTCATATGGTTTGCCTAAAAAGCGCAATCCTGCTAACTTTACGCGTAAAGTTAGCATGACACTTTTTTGTTTTTGGTAAACAATTATTTTTGAGAACACCATTAATTGCCGATTAATTGCCGTAAATATGCCGTGGAAACAAAAAAATCGGCAATTATTGGCGTTTTCAAAAATAAATTTTTCAAAAGTTGTCATGCTAACTTTACACCCAAAATTTACGTGATTGCAATTTGTGGGCAAACCGTAAGAGCGGCAATTTTTTTGTTTCCACGGCATATTTACGGCAATTAATCGGCAATTAATGGCGTTCTCAAAAATAATTTTTTACCAAAAACAAAAAAGTGTCATGCTAACTTTACGCGTAAAGTTAGCAGGATTGCGCTTTTTAGGCAAACCATAAGAACAGCAATTGTTTGGTTTTCACGGCATATTTACGGCAATTAATCGGCAATTACTGGCGTTTTCAAAAATAATTTTTGACCAAAAATAAAAAGTGTCATGCTAACTTTATATAAAGTTAGCAGTATTACACTTTGTGGGCAAACCGTACGAGCGGCAATTTTTTTAGTTTCACGGCATATTTACGGCAATTAATCGGCAATTACTGGCATACTCAAAAATTGTTTTTTCGAAAGTTGTCATGCTAACTTTACGCGGCTAATTAATCGGCAATTACTGGCGTTTTCAAAAATAATTTTTGACCAAAAATAAAAAAGTGTCATGCTAACTTTATATAAAGTTAGCAGTATTACACTTTGTGGGCAAACCGTACGAGCGGCAATTTTTTTAGTTTCACGGCATATTTACGGCAATTAATCGGCAATTACTGGCATACCCAAAAATTGTTTTTTCGAAAGTTGTCATGCTAACTTTACGCGGCTGAATTTTTGTACCACTCTAATGAACCTGAAAAATTTGAATTGAAAATTTTAAGCTAGATTGGTTTTACCAAATCGAACGGTACTTTCCGGCTTAACGTTTTTTAATATTGTTTTCTACGTTATAACAAACAAATATCTAGAAAAACTTGCTATAACAAGGACGATCGTTTTCTAAAAGGTTTTTTTTTAAATCGTGGTTTTTAACCATGCTAGAAAATGTCTTTTACGTGAATACAATTTTTACTTGCGATTATAGGTACTATAAGGCAAGTTTTGGATTCGTGCAAAAAAAAAATTTTGAGATAACAATCAAACATGATATTACGATGATAGAGAACACCAAAAAAGTGGGTGGCACAATTCTGTCTGTCTGTCTGTCTGTCTGTTCGTCTACAGCCTAAACGGATCGATCGATTTTCTTCAAACTTTGTACATAGTGGTTTTTGGTGATTCTGCCGACACGTTTTTTTCATTTTTTTTTAGAATCAAAAATAACGGTACCTGCCATAAATTTTTTTTTGGCAAAATTACATAATCGTATTTTTCTCAAAAACGGCTCGACAACTTTTCTTAGAAAAAATTCAATAAATTTATTTTAATAAAGGCTTTCTTTGGGTGGAAAACCATTTTTCAAAAATGGTTATTAATGGTACCTCCCAAGGAACCATTTTTTTAATTTTTGATTTTCTTCAAAATGGTATGACCGATTTCAATTATTTTTTGTATACAGAAGCTTCCAAAAAATGTTAATAGTTTTGTGTACCAATATTTTTGAAAAAATATTTTTTGAATTTTTAAAAAAAAATTCAAATTTTTTTTGGAAAATCAAATATTTCGAAAACGGCATCATAGACTTTTTTGAAACTCGATATTTAAGACTTTTTTAGTACTCTCTAAAATATTTTTAGAAAAAATTTTACATTTATGAAAAAATAACGGTACCTTCCATACAAAAGTAAAAAACCCGCAAAGGAAAATATTTTTTTGCTTGAAAACGACTCCTACGATTTTGATTAAACTTTTTTCATATACTAATATTAGTACGATCTACCATCAAAAACTATAAAATTTTACACATAGCAACTATTAGTAGTACCTGTCATAGAACGTATTTTTTTATTTTGAGTTTTCTCGTTATCAGCTTTACGGATTTAAATGATTTTTTTTTTATATACAAATTTCAGATAAGATTAAATAATATTGCATATCAAAATTTTCAAAAAAAAAAGTTTTTGGATTTTTAAAAAAAGTTTCAAACTTTTTTTTTGAAAATTCGATATCTCAAAAACAGGTTGACAATTTTTTTTCAAATTTTGTTTTTATATACACATAAATATATAGTTTAAATCTGCATACCGAAATTTGTTCTTAAAAATGTTTTAAGAATTTTATATATAAAAAATTAATTTAAAAAAAAACCACTCCAACGATTTTAAAAATTTTTTTTCCCATACAATCATATTCCATCATGAATTAAGATAGCATACTTTTTTTTCACCTCAAACTGTCAAAAGAGCTGTTTTAGCTAATTTAAATGTCGTATTTCATGCTTCTCTACATTTTTCTCTCATAATTTCTATGTTTGTATATACAATTTTTTTAATTTCGCAGTGTCTTGAACATAAGAGCAAGTACGTGCGACCCAGTCGTGCATTTTATTTTATTACGGTAAACAAAAAAAAAAAAACAAAAATGGTATATCGAAATTTTGTCATGACAAATTGATTGCCGTTTCAATTTTTGAAATCAATGTTTTTATGGCGCTGGTGACAGTCCAAAATTTTTTAAAGTTTTTTCGGCCTTTCTTCTTTTTTTCATCATAAATTTTTATTATTATAAAGTTTTTTTTCAGCGCTCCCTAATTTTTTCATCATACCTTTTTTTACTACGGTAAAAAAAAATAATAAAATGGCGTATGGAGATTTTGTCGTGACAAATCGAATGCCATTTCAGGTTTTGAAATCGAACCATTTTTACGCCATGGCGCCACTGGTGACATTCGAAAATACGATACTCAAATCGTCTGCAAAGTTTAGGCTTTAGTAGGTACTGCGACAGTTTTTTTATTACATACTGTAGGCTTAGGGCTTGTTTCACAATATCTGATTATAGTTTCAATTAAGCTACTTTGAACTTATTCGTCAGTTAAAAATCTAATTTATGTTTCACAATATTCGATTAGGTCTAACTAGTAATTAAAGTTCTGAGTATTTTAATGGCCAGATGAAGTACATATTATCAAATTTAACTGGCAATTAAATCATTCACAGATGCGAGTGTGACCTTTAAAACAAATAAATCTGTATGGTGTTTGGTGGTAGGAACATGATAACATCATTTTAAAATCTGCATCTTTACGTCCACTTTACATCGCGAGTTTACCGATTTTCTTCAAATTTGGATTAGTTATGAAAATATGAACATGCTCTTCGTCAAATTATGTCTCAAATTTAAAAGAAATTCGTGCACCCGTTTAGGCTCTAGCTCGATGTAAAGTGGACATTTTCAAATTGAGTTATCATGTTTCTCCGAAACACCACATAAATATGATGGTTTTTTGTTTCATCTTAAGATATAGCGGACGGGTCAAAGTTCAAACCTTCCAACCCTGATAGATGCAATTAAAGTCGCTACAAGAATTTCTAAAGAACTGATCCAACCTCTCAAAATATATAAAAATTGAAAGATTTGGACTACCAGAGTTCCTATAAATATATGTACATTGTACATACATATATGAATTTATGAATAACGAAAAAACGATTTGATTAACTGCCGCAAAACGCGATAAATCTGCAGTGGTTTGTGGGGCACTTTAACGTCTTTCATACGCATACTCGCACTGAAGGAACAAGGAGTCACCACTTTACGTTTGAACACCCAAAACAAATATTTTCAGGAACGTTTGTCCGTCGTTTTGGAACCACGAATAGAGAGAGAGGGCGTCAAAGTTCAAGGTGTTTATGAGTTTGAAGTGGTTAGCCTACCCTCACTAAAGCAATTTTCTTTCTGATGAAATTAAATTTTCAAAAACATTGTACTTCTGATGCACTTTTTCGCAGTATGGTACCACTACATGCAGCAGGCGAATGTATTCGTTATGATCTTCACCAAAAATCTCTTGTTGCAATTTCTTTCGAAGTCTCGGTTGAATTTTGATGATGTTTATTAATTATTGTTCTGAATATTTTCATTCTGTCACAATTATTTTGTCTGGAAAACTGGAATAACTTTCGAATAACTAATTGACACATTATTTTAATACTCTGATCATTGTGAAACACAAAGTTCGTTAATGGGAGGATTTAATTTCCGGATAATTTAATTGTCGAATAACAAATCAGAACTTTAATCAGACATTGTGAAACAAACCCTTAGTATTCCAAAAAGTAACAAAGAATAAGCGCGTTTAAAAATATTGTGTATGGTGGAATATGGTTCAAAGTTCTGGTTAAATTTGCATGTTCTAGTTTTTCGTACAGGTAAAATTTTGTGCATGAAAATGCAGCACTTAATTTCTTAAAATTGTTGAAATGAACAAAAAGAATTTTCATATGAAGATGGTGATATGTGTTCAAATCGTTGAATCCCAAAACCATATCTCAGCATATCATTAAAAGCAACCAAAAGCTAGCTTATTTTATGAAATGAAATCAGGCTAAGCATTAACGATTGACCCATTATTTATAAAAGGCAAAGGCAACGTTTTAATCAGCCTTAATTTTGCATTTACAAAGTGTAAAGCTGGAGCTGCTAGGGAGCGATTGATTTTGAACTCAAGATTTGTAAATTTCTCAACTAATTTCCCCAAGATAAATTTCTGAAACAATTCCAGGGTCATACATTTTTTGCCGAAGAAATAATTTGAAATAGATCACTTCAAAATAACAGATAAATTATGTCTTCATTAATGCGGCGCACTTTTCCTTAAATCAGTCCGATTGGTCTAGACTCTAGAGGGTTAAATTTACACGTCGGCGGCGTCGGCTACGTATAAATGAAGTTGAAAATTTGTACAAACTTAGATGACATAATTTATAAAGATACAAAATAGTTGCGGACCCAAAGTTGAACCTTGGGTGACTTTTAGTTTTAGTTCTGTATGAGACAAAATGTCCCTTAATCTAAAGTGGCCCTAAGTCTCTGGCATCAAATTTTATTGTTCATGCATGCCATTAAAAGCTAATGAAAAATCAAGAGGACACAGAATATAGAAAAAGGATAGATTTTGCTTTGGTTAATAGATTGATGATTGATGCGTTATATTCAAAAACTTGAACAGATAAATAATTGTTAAGAAATATTTCGATTGGCAATGTGGCATGGTACACATTCTTGTTGAAACTAGTAACGGTATGACATTCTTTGGTCATCAAATGTTGCTTCCATGGATCCAGATTCTGTGTCAACCATTTGAGTGACTGTTTGGCCGTACTCCAAAGTGGCAACGCGGACGGTCTGGTGGTAGTTTTCCTTGAGTCGATTAGACTTTATACGGAAATACCTAAATGTAAATTCTGATTCAAAATGCGCCTTCTTGACGTGGTTGCATCACTCACGCCAAAATATTGAGTGCGGTGACGATACGAAACACGTGGATCTCGGCATCACTTTATTTTAACGCTTCAACGAGGTCATTGGAACGTCCTTGGCGTTGATGAATGGCACGTCGAATTGTCGACGTCCTTCAGCTGTCCCGTGCTCAACAAAATATGCCACCAAACGATGAATAGTGTTGTCAGACGGTGTTTGTTGGCCACGATATTTTCTATGATATTCACAAATTTTCACTACTGAATGACTATTTTCAATGTTTACAGCCTTACTATTTTGGCGCGTTGTTTTGGTGTATAGCAATTTATGGTTAAAATTGTTTCTAAAAACATGTCTATACTCATACTCGAGCCGACATGAAAGATGGCGCATCCGTTACAAGGCTTTTAAGCATACATACCTATATGAGGAAGTAAGTGTGACTCAGGCGTATACATCTAACCTTATTTTAGATTGCAAATAATTTTTAGTAAACAAGCTTACAAAATTGATACGAATTTTTTTTTTTCTTTTTTTTCACCACTTTCAGAATTCAGATTATTTTGGTTTTCAACCCACAAACGAGAAACTCAAATAAAAATATTCACACACTATAATTGGATCATCAGATAATTTGAAAAATTACCTACGGAAATACTTCATCCGCGCCGCCGCGATTATGTAGGTCTGGAGCTCGCCATACTAAACATTCCCACGAATTAGTACAATTGCCAGAAACTGTCTCCGAAGTGGGGACATACCAATAATTCCTGACAATGCTCAACTTTACGATGCATTCATTGTGCCAGTTGCCCAATAAGAGGTGCATCTTTCTCGGCAGCAGCAGTATATTTATCATTATTTGCATATGGTGCGATCCAGTTCGTTGGATATCGTTCTGCATTTTAATGCGGTGAATTGATTTCAAAGCTACCGAACAAGTAGGAATTCGAATAAGAACCATGTGTGATAGTTCAAAAAAGATATATCCATTCTGCGAGTCAATTATATAAGATTTTTGATTTCACATTGGAATTTAGCATCCAATAGCCTTGTTAATCAAAAAGGCGGCATTAAATGAGGCTTCTTCTTTTTTTTACTAAGGAGTTCTCATATCGTTTCAGCGGTGAGACATAAAGGCGTCAGCAGCATACGCCTGCGTAAAACTATAATAAAATCACCAATTCATTTGAAAAAAAAAAAATCCGAATTGAGAACCTTTGATCCAATTATTTAGGCATGAGTCCAGTCCTATGGCGGCTTGCGTATGTGCAGCCCCGAAAAATGTTAATCACCTTACATACCAGAGCACAATGTTTCCAGTAGTGAATAAATTATATCGAAACAAAAATCAAGGTACACAAAATATTTAAACAAAAAAAATATTATGTAGATGGAAATGTATGTAGATCATTTATTCAGGGTGGTCCCTTGCGTTTTTTGTTTTTCTTTTCAAGAATCCTTAATACTCTACTGTTTGAAATCAATTGAGCTGAATGAATTGAGAATTCTATCGCACAGGTTATGTAGCCTTTTGAGCGTGGATAGTAAGAAAATACGAATACCTTTCTTGATCCTTGAAATGTAAGCCCACACACGCCCCTAGGCAGATCCTTAAAAAATGGGTTTATCCGTGAGATTTTTTTTAGGTTGCAATATAGTTTTTTTGTAGGAAAATATCATTATTATTTTTCAAATAATTTTTTGTAGTTTTATTGGCATATCGAATGGTATTACAGAGGACTTACTGAAAATACTGTTCTCCTCGAAAATTGAACAAGATTCAAAAGTAGTACACGTGCCTAAAAGATTGAGATGTATCGTAATGTTAATATCGAATATTGTTCTCTTGTGTTCTTATAGTAGAAGAGAAAATAAAATATTTACATGGCTTTTTTTTTACCAGTCCTCATCGTATTTTACTTGGAAATGTCACACTGAATTGTATTTAACAGCTGTATGTAGTAAGTACAGTTGACATGCGCCAACTGATCACATTGCAATGCAATTTTTGAATTGAATTTAAGCTCATTTACTCAATACATATATTTACTATGGAATCGCTTAAAGCCTCAAAATCTAAAACGTGTAGTGAATACAAACAACATGTACTCAATACATGACTACAATAATCAGCTTAAGTTTAATTTGTACATAATGACTACATACATTTTTGATATCAGCCATCTAGAGAAGAACGTATATGGCATGCAAATTATTAAATGAATGAAAACAACATGTACGATTATTATGCAAATAAAATATGTACTGATCCCACATTTCGCTTAAACAAGGTGTTTTGGCAAAAACGAGGTGTAAGAAGCTTAAGTTTCATGTTATGTTCTTTTGGACTAGTACTCTGTGCTCTATTAGTGTCTGGAAAAACCCTAGTTTAAATTCTATAAAGAAATAGTTACATTTTTGTTAATACTCGTAATATTAGATTTACATATACACTCCCGTTCATTTGAATAGGTTCAAAATTTTCGAGTGCTATTAACCGTTATAACTCCAAATTGAGCGGACTAAATGAATTTTTGTAAATGACATTGAGAAAGCATCCAATTTAAGAGCGAATAAGAAAACACACAATCTTAAAATTACCGTCATTCCACTGAATCAAATTTGGTAGTCAGATTGAATAAAAAGTAGGTAGAATTGAAGAATGGGTGATCAATATAAGGTCAATGAAACCAATCCGTTATTTTGAAAAATATTTTGTAAAGGGTCCGCCAAATAACTTTTTTTTTTTGAAAATGCTATAAGAAAAAACTACTGAATATTTTCTCAAATTTCTTTTTTATTTGAAAGTACAATCCTTCCGGTTAATAATAAAAAATAATTTCATTCAAATGGCTGCTTTGCTAAGTGGGCCTGCGATCGATTAAGAGAAAATGCCGATTTTACCAAAAAAAATCATCTTTTCAGATGAAGCTAATTTTGATCTTGGCGGGTAGGTAAACAAGCAAAATTGTAGCATTTGGGGCACAGAAAACCCGCACGCCACTGAAAAGCCGATACACCCAAAACGAGTCACTGTTAGGTACGGATTTTGGTCCAGAGGCATAATTGGGCCATTTTTCTTCGAGTTACAGTCGATGGCGATCGTTATCGGGCCATGTTGAACGAATTTTTGTTCACAAAAATTGAAGAGGAGGATATTGGCAACATTTGGTTTTAACAGGACGGCGCTACGTGCCACACAGCCGAAGCTACACTCCATGTAGTAGTAGCATTTTCAAAAAAAAAAAAAGTTATTTGGCGGACCCTTTAGTATTCAATAAATTTTGTTGTTTTGAAGATATGCATAAAATTTTTCGTTGTTATGTTAAGTCCACAAAACTTTGTTAAATTGAATAAATTTCATCATTCTTCATTGAAATTAAGTGAATAATCATTCTTCAACTTAACTAAAGGTTTCTTTATTTTGAAGTAATATTCTTCAAAGTGAAACAAAATTTCTTCGTTTCAACTTTTTGATTTTTTTAAATTGAAAATGTATTCCTCAATTTGACAAAGTGTATCCGAACTTTTCATCATTTTCACGTAATATTTTATTCAAGTTGAAAAAAAAAAATCTTCACTATTTAATGCACGTGCATTCCGTCGAATTGATAGAATATTCTTCAGTTCAATGGATTTTTTTCTTCAAATTTAGTATCATTTCTTTAATTTCACGCATATTATTTTTCATTTTAACGCTTTGCTTTATTCGAATTGATAGAAAAATTGTATGGATCTCTTCAAATTCGTGAGAAATCATTGCTAAATGGGTGCAAACAAACGTAGAACAATATGTAAAAAGCCGCAAAATTTTCGCGTTCAAATAACATTTCCTTAAAATCAAACAAATATAAATTTTTCAAAGACGAAATCAATTTTTTATGAAAATCTTATTTATGGTTTGCTTAACTTATTAATTAGTGCACTAACTTTTGGACTATTTTTATCATAAGTCGTCTCAATTTTATAAAAAAAGTTTTGTATAAATAACCAAACTAAATTAGATGACAATGGGTATAACAAATTGAACAAATTAAAAATCTTTAAACATAGGTCTATTACCAATAGAAACGAGTTCTGCTTTATTTAATCCCGTCGAAGTATACCACTATGTCCTTAGGTTCTAAGACAGTTCCAGCAACAATTACCAAGGGTTGAATGTTTTTGGGCTCATTCTGCCTTCGAAGAATCTCTTCCTCACATGCCGCTATACTGGGGTCCAACAAATAGGAAGCTTGCTTGTGAATCTCGTATTGAAAAGCGGGTATGGGTCTTATGTGTACTGCCAACTTTCGAGATCGGCACAAGGAGACTGTGTATCAAATCAAAAATTGCACAACAGCGACCGTCTGAAAAATATAAAAACAATATACTTTTAAATTATCTATTTTCTATACAGATGTTTTATCAAGTGTTTTTAATTACTGTAATAAATTTAACAAAATAACAAAACTTTTAAAAGTCTAGATCAATTTGTTAGTTTAGTTAAAAATTGTTTCGATAGATTAAATTCAATTGAATTGTATTCTTACGCTTTATAGAGTTTTTATTAAAGATTATTAATTATTAATAATTACCTATCTTAAAAGAATGATGCAACTTAATAATTTTTTTTCAAATACAACTGGATATTACTTACATATTGTATGTTTCCTTGTTTTTCACAACACTTGCGGTGTTAATATTTCTCAAACTTTCTTTTTCGTGATTACTCTGAATTTAAATTTGAACGACACAACTCACAATCACAACTCTACATGAGAACTTCACTTAAATTAATGAGACTTTGAGAACGGTTAAGCAAAATGAATAATTAAGAAATTTCTTCGTTTTGAAGAAAATTTCTTCAATTTGAATAAGACACTAATAGTCTAGTCAAATGGTGTTCAAAAGGGACTTGAAGTGGAAAGTTCTGGTGTAATTATTTTTTGTGGCTCCCTTTATGTTTTTGGGGTCGCTGAACACGAATCTGAAGTTGTCCAACAAAATTTTTCACGGCAAATATGAGAATTCGTCAAAAAACGTCGAAAATTTCGACATTTTTTGTCTTTTTTCCTTATTACTCAAAAATTATTTTTCTTTTGCAAAAAGCGCTTATGCAAAAATAAAGACAGTAAGATTACCTACAATCTACGCTTAAATCATTTTTTTGTACGACTTATGGTTTCTGCGGATTCAGTCGTTGAAAAACAGCCAAAAATCCGTCATTTTTAAAAAATTCCATAAACGATTTTTTTTTTGTTTTGTTTTCTTCATTACATGAAAAGTAGGCCATGAGTTATTATGTTATTTGCATTTTCTAATTGTAGTTGTCTAAAAGTATTATATAAACAGTCAAAATGTCCATTCAAAAGTGTTTCATTTGGACAAAGATTGGAGTATGGTGCAGTGAAGATGATCTTATGGACGCATACTGCAGTGGTAAGGCCGATTCTAACATATGGTTCGATTGTCTAGTGGCCCGCACTTAACAAGGCATATAACATCGACAAACTCAAAAAGGTTCAAAGAACAGCTAGTTTTGGTACCACATGTCTTGCCCATCGGATGCCTTAAGTGTTTTCTGCACCTCCTACCACTTGGTCTCCACATTAAATATCTAGTATCCTGCAGTGCCTTAAGACTTAAAGAATCAAATTCTTGAGTTGCTAAACCTTATGGTCACAGCAATATCACAAATTTGATTCCCACTGATATATTTTCAACTCCCACTGACTACTGTGCTCCTACAATGAGCCTCAGTAAAGATTTTAAAGTCTTATTCCCATCCAGAGGGGACTGGGATGATGACGCCGTGATGAGAGACGTAGACACAATTATCTATACTGATGGCTCAAAGATGGAGTGCGGTGTTGGTTCAGGAGTCTTCTCTGAGTCTTACAACATCTCTAAGTCATTTCGGCTACCAAATTTTGCTAATGTATTTCATGCTGAAATACTGACAATTAGGGAGGCATGCAAGATACCAAACCAAAATAGTAATACAGCCATCCTTACAGACAGTCAGGCGTCTGTGAAAGCCATTGATTCGGCTACTGATGAGCTCGCAAGTCTAAATATTAACCTCAAGGTCACTCTTATCTGGTTTCCTGGTCAAAGTGGCATTGAGGGAAATGAACGGGCAGATGAACTAGACAGGCAAGGATCAGCCCTTCACATCTCACTTTCGGAAAGAGTCAACATTCCCCTTGGAGTTGTGAAGGGCAATATATTGTCAATTTTCCTTAGGGAATCCAATCTTAGGTGGAGCAGTTTAACCAACTGCAAAATATCCAGAACAACCTGGCCCGCCTTTAATAAATCCCGAACAAATATCTCATGTGTAGACCCAAGCGGGACATAGCCAGGGTCGTAGCAACCTGCACTGGACACTGGTCAATTGGAAAACATGCGGCGAGGCTGGGTATTCCTTACAATACTCACTGTCACAGCTGTGGAGACCAGCAAGAAAAGGAAACAGTCCTTCATTTTCTCTGTAAATGTTCAGGGCTAGCCAGAATGAGAGGCACAATCGTTTGGAATGGCTTTTTTTGAGGACCTAAACGAACTTTCCGAAATGAAGATCAAAGACACTTTTCTAAACGCCACGAAATGGATCTGAGACGAAAATCGGTTGCGTTCTGCATCATGTTCCCCCCCAGATCCAAGGACCGTGAGTAATAGGAACCCGGGTTTCTGCGGGGCTTCATGATGCTCAATGGCAATGATGATCACACGGTCGGATCGATCGCGCTTCGTTGATATTTCACAACCTACTGAGCTCAGCATAATGTAGCAAGCTCGAAGCGAGATGCGATCTAATCGAGATGCGATCCAATCGAGTGAGTGTCCTATGACCCAACTCCTGTCTTTTGTACTGACTCACAAGGTACCTCAACCATACTTCACAGCCGTCCTATTTCAAAGCAAGGAACGCTTTTCTGGTTTCTTGGGGAAGATGATCTCCAACCCGCACTGGAGGAAATCTCACATCCAATCCAGGAACGGGACACCTGAGGAATAAGCCCCTCAGAGAATAAACCCGCAAATCCTCACTTTAGACTGCTTTCATACACAGGTCAAACGAGTTATTGTATCAAAACGGCGCAATCCAGTGATGATTGGGCAAAGAGCGAGTGTTACGCTCTTGTCACCATTTCTACCTACCATTTACCATCTATATAGCTTTTTTGGCAGGTTGTATGCACTTTCACTGATTTCTTACCTGCCAAAGAAGCTCCCTTTCCGTCTTTTCTCTTCTTGCTGGCTTGAAGGAGCGTTTCAATTGCTTTTTCATTCACCACTTTCACTGCACTATAATCCAATCTTTGTCACAAATAAAATACTTTTGAATGGACATTTTGACTGTTTGGAAAACTGAAACTTAGACAGTAAATCACTGCAATATAATACTTTTAGACAACTACAATTAGAAAATGCAAATAACATAATAACTCATGGCCTACTTTTTATGTAATGAAGAAAACAAAACAACAAAAAATCGTTTATGGAATTTTTTAAAAATGACGGATTTTTGGCTGTTTTTCAACGACTGTTTCCGCAGAAACCATAAGTCGTACAAAAAAATGATATAAGCGTAGATTGTAGGTAATCTTACTGTCTTTATTTTTGCATAAGCGCTTTTTGCAAAAGAAAAATAATTTTTGAGCAATAAGGAAAAAAGACAAAAAATGTCGAAATTTTCGACGTTTTTTGACGAATTCTCATATTTGCCGTGAAAAATTTTGTTGGACAACTTCAGATTCGTGTTCAGCGACACCAAAAACATAAAGAGAGCCACTAAAAATAATTACACCAGAACTTTCCACTTCAAACTACCATTTGACCTGACTATAAGCAGTATTAGAAGAATTTTCTTCATATTTAGGAAAATACAACAAATAATCCGTTAAACTGTTTAACCGCTTCAGTTTGTACAATAACAGGTTGAAGAAATATCATCAAGTTGACAAATTTCGTCAATGTGAAGAAAATGCTGGAGTGATTTCTTTTAAAATAATGAACAATGCAACAATTTATCATTTTGAGTACAGTTAAAGTAAAGATTGAAGAAAATTCTTCAAAAGGATTAATTTCTTGAATTTAAAGAAAAAATATTCCATCCAATGAAATTTCTTCAATTTGATGAAAATAAATCGAACGATTGGAATTGTTACGAAATTTCTTAAGTTTAAAGAAAATCTTGTCAATTTGTTTCAGTATACAATCACCATTTGAAGAAAATTCTTCAAGTTGATAAATTTCGTCAGTGTGAAGAAAATATTACCGTTTGAAATACTATATTATTAGCGTTTTAAAGTATACAATATAAATAAAATATACCGCTAAAAACCGATTTTCAAAAATGCAGATTTGTAGATATTCAAAGTCTTTACTTGGCAGCGAAGTGATTGAGAATCAAAGTAACGTAAAAACACAACAATGCGAAGTAAAAAAAAAAACAATAATTGTGTCAAAAACTAAATAATTCAATGAAAATAGGCACCCAAGAATGAAGTATAAGCTTCCAAAAAAACTATAACATTATACTAACATTCGTACCTGTAAGAGATTTTTATAAAATTAATTCATATAGAAAAATTGAATAATTACTGATGAATGAATTTAAACAAAATTCAATATTCTGATCAACCACAAATCTCATAGATAAGAAAAAAATGCAAACTTGAAAAAAGTAAAATTGACTTAACCTTCTCGACTTATCTTTTGTCATTTGAATCCAAAAACTAAATTTAAAAAGAACCGTTTCTTAATGAAACATATTTTTAACGTAAGTGAAGAAAAGAATAAAAAAATGTGTTTTTGAATAACTGATTCATTGAAAATTAACTAAATTTTCTCGTTAGTATGATAAAATTTCATTCGTTTGAATAAAATACTAAATCAAGCAGCATTTGAAGAAACCATGATCGTTTTGATTATTTAGTATTCAATTTGAAGAAAAGAATTATGAAAAAGTGTTGATTTGAATAATTGATTCTTCAAAATTTTAACGAAAATTTTTCGTCAATTTCACTTACAAGATGAGGTGGATCTAACGATTTCAGTTTGTCAACATGACAAAATTTCGTTTGATTGAATAAAAAACTAAATCATGCAGCATTTGAAGAAAATATGATCGTTTTGAATATTTGGTCTTCAATCTTCAATTTGAAGAAAACAAATATGAAACATTATTGGTAACTATAAATGAAAACTTCTTATCCTCGCACAAATCTAATTTTTATTAGTATAAACGTTTTCGAGAATTGTTGATTTGAATAATTGATTCTTCAAAAATTAACAAAATATTTTCGAACTATTAATTGCACTCTCGACTGTAGAAATACTGGCACTGAACCCAGCTTCTTCCCTTGGTTTAGCTATTTAAACCAACGAATTAGACGCAATCCTCAAAATGTTTCGTCTTTCACTTGCGGAGGTAGCAGGTTTTGTGCGTCCCTTCATATCGATACCATCTTTTTGTTTATTTTTCAGATTGTATAAAGGTCAAAGAAGAGATTCTGTTAATTTTTTCCGAAGTTTGATGTCCCGTCATGAAAACTATAAACTCCTGCGTACTCAACCGCGCCAAGAGCTTTTCCTCCACCCATTGTCCACTTTTTCTCAATTTTTTTGTGTAATGTCAAAGAAACCATGACATAAAACCCAAAAATAGCTTTAAAAGGTCTGACCTTCAACTAGTTCAAAGCAAAAATGATGATGAAGGTGGTGTACCTATTCAAATGAACCAAAAAAAAGGGCTACGATTTGCACATGGATTTAAAGAAAGGTTAGTGCGTAGGATTGGCATGCCGAAGGTTCTCCATGAGCTGTTGCGCCACCCCATTTATTTATTTATATTTAAAGAAATGATAATAAAACGTGTAATGACGGTAATTTTAAGATTGTGTGTTTTCTTATTCGCTCCTAAATTGGATGCTTTCTCTAATGCCATTTACAGAAATTCATTTAGTCCGCTCAATTCGGAGTTATAACGGTTTATCGCACTCGAAAATTTTGAACCTATTCAAATGAACGGGAGTGTATAAAAGACCACTTAAGTCCCAGGCCCAATGAGATAACTGAACAAAATAAATTTCATCTTAGTCTGCAACATAAAAGGTAACCTATCGCCAAATTTTTTGGTGCATATTTAATAGTGTCGAACGTTTTCTTTAGCTTAATTTTATTTGACATTTATCAGGGTGCAATCAAGAGAGAATGTTTCAAACTTCTAGAGCTCAGTCTGACCCAAGAAGTTTTATGCCTAAGCCAATGATGCGATTTTCTTCAAATTTTGAACTTAATGTTTTTTTGTAACTCTCCAGAGAGTTGCCACACAACCGCTAAGGAAAAGCTAATTGATCTCAAAAATGGCGATTTTGATGAAAAAAAATCAGTGTATTATTGTAGATATGGCGTATTTTCAGGTAAGAAAAAAAACTTACCAAAAACATTTATTAACGGTACCTGTCATATAACAGTTTTTTTTTATTTTCGGTTATCTCATTAGCAGCTCATCCGATTTCAATAAAATTTTTTGCACAAAAGCTTTGTTGGAATATAAAAAAAACTAAAAAACTGCATACCAATTTTTGGATTTTTTAAAAAATATTCCAATTTTTTTTTTGAAAATTCAATATTTTAAAAATGGGTTAATGAATTATTTTTAAATTTCAATTTTAAATGTATATTAATATAAACTCAAAATTCGCATACCAAACATTTAATTGAAAAATGTTAAAAAATGTTATACTGTATATAAAAATTAATATTTAAGAAAACGGCTCCAACGATTTAAATTTTTTTTGCTTATATTCATATTTTTCAAGAAATCAAATGGCATACTTGTTTTTGAGCTCTAAGTTATTTATCAGGCTGTTCATACAATTTAAAGAACGATTTAAAGCTTTTTAATACTTCGTCTATAAGTGCTTGAATATTTGTTGAAGTTCTTAAGTTCCCCACAACTTGAACATCAGAGCAATTACGTGCGATCCAGTCGTGCATTTTATTTTAATAATATACATACACATAATAGAGAAGTTTTAATCTTAAGAAAAGATTCGTAAGTTGGTACGGTTATTTATGTTTAATTTTATTTTATGTACATTCCCGGTATCAACATTTTGATTGAGAAAAAAGGCGGCAAGAGTAAAAAAAAATACATCTATGCAATGTACACAGCATAAAAATGTCATAGACGTTTGACCACCTACCGGACAACACCTCCTCGATATGTCAACTTCTTATTTACTATACCCGAACGATACTTACTATTGTGTTTTATTTTTGGAGGCGTCTCCGTGGCAAACCGCTTTTTCACCCGAACGATCTTCCAAGACGAAGCATAATAGAAAGAGCAAGTAAGTCCGCTCTGACAGAAATGTATACCGGACTTACCATAAAGGATCGATTTCTTTCTTTACGTAATTTTATAACTTCGCTCAAGGGACATGAAAAAGACGTGTGTTTCATTGTCATAAGATCGCTAGGACATTATTGATTTACTTACTTTTTTTTGGATATCGATATCGGTATTCATTTCTCCGCATAGGTCACAACCCATAATAATAAAAAAAAATATATTTGGAACTGCGACACTCTGAAACAATTTCACGTCTAAATGCACATTGTTGACCGCCTTTTCATGCCAATCAAAGGAAAATAAGAAGAAAAAAGAAGCAAAAGTATTGAAAAGAATAGAGTAATCGATTATCGCCATTTATAAGGACCTGTGCAGATTTTCAGTTTATTTTTTTTTTTTTCATCTGTATCTTTTTGTGGTCACCATCAGTCGGTATCATTAAGAGCGTTAATTCTTGTCATTGTCATCGAAAGTCCAATGACCATAGACCATTGTATGCCGATGAATTTCTTTGAACTACATAATTAATGCCTATACCTTCAGTTCGAACTGCTTGCTTGGAGTGTCGGCAAAAGTATCTCTGACCAAAGGGCATATCGCACGCTTTGTGTTCAGTGGTCTCGAAATATTCAAAGGTTCATTTAGGCGTGGAAGGATGATGTCGTAAAAAATTCAATCAATAATAATAATTTTTCTTATACAGATACAGAGAGCTGAGGTGAATTAAAAATGGATGATCCGTATATTTTGAAATAATTTTTCAATTGCAAAACTTAGATTTCTTTGGATTAGTTTCACAGGCACATGGAAATTGAAATTATTCTTAAGGTCATTTTTGGCGCTGAATTCAAGGCCGTAAGCCAAGAAATCCTTAGTTAGTTTCTGGTATTCACTTGAAAATGTATATAAAAAATAAATAAACGCCTAATATGGTATAACAGTAATCACATAAATTTTAAAAAGAGATTTCTCCGAGGACAAACAAGTAATAAAAGCTGAGTTTTGAAGAAAGAGATTAATATTATTAGGAATCCTTGGAAAATTTCTGGACTTGTAACTTAAAAGACTTATAAAAATTGCAAAAAAAAAAACTATACAAACTAAAATTAAACAACGGATTTCTCGGATGATATTGAAAATGTTCAAATGGATTTTCAAGAAGAAGATTATTTTTTTTTCAGGAATCATTGCGAATCAAATAGCGAAAACACTATTAATACTATAAAAATAGCCATTCCTTACATGACATTTTAACAACAAGTAAGTTTCAACAAAAATAAAGACCAAAATATTTTCTCACAGCAAATATGTTTTAAACTATTGCAATTCATATTTTGTTTTTATAAATTCCTTTGTTTTGAGCAACTTTGCTACTTTAAACTCTAACCGGGAGTGATTTGTGTAATATTTTTTGACTGCCATTCCTTTCCAGATATCCTCATATGTCTCAGGTCAAAAAGGCAAACCAAAATTCCTTGACGAAAGCCCTTTCAGACTGTTTTTTATATTATGTGTAACGTTTCTGCCTAAAACCCTAACCGGAAGTGATTTTGTATTATGTTTTTGAATGCCATCCCTCTCCAGATCTCCTCACAATACAAGACTCTTTTCAAAAAGGCAGGCGGAAATACCTCGACGGACACCCTGGCAGAAGTGCTTGATCAGGCAATGTGAAACAAGTACTTAAAGTTATATAACATAAATTAGATTTTCGCAAGGGGCTCCGCAAATTGATCTCGCACACGCCTCGTTTTGGTCTAGCGCCGCCTTTGACTGTGGGTCGGATGGATAAGACAATTTAGTGTATCCTCGAGGGCTAGTAGTGATTTTTTATCAATATTTCTTTCCTGTTCATTTCATTACGAAGCTTGGCTTTGTTAAAAGAAAATAGAGGCTAACCATTAAAAGGTCATGTTTTTCGTATAAATAGTAGATTACTAAAAAAAATGGAATAACCCAAAAAGTTTTTCTCTGTCCTCTAATTTTTTGAATAATCAGTAAAATTTGCTCGTGTTTGTTGTTTTCGGTGGAGCTCTGGGGGGGGGGGGAGTCATGGGGGTAATGACTGATAATGGATCCGACACTGACCCAGGGTCAGCTTATAACCATGGATAAACACCAACTCTATCGCCCACCCCTAATAAATGCACTGCCATTGGGCAACGGCGACTGAAAAACCCGAGGACGAAAATGTTAAACCTATTTTTATTATTAAGTTTTCATATAATCTTATTTGTATTTTAAATTTTATCGATTTATACCGTTAGGCCCCTTACCTATGTGCCAATTTTTTTTTTATTATTTATCAATTTACTGAGACTTTCACTTCGACAAATTCAAAAAAAATTTTTACGATTTGTATTTGGCTATACATCTTCTCATTATAAAACCAAGTTTTTGGGGTGCCCGGGATAAGGGGAAAGCCACCATCTGTGAAGTTAGCAGGGCAACTTTCACTCACGTCAAATGGGACCTTGGCAGGAATTTGCTGTTTTCTTGCATTTTGTTTGCATTTCTATTCCCGATTTGCAGTTCGCCAAATAAGGGTGTAATTGAATGACCTGCTAACTTCACTGTGAAGTTAGCAGGTCACATGGTGTATATCAGGAATCAAGCTTACCGGGAACTTGTAGTAAGGCTCCAAATTTGCAGTTGTTTTTTTTGCATTTCGATGATTGACGACTAGAAAAGTCAAAATGCGATACCTGGTGGCAGATAAAAACAACTCGATAACTACATTATGAACTGGCCGCCATAACAATTGCATGTATTTAACATTCAGGTAAAATAATTGTTTTATAAATAAAAATTGATGTTATTTCAATCAAAATATACTTAAATGACTTTATTTACATATTTCGTTCTATTTTATTTCAGTTTTCGAAAGAAAAAAAAAACCAACAGAAGAAAACATGGACAAAAAGAAAACATTCATAACCAGCCGACAGCCGTAAGTAACTACAGTATTTTATCTAAAACAAAAATATATTTACAAATTCTTCTTATTCTAATCAAGTGTACAACAGCGGTAGCTGCTCCTGAAATAATTCTCCGGGGTCCAAATGATTTCTTCTGCGACGAAATGGAAATATTTAAGTGCGATGTGCGTTGTGAAGAGTGTTGGGAATCAAAAAAGTTGTCGCTGGTGGATGATGTGTTGAAGTTGCCCTCTATTGCCACATCATTGAGTAACAATAAAGGAAGCAATTGGCGTAGAGCACATAAGCAATAAAAGATTCACGGACAATCCCAACCGATTTCTTACAAGCCGGTGAAGTTCGTGCACTCAAGACTCAATCCAGATGTTGAATTCTATGTTACTTCAGTGATCTTCAAAGTAATCAAGGGCAATAGACCTACATCCCTGGCCAGAATATTAAGAATGACACGATCACCAAGGAGGAATAATAGTTAAATATTCCTAAATTATTAAATAAACACGAACAATTTACGGGCGAGAGCACCTACGAAATCGTTTTCACTTTGCTTATACTTTAGGAAACACTTGGTTCGATTTCCAGCACAAATTTATGTGTAATTGCAAGTTTTACTTTATTATTTAATAAAAATATAGTTTTTATATTTATTAGAATAGTTTTTCTTCTTTTAATAAATAATTTCGGAAAAACACTTCACAAATCACATTATTTTTACAACAAATTTTGACATCTTATGTAGTTATCCTGTTGCAAGCTTTGCCCGGTAGAGTACTGCCTCCAGTCGTCAATAGACTTAGTTCAAAATCTGAAGTCCTCAATTTGATAAACAAAATCATACTGACCTGCTAACTTCACAGTGAAGTAAGCAGGTCACATGGTGTATATCAGGAACCAAGCATGCTAGGAATATGCAATAAGGCTCCAAATTCGCAGTTTTTTGCAATTCAAGAATAAGCTTGGTCAAAATTTTGAAATCCTTTATTTGAAAAAAATTTCATACTGAACTTCACAGTGAAGATAGTAGTAGTATCAATATGAAATTTTTTTCAAAAAAGGATTTCAAAATTTTGGCCTAGCCTATTCTTGAAATGAAAACAAACTGCAAATTTGGAGCCTTACTGCAAGTTCCTAGCATGCTTGGTTCTTGAGAAACACGATGTGACTTGCTTACTTCACTGTGAAGTAAGCAGGTCAGTGTGAAATTTGTTTCAGAAAAGGATGGAGTCCTTTGACCTGGCTTATTCTTGAAATGCAAAAAATTGAAAATTTAGAGCCATATTGCATGTTCCTAGCAAGCTTGGTTCCTGAGATACATCATGGGACTTGCTAACTTCACCCTTTCACAGTGAAGTCAGCAAGTCACTCAATTACACCCTTATTTGGCGAACTGGATAAATCGGGAATAGAAATGCAAATTCTTGTCAAGGTCCCATTTGCCTGGGCGAAAGTTGTCCTGCTTACTTCACAGACGTTAAATTGAATACTATTTCTTCAAAACCCCCATAAATGAGGTGGCAGAAATCGCTCGTGACCTTAAGAAACTTCAAGCCTTGATTTCAAATTTTCTAGAGCTGACCAATTTCTATGACAAGGTGACCATTTTTGACAAATTACTGACCATTCATATGACATACTTTTTTTTGCATTATCTCACACAATGGGGTGCCAAGTTTCAAGATCCCAGAGCTTACAAAATGGAGCAGTAGCTTTGAATTTTTCGATTATTCTCTTAAGACTTTTACAGTGGCTATATCTGCATGAATTTGGCTGAAGCTTAAATTAGGTGAAAATATTAGGAACAAGCTTTCTTATTTGCTTATGAATTTATTTAGTCTAAGACACCTGCTGTTTATTTGGTCAAAGCTTCGTTTTACCCACACAAAAATCAAATATTTATTTTTAAAACCTAAGATTGAAATTCGGGAAGCTATTATTCGTTCCTTGTATCCAATTTACTTTCTTTCATATTCAGTAATCATAAGATTAAACACTCTCCAAAACCTAGGTATGTACGACTATAATGTACGGAATTAAATCACAAGACTTTTTTATCTTGGAACCTTCTTCAAAATCAACCTTTTATTTTATCAAAAACTACTTCGATTTTATTCTGACATTATTACCCCTACATTATTGACACGCGATGACAACATTGATATAAGACACGGACCATTGGTATAAATACCAACCAGTTAACCCATTAACCGTCATGAAATCTATTTTTTTTTGTTATTATTTCTTGGAGAGTGCGGGCAATGAATGGGTATCACTTTATTTTTTTTTTTTTTGACAACGAACACGTGGATAGGTTTACTCAAACGTCAAACTAAACTACCGAAGCACTTAGCGCAGCAGTTACTTCAGAATTGATTCAGCAGATATGGCACACGATCGTGTTTATATAAAAAAAAAATCATTGAATAATCAGATTGGCATATCGGACTCGTCGAAGATTGAAGCTCCAAATATTATATTGTCTGATTTATTTTTTAACAACTTCCTCCAAAAAAGAAAAGATTAAATGCAAGTACCTTCCTATACCTCAATTTGAAAATTAGGAACTTGAAAAAAAATGTTGTTGTTTTCTTCTTTGAAAATCAAATAGCCTCGGCCTATGGAGAACACGTGACTATGAGAAGCCAGCTGGAAGTAAATTGTAATAAGAAATTTAGAAAATACGCATCAGTTGTGATTGAGACCACCACTAATTGATTTTTGAATCCAATTTTATGCCATTTAAACTCTGACACCACTTTTACTATTGGTGTGGTAGAGTTTAAACCTTGATCAGCGTAGGATACGAATAATTAGAAAAATTTCACAGAAAATTTTGTCCGCCTTCGTTTGAAGGAAGTGCAAAGAAAGGACACCTTTTTTTTCTTTTTTTGGTAGAAAAACCTTTTAAATTTGAGACTTTTTTCTAAGGTGCGTGAAATGTCCTACACGGTTAAAAATTCTGGGGTATTTTTTAATACAGCCTTTGTATTACAGCCGTATTCAATACAGAAAATATTACTTTTTAATATTCCGTAAATATTAAAGAAATTTTCTAATAATTTTGTATTACATTCTAATAGATTAGTATTAAAATTGTTATTTTTAATACCAAAAGGATTAAAAAGTAATCGAATGAAATAAAATATAATCTTTTGGCATTAAAATTTAATAACTTAAGTATATGCGTACATTTTTAATATAAAAAGTATTGAAATTTAATACAAATTGTATTAAAAATATCGGGACTCGTGAATTTTTAATACAAAATGTATTAAAATTTAATCAAAATTGTATTAAAATATTTGGGATTCGGGATTCGTGTGTTTTTAATACAAAAAGTATTAAAATTTAATACAAATTGTATTAAAAAATATCGGGACTCGCGTATTTTTAATACAAAATGTATTAAATTTTAATACAAATTGTATTAAAATATTCGGGATTCGGGATTTGTGTATTTTTAATACAAAAAGTATTAAAATTTAATACAAATTGTATTAAAATAGCAAGATGCGTATACTTTCAATACAACAGTATTAAAATCTAATACAATTTGTATTACAACAGGAAGCCATTAAAAGCAAGCATCAGCCATATTTAAATATGAAAATGAAGCATATGTTTTTAGTACCAAAGTATTAAAATTCAATACAAATTGTATTAAAACAGCAATAAAACAATAAATAAACAATTTAAATATGCATTATTTTGAAGGCGCGTTGAAATATTTCGAGGTAAAATATACAAATTAGTAGATAAAATTTCAATCGCATTAAGATTTTAGCTCTCACATATGTGAAAAAAATAAATATAATAATGCCACCATTAATTGACTTAGAAGATAAATACTCTTAGAAAAAAAGTCTTTCATTACTATTATTTTTGTAATATATTTTGTATTAATTTTCATGAAAAGCATCTAAAAATTAAATTTCAAGAAATAAAATATTATATTATAATACCTTTGTATTATTAAAATATAATACAGATTTCGTATTCCTTTGTAATATCTGATATTATTAAGTTTTAATATATTTTGTATTAACTTCCAAATTTTAATATTTGTCAAGTATTAAATTTCAATATATTTTTGGTGTTGTCATATATGTAACCCAGAAAATATTAAAAAGTACCCCAAAATTTTTAACCGTGTATGCTCAGAGATATACCTCCATGGAAAGTGTCGAATATGACACTTTCTCATTTTTGTTCTTCGTCGCCGGATTGTGTAGGCGATGGTTTTCTTTTTTTTTGCTGCAAAATTGTAACAAATTGTTAATTTGGGGTAAAAATATGAAATCCTAATCTGACAGGAAATATCTCAATTCTGTATATAATTTAATGGAATATCCTGTTTAAGATATTTGTAGATTTTTCCATCAGGGCTGTCCAAAAATATCGAAAATCATATAATTACTGCCAAGAGGTTTTATTTTTTCAGGAAGTAAGTGTTAGATTACCTGCTTTAGTCTTATACCACTTCTTCTGGGTAATTTAAAGATCACACGGTTAAAAATTTTGGGGTACTTTTTAATATTTTCTGGGTTACATATATGACAACACCAAAAATATATTGAAATTTAATACTTGACAAATATTAAAATTTGGAAGTTAATACAAAATATATTAAAACTTAATAATATCAGATATTACAAAGGAATACGAAATCTGTATTATATTTTAATAATACAAAGGTATTATAATATAATATTTTATTTCTTGAAATTTAATTTTTAGATGCTTTTCATGAAAATTAATACAAAATATATTACAAAAATAATAGTAATGAAAGACTTTTTTTCTAAGAGTATTTATCTTCTAAGTCAATTAATGGTGGCATTATTATATTTATTTTTTTCACATATGTGAGAGCTAAAATCTTAATGCGATTGAAATTTTATCTACTAATTTGTATATTTTACCTCGAAATATTTCAACGCGCCTTCAAAATAATGCATATTTAAATTGTTTATTTATTGTTTTATTGCTGTTTTAATACAATTTGTATTGAATTTTAATACTTTGGTACTAAAAACATATGCTTCATTTTCATATTTAAATATGGCTGATGCTTGCTTTTAATGGCTTCCTGTTGTAATACAAATTGTATTAGATTTTAATACTGTTGTATTGAAAGTATACGCATCTTGCTATTTTAATACAATTTGTATTAAATTTTAATACTTTTTGTATTAAAAACACACGAATCCCGAATCCCAAATATTTTAATACAATTTTGATTAAATTTTAATACATTTTGTATTAAAAATTCACGAGTCCCGATATTTTTAATACAATTTGTATTAAATTTCAATACTTTTTATATTAAAAATGTACGCATATACTTAAGTTATTAAATTTTAATGCCAAAAGATTATATTTTATTTCATTCGATTACTTTTTAATCCTTTTGGTATTAAAAATAACAATTTTAATACTAATCTATTAGAATGTAATACAAAATTATTAGAAAATTTCTTTAATATTTACGGAATATTAAAAAGTAATATTTTCTGTATTGAATACGGCTGTAATACAAAGGCTGTATTAAAAAATACCCCAGAATTTTTAACCGTGCACGTATTAATTTTCAAACAAATTTGGCATATTAGCAGATTTTCGTGATTAAGATGTTAATTTAAGAAATAATAACTTAAGAAAATTGAAGAAAAGGTGTACTGCATCCCAAAAAAGTAATAGCTAACGTGCCCTTGATTAGGGTATCTGAACTTTTACTTTTGACTTTTTTCTATATTTAGATATCCTTGTTTATGTATATGAAAAATAAATGTTTAATTTCTAATAATAAAATTTCATGTAATTTCCATTTTTTTGTTTGTGTGAAAATAAGAGACAAGATAGATTCATCATCATGAAGTAATGTTACCCCGATTTGGGCATAAGACACCAACAAATCAACTCCATTCTTCACGGTCTGTAGCTAGATATTGAAGCTGTGGTCACGTCTTTCTCTAAGAACCTGCTACTGCTAAGACTATTGATTTCCATGTTGTTCTTGGTCCTTTAACCCACCGTATTTAGGGAAGCTTTTCAATGGAGCAAAACACAGTAATGATAATGAATCTGCTGACTGGAATTTTTTCAATACCAGTAAAAATTATATACAGAAACCAAACAACCTATGCAAAAAGGGCAGCCTGAAGAAAATTTTGCACAGACATTGAGTATCTAAATGAAGCTGCTAGCCTAAGGAAAGTCATGTCAAAGGTTTACACTCATCCGGGTTTTCTAAAAAGACCTAATAAAACCTTGACAGACTCTTGGTCCGAGACTTTAGAGTCACTTTTGAGCACTCTCTTCCCAGGATGTACTATTAAAACATTTCCTTTGGACAGAGGCGTCAACGTAAAAGTAATCTCTAACATCGGTGACCAAACCTTAGATAGTAGAAAGGTGGCTGGGGCCTGGGGCCCTCAACTCCTTTTCAACATACAAGTCTGCAAGGCCTTATGGAATTCCTCCAATTATGCTCTACAGCTCAAAGACTATTGTTCCGATTCTGATGATCATTTTTAAGGGTTGTCTTAGCATCACCTATGTTCCTTCTAGTTGTATAGAGAAGTCAATCTCATTTTTATTCCGAAAGCTGGCAAACCCCACCCACAAAAAATCGAGGGATTTTAGGCCGATAAATAAATAAATAAATTGGGTAGCATAACAGCTCATGGAGAGCCAGGGCCTAGAGACTTACAACTCTCAACCAATCCTGTGTGCGTGTTGTTGGCAGGAATGGAGGGGACCTACAGTTTTTTTTCCAAGTCCAAATGGCTAGATGAGAAGCATTTATTCATGATAAGTATACTCTTGGAGAATTTTTCAGTTCCTCGCAAGTGGTAGTACCTCGGATAAGAAATTTCTGTTTTTAGGCGTGCGAGCCTGGGAATTGAACACACACCTTCGGCATGACAGTCCAACGCACTAACCATTATGTCACGAGGTACAACATTTCTCGTTAGGCCGATAAGCATATCCTCTTTTCTTCTCAAGACATTAGAAGGGCTAGTAGAGACTCATATTCGCCTAAAACTATATGATGGATGGCGTGCTTTCACAGGCTCAACTAACAAAATTGCTTCGCATTTCAGACATTATAGTATTATTTGTTTCTATAGCGCTCCTATTACCTCTCTGACGGGTAGTTAATTCCTTATTGGAGCCTGTCCTTAAATATTTTCTGGTGCAAATTATATCAGCTTGATAGCAGCGATATACCAATGTTTCTTTAATCTCTCTATATTGCTCTTATGAAATGACGACGGAGCTTTCGCTTCTTTAGTCATCCTGTAAAACTATTATACAATCTCTTTGTTAGTTTCTGTTACTTGCTAAGTGCAGCCACAACCCATTTCTGCTATACTAGGGAAAACACAAACCACTTCTGGTATACTAAAGAGTATAGCCACGAACCAGCAGTGTGGAGAAAGTGCATAAGTTTTTTTTTCATCGTAAATATATTCTTCCATGGCCAAGAGGTTAGCGTGTGGTGGACTTTCAGTATGAGAGGACCATGGTTCGAATCCCACAGAAACAAATAAATAAAAATAAACTCTAAGATTGCATTTCAGAAAAAAAACTTTCAAATAAAATATCAGCAAATAAATAAAAAAAAAAAAAAATAAAATAAAATAAAATATAAATAATAAATATAAATAAATTGTGAAATATTTTTTTTATCTTTCCACCTTCTTCTATAAGATCTCTCAGTTGAATCCAGCAAGTGTTTTTCGGGACAACTGAATTTACTCCATAAAGGTACAATAGGAGCTTAAACAGTGCGTCTTTTTAATTCTATGGACTATAATCTAGACTATCTATGCTTTATTTCTTTTTTTATTTGAAAGTACAATCCTCCCGGTTAATAATGGAAAATAATTTCATTCAAGTGGCTGCTTCGCTAAGTGGGCCTGCGATCAACTTAGAGAAGATGCCGATTTTGCCAAAAAAATCATGCTTTCAGATGAAGCTCATGTTGATCTTGGCGGGTATGTAAACAAGCAAAATTTTCTTATTTGGGGCACAAAACGAACCCGCACGCCATGAAAAGCCGATACACTCAAAACGAGTCACTGTTTGGTGCGGATTTTGGTACAGAGGCATAATTGGGCCATTTTTCTTCGAGTGGCCGTTACAGTCAAGGCGATCGTTATCGGGCCATGTTGAACGAATTTTTGTTCACAAAAATTGAAGAGGAGGATATTGGCAACATTTGGTTTCAACAGGACGGCGCTATGTGCCACACAGCCGAAGCTACACTCCATGCAGTAGTAGCATTTTCAAAAAAAAAAAGTTATTTGGCGGGCCCTTTAGAAGCGACCTTTAAAAATGTTGATAACAGCGCAATTTGCCCTGAACTCCATCAATATTAATCCATTACTGAAAAACTAGATTTTCTCCATGCTTCAAACAAGACTTATTAATGCAGAAATAGGTGATACCAAGTTAAAATACAGAACATGAAGGGGAACTCCGTAGGGTGGAAAACTATCTCTTCTGCTTTGGCCTTAAATTAGGAAACGAGTCTATAAACCATGATTAAAATTCAAAGACTGGCTGGTTTTTGCACAACCAGTGCCTTTAGACCCACACCAACGGCGCAGCCCTAGAAACTTTTCTTTCACTAGCCCCACTCGATCTGTTTACGAAAGAGCTAGTGGCTTGAAGTGCTTTAAGACTTCAGAAGTGTAAAAATTTGAAAGAGGGTCACTACGGTCATAGAACTATAGTGAATTTCACAGATTCATTAACATTCAAACAGACTACGTTACACTGCACATTGATTTTAACCCAGTAGCCATAAGAGATATCCCAATCCCAACCAGTGAAATTTGGGATGTAAACCGGGGACAAAAATACAAATCAGGTTCCAAACATTCGAAGGGATTCGGTCAAGTATCTACTCAGACAACCCACCTATAAGCAGATCTATAAAGCTTCCAGATTTTTGCAACTTATAACAAGTGAAACTACTTGTGAAGCCGCAAAACATCTCTCCTCACGTGAAATCATCATCATCATCAAGTCCTGTAACCCCGGTTGGGGCATAGGGCGCCAACAAATCGTTTCCATCCTTCTCGGTCTGCAGATAGATATTTTAACTGCGGCCACGTCTTTCTCTGGGAGTCTGCTTCTGCTAGAACTGTTGATTTCCATGTTGTTCTTGGTCTTCCAACCCGCCGTGCACCCTGAGGATTCCATTCAAATGACTGCTTTGCAATTTCATCGTTTGGTTTCCTCAGTGTGTGACCAATCCATTGCCATTTACGCTTTCTTATGTCAACGTCCAGCCGCTCCTGGCTTGTCCTGCGCCACAATTCCTCGTTTGATATAATTTGTGGCCAGCGAATTTTTAGAATATGGCGTAGACAACGGTTCACAAAAGCCTGCAATTTCTTTGAGATGGTAGTTGTGACTTTCCAGGTTTCGCAAGCATATAACAGCACGGATTTGACATTGGATTCGAAGAATCTCAACTTTGTGCGCAAGGAGATTTGACATGATTTCCAAATTTGGGAGAGAGAACCGAAGGCTGCGCGAGCTTTATTTATTCTACTTTGAACGTCCAGATCAGTACCACCATTTGCTGAAACAATACTTCCAAGGTAGTTAAATTGTTCAACCTCTTCAACTGGCGTCTCCTGTATTAAAATACGCTGATGTGTGGAGCGGCCTGTGAGCATTATTTTTGTCTTTTTGCTATTTATTTTCAGACCACTCGCCTCTCCTTTTACCTTCAGAGCTTGACACATCCCGTTCAGCCCGCTGATGTTATTTGCCAAGAGACATATATCATCGGCATAGTCTAAGTGGCTAAGCCTTTCAAATGGTCTCCATTGAATGCCCTGCCTCTCTGATGTTCCAACGCTGGCCGTCAAGACATCTTCAATCGCCAGTAGAAAGAGAATTGGCGATAGAACATCTCCCTGTCTCACACCCTGCCGCACTTCGAAAGAGTCGGATAGCTGCCCATTGTGTAAAACTAGTGTTGCTTAAACATCGATAGTCTATCGATAGTATCGATAGTAAAAAACTATCGCGTACATCGATAGTTTTGAAAAACTATCGATAGTTTCAATAATTCGAAATTGTGCAATGAAAGGCTTGTGACCATACAGTTTTAAAGCAAAAAAAGTATGATAGTTTAAGGTTGTCTATTGTCTCCATCATTTTTTTTTTGTTTATACTGAAATCCTGACATTAATGTCGTTTTCAATTGGATTTTCTGACTGTTCTACAACATTTTTGATTCCAATAGAATATGAAAACATCTTGCTGTCAAACTTACACACACAAGACACAATACTGAATGACACCATCACTTTTGACAAATAGTGCGATGAAAAACTGTATGTGTATGCGTGTGTTCCAAATCTACTCCTTCTTCAAATCGGGAACAGAAAAATACTCTGAAAACAGTACTCCGAACAACCAATCGAAGGCTTTTGGGATATGCAGTGAAAATGGAGAAGAAAAGGCGTACTCCCAACGTCCAATCGAAAATGGCATAAGACTATGGTTTTGTTGGTTTAAGAGCTACAAGACGTCAAATACATATGTGAATAGTTGAAACCAAAGATAGGTTATATAGGTACTTGAAACTGTTAAAATGCAAAAAATACTAAACGAAAATACAGTAGCCGCTTTATTTGTGAAACTCGAAATGGTGTTCTATCCACAATAATGAACACACAAAATTTTATATAAAAATGTATTTTTATACAAATTTCTAGCAAATATTTAACATTGCTTAAAATCACTGAGGAGTTGTTTTCATTTTTTTGTTTAAACCTCATTGACAGCTTTGGTAAACGCTTAAATAAATTTAAAAATATTCACATCGAACAAAATGTGCACTTTGGGTCGAATTCATCTTTAGAAAGCCCTTTTAAACTCCCGCTTGAAAGAGTGAACAATATCGAAAGGGTGAACAGCCTTGGTTTTTAATATTTCGCTATATCGAGCGTCTACTGTAGTTTTGAATGAGCTTAAACTAAATAATTATTATCATTTAAATTCAATTTTTAAAAAGAAATTTTGAAACCGTTTTATAACAAAATATATTTTTTTCTTTTCAAAAATCATATCTCATTTTATAATTCAATTGATTTTGCAATAGAAGTTTTTTTAAGGCATTTTAAAAATGTGTGTAATTCATTTGGTAAAACTATCGATAGTATCGATACTATCGATAGTTTTTTGTAAAAATATCGATACTATCGGAAATCGAAACTATCGATGTTTAAGCAACACTATGTAAAACAAAGCATCTTGCGTTGTTATAGGACTCTCTTATAATGGCAACAATTTTTGGGGGAATTCCTCTACCAAGAAGTGATCTCCATATACATTCACGGTTGACTCGGTCAAAGGCCTTCTCAAAATCCACAAACATGAGGTAAAGCGGCGATTGAAACTCCGCAGACTGCTCAAGAACGATACGCAGAGTGTTGATATGGTCGACACAAGACCGCCCACTGCGGAAACCAGCTTGATGCCTCTTGAGTGTAGACTCGATTCTAACCTTTATCCGCTCCAGAATGATGGTTGCCATTAATTTTGGAAAAACGGACAAAACTGTAATACCTCGCCAGTTGTTGCAATTCTTAAGATCACCTTTCTTTGGCAACTTAACAATTACACCATCCTTCCAGTCGCTGGGATAGATTTCATTTTCCCACACAGCTTGTATCAACGGGTGTAAAATACTAGCCGTTCTGACAGGGTCAGCTTTCAGGAACTCGGCTGGTATACCATCAAGTCCAGCTGCTTTGTTGTTTTTGAGAAGATTTATCGAAGATTGAATTTCCAGTACTGTAGGGGGCTCGATGTCAATACCCCTATATGATCTACGCATCTCGTTAAGCTGGGGCACTTCAGCACTCTGCTCGACAGAATCCTCATTAAGCAAGGCACAAAAGTGCTCCTTCCACCTGCGCAGCTGATCCTCGATTGATACCAAAAGTGTACCATCCACATCCATTACAGGATGATTGGTGTTGGTTTTCTTCCCGACAACTTCCTTGGATATTTGGTACAATTCCCTCATGTCTCCTCTTCTTGCAGCGTTTTCCGCATTTTCTGCGAGACCGTCTAACCTCACCCTCTTGTCTCGTCTCACACAGCGATAGACCATCTTATGTGCTAAGCGATACTCTCTTCGCAATTCAGCCTTTCGTTGAGCATCTGCTTCGGCATTTATTTGCATCTTCAACGATTTGCGAAGCTCGATTTTGTCCCAGGTGTCTTGGGATATCCAAGAGTCTCTAACTCTCGACTGCTTGGGTACAGTTCCGGATCCAGCATCCATAAAAACACTTTTTATATCACCCCACATCTCATCAATTGTTGAATGTTGTATTCCGTTTAATGACGAAGCTCTGTCGTTAAGGTTGGTGACATAGTTACGACATATGTTGGGATCACTTAAAGCATTTGTATTGAACTTCGAATTCCTTGCTGCACCCTGTGATTGACGTTGTACAGCTGCCGTTCGTAGCTTGAGACTCATGAGAACCAAATGATGGTCGCTTCCAATGTCGGCATTTCTTATGCTCCAAACATCGCACATTGACTTCCTCCATCGCTGCTGAATCATGATGTGGTCAATTTGGTTTTCAGTTTGACCATCCGGATGTACCCAGGTGATTTTGTTGCAAGTCTTATGTTTAAACACAGTACCACCCAGTACAAGACGAAATAATAAACAAAAATATTGACATGGGTTGGGGCCGAAATTCTGTACGGGTAATAATTCTGCTTTCAAAGCTATGCATGTAAAAGTTCTGTTTTTTTAAATTCTGGTTGTACAAAATTCTGCATGACCAAAATTCTGTTTTTCAATATTCTGTATTTCAAAATTCTGTCTGTTCAAAATTCAGTCATTAAAAACTCTGCTTCTCAAAATTCTATTTCTAAAATCATAAAAAAATCAACAATGAGAATTTTTCTTAGACAGAATTACAGTTTTCATAAGCAGAATTTTGGTAGGCGGATTTTTTACCGGACAGAATTTTTACATACAGAGTTTTGGCTAAACAGAATTTAGACCAGACAGAATTTAAAAAAATAAATAGAATTTTAACCAAACAGAATTTTGAAAACCAGAATTCCGACCCGCTCTCTGTTGGCATTTTTATAGATAGCCAGGCGGCAGATAAAGGCATTTCCTCAATCACCATAAACTTAAAACGGATAGAACGTTGCCGGTATGAGTTAAACCAAGGAATTAAAGTTACCAAAAAGTCGCATCTCATACAAATTTGTTGGGTTCCAACATTGGAACCCGAAAAAATGTATCCTCTCTTATACTGTCAGTTCATTATTTGTGTACTGCGGTATGTGCAACACATTTCAAATTTAACATTTAGATTTTCAGATTTCTGAATTTTCCAAACCTCTGATTGGCCAGAACTCAGAAATCTGAATATTCAGTACTGAAATTGAAGCATGGAATCAATTTTTTTTGTTGTTCATTATTTGACAACTGGTTTTTGGCAGCATGCACAGTATGGGTCCCAGATGAGCTGGCCAAAAACGGCGTATCTCTTGATCCGAGCCAAACCAATTTTTCGGTGCTTGTGCTACTGGAACAAGAAAAAAGTTCAACATTTTTTAAAGTTCAATGTCAAATTTCGTTTCATCAACTTTAAATTAAGCTTAGTATCGGTATATTTGGACTTTTGATGCAAACAATATTTATAGAAACATCATCATTTTGTTAGCCACTTTTTGTAATCATTACTCAAAAAAAAATTCTAAAATTTCATTACTCAAATTCACTTCCAGATTAAAGATTTCGATTTTTTGGCCTTTAATATCTTGAAATTCAAAAATTTTATATTTATATCCATAAAATTTTCATACGTACGTAGTTTTTATTAATATGTATATCAAACCAGGCTTTTTGGACAAACTAGCTATGGAATATATTTAGGTATAACACAATAAACCAATCTTATAATAATTTTTCTCTTATTCATACAAATATTTGGTATATTAAGTGCTAATTAAGGGCTGAGATAAATTCTTCCTCAAACCTCAACCAATCTTGAATTTCTCGGAAAGTGTAAAAATCTATGTTTTTCTTAATCTTAGAAATTGATCTCTTAGAGTTTTCTTTCAAATTAAGAGGAAGAAGTAACACAACTAAAACCAAAAGTACTTTATCTTTATGTACCCTCATATTACACGAAACTACAGGAGATCTTCAAAAATAATCAAGAGCAATACTGGCAACCTAATTAGGTACCTACCTAAATTTCGTACACGTCGTTTGGCCATAACTTATTTAGGAAAATGATCCCTGCAGGTTGTAATCTCTGCACATCTTTATAACACGAGTTTATGTTGTTATTTAGTGTTTTGAAAAGCATTTTGTCAACGAACTATATACATAAAGTCCATTTATAAGTCTTCCAGGATGATCAACTGATCACCTTTACACCTGAAATCGGATTTTATCCAGAAATCCTAGCAAGTGAATTTATTACTTTCGGATTCATTCTCATGGCATATCGACAAAATCTATACTTATCATTTAAGACCTAATGCGAGGTAGATTAGAGGAAATAAGATTTGTGTCCTAATTCGTAGAAAAAATAATTTTTATTCGAATCATAGTTTCCTTTTTTCCATAATAATTATCTACCATCCATAGGATATTCATTTACATAAATATTTCCTAAGCTAAGAGCATGTCGGTTGATATCCTTGTAATTATCATCGATATTAATATTTTTTTGTAATAATTTTAATAAGAAAAAGGTGTTTATTCGGAAATGAATTAATCTCAATTTCGAAGGGTAATTACGGTAAGTGCACGAATTAATCTATAAGTTCTAAAAAAAATAGGCGGATCTAATTTATTGGTCCTTTTGCTTATACGATTACAAAACATCCGATCAATGGTGTGGTCAAGAATTTTAGATTTATATCATTTCGATCGAAACATTTTGAGGACGGAAATACAAAACAAAGTTGTAGGTGTGGATATAGGCAGTTAAAAGGGAAACTGCTATAAGTAGGCTAGTTTTCCATCCTACCGTTTTATATATTTTTCTTTGATAAAAGAATACCGCTTCATATATTACATACAAAGGTCCTGAGCGGAAATTTTCTTTTGATGGTGTTTCAATTAAACAAAAAAAAAATGTGTAGGTATGAGGTCCAATATTAGAAGTTAAGTAGAAAGAATATCTTCTTGTCCTTGAAAATATTTCTGACATGATTCTAAAAGAGTTTTTAATAAAAATAAAAAAAATTCATTTATAGATATTCAGTGTTCACTTGTTAAACCTTAGATTTACCCTAAGGCCAACTATAGGCCCAGGCCCAGGGCATCAGGACTCAGGACAGACAAGGCAGCAAAAAAATGCAACTGAATCCAAATTAAGATTGAAAGACTGTCATATTTATAAATTGGGTGGCGCAACACACCATTCCTGGTGTGCGTGTTGTTGGCAGGAATGGAGGGGACCTACAGTCTTTTGCCGAGTCCAAACGGCTAAATGAGAAGCACTTTTTCATGACAAGTATATACTATTGGAGGATTTGTCGGATAAAACATTTTGGTTTTTAGGTGGCATATTTGACAAAAGGCAATACTTCACGAAATTCTACTTCTGGTTCAAGTACAAATAAGTATTCTTTTCAAATGTGTGTGAAGTTAGTCTCCCTTTTTGAATTTTGTTCCAGATTGTTCCCGATTTGTTCCGGATTGCCGATTTATTTTGAAAAATTATTAAACAATGAGGGTTTTGATGCAGCCAAGCAACCGTTTCAACTGTAATTAACAGATTGTTTTAATGATGTCCCAAGTTTTTTAACCACTATCTATTTTCAAAATTTCAAAACATATGGGCAAAATTCGAAAAAAAAAATTGTTTTATAAATTCTTACTTTTAAAATTTGTTTTCGAGTCTCAAAAAGTGTTCGAAGCATTGTTCCAAAAAATTAAAATTAAACTATAATTAAAAAGATATTCGATTTTTTTTATTTTCAAAATGCAAGCTACAATATTCTTTTTTTATTTTTGATTTTAAATATCTAATAGTACAATAATAATATTTAATAATAAATAAACCTTAAGGCGACCTTTAAAAAATATCTTCAAGTTTTTGAATATTGTAAAGAAATCTATAATTCTGGTTTTCTAAAAATGTTTGAAATACTAAAAATTTTGTATGACCTTCAGGGCCAATTTTTCACATCAAATCAGAGTAAGCTAATCTTGAAAATAAATTAAGCCCCAGTTCAATCATGAACAGTTTTTCAGTTGAGGATTACCTTATCTTTCAGTTGTCAAAAATGTATTGTCACCTATGCGCGACACAACGGATATCTACACCAAATTACACAGGTTTATAAGGTTTTTGACACGACTAAGTAAGAGTTGATCTAAGGGTAATTTTTCGGGTTTAACTCAAATCCGTTATCCGTTTTTCGCTATCAGCTCTGGTTTTCGAGATATTACCGTTAGAAAGGGCCAAAAAAACATTTTCTATGCGAATTGATTTTTTTTTTTTTTAATTTTACAGATTTCTGAAAATACTAATCTTAGTCTTCGAATGAAGAAACACAGCGAGCGAAACGCAGCTCGTGGAGAACCTTCTGCGATGAAATAGAAGGCACCAATGAATCAGCTAGACTAAGGAAAATTCTCTCCAAAGAGCCATCTACCTTAGGTTCCTTAAAAGAACCAAGTGGACGCTGGACTGAATCATCCAGTGAAACTCTAAAACTCTTAGTTAATGCTCACTTTCCCGGGTGTAGCTCTAACCCAAGCTATAACCAGGGAACTGAGATATATACAGAGCACAGAACACCGCCGGACATTGTAACGGAAGACAAGATTAAATGGGCAATAAACTCTTTCTCCCCTTACAAATCCCCGGGACTAGATGGCATCTTTCCAATGATGTTACAAAAAAGTGAAAACCTGATTACTTCACACCTGAAAAACATATTCTCAAGTAGCCTCAGATGGGGATATGTACCTCAAGCATGGCGTGAAGTCAAGGTTGTATTTATCCCGAAGGCTGGTAAACCCAGCCATACGGAAGCTAAAGACTATAGACCAATCAGTCTCACGTCGTTTACTCTTAAAACTTTCGAGAGACTGTTGGACATCTATATTCGCAGGTCACTGAACCCGGAGGTGATTTCTCCAATGCAGTATGCCTATACGAAAGGCAAAAGCGTAGAAACTGCACTTCACTGTGTTGTTAATACAATTGAAAAAACTCTCAAAGACAAGGAATACACTCTTGCTGCCTTCCTAGATATTGAAGGAGCATTCAATAATGTGGAAAATGATGCAGTTAAGAGAGCCCTTGTAGAGCTGAATATAGAAAAGTCAATTATAAATTGGACTATGTGCATGTTAAAAAACAGGCATATTAATACAGAACTTGGATAATCACGTTTAATAGTATCCACATCCAGAGGAACACCCTAGGGAGGGGTGCTTTCTCCGCTTCTTTGGATACTAGTCATGAACGAAATTCTTGTAAAATTAAAATATAGTGGAGTCAAAGAAATAGCTTATGCAGATGACCTAGTACTACTTGCGACAGGTAAATTCCCATCCACTATTAGTGAACAAATAGAATATGCCCTGTCAAAGGTCAACACATGGGCAAAGAATTGTGGTCTAATGGTCAATCCATTGAAAACTGAATTGGTTCTCTTCACTAACAGAAGAAAAATACCAATGTTTAGATTACCATCAATTGCAGGGACTCCACTCAAAATCTCGGATCAGGCCAAATACTTGGGTGTGCGTGTGATCCTTGATAAGAAACTGAACTGGAGTCTCAACACTAAAGAGAGAGCAAAGAAAGCTATGGTTGCGTTCTATTCCTGCAACAGGATCTTTGGTAAATCCTGGGGACCCAATCCAAAAATTATCAGGTGGATGTACACGGCAATAGTTAGACCGATACTTACCTACGGTAATTTAGTTTGGTGGAACGCGACTGAGAAAGCAACAAACCTGAAAACCTTGACAAAAGTTCAAAGATTAGCATGCGTAGGTATTACGGGGGCGTTGAAAACCACTCCCACAGCGGGACTGGAAGCTATACTCAACTTGAGACCCCTAGATCTATTCGTGCAAGAATCTGCAGCATACAGTGCCCTGCGCCTAAGCCAGACTAAATGCTGGAAGCAAAGCACTTCAGGCCATACTCAGATTCTGCAGAGATATGTGGGAAATAATGTTTGCACAGACTACACAACACCCCATTTAAACTTCAACAGACCCTTCACTACCTCTTTTCCTAATAGAGAGGAGTGGGAAAACAACCAACCTTTCAGTAATGCATCTACGATAACTGTCTTCACTGATGGTTCGAAGATGGACACTGGAGTTGGTGCAGGAATTTTCTCGGAAACTCTGGGACTAGCTAGCTCCTTCAGATTTCCGGACTTTTGCAGTGTCTTCCAAGCCGAGGTCTTGGCAGTGACAAAAGCAGCTACGCAAATATCAATGATGTCGATACCACGAGCTGATATCACCCTCTTTATTGATAGCCAAGCAGCAATAAAAGCAATTTCTGCCACCGAGATACATTCGAAGCTTGTGACCTGCTGTCGCGAAGAGCTTAGAGTTCTTGGCATGCAGCATCACATTAGACTCTGCTGGGTTCCCGGTCACAGTGATGTACAGGGAAACGAGAGAGCTGATGAGCTGGCGAGAACGGGTTTGTCGCTTGATTCAAGTCAAGCCGAACAACACATCAAAGTACCAACCTGTAGCATCAAACAGGATATTGGTAACAAAATATTAGAAAAAACCATGAAAGATGGAATCTGCTTGAAACATGCGCCACAACTAGAATGTTATGGCCAAATTTCAATAAGCAGAGAACAGACAAAATTATGCAAATGGACTAGAAACATCTCCGTTCCCTTGTCAGCATAATCACCGGACACAACCTACTGAGATACCATAAAAAGAAAATGAGGCTCAGTACTGATGACCTTTGCAGAGGATGCAGTGGCGAAGAAGCACATGAGGATACCTTACACTTCCTTTGCCACTGCCCAGCACTCTATCATTTAAGAAAGAAACACCTAGGAAATCATTTCTATGACGACCTAGAGGAACTTTGTGGAACTTCGGCTAATAGCCTTCTGAATTTCATCAACGCCTCTAAATGGCTTGACTGCTAACAGAACACATAGGTTTTTACATAAAGTGGAATACCATTTCATACGGTATCACAAAGGATCTACATAGATGATAGATCTAAGTGTGACGGTAAAAAAAAAACTCAAAATGAAAAATAGCGTTCTAGGGAGGTACTGTTAATAGTTGCTAATAGTGTTTTTTTTTAATATTTTAGAACTCCGAAAAAATTTTATCAACATCGTAGGAGTTGCTTTCACGTAAGAAGAGATATTTGCAGAAAAAAATATTTTAAAATGTGTCAAAAAACCTGAGTTAAATATTAAGTTTTAAAAAAATCAACTGAGTCGTTTCCGAATTATTGAGTTTTCAAAAAAAAACTGAATAGCCGCGTTTTACTTTCGCTCATAACCCATATGGTTCACCTCGTGAAAAGAAAACGATGCGGGTTATTGCAAAAACAGTGCTGTATATCAGTCTCTTTTTTTCTTATATTTATTTGTTTTTTATGAAAACATTTGTTTTTTTTTCCTCTCTATTTTTAACACTACTGACAAATCGCTGACATTATTCACAATGGTAAATAGCCCTCTGCCGGTCAGAGTGAAAACCTCTATCTGGGGTTATTGAAATTAACCTCGATAGAAACCAAGCTCCCATGTTGTTTTTGTAATACATGTTAAAAGATAACCTCGACCCAGACCCAGAGATAATAAAACGCAGCTAATATTTGTTTAAGATGACAATGAAATTTTTGTATGCAATACTATTTAAACTTTTTGAGAGCTTCTGCATAAAAAGAAAATCTTCAATCCAATCATACGGTTTTCAAGAAAATCGAAATTAAAAAAACGGTTAGTTTTGGGAGGCACATACGTACCATTAGAAACCAATAGCCTTCACTAAAAGTAATTTATTGATTTTTTTTTTAAGTTGCGGAGATTTTTTTGAGAAAAAAATAAGATTTTGTAAAATTGCTTAAGAAAAATTATATGGTAGATACCGTTATTTTTGGTTAAAAAAATAAAATAACATGTAGGGAGGATCACCAAAAACCACTGTGCACTAAGTTTGAAGAAAATCGAACCAGCCGTTTATCCTTTGCCGAAAGACATGCATAAGAATTGAGAGATCCATTACTAAGAAACTGTTTGAGAAGGTTCTAGCTGGACCACGTCAGTCACCACAATCTATTTTCATCGGTTCAGTCGGGTTTCCGTCCAAATCATAGCTTTCTATAGTAGAACGAAGCTTAGATAGGGGTGTGTGGCTTGACATTTTTGTACATATTTTGATTATTTCGGAAGTTGTTTTAAAGAAACCAAAACATTCTTTCTTTATATAGCAAGTAAAACTAACCCAAGGAGGACCCAATGAAGAAATCAGTCATTTTCAAAAATTAAATAAAACATGGAATAAAATTCTTTATATTTTTTTCGAACAAAAGCAGATGATTGTGACGTCGTGTTTTTCATCTGTATATCGAGAAGATTGATAATAAATAAAAGAAAAACAAAACAAACAAAATATCTTCTCCTGCCTCCAAGTGCGTGCCAATCGACCCTCAAGCATCAACCAGGTGAGCACGTAGAAATAAATTAAATTAAAAATTTGCACTGAGTAATTGCTATCGTATTGGGTGTCCATGCCACCATAATGATGACACCTCAATTTATCCGAATTCATCCAACTTCTTGGAATATATCTACCAAGTAGGTACACTAACAGAGAATTGATATTATATATTATTTTTTGTTGTTTCTTAAAGATATTGTCATTTTTGTCACACTATACTTTTTATAACCCTGATTTCAGGGAGTGATACTGCTAAAGCAAGACATCGTAAAATTCAATACAAGTCCCATATTGTTCTAGGTTTCCTACATAGTCTTATACTTGTTCATTTGCAGTCTTTTGTTCTTATTACTTTTTTTTTTACTGTCAAAAAAGACTGTATTTTGGTTACATTGTGGTCAAAACATAGAAAAAGTAAACAAAGGACATTTTATTGTTGCCTGCAAAAAAAAAAGAGACCTCACGTGAGAATGTGCGTTTTGTTTTGCAAACACAGGGGACATCTCTTTAGAAGTAGCTCAAATATCCAACAAAATAAACTTCATCTAGGTAAACATACCTACCTACAACACTATATGGGTAGACTCATATAGTTTTGGTCCTTTGCAAATGACAATCGAATGTCCTTCGATGCATTTATTGAATGGCGTACGCCATGTCCCTCATACAGGAACCAACAAACCAATGTTTACAATCACTCGAAGTAATGAATAAAGTTATTTCTTAAAACTCGGACACAAAATCGACCTTAGAAATACATATTTCCGAAATGCATCAAAGAAAAAATATCCTTTTTCTTTAAGGTTTAAGTCATTCAAACTTCATTAGGCAAAAATTGCCTTTGTTGACATTCATATTGACTATTCAATTAGGGTAATTCAGTGTGGTGAATGGAAATACGAATATATACCGACAGCGACAGGACACAATATTTTTGTCTTGATGTCTTCTTTCTAGAAGACAAATAAAATCAGAGAGGTCGTGTGTCCAAAAGATATTAAAAAGTTCCACATCTGTTCTCGTTGACAATTGTGCGAATGAAATGAATATTTTTTTTTTGTTCGAATAAAAGTAAGTATCTATCTCGAATACCACCTGGATCATCATTTCAATCGATTATAAGGGTACCCTCAAAACAACTGGGCACAATTATAGTTGAAGATGCACAATCAAGCGACGAAGTGCGTTCTGTCTGCGGTTGTTTTACTCGAATACACCAATGAAATATAAACATTTGGTGGTGCACGAAAAATTGATGCTGGTTTGAGGTGCATGCACAATCTAAGGCAGAGATACTGGTTCCAGGTGAATAAAGTTGTTATTAAAAAGGAAGGTATTTATTATAGACCCACTGTTTGGTGAGGTATAGTGGAATGTAAAATATAAAAATTGCGAATAAGTATTTCTGTTTTAAGAACAAGCGGTTGCCATTATTAACCTGCAAAGTACAATTAGTTAACAATTAAAGAAGTAACTATTAGACTAAGAGCCCACAAAGTCCAGTCATATTGTATTTTTACCATGCAAATTGTGGGGAAGTTTTGATTCGTTCGCTCCTTTATGTTTTCGGCGGGGCTGAAACCGAATCTGAGGTTTGCCAACAAAATTTCGTGACGCAACATGGAAAAAATGCAAAAAATTATGCAAAAATGCATTTATTGGCTCGAAAACTACTAACTATTCGAAAATTACATCAAAGTACCATTGAAAGTATACACAATTTCCAAAAAATCCCTATTTAAGGTTTTTTTCTGCGACAACCCATTTGGACATGAGTGTCAAGTTAGCAAAGCAACTTTGACGAATCGAAAAATGGTTAGTTGGATAATTTGCCGTTAATTAGTCGTTAATTAGTTGTGACAATTCCGAATTTGTCGTTCAATGTTTTCTATGTTTTTTTTGGGTGCTTTGCTAACTTGATATCAAGTTACATAGAAAACTTCGCATAACAAAATTTAATTTTTCACAACTAATTAACGACTAATAAATGGCAAATTATCAAGGAATAACATATGAAGTTTTGGAAGTTTTTACAACTTTTCGAAAAAACATAGAATGACCGATTCAAAATTATCACAAATAATTAACGGCTAGTTAATGCTAAATCATTTAGCCATAAACCATCCGACTTAAACAGATTTAAGCCCATTTTCAGATAATACTTTGCCAACTTGACGTCAAGCTACAAAAGAACTCAAAAAACATAGAAAACATTGCACGAAAAATTCAAAATTGTCACAGCTAGTTGAAGACTAGTTAATGGTAAACTATTAAGCCATAAACAGCTCGGTATTACCAGTTTTAATCCCTTTTAAAGGTGGTGCTTTGCTAACTTGGTATGAAGCTAAAGAAAAATTAAAAAAAACAAAGAAAACATTGCACGATCGAATTCAATTTTTCACAACTAATTAATGAGTAACTAACGGCAAATTATTAAGCCATAAAACATTAAGTATAAGAAGTTTTTCACACTTTTCGAGTAGTGTCAAGTTAGCAAAGCACCCAAAAAAACATAGAAAACATGGAAAGACAAATTCGAAATTGTCACAACTAATTAACGACTAACTAATGGCAATTTATCCACCTATCCATTTTTCGATCCGTGAGAGTTGCTTTGCTAACTTGATATCAAGTTAGCAAAGCACCCAAAAAAACATAGAAAACATTGCACGATCAAATTGAATTTGTCACAACTAATTAACGGCAAATTATTAAGCCATAAACCATCAGGTATAAGAAGTTTTTACTGATTTTCGACAGGGTGCTTTGCTAACTTGATATCAAGTTAGCAAAGCACCCAAAAAAACATAGAAAACATTGAACGACAAATTCGGAATTGTCACAACAAATTAACGACTAATTAACGGCAAATTATCCAACTAACCATTTTTCGATTCGTCAAAGTTGCTTTGCTAACTTGACACTCATCATTTGGACTCAAGCGCTAGTTGAAAATTGACGTATTTTTACTGTTTTCGAAAATCCACTCGAAAGCGCTAAGAAACTACTTTATATGTGACAAAATTTGAATTTTTGTCTGTAACATGAACCAAGATACTTTTTCGATAGTCTTTGATGCGCTGTGGTCGAATCTGGCCTTGAAATTGCTCTGTCACGTCACGTTTCTAAGATATTCGAATCTAAGGATTTAAAAAAATGCATTTTTTATACAAATTTGGATTTATATTTTTTCTCGAGGTAATTGTTTTCAAAAAAAATGTTTGTGGTCATTCTGAAGTATGAACATTTTACTTTAATTCTTTTTGAATCCTTTAAATACCTCCAATCTTCTTCGAGAAATCGTTGATTTTCGTTTTACTACCTAATTCGAAAAATCCCACAGTTTGTCCATTTGAGCACAAATTAACTGGATCTTTGGAATTAGGTATTAAGATGAAAACCAACGATTTCGCAAAGACAAATGGAGGTCTGTATTTAAAAGATTCGAAAAGAATTTTGAAGTAAAATATTCATACTTCAGAATGACCATAAACATTTTTTCGAAAAAAAAAATACCTCGAGAAAACAATATAACTTCAAATTTGCATTAAAAATGCATTTTGATGTGTAAACATCTTAGCGCTCGGTATGGGTAAAATAGAAAATCGGCTATAACGGATATGGGCTCACGGTTCCGTTTGGAACCATTTTGTTTGTTGTAGGTAAGTAGAACTCTGTTAACTCGAATAGGTAAGGTAGTTTTCATTTTATACCTAATGGTTTTGGTATTTGCTAAGTGGAGTGAATTCCTTACACCCCGACTCCACAGTAGATAATTTCTCTCAGAGTGTTCGTATGGACATTAAATATCTAATGGAGTCACTCCGTTTCATATCTTGATAGGATGTCAAGATGCAATCATATCTTGACAGAGATATTTGACATACATTTTGCCAGGTGAAGATTTTGTTGCTTTTTTTTCTAGAAATTTAATTTTTTATTTCATTATTTTGTATCCATATGCTGCTTTTGATGTTAATCTCTGCAAGCGCGGGTGGCAATTTTGGTTTGTGATATTAAGTGTTATTTGCAATGTCTTGATTTGAAATGTCATAACATGATTTGCAAAGTGGCGCATTCTTTTCTGTTTCTCTAGTTGGCTGTGGTTTATGTGTCAAAAAGAAGTGTTGTTATGTCATATTTAGAAAAGTTACTTTGAGTTACTTTTCATTTAGGAACGACAAAAGCTAAAAATATGGCTGATCTGTCAAACGAATTGGGTGAAAAAAAGTGGAAATAAATTTGGAATTAAAAATCAAGAAGAAATTGTGATTTCATTATTGAAAAGAACTTTTATCAGCACTTCGAAAATGCATACATTTTTCAAATTAAATTTCATTTAACTTCATTCTAGCACAAAATTGAATATTTAAGCAATAATATTTCCATTTTTTTTTATCATTCATTACTTCCACAAATTGCTTTACAACAAATCGATCAAATCAGATAAAAAAATGTCGCAAAACCTAGAAAAAATTTCCAAACTCACTATCGAAAGGTAAAATCAATAAAAATAAAAATATATTAGCTTTATATTTTCCCCCAGATCTGGACCTTGCTTATGGATTTCGATTTGCAAATTAATTCTGACCATACACCCTTTGTACTTTTTTGCAAAAATGAGTTTTTTCCCTCACAGGTAGATGGCTTTTTGTGTTGAAGATAGGGAGAAAATAGAGAATAGAGTAGAGAGAAAATACAAAAACAAAAGGATAAACGGGGATCGGATAGGTATATAACACTCTTGTCGCACTGGGATCCTGTTTGTTTTATTATGATAATCTTATCCGGATCAGATCTGGGGGATAATGAAATTAAACTATTACATATTACAAAAATGAGATCAATTCCAAACCGAACGATCCAGAAGCAAACAAAAGATAACTCAAAATGAGAACATCGTGATTTCAGCTGCTTTTGACGGATTAACCATTTCAACTCAGTATCAAAGAGATGAGTTGGAAAAATGTACTCAAAGTTACTTTTTGACACTTTAACTTTGAATCCAGGAACAACTCTGTGACGTCATAAAGTTTTCTCGGAAGGTGTTTTTTAATGGGTAAATTCCTTATAATTTGTGTCGTGCAACCATTTTGTTTTAGCGCTTGTACACTTGTACTACAGATTCATAATTTTTGCCATACGTGGTAATGACCCGATCCCTTACCTTCAGGTGAAAACGAATGTTTACACATCTTTCACGCAAGTCCCGGTACTCACACATTTTTTTTCTTAAATCTTTAGATTCGAATATCTCAAAAACGTACGTACGTACGTGCTAGAAGCTAGAGCAATTCCAAGGCTAGATTCGAATTCAACGCATCAAAGACCATCAGAAAAGTATATCTTGGTTCATGTTACAGACAAAAACTCAAATTTTGTCACACAAACTAATTTCTTAGAGCTTTCGAGTGGATTTTCGAAAACAGTAAAAATACGTCAATTCTCGACTAACGCTTGAGTCCAAATGGGTTGTCGCAGAAAAAAACCTTGAATAGAGATTTATTGGAACTTGTGAATACTTTAAATGGTACTTTGATGTAATTTACGAATAGTTGGTAGTTTTCGAGCCATTAGTGAAAAACTCCCAAGAAATGCATTTTTGCATAATTTTTTGCGTTTTTTTCTATGTTGCGTCACAAAATTTTTTGGCAAACCTCAGATTCGGACTCAGCTCCTCCGAAAACATAAAGGAGCGAACAAATAAAAACTACCCCACAATTTACTAGCAAAGATACTTCTTGAGCACAAATTGACTGGACCAACAGCAGATTTTGGGTGTGAGTGATAGCAAAAAAAAGAAGTATAGGCGTCGAAAGCTTCATTAAAGGCTATTCAAAAAATCAAAGTCTTGCAGTCCACAACTGCGAGAAACACGGCATCGAAACAAAAAATATGAATGCAACTTCAAGGATAATCGTGTTAGCCGAAATTGGTTTTCACGCCTCCTTAGATAAGCTCCGTGGATCCCATATCACGGAATCTGAGATCATTTGAGTGTTTAATTCGCCCTGCCAGACTGTTTAAAAAAAACGTTTTTCACTTAGAATTTTGAATATCTTAAACGGTCCGCTAGAGCGAACTATACATACAAATGGTCTCAGATTCCGTGATATGGGATCCGCGGAGCTTATCTACGGAGGAGTGAAAACCAATTTCGGCTAACATGATTATCCTCGAAGTTGCATTCATATTTTTTTTTCGATGCACTGTTTCTCGCAAAAACCCCAGTTGTGGACTGCAAGACTTTGATTTTTTGAATAGCCTTTAATGAAACTTTCGACGCCTATACTTCTTTTTTCACTACCACTCACACCCAAAATCTGCTGTGGGCTCTCGGTCTATTAGATTTTTATAAGAATTTGAGAATACCGAGTTCTCTGAGATATCAGAAATTAACTGGCTTTTAAATGACTACACATGTAGCTATACATACGTGTGAATTTTTCAGATCACAAATTGCTACGTCAATTTTGCTTGTGTTCGAAGCCGCCTATAGATAGATTTTTTTTTGAACAAAACTGTCGAGAAAGTCAATTGCACCTTGTTAGCGAATCCAAGATCCATATACAAAATCCTCCACCGGCTAGTGCTACTGATATACATTTGTTGAGCACTTTGGTGTATTGATTTTCTCAGGCTTTGGTGCCTGACAAATTTAGATCGATTTTCTGTGAAAACTTTCGGAACAAAATTATGCAGCCTTATCGCCAATTCCGAGGGATATAGCTTTCCCTCGGATTTTATCTTTTCCCAGGAGTTAAATACTCTCATCGCCAATCTCCCCCGAATACAATTTCCCCTGGAAATAACTTCGAACTAGCTTCGAAATATTTTGAGAGAATTATTTAATTTAAATTATTGAACTGTCAAAGTTTGTGAATAAGTTAATGAAGTACAATTAGGTACCTAAATTTTTTAAGCACTATCGTTTTGACGATTATCATTTTTAAAACTACGGAATGACCGCCAGCTTTCACATATTTACTGGATATTTAAATGAATTCAGTGCCACCACAAAAAAAAGCATTTGGCATACCTTCTATCGTCAAACTAAATGCATGCTTGCGTTTTTTTTGCAGAAGGTGGCTACCAAAAAGGTGGCTAAATCCAGCTTCAGAGAAGTCTTGGCAGAAGTTTAATTGATTTTTGAGAGAGAGATCTGCCCCAAATGTATCACGGAAGATAAAAATTGTTAAAATAAACGGACAAAATTGGAATAAAAAAGGCAAAAGTAAAACTTACGTGCTATATATTTTCAAAATACTCCAGCTAAACTTAAGTGAATTTTTTCCAGGGAAAAATCACAAATTTCCCTTCGGAAAAAAATTTGCGATACCTACTTTTTTCCTAGGAATTTTTTCGAATATTGTTTACGATAGGAGAGTATCACACGGGAGAAAAAATCCGGGGGAAAATATATTTGCGATAAGGCTGATTGTTTGTCAATATTATTTTTACACTAAATTCACGTAGTGTGCGGGACAAATTTTCAAGTCACTTCTACGGATAGAAAAATAATTGAATTGTTTAACGCAATTTTGTCATTTCAAATACCAATGCAATATGGTTCAAATGGTGTTAGGTAACGATAGGTAACGATATGATAAATTATATAGGTGCACAAAAATCAGCGCCAACTTAATTGTGTAACTTTGGACACAGCATTGATATGCAAACGTTTTGCGCTGTACTTACTAAACATATTGGGCTTGGGACATATTCACAGATGTTGTATAGACACCAGTGTTGCCACTTTACCACAATTGTGGTAGATCTACCACTTTTTTCAAGATTTTGATAATCTACCACTTCTACCACTGAAGTCAAAAATTCTACCACTTTTTGCTCATCCATAACAAACAAAATTTTAACTTCAAAGATAATCCGATAATTCATGAAAAAAGTCCCAAAATGTTTCAGTAGAAATTTTTCAATAGAAAAAAAAATTGGAATTATTTAAAACTGATATTTTTTTCTGCGTCCTACAAATTTGTTTATAAAATATGGGAAATGGGGAAACTTCTTCTGGCTACCCTCCTCGACAACAGCAACAACAACGCAACGTGTGCCGTGTGCCCTAGGAGAAATTCATAAAACGCTTTCCTGATATGTTTTTTGGTTTGAATTTTGATCACCACATTCAAAGCTTCAGTGAAGAAATAGATTCAGAAATAATAGAACAAAAGTTACTAAAAATTGTTTTTCTTTGATCTTATCAAATAGGAACATATATTAAACTAATGAACTAAATATTCTTTGTCAACTTGCTTAAAAATTGTGATACAATAAACATGATTTAAATTTTAATAATAAAAGAAAACCTGGTTTTTAAAATAAAAAAAAAAAAACATTTTCAAAAAGATTTATAGAAACACTTGTATTTCCACAAATTTAATAATTTTATAAATAAGTTTTGCCAACGCGTTTCGTCTTAGTAAGGACATCATCAGGGCACTCCTGTCCTAACTAAGACGAAACGTGTTGGCAAAACTTATTAACAAAATTATTAAATTTGTGTAAGTGTTTGCTTAAATCTTTTTTTAAATGTCTAAGATTAATTTCCATCAAGTGACTAACCCTAGATCTATTGATTATATTAAAATTTTTAAAAGGTATATATTTTTATAATTATAATTCTTATTGATATCCCAGACAAAATTATTAAGATCTGATTTATTTTCATTACTCAAAAAAGTCTTCAAAATGTCTGATTCTCAATCCCTTGACGTGTCTCCTGCCCGATTTTGAAAGGAAAAATAATTGCAGTTTTTTTATTTTAGTTCAAAAACCAAAATAAACCCTCAATTCTTGACGTTAAATAAGAAATTTTTTTATGATACAAAAACATTTTTAGTACCACTTCATATTTAAAAAAAAAATGTCATTGAACTTTGTACAGGCAAAAATATCGTTAACTTTGAAAACTATCGAAGTTTCCGATTTGACAGCGCGAAGCATTAAGTCTGGTAAAGTAAAACGGTATCCGTGTGTCCCACGTCCATTTGCTATTTCATTTGTTAAGAAGGCATTTGTGCTACAGGTCATGGATTGTCCGTTCAGTTTCTCAGTCCCCTGATTAGTATTTACAGGATAAATGTCATATACGTAGGCATATTTTTTAAGCATTATTGTATTGACTCAGTAAAATCCTAATAATATAAATTTTTATTTTTTCGTACAATGCGCAACTATGTTTTTGGCGCAGTTAATGCTACTTTTCCTTGTAAAACTTGTTAATACAATTTGCTCTTACTATCAAGGTGGCCTAGATTTTTAAAAGAATATTCATACAAGTCACTATATCTCTCCCATTAGGCAAGGGGTACGATTTTCTAAAAAAATTTCTTAAAATAAAAAAATAAAAAAGCTTAGTAGGTACTAAACACAGTACACATATTAAAGGTAATATCATTAGAGTTTTGATTTTTGTTCAGTTCTGCGCATATATCAAAATTTGTGTCAAATGTCAATATTTTTTGTTGTTTTACGTGTATTTTTGTCATCACATTCACATCCATTTTTGTATTTCTGACAATCTCAATTTTAATTTGTTGTAGTTTTTACGTGTGTTTTTGTCATCACGTTCACAGCCATTTTTTATTTCAGTTTTGACAACGTGCGCAGTATAATACCTTAGATTTGTGTACTGTGCTCTAAGCACATGTTTTCAGAAAATGCCGATAAAATTGCTGTTTTTTATTTTTCTGATGGGCCGCTTTCAAATATGTGAAACGAAGCTCTAAATCAAAAATGTTATGTCGAAAATATCTTCATCTTCTTCCACTTTTTGTAGAATCACAAATAAACTTCGATATATAAAACGGTTCTCTTTGACTAAAATAAAACTTTAAAACAAAAATATTTTCCTTATTTAATTTTTGAAAATTACCTAAAATCTACCACTTAAAATCTGAATCTACCACTATTTTTTAGACTTTCTACCACTTTTTTTAAACTGGAAGTGACAACACTGGCTGTGGCTAGTTAAATCTTGAGTTTAAAATACTGAAACTTCATCAGGAAAACTCCAGCTTAGGCCTGGTTCACACGAGATTGTACCGACTGTTTGCAGTATAAATCCGTGCGAATGAGCAGTGGCGTATATATTTTGCATAGAGCCTTTCACACGACGTTTGTACGGCAAGAAAACGTACTCAGCTAAGTACGTTTATCGAATACTCAACGGACTTATAAAAAAAAAAAACGAATGAATTGCGACGTATCGTCTTCCAGTGCACTGTGGGTCCGGTTGTATGGAGAGGCGGTCATAAATCTATAAAATCTGAACCAGTCAACCGATTTGAGTGAAATTTTCAGACATGGTTAAAGGTAGTAAAATGTATCTTCGGACTTAATTTCCGCCCACTGACACGCCCACTTTAAAAAAAAGTCTTCTAAGTGTCAAAGTTGAAATAAATGATGGTTGTGTTCTTTTAGAAAGTTGTAGATAACGTGATTTGATATAATTTTGTGTACAACATTTTCTACCACGCCCACTTTTGGGGGCGTTTTTTTACAAACCTTTTGATTTTTGTAAAAAATTCTTAGAAAACGTAACGAGTTGCCGTAAAAACATGCAAAAAAAATAATCTTGCTAAATATTGACCACGCCCACTTTTGAGGGCGTTTTTGACAAAAATCTTATTTATCAAATGGTTTCCTTAAAAATAAAAAATATTAAACAGAATTATGTGGAAAACGCCTTTTTTAACAAGCAGCCCATACATAGTTTTATCCCACACTCATTTTCTGAGAGTATGTATCGGGAAAAAATCATTGAAATTGTTCTTTTTGCAAATTAAAAAATATATTCATTTTAAAATTTTTGTTTTATTTGTTTGCTTGATTGAATTAATATTATATTTAACACTGTTATTATTATTTAATTTTTTTAACTTACAAAATAAAAAAGAAAATTTAAACAAATTCATAAAAAAATATTTGGAAAATTAGATTTAGATTAGAAGTAGAATAATTAGATTAGATTTGTGTAGAATAATTTTCGTCAAGATAACTTAAAAAGAGAGTCTCAGATATATCAAGCCAAGAGGACTGATTTTTCGTAATTGATTTTTTTCTGGCTTTATTTTTCTTCCAAAATTCTGTCAACTTCTTGCACACGAAATAAATTTGGTCATAGAGGAGATCAAATCAAATATTCTCAACACCTTGATATGGCCAACTGCATTTAATGTTTTCCAGGATTTGGTTGGCTTGCGTTGAACATGTTGTATTATTTCCTCGACATCCAAGCCATTTATCAAATAAAAAATTGTGTTTAATTATGCATTGATAACCAGCAGTTACCAACGATAAAAAGATCAGTCAACACAGTTTTTTTGTTTTTTTTTTGTCAAATCTGAAAATTAACGAAATATGGTTCTTTAAACTGTTATAACTCGAAAAAAGGAAAAAACTGGAAAAAACTACTTTATTATTTGAAAAGGTAGAACACTAATCTTCATTTTAGTTCCTCATTTGAAGTGGGCACTCGAAGGCAAACCAAAAAAATCTTTTATTTTCTGTAAAAAAAGCTAAAAAAAAGTTACAAAAAGTGCTTCGCGCAGGGGTCCAATTAATTTTGGTGGGGGCAAAACCCCCATTTATTCGGCTTAATACAAGCTAATTCTTAATCTAACTTAAAAACTAAGAACTTAAGCTAAGTTTCGTGAGGCGTTGAGCGGTTCAGGAGTCGGTTTTTTAAGGAAGGAGTACTTAGGTTAAAGTCGAAGGAGCACATGTTTGAATTAACAGCCCGCAGCATACGAGAGATTGGTTCGTTGGAGCCATAAGAGGTTCGGTGGGTGGGTATATAAAAGAGACGAGGATTACGTGTATTACGAGGGTAAGTATTAAAAGAGACAGAGTTGTAGAGCGATATGCAGTCAACGGAACCAGAGAGAAGTCGATGAATGAAGAGAATGTCTGATATTTCTCTTCGTTCTTCCAACGAACTCAGGTTTATTAGTTTAAGGCGATCTAGGTAGGGCGGCAGGATCAGAGGGTTGTTCCACGATAGACCTCGAAGAGCAAATCGTAAGAAACGACGCTGGATGCTCTCAATTCTTGAAATGTGAGTAAGTTGGTAAGGGGACCAAACTTGAGAGGCATATTCTAGGAGAGGACGAACAAATGATATATATAAAGACCGGGTAACATAGGGGTTGGAGAATTCTTTGGACCATCTTTTGACGAAGCCGAGCGCTGAATTTGCTTTGAGAATGATATCGTCTATGTGAGTGAGAAAATTAAGCTCTGGGTCACATAAAATGCCAAGGTCGCGAATATTATCAACTATGGGTATGGGTTGATTATGGAGCAAGTAAAGACGGGGAGGAGATTTGATACGTTTGCGTGAAAAAGTGATTGATTGGCATTTGGCGATGTTTAGCTCCAAGTTATTTTTTAGACACCAAACTGAAAAACTGTCAAGATCCTGTTGAATAAGGGAAGAGTCATGTGTTGAGGAAATGGTCTTGAAGAACTTGGTATCATCGGCGTACAGAGAGATAGAAGAATGTTTGATGACCCTTTCAATATCGTTGATAGCGAGAATAAATAAAAGTGGGCCTAGGTGGCTGCCTTGGGGGACACCGGAGGTAGCTAAGAAAGGGCAAGAGGTGGCAGATCTGAATCGAACGCTGTAATAACGGTTTTCAAGGTAAGAACAAATCCATTTTAACAAAGATGGTTTGAACCATCTAGAGTGGATAGTTTGAAAAGAATAAGCTTATGGGAAATTTTGTCGAAGGCTTTGCTGAAATCTGTTGAGATAGCATCAACTTCGTAGCCTTTCTCTATGGCTGAGAGGGTGTAGGACACAAATTCAACAAGGTTAGTGGTTGTAGACCGGCATTTGAGAAAGCCATGTTGTGAGGAGGAGATGAGAGATTTACAGTGGAAACTTAAGGTTTCATACAAAATACTTTCGAAGAGTTTGGGTATGTGTGAAAGTTTAGCAATGGGACGATAGTTGTTAACATCGCTCTTCGGACCCTTTTTATGTACAGGAGTTATGAAAGATGATTTCCATATCTGAGGAAACTGTCCTTGATTTAGGGAAAGGCTAAAAATTTTTGAGAGAGGGAGAGAGAGGGTGGAAGAACATTTTTTTAGAAGTATGGCAGGGAGACCATCTGGACCCGGATTAAATTCATCGTTTAATTGATTCAATTTATATTCGATGAGAAATTGATTGACAGTTCGAGGGAGAAGCGGTCCAAGTGAAAAACTTTGTAGATAATTGAAATAGGCAGAATCAGGAACAAAGGAGTCATCAGCAAAAGATTGTTTGAAGAATGTGGCAAAAAGGTTGGCAATAGTGCTAGGATCACTCGAAGTTACGTTATTGAAAGAGAAAGTGGTTGGGTAGCCATCGGATTTTCTTTTGTAGTTAACAAACTGAAAGAATGACTTAGGATCTTTGATAAGGTTGGATTGCATTTCCGTTAGATAACGCTGGTAAAGGGAATTGTATAGCTCGGTAAAATGGAGATAAGAACCAAGATAGTTAGAATAGTCAGTAAGCGAACGAGAGCGGAGGTAAATTTCCCATAACTTATTTCTTTTATTCCGCAGAGACCGAAGGTTGCGATTATACCAAGGTGGAGAAGTAGACGAGGTTTTGTGGCGGGAAAAAGGAACATAAAGAGAAATAGAGTAAAATATTTCTCTGTAGAATAGAGTTAAGGCATCATTTACGGTTAATTTATCAAAATCGAATGAGACTTTGCTAAGGTATTCATTGATTAGACGAAAATTTGCTTTGTGGAAGTCGTAAGAAGATATATTCGTAGGGGGGGTGGACTGTGATGGAGAATCGTGAAAGAACGAGAGAAGAAGGGGAGGATGGAAGTTGTCGATGGTTGATAGAGAAAGGGGACTAGGAGATACAGAGGAGTTGATGGGGTCTGTTGTGAAAATAAGGTCAAGTTGCCTACCCATATAATTTGAGATGCCACTAACTTGGCAGAGGCTTCCATCAGCAAGGCTATCTAAGAAGAGACATTCTTTGGCAGATGTGGGATTGGAGGCAAGATAAAACGAAAGATCGTCTGATGGAGTCCATTTTAAATTAGGAAGGTTGAAGTCACCAAAAAGAAGGATCTCATCATGGGGTTCACATAAATCAGTGATATGATCAATCGTTTTAATTGCAAGTTCATAGGATTCGATGGGTTGTGAAGGTAAGATGTAACAACAGACAACGAATAGTGACTTTCGGGGTAGTGAGATCTTAATTGATACATAATCAAGAATAGGGGAACAGGATATGGCAATAAGGGAAGAGTCTATAGAATTTTTTACAGCAAGAAGGACACCACGGCTAGGGCAATCATTGGTGGGTCGGTTAATATCATCATTGCGATAAACGTTGAATGAAGAAGGGAACAATTCTTGATTTTTGATGCTGGGGATAAGATTCGTTTCAGTCAGTGCATATACTTCGAAGGGTAAGGCATGAGTTTGTTGCAAAACTGACTGAGTTTTGGAACGAAGGCCTCTTACATTCTGATAGTAGAAAGAAAAAGGGAGGTTTTTGGAAAGAGAAGTAGAGGTTGGGAGTACATTAGGAACGAAAAAATCTATCATGGTCAGCTCTGCTACGTTGAAGGTGTGAAATCCGCTTTGAGTGAATATACTGTCCCAAGGCCTCAAGATCATTCGCCACCTTTTGGGGAGACAAATTAAGAAAATCATGATATTTTATGAAGAGGTTTTTAAGACTGGCGACATCAGTGGGGAGACCTTCCTGTTGAATGGAGACCATTACACTAGTTTTCGTTTTACCTTCAAAGCAGACAGAGTCAGGTTTGTCGTGCAGATATGCCAAAAACAGACGAATGTTTTCGTAGGTTTTTTTATCTCTAAGCCTAGAGAGAGCATAGCGACATTCAGTGGATTCACTAGATTGTTGGGTGCATTTGACTGTAGGGGGTAGAAGGGGATCAATAAAGGAAGAAGAAGGGGACATTGCAGTTGGGAAAGTTGTAAAAGACTGAGTGGTGATTAAGGAAGGGGTAATTGGTGTCGGGGGAGAGTTAGAGTAGACTGAAGAATGAGAGACGGAAATTGATGGGTTTGGTGAAGAAGAGGATGTGTGGTTAGGTGTTGTGCTGGGGAGAGAAGTTGGTGAGGGGTTAAGAATATGAGAACTGCGAAAATTAGGATATTTGGCTCCAGAACTGAGGTCGAAGTTTGGATTAGAATTCGTTGGGGGTAGTTGGGTTGGAGACGAGAAAGGCGGAGATAAGAGGTGAGTAGAAGGAGTTAGATTAAAAGAAACTCTTTGACCTTTAGGCTTAGATGGATTACCGGAAAGAGATGAGTTCTGGAATAGGGAACGAGAAAAGTTAGGTATGATGCCCATTTTGAAGGACCAGTTATTAGAGTTTTGTTTATTCCTCGATGAAGACGGCTGCTGTGGCTGACGAAAAGGATTTTGATGTTGCTGTGGCATAGAGTTGGGATCTGATATGGATAGGTTAGATGAAACACGTTTAGAATGTGGCTTACTAGAAAAATGAGTGGATTTACGCTCCCGGGAAACAGAGGGTTCACTGCGATTAGATGGAATATACGTTAACTTAGAACTAGGGTTTTTATATTTAAAAGTTGAAGGGCTGGTCTTCCATTTAGATAGCATCATGTTCTCTAGGCAAAGCGATCCACTAGGGTGGTGAAACATCCAGTCGTACTTTGAAGAAAACTGGATTTTATAACAACTGGACGACATCCGATGACATTCAGAGACAGTGATGGAGAATCGACGCTTAAAATAAGATCTGACCCATGTTACATTGGCAAAGTGGGGAGTGTTTTTTAGGCAAAAGCTGCTATTATTGGCAGTTTCCAGTTTGCTTAATCGATTTTTCCATTCAGATAGGTTCCAGGATACGCCAAATTTTTGTATCATGGGTGAGGACGGACGTGTAGGAGTGACATCAGTGGCTGTTGATCGGTACATTGGCAAAGTGAGGAGGGTTTTTGAGGCAAAAGCTGTTATTATTGGTGGTTTCCAGTTTCCTTAATCGATTATTCCATTCAGTTAAGTTCCAGGAGACACCAAATTTTTGTATCTTGGGTGAGGACGGCAGTGTAGGAGTGACATCAGAGACTGTTGGTCGGACGGGTGATAACTCACGAACTGTAGAAGAAGTTTGATCAGCAATTTGTGAGAGTGATGAAGGAGTCACAGCGTTGGTTTCAGCGTTCTGGATTTCATCAAGGATAGAAAGATTGTTATACACCATTACCGGCTGTGGTGCGGAATATCTGGGTTCGTCTAAAATATCCTTCAAGAGCAGCCGTCATTCCCTCGAATGGTTGTTCAAGCAACCCATGTCCCGATGTATCTCTATCGAACGTTGCCCATTACTGCTAACGTCATACCCGATAGATATCACCTCTGCAGAGATTCTAGACATCAAAGTTGAGACACTATGTAACTCATCATAAATACTTTTGAGCAAAAATTGATCCGGTTCATAAAAGGGGGATACTGATTTAGCAGAGTTTCCTTGCAGGAAAACCTCGAATGTCGGATCGAAGAGAATTGAATTTGGACGATAAATTGTTGTTAAGTTCAGTAATCGAGTCATTAAAGGAGTCTGGCAGTTTGTTTAGAGAGTTTAGCTGCTTTTCAATGCTCAAAAGCTTAGAAAAGGATTGAGAAGAACTATTTTGCCATTGTTGATGAAGTTCTTCAACACTTTTAATAATAATATCAAAGTTTTTCGAAATGTTTTTGATTTGTTTAACGCACTCGTTGTTATTATTGGATGAAGAGTCACTAAGGCATTTGATGGCAAGCATGATGTGCGAAAGGGAAATGCCTTTGCACTCGTCGCAGAAGAACAAAAAATTTTTTTTGAAATCATTCAGATAAGTGAATGATCTCTTTCCAAGGCCAACACAAGAGGGGTGGAATATGCTGCCACATATGCCACTACAACTAATCCACTCAGCATTGGAATCAGTGTTGGCACAGATTGGATTTCCGCATTTGGACGACATAATTATATTAGTTATGGATTTAGGTAAGGGCTAAGAATTATTATTTTTTTTGTTTTTGTTTTTTTTTTTTTCACAGAGTAGCTGCAGTGACGACAGTACGGGTAGGTAGTTGAATTAAGTGGGACAGTTTGTGGTCAGTGGTGAATCACACGCGTAGTAAAAACAAATGCGATATATGGGTCAGTAAATGAAAATGTCAAATGATGACACAAGAAACACGCGTTAATTGATTTTTGTATGTATTTATTTTATTTGAATTTATTTAAACGGGGGCAATATAAAAAAAAAAACGGATTGGTGACGACAAAGTTTAATAATATTGTTGGTAAAACAGGTTAGGTATTCACTATGGAAAAGTGCTGTGTAATACAACAACAGGTGGTTCACAGAAGTAAGTTAAAACGAAAATTAAGGGCACTTGATTATTTATATTTTTATAACAAGTCGTTGATGGGTGGAAAGAAGCGATTAAAAGAAAATTAGTTTTCGAGAGCGAATTAAAAACACGTCCGAACTGTTGGGCTGTTGAATGAATGACCCTTTATGTTATTAAGCAATGAAATGTATGTTTTTAGAAAGTACTCACCTTCTTGTTTAATATCCATAATAATTAAATATTGCTCACACTTTCTTAACACAAGTTATCACTATCACAAGCTCTTTAATAAAAAACTGCCACGATAAGCGAGCTGTTTGTTTTATTATATGTTAAATTTGGATGGCAATAACGGAATGAAAAAAAATAGTGCATCAAAATATTTTTTTTGTTTTGGTTTAGAAGGAGTTTGAAGAACCTTATTGACAGTCTGAATTCTTGATTAAAGACATTTATTTTTTGAATTTTGGCCTATGGAGGTACCCACTGTGCAGTGGCGTATAGTTTTATATAGTCTCGTTCACACGGTTTAAATCCACGTTGCACAGTGGACCGTTTCATACATGCTAGACGTCAAAAAGTCAACTCCGAATTTTCGTTGTTGGTGCAGTTCTAAAATGTAACGATAACCCACTGACCACAAAAGTACAATTAAATAAGAATTAACTTGAATAAGTTGGAAGTTATCATACAACAAAGACAACCTCCAATTTTCTGTAATAGGTAACTACCTAGAAGTGAATTTTTAGCTTCATAACACTGTACATATAATTTAAAATTATTCGTCAAATTAAAAGAAAAAAATTGTGAAATCTTTAAGAATGTATGTAGTTTATTAATAAATTTTTTGAAAACCCATAGCATATTCTATAAATATGAAAAAATACATAAAATAATGACGTTTTTTAGTGTACGCAAAGTGTTGTTTAAAGTTATTTTGGATAATCTAAATAGGAGTATATCATTATGTCACGATGAAATATGTGTTTTTGTAAAGCTTGTCATGTCTATTTAAAGGAAATGCCTTCCTTTCATTTCGCACGAATTTGCATGGTATATTTTTTGCACTAAAATCATTTTCTTAACTATTTTTACGTATACTGGCATAACTCGGTTACTGTTAAGCTAATTAACATAAACTGTATATTTTTAGAATGGTGCGATCTGTCTCTTTCCGACAATGTTCCATTTGTGTTAATGGGATTGATATTTATTAAGTTACCGGAGGTCAAAGCTACAAAAACTAGAATTTTTGAAAAATTTCTAGATTTTGCTTGCTCCTTACGGGGTGATAAATAATGACGAGACACATCGTTGGAAAGATTTTTTATGAACTACAATTAGTAATTATAAGAGCTCATTTCAAATTACAATGTGAAAAAAGTTATTCGCTAGTCAAGGCTTTCTTTTCATACCAAAATGTACTGAAACATAAAATTTGACTAGCGAATAACTTTTTTCACACTGTGATTTGAAATGTGCTCCTAGGGCAATAATGTCGGAAAGAGACACATCGACATTAGAAAATATACAGTTTATGTTTATTAGCTAAGCCGTTAGCGAGATTTATGACAGTATCTAAAAAAATAGCTAAGAAAATTATTTTTGCGCTTATCTCGAAAACGCGTCTTTGGAAAAAAAAATCTGTATTTTCGTATTCAGTGACCCACTACGATGGCCTCAAATTATGTGAGCTTAGTGTAATATGCACAAAAATGAATAGTTTTGAGAAACTGAAATGTTGGTGCGTTAGTTAAAGAACATTTTTTGATTTTTTTAAAATTATAAGTTTGAAAATTATTTTTCAAAAACTATTTACAAAACCAACTTTATTTAAAAAGAATTGAAGAAAAGATTTTTGGCTTCTAGAAAAGCTATTACACGACATTGTGAATTATGCGGTTTTTTTTAAATATTTTTTTTTTATTTTAGGTAAATGTTTTAGAAAATTACCCCTCCCGCTTAAAGGGGGGAAATAGACTCCCTCTCCCGTACGAAGTTTTCTTGTCTTCGTCCAATCTTAAAGGCTCTATCCTTTTGTCACATCTCATATTTAACATCCTGTACCTGTATATAAATTTATAGGAAAATTAAAAAAACTGTCATTTAACTTTAATTTTCAAAAAATCTGCAAAATTTAGTTATTTTTTTAGCAAAAAATATATGCCTTGAGTAGTTTATGCTTAAATTAATAAAAACATCCATTTGGAACAAAATTATAATTTTTGACGTCTAGCATGTATGAAACGGTCCACTGTGCGTTGGGTAGGTATTTGTTCGTTGGCACCGAATGAGCTTCAGTGGAGAGAACAGCCCATGTACACAAAAAAAATTAATCGACCGATATGGTTGATTTAAAAAAATTGTAACTCCGGTGATACTGATTGGATCTTGTAGGTCAAGGTTTTAAAATAAAGAAGAGGAATGAGGAAATAAATATGCGTTTTTAGTTTTTAAAAATTATAAAAATTTTAATCAACATTTGAGTTTAGAATAAAATAAATGGGATTGAATTGGGCTTTATTCACCCCTTTAGTATGAACATTTTTGCCCCTCCTCAATGATTTTTTTACACAATATAGCCCGTTCTGTCAGCTTTCTTTAAAGACCTTAACCTTGAAGATCCAATCAGTAGAACGGGAGCTATAATTTCTTAAAGCCATCCATATCAAATTTTAATACAAAAAATTCCATGTAGATAACGGGATCTTCTCGCTGGTGGATGGTCGTGGACAATGGTCCAAACAGGTAATTTCAATGCAATTGTTTTGATTTTTCGATCAATTTAAAATCAAGATTGTGTCGCTCATATACCACGAAAGATAATGAATGAGGTATCAAAATAACCGTAATTTTATTTATATGTTATATTTAAAACAACAAAAAAATTCATGAATGCACTAAACAGATATGAGTTCATATGTGAAAGCACTCAAATAATGCCGTTATCTCCATTCAACGGTATTCAAGGACTCTTATTTTTTTAATTCATATTTAAATCAATATTTTCTATCATCCGTCCAAATTTCTAGCCCTTTCCCTTAAAAAGATAAAAATAAAATACTTCACAAATTCAAACTTTTCCAATCATTTTCATTATACTGCAGCTATTCGAGTTTTAAACGAAAAATATAAATATCGTGTGAACACCCGATTTTTGTTCGGTAAAAGAAAAACCGAATGCGATAAAAAACGTGCGGTACAATCTCGTGTGAACCAGGCCTTAGTCTAGCAACAGCTTAAACAACATCTATGAATATGCCCCATTATCTCTTATTCCAAAACTGTTACGCCAATTCGGATCGGGGTTTGGAATATCATTAAGTAATACTCTAGAGCACTTAAGTCCACATTAATAGCAGAAATGACATGTTTTTTAACCGCTAGTGGAGCGCTTCAAAACAACTCAGTTTCTTATAAGTTTTAATTTAATCGACTTCATTGCAATAAAGCTAGGAAAATAAAACATCAACGGTTTTAAAACAAAAATGTCATGGTGAAGAGAAATTTATAAAAAAAAAAATATGTAGAATAAAAGGTATGTTCTTTTTCCCAAATTGCATTATTTCAAAAGTCCAAACAAAAATATCGAAAAAAAAGCAGGTGATTTTAGAACTATTCTTCAATTTTTACCAATTTTTCCCTCATTTAGCACTTTCCTGAGCCGAAGAAAGTAGATTGGTATTTATTTTCCTGTATTTGTATATTTATTTGTAATCGATTCCCACAAAAAAAAAACTCATCTCCTTTTTGATATATCCAAACCAATATCTTATACCTCTTGGGCTATGATTTAAAAAACTCCAAAATTCTCTCTTAAAAATGTTTTGAAAATTTTCTATACAAAATATTTTTTTTTTTTTAAACTGCGTTTATCGCCACAAAAATATATAGATATAGATAAATATAAATATATGTATATAAAAAATAAATTTACTAGATACCCACATAAATTATTAAATTAAAGCACATGTCAAATCAGCCAAAACCAATATGGCTTGTTTTAACAAGAACGTAGCCTTGTAAGTTTTGAAACATTATATATCAGTATTCAGTATATCACTCAAAGCTTTGGGTCAAGATGAGCTAGGGCCGATCATTAAAAAAGTATAAAAACTAAGAATGTAAAATAACCCAATTTGGGAATGGGACTTTCAAAAGGAAATTTCTTTTTTCTTAAAAATAATGATGCAAAACAATCATCAAAACGGTCGTCTTTAATACCATTAAAGGGGTGACCAAAAAATTTAAGCGCTTACCAGATTTTCTGATGACTTTTCTCCTTAGAGCCATCTGTTTTTTTGTTACCTGTTAAAATTCAGTTTTGTCTAAGGACTTAAGTCAAGAAAAAGATGTAGGTATACTTAATTTAGCGATGGTGTATTTTTTTTTATGAATTCTTAAAGAGTGTTTAGTACCCAAGAATAAAAGAAAGAAAAAATGAAAGATTTATGTCTTATTTATACTGTTCGGTACTAGGGCACAAGATGACTTAAGCCCATATGAGCAACAAGATTATTTCAAATCTGTTTGGTAGGTACTAAAGACATAAGAAGACTTAAGTCCTTTGGAGCAACTTTATTATTTCAAAATATAAAATTACTATAAAGTCAAGGGACTTACATAAGTCCACTTATGACTTAATACCAAACAATCTTAAAATTTTCCTGACTTATGCCCTTTGTACTAATTTATTTCTATTGGAAGGAGTAGCGCTAGACTTATGCCGATAGGACCAAACGATAGAGAACAAAAACTGACTTAAGTCCAATTAAAATCCGAAAGTCGAATTTTTTGACTTAACCCCTTTCTACCTGGCACCAGAGATATTGATCTTTGATTTCGGGACGATCAGTATTTTCATCTGTTTTTTTTTTTGTAAGCTTAACGATATGTCAATGTGATCTCACAAAAATATGTGAATTTCTAAAAACATTACAAAATTATCGTGTGTGTGCCAAAATTACGATCATCCACCGAAGGAATACAGCTTATAGGTAAATATCAACGGAAAAAATAAGAAGTTATGAAAGAAGAAAAAAGTGGGTGTGGCTTTCAGTATCTTTAAAAAAATCCATTTACTCCGCCCACATAAAAATAAACGAGATCATTAATGACAAATCAATGTTGTATTTTATACAATATTTATGTTTACTCAAAAAAAATATTGTATTTTTTTTTGTTGGTATTCACCACCCTCACTTTTCATGGTGGCACATTTAAATCACCGGAAATAATAGTTGACAATCTTTAAATTTTAAAATCTCCGATAATAATAATTTTATTGTATCCACCCACACACTACGCGGTTTGATCAACAATGAGCAAACTGTTATTGATAAATCCGCATTTTAACTGATGTTTGTATGCAAATATTATGTAATTCAATGTTCAACATTGTGTAGGATTGCGTGGGAGGAAGAGTTATAATAAATAATAAGGAGCACAAGCAAATATTATGTTCGTTCTTCAAACATTGCACACATAGACAGAGAGATTGACGATACTTTATTATTATTACAAATCAAATACAATTTTTTTTTTGCCGATAGTAAATAAATACATATATTTCCTCCCAAATGGTTCAGTTTTGTCTATTCTCGCTGCAATATTTGGCATTTCCAACTTCAACAAAATATTTTTTTCTTAAATTGATACTTTAAGAATTGAATTTATGATTTCAATAAAAATGTGAAGAAAGTTTGTATTCACAATTCGAAAGTTTCCCGGCGGGAAAAACCACTTTTTCCTTGAGGAATGGAAGCTGCACCTTCCACTTTTCAGATGATTCCTTTGATGAATTTAACATTGGCGTGTCATTGGTGGGAAGCACATGTCACTTTCTCGATGAAAACTCAACAACATAAACTTTCTCGAAGCATGTGTTTTCACTGATATTATAAACGTTGAATTCAGTTGAATTTTTGCACCAGGAAAAGAAGAGGTACGAGGGCTGTTCGATAAGTATGTAAGTCATGATCCATTTTTTCAGCAAGTGGGGAATCGTTTTTCCATGTGCAAATGGTCATGCAGAAAATGAATAAAGCTTTAATTTCATGGCTGCAATCAAAAGTATCACCTTAGCCTTGACCCGATGATCGTTCAACATAATTTCGTCGATTTTTTTACCATATTTTTCCTGACCTGACAAAATTTGGATTCCCTGGTTTTCGCCGTTTTACTATAGCTCGCTTGACCCCCAATGAAACTTGTCTCTCATCTCATTCGAAAGAACAGAATCTTCAAAATATTTTCAAAACCTTTCTTTGGTTTACTTAATGGTCTTATAAATAAATAACTTGAGTTGCGCAACAGCTCATGGAGAACCAGGGCCTAGTGACTTACAACTCACAACCATTCCTGTGTGCGTGTTTGTTGGCAGGAATGGAGGGGACCTACAGTTTTTTGCCGAGTCCGAACGGCTAAATGAGAAGCACTTTTTCATGACAAGTATACTCTTGGAGGATTTGTGAGTTCCTCGCAAGAGGCAGTACCTCGAATAAATCGGATATCAGTTAAAATGTGTTTTTCTCAATTGCGGAGGAGCAATTTTAACATTAGTAATTTTTTTTTAATATTAAGGCACCAGCTTTCGGCTCTGGACATTTGGCACCTCATATAAGGGAAATTTGATAAGAAAAATGCCATTTAATTGGTCAGAAAAGGTCAACTGCTCCCAGAAATTGGTCAGCCCTAGATAACTTCTAGTCCAGGCTTAAACTTTCTCAAGGTCACTCAAGGTCACGTGTGGTTTTTGGCACCTCATTTATGGGAAATTTACAAAAATTTAATACCACCCGAAAGGCCCTAAGATCAGCTAGTTTCAGCAAATGGTCAACTATAGATATAAAAAAAAGGTAACAAGATCGTCATAAAATGTCAGTTAGCTTCAGTTATTGGTCAGCCATAGACTGCCTTAAAGAATTTGTATCCTTACGCCAAAAATCGTTCGAGACCTTGAAAAAAACTTTAAAAAATCGAAATTAATTTTTTTCGAATTCATTAATTATTACTCATAAAAAAAAATCTATGGCTGACCAATTAGTGACAATAGCTGACCTTTTACAACCGTGAAGAGGCCTTTCAAATTGCATACTTTTTTTTTAATTACGCAAATCTGGTGCCAAAAGTTTTGTTGTGACCTTGAAACGACCTTTAAAAATTCATAGAAAAAAATCTATGGCTGACCAATTACTGAAAATACTTGAACTTTTATCACGATCTAGAAATCTTTCGGATGGTATACATTTTTGCAAATTTCCCATAAATGAGGTGCCAAAAATCACGCGTGACCTTGAGCGACCTTGAGAAAGTTTAAGCCTTGATTACAAATTATCTAAGGCTGACCAATTTCTGGGACCAGTTGACCTTTTCTGACCAATAAGATGGCATTTTTTTTATCAAATGTCCCTTATAAATGTGGTGCCAAAGGCCCAGAGCCCAGCTTCCATATATACTAAAATTTGTCATTGGCATATTCTGCGTAGATCCGTACAAACCTGATGTTGTTTCGGTGAAACTTAAAATATGTAAAATGAGTGGTACACTACGAGCAAATTCTTAATTTTACGAAAAATTGGACTTGATTTTCAAAAACAATTTCAATTTGTTTCACAAATAACTTTATTATAAAAAGACAAAAACCAGTAGGTAAACCTGTTGTTCATTTGAAGCATGTCGTTGAACCATAAATAAGAAACAAAATCGATCAACATAGTCTGATAGGATTTTAATGTAACCTTTCGACTAATTCCTGCATTCAACATGCATCCATGCAGTTGAAACACCATGCAAAAGTCTCTAGATTCCGATTCCGCCAAAGCAAAACGAATATAACTATTTGGATTCAGATGCATCTATAGCTGTGAGCTGAGCGCATGCGTCCATGGGATGGTGATGGTACAACATAAACTGCTTTGTTGACACCTCAGCCATTCATCGATTCAATTTAATTGAATTCAAGCACGAACTTCATCAGGACACCAACTTTTCGCACTTTAAGACACTTTTCACGCGCTTTGACCAAATAACCCGACTGAGACGATGTTAATTAATTATGTGTGCAACTCCAGGAGCAAATATATTGTGCATAGTGACTCCTTTTGCTTATGCGATGGAGCGATACGCATGCAATCAACGCGCGTTGACCGGCATTAGTTTTTAGGATGGAGCCAGTCATTGCGTGGCAAGGATTCATCCATCATGCGCCGCATTGATCTATCCAGTCGTTAAAGGAGTCGCTCCTTTGCTGCCACATAATGATTCCACGTATTAGAATTGTTACAATTAAAATTCAGTGGCCAATTCATGTTTCATCGGATGGGGTGCAAATTAATGTTCTACTCTGTCGAAGACTGGCAAAGGCAATCCCAATACTTTAAGGTTAGGTAGGTAAACGCAACGGTTTCTATACAAGAAGAATACAAAATTCTGCAATGATCGCGATGCTCTTTAGATTGTCCAGCACCGGTTTAAAAACAAACCAATCAACCAAGCCAACCATCCAACGACTACGACGAATACAACTTCGACGACGACGGACGAAATGGAATTATTTTGACTTTCATTCCTTTGATAACCCCAAATGATTTTAATGATACCTTGGAACGTCGCATCGTTCGTCGTTCGGCATATATACTTGACGTACGCGTGCGTTTTGGCATCAAGCTTCCCGTTGAATTGGAATAAAAACAAGTTGCAATCAGTGAGCCCAGTATTCAAGTAAGGAGCTTCCACCCAGCAGCAAAATGATTATTAGCAGCGGGATCACAGGGATCAACTGGTATCTTTAGTGCTTGATCTGGATTATGAAGGAGTGGATTGACGGTTTTTGGTTATGTGTGATGGGAAATGATGCAAAAAAAAAATCAATGCCAGGGCGTTGATGGACGAAAATTTTAGAAGGAAAATAAAATAAACTAAATGAAGCTATGCTTTGTTGGGCTTTTTTAAAGTGCTATACTTGGCAGCTTTAGTTGAAGAAAAATCAGATCTGCTTTCATACGTCAAGAACCCATCCACTTGATCGTGAGAAAAATAATGTTAGTTGACGTCTTTGGTAGCTAAATGGGAAGGTATATGGACTCAGGTTTATCGACTTTGCTGCGGGTTGACACGTTGTAGAAGCTACCTAGTACGTATAGTTCGCACATATCGATATAAACAAGGGCACATGACAGTAAACCGTCAACCAGATTGACCACATGGTGATCGACACTAAAGGCACTCATCCAGTTTCAAGGATGTCCGAAAGTTCCGAGGAGCCAACGTTAACTCGGACCACAGATTAACCCAACTAACAATAATTTAATGAATATTGACGATGGACCAATAAAATATCCCATTTTCAAAAAAATTTATAATAAATCCTAAATTCACTATAAATTTGTTTGTTTAGTTTGTTTTGTTTGTATTGAGTTATTTGTATCAATCAAAAATTTGTTTGTATTATTATTTATATAAAACTTACTGACGATGGAAACATTGCTGCCGAAAAGCATTTAAGTAAATAAATAAATAAAATAAGTGTTTTTAAGTTATTCAAAATAATATCTTTTATTTATTTATAACAATTCAGCTTGTATAAAGTAAAATTTTTCGAATTTGGCAAGAAATAGTTTGTATAGAGCTTGTATAAGGCAATCTTGAGCAAGCCAAGAATTTTCCACCTGAAATTTAAACAAATAGCTGCTATAAGGCCTTGAGTTATGAGTTATACAAGTTCTATACAAGTCTTGTAAATATAAGTTATAAATGGCTTGTATAAGGCCTTCCAAAATTGTTTACTAAAAATGTTTAAGATAATACCTGCTATAAGGCTCTCCACGACAAGTCATATCAAACAACTTGTATTAGGCTTGTTTGTAAAGGCCTTATACAAATTAAAATAACCAGTGAAGATCAACAAGTGTGTCTTATAAAATATTGTGCTTATAAAAAAAAATCAAATTAAAATAAATAAGAATTGTAAGTACCCCCCATTGAACATCGTAAAACAGAAAAGAAGTGCTGACAGTAACATTGAACATTTTAGCAAAACTTAAAAATGAATAACTCATGGCAAAAATTTAAAAGATCTGAAACCTACCAAAGACAAGTGAGAAAAATCAGAGAAGCAATTCTTAAAACAGTCAGAGAACATTCAAGAAGTTTGGAAGAACAAAGAACAGATATTAGATACGAGGAAGGAATCGAGTTCAAATCCCAGGTAAAAAAAAAACTTTTCAATATTATAATTAAACTAACTAATGAGTGAAATACTCATTACAGAAAACAGAAAAAAAGGTTTCGGAAGCTGACCGAGGAGAAAAAATACAATAAAATAAAATGCAATACAAAAACACAACATCAGAAAAATTAAATAAAAAACGGATAAAAAAATATTTTTTTTTGTTTCAGAATCAGCTTTGCTAATTTTTTTTTCTCTCGATGGCAAAATAGATTTTCGCGAACCGCGACAGCGTATATTATTGCTTATGCAAAATAAATTTGGGTAAGGCCTTATATAAACATCCAAGGCAAGCTATTGGCAATAGCTGTCATTAAATGGCTTGGGTAAGGCCTTATATAAACATCCAAGGCAAGCTATTGACAATAGCTATCATTAAATGGCTTTGGTAAGGTCTTATATAAACATCCAAGGCAAGCTATTGGCAATAGCTGTCAAAATAGCTTTCGTAAGGCCTTATATAAACATCCAAGGCAAGTTATAGCTTGTTCAGCCAAGCTAATAGCAGTTCATGAAAAGCTATTTGCTGCTATAAGACCTGTCAACAAAAGTCTTATGGCAGTTAATTAGCTTGCGTAAATGCGCCAAAATGACTTGCATAAGGCCTTTTACTGTTTCTATAGCAGTCTGAAAATAGCTTGTATAGAACCTTATACAAGTTAAATTGTTAGTTGGGAGGTCAAAGGGTCAAAGCAGGGAAATACTGTGAGGAAATTTGACTTCGGACGGCTACAGTTGCAAGAAATCGCCAGGTCAATTTTCACATAAAGTCTCTTGGGCCCTCTTAAATAGTCCTATGCCGCCAAATTCAAGCATCGAGAGCCAGTGGAAGAATTGCCCAGAAGCCATCAGAGAAACCGCCTCTGACGCACTGGGCCTCACACGACCACTACAGTGAAACCCCTGGTTTGATGTAGAATGCCAGCAAGTACATGCAACCTGCTTCGAATGACCAGAGTTGCTTGGGAGCTGAAATAGGAACACCGGCTGCCTAGAAGGAAAGAGTAAGAGCATGGGATCACGCAATCGAGGAAGTAGAGTGATGCTATTGCATGAAGCTGTGAAGTTTTACCAAAAAGTAAAAGGAAGCTCTCAGCGATACCAGCCCCAAACCTAAGCCTGCTGGGACGATCGAACATCGTGGTAGAATCGTGGTCGGTGCTGAGGATATGGAAAAATCATTTCTGCACATTGTATTTCAGCGATGATGGATCAAAATTCACTGCCATGCAGATAGCGGATATGTAGCTTTATCTTAACGTAAGTCTATTTAAGCTGCAGGAGTTGATTGACTAGCGGTCAAGCTGTTCAAAGCAACTGGCGATGAATTTGTTAAGAGTATGCGCCAGCTCATCTCTGGACTGCACCAACTATAGAGGCATCAGTCTCCTAAACATCACATAAAAGATCTTCTATTTTGTGAACGCTTGAAGTCATTCGTCAACATACCTGTTACCTGATCAGTGTGGTTTTTTATCCCAAAGTCATCCATCGACCAAATATTCGTACTGCGGCAGATCTTGGAAAAAACCCAGGAGTTTCAAATCGATGCCCATGCCCACCACCTTTTCATCGATTTCGAGACCGCACAGCATCTATCTATAGAGACGAGCTTTATAGAGCCATGTCTAATTTTGGCATCCCTCCGGAACTCGTCTGTTTGTGCAGGATGACGATGGAGAATGCACGCTTCTCTATCAAGGTCGGCAAAGACCTCAGTGGTACTTTTGATGTCAAAACAGGTTTTAGGCAAGGGTACACGCTGTCATGCAACTTTTTTAACATCGTTCTTGAAAGAATAGTGCAAAACTGTCACGTCAATACTTGAGGCACAATCTTTTAAAAGTACATTCAATACTCGCTTACACTGCACCGACAATGTTGACATAATCGGATGAAGAAAGCGTGATGTCAGTTCTGCTTTTGTGAGTATTGAGAAGGAAGCCAAGAGGAGTGATTTAGTGAAGAGTGAACGAAGGCAAGACCAAGTATATGCTATCAACAAGAAAGGACACCCAACACCGACCGAAACGTCTTGGACAGAACCTCACTATACACAGCAATAATTTTGAGGTGGTCGAGGCTTTGACTACCTAGGCCCGCTATCAACTCATCAGCGAACGATAGCAGTGCTGAGATCAAGCAAAGAGATCAATTGAGAAGCAAAGCCCTCTCTCTCGAGCAACTTGCTTATCCAGTCACGGTCCTAATGTATGATGCGGAGGCATGGACACTTTTAACGGTGTATGAGAACGCGTAATGCTGTTTTGAGAGGAAGATTCTTCGGTTGATTTTTGGTCCCGCCGGCATAGATGGGGAATGGAGAAGGAGGTTCAACAATGAACTGTATGGACTAGAGCTCTTGAAACCCTGGTACCCGAAGACCCACCTAGGTACCCGGGTACCCGAATACCCGGGTAGTACCCGGGTGCTCAAATTACCCGGGTACCCGAAATATTCGAGTACCCGGGTACCTGGGTACCTGGGTACCCGAGACCTATGCGAAAATTTAAAAATACACACTTTATTACTGCACAAATTCACTTTCTTTGGTCTAGATTAATTTTATTTCTGTGCTACAGTCGAATTTATACATTTAAAATGCAAAAATCAGCTTTTATAGTCCAGCGCTGGTGGTCCTCGGGTACCCGAGATACATAAGTACCCGGGTACTCGGGTACCCAAGACACACGAGTACCCGGGTATAATCAAGAGCCCTAGTACAGAATGTACAGCGACACCGACTTAGCCACAAAAGTGAAAACCCAACGACTGAGATGGCCGGGTCACCTAGAGCGAACGGACATCGATGCTTTGGTCCGGAAAGTCTTTGAATCCAACCCCGTGGGATGGTCAGTAGAGGAGGCAGCGTAACAGGTGGCGCAAGCAAGTGGAAGAGGACCTTAACCAACTTGGCGTGCGAATCTGGAGACTGCTAACTAGAAACCAAGCCGGCTCTAAGAAGCTTGTTGGTTGAGGCCCTGGTCCACCCTGGACTGTAGCGCCACTTTAAGTAAGTCAAGGCAGCAAGTATTTTCTTCATTTAGAGCTGATTTAGGTCCATGGCTCATCCAAGGTGACCCTTTTTTTAACTACCACCCTAATGTACCTACCTACATAGTTCTAAAATAAGACAAATACATTTATATATTATTTTAAAGTTTATTTATATTTTATTTGATACAAAAATATACACGCAACATAATGGAGGGCAAAAACCCACAGTGAATCAATGACAACCTTCGATATTTGAACTCAAGTCTCTTTTCGCACTTTAACTTAATTCGAATATTAAACTCAAGTTACATCGCATTATTACGTACGCTGTGTAATAATCTTACATCCTGAAATCACGACTTTACCATCTACTTATGACTGATGACAGCTACTTTCTTTAATCTTAAGCAAACAACAAAAGAAAAAGAGGAACAATTTACATCAAACGACCTTATCATTCATAGTCTTAAAGTTTCCCCACCCTAATAAATATTCATCACGATTTTACAACGTGTAAATTCAAGAAATAAAAATTCAATCTTAAATAATATATGACGTTGATCCGGACACACGGCTCGCGATCCTTGATAAATTAAATAAAATTAAATCAGCGCTTAACACGCAAACATCAAACCAAGAACGCCAAGTCTCAATATGCTGTCAAAAGACGTATGAAATCTGAGCGTAGCGTACGTACGTATCGTACGTCAGATGGTCAGTGGACTTTTTCCATGGCGGCGTGCGCGAATATTTACGGAGCCATGGCGGATAAGAGAATTATTGTTCGTCGTTGATGCTGGATGGAAAGTAATCAACAAACATTCTACTTCCCTGTGAATATTTTTTTTTTATTTTTTGTTTTAATTTGCGTAAGGCGCATAAAAGCAATAAGCTCGTCTCTTATTAACTGACGTTGTATCGCTTGTGTCTTATATTTTTCTTTGCGATTAATCTCTATACTTTTTTGAGGGTTTTAGATTTCGGATATGATGACGCTCCTGGATGCAAACATATAATTAAAAAGGACGGAAGAAACTCAAAATCGCGCTTTTTTTACTTGTGGTTAGGTAGTGTAATTTAGATATTTTGACGAAAGAACTTCTGAGGAAGTTAAGAAGATTAAGCCAGATAGCAATGAGTAAATTGAGTGAATTTGATGAGTCTTTGAAGGAAATAGTGTAAACATTAAATTATGTTAGCTGGGAGCTGCCCTGTCCATGCCCAATGAATTTTTTTCAGTAGGCACACGCAGTTTATACGGAGTCAATGCTCTTTGAGAGGGACCATTTTTGGCCACATGCCATAAAATGTTGTTTCAAAAATGTTAAACAAAGACATTAGGTAGGTACACATTCGGTAATTGCTATGGAAATCGTCATAAAACGTCATTAACCTTTTACTTAGCTAAACAGGTGGACAGCTCTCAAATTTTGTCAGATTGGGGTAACAGAATAAGAATCATAAACCGCACTTTGCCCATAATCACTTATTGCGCCATTTTCCATGTTATCTAATTGCACATCTGCCTTAATGCTCATTAATGTCACATTAATTTATCGTTTTGTCATCGTAGGTGGTGGTATAGCACAAATGAATTTACTACACAAGATCCTAGTTCTGTCAATTTTCCATTACGGAAGTGTGACAAATTCTTACAATTCAAGTTGCACCATGTTTGCAATTTCAAAAGCAATCCTCAAGTGTATTACGCTGTACGGATGATGTGTCAATTTATTATTTAAAAAAGGGACTTCATTAAATTGTTGGTAATCCTTCTTATGACTTTATCCAAATTGCATAAAAGAAAACATATATTCCAGGCTATACGTAAGAGAATTTGAAATTGAATGAAATTTCTAAGATTGAAAATAGAAACTGCCTGGTGTGTGGCATGTCCATTGTCCATTATGCAATGAATCCTGGAATGACAAGGAGTTTTTGCAACTCTATTAAGGATCTTCCAACACCTTAAGATATTATTATCCGTACCTGGGAGATTTAAAAGAATGAATTAATTTCAAAAGAATCTCTAGATATGTTGCTCTTTTTTACGCTCGGATGAAATCGACGTGTGCTCAGAATGCTTTAATAGGTCTTTGCCAATTTTCTTAAGCTATCCTTTTAGAATAGTTTTCGTGAATATGAAGCGTATCTACGTCTGTTCAAATTTAATAGAATTTTTTTGCCCAAAATAAGTATTTTTTGTCATCAGGTAAAAACTTTTTGATAAAAATATTCTATTTTTCCTTAGAGACCCATTGATTTTTTTTTAATATTTCATAGAAATGGCAGCAGGCATGTGATCAAAAACCAAAACGATTTATCTGCAACATAGTAAACAAAACACTCATATCCTTTTTGTTAGCCTTTTTTTCTCTTTTATAACAACCTCCTTTGAAACGAAAGGATTAGTAATTTAAAAAAAAGAAAGATCTCTGAACGTTTGAATCTCTGTATGGCCTTATGGTTATTTCCTTCCGTCTTCCTTTTATTTGGAAACATCCTTTATACCAAAACAAAACAGACCAGCTATTATTTCAAATGAATTATTTTGACAGCTACTTGTATTGTCCTTATTTGAGATTTATCTTCTCATTTTTCATGCCGTTTATAGAAAGAATTTCTCATATTTAATGTTGATTTTGAAAATATGTATCTACATGTGCGTGTTTAGAAATGCAAGGGTTATTTATGTAGGAGGTGTCCATCTTAAGTGGATTAGTCCAGTTATTCTAGAGTTCTCATTTAAAGCACGTGCTTGTTTTTTTTTCTTTTTCTCAGCATTCAGTTCCTGAAAACCAATTGAAATATGGAATGTTAGGCCTACATTTTGTGCGCGTTTGAGAGCATCATATTCTTAGAAAGATCATATTCATAGATATTTCTTAAGAAATATGATATTTGAAATGCATATTGCTCGTGTCAAAATTTTTTCCTTTTTAAGCTACTTTATCTAATGTTCACAGTTGCTACTTTTGCTTAAGGACGAAAATATAGGTACTTGGAAATTTTATGTTAAGTTTTAGGTACTTGTTTTTGTTGTTCAATTCACATCACATTGTTTAATTCACATCAAAGGTGAAATAACTCTTTGCAATAAAGCCAAAACCTATTATTTCTAATTAGTAAGATATGCCACCCACTTTTTAGTTCATTTCTTCGAATTAATTCCTGTTCTGTTAAGACTTTTTTTTGGCCACAGCGATTACGATTGGGGTTGGTGCCTTTGCGGGCACACCTTCCTCGTTTTTGAAAAAGTAAGAAGTATAAAACCACTACAGCAGCGCATCGAACTGCAAACAGTGGCTTTTTGTGGATGATGATGATTTTTCGAGATTTATACATGACACTAACACTTGCGTTTTTAATTTGTGAAAATGTGTAAAAGCTGGTCATAGGCTATTGATTATGACAATAAGAACCTAAAGGAGGTTCCACGCTATGCCAATCGACATTGTTGGTGTTGGTTAACATTGCCGATCAACATCATGCTAGTGTGTACGTCGAAAGCTATCGTAGCAACAATTTGTGTGGATTGGAATTTTCTGATCGATGGCATCAGGATCCAACCGAAAGTTTCAAGGCTCGAATCCTGGGGTATCCAACTTTTTTTTTTTTTTGTGAACAATAAAGTGAAAACGATATTATTAACATTAAATACATTAAAACCCTATAAATTTGTTTAACAAAATGGAATTTGTTGAACAACTTTGTCGATTGCTATCCATTTGAATCGAGTTGCGTTCGGGTCAACAAATTTTGATTGGCATTATCGATCAACACGTCTACACTAACTCAAAAATGTTGACCAACGATGTTGATCTACACAATTCAACATAATGTGGACGCGGCTTAAGACTTTCATGGGTTTTTATTGTAAAAATCATTAAAAGGGTCATTGAAGATGAGAAAACCGCAAAGTGCTATTTATGTAGTTGTAGTTTAACAAATGAAATTCAACAACTTTTAAAAATTTATGTAACACGGAACAACAAGTCTAGGAGAACTTTAACAATTGTTTTGGCTTCTTTCAACAAGTGGGAAATTTCATGAATTCACCGTTTCTGTAACTGGAAACAACAAGAGTTCGAAAAATAGAGAATAAACTTGTTGAAAAGTTGAGAAATTTCAACCGACGGCTCTGGACTTGTTCGAAGTTAACAAGTTAGAAATAAATGCTTGCAGTAGTGTTTATCAAGTGATGAAATCGTTTGAAATAGATTATTGTTCATCAGCAAAAATCTGAAAATGCAGTACTGAATCGTAACGTTGAACGCACAAAAAATCTGAAATTTCAGCAAATCGTCCTTTATTTTTATCAAAATATATTGTGTTTACCATCTGAATTTACTGGAAGCGAATAGGAAGAAATGAAAAATTAAAATTAAATTTAAATCAAAAATGAGTGACTTGAGGATGAAGTTATTTTTGTAAATTGACTGGAAAACGCTTGTGCTTTGCTTTTATTTGGATTAATATTATCGAAAATAGTTGAAGCTGCACTGTTTACTTACAACCAAAACAAATACTAACACTTATTAACTACTCCAAAATACTCGTCTTCGTCGGGTTCTTCCACCGAATACAATCTTTTATTAATAAAAACTGTGAAAACTCTCATTTCTTGTTATTTTGTTAAAGAAAAGCCGAAACACCGCACAGTGGACAGTTTCATACATGCTAGATGCCAAAAAGTCAACTCCGAATTTTCGTTGTTGGTGCAATTTTAAAATGTAACAATTAAATAAGATTTAACTTGAATAAGTTGGAAGTTAAAGTACATCAAAGACAACCTCAAATTTTCTGTAATGTGTACTTTTACCAAAAAAGCCCGAAAAAGGGTTAAATTATGGATAATTCATGAATAAATTAATTTTTTCGGACTTATTTGGGAAAAGTACCTACCTTTTGTTTTTTCTTAATTTCTCAAAAACTATTAAAAACCAAATGCAATTATTGAGTATTAGCTTTCAAAAAAAACTATAGCCATTGTTAAATGTGTTTTCGTTGATTTTTTGTTTTTTTTTTTTTATATTTGAAGTCAATGTTTCAGAAACTGCCCCCCCTGCCTCAGGGAGAAGAGATACAACTTTCCCCCCATACAATTTTTTTCTTAGAATAACCCCAAGAACCACCCCCTTTGAATACTTCCACTCAGGTCCAGGATACCCTGTATATTGTTGGAAAGGTTTTTTTTTTATGAACTATAATAGTAACTTTAGGAGTTCATTTCTACTTTGCCTATTATAGTGAATAACTTTTTTCACACACTGATATGAAATGTGCTCCTAATGTCGGAAAGAGACACATCGACATTAAAAAATACACAGTTTATGTCAATTAGCTAAACCATTAACGAGATTTATGACAGTATTTAAAAAAATAGCTAGGAAAATTATTTTTGCGCTTATCTCGAAAACGCTTCTTTGGAAAAAAAAATCTGTATTTTTGTGCTCAGCGACTCACTACGATCACCTAAAATTATATAAACTAGTGTAATATGCCTAAAAATTAATAAGTTTTGAGAAACATTTTTTGATTTTTTTTTTTTAATTTTAAGTTTGAAACTTGTTTTTCAAAAGCTATTTAGAAAACCAACTTTATTAAAAAACGAAATTGAAGAATGGATTTTTAGCTTTTGAAAAAGCTATTGTCCGACATTGTGAATTATGCCATTGTTCTTAACAATTTTTTTCTATTTTAGACAAATATTTTAGAAAAACTATCCCTCCCACTCAAAGGAGGGGAAATAAACCCCCTCTCCGGTTTCGATTTTTTCTTGTCTTCGTTCAACCTAAAAGGCTCTCTCCTTTTGTCAAATCTCATATTAAACAACCTGTACATAAAAATAAAGGGAAATTGAAAGAATTTTTTGTCATTTAAATTTTATTTTCAAAAAATCTGCAAAATGTTGTTATTTTTTCAGCAAAAAATAGCATTGAGTAATTTATGCTTCAATTAAAAAAAACATTCATTTGGAACAAAATAATAATCGTTGACATCTAGCATGTATGCACCGTGGAGGAAAACTCTATAATTATTTTCAATAAATTTATTTTGTTCTTAAAAAAAAAACACAAACATTAAAAAGCCAATACGCCACCGTACCAAGCCGACAACAGATCACAAAAATAACTGTATCCACTATAAAGTAAAATTTTTATGTGCGGGTTTTTTTTGTCTTGTTTTTTAGCTGTACCTATGCATTTTTATCTGAAAAAACGTAAGCAATCATGCTCCTAAAAGTCATCTACACTTTCAAGATTTTTATGACAGGCGACCAATCAGAAGCTCGAAAAACTCAGATATTTGAATCCATGAACGGACGGCTGATTTAGACTTTATTTATTGGTGAAGAATTTGGTTTATAAAAACAAAATGTTTTAATTTCTATTCAGTAATTTTAATCAGTAACCATAAATACCAAATTTCTGTCATGATTTGGAATTGTTTCGATATCACTCTACTTAAGATATTTGATATTAAATTTCATGAACTTAAAACTTGGCATATATTTTAGATCTCATTATTTTTTTTGGCTGACTTTTTACGCACAGGTTTCTTGTACATATAAGAACTTGGCTCTTTATTTATCATTTATGTTTTTGTTGTAATTGATTGAAGTAAGAGCTAACAAGCAAAGCGCTGATTTTAGATTAAATGTTTTCTTTTTTTCGAAAACTTTTCGACTCATCGCGTAAGAATTACTTGTTGAACTGGTTCAACAAGACGAGGGAAATATTTTCAGTTGACAATTGTTGCGGTTTTTATTAAGTTACGGAAATGATTTTCACTTGTTGAACAAGTAATATGATTAGTTGACTTGTTGTTCCGTGTTAGATATAGGCCCCGGTTTTCGAAAAAATGTTTGGTACCTATCTGATTGTGGTTTTCTAAAAAAACTAAGCCATTTCAAAGTTCAATAAAAGCTAATTCTAGGTCAAATAGTTTCAGTTATTGGTCAGACATGGATTTTTTTTAATGAAAGTTTTTCAAAGTTTTTGTCTAATTGTTGAAATTTATAGGCTGTGACTTTGAAACAAAAAAAACTTTAGAAATTCCTGAATGAAATAATATGCCTGCCAAATTACTGTAACTAGCTGAGCTTTTAAAGACCATTTAAACGGCATACATATGGGGTACCATGGAATTTGTAAAAAGATTAATTGAATCGGTCATTTCAAAAACCACTTAAGTCACATTTTTTTCAAATATGCTTTTTTGCTGTAAATGCTTCCTTAAACTTAGATACATATTCTGAGAATAAATTACGTCAGTCCAAACATTCCTTCCACTCCAAATAATACCTCACAATAAACGTTCCATGCAGAAACAACGTAAGTCAATTGACTTAAGTGGTTTTTGCAAGCACTACTAGATGTTGGAAGTAGTTATATCTAGTTTTGCCTAAGGTTTAAATATATTGAAACATGATAAATTAAAACATGTGACATGTTAAAATGTTAATATGTTAATATTTATGTATAATTTAAAAAAAAACTTTGATTTTGTTTAAATCATTGTATACTTCTGACCCCGTTTCTTTCTAAAACAACATAAGTCACCCGTTTCTTGGTAAAACAACGTAAGGCAAGAACGGGCTTTCAGACTTTTTTCATTATTAATATTGATAAACTGTGAATATTTTTTTATATTTCAATCCTTTAAAACTCTAATGCTATATTGAGCCCAAAAAATTAATTTAAAACTAGTTTATTTTTTAATTAAAGAGTTTTTATTGATTCCTGAAAAATTCTAATTGTGTGACTTAAGTGGTTTTTGAAATGACCGATTCAATTTTTGTTTAGGTCTTAAGTGTCAACAACTTTTACAAACTCATTAAATCACATTTAAATTTTTTTTTCTCATGGTAAAATTAAAGTAAATATAGTTGAATCCTGTGTTATTCTTTAAAAAATATTATTAACTAATTAATTAAGTAAACATTAAATTCTGAAAAAAAAATTGTTTTTATTTCTCTGGAAAAAGAATTATTTTTGTGACTTCTCTTTTTCCACGAACTGTGTGTTTGTTTTAATCAGATTTTTGTGTGATTGACTCATTAAATACGCACAAATTTATTATTTTATTTTTATTTTATTATTTTATTTATTTTTTTATTATTTTATTTTTATTAAAATTATTTATTTTATTATTAAAATTCAAATCTGTCGGCTTAATGACTCTGAGCTTTGCAGACAATTTGAATATCATATTTTGGACTGTCACCAGTGCAGTGGCGTCAAAATGATTTGATTTTAAGAAATGTAACGGAAACCGATTTGTCACGACAAAATCTTCATATATCATTTTTATTTCTTTTTTATTTATCGTCGTAAAGCAGTTATGATGAAAAAGTAGGAACAACTTTGGACTGTCACCATCACCAGTGCCGTAAAAGTGCATCGTTTTTGAAAAATGAAATAGCAATCGATTAGTCACGACAAAATATCCATACAATTTTTTTTTCACTTTTCTTATTTACCGTAATAAAAAGTTAAAATGAAAAAATTAGAAATTGCCGAAAAAAACTTTGAACATTTTTGGACCAATTAATCCGTCACGAAAAAATCTCGAAATGCCATTTTTATTTTTTGTATTTTATTTTTTACTATTTAATTTTTGTATGCGTTCAGCCCCATATTATTATTATTACTTTGATTGATTATTTCCTTCAGTATTGGCGCTTCAATAACTAAATTTCATTATTTTCAACATCTTTCACTGTAAGCTACTTTTTGACATAGAATAATTCCATTAACATGCAAAATTTTTTAATTATTTCCCAAAAACTGTCTATCACATATCACAACTATGGAACAAAATAGCAGACGAACTGTATCACATCGATTAGATTCGTATGACGATAACAAAAACGATCAAATTGTTTTCAAATACCTTTCAAATAGCCTCTTAATGGTCATCATCGATTCTGCGAAACCCTTATGACCCATAATAACGCGCGTGTCGCCAAGGGATGGACATCTGTGAATTCTAACTAATTTTTCAATTCTAGAAAATAAAAAAAAAATCCAAGACTATACTTTATAGACTGCTAGACGACCATCAGACCACCTTCACACACATATTTTATTTAAACTTCTTTTTCACAGTCCAAAGAAGACAATTAATTTCATACTCTACTGTTGTATACTGGTTTGTGTATCAAGGACACAATAGGTATTGTTAATTGAACAAAAGTATCATAATTTTTATCGCAATTTCAGACAATGCCTAAATAATGGAACGCATTGTATGTGCAATAATTTTTTTTTTAAATCTTTCTTCTTTGTGCTCGTTTTCAATTTGTCAGTAAATCACTTGGACTTACGACTCGGGGAGAGAAGGACCTCGAAAAGAGCATTCAAAGTAAAGAAGGGAAAAAATACCTATGCTCCAGGCCAACCGAGTCCGGACATCCGTATTGGGAATTGTGTGAATTTTGGTTCAATTCAAGAACTGAAAGGTTTATTTTCTATTAATAAATTTGAGTATTTAAGTACCAGTTTGTCAGGAGACCACGAAATAAAAAAAAAGAAACTACCACAAGCACATAATATTTTGATTTCTGTGAGACCTAAGGGTTTTTGTACCTACTCTCGCTTAATTTCGGTGATTTCGTCTGACAGGAAATGCAATTTAAATATAAAGCAAATTCTTATGTCAATGACCCACATCTCGGCATAAAGTTTTTCGAGATCTAAGAGAGTCTGCATACCTTTTTATAACTCCGTCATTTTTAGACAATTGATACGCCTTTGAATGAGAATTAAAAAAAAGCCTACTTACATAGGTAAACCTAAGTTAAGTTAAATTGACGAACGGTTTGTAGACACAAATTTCTCAACCGAATCCAGAAAACGCTCCATTCATCATATTTTTATGGAAATAATTAAAATTATTTCAATCTCACTTTATTATTTCAAACTGAGCTCAATACTATCTTGATAATTATTATTAGTGATCTAGACTGCCAAAAGTAGTTACACCTTCCTATGAGCAAGGAAAAAGAGTAAACAAAATTCATATCTTCTTTCAATATATATGTAAAATAGACATTGAGGGAGATGCTTGAAGCCTTTTTGTTTTTCAAATGCATCATTTTCCACTCGACAAATCGTGATATATGCTCACCGATCATTATGCGTAGTGCATCTGCAAATATCCCCAAGCGCGAACGCGCAAATGCAGCTTACGTTAAGAGATTTCCCAGAAATGATTAATCATTTGCGGCAAAGTATTTTCACGCACATCCAGAAGTAATGATTTTGATGGTCTTAGCTTACTGTCGCACCTACTGTCTGCTACTTTGGGGGCTTCCTTAGAAGCTTGCCATTATGGCACGGAGGCCGTGAATTATTATCCCTCGACCCCATATGGGTTCATTATGACTCCATCAAATCGTGCAGATAGCGCCCTCAGTTAAAGACAAGCCATCTTCGCACTGAGACACTGACTTGTTTTGCTGTTGTTGTTGCAGGTATGAGGGACTTATAATATATATAATATCTACAGAGCTTGGTCTTTTCGATCTGAAGCCTTCACTATGATAATAATCATAATGATGATGATGACGGTGATTATGGTTGCTTGCAACTGGTTTCTGTGATGGCATGCGATGATGTCGAATGGCTTTGATGTATCTTTGAGACTTTCGTTCGATCCCATCAGCCAGACCGACCGGGATTAGTGAGTGATGCTTTAGAAGGAGTACGCCTCGCACCCCTTGGGAAGCACTCATAAGTGTCGTCTTCGTTGTGGTCATTTTCTAAAAATACCAATTTATTCTTCTTCCCGCTCTGTCTGAGGCAAAGCAATAAAGTTAGCTACATATATGACGACGGTTGCTGGCAAACGGAGCAAACACTAGAATTAAGTAATCTTTGCTAATATTTCAAAGCCTGGACACTTTGTTGTTGTTGGGTAATTGTGTTGCAAGATTGATTAAATCTCTTACACACATGTCGGTCGGTCTCCCGCGGCTTTATGATGGCAAAAAGTAGGTACATATCTAGCATCTAGGTAATACACCGACAATTATATTGCAAAAATCACTTACAAGAGAATTCTATATTTTTTTTTTTTTTGCAATAAACAAGTTAAATTTTTTTTATCATTTAATAGAGCCGGAAATTGGAGCATTGTTAAATGTTAAGTAAAATAATAATCATCTTTCTGGATGAGTTTAATTTTAGATTTCTTGAAGAATTTTTAAATTTGTTATGAGTATGTACTGTACCAACATATCTATACTGCCGTGTTAAGAAGAAAAAACGTAACTGACATTTTGGCTGTTTTGAGTTAGGCCCAGTTTTGACATCTTTGATATGTTTGCTATTTTATTCTTTAAAAATAAAAGCCCTAACTCGCTCTTGTAATGGTCTAAAACGCTCCAAAAAATGACGTTCGCTCAAAGAACCATGCAATTTTTCAGAAAAATTGCCGTTTTAGCACTTATTTTAAGAAAAAAAAGTGACTCCCATACAAGCATTTGTACATCTAAGAAATAATCTATGCAAAAAAAATTGATTTATTTGTAAATACGACAGAAAAACATTCATCAACAAAACAGAAAAGATAAAGATAAAAACAGAAAAACGCGATTATCTCGAAATGTCAAAAATGCAGATACGTTTTTTCTTCTTAACACGGCAGTATACGTCTCTTGTTGAGGACACTATTTTCGCAATCGAAATATTTTTCCCTGGACATTTTTGGTACCTGTGGGTAGGTATTCATATTGGCCAATAAAAATGGATAACGTTGAAGGGACGACTTGGAAAATCCATAGGAATTTCACAAGTAATATGAATGAACTGCCAAAAATGGGTATAAAATCTTGAGTCACTTGATTGAGGCCATTGCAAATATTGATTTGCAAAAGCAAAAATCGTGCATTTTTTTCTAACAGAAGTTTATTATATTTGAGAAAGGGTCCAAGACTATATTATTTATTTTAAATTTTAAGTTCACTTAAAACACTTTGACGGTACAAACAAATAGGGACAATGGATGATTTCAAGGAACTGGGACTTTCAGGCCGTGGAATAGCATGGAAAATGAAAGGAAGTAATATTGCTGTGAAAAATTATCTAGCAGATACTAAACACTACGGTAAAAAATGAAAAAGACGCAGAACCGAAGCAAAAACATTGGAGAAAAGTGGTAAATTCAGGAGAACACCTCGAATTCCGTACTATTATTGCCCATAATATGGTCAAAAAGTGGTCTATTAGTCAATGCTTTGACGGTTTTAAGGAAAATTCAAACCAGTGATAACAACCAGCGCCAGCATAAGAAAATGAAAAAGAAACCAGCTTTACAGCGACGACATAAGGAGCTTCATGTGAATTTTGCCAGGGACCTTGTTGGTTGGAGCAACCAGCCCCGGATCTATGATTTTTCCAAACCGGGGCAAAACTTGATTTTGGCGCCCTTGCCGTTTTTTATAAAAACGAAAAAAACTCATATCTGCTTGGTTGGATTTTTTGTCACTGGGAGAATAAAACTTTTAAATGGATGTGCAGTCCATACCTATTCAGCAACTTATTACTATAGATAAGAAAATTAACAATGCCTAAAAAAAGACGATACACAACCAAGGTTTGTAGAACGATAAAATATGATTCGTTCTCTCGTGAACAATTCAAAAGAATTTTTTTTTTGATTCGATCACGAATCTTATTTTTTTGGTTCCTAATAAAATTAGTTTTCATTCGAATCAAATCTGCAAGGATCTGTAAAATATGGTTCGTTTCCGAATTTATCATAGGAGAACTATTGAATATCCATTCCCTGAACCGAAGAAAGAAAAATGTAAATTTACGACAGGACACAATTTCGAAAAGCCAAAGTTACGAAAGATAAAGTATCGAAGTACAAAGTTCCGAAAAAAGATTTTAAATCCTCGGGATTTCGTTGCTCCTTGAGTTGCTAGCTGAGACAGAGTTATAGCAGAAAAAAATATTTTCAAAGTAGGATGTTTCTAAAATATGTCAACATTTTGCAACTTCGTTCTTTCTTGAGAGATTGCAATAAAATTTACTCAGGTGATAGCTGATACTGAATTGTAAGGGACAAAAATATTTCACAACAGGATCTTTCAAAAAATGTTAACATATTATAAATTCGTTGTTCCATGAACGATTTCAATGAAATTGACACACAAAATTTCAAACCTTAATAGAACGAGAGCTAAGCAACGTCAAAGCACAAGTAATTTTAGATTGGCTGGTTTTTCGATATGCGTGAGAGCAGTCTCTGGCTGGTGGGATATTTTGTGTTATCCGCCAGTTTGAAAAAGGGTGTTGAAAAAGGTAAATCCAAATTTCTCGGAGAGTAACATGATTTATTTGATTTTGTAAGTTAAAATATATCTTCAATTTTTTGTTTCTAAATTATCGACATCATGAAAAATTGTTGTTTGAAAATTGTAAAAATGGTTTTCAGCGTTTACCTCACTTCTTGTTCATCGGAACGAAAAAATTTTTACTTTTACATTTGTGGATAGATTTTTTGTGAATTGAAAAAGATCTAAAATACGGTGTAATAAAGTTGTCAGTATCCAGCAAATAGTTCTTTAGGCAAGACTAGGATTTGTACGGCTTGGTGCGACGCTTGTTGAGGGACACAGTTCAAATGTCTTATTTTTAGAAGAAGGGGGATCTATCTCCTACAGTTTAGGGAGGAGGGAAAGTTTTGTAAAAATGCATTTACATACAATGCAATAAACTAATGTTAAAAAACATCAGAAAAACTTTTAGCAATGTATTATAGCTCGTTTCTTTTTTTAATTTTTAATTTTAAATTATTTTAAATGGAGAAATAATAATAGGAAAACTGCTAAAGGTTGACGGAGAAATACAATTTGATATTCCATTGCGGCATCTTAATTTATTTTATTTTATTAAGCTTCGTAATTCTCAGTTTTTTCAGTCACATAAATTTGGCGCCCTTGTAAGCTGCCGCCCGGGGCACAAGCCCCGGTTTGCCCCCCCCCCCCATAGATCCGGGGCTGGGAGCAACGAATGGAAAGGGCTGTCTCTTCGGATGAAAAAAGGTTCAATCTTGACGTATCCGATGGTTAGAATTTAAATTTTTATGATTTAAGAGAAAAGGAACTTATTTTGACAAGTATTCACAGTCGTACGTCAGGTTTTATGAGTCAGGGCGCTATCATACTTATTTACTGAACGATTAAATTGGAGTTTATAACTACAAAACTAACGGAAATAGTTACAAATATCTATTAAAATGGGCATATTCAAAGATGACAGACATTGTTCAACTTGTACCTTGAATTTTACATTTTATTCACCGGACTCAAACATCATCGAAAACTTTTGGGCCAGGCTATATCAAGTATTTTATGTTGCTGGTAGATATTACATTTAAACTATTAACAATTCATTTTAACCAAAACGCAAATTGAATTAACCAAAGCTTGATTTATTGTTCTAGCTGTTTGGTGAAGAAATGGAAGGTTTATAATAGTAGAAAAAGTTCACCACAAGATTTTGACAAAACCCCAATTGTAAATTCAACTAGTTTTGCCCATTTTTCCAAGAACTTACCGAAAAAATGAAAGGTCAATCTCATAATAATGGCTTTTTAACAATTATGAATAATACCAAAATCTATTAGACCCTAAAAATACAGCTGGAACAATAAATCAAGCTAAGGTGAATTCAATTTGCGTTTTGGCTAAAATGATTTGTTAAAAGTTTTAATTATTTGCGTATAGTTTAACTATATTTGCGTTTTGTTTAAATCGGTTTGCGATTGGGTTGATTCCATTTGCGTTTAGGTAAAATCTATATGCGCTTGGGTGAAACTTATATATGCGTTTAGGTTAAACCTATTTGCGATTTGGTTAATTTAATTTGCTAATGCTTTATTTCAATTAAAGAGTGTGATTAACTGTTCAACATTTATGAAAAAGTTATTCTTCTTGAATAAAAAAAGGAAAGTCGGGACAGACAGGGCTCAAATACCAGGATTGTCCCGCAAAAATAGGGGCATCTTGCTTGTCGGTCACCATATTTTCGACGATATGCAATAACTATTTTCGATGTACATGGTCACTATTTTGGCACGTTGTTTTGGTATGAACCGTTATACCCACAATTGTACCTTCTGAACTGGTAAAATTTTACTTTGCTCAAAATTACACGTCGCCCTCTGTAATTCATAGATTTGTTTTTTTTTTTTTTATCAGTTGTATGTCAAGTGTCGTTGTTTTTCGAGGTAAAAAATTCCCTTTAGGGAATTACCAAAAAACCTTTTTTAAAATTTTGAAGAAAATCACTTATTGGGCTAAACTTTAGATCGAATCCAAAAGTTGTCTGTGTTATAGTAGATACGAGTACAACTGAATCACAAGAAAAATTGTAGCGTGGGTTATTAAAAAACGGTATGGTTTAGGATGTTTCCTACATTGCCCATAAGGATGATAACCAATAAAAGTAAAAAAAAGTATGGTAAACTTTGCACCATCTCAAATGTTAAGGATTCTGTTGCGGGATAATTTATCAGTGCTCTTAGGCTGTGCTTTAAATTTAACAAAACACCAAAGCTGGAGCGCAAATTATATTATTCCAGCCAGATATAAATGACGATGACGAATAATAATAAATAAATAATTATTCACAACATTTTTAAATATTGCTTACTCATTGTGCAATATTTTTTCTTTTTTGCATGTTTCTATAACTTGCGCAGAGTTTCATGCAAACAAACAAATATTATTCACATACAAAATTATATTAAAGTTAGTCTGCTATGAAATCGAGTCACACAAATATTCAAATGCTGATCTAACTGTCATTATCTTCTATCGATCAGTTTGCTATCGTTATCTACAATGAATACACGAATTCCTGATAGATACCATATTCATAATATGACCGCACTTTTGGCGCGCGATGTTTGCTTAACTCCTTGCACAAGATAGGGTTTGATATTGTATCAAAATATCAATGATTTTTTTTTATTTTTGCGGCACATTTCTTCGTAATATTTTTTTTATTATTTTATTGACTTTTTCCCAACTTGTGCCTGATAAAATATTGTGTTGAATTACTATTTGCTTAGATAGTGCCAAAGTAAGCATCCGTGGGTGGATATGGATATGGATAACGCGTGAGTTCTCATCAAATTAAGTGCTTAGAACGATTTAGATTGCTTGCACGATCACAAATTTTTTGTACTGAACTTGTAGTGCAATGAGTGAGGCACACGCTGTTTACCATTCCTTTTGAAAATTTCTCATGTATGACAAATATTTGATTTGATATGTATAACGACATTTTTTTCAGTTCAGTGTTTTGGATTGGTTATTTTAAATAATTCAGTTCACTTGAATTGATAAGAAACTATAGGTACGTACTTATACTTATTTATATGATTTTTCAATGAAACGAATTCTTTGACTCCTCCTTTTTGACTGAGTATGAGAAATCGACAAAAATTACCAGAGGTTACTTAAAATTGTGATATTTGCTTAGATTATTCTTCTTTCGTCTAAAAACCGAAAAAAGACTTGACTTTCTGGCCAAATTTTGTATGAGCTTTCTATGATTATAATAAAGTAAGATCCTAAAATATTGGAATCCTGGTATATGTATGTAGGTCTTATAATCTGGCAATACTACAGATACCTAGAAACCTTACGATATTGCGAAGAAGCTTACGAAGAAGGTGACGAATTTTACCAAAGAAGAAAACCAACCTGAGAACTCGCAGAAGATTGCTCGATTTCTTTGCCGCCAACCTTCAACAGATAGAGACGACCCCGAATAATACTACTCACCGCGAATCGCACTAAACTTAATTTACTTAACTTAACTTAACTAAATTTACTAAAAACTGACTAACATTAAATTGTTTAATTATTTTAATTAATAAACTACTTTTTATAACGTTTTGGAACGTGTTTAAACGTCTTCATTTATGTAAAGCTAAAAATTTTTCAGCAGCATTGATAAAAGTTTGAAATATTTCTTTTCATAATAATATTCAGTCTGGACTTTTTCGTACCATGTATTAGAATGTAAGTAATGTGTAACATGAAATTTCATCAAAAATAAGAACCTATTTGTACAGAAATCTATAGCTATGAGCAAGCTAAGAAGCTAAAATCCAGTACCTTCGATTGGGCTTACACGGAGAGAATTGTAAATAATCACCAATTGAAAAGTTTGCAGTTGCAATTTACGAATCATGTTTTATTCGTGAATCAAGGCATTTTGATCCCAAATTAATACAAAAACTGGCAATTTAACATTCAAAACGTAGCTATTTACAAAATTTGTTTCTTCGTGATTTCCAATCAAAATCCGTGATTCAAGCTTGTACTTTTCAAGTGAAAAGTGATATTTTCATACTTAAATCCAATTTGAAAAATAACTATTATAGCTAGTAAAAATATTTTCCGAACAGATTTAAGATAAGTTTAGAAATCTCTATTGAAAAATTTTTCGATCCATGAATAAAAGTTTGAAATAACGCATACCAAGGTCATGGTTGCCGTTTTGGTAGGTTGGTAGGCTAAAATCCGATTTGGTAGGTGTTTTCATACAACTTTTGAGCATAATATAAAACATTGTACAGTCATAAAAATTTAGATCATTTCCGATCAACTCCAAAAATTTCAAATAAACTCAAGTTAAAAGAGACTTGAATCAATTGGCGTTGATCTGCGTATTTTTTTAAGAACAAATATGAGCCAATCTCGTTGAAAAATTCTAATTTCATTTCCAAATGATATAATTTTAAAATTCATTTTTCAAAATGAAGTTATTTTAACCAGATTCATACAAAATTATGTTGAAAATTAAATTATGTCACACCTCAAGTGAAAACATTTGAAGATTATGTCAAAATTGTATGCATAGAAAATTCCAAGGAAGGAGAAATCATTAAATGTTAGCATGAAACTACCTAAATAAATAATTCGGAAATATATAACTAGCATCTCTGCGCCCAAGTGAACCTCCTTAGCAAAAACCTTGATTCACTTTAAATTTACTGCACACCTTTGGGGTGGGGTGAACTTGAATTTTTGTTTTAGCTCATCATACAATAATTTCTATTTTTTTTTTTTTCAAATTTTCTGGAAAATGGATTTCACGATTGTGAATAAACCCCTGGGGTACCTCTAATATGTTTGAGGTTTCTTTCTACAAAAGAAAATTTGCAGAACGGAAAAAGAGTGTTTATTTGGTAGGTTTTTTTGGGAAATTTGTTAGGAATTTTTTTGCAAGCGGCAACCGTGATCACGGTAATGACCATTTTTTTGCACCAAACCAAATCATGCAAACCAATTTGGAGAGAGTCGTTTGTTTATCATGTAAATATGCGGTGACGTATGCTGATCAGAATCGATGCATGTATAATTACAATCCACCACCACCATATAACACAGCTGTATGAATACGAAAATAAAAGCAAAATATTGGATTTTATTTTCTTTCTGGGACAGATTTTGAAGTAAGACTGACAATTCTATAAATGAGTTATAACTTATAAAATTATGGAATTTAAAAGCTGCAGTTATATATACATTTGACGTAAATACATGTAACTCAAATCAATTTTAGTTTTTTAATTAAAGTCGAGTCAGGGTTGGGGCATGCCACGGTAGTGACGTTTGGGGTATAAACAGGGGCGGACTGGGCCACCGGGCAACCGGGATTTTGCCCGGTGGGCCCCCGGGCAAGCAAAAAGTTTTTTTTTTTTTTTAAATTGTCATAACAAAATTGGACTCTCACTAAATATAGACTTTTTGTGGATCAAAATGGATATTTTGAGGCCCCCAAACTCGCTTGGTGGCCTCTACGGATCTTTGAAAGCCTCAAAAACGCGGATGGTGGCCTCTAAGGATCTTTGGAGGCCCCCAGAACTCAGTTGGTGGCCTCTACCGATCTTTGGAGGTCTCCAGACCTCGGTTGGTGGCCTCTACGGATCTATGGAGGCCTCCAGACTTCGGTTCTACAGATATCTGGAGGCCTCCAGACCTCGGTTGGTGGCCTCTACAGATCTCTGGAGGCCTCCAGACCTGGGTTGGTGGCCTCTACGGATCTATGGAGGCCTCCAGACTTCGGTTGGTGGCCTCTACAGATATCTGGAGGCCTCCAGACCTCGGTTGGTGGCCTCTACAGATCTCTGATGGAGGCCACCAGACCTTGGTTTTTGGCCTCTACGGATCTTTGGAGGCCCCCAGATCTCGTTTGTTGGCCTCTACGGATCTCTGGAGGCCTCTAGACCTCGGTTGGTGGCCTCTACAGATCTCTGGAGGCCTCCAGACCTGGGTTGGTGGCCTCTACGGATCTATGGAGGCCTCCAGACTTCGGTCGGTGGCCTCTACAGATATCTGGAGGCCTCCAGACCTCGGTTGGTGGCCTCTACAGATCTCTGGAGGCCTCCAGACCTTGGTTTTTGGCCTCTACGGATCTTTGGAGGTCCCCAGATCTCGTTTGTTGGCCTCTACAGATCTCTGGAGGCCTCTAGACCTCGGTTGGTGGCCTCTACAGATCTCTGAAGGCCCCCAAACCTCGGTTGGTAGCCTCTTCGAATCTCAGGAGGCCTCCAGACCTCGGTTGGTTGCCTCTACAGATCTCTGGAGGCCCCAAACCTCGGTTGGTAGCCTCTTCGAATCTCAGGAGGCCTCCAGACCTCGGTTGGTGGCCTCTATAGATCTCTGGAGGCCACCAGACCTTGGTTTTTGGCCTCTACGGATCTTTGGAGGTCCCCAGATCTCGTTTGTTGGCCTCTACGGATCTCTGGAGGCCTCTAGACCTCGGTTGGTGGCCTCTACAGATCTCTGAAGGCTCCCAGACCTCGGTTGGTGGCCTCTACGGATCTTTGGAGGCCCCCAGATCTCGTTTCGTGGCATTTTCGAATCGCTGGAGGCCTCCTTATTATATCCGTAATGCTAATATCCGTGGAGTTTACTGTCAGAAAAAAAAAGTTAGGAAAAAAAAATATTTAAAATATTAAAGTCTCTGGTCAATGATTGTTAATTAAGTAGATGCTTTATAAAATGATGAATTTACAGGTCAAGAGTCTTTTTTTCTGCAATTTTCTCCTTTTTTTTTGAAAACTAATATTCTATTCTTTTATTTGTTTTTTGAATCAAGTTTTTTTAGTGCAAAGTTTTTAAGAAATTAAATTTGAAAGTCAATATTTTTGAAAAACTTGTGAACCTTTTTTTCAAGTTGATTGTTATTTCAAATTTTTGTGTAGTTAAGCACCACTTTTCATTTTTATATTATTTTTCTTAGTTTTTGAGAAAATATAAAAAGATTTTCTTGTTTGTTTTGTAAGGTTTATAATAGGCAAAGGCAAAGAAGTACGATATATTATTAATTCTTTTTTGGGAGAAGGTACCTTTCATTTTTTTTTTCTCAAAAACTAAGAAAAAAATAATACTACTTTTGTGGGTTCACGATTCTCGAGATATTTGATAAAACGTGATTTCCAAAATTTCCTGGTCTAGCATAGGGCCAGTTTGTTCACAGTGGGTTAAATCTGCAACTAGATTACCACTGATTCTGTTTAATCCATAGTTATGAATCTGTGATCATCATTGAGCTTTTATCCACTCAAATTTTAGTTTGATCATGGTTTTTGAAATAAGCATCTTCCGAAAACCATGATCAAACTGAAATTTGATTATGGTTTTTGAAATAATCATCTTCCGATTTTCCCTGACAGACGACTTAAAAACAAGTTATTGTCATATTTAATTTCGAATACCAGCTTAATCATTTTTTTGTTAAAAAATATATGGAAAATAAAATTATACTATCAATCTATTATTATCTATTTATCTATCTTCCGATTTTCCAGTATATCTGTCAAATAAATTGTTAGACGTAATCAGTCACTCACCATAAACAAAGTTGATGTTTGTTTATGGTGAGTGAGCTTTAGAAAGTTAATTTTTTTGTGTAAAAGAACACGGGCAGTTAGAAGTTTGGGTAGTGCCGGCATTTTGTGATACCTAGTGATCGTCCAAGTTGTGGTTTTTCTATAAATTTTATCCTTTGCAAAAAAGCACAACGTCTTAACCAATTATGAGCAAAAGAAATTTCAGGAAATCTTTGATTAAATTCTACTTATCAAACAGAATCAGCGAATTAGTGATTTCTCAAATAAAGTGCTCAAATTATAGATTTTCTGTTGAAAATTTTGCTGAACAAACGCATTCAATAATAATCAACTAGAATAATCATTGATTAAAGTTGACGGGGTGTGAACATACTTGCCCTAAGATTAGGATTGTTCAATAATTGAAAATTTGCAAATGGATTAATAAAATATTTGTTTGTAATTTTTATTAATCACAGTTGTTACTGTTACTGGAGAAATAGTTCTTAAAGTACCTACCTTATTTAATTTAAATGTTTGAAACTGCTGAGATATTGGTGAGCAAAAGCACCAGCCTTTATTTTTTCATTCAATATCAAAAATTTCAATCAGAAAAACCATGCTACAGTAAAAAATTGTGAAATTATTTATTTGATTCACTCGAGAAAAAAAATTGAAGAAAATTCGACTTCAATTTATTGGGAAGGGTACAAAATCCCGAATTCCAAAAAGCAAAAATTGAAAATCCCGAATGCTATAATCCCGAATACCCAAAATCCCCAATGGACAAAATCCCAAAAGCCAAAATCCCGAATGACAAAAATCCCGAAAACATTTGGGACTGAATCCCGAATTTCAATACTTTTTTAGTACCTACTATTCAGTAATTTTAAAGAAATCAAACTGTTTTGTATGGCTTTCGAATTCTGCTCGCCTTGGCATCATGACATTGCCTATAAAAGAAGTTTTAAAATAAATAGTCACTTAAATCTTGAGATATAATACATTAATTGAATCCTTCTTTAATGATTAAAAAAAAAAACAATAGTTTCCAATCGTAACTTTTATTAAGTTTAAGTTTTATCAAAACGAATCTATGTCTACTCTTTACAAATAATGAGAAGACAACGTTCTTGTTCCGTTTCCGCGTAATATCTATTTGTTCTAGAACAAGCATCGCTTACTCGGACAAGTTGATTTTGGGATTGTGTCATAAATTGTTCTCAGCATCTGCTTGGGTTGCTACACACTTTTATAATGATTGCCAATTATTAATTTGATAGTAGATAAACTTTTTCAAAAGTAAATTGTTAAAAAACTGACCAACTATTCATTGAAAATAAATAATATTCTTAACATTACAAAATGTATATTTTGAAGGCTAAAATCGTGCGCGCGATTTTTAATACCGAAAAAGTACAAAGCCAACTGGGGTTTTGGCATTCGGGATTCTAGGATTCGGGATTTTAGCCATTCGGGATTCTGTCCATTCGGGATTTTGTCTTTCAGGATTTTGGCATTCGGAATTTTTTGCCATTTCGGGATTTTGGCATTCGGGATTTCATACCCAACCCCAATTTATTTTTTGAAAATATTTAATGCGTTTCATTTCTTGTGATTGCACAGTAACCGTAGCTTAAAAAAATAATTTCTAACAAATAGTTGAAAAAAAAGAATAAGAAATATGAACATCAAGAATACTTTTTGTTTCATATCTCCCTTAATTCCCATAATTTTTTTTGACTAGCGTAATTTTGTTTTGACTAAACTGAAAGTCACACCCACTTAAGGTCGTAAAATTAATGTAATATTACTAATTACTGCCAGGTGACGCAGCCATAAACTAAAAATAGCTGTTTCAACAAAATTAAACTCTAACCTTTGAATTCAAAACTATACCTTAAACTTAAATCCAATATATATCAATCAATATGTTGATTAAAAAATCAATTAATATAAAAAAAATTACTTTCGAAAAATGCCTGAAATATCAACTTTTATTTTTAACCATTTTGAGAGTTATTGTATTCTGTGGCCCTTTTTCTTAAAGTCCCGGTAGGCCCTTTGATCCCCAGTCCGCCCCTGGGTATAAAACAGTTTTTAAAAAATATATGCACTTGTATTTATTTTTGGAATTGAACTTGCCATATACCGAACACATGATCTATAACTACGGTGACCATATTTTCAGGGACAAAAAAAAGGACAACTTTTTAAAAACGTTCTAAAATTTAAGAACGAATTATAATTATAAAAGGAAACTGACCGTGGTGACAAAAACTATATTTACAACCCCAAATAGGTGCACTTTAATAAATACTCTTTGGTAATATCAGAGTTCTTGTTGTTTGTACTAGATTCTAGATTTTCGGTAACATATAGAACTTAACGTAGATTATCAGTTTATATCTTTATTGTTACAAAATTTATATTAGTAAAATTCTCAGATTCTGATCAAAAGTTAGGTAGTTAACTTTTGATCAGAATTTAGTTTAATTGTGAATTAGAAGATATCCGAGCACGTTTTATAAATTGACTAAACAAACCTAGCCAAATAATTCGTCACTATTTATTCCTAGATCTTTTCCAAATTCTAGTACATGGAAAAGCGTTTAGATTCAAACTAGTGCTGTCATAAAGTAATGTGCTCAATTAGTTAAGTAATGAAAAAAGTAGATACTTGATATGGTTTCAATCTTAGAAAAATGGTTTGAAGGATAAAGGGAGGACATTTCAGTAAAAGGAGGACAATTTTCTGTCCTCTTTAATAAAATAAAATATAGAGGACAGGACTCTGAAAAAGAGGACAGTCCTCTTAAAAAGAGGACGGATGGTCACCGTATCTATAACCTAAAATCGCCGTGGGGCATAAAAGTATCAGTTTGCTGAGAATCACCCATATACCTAACTAAAGATATCTCGTAAAATAACAAGAATATTAAAAATACGAGCAACTAATCAAATTTTGAAGAAGATTATCGCTTTGAGGAATCGTTAAAACTTTATTGAAAACAAAAATATCATTTACATTCATAGCCTCGAAAATTGCAAATAATTATTATACTTTTTTTCATTTTCTAGCGAGATATGTATATTTTGAGAACCCGAGCTGATGGCAGAAAATGGATGACAGATTTGAGCTCAGCGCCAAAAAGTATGCTAAGAAACATTCTTCACTTGACGTTTCAAAAAGTAAACAGATATTTGGGCTCTGGACCTGGCACCTCATATATGGGAAATTTTATAAAAAATGCTAATTGGTCAGAAAAGGTCAACTATTCCCAGATGTGTACCATCCAAAAGATTTCTAGGTCGTGAAAAAAGGTCTACTATTTTCAGTATTTAGTCAGCTAAGATTTTTTTCTATGAATTTTCAAATTTCGTTTCAAGGTCACAAAAAAAATGTTGGCACCCCATTTGGGTTAGTTAAAAAAAAAGTATACCATTTGAAAGGTCACTTCGCGGTCATAAAAGGTCAACTATTTTCAGTAATCGATCATACATTAGATTTTTTTTCTTTTTTATGAATGTTTATTTTTTTTATGTTTTACCATTAATTGATATTTTTAAAGTTCATTCCAGATTTCTTTTAAGAAATTATTATCTATACAAAAAACCTTAGCTACGACTCTGTAAGCTCATTCTATCTGGACCAAGAACATCTCGCAACCTGTGTCATAACTTGAATAAAAACAAACTGTATTATGCTCAAAACTTGGCTTGGCTTACGCGAGTGGAGCAATTATCAGCAATGAATAATGTGATCTTCAGTGCTCATATGAATCAAATGTAGAAATACACAAAAGATAAAAACCTAAACGTACATATATACAATACATTCATATACCTATAAATAAAACTTAAAAAACGATAAAAAATCCTGTAATAAAATCATAATCGTTTGTCATGGAATTTTGATGGATGAGGTCTACTTAGTTGATTGCAAAAAAAAAACTACGATCAATAATCCAATTATTTTTGATTAATAAACCTCATTCATAATTCAGAGTGTACCTATACAATACCTATAATACTATACCATCGTCTGCTTATATAGGTGATCTACTCTACACACAATCCGCGTTTAATTGGACGAGACAAACTGACACGATCACTGGCTTGACAATAAAATCACCTCCTCTCTTGGTCCACATGATGTGATGTCAAAGTCTCCTCTTCTGGACTCTGCTGGTCCAACTTGTATTTTGAAATGAAAGATTTGTAGTTTAATCACGTAAATTGAGTATGTCACGAAGTTCCTCACATTTTAAGAATCGATCAGTCAATCAGTCAAACTTTTCGCATATTGTCCTCGAAGGCAGTTTGTCATATAATCATATTGAGCAGTTAAGGACTCAACCTGTTTTACAATGGTGATGGAGAAGAAGGAGACTATGGAATCCATTTCACATTCTTGAAGCTATATAAGGGACTCTATATTACTGTGTGTATTGGAAGAAAAAAAAATATAAAGCCAGGAATTTCTTAAAATATTGAACTTTGTTGATATTTTTTATTGTTTTTAATCACATAAATTAATAACAAGCATTTACAATTTGTAGACCAATGACAAGAGTCATTTACTTTTAGAGACAGTAACACTTAACTTCAGCAACTTTTGAGATGTAACATACTATTTTGAGCTCCACTGTCTGTCCTACCTGACACAACCTATTTGGGGTTTATTATTAAAAGACGCCTAATTCCCCTTTTGACATTAAAAAAGTGTGGAGTATATTAATAAAATTTCTAAGAAGAACTTATAAAATGCAGTTCATAAAAAAATATTCAAGAGCAATTTTAAATTATTTTCTTTTTGAATGTAGACCACCCAGAGGCTTAACAAAACTTACTCCAATCAAATGATTTTTTTTTACCATCAAATTTAATGCAAATATGTACTTCTGTGCAGTCAAATAAAAGTCACTTACCAATCAATCAATAGCCAATCAATAAATTCAACAGCAATCAAAAATCAATTCATAAAAATCTCCTTGTTTTCAAATAATCAAATAATTTATGTTTCTTTCTGATGGCAGCTAGCAGCCACTTACATTTATGTAGCCTCTTGTTGGCCACTGGCTTTGCCTTTAAGCTTCAAAAGTCAATCGGTTGAGCCAATTTGAATAGCAACATTATCATCCCATTGACTTGTATGCAAAATAAACCCTGCAAACTTTAACGTATTGATTTGCCTTATTCAAGAAATCAGCGGCAGTACTTCCGATTAGCATAAATTGGAATCGAATGTAGAGCAGATAGTATAGAATATGCTCAGAACTGATGGAAGGATCTTCTCCGAATCGAGAACAAAAAGAAAAAAACAATAAACGCAGTCTTTATGACGTTCCTGGTGGTCTTGTATATTTTGACATTTTTCTTCATCTTGTGGCATCAATATTTGACCTGTAATTCATCTCACAATGATCCATCAACTTCTATCAGTTCATCTTTCGTGTATCTGTCAAAATCCTTATGGATCTCTTCGAATAGCAATACAATGCAGAGTGATTATTTTTTGAACCATTCGCGTATACCTATCAAGGGTCTCACACAAACTGAAACTCTAAAATCTTAAATTGTTATCTGTTTGTTGAATCAATCGTTAAGCCGCTGTATCCTTACGCGTCCTGTTAAGTCAGAATTGAAGACAAACGCGACATGTGATGGAACCTCCTCTCGCTTGACTTGAGGAGCAAAAAGTATATCGCTCGAACGAAAAACATTACCGCAGCATTATCTTCCAATGTTGATTGGCTAATAAACGAAACTGGAATTGAAGAAAAGCTGTTGTTTTTCGCCGCACTTAACAATATCCTCTGGATCTCGACCGCAACCACCTCTCTCCACAGAGATGCAAACCAATTTAGAGCTCTTATGTGAAACCTGATGATTATTTAAGCGGAGCCTCTTCAGTGGCTCCAAATTAATAATGAAGTGGTCACTTCCAGTCCAACTACTTGGTAATAAAAGAAGCTACGGATAAAGATAGGCCGTCGCGCCCGTCACTACCACTATGGCTCAGCTCAGATGAAGACCGAAAAAATCCAATTGCAATATTATTTTATCGCGGAAAGAGATTACATCCACCGAAGAATTTGTTCAGAGAGGAAAACGTTCAAGCCATCGATCCTGGTTGCAGCATTTTTTTTTTTTTTTAAATATACACCAATTGGACGGGATAAGCCATGCCACAGATTAACCACTCTGATTAATGAAACCGTTGATTGAGAATACTTCATATTAACGGTCATGGTGCAGTTGTGGTGCGCGGTAAAAATTTTGATTGTAGGCACTTTTGTATGATGCTTCCAATACCGGTAGTTAAGTGTTGTAAGGAAGAATTGAAAACTCAAATTTTTGCAAAATTAAGAAGCAATAGGAGTTTTAACATACTTGCATCGCATACATTTATGGTGTTCTTGCATTAGGTTCGTTAACTGTTATTTTACTCGGAAACAATTATTTGAATGTGTTGTTATAAAAATCGAAGTAATAAATTGTTTTTTTTTAAGAATTCTTTTTTGGTCAAGGTATCGTAAACAAAATTAAATGCTGGAAATTCATTTGGATGGAACATCAATAGCTATTGACTTTCGTCTCGTAAAAGGTGCTTGGCTAAAATTAACAACTGACCTGGAAGTGAAGTTGCAACCATACTCCGATCACATGCCTCTTACAACCTTCATTGATACGCACAAACGAAATAACCCGAATTTCTTCACAAGATTTAACTCCTGAAAGTTTTGCGATAGTATATATTACAGCTATACAAAAGGCAGCCAAACCATTTCAGGGTTGTAAACTACATAAAAAAAGAGAAGCTTCGTTCGATCATGAATATGCTTTAGCAAGACAAAAATCTTTTGGGCTGGTCAAGCTTACAAGGAAGTTGAACTCGGATCTAACAAAAAGAATGTACCAAGTGAGTAATAGAGTATTCAAGGAGCTGTGCAGATATAAACGCCAAGGTTATTTTGAAGTTATAATAATTTAAATCACACAAGCTAAGGATTCTAAGACATTTTGGAAGTTGATTCGCACTACTTTGCATTTCCATCAATACATATAGAAGAATTAGACAGGGATATTACTACGGAAGAAGTACAATGTGCCATCGTCAAAGGAAAAAACAACAAAGCACCAGGAGAGGATCGAGTAAGCTTCGAGTTCTTTAAGAATGGTACACCAGACTTTGTCCAGTTTCTGACAGAAGGCTTTAATATTATTTTCTCCGAAGGCATAGTACCAGAAAACTTTCAAGAGAGTATAATATTCCCTATATTTAAAAAGGGAGATCCAAACGATCCAGGGAACTATAGAGGAATATCGTTCCCAAATACGCTTCTGAAGCTGCTCACAAGCATAATCCTTAATCGGTTAACTTAATGGGTTGATACAAATGGTCTTTTGAGTGAGTTTCAGGCAGGCTTTAGGTCAAATTATTCCACGGTAGACAACGTTTTTATCCTTACAAATATTGAAAGAGTATATCTCTTGGCAGTGGGAAAAATTATATGCTTTTTTTGTGGATGTCCGAGCTGCCTTTGATACTGTGGACAGAAGAGCTCTATTTTTGAAGCTGAGCAGTATTGGCATATCTTCAAAAATGCTTAATATAATAAAAAGTATGTACAACAATAACAAAAAAGCAGTATGGGACGGAGCTTCCATGTCAGAATGGTTCAACACTGATTCGGGAGTCAAACAGGGATGCCAGCTCAGCTCACTGTTCTTAAGCCTTTTCCTAGATGAACTTTTTCATTACCTACCTGGAGGCATTATATTCAACCAAGTGGCTATAAATGGTTTAATGTTTGCAGACGACAAAGTCTTACTTGCCGAAACACCAAACATGCTTCAACTTATGATCAATAGACTCGAAGCCTATTGTAAGCATTGGAATCTTGAGATCAATCCAGCAAAATCTAAAGTCATGTTATTTCGGAATAATACAGGTCGCTATTCAAGGGATGAAAACTGGCACCTAGGTTCTGATTCCTTAGAAGTAGCCAAAAATGATCGCTATCTTGGTATTACAATAACACCTAGACTAACCTTATCAGCACTTACAAGGAAAACTTAAGGAATCCAAAAAAGCTCTGATCTGCGCGTGGAAAAATATGCTATGCAGGAATGATGTCCCTAGCAAAGCAAAATATAAGCTCTTTAAGGCCAATGCCCAATCAATAATGCGTTATGGATGTCAGGTATGGGGATATGAAGACCATGAAGAGGTGAAAAAGCTCCAAAGGCACTTCATTAAGCAGCTCTTCAGGCTTCCCAGTCATACTCCCACGTACATGGTATATGTTGAAACAGGTCTGCCATTACTTCGGCTGTTTACACTGAGACTGCATTTCAATTATATCCTGAAAATAATGGAACTTCCTGACCATCGTGTACCACAAGTCGTTCTTCTGCAAACTGCAACTGCTACGAATAAGGAATTTATAATTTTTTGCAAAATGGCAAGAACTAAGCGAAGAATTAGGAGTGGAGTTGTCTCTGATATGGGAGGATAGAGCAACTTGGAGGTCAGCGCTCGATATTATTCTACGTAAACTCTATGAAAAAATACTTGCAGCATTATTGGAGAAGCCGGCAATTCATCTAGTCATTTGATTTACAAAGAACTAAATCATTGCCTATCAGAGCGCAACTACTTCCACGAAAGTTTCAGTATACATCAAATAATAGTATAATATTTACCACAAGGGGTGAATTGTTGCCATTGAACTTCCGACCATATAGACTCGATCTACCAACCCTCTGTACTCTGTGCAATTTACGAGAGAAGGAAGACGTCTACCATTTATTAGGTAGATGCCCAATTCTACAGGAAACGAGACGACATCACTGGCAGCAATCCTTTCTATCAATAGATGAAGTACTAAATATTTTGAACGGATCCAACTGGAAATCACTTAGTAACTTTATCTCAGATGCTCTTGTGTATAGAAGACTATATACCGAAGTTTAATCATTTAGTTTTATGTCGCAAATCATTAAAATTGCCAAACATCACCAAACTCAATCAAGAACCAAAAGCCAACCACGATTACCGAAATATCGCAAACCATTATCGAATACATCGTCAATAAAAATGGTGTTACAACTACCTTAAGCTAAAAAATAAATAAATAGAATTATTAATTTCTTTTTGTAAACTTTATATGAACATATTTAATCATCTTAACTGTCAATCTGGCTGACGGTTTTTGCCATTGCTCAAAGGAATTTGTTTGTTCAAACAAATTGTGAAAATCAAATAATGAAATAAAATTCACTTAGGCGCCAGTTATAGCTATCATTGAAACTCATCATTGAAAATTTTAATGATTGATTTTGAGATGTTTAGAAAGTAAAATCATTCATTATTTTGATGGACAATTAAAGCTCAAGACTTATTTAATATTTCTAGTCAAAAAAAATTTCAAATAGGCCCAACTTTCCACAAAAATTGACTTTTGATTTTTCAATGATCATTGGTAAGGTAGTTCAATCATTGAAATAAGAAAAGTCTTTTTATGTAGAAAGTTGGCCCTATTTAAATTATTTTTTTGGCTAAAAATATTAACTAAGTCTTAAGCTTTATTTGTCCATCAAAATAATAACTGATTTTGCTTCCTAAATGTCTCAAAATCAATCATTAGAATTTTCAATGATGAGTTTCAATGATAGCTATAACTGGCACCTTACTTAGGCTATCATTGAAACACATCATTGAAAATTTTAATGATTGATTTTGAGACGCTTAGAAAGCAAAATCAATCATTATTTTGATGGACGATTAAAGCTTAAGGCTTAATTAATATTTCTTGTCAAAAAAAATTACAAATAGGTCCAACTTTCCACAAAAATTGACTTTTGATTTTTCAATGATCATTGGTAAGGTAGTTCAATCATTGAAATAAGAAAAGTCTTTTTATGTAGAAAGTTGGGCCTATTTGAATTATTTTTTTAGCTTCAAATATTTACTAAGTCCTAAGCTTTATTAGTCCATCAAAATAATAACTGATTTTACTTCTTAAACGTCTCAAAATCAATCAGTAAAATTTTCAATGATGAGTTTCAATGATAGCTATAACTGGCGCCTTACTTACTTACTTACTTATTATTAATTAAGCCACAGTTTCTCCTTAATGTGCATCAGAAGATAAAGTTCTGTTTGTAACTGTCGAAAAACTAACCTCCATTTTAATATGTAGGTCATGCAAATTCACATCACATTGAACACAACATAAAGGAAAGCTCTTATTAAAGGTAGTAAATAATACTGACTTAATTATATATCTACTCAATTTACAACAAAAAAAATTAGAGTAATGCTATCTATATTCATCATTATCCATATCCTTAGGGTGGTCTCATCAAAAAAGATTCTAAAATTAATGATCCCACTCCCGCCAGTTAGTGGGGCAAAAAATTGTGAGTCGTCCTTTCAACTTTCAATGAGAACAAAAAACTGCACTCTCAATTATCCCAACAATCCAATGTAATAAATTTATTCAGCTTCCATATCGTTCAGCGATCTCTTTAGATCATCTTGTTCTTCAGATTGTTTTTTTTTTTTTTTAATGCTGCATGCCACACATATAAGACTGCAAATAAAGTCATGAATTGTATAAAGTCAGCGTAAGGAGGACGACTGACGACGCGACGCATGCAAGCTTTGTATTTAGTTTTTGTGACCAAAGCAGTCTACAAATGGCTTAAACCAAACAAAAGAGGACAAAATAAAAACTCACTCCATCAGAAACAGTGATTGCTTTAAAAGGCACGGAAATGAAGAAATCTCCTGAACTGAACTGGTGCTCTTGATTGAGTTATACGAGCGTTATTAGCCAATTGGCGGTGGTATGTTCCCGCAGTACCCATATCCAGAGAGTGCTTAATTTGGTGGGTTTCACAAATCGAGGATGCCAATGAATGCCGCCACCATCGAATTTTCGTTTATAAGTAGAGGTGCAGTGTAGGCAGACCTCAACTTAAGGTCCAAACTGAGTGATTTAACCCAGGACGACAATTTGTGATTGTTTTTGTTCGATCCATGGGAGGCCTAATTACGGAATTCCCACACACGATCTTTGCAACGACCGATCGCCGGACGTATAGAAAATGACTATATGTGTTGGTGGATGTCCGAAGAAAATACGCGTGGACAATGAAATTGCAAAAACTTTATAAACCTGGATCCAAGCAAGATATTGTTTTTGGCGGTGATTGTATTTTTATTAATTTGAATTTGGGGCTTGGATAACAAATTCAGACCGACACGAATGGCTACCAGGGTTTTTTTGGATAACTTATACAAAAAGAGAGATATTGGAATCCATTGGATACAAAATAAAATGCACGACTGAATCGCACGTATACTTGCTCTTATGTTCAAGTTATGCGGAACTTAAGAACTTTAAAAAATATTCAAGTAATTATAGAAAAAGTATAAAAAAGCATTTAAATCGTTTTTTACTTGTTTTAGTTGTAACGGGTGATTTTTTAAGAGGTTTAGAACTTTAAAAAAAAAAAACACAAAAAATTCGAAAAAATGAATGAAATATTTATTTGAATCGAAAGTTTGAACCTTGCAATTTAATGTTTAAAGATAATTTCATGCAAATGTTGACCGCGGCTGCGTCTCAGGTAGCCCATCCGCTGAGTCCAATTTTGGCATACTCTTTCACACATATCGGCCGTTATCTCACGAATGAATGCATGGATGTTGGCTTCCAGTGCGTCAATCGAAGCGGGCTTGTCCCTATAGACATTAGCCTTGACATACCCCCACAAATTTGAATACATTCTCTGTTCAAACCTTATGTTATGTAATAAGGGTAATCACCCAACATTTAGGAACAAAAACAGGGAAGAGATTCTAGATCTCACTCTTATGAGCAATAATGATAAAATTTCTGTAGGGAATTGGAGAGTCTCGCCTGAAGAATCTTTCTCAGATCACTTTAGGATACTCTTTACTCTAGACAGGAACAAAAATGAGATTAAGCCCTTTAGAAACCCAACTAGAACAAATTGGACAGAGTACTCAAAATGGTTGAACGATCGTATCGACCCACCAGAGGAAGAAACGCTATCGGCAACCTCAACCATAGATACTGTTGTTCAAAACCTTACTAGTGAAATGAGAACGGCTTTCGAAAGACACTGCCCTATATCTCGTAACATTAAACCCACTAGCCCACCATGGTGGAACAGTGAACTTAAGAAACGAAGAACAGGGGTCAGAAAACTTTTCAATAAAGCCAAACTGAGTAAATTAGATATAGACTGGAATTCTTATAGAGCTGAACTTAACTCATACACCAAGGAGTTAAGAAGAGCCAAAAAGGATTCATGGGCTAGACACTGTGAATCCATTGAGAGTGCAAGTGAGGCAGCGAGACTTCGTAAGGTCCTTGCCCATAATCCCGCGATTCCGGGATATATTAAACATCCCGATGGATCGTGGTCGAACTCGAGCCAAGAAACACTTGAACTCTTTATGGAAACGCATTTTCCTGACTGTAAGAGCCCTGAGGACTCAGGTTATAAACAACCAGACCCCTTAGAAGCTCTACAACCAGCACCAGAATTGGATCAGATTATCACAGAGCAGAAGATTATGTGGGCAATAAACTCGTTCAAACCCTTTAAATCAGCTGGACCAGACGAGATGATTCCGGCATTTCTTCAACATGCTCTACAGATAATCACCCCATGGCTTAGGGTAATCTTCAAAAGTTGTGTTAAACTTAGATACGTCCCTACCAGCTGGAGAAAGGTTAAAGTTGTCTTTATTCCAAAAGCTGGGAAACCGACACACTCGACTGCAAAAGATTACAGACCAATAAGTCTCTCTTCGTTCCTCCTCAAGACACTGGAGAGAATTATTGATCTGCATGTTAGAGACCTTCTCAACCCAAACATTTTGTGCAACTACCAACACGCTTACCTTAAAGGTAAGTCAGTGGAGACCGCGTTGCATGAAGTCGTTTCACAAATTGAGAAAAGTCTCGAGCACAAAGAGCATACCCTGGCAGCATTTTTGGACATTGAGGGAGCGTTTAACAACGTAAAAACGGAGTCCATTAAATCTGCTCTGGAAGAGGTTGGAGTTGAGCCTGCCATTGTAGACTGGATTTATACCATGCTCAATGGCAGAGTCATAAACTCGCGACTTGGGGATACTATTGTTGAGAAAACAGTTACAAGAGGCACGCCACAAGGAGGGGTAATTTCGCCTCTCCTTTGGATCCTAGTTGTTAATAAAATTCTTACAAGATTTAGAAATAAGGGCATTAAAATTGTGGCCTATGCAGACGACATAGTAATTTTGATATCGGGTAAGTATCTTACCACCATCAAAGATATTATGGAATCCGCACTTAAAGAACTATCTTCTTGGGCAGCACAAAACGGTCTCGGGGTTAACCCTACAAAAACCGAACTAGTTCTGTTCACGAATAAAAAGAAATTAGGGGAGTTTACTCCTCCCAGACTAAATGACATACCTCTGAAACTCTCCAAGGAAGCTAAATATCTTGGAGTTATCCTTGATTCCAAGCTAACATGGAAACGTAACACAGAGGAAAGAATGAAAAAAGCACTATGCGCTTTCTACACATGCAAAAAGACCTTTGGTACACGTTGGGGTATGCGACCGCAAGTTATCCAGTGGATGTACATGACGATAGTTCGCCCCATACTTACCTATGGTTCTATAGTGTGGTGGAAGGCTGTTGATAAGGTAAGCTATCTCAAAAACCTGAATAAGGTACAGAGACTAGCCTGTATAGGAAAGACATGGATGGGAACCCAACTCACTAATTAGTGAACAGGGTATCCCCTTCTATACTGACGGGTCAAAAATGGAAGAAGGAACAGGTGCGGGGGCGTTCTGTGAGGCCCTTAATATTTGGGAATCATATAAACTCCCAGATGAGTGTAGTGTCTTTCAGGCTGAAATTTATGCTATTCATAAAGCGGCAGAATTGGTACACAAGAAAAAACTGATCTCGTCGGAGATCACTTTTTTCGTGGACAGCCAAGCTGCGATCAAAGCAATAGCCAGTGAGACCATAAGATCCAAAACAGTGGCAAAATGTCGAGGCATACTGAACAAAATTTGCAACACTAACCGAGTCAAACTCTGCTGGGTTCCTGGACATAGCAATATAGAAGGGAATGATATAGCAGATGAACTGGCAAGGAAGGGGTCATTGTCAAATGGAAACAGTAGTAGCCAATTAGACACGGGACTAGACATCCCGATCGGCGTAATTAAAACGAAAATGGACCTAATAATGAAAGAGCAAATCAATAAATCCTGGATTACCAGGAACGATTGCGCTATCTCTAGAAGTTTATGGCCTAGAATTAATGAAAAGGAAACTCAGTATATTCTATCGCTGAGTAAAAAGAACATTAGAATCTCAGTGGCGATTTCTGGTCTTGAGTTCTGGGTTGGCTACGAATAATCCTTTAATCAAAGCTGAACGTAATAAAAGCAAACATTTTTAATTTTTTTCCTCTATAATGAGTTTTAATTCAACTCATTTATCTCTACCTACATAAAATCCAGTCGTCACTCTATTTTCAAAAAAATTTCAAGAACCGGTTCCTAAAAATTTTCACTTTTTCTTATCTTCGACAACATTTCTTTCTCTATTGACACATTAGTTCAAATTATTACATATATTTAAACACTTTGAAAAATAAGGATGAAATTATTGTAAATATAGTAAAAAACATGCTTTTAAGCCTTTCGAAGCCTCTCAGCTACTCAAATTTTATGAAAATGTAACCTGTAAACTGTAACGCTCTAAAAAATTGAGGATTAATCTATCTATATGGCGTTTTTCTTTTTTAACTTAGATCAGATCAGATTTAGAAATTGAAAATTTTATTATCTGATTCAAATATTTTTGTGTTTTGAATCTGATCTGATCTGCTCTGAGCTAAAATAGAAAAACGCCAATAGACACCTTATTTTTAAAAATCAAAGCAGTATTTCTCATGCAGTTGGATCGACAATTTTTGATTTTATTTGGTTTCTACGGCTACCTTGGAAATTATCAAAATGTGAATTTTCTTATAATAAATTAATAAATTGAAAATCAATACTCAAGCTTTTGAGCAACGTACAGCAATGTTTCATGTATCAAATTTTTTATTAGGATTGGTGAAATAGAATTTTGAAAAATTAAATCCATTTTGTGGACTTGGTTGATAAATATAAGCCATATAGTTTGCCAAAAGGGGAATTAATTTAGTAGTTTTTAATGTGAGAATTTTTTAAAAACACATTTTTGATATTTTACTTCCAATTGAGCTTTATAATTTAGATATTTCTGATTTCTTAAGACAAATAATAAATCATGAATAAGGTGTATTTTTGTTCCTTAATATTCAAGTTATGTATTTTTCAGGTAAATGTACTCGAAAAGCATATATGTATTTATATAGATGCTCTAAGTTTGTTTCCCCCTTTAATTTCTTTTGAAGTTTTTATAATTTTGTTTGGCTGAAAATAATTTAAATAATTATAATCCATTATTTGACACTTCATTTTGGAATATTAAAAAAAATTACCAATGTTGATAAGTTACATTTATACTGAATTCTTTCAATTATTTTCATATGCAAAAATTAAAGGTATTTTTTTTGTGTACATTTTTTCTTAGCTTTTCCGTGGTTTACAATGATGTATGATACATTAAAATAAAATTATTTTTAATTGTTAATCGAAAAAAATCTGATTCAATTAAGTCCGTTGGTAATTAAAAAAGTTATTAACGTTTTAGTGAGGCTGGAACAATGTACAACAAAGCATGTTTTAAATGTATTATATTCAAATAATATTTAATTCCTGCTCTGGTGTTGGATATACAACTTTGTGATTACCTACATATATTTAGTCTTTATACTAAATTTAAATACTTTATTCAATTTTTTTTTCTATGTTCAATATTTATATGAAATTTTTAGATATTAATGCCATTAAGTAGGTGTAAAAAAACATTGCTTCAAATTGTTTTTACATTTTTTTCATAGTTACCTTGTAAAAAATAATATTTTTTTTTTATAAATCTAACGATTATCTTACTGACAGTATTTTAAAACCTTAATTATAAAGATTTATGCAGATTTGTTTGAGTAATCATTATATTAATGAAGCTATGTCGATCAGTTTTTTAATTAAAATGCACTTTATTTGTAAAAAATCATTTAAACAAATTTTAGCACCGCTCATGTAGGTTTGATGGTAAAACATTGTATAACAAAATCTTAGAAGAGAAAATAAGCAAAAAACAAGCATTTTTTGTTTTTTCAAATTGTGAAATTTTTCATCAACTTTTGAATTTAGAATGCTGCAAATCGAATTGAAGGCAGACTTAATCACCCCTTTAGTATGAAATTTTCTACCCCTTTTCAATGATTTTTTCACACAATGGAGCGTGTCGTTTTGGCTTTATTTAAAGACCTTAACCTTGAAGATCGGATGAGTAGAATGGGAGTTATGATTTTTTCAAGTTACCCATATATAATTCGAACTAAAACATTTGCTTCAGATAACTAGGTTCTCCACTGGTGGGTACTGGTCGGCAATCAACTCACATTTTTCTACCCAGGCGTTGGCTCTTTCAGTAGAGCCAACCTGTGTGGGTATTTTTGTGGGTCTGTTCTTAAAGATAGAGTGACACAGCACATCGGGAATAATATGTAGTTTGTATGAGATTTATTGGCGCAAATTTTGTAGCCAACACGGCCAATATTGAAAGAAAAATAATATTAAAAGAGATTCCTACTATGTATGGGATTAATATAGCACGTAGGGGTTGCAGTGAATGGCTCGATTTAAATAGGTTTTGCTGGTTTTATAATGATTCAAACGGATTGGGTTGTTGTTTTTTTATCAACATAAAAGGATATTTTATTCTCAAGTTTTAATACAAACAAATTGTTTGTAGTACGTGTATAAGACGAAATTTTAGGGTTGGCGCAGCCAACCTAGCCAACTGAGAGGAATCGCCACTGTAGAATCTTGATAGGTGTACTAACGGGTCACTGCGACATTGGCACAATGGCCACCAGATTGGGTGTACTCGCACCCGACTGTTGTAGGAGCTGTCAGGATGTAGAAGAAATAGAAACCATTAAACACCTGCTCTGCGATTGTCCAAACCTCCAAACAAGCCGCCTCCGCTACTTGGGAAACAGGTTTGTTGGAGAACTGGACGATCTAGCGCAGGTCTCAATGGTAAATATGAGGAAATTCATAGATAGCACAGGCTGGTTCGTAAATGAGCCAGTCTATCTGAATCATTAGCTTAGGAGCATCTCTGCTTTCATATTGTAAGGGGATCACAATGGACCGACAGGCCCCCGTGTACGCAACAGCCCTGTGCTGTGCACACCCCTCCTAACCTAACCTACCCCCACAAAAAATAATCTAATGGTGTCAAATCGCACGATCTAGGCGGCCAATTGACCGGCCCGAAACGTGAAATTAACTGTTCACCAAACTCGCCTCGCAATTGCGCCATTGTTTCGCGTGCTGTGTGGCATGTGGCACCGTCTTGTTGAAACCACATATCATGCAAGTCAAGAACTTCCATTTCGGGCAAAAAAAAGTTTGTTATCATCGCTCGGTAGCGTTCACCATTGACAGTAACGCTGCGATTCGCATCATCTTTGAAGAAATATGGCCCAATAATGCCGCCGGCCCATAAACCGCACCAAACAGTGGCTTTTTCGGGATGCATTGGTAGCTGTTGCAATGCTTCTGGCTGATCTTCACTCCAAATGCGGCAATTATGCTTATTTACGTACCCATTCAACCAAAAATGAGCCTCATCGCTGAACACAATTTTTCGATAAAAAAGCGGATCCTCGGCCAGCTTTCCAAGAGCCCATTCACCAAAAATTCGGCGTTGTGGTAGGTTGGCTGGCTTTAGTTCTTGCACCAGCTGTATCTTAAAAGGCTTTACGCCCAAATCCTTCCGCAAAATTTTCCACGTAGTGCTGTAACAAAGGCCTAACTGCTGGGAACGGCGCCGAATCGACATTTCGCGGTCTTCTGTCACACTAGCTGATACGGCCGCAATATTTTCTTCACTACGCACAGTACGTAAACGTGTTGGTGGTTTAATGTCCAACAAAGTAAATTTGGTGCGAAATTTGGTCACAATCCTCCGAATAGACTGCTCAGAAGGTCGAGAATGCCGACCATAAAATGGAAGCAGCGCGCGATGAACATTTCGAACCGAGCACGAATTTTGATAGTAAAATTCAATAATTTGCAAGCGTTGTTCATTTGTAAGACGATCCATGGTTAAATTGCAAACCAAACTGAAGCTGTTTGACAGTGACACAAGGTACTAAACACACGTCAGCTGTCAAAACCAGTGTTGCCAAAACCAAACCAGCTAAAAAATCACCCGTTATAAAGAGCCAGATAAATAACTTATAGAGCTTAAAAACAAGTTATGCAATTTGATTACTTGAAAACATATGAATATATGCAAAAAAAAATATTAAAACCGTTGGAGCGCTTTTCTTAAAAATTAATTTTAATATATAAAATTTTTGTCATATTTTTCAAAAAAAGTTTGGAGTGCTAATTTTGAGTATGTACCTATATACTAATATTCATTAAAAATTGAAATTTTAGAATAATTCGTCCACCCGTTTTTGAAATATTGAATTTTCAAAAAAAAAAAATTAATATTTTTTTAAAAATCCAAAATTTATTTTTTCCAAAATTTTGGTATGCAGTAGATATTATTCTAAAAAATCTTTTGTGCAAAATTTTTTATTGAAATGTGCTGTTATTGAGAAAATCAAAAAAACCGTTATATGGCAGGTACCGTTAACAAAAGTTCTTGGTAATTTTTTTTACTTGCGATATATGTAGGTACTATAGGGCAAGTTTTGGATTCGTGCAAAAAAAAATTTTAGATAACAATCAAACTTAAATTACGGTGATAGAGAACACGAAAGAAGTGGGTGGCACAATTCTGTTTGTCTGCATGTCTGTTTGTATCTGGATCAGCCTAAGTAATGATGCGATTTTCTTCAAATTTTAACCTAAAGTTTTTTTTTGTAACTCTCCAGAGGGGAAATCGATTTTTTTTAGCTCTTAAAATAACGGTACTTGCCATACAACCGTTAAAAAAAGCTTGTTTATCTCAAAAACGGCTCAAAGGATTTTGATAAAAAAAAATCAATGTATTACTGTAGATATGGTGTAGGCTGTAGGTACCTACATATTTATTTTCCAATAAAAAATAATACATTTTATGCGTCACTTGGTTAATCCATCGGAATATGCCAAGTTAAAGTAATGAACTGTTAGAAAAAGTATGAAAAATTGCGTCACTTGACTGAGGTCATTTAAAGAATCTTTTGAAAAATTAACAAAAACATCGAAATGTCAACTTTTTTTTTTGTTTTAAACATTTACTTATTATGTTTCTTGTCAATATATAATGAGCATACCCATTTTTTGTTGTAATAAGAGCTATCAGAAGGTTTGGATGGAACTAAATCATACAGTTTTTTTTTCTTTTATCAAGCGAAATGTTGCTCTAGACTTCTCAGATAGCTTCGTTTAAGAGGTTCTTAACTTCAAACGGTATATACTAGCTTCATAAGCAATATAGGCATGCCCAAACGTTGTCGATTATGTTTGAGGTCGGTGAATAAGGTGGCCATGACAAAAGTTTCACGTCGTGCGACTCAATCCAGCTTCTATAGTTAATTTGGTTGGATATGTGGATAAGGGTCATGTCTTGGTGGAAAATCCAAGGTACATGTCCGACAATATTTTGTACCTTTGGAAATGCTCATTCCAACAAATATTTGTAATTGCTTCCGTTAGTTGTACACGGTTAAAAATTTTGGGGTACTTTTTAATATTTTCAGGGTAACATAATGACAACACCAAAAATTAATTGAAATTTAATACCTACTTGGCAAGTATTAAAATTTGGAAGTCAATACAAATTACAAAATATATTAAAACTTAATAATATCAGATATTACAAAGGAGTACGAAATCTGTATTTTATTTTAACAATTCAAAGATATTATAATATAATACTTTATTTCTTGCAATTTAATTTGTAGATCCTTTCCATGAAAATTAATACAAAATATATTACAAAAATAATTGTAATGAAAGACTTTTGTTGTAAGAGTATTTATCTTCTAAGTCAATTAATGGTGGCATTATTATATTTATTGTTTTTCACATATATGAGAACTAAAATCCTAATGCGATTGAAATTTTATCTACTAATTTGTATATTTTACCTCAAAATATTTCAACGCGCCTTCAAAATAATGCATATTTAAATTGTTTATTTTATATTATGTAGGAAACCTATCGATCAAAATAATAAAATTTCGGTAGGTTCTCCCTTTAGTCAGCAATTGAAAGAATTCGTTCAATTTCGAAGCGTTCCGATTTTAGATGCGAAAACGTTGTATAACTACTTATAGTTGTAAGTGAATTCATCCAACTTAAAACCTTAATTTAATTATTTTAAATATGAGGGCATGATTTCCTCAACATAACCCGGATTGATTGCTTTGCATTGTCAAAAGTTTAATTAATTATTTATATAAAAAAAAAAGAAAAAAAAAATCTAAGTTAAATGCACGAATCATTGTGTAGAGACCCTAAAGAAAGAATTCGTAAAGAAAGGCGAATTCAGCTTTATTATTTCTTCAGTTCACTTGTTCCCATTTCGAGACTTGTTTCTTTGCGAGCATTCGGAAATTCTCGATTGGACTCGTGGTGCGACAGCCCACATTGAACTTCCTTTTCTGGGTTTAATCGTCGTCGTGTGCAGTCATCCAAGAAGATTAATTTTTCCAAGCCATCTTTGGTACATTGGAACCACGAAAGACTATTTTTTTTTTTGGCTATTGGAAACGATTTGCGAGCTTTCGACCATAAAAAGGTAAATTTATTTACGATCTCTTCTAGTTCTGAGTGCTTGAAGTAATATTGTCAATGGTTTTGTTAGTGACGCACGTGTCCCACCTAGAAAAAAAAAACTCGTCGGCTCAGTTCCTATAACCAAATTTAACTTTCATCTACATAAAAAGTTAAAAAGAGTTAAGGGATAACCTAATTTGCCTACGTACACGTAGGAGCGATCAGTGACCTATCTGCGTTAAAACAAAAGAGCTGAACAGCGAGACTCCAAAAACGATCCAGGAAAAGGTAAGAATGGATGCCTTATCCTGTCGCTCTTGTATTGGGTTGAAACTATATTATTACTTATAGTGGTCTGGTAGTGTCAATTGGACAAATACTGTGAGGACTCATAGGCACATTCGACACATTTTACACAGCTTTCAGCATATAAGCTTCGAAAGAAACCCGATTTACAATTGGTGAGTCATTTTTTTTCTTCTTTTTTTTGACGGTTTGAACTCGATAGTAATTATAAAAATCCACAGAACTGTTCACCGAATCTGAGATTGACCCAGAACATAGATTAAAACTTAGGAAGTGAGCTTTCCAACGCAAAAGAAAGCGTGTAAGACGAAGGTTGAGGGGACATAGAGAGAGAGACTTCGATTCCAACTCCAGAGTGCCTGAAGAAAACCCGAAACAGGGGAACCACTATACGAGAAAATGAAGTCTTACTTCACGTACTTTCAAGTTTTCTTGGGAATATCTTTACTCGGCAGCTGCATGCAATTACTTTCTCAGTAGTAACCTTACTCATCAAACTCGTCCGTCCCTCCTCTACGTCTTTTCATTAAAATTCGGTGAACGGTCTTAAAATTAGAGAAATAATCCAGTTAGCTGTTGCATCGAACGACACATCATACATTTTCGATCAGTCAGTATACGGGTGCTTGTGCGGTAAAATTCTCTAAAAGCCAAAAATTAAAAAAAAAAGACGATTTCTAAAGTTAAAAATCCTAGCCTAAAAAAATCTTGATCTATTAAAAAATAGGTAAAATTAAAGTGGTGAACGTAAATACACATGTTAAAAGGAAAATAGAAAAATATGAAAGTTAAATAATTAAAAAGAAAGAAAAAGTAAAGATCGGCAATTAGAGTTATTTGAGAATTGTTTAAAGTAAAAAAGAGAAAATATGAGATAAAAAAAGGGAGAAATAAAAAGAAAATAGAGTAAAGAAAGAGATAAACAGATGAACAGATAGAGACAGTGAATAATAAAAAAAAAAAGAGATAGTGTGATAAGACTGAGAGCCTTATGCCCTCTTTCTTAAAATTGCCATTTGCAAAATAAATTTTATTTATTAATCTTAACTCCTTGAATTTCGTGATATTTAATTGTAATACTTAATTTAAAAACAAAAAAATTATTATCTGGTGGCATTAACAAAATTCAGTGCATAGTGTTCAATTCATGTTTGTTTTTTTATAAATTCACCATCTAGCTTCAAGAAGACGTCACCGAACCGAGAGCTGTGCACACTTCATCGGAGAGGCGGTAAGTCTATTGTATCTTTTCTTTTATTACGTCATTCCATGAAATTGAACATTTACGATATAGACTTTGAGAAAAATATATTGATGTAAATTTCTATTGATCTTAAGAGCTAAACAGAGACAGATGTCAAAACAAAAAAAAGATAACATTTAAAAGTTCATTAGCCTCATCTTAAATTATTTTTAAGTTAAATAATTTTTTTTTGCTAATATCCGCTCGTTAATTTCCTTTAATTGTTTTTCCTTTTTATTATATTAATATTCGCGTGTATATCACTACAAAAAAAAAAAAGAAAGGATTTTTTATTGCGGTAAAACGATGAAAGGGGGAAAGATCTTTTACCATAAGATACTAACTGTCTTACATTAGTAAGAGAAAGATGTATATAAGTAATTTAAGTTTATTTTTGTTTGGGTATGAATAAAGGATACTGTAGGAGATCCATAAAAAAAAAGAAACATATTATTACTTTTTATTTTTTTTGATGAAGGTGATAGTGTCAGTATTGTTTATTAACACCTGAAGAAGGAGGATGTGTCGATGCTAATGGAATAAAGTAGGGATGTGAACTTGAAGGGATGAAAGGATATTAAACTATAGTTGAGAACAGCTAAGGGGAAGTTATTTGCTTATTCCCCTTCTCCAATTAGGGACCTCTACTTAAGTAGAGTAAGTGTAGGGGTCATAGTGTGTTTTAAGAGAGGCTTTTCTCTCATAGAACACTTAGGGGAGGGTTAATTACTCAGAGGGCTCGTACACCTAAGCTCTCCAAGAATTCAAAAACATCAAAACCAGCTAAATATTCGGGTCTTACAATCAAGAACAAAATAAATCCAGTCAACCAACATCTTCGACTACAATTGGCCTGAAGATAGGTAACGAAGTCCTTTTTCTGTGGTATCCAAGAACTCACCCCCACCGACGAGCTGATAGTGCGAAGATCAACAGGCCTAAGGATATAGAGAAACTGGACACCCTTTTTGTCTTCTGCTTCGAGGAAATAAGTGGGTCTGTAACCATTTGTTCCGAGGGTAGGCCGAGGCAATAAGGATCAATGCGGTGGATGTAGAGGGCTGTTGGGAATTTTTTCTAAGAACTTGACTCAGTTAGTTCTCCTTTTTGGTTTGAACTCATAATTGGTTTGTGAAGTCGGGCCTTGATGAATCAATTTTCAATTTTCCATTCTCTCACATTCCTCTTGTATGAGGAGATATTTTTATTTCGGTGAAAAAGTCTGGTGTGTTTGCTATATGGCTAGCGATCCAAGATTTTTTTTCGAGAATATCTCTTAAGGTTACATATGCAGTGTGATTAACCACCTTCACATACACGCACCCAAAATTTTTAATGTTACAATTACTAAGCAGAAAAGGGTTGCCACTTTTGTTTTATTGCTGTTTTAATACAATGTGTATTCAAAATACACACATCCCGATCTTTTTAATACAATTTGTATTAAATTTTAATACTTTTTGTATTATAAATACACGAGTCCCGATATTTTTAATACAATTTGTATTAAATTTCAATACTTTATGTACTAAAAATGCACGTGTATACTTAAGTTATTAAAATTTAATACCAAAAGATTATATTTTACTTCATTCGATTAATTTTTAATCTTTTTGGTTACAAATAACAATTTTAATACTAATCTATTAAAATGTAATACAAAGTTTTTAGAAAATTTCTTTAATATTTAGGGTATATTAAAAAGTAATATTTTCTGTATTGAATACGGCTGTAATACAAACGCTGTGTTAACAAAATACCCCAGAATTTTGTAACCGTGTAGTTAAGACCCCAATTTAATAATATTTGAGAAGGTGATGTAATGGTATGGGGAGCAGTTTAGCTATTCAAACCTCAAAACTGACTGCAATAACTTATAACAAATCTTGAAAAGAAATTTTCCTAAAATTTTGTATATTTTTAGACCCAAAACCTTATTTAAAATTTTTGGTTAGTAGCTCCGAAAAGTTAATAAGTCTGGGTATATGGATAAGGACAGGAAATCCCCAGTTGCATCCATAAGATTGGACTGGCTAGAAATTTAGATATACATAAAGAGTAAAGTAGTAGGTAGGTAGTGCTTGTGGCCTTGGCTCATTGGGTTCAGCTCCCTGCGCATTTGCACCGCTTGCACATAAGCTGGTCTCTCTGGTCCTGGTAGGTACTCACTAGTAAAATTATCTACCCAAAAAAAACTTCTTTTACTTCCTTCCATTAACTTTTATTACCAATTTCAAAATTTGTGTCTATTTAGCTGACGCAAACAATAACTGAATTTTTCGATGTGAAAATACTTTGCAAGAGAGTTGGAGAAAAAAATCTTTGCTTTTTATTCCTTCTGATTTATTTTTCCAACGTCCAAATCAAACAAAAAGCATCATCAAATGATACATTAATGCACAATTTCTGGAAAAAAAATAGACAGAGCACTTTTTAAGTATAAACAACAACGAAAACACAGTAAGACCTATTTATAATTGTGACTATAAGCGGACTTAACTGTTCTGGGTTTTGGACTTTTATATTTAGTAAAATTATGTTCAACGTTTTTATAAACTTTTGGAGTGTATAAGTAAAATTAATTGTTCAAAGCAAGTACCGAAAAAATGATTTAGTTGTTGAAAAAAAATTGGTTTTTCATTTTTTTTTTAAATTTCCTGTTGAGAGCGTTTAAAAAAAAATCATCAAAATCGGAGTAGGTTCCCCGTCCCCGGGTTCCGAAGTAAAATGCTAGTCCTCCACTATAGTTGTTTATAAAATTTAAAGAACGATTTAAATGTTTTTTATATTTCTTATGTATTTTATCTATAATGACTTGCATATTTAAAAAGTTTTTAAGTTCCAAGCAACTTGAATATTAAAACAAGTACGTGAGATCCAGTCATGCATTATATTTAAACTAACGTTGGAGAGTCAAATAAAAAAAAAACTTATTCAAGTTTTCAAAACTGTCCCTGAATTTTGGGCTATTGAATATACCCAAAAAAACAGGACACTAAGGAACTAAGACGTTCATGGATTTTTATTGGAAGAACCATTAAATGGATCAGTGATGATGAGAGATCCGCGAAGTGAGAGATCCGTGAAGCAAAAATTTCGAGAAAACTTTTTTTTCATTGAAAACTTTTTTTTTGTAGAAGATAAAATTTACTATCTTAATATAAACAAAATCAAAAACAAAAATTTTAATTGCATTTAAAAAAAAAGTCACCAAAATGTGAAAAATCATATTTTGTGTATACCTAACTCTTTTTGGAGCAGAGATAATTATAGATAATGAAATTCCTTTTCAACAAGAACTCTTTCAAAAAATTTGTTGTTAAAGTATATTCGCTCAAACTAAGTTAACTTTTTGGTTTTTAAAGCGTTCCTTGTCGACATTTTTTTCATTTCTTAATGTTTACAACAAAATTATCTTTTGATTAATGAAGTGAGAGAATTATTGGTTCATAAATTAATGATAAATGAAAATTTTCATAGCTTTATACAAAAATATTGTGACAATAATGCGAAAATGCAGCTTTTAAATCTCTAAATTTGGTACAGGTAAATAATTTTCAAACTTAAAAAAATATTTTTATTTTTATTTATTTTAAGTTTGAAAATTATTTTTTCAAAAACGATTTAAAGTGAAAAAACTGTTTAAAAAGCATATTAAAGAATGGATTTGAGGCCTTTGAAACTTTGAAAAAGTTATAGCGTGGCATTGTAAGTGTCCCTGTTGTCTTTTAAAAATTGATTTCTAATTTGAGTTAACTTCTTAGAAAATTAACCCTCTCGCCTGAACGGGGGAAAAAAAAAAACTCCGATTACGAATACAATTTTTACTTGCGATATATGTAGGTACTACGAGTATAAGGCAAGTCTTGGATTCGTTCAAAAAAAGAAATTGAAATAACAATCAAACATGACATTATGATGATAGAGAACACCAAAAAAGTAAAAAAGTGGGTTGCACAATTCTGCCTGTCTGTCTGTTCGTCTACAGCCTAAACGGCTCGATCGATTTTCTTCAAACTTGATACATATTGGTTTTAGGTGATTATGCCCATACGTTTTTTCACTTATTTTCAGAACCAAAAATAACGGTAGGTACCTGCGATACAATTTTTTTTTTTTCAATTTTAAATAATCGTATTTTGCTCAAAAAGAGCTTCACAAATTTTCTTAAAAAAAATTAATAAATTACTTTTAGTAAAGGCTTCCTTTGGGTGGAAAACAATTTTTCAAAAAATGGTTATAAATGGTACCTCCCAAGGAACAATTTTTTAATTTTCGATTTTCTTCGAAACGGTATGACTGATTTCAATAATTTTTGTATACAGAAGATATAAATAGTTTTGTTTACCAAAATTAAAATACAAATATTTTTTGGATTTTAAAGAAATGTTTCAAAATGTTTTTTTTTGAAAATCAAATACATATTTCGAAAACGATACGATCGATTTTTTTTTTTGAAACTCGATACTTAAGGTGCCGTCACACCGTGCAAGTAAAGTAGGGTAGAGCGGGGCTAGTTGGACCACGGGGCAAGTTGGACCACGCGGATAACTCAGAAACCACAAGAGCTAAATGAAGACGATCATACACGAATGAAGCATTGTTACTAAATCGTACGTGCTAAACTGGTTTAAGGTGGATTTCTTCTGCCAAAGGAGAACCACACGCTAATATGTGTTTTTTGGGTACAAAAGTAAAAAAACTAATTTGTTTCTTTTTGTGTTATCGTGATGAAAACATGGGATTTTTTTAACAAAGTATACTAATTTTTTGAGTTCTGTTATTGGATATTTGCATTCCATTTTTGAAATTGAAGAATTCTAAGTGTTTTTTGCAAAGTGACGGAATATATTCATCAAGCTAGGTGTGGGGTAAGTTGGACCAGGTGGACCAACTTGCACCGCTTTGAATTAAGTTATAGTTTGAGATCAAATTTAGTTCAAACTAACAGTGCTTTTGTCCTTAATAAAGCTCCTTTTTCCACTTTTAAGGCTTTGGTCCAACTAACCCCACCAACTGGTCCTACTGGCCCCGCTAGTGGGGCAAGTTGGACCACTTGGACTTTGTGCACTTAAAGTAATCTTATCCTTCTGCTATAAAATATTTTAAATCTTATCAAATTTATTTAAGAAGCCGAAGTTACATTCTTTCCATTAATTCCATTTTCATTGTTATGTAAGGAATAGGTAAAAAGTTATGAGACTTCAAGTAAAAAGTGGTCCAACTAGCCCCGCTCTACCCTACTTGCAGCAATTGTTTCAAAAATTTTGAATTTGAAATATTCGTGCAAGTACTTGCAGAGAGCAGTCACACCAGGCAAGTAAATTGCTTGCTGAAACTACTTTTTACTTGCTTGCAAAACAAACTTGCTGCAAGTGCTTTTCAGGTCGTCACACCGAGCAAGCAAGTACTTGCTGAAATTATTTGCTGAAAGTACTTGCTGCAAGTAATTGCTGAAATTACTTGCTGAAATTAGTTTCTGAAAGTACTTGCACGTGTAAACCGGTGTGGTTTTGCCATTTTCAGCTCAGTTTGGTTATTGTTTCTTCAGAAATAGATTTAAATGAATAATCCAGATTTGGAAGACGAATTTTTTACATGGAAATGGTTTTTGAACATGAAGATTTGTTAATATCTAGGTAGGCAATTGATTCTTGTAGAGTATTATTAGTAAAAAAACATGCGATTGCTCGCATCAAGTGATTTGATTGTAAGCGAGTTGAACTTTCTGATACAAAATTTACTAAAAACTGTTATCAGCGGTACCTTCTGCATACATTTTTTTAACTTCGACTTTCTCATCAATTGCTCTACCGATTTCAATCAAAATACGGCGAGTTGTTCTTACAACTGAAAGAAAGAGCCTCATGCTTCGTTGTATTTTTCTTTAATTTATCAAACATTTTTAAAGGATCTTAAGATCCAAGCAAGTTGAAGCATAAGAGCAATTACGTACGACCCAGTCGTTCATATTATTATTATTATTATTTTTATTATCAAAAAACATGCATTAAAAAACACCACGAGACCTTGTTCTATGCTACAGCATTTGAATCAACAAAATGTGGCTGATCGAAGATAAATAAATTTGGTATGACCCTTTTTTGAACGTGGTGCTGAAAACACGTACTTTACTATACTGCCGAGATACTTCTAGGCAGAGGGAGACGATTTTTTCTGTAATTTTGATCGAAAAACATATGTTCACTTGCACGCAAGTAAAAAACTTGCTTGCGCAAATCCTGCAATTGGCAAGTACTTGCGGCAAGTGATTTTCTTGCTTGCAAGCGCTTGCAGGACCTAGTCACACCGTGCAAGTATTGCTTGCGCAAGTACTTGCAAGCAAGTAAATCACTTGCAGCAATTAATTGCTTGCAAGTACTTTTTTGGGTCGTCACACCAGGCAAGTTTTACTTGCCGCAAGTACTTGCTCGCAAGTAAATCACTTGCAGCAATTACTTGCCGCAAGTACTTTTCGGGTCGTCACACCAGGCAAGTTTTACTTGCAGCAATCATTTTACTTGCTGCAAGTACTTTACTTGCACGGTGTGACGGCACCTTTAAGAGTTATTTAGTACTTTCTAAAATATTTTAAGAAAAATTGTTGCATTTATGAAAAAAATAACGGTACCTTCCATACAAAAGTTAAAAAATCACAAGGGAAAATATTTTTTTTCTCCAAAACGACCACTACTATTTTGATTAGACTTTTTCCATAATTTCACTTTAATTGGTACGATCTAGTACCAAAAATTGTAAAATTTTACACTCAGCATTTATAAATAGTACCTGCCATAGCGCGTTTTTTTTGTATTCTTTTTATTTTTTTATATACAAATTCCAGATAATATTAATTAATATTGCATATCAAAATTTTCAAAAAAAAAAAAGTTTTTGAATTTTTAAAAAAAGTTTTAAATTTTTTTTTGAAAATTCTATATCTCAAAAACGGGTGGACAGTTTTTTTCTAATTTTTTTATCTGCATATAAATATATACCTTTTAATTGCAGTCCAAAATTTGTCCTTAAAATTTTTTAAAGAATTTTATATATTAAAATTAATTAAAAAAAAAAACGCCCCAACGATTTTAAACTTTTTTATTCATACAATCATATTATATACAGAACTAAGATGGCAATCTTTTTTTTCACTTCAAACTGTCAAAGGAGTTGTATTAGCTAATGTAAATGTCGCATTTCATGCTTCTTTACATTTTTCTCTCATAATTTCCATGTTTTTATATACAATTTTCTTAAGCCCGCAGTGTCTGGAACATAAGAGCAAGTACGTGCGACCCAGTCGTGCATTTTATTTTTCTCGTCTGAATCTAATCCATACGCTCTGATATTTTGTTCGTGTGTTATAAGAATCCCCCTTAACCCATAATTACAGTAACTTAAAGTAAAAAGAAGGAGACTAAGAGGCTGAAATAAAAATCTGAAAAAATTAGGGACATATTTTTCTATTAAGAGCCATTTGATGCCTACATTGTTTGCTACATTCAGGCGCAATATTTTCAAACCAATGGGATCAACTATACCTAAATGTAGGTAAACATAAAAAGCAAACTTTTGCAATTAACATAAGCAACCTAAGATTTTTGTTGCTAAAAAACATAATAGCAACATTCGTTTAAGGGCGTTATGTCTCTTATGTTTAAACAACCATCTTGCACAAACCAGAACCCAGGGAAAAGTATTTCAAACATTTTGATTTGTATTCAGACTTTAAGAAAACAATAAATCTCCCAAAGATATTTTTCAGTTCCTAATCAAATATGAAATCTGTTAGCACAATGTTTGATGCAATATCTTCTGCGAGCTCGCAACATTATTGCAAATTAAAAAAAAAATAACACACTGCCTAATGATCACTATGGCGGCAGGTTAGTTGTAGGTATAGACTGGTTACTTTTTTTGTTTTTTACTAAAGCCCCCACATTGATTTCACAGAGCAATGTTCTTGCATCACTTAGCAGCACAAACAAAAGCAAAGCACAAGGTTTATCTGTATCTTTCAGCTTCGCAGTGCTGTCGTATCGCAATCGCAACAAGATTTTAAATATGTAAATTAAATGTAAATAAGGATCCGAGTATGCGGATCGTGATAAAGCGATTTGATTTGGCCGCCCTTCCGCTGGTCCTTCAACAACTTTTTCGTGAATTTTAACAGTTTACGATAAGATGCGAATCCGTAAAATTTGTTTTTTGAGTTCTTTTCAACCAACAACGATAAACACACTTGTTGCACATGTTTTCATACATAAAACGTACATATGAATATAAATCCCCCTCCCAGCAAAGACGTCCGACGACGAGGCCTATATACTTGATGACGGCACTGAGGGACTCTTACATATCTGGTATCTCATGGAGACGTCCGCGTATGGCTACACTTTGTTTGCTGACATGCTCTGGATTGATGGAAAGAAGTATCCTGCCTTTTTTTTCCAAGATCTTCTCTGAGGATCTTCGCCCCCAATCGATGGATGACGATCAAGCGACGACGACAGGACAGACGACGACGAAGACGACGACGTTTTGTAAAAATAATTTATGCAGACCTGATTTGCGCTGGATTATAGAGATTAACTTGTGATCTAGGTCCATTGATGAAGACTGTCTGGTGGGAGCTACATGTGATATTTAGGTTTTATTTAAGAAAAAAAAAATTATAGAAATTCGTATGCGCAATGGCCTTTGGGTTCTTAGATTAAGGTCCATTCTGGGAAGCTGTTTTATGTTTAGATATCACAAACAAATAATTAGATATTTCTTAAATGGTGTGTTCAATCCTCATTCATCATGTGACAACTGACAGGTGACTATCCGCACCTCAAGTAACGTCTCCAGCAGTGGACACACGTCACATGAAGATGGACTGACAGACCGCCTTGAGACTTTTAACTAATTGGTATGATGTCTAAATGAAGAGGTCACTCTTGGCAAGGGAACTGATCCCGGAATGCTGATAACAAATGTTTTTTTTTTACTGGGAGCAAGTTTCACTCAATGTATAACCAACCGGTAAGTGAAGTAAATCAGTTTTGTGTGAGAAATATGATCAGAAAAAAATCTTAAAAATCCTTCCACCACGAAAATTACAATCTTAAATTTCTGTGCCAAAACTCTTTCGTGGGATTTAATTTGACCTTAATCCTCTTACAAGAAAATATAATAAACGTGTTTTATTGGAAAATATTATTGCTAGCGCGGAAAAACTCCCCTCGGTAGATAAACAACAACAAATCCCAAAATGTGTCGATAAAATAATTTCCCTCAAAAAATTATAAGACAAAAGTCAAAAACTAATAGAAATGGTTGTTTCTGTGGTGGCGGGAGCGGCGTCCCGTGTCAGACTTTTAGGATATTTATGATGTCTTGAACTAATGATATCACTTTGGTACTTTTTCGAGTGCCTCACATAACCATCCACTATACTCAAATTCTTTTGATCTTAATAAGGCCTTAAGGACACAACCATTCCAATGAATCACACTGTATCTATATTCAATATCTTTATGATCATACATGTATCTTTATTTCGGCATGCGTCAAAAAAGCAAGTGCCGTATTTAAAAAAACCAAAAAAAATAAAAACACAAACTCAATTGGCTCTTAATAGTGTGGTTAAATAACATGGTGTCGCCAGCTAACTAACAAGGCGCGCCCTTCGTACTCGTCTCAAGTGGCCCACGTACCTACATATTACCTACTATATAGTCGTCAGTTGTTGTCGGTGTCGACGTCTCTCGGTATCTTTTTATCTCACACGCGCACCTCTTCGGCATATATTTGCTGCCCAAGGGGTCGTAAGTCGTAACTCGCAAATCGTCCCTTAGCCGCGAATAGAACCACTTAAGACAAAACAATTACCACAGGAGGCCTCCTCTTCAAATCGCTTGTTTACACATGTTGCTTACATGTTCACTGACTCATTTCTGGAATTTCTCAGGTCTTTTTGCAATCATAATGTCAAGTACCTATGCCCGCATTTTGGGATACAATTCAAAGTCGAGATACCGCAAATCGAGAAGAGATGTGTTCGTCTACCTTACGTCCGTCGTCCCTCCGCACGATGTCGTTCCATGTGATGGCGATGCGCGATGTTTTGAAATTAATCTCATGAACAAATTTTATGCAGGCCTATGGCCATCAGAAGGCCATTGCCTGGTAATGGCATTGTGCCCACAAGCTCATGGACCATTTTAAGATAATGAAACCTTTATTGGAACTACACTACACATTCGTATAGAAATGCATAAGAAGTATAAGGCAGCTTGAAACTAACTGCCTACAGTCCACGCGAACAACAACGTGGCTGGTTAATTCATTATGGATGAGGCCTATTATTAGCGATGTTCAGGTACAAATTACGATTCGAGATGATAATACGCGGCATTGCGCATCATTATCAGGTTCACTGGTGATGTGGGTCGCAGGATTTTTTCAAGAAAGATACAAAGTGGATTTTTGTTTCTTTTCTACATTTTCAATAAAATTTGTTCAACAGAGATTTAGCTACTTGAAAGATTTTTTTTCCTTTTTGTGATATTGTTATTCAACCCTTCTGAATTCTTTTATTACTTTTTGCTCATTATTGACAACACAAAATAAAATTTAATAAAAATGTTACATACCTACATATAAATATGATGAAGCGCACTTGTAGGTAAAGGGATATCCCCAACCAGCAATTTATTGTGAACGAGAGAAGTCAGGCCTGTATAGGAAATATTTCGAGAGGGAGTTAATAAAATTTTAACTTCTTTTTTAACATTGACTTTAATATGAGCAGAAAAACAAGAGTCTTGAATGTATGTATGCAAATGTTAAGGACATGTTTGTGATTTTGTGTGTCCAAAATTCAATCATTGCTGAACAAACCCTTGTTGTTATTAAAGTTCTAATTTTTCGATGGGATCTTAACGTAGCACATATGAAGTCGATGCTTTCAAAAGAGCAATAGATTCTTTAATCTAATAAAAATTAGGATCAAATATTTCTATGCTTGAAATATAGATATTTTCATTTAGCTCAAAAAAAGGTGGGTTGATTAGAACCCTTTGACCTTCCACTTAGATACGGTGTTGATCTATAGAAATGTACTCGAGAAAATCATTGTTTATTTTTCGCGTAGCCTCATTTTGGACGTTGAACGTTCTTTTTAAAAGAAACATAGTTTTGTATCGACGCGACGTAATAGATTTTTGGTTGTGGGGTTGAAAATAACCTTTTCTATTTAAAGTACCTCTTATAAAAAAAACTGAACTGAGAAGTTGCTTTTTTGCGTATCCTGCTGAGAGTTCTCAATTTGAACACGTGCAGTGCAGGAGCAACATTTTATTTTTACAAATAAATTATAACTATGTATCAGAGAGTTCTTAAAAAACAAATAAAATTTTTTTCATAGCAGAAATTTGTGTGCAGTCGTAGAAATACCTATAGAAAAACTCAAAAAATAGGGGAATACTGAAGGTTAAGACATAAATTCAAAAAATAACTTAAATCTGAAAACTTAACTTACTGAAGCCGCGTTAAGTTAGCATGACAATTTTCGAAAAAATAACTTTTGAATATGCCAGTAATTGTCTATTTATTGCCTTAAATATTCCATGGAAACAAAATACTAGCTGCATGTAATGAAGTAATTAAGGTGTAAAGTTAGATGACAACTTTCCAAAAAATCACGTTTTGATTTACCCACAAAGGGCAACCACGTAAATTTTAAAGGGAAAGTTAACATAAAACTTTTAATTGTTATTCAAAAATTTGTACTAACCATTCCTAAAGTTTTCCCAAAAATTATATTAGGGATCTGCACTATAGTTATAGAATTTATTTTTGACCAGCAACGATTAGCACAGTTATCCAATTTGTGGCAAATATTAATATATTTTGAGCCAAATGCGAAAGTTCAAACTCTAGAACCGCAAACTTAATCCACTGTCAATTACGGCTCGTTTTATATTCCATTTTGATGACAAAAAGTTCTCTCTGAAACTTATTGATAGGGCAGGGTGGCTGGCGTATGTGAAATATTTTTTTTTTCAATAGCAAATGGTGCAGGTATTTTGTTATTGTTTTTTAAATTTCTTTTACATTTTTAGAGTTTTTTTTTCAAAACTCCCCATCGTCATTAAACGCTACAAGGTCAATCAACCGCTAACCAGATTGACCATATTGCGATCGACGCAAGGCACTCCTCCAGTATCAAGGATGTCCGAACGTTCCGAGGAGCCAACGTTGACCCGGACCACTACCTCGTTGTAGCCAAGGTAATGCTAGGGGATATCCAGGCCAAGGACAAAGCAGGCAAATACTGTAAGGCAGTTTAAGGTCAGACGGCTACAGTCGGAAGAAATCACCAGGTCCTTTTCCGATCGAGTCTCCCGCACCCTCTTAAATAGTCCTTTGCCACCAACTGCAAGTTTCGAGAACTAGTGGAAGAATTGCCAGGAAGCCATCATAGATGCCGCCTCTGACTTGCTGGGCCTTGCACGACAACCACAGCGAAGCCCCTGGTTCGACGAAGAATGCCAACAAGTACATGCAGCCAAACAACAGGCATACAAAGCGGCGCTGCATAGAATGACCAGAGCTTCTCGCGAGATTTACGAGCAGAAGAGAAGAGAGGAACACAAGCTTCTAAGAAGGAAAAAGAAGAGCATGAGAAGCGTGCAATCGAGGAAATAGAGGGATGCCATTGCAGGAATGAAGTTCGGAAGGTTTACCAAAAGGTAAAGAGAACCTCCCAGGGTTACAAGGCCCGGACCGAAGCCTGCAAGGATGATTAGGGGAACATCGTAGTAGAATCGCAGTCGGTGCTGAGGATATGGAAAAATCATTTCTGCAAATTGTATAACGGTGATGACGAACCGAATTCCGCTACCATGCAGATTGCACCATTCACGATGGAGAATGCACGCTGCTCCATCAAGGTTGGTAAAGACCTCACCAACACCTTTGATGTCAAAAAAGGTTTTAGGCAAGGCGACCGACGCACTGTCAAGCGACTTCTTCACCATCGTTCTTGAAAGAATAGTGCAAGACTCTCACGTCAACACTAGAGGCACAATCTTTCAAAAGTCCGTCCAATTACTCGCTTACGCTGACGACATTGACATAATCAGACGAGCAAAGCGTGATGTCAGTTGTGCTTTTGTGAGTATTGAGAAGGAAGCCAAGAAGATGGGTTTAACGGTGAATGAAAGCAAAATATATGTTGTCAACAAGAAAGTACACCCAACACCGACGTCTCGGACAGAACGACACTATAGACAGCTATAATTTTTAGGTGGTCAGAGACTTTGTCTACCTAGGATCCGCTTAAACTCAGCGAACGATACCACTGCTGAAATCAAACGAAGAATAACTCTTGCCAATCGCTGTTTCTTTGGGCTAAGAAGGCAATTGAGAAGCATAGCCCTCTTGGCGTGCGAAACTGGACACAGCTAGCTAGAAACCGAGCCGGCTGGAAGAAGCTTGTTGGTTGAGGCCCTGGTCCAGCCCGGACTGTAGCGCCACCTTAAGTAAAGTAAGTAAGTTTAATGTAGTAAAAAACTTGACGATAGAAGATATGTAGATAATTTTCTTTTATTCATCAACACTATTGAATACCTTTTAATGTTCACACTGGCCTCTTGTCAATATTTTTGGTATAGCTCGGAAACTAAGCCGAATTTGACAACTTAACACTTAAAACTTTTTTGTTGATTCTTTTTCATTGGGAAGTAATTTTTTATAATTATAAGTTGGTTACACCAATTAATCCCCACGAAGTACCCCTAAGCAAGTGTTTTAAAATCAAAAAATAATTTTGTTCAGGTAGAATTCTGTTCTTGACCACTGTCAGCTGTAGGTAAAAAATTGACAGATTGTGTTCATTTTTGTCATAGTTACTGAATAAAATGCTACCAGTTGACGGAAAAGAAGATTTTCTAAAAGTGTCTAGCACCACCTTTCAAAATTACAAATTATTGGTGCTTTTTGAGTTGCATGACCGTCAGCCCCGGATCTTCAGTTTTTCCGAACCAGAGGGCAAAAACTTAATTTTGGCACCCCTTCAGTTTTTGAGTTCAACGAAAAATCGGTACTAGATTTTTTGTAACCGAGAGAATAAGATATTTTAATATTTAATTTACAAGAAATTCATAAAAATAGGGTAGTATAGTTTTTCAAATAAGCCTATGCTTTTGTATCATAAGTACAGGATATTTTGAACCAAAAATTTTTCAATGATTAGTAAATTTTAAACTAAAAATGATCAACTAAAAAATCATTCGATCGACTTAAAAAAAAAAGAAACAACAGAGAGAAACTATTTTTTTTTAACTTTTGCACGCGCTTGATTAAATTAATAAAGCTTGGCATCCACCAAATGAGATTAAACTGCAATTTATTTTTGTTTTCTAAGTCAGTTGTAGCAGATTATTTTGACCAGTAGGTACCTACCGTTATGCTCACTTGGAAAAAATGTCGTTTTCTTATAAAAATGTGCATGTAAAACTCACTAGAGAAGCTGTAACTCTTTTAAAAATTGGACATGATTTTTTTCTTTTTGTCCAAGGAGGGCCGCACCGTGGGCTTGTCCCTGGCTTTTTTGTACGGGAAGCACATTACTTTAACATCTTTTGATCCGATCACTATATCACAGGATATTAGGTAGGGCTAGCCTGAAGATTGCTTGAATATTTCATAGGTTATTTAAAACCTGATTACTAGCATGACTTTGTGGATGCTTCCGTTGTTGTTCAAATATAATTGTTTATTTTTGTTGAATACTTTTTCAGAAAATAACGGCTTGGGAGGCCCCATATAATTTTGTTTCGTGCATGATGTAGAAACATTATGACAAAAATTATATATATTTTCTTAAAATATACCTGCAAAAATCATCCATTATCCACCTATTTTGAATTAAATGAAGGTTGAATTAGATTTGAAGGCCCTCGAACAATAGGGAAGCCCGGGGCGGACTGCCCACTCCACCCCTACCTTAGTCAGCTAGTGTCTGGGGGACTTTGGATATTTTAAAGAGGGTGCAATTCTACGTCGATATCAATTTCAATATTTCATGAATTAATTTTTTAAACGTCAGAACCTATTTTTCCTTTCCTAAATTGTTTGTTTTTTATATTTATTAACAGAGTGGTCATATTTATTTTGCAAAACCTCTTAAATGCTACTAAACATATAGTTCTCAAATATTAGTAATATTCCATATTCCAGTTCCATTTTTTCCTTGAAACACTATATACATATCTATACTTAAATGATTTTAACACCTAAGAAGCTGACTAAAAATTGAACTATAGGAAAACCTTAAAGTTAACTCTTCTCTCTGAATGTATGTAGAGTTTTATAGTTCACGCTGTTCGTTTGTTAGCGAAAAGAAGAGCGTAAGATTAAAAAAGTATTTTTTATACAACATTGTAACAATAAAAATGAACTAAACGAAATTAAAGATTTTCATTCACTCATAAGAAAATAGAAACAAAAGTTTAAAAAAAGTGCACCAAGTGCCAAATTCTTTTTAGTTTGATTCCAAATTCCATTTTGATTTTTGAATCCAGCTGTCAGTCAACTTACCTATAGAAGCGGTAGATGAGCGCTCTTCACTTCCAACGGCTAAAATTAAGGAAGACTTGAAGGGGAGTACCAAATCGCAATTAATAAATATAAATTCCTTGTATTACCATTTGCGTGGCCTTTCAGGTAGATGAAAACACGTCTGTGAAGTTAGCAGGGCAACTTTCACCCACGCAAATGGGACCTTGACAGGAATTTGCAGTTTTTTTGCATTTTTTTTGCATTTCTATTCCCGATTTTGCAGTTCGCCAAATAGCGGTGTAATTTAGTGACCTGCTAACTTCACAGTGAAGTTAGCAGGTCACATGGTGTATCTCAGGAACCAAGCGTGCTAGGAACTTGTAGTAAGGCTCCAAATTTGCAGTTTTTTTGCATTTCAACGATAGGCTAGGTCAGAAATTTGAAGTCCTTTTTTTGAAAAAAATTTCATACTGACCTGCTAACTTCACAGTGAAGTTAGCAGGTCACATGGTGTATCTCAGGAACCAAGTGTGCTAGAAACTTGTAGTAAGGCTCCAAATTTGCAGTTTTTTTGCATTTCAACGATAGGCTAGGTCAGAAGTTTGAAGCCCTTTTTTTGAAAAAAATTTCATACTGACCTGCTAACTTCACAGTGAAGTTAGCAGGTCACATGGTGTATCTCAGGAACCAAGTGTGCTATAAACTTGTAGTAAGGCTCCAAATTTGCAGTTTTTTTGCATTTCAACGATAGGCTAGGTCAGAAATTTGAAGTCCTTTTTTTGAAAAAAATTTCATACTGACCTGTTAACTTCACTGCGAAGTTAGCAGGTCAGTATGAAATGTTTTTTTAAAGAAGGACTTCAAAATTCTGACCTAGCCTATTCTTGAAATGCAAAAAAACTGCAAATTTGGAGTCTTACTGCAAGTTCCTAACATGCTGGCTCGTGAGATACACGAAGTGACCCACTTGCTTCATATTGAAGTCAAACTTGGGAAATTTTTTAATTGAGGACTTCAAATTTTGAACATAGCCTATCGTTGAAATGCAAAAAAACTGCAAATTTGGAGCCTTATTGCAAGTTCCTAGCATGCTTGGTTCCTGAAATACACCATGTGACCTGCTAACTTCACAGTGAAGTTAGCAGGTCAGTATGAAAATTTTTTCAAAAAAAGGACTTCAAATTTCTGACCTAACCTATCGTTGAAATGCAAGAAAACTGCAAATTTGGAGCCTTACTACAAGTTTCTAGCACGCTTGGTTCCTGAGATACAACTTCACTGTTAAGTTAGCAGGTCAGTATGAAATTTTTTTCAAAAAAAGGACTTCAAATTTTGAACATAGCCTATCGTTGAAATGCAAAAAAACTGCAAATTTGAAGCCTTATTGCAAATTCCTAGCATGCTTGGTTCCTGAGATACACCATGTGACCTGCTAACTTCACTGTGAAGTTAGCAGGTCAGTATGAAATTTTTTTCAAAAAAAGGACTTCAAATTTCTGACCTAGCCTATCGTTGAAATGCAAAAAAACTGCAAACTGCAAATTTGGAGCCTTACTACAAGTTTCTAGCACACTTGGTTCCTGAGATACACCATGTGACCTGTATGAAATTTTTTTCAAAAAAAGGACTTCAAATTTCTGACCTAGCCTATCATTGAAATGCAAAAAAAACTGCAAATTTGGAGCCTTACTACAAGTTTCTAGCACGCTTGGTTCCTGAGATACACCATGTGACCTGCTAACTTCACTGTGAAGTTAGCAGGTCAGTATGAAATTTTTTTCAAAAAAAGGACTTCAAATTTCTGACCTAGCCTATCGTTGAAATGCAAAAAAACTGCAAATTTGGAGCCTTACTACAAGTTTCTAGCACACTTGGTTCCTGAGATACACCATGTGACCTGTATGAAATTTTTTTCAAAAAAAGGACTTCAAATTTCTGACCTAGCCTATCATTAAAATGCAAAAAAAACTGCAAATTTGGAGCCTTACTACAAGTTTCTAGCACGCTTGGTTCCTGAGATACACCATGTGACCTGCTAACTTCACTGTGAAGTTAGCAGGTCAGTATGAAATTTTTTTCAAAAAAAGGACTTCAAATTTCTGACCTAGCCTATCGTTGAAATGCAAAAAAACTGCAAATTTGGAGCCTTACTACAAGTTCCTAGCACGCTTGGTTCCTGAGATACACCATGTGACCTGCTAACTTCACTGTGAAGTTAGCAGGTCACTAAATTACACCGCTTTTTGGCGAACTGCAAAATCGGAAATAGAAATGCAAAAAAAATGCAAAAAAACTGCAAATTCCTGTCAAGGTCCCATTTGCGTGGGTGAAAGTTGCCCTGCTAACTTCACAGACGTGATGAAAACACTTTATTGTGATTTGCAAAACTATCTCATTTCGGCTCCAATGAAACCTCTCAGTTTGTTTTATCTTATATTTTTCCAGGTTTTGATTGATTTTGACCATTCAAACCATCTATTTTAGAATGACAAATTTCAAAAATATATATTAGTGCAATAGGTTAATACATACATACCTACATACATACATATGTACATACATTTTTGTGTGTTTAGATAAAAACTTTAAAATAATTATAGTTCACTTTTTTTTAATTAATTTATTTAAAAAATGTATTTAACAGTTTGAAAAAGAATGAAAACACTTTTGACTGTTTCCTCGACTATAATCATGCTTAAAAATAATTCCCATATCTGATTTTACAAAAAATAAATACTTACATAAACCATAACAATAGAAACCGTTGGCGATTCATTAAGAAAAAAAAAATGTCAATACTTCGAAAGAATGACATTTTTTTTTCTTGCTTGGATGGACAATAAATAAGAACCTTTGGGATGGATCCGCTCAATCAATTAAACATGGTTCAATGATTTTGACACCTATTGTTGCGCCTTGTTGTTTCTCTTATATTTTCTTTTTGTTGTCAACATATTTTTCTTTTGGTATGTGCGGTACTTGCAAGTGTCCTCTGTCGTCATGATGAAAATCAATTTTCTTAACGTTCATAAATTCTTGAACTTCTTCTTTGGGCATGTGCTATTGTCGATATGTTTCTGTAAAGAAAGGCGTCGCTCATAGAGTCATTAAAATCAGTGAAATGAAAAAAAAAATGCATTTCTATACTATTTCAAATTTCAATATACCTACATCATGGCTTCGGTATAAATAGCTAGCTTCATAAATTTTCAATAATTCACAGGTTCTCATTAAAGGATTTTTCACAGATATTATTCTTTAGAGAAATCGTGATTTTTCACGGCTACTTGTTGTACTGATGTGATCCATGATTATCACTGACTTTTCACTAATTTCACATTGGTTTTTGGTTGCCTTTTTGGTCTGCCTATGTAAGTACTACATGTTTTGTTTGTGAAAAAATTTATCGTTTGCTAAATGCATGCTTATTTCTGCAAATCGAGTACCATTTACGGAAGGAATGGATAATTTGCAATTTCTTGAAAACTAATAATATAAATTCTTACTTATCCCAGAAATAATGGAATAATATTTGAAAATATAAATGTTTTTCTAGGAAACAGACGGAAAATGTATTATAAGAATAAACTAAGGTTGCCATATGAAGAGGTGGAAAATATTGTTTCATTCTGATGATTCCGCAATTTCTTGTCTTGCAATTTAATTATTTTTGATTTAGTTGTTTGGCACTTTTTCTTTGCTTTTTTTAATTTTGCATTTTATTATTTTGTGTAAGTGGATATTGTTAAGCCTACTAATATTATAAATGTGAAAGTGAGTTTGTTTGTCTGTTTGTTACGCTTTCACGCCTAAGCCGCTGAATCAATCAGGGTGAATTTTGATATAGGGATAGATGGGACTCTGGAAGCGTCAATAGGATATTTTTTTTAACAATTTGAAACAAAAAAAGAAAAAAATATTTGGTACAAAAACAACTTATAGGAAAAAAAATCAATAAAGTTTGAAAACAAATTAATGAAGTTTTGAAAACAAATCAATCAATTTTGAAATTTCGTTTGAGCGTTAGTTTGTTTTGTATTATTTTGAGGTTCGTTTATTACTTTTAATTCTACTTTTTTAGTTTCTTTACTTTTGCTTTCTGTTTTAGTTTCTTTCTTTTTGAAATGCCTCGCAAATGATGTTCTAAATTAACCAGGAATTCATTGCGAACCCGGGTAGCAAACTCCGCAAGAGTCACAGCTCACAGACGAGGAGAATCATTCATACAGAAATGCAAACCGAACGCCGACGAAATTTTATGCGTAACAGTTGGTCTGTGTTTAATAATTCTGGATTTGAATACGCCCATTTACAAAAATCATACGTTAATTGTTGTTGGTTTAATGAATACAAAATGCCAGTTTTGTGATGCTTTAAAATGGAAAGATGAGACCACAGAGATGTGTTGTTCCAATGATAAAATTTCTCTTCCTTTACTTGGTGAACCAGAAGAACCACTTAAAGCTCTATATGAAAATGATGCAGGTAAATCACGGCACTATTAAAATAGAATCCGAAATACAATTCATGTTTTCAGATGAATCACGACGCTCCTTAAATAGAATCAGAAAGTTCAATTCATGCTTTCAGGTGAATCACGGCCTCTTTATATAGAATCAAAAAGTATAATTTATTCTTTCACATGACATCTTTTGGAGTAGATAAGGAGATAAGATTGCCTGGGTTTTCACCAACATTTTCTGTTCAAGGTCAGATATATCATAAAATTGGTTCACTTTTTCCAACAGAAAACGAACAGCATAAATTCTTGCAAGTTTATTTTATGGGTGATGAAGAAAATGAAGTAAACCATCGATGGAAATTCATTGAAGTAGTTAAAAGAGATACTGTGTTACGAAATTAAAGAATGTTACATAATCACAACATTTTGATAAATACCTTCAAAACCGCAATAGAGAACTGGACCCAAAAGGATTATAAAGTCATCATCCATGCAGATCGAACTCCGCGTGGTGAACATTAGAGGCGCTATAATGCACAGACAATTAATGAAGTTGCTGCTGTAGTGAGTGGCGACCAGTTCTCTTTCAAGAGATATGATATTCTGTTACGAGCACACAATAATACACTGACACGCGTAGCCGATTTCCATAAGTTCTATGATGTTTTGCAGTATCAATTAATTTTTAGCAAGGGACAGTCGGGATACCATTTTGATATTCCACTCAAGTGAGTAAGCCGAACGAAACTCCAATTTATAGGACTAAAGGCCATAAAAAGCTATTTTGAATCAATAATTCAACAAGTCCAATCCTTAATGCTAAGTCTTCTACTTGGCTGATTTATTTCAGTAGTATATAGAATTTGTATTATAAAACCTTCATATATAGATATTCCACTCATTCATCCCATTACAAAACAGCCAGTTCTCAATAAAAAGTTTCCTGCATGTATTTTCACGCCCATCACTATAATGCTTCGAGAAGATGACTTTAAAGTCCATCAGCGGTCAAGACAGCTCTTTCACCAATTTTTGGTAGACATGTACATTAAAGTAGAAAGCGAACGTCTTCGTTATATTACCTTAAACCAGAAAAAACAGCATGAATGGTGGTTGAACGCATAGCCAAAATGAGTACATTATGATGGTTTGTAGGTTCAGGCATCTTGATATAGAATGCAAAAGTCTGGCAAGATTTTTTTGACGCCCGTGATTGGGACGAGGGGTTGAAAATAGCTCTTTTCAATTTCTTGTGTCAGGGGTACAACCACTTAAATTTATTTATTTAAAATGAGAAATTGTGCTCTGGAATTTTTCCTAAGTCCACAAACTTTAATTTTATGATCTGAGTAATAGAACTCATGACCTTCTAAAGCAAAGCTTATCAGGCTTATTTTTTGTTTGATTTGTTTAAATTTCCAAATATTTCTGGATATGGTGTACCTAAAATGGTTATATATCAAGTTTTTTTATCAGATCGTCAAAATTTAAGTCTATGGAGTTAGGGAAAATGACAGAAGATCATATTCTGTTATTTGAAAATGGATTTATGTGGTTGTAACCCTGTCACACAAATTGGAAAACAACTTCATATTTTCAACACCACATCCCCAACACGGGTGTCGAAAAAATCCTTCTAGACTTTTGAATTCAATATTAAGATGCATGCACCTACCTACCTCATATTTTGGTTATGCGTTCACCCAAAAAATGTGCTACCAGCTGTTGGACTAATATTATATTATTGTTATATTTTTTCGATAGTGATTTCTGTATATTGGCAAAATAATTATGAGCGCGAGCGAAGCCGCGGGTGAAGGCTAGTGTTAGATAAATGTAAATGAATTTCGTGCCAACTTCCTTTAAATGAAGGTACCGAAAATTTAAAAGCCTAAATATTTCCGTGCAAAATAATAAAATGTAACAATTCATCACTCTCAAAATATTTGGACCGAAATGGAAAAATGACAAACACTCATGTATGTTTCCATATTTTATTTCGAAATATAACAAATTAACAAATAGACTAAGAGCCCAAAACAGATTTTGGGTGTGAGTAGCAAAAAGAAAGTATAAGCATCGGAAGCTTAAGTTTAGTTCACCCTGCCAGAACGTTTTAAAAATTCAAAGTTCAAAGTGAAAAACGGCTTTTTTAACATTCCGGTAGGGCTAACTATACACTCAAATGATTTCGGATTCCGTGATATGGGATCCAAGGAGCTTATCTAGGGAGGGTGTGAGCCAATTTCGGCTAACTCGAATACCCTCGAAGTTGCATTCAAATATATTGTTTAATCACTAAAGCCCGAGTAGTGGACTTTAAGACATTGACTTTTTGAATAGCCTTAATTGAAGCTTTCGACTCGTATACTTCTTGTTTTGCTATCACTCACACCCAAAATCTGCTGTGAGCTCTCGGTCTATAAAAAAATGAGTTTGGGAAGATTAAGGTAAGTTACACAAACTATACACATCATACATAATGACAAAAATATCTAAATATGCATATATATATAGGTACAGGTTTCCAAAATATCGTTCGGCTTTTGGACATAAGAAAAAAAGAGTATTTCAAAGCATTTTGTTTGGGTGCTGAACTCAAATCATTCATAGCTCTCCGGTTCCCAAGATATTCCCATTTGAAGATTATAAAATCACGTATCTTGAATGTCAAATTTACAGGTTATGTAACAACGAGTAATGCCGTAATATTTAGTGAATTTTACTGTCACTCCATGCCGCCCAACCCACTAGCATACGTTGGGGGGAGGGGGGCTAATGGGACATGATATTTTGCTGTTACGTGATGTTAAAAATAGTGAAAAAACGGTGACAACGAAGATCCAACTTAGGATATCTAAGGGAGTAACAAAAATATTGAAAAGATTTTAACCAAGTTTGTAAGAAATGGCAATGGTACAGTGGATGTAGTGTGCTTGACTGCTAACTTAGAGGTTGTGGGTTCAAGCCCCACTCTAGACAGCATTCCTTTCTATATTCCCCCAGCTTAGCTCTACGCCACCCGTGGGATTTAATGAGATAATAAACACCTTGATCTCCATCCGCTGTGCCAAATCTTTCCTATCTTCTTACTCTTTCTAGCTAGTGCCATGCAATTCAATTTGCCTTTAAAAAGACCATAGGTCTTACTGGCATGTTGTAGCTAAAATTATTATTATTAATAAAAAAAAGGTAATTAGTTTCAGGAATCGTTAATTTTAATTTTGAATAAAATTTACTTCGTTGTTGCATAAAAATGATGAAAAACGGATTTTTTTTTATTTTCTAACCGCAATACATATTTTGAAAACCTGAGGTGCTAGCGGGAAATTAAAGACGGATTTGAGCTCAGGCCCAAAAAGTATGCCTATAGAAGTTATCGAGTCAAATAGTTGAAAGATTTTTGTAAAAATTTCTTACACCAAAATTGAGACCAAGAATCAAATACCCCACCCCCAGGAAAATGTTATTCTTATTCTTACGAATCTTAAATTTGCCTCGTAGTACCAAAAAGGAGACTTTCGGGTCAAAACTGCGAAAAATGAAAAGAAATGGCAAAATTTTATTGGATTCATCTCTGTCTGTCAGTATTGAATAATAACAACATTTTTAAAATGCCTTTAAGCCTCCATTTTATTTCGTTTAAGCATGCCTATAGCCGATTCTTTGCTCCAAGAAAAGTTATGCGTAATTTATTAAAACATTTATAAATATTTGATTTTCGATGTTTTTTTGTCGGTTTTTGTTATTTTTGTCCAGCTTACATTTGTTTTATTTTTTTAAAGCATCCATTTTGATAGTAAAATTAATTAAAAAAATGTTAAGTTAAACTTGGCATAGTTTCTGAGTTATACCACACATATTGACAAGTGACCGATGTGATAAGTGACCATTCTCTCAGAAACGCAGGAAAAATTTAGTAGCATTTTCGATTTTTATAAACGTGTCTAAAGCAGGGGCGAACGCAGGAGGGGTTTTGGGGGTCGAACAAAGCATTTCAAGATTCAATACTGGCTAGAAAGCTGACCAAAATAGAGTCGATCAACTTAGGACTTGCTCAAGCATAGGTATAGTATTTTTTTTTTTTTTCAATACAAACTCAAAAGGCAAAAGGATATCTGTAGGTATTCCTCGCTGGTCGAGATATAAAGTTACTTCTCATCTAAATAGATTATGCCCATTGATCGAACTCACATCATAAATTCTCTCTCCAATAAGCTTACCTGATCCGACGGAGTGCGTGGCAAATCATTCTCAAATGAAATCAACACAACCCAACCGAACCCTATCGGGCCAATAAGATTTGTATTTTTTGGAACTGAACCGAATAACCGGAGGCACTTATCGCATGAAGTACGCGCGCGAGCGGTCAGATCCTTTGAAAGTGATACCACCACGACCACTGTGCTGGCCGCCACCGCGCCACTTTGAAAAAGTGATATCCACCAGCAAGATATCGAATGATTTGGTTACTCTTCGTCTCCAGTCTCCACCACTACCACTTCCACCACTGACTGAACTCTTCGTTCGCCTTCGCCGACTCAGTGGTCTCTATTTCCATGCGGGACGGGAATTATAAGAAGACCCATTCGCATGGCAAAACAGCATAAGGTTCTGATTCTGATGCTGGAGTTCTGGGGTAGGCGGTGCTGAGGAGTTCTGAGCGCGCGTTCTGATAATCAGCTAAAGTGCCTGGAATCGCAATAAATGTAATTGTTAAATGATCTATGGTGTTTGCCAGGGAGTTGCGTGTTGGCTGGCGATATGGTCAAACGCGGCAACTCATATATCGACGAACAGTGATCCTTCAAAAATGATAATTCGATGGGTTGGTTCTTTGCGCACCGATTGAGTTCTGCCTTTTTGATTTTTTTTTTGTTTTCTCTGTTTTGTTTGAGCCTTGCGGGGCAATGATAATGTATTTAAATTTTGAGAAAGAATTATTATCTCATTTTGCCTAATGGCATTCAAAAATAAATTCAAATGATATTTGAAACTAGTCAGGTGAATTGAAAAACTGCAATTTCACACGAAATGTAATGCGGAATTGCTGAAGGTAAATTTTGCCAATTCATACAAGAAGTGTACATCGAAGTGAGAGAAAGAGATGAGGGCGTTTGTAATCAATAATCATATTATACAAGTTAGTTATACATATATGTGTATATAAAAGGCTTGTATAGAATATAGTCTTGGTATGGAAACTATTTGTAATTCATTTGTCTACTTAACTTATTACACTAATAGCAGCCACTATTTGGAACATCATTCTTGCTCCATATCCTAATTCCTTTTAATTGAATGGCAAGTTTTTAAACTTCAATTGCCTAGAAAACACAAGTTCCAGCTCGGGAATATCCTTGACGGCTAGAAGTTGACTCATGGGTCTAACTACCAATACACATACAAATGTTAATGGAAATTTTCCCAGACAATAACTTATCAATGTGAGAAGAAGAAAATAAACTGAATTATTAACAAAGAAATCTTCAAAGTTGTATGTATATCTAATAATTATATGTTTTCAATTAACTGGAAGAAAAACGGGAGCAAATTGCATGCTTACTTCTCTAAACCTTTATAAATAGTCGTTTCATTTATACTTGGCTTTTTGCTTTAAAAAATTTCAGTTCGCTGGAGCTTAAACTAGTAATCAAAAAATTTTGTATGACGAATCTTAAAATATAGTCTCCGGATACATGATATAAATCACAGCTCATTGTTATAGCGATAAACTATAATTAAAAATAATATCCCGTCTTTAATTACCGCCCTTTGGTTGGCTTTCGATTTTTATTGTGCGACTTGTGTGACTTGATTAACGTCATTTCGCTTGAGGCTTAGCGCCTGATATAATTGCACCCAGCTACTGAAGTTGTATCTTAATGCCCACTGTTGACAGTTTTTTTTTAAATTTTTTTTTTTTAAGGAAAGGAATACCCTTTCATATAAATTTGTGCCATCAGATATATTTTCTGTACGAGTAGTTCAAGATCAATGGAAAGGTCAGCAAATAAGGAAAGATGTGTTCTATGTGTGGTCTATCCAATCTTTGAATTACGGTAGGGATGTGAACTTAAAATGGCATGGTTAAGAAACTTTCTGTTTTGACCTCACATAATTTTTCATTTTGGATTTAGGTACGTAAAGAATTGTATTTTGTGAAACAACTAAAAATAAACGCAAGTATAAGCATCGGTAATAATAGTTTTTGGTAATTTACATTAACCAAAAAATACACTATAAAACAGTAATTCACCCAGGTTTATTGTAATCAACATTATTTTATTACAGCGGTTTTTGAGATAAATAAACTTTTCTCTAACGGTTGAACGGCAAGTGCGGTTCTCTTATGAAGCTTAATAATAATCGCTTCAGTTGTTTAGGTTAAGGTTCAGACAGTCAGACGCAGGCGCGGATACAGGGGGAGGGCAATGGGTGCAATTGATTGGTATAACATTTTTTCAGAAAATTTGTTCATACTAGAAATCAGATTGAGTCCCAAATCAATTTCATTTTCACTTTTCAAAATGCATGTAAATGAAAAATTTCAAAATTTTGAAAAATAATGTTTTAAAAAGTTATTGCCCCGACTCTCCTCTACAAATTTGTAGGTAAGTGGTTTTTAATAGTAAAATGTAAAGGGAGAGGTGTGGCAGGGGCACTTATCAAAATATTGTCAACCTTAAAATTGATTTCAATTTAAGAAAAAATAACAAAATTATAAAAATACGTCGATTTAATAAGCTGTAAAAAATCAAACTTTGCTCTGCAAGGCTCTTCAGGATTAGATAAAGCTTAAACAATAAACTACATTTGTGAATAAAAATGATTGAGAAATATCAAAAAATTTTGGTTAATTGAGTCCTTTTTATGATAAATATTTAAATGTGCATTTACATTTTAGAAAGTACTTTCACTATAAAACTCTCGAGAGTGACTCTTGGATATTTGGTGAGCGAGTTTTACTCTCGAGAGCTTCTTCAGAGCTGACCGCCGCCGTCTTTTTCCTCTCAAATGAGTACGCACCTTAAAAGTATGCAAAGTTTTTCGAGTGCGCCAATGTACACAGCGATGCGTGCTGCACAACAATTTTAGCCATAAGATACGTTTCTGATGGTAGAAATTGTGAGGATTTTGTTTAGTGGATGCGTTGTAGGAACATCCATATTTCGTGTTAGTACGAATCCGATGAAGAAGATAAGAGATAAACCAGGAAACAATGACAGCAGTCACTGCCACCCAAAGAGAAGTTGGATGGAACTTTTAGACCTAAGGATAGTTGTTTTTGGCCGTTTTTACAGACGTCAGGTCAACGGCTGTTTTCGAAGAAGTCATTTGCGTCAAAAAAGCATTTTTAGATTGATCTTTAAGGCAAATTGCTAAAGCCACATCTTTGAAAACATCATCTGCGGTGCAGCTGTGCAGTAAAAAAATCGAGTTGAAAGTAAAAAATTGAAAAACATCAAATGCTTTTGCGAGCAAGTTGAATGACGTTAATCAAACCAATTTTGTGCAAGCAGTACAATTGCATATTACGATTGCAATCTGTCAAAAAATGACGATCATTTGATCATGATCATATTGACTTTGATTTGACCTTTTCGAAAATGGCCAACGTCAGTTCGTATGTTAAATGGTTGTTATTTTTTGGCGTGAATATTGCTTTTGCTTGCAAAAAGTCTTTTTTATCAACGTCAATCAATTGTCTTGCAAGTGCATTTGACATGTTCTCTGTCTTCTTAATATTTTTGTCGTCAGCTCAATTTTTCTGCAGAATTGCACCGCAGATAATGTTTTCTAATATGTGACTTTTGCAAACTGTCTTATCGAACACAATGCTTATGCAGAAAAACTTGTATTTGAATTTTCGAACAAAACGACATTTGAGAACATTCTGCAAATGCGTTTTGACGCAGATGATTTTTTCGAAAATGGCCTTTACCTGCAAAGCCATTGGCCAATTATCTTGTCACAGCTAAAGAGGAGGCTGAAACTTTCACTCGCCATTATGCTTTCCAAAATTTGAGGTGGTGTTACACAGATTCAGAGAGATTTCAAAAACGCTGCAAACACACCATGCTACAGCCACAAAGTGCTTAGCTTCATTTCACAAAGCTCCAAAGTAACCGCTGTTCGAGACACCTGTATAGCAGTTATGGAAGAAGTAATTGCGTTCTTCAAATTTCAGGTGTGGAGAGTGCTCACACCTGATGGCTCATGGGCGAGCGTTTCTGGTAAGTGCTCATTTGAAAAGGCACGCTCGCGAGCCACTCATGAGCGTGCGTTTCTTAACCTTGGAAAAAACATAAATTTCCATTTCTTATTATGTAATAGCAATTGAAAGTATTCACTTCTTAATTACATGTAAAAGAAAATAGTACCTTATTAGATTTTGCAAAAGTAATTGAAGGAAAGCACTTTGCAAATTATATTTAGGGTAATTATTGTGGTAAAATCAAACAAACAGATATATTAGATGCTGAAAACCGGATTTTTTCGTAAAGATAAGTCGGTTGTCTTGATTTTATAATTGTAAATAACCAAAATAGGGAACGAAACTTTATTTAATTAAAAAAAAGACATATTCAACTAACTTTTTTCCAAATGTGAAATATTGTCAAATCTTTTCAGATTATAAATATAGCGAAGAGTACTATTGAATAAATTAAAAGAAATTATGAAAAGGCTTCTTTAAAATTTCAATAATACTGCATACCTACCAAAGTTTTGGAAAAAATTATTTTGGATTTTTAAGAATACCTATAAGTATTAAAATTTTTGTTTGAAAATTCAAAATTTCCAAAATGGGTTGTTGAATATTTTGAAACTAGGTTTTAAGATGTATTTTACTATTTTCTAAAAACGTTTATCCCAATTTTTTTTTTTAATGTTAATAAAATTTTATATATAAATATTAGTTTTTAAGAAAAGCCCTCCAACGATTTTTAATTTTTTACTTGCGATTATAGGTACTATAAGGCAAGTTTTGGATTCGTGCAAAAAAAAATTTTGAGATAACAATCAAACATGATATTACGATGATAGAGAACACCAAAAAAGTGGGTGGCAAAATTCTGTCTGTCTGTCTGTCTATCTGTCTGTCTGTTCGTCTACAGCCTTAACAGCTCGATCGATTTTTTTCAAACTTGGTACTTAGTGGTTTTTGGTGATTCTGCCGACACGTTTTTTTCATTTTTTTTTAGAACCAAAAATAACGGTACCTGTCATACATTTTTTTTTGGCAAATTTACATAATCGTATTTTTCTCAAAAACGGCTCGACAACTTTTCTTAAAAAAATTCAATAAATTTATTTTAGTAAAGGCTTTCTTTGGGTGGAAAACCATTTTTCAAAAATGGTTATTAATGGTACCTCCCAAGGAACCATTTCTTTAATTTTTGATTTTCTTCAAAATGGTATGACCGATTTCAATTATTTTTTTTATACAAAAGCTTCCAAAAAATGTTTATAGTTTTGTGTACCAACATTTTTGAAAAAATATTTTTTGGATTTTTAAAAAATATTTCAAAATTTTTTTTGGAAAATCAAATATTTCGAAAACGATCATAGATTTTTTTGAAACTCGATATTTAAGACTTTTTTAGTACTCTCTAAAATATTTTAAGAAAAAAATTTTACATTTATCAAAAAATAACGGTACCTTCCATACAAAAGTGAAAAAACCGCAAAGGAAAATATTTGTTTGCTTGAAAACGACTCCTACGATTTTGATTAAACTTTTTCATATACTAAAATTAGTACGATCTACCATCAAAAATTATAAAATTTTACACATAGCAACTATTAGTAGTACCTGTCATAGAACGTATTTTTTTATTTTGAGTTTTCTCGTTATCAGCTTAACGGATTTAAATAAATTTTTTTGTATACAAATTTCAGATAAGATTAAATAATATTGCATATCAAAATTTTCAAAAAAAAAGTTTTTGGATTTTTAAAAAAAGTTTCAAATTTTTTTTTTGAAAATTCGATATCTCAAAAACGGGTTGACAATTTTTTTTAAATTTTGTTTTTATATACACATAAATATATAGTTTAAATCTGCATACCAAAATTTGTCCTTAAAAATGTTTTAAGAATTTTATATATAAAAAATGAATTTAAAAAAAAACCGCTCCAACGATTTTAAATTTTTTTTCCCATACAATCATATTCAATCAAGAATTAAGATGGCATTCTTTTTTTCCACATCAAACTGTCAAAAGCATTGTTTTAGCTAATTTAAATGTCGTATTTCATGCTTCTCTACATTTTTCTCTCATAATTTCCATGTTTGTATATACAATTTTCTTAAACTCGCAGTGTCTTGAACATAAGAGCAAGTACGTGCGACCCAGTCGTGCATTTTATTTTTTGCACATACATACACATTTCAATTTTTCCAAATAATAAAATACTTCTGCGGGTTTGCTATAACATTATTAATTTGATAAGTATTATATTTCTGAAGGCATCGCTGAAACCGAACAAATATTCAAATAAAATATTAAATTTACATATAAGAAGGTTTTATAATACAAATTCTATATACTACTGAAATAAATAAGCCAAGTAGAAGACTTAGCATTAAGGATTGGACTTGTTGAATTATTGATTCAAAATAGCTTTTTATGGCCTTTAGTCCTATAAATTGGCGTTTCGTTCGGCTTACTCACTTGAACTCATCAGTGACATAGTGAGGGCTTTGTCATACGCAATTTATATTAAGTTCAGTTCAACTTACTTATTTCAGTAGTATATAGAATTTGTATTATAAAACCTTCTTATATAGAAACTATGCCTGGCCCAGGGCAAACAAACTTCCAGCTTAATGACTAGGAATTCTAATCTTGTTGGATATAGTTTACAGTGGATTTTCGTTGAAAAATTCATGTAAGTTGAACTGAACTTAATATAAATTGCGTATGACAAAGCCCTCACTATGTCACTGATGAGTTCAAGTGAGTAAGCCGAACGAAACGCCAATTTATAGGACTAAAGGCCATAAAAAGATATTAAATTTACTCTACTTGAAGATTAATGCTGATTTTTTTGAGTCAAAGGTGAATATATGTATGTATGGAGCTTGAAGATTTTTATTTTAAACTTGGGAAACTTAAAGTTGACGTTTTCAACTTTGAACATTCAACTCTAGAATTAATCAACTTCAGTTTTTCTCAACTGCCAGAAAAAGTAGAAGTGGGAGGAGCAAACTTGAGAGTTGACATAAAAATAATATTTTTTGTTTTGAAAATACGGGAGACGGACACAATCCCGAAATTCTGAATCCAGTAAACCCAAAATCCCGAAAATCCAAAATCCCGAAAACCCAGAATACCGAAAACCCAAAATCCCGAAAACCCCGAATCCCGAAAACCCAGAATACCGAAAACCCAGAATCCCGAAAACCCAGAATCCCGAAAACCCAGAATCCCGAAAACCCAAAATCCCGAAAACCAAAGATCCCGAAAACCCAAAATCCAGAAAGGCCAAAATCCCGAAACTATACTTGAAAAAAAAAAGGTTACAGCCATTACTGTGACTTTATTGACAAATTTTTAGGCCAAATTCACATTAAAGCTCTGATATCGATAACGATACATGATAAAGTATTATAAAACGGGACACAATGAGTACCTACACATTCACATCATCGATACCTGATACGCTTTCGCTCCTTTCAGTTTTTCTTATGTTAAAATATTTTATTGTAGCGATAGCGTATCAGTATCGGCAAAATAGGGTGGATCTGGCCTTATTGAATCTTAATCAAATAGTTTTAACAAATTAAAAACAGTTATGTCTCACTAATCTGAATTTTAACTGAATTCCGATATTTAAATCGTTTTTAAACCATCTTCCTAGCTTCAGCATGTTGTTTTGTATTTAATATTCTGAATTTAAAAAAATGTTTTCTAACTTTTATCGTGTTTTGCTTGTTTTTTGACTTAGGCACATTCCTAAAACTTTCGTACACTAAGTTTTTTTTATATAAGATTGGTTTTAATTGATAGTATCATTAAAATGGTTTTATTCAACAAACAAAGTATAAAGAAGTACTTAATTTCGAAGTAGGTGCATGCCATCTTCATTTAAAATAAAACATATCAAAGAATATTCACGTAGTGTAATATACAAACTTAATAGGTATGTGGAAAATCTATGAACATATTTAGGAAACGTCTTTAAAGTTCGGATTTATTTTCGTTATCTCCTTTATTTCGTTATGTTTTACTTAGTCCTTCAAAGCTAATTATGTTTCAGATGGAAATTTTAACACAGTTTTTGCCTTTCCACATACAGGTAAGATAGAACAGAAATTATGTACATCAAAAATCTAGAAATTCTTTTCCTGAAATTGAAATCCCGAAAAATTATATAAAATGAAAAATTTACTTTTATTTAATTTATTTAATTTTTTGGGATTTCGGGATTCTGGGTTTTCGGGATTTTGGGTTTTCGGGATTTTGGGTTTTCGGGATTCTGGGTTTTCGGGATTCTGGGTTTTCGGGATTTTGGGTTTTCGGGATTCTGGGTTTTCGGGATTGTGGATTTTCGGGATTTTGGGTTTTCGGGATTTTGGATTTTCGGGATTTTGGGTTTTCGGGATTTCGGTTTTCGGGATTCTGACCCCAACCCTGAAAATGCATATACAAACAATTTGTTTCAGAACTTTGTGTTCTTCAGTTATCAAAAAACAGAAAAAAAAAGAAAAACGCTATAATATTCCGAACCAACTATTTTTGAAGTTAAGGTGACGGAACTGGCAACCCATTGTAGCTTGTTGTAAGATCGTGATCATATGCGCCTGATGGCAGAGGCGGCGCTAGCGCTAGACCAAAACAAGGCACGTGCGAGATCAATTAAGAATCTAAAACCTTTAAGGACTGTGTTTCACAATGTCTAATCAAGCACTTCTGCCAGGGAAATCGTCATGGAATTTTGGTTTACCTATCTTTTTAATCTATGACTTATGAAGACATTTCGATAGGAACTACAGTGCAAAAAATATTACCCAAATCACACCCGGTTAGAGTTTAAAGTAGCAACGCTACTCAAAACAATGGATTTTATTTAGTTTTGCCATAGTTTAAAACATGCCTACTGGAGTGTGCATGAAGAGCTTTTGATCTGGTTTTTTGTTCAGTTATGTACTTGTTGTTAAAGTGTCATGTAACGAATGGCTATAATAGAAGAAATGACCTTGAGATATAGCGGAACTTGTGTGGAGATTTTTAAAAAAATTGTCTGGCAACTGCTTTTTTGAATTAAATCAAACATTAAGACAAACATATTATGCGGCAACATCAAAAGTTTGTCTGGTTGGGTGTACGTCAAGGAATTTTTGTCTGCCTTTTTGGATCAACATTCTGTGAGAGTGACCTTAAGTTAATGGCGTTAAATCTAACGTTACGCAAATAACTTTACAACAAAAGAAGCTGACTTTTTGTTTGGAAATCGAAGTAACGTAAATGACTTGACTTTTTGTGTTTTTGGCTTTCTGTTCAAGACTTATTCGGTAAATTTTCATTTGGTCGTTATCTGTTATGCTTTGCAGCAACAGCTTTATTCTTAATTAAATTGGGTTTATTAACAGAAATAGTTTGCAATTTTTCATAGGGCTGGAAATCGCTGCTCTCATGCACTTGTTTGACTGTGCGTACTGTCATTCCCAAAGTATTCGGAATTAATCTATATCAAATCTATATAATGATTGCTCTTGCTCTGTTGAGATTATAAAAAATGTAACGGGAGGTAGAATATAGCGCTCATATATTCTTTTGTTTTCCATATTAAAATGAACATAATATCAAGACAAAATAAGGAGAAATGAAGATAGCAGAAAAATAACAATGTCGAAACAAAAAACAATAACAGAAAAAAAACTCATTCCTTAAAAAAAAAACTTTTGTTCCGAATAATTGTGACTGTAAATCTTTTGAAATTTTAAAAATGTGACGAAAACTTCTAAATTTAATTAAACTATTAATTATAAAATTATTAACGTTGAAACGAGTAGACGTTTCGAAGCTTTGCGGGGCCCCTTGGAGCCCAGGGCCATGTGCGGTGACACACACGGCACACGCCCTATGCCACCTCTGCCTGGTGGGAGGTATGGGGACATTTTCCACCCCTGGCTTTGGAAAATATCATACTACCAACATAATTTGAAAATGTCTATCATGGACTTTTTGAAAAAACTTGTCATTTTTCTGTCAGAGTCCATGATTATGATCAAGTTGGTCAGCTTGAGAGTTTGTCTCAAAAGTTTAGTAAAAGTGGCTGGAGATATCAATATATAAGCAATTTTAATTGAATTTTTCTTTTTCATTATTTCCCAACTGCACTATCTACCTACCTATACTATATCGCAATTTATTAAAATAGCGGGAAAAACTGTTTGTCTTCACCAGATTTCCTTCGATCTCTCAAAGTTGTTCGATCTTAATAAGAACAACACATAAAAAGTAATTTTACTTTAAAATCATCATTTAATTGTCTCATTTGAGGTAATATTCATTATGTTAATGTTAAACGATTTTCTTCAGAGCCTGGCTTTGTTGGATATAGATTACATTCTTTTTTTGCTGAAAAATCCATATAGAATAAACTCCACAAAAAGATTACAATGCCCTCACCAACTTGCCAACTTTCTTAAGAAAAAATAGAGTATATTTGATTTTGTAGAGGATAAATAAAGAGTACAGCCTAATAATAAAAAGAGAAGGTATCATTATTCATTTACTGAACATATAACAATTTTTGTTATTTTTATAATAATTATATAAAGTCTAAACATTGTAACTCTACGTTAATTTTTAATCAATTTTAATTAAGCCCCAGTTCTTCTCTTCTCACCACTTAACATTCCTGACAGAAATTTTTTTTTAGCAAATAAATTCGTCAAAACATTTTTTGAAAATAAATTGCCATGTTTCTGTAATATTTTTTTGGATAAAATCTGAGTTGTTCAGTGATTCACCCTGCACTTCTTTTAAAACTTTCAAGTCAGCATATTAACTGTCTGTGAATTGGCTATTCATGATCCATTCACGATCGGTAACATTATTTTCATCATCCATTTTAATCAAAAGATTTCTAGAAAAAAAAACATAGCAATCACAAGAAATCAACGAAACAAAAATACTTTGCACCTATGTATGTGAGTAGATGACGTGGAAATAAAGTTTAGGAAATGGGGTTAAAAATACTCACATCAAGAAAAAATATACGAAGGAACAGAATTGGAAAAAAGTTAGTTTAAGTAAAAAAGAGCATTTGAGCGTAAGTACCTACTCTATTAGAGTCATAGATCATAGAGTAAGCTTTAATGAAAAAGAGTACAATTCTCTTGTGTAGAGCACGGTTGGCAACCCTACGACACCATGAGTACAAGTGGGATCGCAGAGATGAAACTCCAATTTTTGTGGACTAAAGAATGTTAACAGCCATTTTTAAGCAATATAATTCATAGTCCAGTAATTAGAGGTAAAAATAGGGGGGTTACCCTACAAAAGGTCGGGTAGTTCTAAATTTTTGATATGTTATATGATATGGTTGGTAGATGATAATTCCAAAATTCCATAACCACGCCCCCTCTGCCCCTTTCAAAATCCTGGAAAAACGACAAAAAATCGGCACTTTTATCAGTTTCTTGCTTATAACTTCTTTCCGGTATATTTTTACGGAAAAAAGTATAAAGGAACTTTGTAGACAATAAAATTTCTTACAAATATGATCTGGAAAGTATTTTTGTACAACCAAAAGAGGCCAAAATTTCGTATTTTGTAAGATTTTCAGTTTATTCCTTCTTTACAGCACAATAACACTCCTTAACCGTCAAGTTTAGGGCACAATTTTTTATAATCAATCTTGTAGATAATTTAATTTTCTACCAATTTCAAACTCAAAACTCATTTTGTGACCAATACAATCGGGAATGGGGTGAGTTTTGAGAAAGTTTTTTTTACTCGAAAGTTTTTAGGAACTCACTTTCTTTTCTGTCTGTTTATACTGTACTGTATTCTGTAGTGCTCTGGAGTCCTGTAGAAATTTTATTACCGATTTGTCTAACCACCTAAATCGATTTAAGTATACATAGGAAAGTCAGAAAACTTGGATAGACATCACGATATTCTGAGCCCGGTGTTTTAGTCGCTATTTTTTGGAGGTAGTGCCCAAAATTCCATTAAACACTAAACTATTAGGTATAGGTACTGGTTTTGATGAAATTTATGGACATAATTAATAATTGACGAGATGAAAAACTAATACAATTAATTTCCACTCACTGCCGCTCCCACTTTTTTAAAACATAATATTTTCGGAAAAAATTATAAAAATTCGAGTGTTGTTCAGATGACCCATGAAGGGCTGAAACCACAAGTGCCTCTGGTGATGGCTTACCCTCTGAACCAGAGGTTCGATCTTCTTTATTGCCTTCAACTTGGGATTCAGAAGCTCAAAATACTGGAGCATTGTTTCCCATTCGCACAATCTAGTTTAGCCAAGTCGAAGTATTTTGACTTTTTGGACTACATTGACTTTGAACAGCTCATTGAGCTCACGTTTTGTGCCTTCTCCTCCGAAAATCCGTCGAATAATACGAGTATTACTTACGAAGGAAGCCCACAGTATCACTTTTAATTTCCGATTTTCATCTAACCGAGAGTAGGAGTGTCTTGAGCGTAAGAAGAGTGTTGAACCTTTTTTGACAAACATTGATTTATAGCAGTGGTTTTCAAAAGTATTTTTTCGTTGAATATACACATATGTGTCCGTGATGGAGTAAATACGAGTATTGACTCCAATATATGCTTTTTTCTAGACAGCAGTTAGTTGGACTTTTACTCGTTACGACACAATGGAGCACAAGATAGGGCATTCTGTGCTAACAGCGGTGTCGTGACATAAGGCCAAGTGACATAAGGCCAAATTTGAATAGTTGGCCTTATGTCACTTAACAAAAGTGACATAGGGCCAAATTTTAAGAGGTGGCCTAGTGTCGCTTTTACAAAGTGACATAAGGCCAATTTGGCCTTGTGTTACTTTTAATACTAGCGTACCTATTATTTTTTTCATTTTTCATTGAAAAATTTCATTAAATCCAGTGTCTTTAAATGCATAAGAAACTTTGCATACACCCAAATTTGCACCCACCCAAAATCCTATCGTGAACCCAAGCAGGGGGGTTGCCTATCCATACCTCACTGTTTATTTGAAAATCTTCATATTTCACAAACCAAATAAAGGAGAGGTTTTATCAGGTTTGTGAAATTTAAAAATTCGCAATTAACAGTGAGGTATGCAACCCCCCTGCTTGGGCTAACTATAGGATTTGGGGTGGGTGCGAGGTTGGGTGCATGCAGAGTTTCTTTTCCAAAAATTACTGTTTTTTTTTTACAAAAAATTTTACGTTTGGCCTTAAGTCACAAACAAATTTGGCCTTATGTCACTTTGTAAAAGCGACATAAGTCCAACTCTTAAAACTTGGCCTTAAGTCGCTTTTGGAAAGTGACTTTAGGCCAAACTTTTAAATTTGGCCTTATGTCACTTGGCCTTATGTCACGGCACCTTAACAGCTGCTCTATGCACTATCTGTTCCAGAAGGAGATCAACAAAGACAAAAATGTTGTCGCATGTCCTCGCCGAGTGCACTGTACATATTTTGAACTGTTCGGAGAAGCTATTCTCTAGTTGCACATTGCATTTGGCATATTACACCTTGTGTTTTATAATGTCACGAGATACCGCTCTTTTTTCTCAAGATCTCGAGCTTAATTATCGCCGTATAGAGCTATTGACGATGAATATGCTTCAATAAGCGGCCTTGAAGCCAATGCAGAAACATGTGTGTCTCGAGTCTCGACTTGAAGTTCGTTGGTCATTTCCAGAATTTTCCTTACAGTTAAGATTTTTGGTCTTTTACTGGCATTCGTTTTAATGTCCTTCATCATTACTACCTATAACTTTTATTCCAATGAGTAAGATGAATGACAAGACTTGACAAGACAAGACCTGAGAAATTTTTTTTTTTTTTTTTTTTTTTTATAATGAGCGCGCACTAAAGGGGTTTTGACTACCCTCAAGATGATGAACACAGTACGAGCGATTAGGAAAATAGGAAAGGGTTAGAAAGGAGATACCGATGCACATTGGTTTTGAAGTTTTGAATATCAAAATGGGAGGGGAAAATAGAGCTTGGTAAAGCATTCCACATTCATGTTGTACGGCTAAAGAAAGAATCTCTATACTTGACAGTACGTCCGAAGTTGGGCTCAAGGGTAAACTGATGAGCATTCCTAAAAGCACGAGTATTGCGGTTGAAGTTTTTAAGGGGAGGAATGCAACTGGCTATTTCACTAGAACACTGTTTATAAAAATAGCGATAAAATAATGTGAGACAAGAAACACTGCGGCGGTGTTTCAAAGATGTAATTGATAGCGTAACAGTTCTGTCACCTATCATTTTTAAGGCTCTATTTTGTATTCTATCTAACAAATTCAAGTGAGTTGTAGGGGCACCTGCCCAGATGTGAGAGTTATACTCAAGCTTTGGTCGTATGAAGGCTTTATAAATTACAGCCAGTTCAGAGGGGGAGAAAAATTTCTTACATCGTCGAAGAAAGCCTAAACACTTTGCAGCGTCTTTGGCAACTTCGAATATGTGATCATTCCATAAAAGGTGGTCTGTGATGCACATACCCAGAACTGAAAGTTGTTCATTTTCTTCAATGCAAGTTCCGCTCATGGATAGCGGCATTGGGGGTGGGTTTTGCTTTAGGGACAGCAGACAGCATTGGGTTTTTGAAGCATTAAATTCTACACGATTTTAAATAAATAATTAAGACCTGAGAAATAATTAAGTTTGGAAAGGAGAATGGGCATTTTTGGGCGTTAGCGGCCATTAATGAAACTAGTGTCAAATGAAAGATATCTTACTCAGAAGCAACTTTCACTTTGGGCGTTTCATTTAAAAAAGAAGATATTTCAGTGTTAATATAAAGCAATTGCATAGAGCAACATCGCATAGTAATTATATTATTAGTGCGTGTAATGCTTTATCCTTACTTCAAAAGATCTCGTGACACTGCAGTAGTTTGTTTTTGGAGCTTTCAGAACCTCTCAAGTTCCCGGTATGATTTTAAACAGAGCCAGTACGATGTACGAATCTGAACAGCTTTTTTTTATATTTTTTCAATATATTTTAATTAGGATCAAAACCTCATGTTTGAAGGCTTTAAAGTAAGAGGCTGGCTGATTAACGCTTTTTATACACCAATGCGCATGAGAGCGTTTTTAAATATTATAGGTATGTATATTGTAATATTGGTATTGATGATGTTATATGGCCATTTTTGTATATAAAATATTCTTGAGACCCTTTAGATTTCTTATTGCACTCTGCTTTCCTATTTTTGCATTGATCAGAAGCCAGAATACTTAGTAAAATTTTATTGAAGTGTTAAAACAAAAATGCATTTTTTTTCGTTTTTGAGGTTCACCACAATGAAAAAATTTCTGCACGGTGCTTGTAGGACTAAACAACATCCAAAAATAACACAACCATTCTTGGCCGCTCACGCCCATGTTTCATACAAATTTGCCCATTCTTCTTTGAGAGGAGTATACATGCGGTGACCATCCGTTCATTATAATAATGAACTGTTCTGTATTTGAAGATGTTGTTCATTATTAATTATTTTGTACACGAAAACATATAAATGTTCTGTATTTTATTAGTTGTTCATTATTTGTTCTGTATTTCTTCAATTTTGTTCAAAAACAATAACGCACACATTGGGAACATACAAATTTAATGAAAGAAACTGATGATGCTAACGTGCCCTTAGTTAGTTGACGAAGAAATAATAAATCTAGTATAAATTTATATTTCCTCGCCGCCCTCTTTCGCTTTTGGCATCATCTGTCATGTGCTAGTCAAAAACTATTTATTTCATGAGCACATATGTAGCTGTCTGTGGACTGTGTATTGTCTGCGTCTGCGCTGAAGAATTGAGATTTGTAAGTTTTATTTACTTACTTACTTACTTACTGCCACTCAGGAGGGAGTGTGTATTTAATAAAGAATTGAAAAACAAGTACAAGTTCTTGACCCAAGTTTTTAAGATTTTTTCATTTCTAAGTTTTTATGTAAAGCCTAGTTTATACTTCAAAGTGAAGTGAAATTAAATTTGAAATGAAACATCAATAAAAATAAAAGGTTTTCAAAAAAATAGTTTTCGTCATAATTTTTGGTTAAAAAAAGCCCATTGAGTTGCATTTGTTTCGAGGCAAATTTGTTCCTCCTTGTCGCCAAAATAATTGCATTTAGTTTTTGACAGTTTTTTACGCCTAGGAAAAAAAAGTATTTTTTTCTATGAAAAATACACTTCACATGGATGTATAAACCAGGCTTAAAGCCTAAAGCCTAGTACGCTGCTGATGCGAAACGAAAAATCCCATACAAAAATGACACAACGAAATCATAAACTAAAAATTTAGTTCTACTTTTCGTTCTGCAGTACGCTGTTCGATGAGCGAAATTGGTAACTGTAGCAGATTATTTGGAGAAGTCTACACTCCTTCTTCGCAAACAATTAATTACCCAGACCATTTATTGTGTGCGAAAAAATGACATTTGTGTTTTTTGTGTTAATTTTTGATATTTCTTTCATTACAGCATGGATGCTTGTGATTTTTTTGCATTTGCATTTGTTTTAATTTTTTGAATTTGTGCAACTGTCAATGAATATTTTTCTCCAGACTTCTCCAAATAATCTGCTACAATTATCAATTTCGCTCATCGAACAGCGTACTGCAGAACGAAAAGTCGAACTAAATTTATAGTTTATGATTTCGTTGTCATTTTTGTATGGGATTTTTCGTTTCGCATCAGCAGCGTACTAAGCTTAAGCCTAGTACGCTGCTGATGCGAAACGAAATTTTTAGTTGGTCTCCAACAAGACAACGAAATGCTTACGAAAACGATGCGGAAAAATATTCATTGACAGTTGCACTAATTCAAAAAATTAAAACAAATGCAAATGCAAAAAAATCACAAGCAGCCATGCTGTAATGAAAGAAACAACAAAAATATACACGAAAAAACACAATTGTCATTTTTTCGCACACAATAAATGGTCTGGGTAATTAATTGAGTGCGAAAAAAAAGTGTAGACATCTCCAAATAATCTGCTACAATTATCAATTTCGCTCATCGAACAGCGTACCTACTGCAGAACGAAAAGTAGAACTAAATTTTTAGTTTACGATTTCGTTATGTCATTTTTGTATATGGGATTTTTCGTTTCGCATCAGCAGCGTACTAGGCTTTAAAGCAAGGACTGAATTGATTAGAGTTTATTCTATTTTAAGTTGAGCCATTTTTCCTCAGAGAATATATATTTATTATTAAATGGAATCAATGATTGAAGATATTGAGTGGAATTTCGTTTCTTTTTTCTTTTGTTCATTATTCAGCTTTCTAAAATATGGTCACCGTAAGTATACAACAAACGTGGTGAAAAAATTCTTGTTAGAGGGAAATTCGACTTAGGGGGAGTTCTACTTAGAGGGCGTTGACTGTAGTCGCATGAAATTGGTAGCCAATTAAATTATCTACAAGATTGATTGCAACAAATTTTTCCCTCAACTTGACGGTTAAGGAGTTATTGTGCTGTAAAGAGGGAAGAAACCGAAAATCTTACAAAATGCGAAATTTTAGCCTTTTTTGGGAGCTCCATAGCGCCGATTGTAGTGGTTGTACAAAAATACCTTCAGATCATATTTGTAAGAAATTTTATCGTCTACAAAGTTGCTTGATACCATTTTCCGTAAAAATATATCAGAAAGAAGTTATAAGCAAACAACTGAAAAAAGTGCCGATTTTTTGAAGTTTTCCCAGGATTTTGAAGGGGGCGGAGGGGGCGTTGTTGTGGAATTTTGGAATTTTTATCTACCAACCATACCATATAACATATCGAAAATTTAGAACTACCCGACCTTTTGTAGGGTAAAACCTCTCTATTTACTGGACTATCAATATGTCCACATAAATAGTGCTATGTAGGTCTACTGAACCTAGTATGCTGTTGATAAAATATGAAGTTTTGAGGGTGTCGCCAACAAGATAACAAAATGCTTTCGAGTTTCACCAATTCAAAAAACTAGAAACCCAAATATCATTTTTCGCACACAATAAATGGTGTACGTAATAAATTGTGTGCAAAAAAAAAGAGTGTAGACTGTAGACTTCTCCAAATAATCCGCTACAATAATCAATTTCGATCTTCGAACGGCGTATATCTTACCTCCTGCAAAACGAAAGGTAGAACTTAATTTTTCGTCATTGATTTTGTTGTCATTTTGGTATGGGATTTTTCGTTTCGCATTAGTAGCCTCTTAAGGCTTTAGATGTGATAAAATGCACTTTTTCCACTTAACAAATTAAATGAGAATAAATGAAAGGAAAAAGGAAGAAATGTTTTTGGATAAGTGTTGTTTTTTTTCGTAGCTTTCTTTAAAAGTAGGTATCTAACAATCAAACTTTATATAAAAGATTTTGTAAAAAAAAAATTAATTCAAATCAGGTATTTTATAACATCAATTCACTCGTATCAACTGCAACATTTAATCATTCATCATCAGAACAACTTTCGAAACGTTATCCTTAGCTCTGCATGAATTTTAAAAATTTAGTGCACCAAAATACTTAACACTAAAATTTCAAATAGTCCATTCTTAGAATTGAGTCATAAAGTAAAGCATAATTAGCTGGAGAATGCTCTACTTCCAAATGCAAAAAGCCTTGCCATACGTCCACTCAAAATAAAATTAATTTTATAGCACGAATATCCAAACGAACCAACTGACCAACGAGGGTATAGCATTAGGGCGCTGATGCTATTGCAATCGGTACAATTAGGTCCGTTCAACGAAAATTGCCCATTATCCCAACATTGTATGGAATTTAATGAATTTATTGCTCTTAAAACTAACGATGCCAATAAAAGAAGTCATCGTGGAAATAATCCTCCTTATTTGGCAAAACGGCAGCATTTTTACTATACTTTATATATAGTATATGCCCTCAAGGAAGCATGAATGGCGGCACTCTGACACAGCGGCATCAACGACTGGCGGCAGCAGAGAGCCCTGCATCACTAAGATTATTTAAATTGTGGCTCACCTAATTTCTTTTGTGCCAGGAGTTTTGCTGTTGCAAACATGGTCCACATCTCATTCTTAAGCCTTATCAAACAACCTGACGTATATTGAAGCCCGCAGCAAATGGTAGATTGATGGCCTGTGGCGGCCTGCTGATGTGTTGTGACAATTACGACCACCCATCTAGAGTTCCCTTATGAAGTTATTCATTATATAGCCTACTATCTGCAGTATGGCCCCATTACATCGCTTGGGATTGGGACACTGCACGTTAGAATTGAGAATAAAAATAAAGCGAAAATTAAGCACTTAAAAGGCAGTTAATCGAGGTATTTGTCATCTGAAATTATCTTAGTTTTGTTGTGAAGTTATGTCTCGATTTCAAAGGTTGTTTTTTGGTTGATAGGATGACCAGTACAATTAGTACATACAAATTCTATTTATGATTTCGTACAAAATGTTCACATTTGGAAATTTGAAAAGAGATTATTGCGTTTATTGCAGGCCGTAATGATATTTTTGACCACAAAGTTTTTATTTAAAAAGCTCATGTTGTTCAAATCTAAATAGGCAGCTTCAAATTTGGAGCATTTTTATGTGATTTCTTGGCTCGTGCGAAATATTTTTTTTTTTTATGTTAGATGGAGGCCAGAAAAGCAAAAGCCAAATCGGCAAAAAGCAGACTGGAAGATAAGTGGGGGTGGGGGGTCAGACATGCAATTTTTTTCCGAAAAAAGCTGTCTTCGGTAAATCTGAAAATTGATGAAGAGTGTGTGAAAAAAAATCTAAATGGCAGAGGGGTAAGTGGAGGACGAAGGGGTGCCTGAAGCGGCTAAAGTATTCGTGTATACGTCTTAAGTGATCAAATTCCAAAAGGCAGTAGACAGACTGGAAGACTTGTATTTTTTCAAACAAAATTTCCTTAACAAACAACATTATGGAAAAAATGCAATAAGAAATATTAAAAATCAACAAAAGCACATACAATAATGTGCTCTAGTTATTTTGAAAGCTAATACTTCATTCTTTTATTTGTTTTTTAAATCAAGTTATATAAATGAATAGGTTTTTGAGAACTTAAATTTCAAAATCAAAATTTTTGAAAAGAACTATAATCTTTTTTTTTGTCAAGTTGATATTTTCCAAAATGTTGATTTATAAGGTGCTATACTAAATACAAATACAAAATTCAATATTCAATGCCCATATAAATTTTCAGGCAAATACCGAAAAATGTTTCATTGTTTTTGAGAAATTAAAAAAAAAAAACGAAAGGTACGAAAGGAGATACACACAGACCAGACAATAATGTCGTATGTCGCAAAACTAGTTTTTTGAGGTTTGAATGCAGTTTTGGTAAACAAAAAATTATCTTTCGAATGGTTTTATTCCCGTTTTGATATCTCTTTTAGTTTTGGAGATATTTTGTATTATTTTGTCGTATGTGCAAGGTCAAACACGTTTTGGGTAATTATTTTGTCGTATGTGTAAGAATTTTTCACATACGACATTTTTTCTATGGAAAATCGCGTTTTTGTTCATTACGTAAATGATTGACGTATGTGTTTAAAGTGTTTGTCGTATGTGTATGGAATTAACATTTTAGTCAGCAAAATGTAACATACGCCAAAATAGTTTTTTGATTAATTGGCTTTAAAATCTGTAAAAATGGAAGCTGGCTTTTAATTTTGATTTTAAAAGGAGTTCCATCTGCTCTGCACCTATAGTTTAAGTTTTGAAAATGTACTCCTTCGGAGATATAATTTCTTAAACTTTGATTGCGATTTCCCAAAATCAAAAAAATGTAACATACGACATTATTATTCTCGGGCGACGAAATGTTATTTGAAAATCTGGCATAATTTTTAACCAAAAAAGTTGATGAAAAAAGAAGTTTCCCTCCGAAATTGTTAAAAGTGACAATTTTAGGAAAAAAAAAATTATTTTGTATTTTTAAATTTATTAACTCATTCAGTTCTACAACGTTCGTTTTAATAATATGTTTCTATTTTACTTTGTCTTTATAATTTTTATTTTTATTTTTTTGTTATTTTTATTTTTATTTTTTTTTTTTAATATTAATATTTATGTAGTCAACAGTTTACGCTTGAAAATAGTTTTCGTCAAGGCACTCTCAAATTCATTGACATTTGGTATTGCTTCGTCATACAATTTCCTCCGAATCGCTTATTACTTCTTTAATAATTTTATTTCAGAGTTAGAACAGTTTTCGCCCCGCAACAATTCGAACATGGAGCATTTTACTCCAAAATCATCGAAAGTCCAAAAAAATTCAGTCTGAGTTTTTGACAGCAAAATTGAGGAATTTTTCTGAGGAATCCCTGTTTATATTCTTGAGAATACGGAGCCCTCTGAGATATCTGAACTATAGACAGGGCCGGACAAGCTATACGTGCAAGCGGTGCAAATGCGCAGGGCGCTGAACCCAAAAGGCGTCTTGAGCAAGTATCAAGAAATTCTTTTTTACTTTTCAATTCTTTTTAATAGCTAACAGCAATATATAGATATCCATTCATATACTGAATTTAAAGACAGATATCAACTATTCCAAAAATAAGTCGATGTCTAGCTTCCTATTCACACCCACAGTAAAAAAACTAAATCACAAAATTTTGTTCGCCTTTTGGGGATACCTCGTTCGTCTTTTGGGGATACTTCGTAAAATAAACGCATATCATAGTCTACACCATGGATATTGAGAGCATGACTCCCTCCACCAAAAACCGCAATTAAGAGGCGCTAATGATGAAGCTTGCGCAGAGTGCTTATTTAAATCGGGCCGGCCCTGACTATAGACTGGCTTATTAAAAGGCAAGGACAGCCATAGATATAGACAAGCAAAGACAGGAACGAACGAAAAAGCAAACGAATTCCGCGGACTCGAAATCTGCACGTTATAAAGTATGTACATAAGGGTGGTCGTTACATGTTTTTCTTTTTGCGATTTTATATTTGGATGGGCCTTTAGTTCCAAATGAAGAAAAAAATAATTCCCAAGTTTTTCAGATTTTTATTTTCATCCCATAGTCGCTGTAGGGGTTAATTAAATTGCCTTTTTTTCATATATTAGGTGATTCACGTAAGATCTGCTAAAAAATTCAGATCATGTAGGTTGGGAGTAGACAAGAAAATAATCCCATAGGAGAGGGGTATTATTTCCCTCCTCCAGCCCCGGATCTGTGGGGGGGCAAACCGAGGCATGCCCTGGGCGGCAGCTTCCAGAGGCGCCAAATCCATATGCCTAAAAAACAATAGGTACAACAAATTGCCGACACTTAATGAAATTATATGCGGGAATGGAATTTCAAATTGTATTTGTCACGCAGCCTTTAGCTGTTTTTTTCTATCATTTCACCATCTGCAAACTTCCTGCACTCAGAATAATTTCTATTTGCTCATTTTTGTGCAACATCTTTAATTTGGGTCTATTTTCGGCTGCAGGATTTTTATAATTGGGGTTTCCTTTCTATTAAAAAAACTGGGAAAATTGACGAAACTAAACACCTTAGAAAAATCGAAAGTAATACATTTCTGGTTCCATCGAAGAAGCAAGATTGAACAATTTTGGAAGATTCAGACACTAAAATTAATTTTTTGTCTACAGTTACAGGTGGTCGTCACATTAAACCAATTTTTGTCCCCCTTCATTTTGTTTGTTTTTACAAATAACACCAGTGTCCGTGATGCTTCTTACATTATTGATGTTTCAACTCGGTTTATTAAACCGAGTCAAGAAAAAACTTAGGTAGATGGTTTAGATTTTGCTCAAACCAAGTTGAACATGGCAGGGTTTAAAAGGGGACTGACCAAACAAAAAATATAATTTACCAAAAATCTTAAAATTTAAAAAAACTTTCACTCCAGATTCAGTATTTCGATGAATTAAAATTAAATTTAAATAAAAAAATGAAAAATTTAAGTGAAAACTAGAAAATAAAAGGATTTCTTAACTAAAATAAATTAAATCGTCAAAAGCTAAAAAAAACTCGCTTTTTTTGGGGAATGGATTTTCGTGTCGCCAAACGAAATTTCAAACCGTCTGTTTAGCGATTATTCACCACATCTGAAAAACCTGGAACATGGACCGGAAGGTAATTCAGTTCTGTATTCTGTTTGTCTAAAATGAATGTTTGTGGTTCTGTTTCAGTATGTATCAACTTGATTTGGCATCGGCTAAAAGTACCTACTGTTTGTTCTCTAACAGTCAAACCAAACCGAATAGGAACCCAATACAAAAAATCTTTAACGAGTTGTCTTCACCTAACGCCTGCGTTTGATGGAGTTTAATATAATGTGGATGGATTAAAAAACTTCAAATAAATCTGATATTTAACTTCTTCGGAAAAAGGTGATTTTAGGTAAATTGGTTGGCTCCGCGAAATAACTCCCCCAAAAAAAAAAATGAAATAACTCCCCAAAATTTGTATGAAGCTGGGAAGTTCTTTCAAATGAAAGAAGTCCCCAAAATTGGGGATTTATTTCATCGATTTTTGGGGACTTCATTCATCTTCAAGTGAGGGTGTAATTTCGCAATGAAATAAATCCCCAACAGTATGCAATTAAACAAGTCCCGAATCGTGGGAATCGTGGAAACAGGCGTTATTTAATGGATGGAACTTTTAAAGTTGTGCCACAAGGTTGCTTTATGCAGCAAAAAAAAAAAATAATCTAACATAAATAAAGTTAGAAAGTTGCTGAGTAGGTAATATCGAGTACAGAATTAATTAAAAAGTCTTATTTTCCCGGTTACAAGAAATCCAACTAAGTATGCCATTTTTTTTTTTTCATTTCACTCAATAACTATGGGGGCACCAAAATGAAGTTTTTGCCCCGGTTATGAAAAACGGCCCTCCTCTTGGACAGGATGGGATATTTATAAAAAAATACATAAAATAGAAACAAATTTATGAAAAAGCGATGGCAACAGTGACAGTATTTTTTTGTAGCTTCTTGAAAAGCCATTCTTATGGTCTTACTTCAAAAACCAAACATTTTATCGTCAATTTTTTTGAGTGAAAATTATGCAATTTTTTCAAATTAAATTCACAATAAATCCTAAATTTAATTTTTGCCTCAGTAAAATTACAGCTTTCTTGAGACATAATATAATAACGCACTTGTTTGCGTTAAATTTCATCAAAATCTAATTACTTTTGTCGAAGATAAAACACCAAAAAAATAGTTTTGATATTTTTTTATATGTTTGAAGTTATGTGAAAAAATGATCAAAGCTAAAGTTGTACGTCTCTTAATTAATTATCTGCAACTTCTACGTTTCATTTTTTTCAATAGGAGTTCCTTAACAGAAATTGTGAAAAATACCGTTTTTGCACCCCACCCCACTTTTTATCTGCACGCACTTGCGACGCGTCGTAATTGTTTGCGATTATATAATTGCGTGACAGATACCTAATGGCAAGTGAGTGCATGACAATAACTATTTTTAAATCGCAGTGAAAGAAAATTACAAGGTTGTTACTAGGCTTATTGTCAACAAGATATATATTATTAATCGTTGGAACTATTCATGTATGTGCTGTGCATTCAAATGAAGAGCCATGTGTTTTATATTTTTGCGATTAAGTAATCATACGACAGAGTTCATATAAATAATTTATTAAAATACTGATTTTGAAAATTCGAGCAATGTAGCCAGAAAATTGCAAAGAAGCTCCAAACTTAGGGAGTACATTAAGTATTTCAAAAGAGATCAAAGTCAAAATTTTGAAGTCCTTATTTGAAAAAAAAAATCGATAAATTCATTTTGCAGTGTTAACTTCCTTGTGAAGTTAGCAACAGAGCTAGAAAAGAATTTGTTTTAAGGCTCCAAACTTGCAGTTTTGCATCTTCTTCAAGAAAAATCGAAAAATACTTTTCACACTGTAAACTTCTTTGTGAAGTGTGCATGACAGTCGTTTTTTCAGTATTTTGGGATATCTAGATATTTGCAAAAAGACTCCTTTGCAGTTATTTATACATGTTTTAAGACAAATTAAGATCCAGATTTTGAAGTTCTAATTTTGACGTCCATCAGTTTGAACTTTTCTAGAATTGAAATCAAAATAGCGATTAAGCTCGAAAGCTAAGAGGTTATTATTGTTAGACTGCTGTCCACCTCTACTGCGCTGTCCCACAGGGTTAGATTCAAAAACTTTCTGGGCCGGAGCATAGGTGACCCAGCCATCTCAGTTGTTGGCTTTTCACTTTTGTGGCTAGGTCGGTGTCGCTGTACAGCCCATAACGTACGTTGTTTCTCCATATTCCCCATCTTATGCATCATGCGGGACCAAAAATCACCCGGAGAATTTTCCTCTCAAAACAGCCTTACGCGTTTTCATCCACCGTTTACAGTGTGCATGCCTCTGCACCATACCCCAGGACCGGGATGATAAGCGTCTTATACAGAGACAGTTTAGTTGCTCGAGAGAGGTTTTCTTCTCAAATGCCTTCTTAGCCAAAAGAAACAGCGATTGCAAAAGTAATCCTTCGTTTGATCTCAGAACTGGTATCGTTCACTGAGTCTCCAACCAACTTGGCGTGTGAAACTGGAGACAGCTAGCTAGAAACCGAGCCGGCTGGAAGAAGCTTGTTGGTTGAGACCCTGGTTCACCCCGGACTGTAGCTCAACCTTAAGTAAGTAAGTAAGTATTATTGTAAGATCAAATTAGTTTCTTTCAAGAGGTTATTGACAAAATATATTTAAAAAAAACTCACATTTGCTTTATTTAATGTCTCTTAAAAATGAAAATACATACATATTTCTGTTTCGTAGTCGGAGCTAGAAAGACAACGAAATAAATGATATCACCAAATCATGTCAATAAAAATGTCCTTTCGTGAGAAAATTAGCTATAATAAATTCACTTGTTGTTTGCTGCAAACATTTCAAAACATGTCGATTTCTTGTTATTTATTGCAGGCACACCAACCAAAAACCAGCCTACATTTTATAACTTGATTTATTTTCCATCAAATAAGAGCATGTCCTTCAAGGAACTAGATCAGAAGATCAATAAGCATATCTAGGTATTAAAGAATTGAGAGTGCCTTTTAATACAAAACAAAATAAAACTCAAATTAAGTCACATTCTGACTGAGTGCAATGACAGGCGTAGTCATAAACGTTATCATTTAGTGTCATCATACATAACATTAATTCCATCTTTGATATATATACAAATAGATAGAAGAAATGAATATTTAAGGGAAGACCCCCACTGCGGTAGGTGGTGCAACAGAAGTGTTGTCAACTCATTTTAGTAGGTAAAGGTTAAAATTTATGATCAATGCATCACATTTTTCTCTATATAGAAAATAAATATTAAAAACAAAATAACAAGAAAAAGGATAAAAAAAGGATTTCATGGCAGCCCTTCAATGTAATAAATAATCAACATGGCTATAAATGTCTCCCAGCCAAAAATCCATGTTTCAATTTGTTTCTTTACCTGCCGAATGGATAACCCAAAAAAAAAAAGTATAAGAAAGAACAAAACATGACCAAAATTAGTAGCCAAGGCTTCCACCGGCTAATTAAGCATCAGATTTTGTTGTAAATAACCAATGCAGCCACCACGGGAGATCCTTTTTTATAGCTACCTTTCTCTTACATTACATCAAAAAAATCTTTGCTCATATCATTTTTTTATTAAATTTTTTGTTATATTCCTTTTATATGTAAGTGAATGCACATACCCTATTTGATAACCTTTTTTATCCTCGAGCTATGATGGACCGATGAAAGTTAAAGATGACTAATAATAATAATAATGGAAAAGGTGTATATATTGCTTTGTCATCCTTTTGGTCCTTCTGTATTCCTAACAAGAATGCCGAAAACCAAAAAAAAAAAAACTGATAATTTCGCTGATAGTAGTTTTTATGCTTAGAGTCTAGAAGTGATAGTTGCTATTGAAAAAATTAGTTTCATCCAGAGGAAGTGAAATTTTTGCTGATAATTATATTTTTTTTGTAGACATTTCAATTAGTGGTTTTTTGTCTCGTTAGGATGATGAGAAATGGGCATCCGCTGAATTTGTGTCTTTTTTTTTTTAAGACCACACCTTGGCAACAAAAATTAAGTGAATAGCATATTTCTTTTTTACACAGCATCATTAAAAAACGTGTGCCGACACCGCCTAATGGCTTCAATATAATCAAATGAGTAATCACTTTCATGTGTGGTATTTTTTTAATAAAATAAGGAAGAACCACTTTCTTTCACTTCAGATGATAAAGGGGAAGCAAAAATATATGATATTTTCGATTGTTATTTGAGGACCAAATACCTCACTTCAACTCAATTTTACATTTATTCCTTTTATTTAATTGAACTTATTGAAAATATTTCTACTTAATTTCATTTAATTGGGATCATTATTAAAGTATAATTTTCTACTAAAATAGATGATTGTCCTCCATTTCTCAATTTACCTTCTGTTTTATGTGGAAAAAAATCACTGGGTAAGCGACCAGTTAAAGCAGGGGGAAATATATATGGAATGAACTTTCTATGGTGGAGCTTTAATTCACGACATTAGCATAGTCAATCATGTTATCTACTGTCAACCACCAGTCTCTCTATAACTATATGCCTATCAAAAGGAGAACGAACTAAAAATGTCCATCCATTGATTTTAAAGTAAGGTCAATCCAGTAACCTATTTATTCAGAAGATTAACAACTTCCGCAAAAGAATTGTTCCAAAAAAAGAACAGAACAACATTACCGACACACTACAAAAAAAAAAAAAAAAAACAATAAAAGATTATATCCTTTTTCCGGTCTGATGAGGTCGATCTACAGTCAAAATCAAAGTAAAATACAAATTTACACTACCATCATCCAATAACATAAAGTCTTCGTTTATTTTGTCTGCATTACATCCATCGAAGGTCTCCATTCACTTCCCGTTAACATCAATCTCTTTTCTCAGTTTGCCAGTAAAACTTTAACAACAACAAAAATCACTCCCGACAGTCTTTATCATGTATGTGCTTCACTTATCCTGGTCCTGGAGTAACTTCAGAGCCAAGTTGTCGGCTTCATATCGACGCAAAAAAAAAATTAAAACAAAATTGTATGATAAACTGCAATCCAAACAACATGGCCCGCAGGACAATTATGATATTTCATTGCAAAATATATGGGATCTAGAGTATTATTATTACCAATAGGCAGAGTGTATAGGTTGCTTTTGTTTCTCCCAAAATGTTCTTTTGTATCCATAGAAACATGTATTATATGGGCTTTAGTTGGGGGTCAGTGGAATAAAATAAAACTAAAAAACCAACGAGATCATCAATTTTTGGTGCAGGCTCTTGTTTTAGAGTGCAAATGAAGCCCTTAAGGCAACGACGGCGATGCACTCTTCCTAAAGCGAAGATAATTTATAGTCGTTTCATTTTATTGGAAAGTGACTTTGAGTCTGGGTTCTTTCTTTAGTTTAGTGGAAGAATAAAATTATGTTCCTTCTCACACAAGTACAAGTGGATCACATGAGTATCGAGTTTCTACCTCAGCTCTTTTGTTTTCCTGTTTACTTTTCTCAGTGCATTGACTATGAATGATTTTAAAAGTGTCGTATGCGTATGCGTAGATGTGTACAGGTATGATTGATTTTTGCTGTTGCTTAAATTATGGATGTAGTGATATTTTATGAGCAAATAACATTAATTTTGTATTTGTTGTTAAAAAAAAATGAATTGTTTAAAACGCGTGGGAAATCAAGGAAACGTACTGTGGAGCTTATTTACGGTTCGTGAACCGAAATGACTGTCTGTAGTTTAATGCTTTAATGAGGTAAAGGAGACAAATTCTGTTAGTTGGTAATTTTAAAACAACCCTTAAACTATTTTTATTTATTTAAAAAAATTATCTTACAGAAACTAAACTATCTTATTTTTGGTCACTGAATTCAGCTAGTAATCAGAGGCTGTCAAAATCTAAAATCTTATTAAGAGGCTCGTTTGAGTAAACAAAAGAACGCTTTTCTTACAATTACACTAACTGGGTCATATTCATAGATGTTGTCTAAGCTATCGCTGGACAAAACACGAGCTTACCCAATGAATTTTCAATATGATAAACTCCAGATTTTCCCAGAATCAGCTTAAACAACATTTATGAATATGCCCTATTACGTTTAGTTATAGGTAAGCATCATAACATCATTGAAAAGAATTATATAAGTTCGAGGCCTACTACTGCGTTGCATGCAGTCCACATTAGTTGGGCAAGATGCTAGATATTGTAAATTTTCAACCCAATTGACGACGTACAGTTGAAAATGAGCAAATATTTATTTCCATCCGTTTGAACCTGATTGCATGGGTCAGAATGGATGATGTTGAGATGGATCTGTAGCCACCACAAGATTGCGTGGATACACAAAGAAGACAAAAGAACATCCGTATGCTATTAATTTCCATCTTCGACTAGGTAATCGTGATCTAATCGCTTAAGAAATAAAGTTGGCATTGCGCCAGTAACGCAAACAAGTTGATAGTATCGATGAGTGGTCATATCTCTTACCGAAGCTTGTTTGTAAACTTGTCGTTGTTTGTGGTGTTTTAAAACGTTGTGTTATATGAAACTAAGTTGTCTACAAACATGAGCTGATATTATAAACATATCCATTATCCACATCTCTAATTTATGTCGACTCATTTTCTTAAAAGAGATATTATTTTTTTTTAATTCATGCTTCTAATCGCAATCATAGGAACGGTCTCTTCATAATTAAGTTACCTCGTGCAGATACCTGGTGCTGTGGCACGCGTATCTTTTTTTTTTGGGGTCCTGTATTTATAATAATGTGCATCCCCTTTGGTCAATCTACTCAAAGAGATGGTAGGTAACAAGTGTTTTTGTTTAAAAAAAAAAAAGAAACACCGGGCCTTTGGCTGTGTTTTGTCCCTATAGATATATTTTTATTTTTTTGAACGGCAGAGGCAGCTGCAGACTTAATACCGATGGGATGAATTTGATAAACAGTTTTGTATCAAAGTGTCTTCTGCAAATAAAACATCTAACGATAAAGAAATGAAAGAACATTCATTGTTTCAGTTTGTTTTATATTGATTCTACAGTTGAAACAAAAAAATTGTTTAAAATCAAACAACTAGCTTTTATGTACTTTGAAGAAAATTTAAAGAATATACATTAGATATTATGTGTTGTTCATTATTACAGTCAATTATCTCAACGAAAAATTTGACTAAGATATGAACAGCATAAACAACAGCAACACGTGCGTCGTCGCCAGCAAATTTATTCGGTGATTAAAGTATTTCATGTAGTGGTGGTTTATAATATTCTGATTTCATATTTCTGACATTACTCACTGGTAAAAATATTCTTATGATGCCGTGGTTTGAAGCTCAATTATTTATTTTTAAGTCGTTGTTTGAAATTTTGTTTTGTAGGTCTTATAAGCTCATAGTGTCTTCTCCAAATTAGGACTGACCACGATACCAGAAAAGTCTCGGTATCGTTTGGTATCGGTATCGGAAACCCAAATGATACCGAGATGATACCAGCTCCAAAGCATAAGCATCCAAATTAATATTGAGGCGATAGCATACTTTTAGGACCAAAATATACCGAGACTATCTCGGTAGTATCGTTTGGTATCGGCAGAAAAAATGTATTTTTTAATATTATTATTAGGTAATTATTTCAAGCAAACAATCATTGCAATCGGTTTCCTGGAAACGTCTTTAACGCTTTGGATGAAATTTTCACAGTTTGTTCTTTTTAGCAAAGAAAAGGTTTAGAAAACAATTTAAGTGAAAACCGTCCACTGGCACGCCCATTTATCTTATGCTTCATCTCTCGGAACCCAAGGATTTGAATAACATTTTCAGATTTGGTCCATTTTAGCTGGGTGAAGTACCTTTATTGAAAACAACCCCGAATATAGCTCCAACGATTTTTGTATCTATTTTACCAAACCCATTTTTACTTGCAATTATAGGTACTATAAGGCAAGTTTTGGATTCGTGCAAAAAAAAAATTTTGAGATAACAATCAAACATGATATTACGATGATAGAGAACACCAAAAAAGTGGGTGGCACAATTCTGTCTGTCTGTCTGTCTGTCTGTCTGTCTGTTCGTCCACAGCCTAAACGGCTCGATCGATTTTCTTCAAACTTGGTACATATTAGTTTTTGGTGATTCTGCCGACACGTTTTTTCATTTTTTTTTTTAGAACCAAAAATAACGGTACCTGAGATACATTTTTTTTTTGTAAATTTACATAATAGTATTTTTCTCAAAAACGGCTCGACAACTTTTCTTTGCTTTCTTTGGGTGGAAAACCATTTTTCAAAAATGGTTATTAATGGTACCTCCCAAGGAACCATTTTTTTAATTTTTGATTTTCTTCAAAATGGTATGACCGATTTCAATTATTTTTTTTGTACAGAAGCTTCCAAAAAATGTTAATAGTTTTGTGTACCAAAATTTTTGAAAAAATATTTTTTGGATTTTTAAAAAATATTTCAAATTTTTTTTTGGAAAATCATAGATTTTTTTGAAACTCGATATTTAAGACTTTTTTAGTACTTTCTAAAACATCTTTAGAAAAAATTTTACATTTATGAAAAAATAACGGTACCTTCCATACAAAAGTGAAAAAACCGTTTTTTAATTTAAAAAACAACCGCTCCAACGATTTTAAAATTTTTTTTTCCATACAATTATATTCTATCATGAATTAAGATGGCATACTTTTTTTTCACCTCAAACTGTCAAAAGAGTTGTTTTAGCTAATTTAAATGTCGTATTTCATGCTTCTCTACATTTTTCTCTCATAATTTCCATGTTTGTATATACAATTTTCTTAAACTCGCAGTGTCTTGAACATAAGAGCAAGTACGTGCGACCCAGTCGTGCATTTTATTTTAATAACCAATACCACTGATAAAACCGTTTTCTTTTCGATGCATTCATTAATTGCTCAGGCTAAGTATGCAGTTCCTCAACGAAAATAACTACATACATGATGTATTTCTTATAGTGGAATGATTTTTATGCAGAAAAAACCTAAAGGAAATAAAAACGATATTTTTTTATCGCAGAACAATGTCACAATGTCAAAAAAATGTGTTTGGCATTTGTGTTTGCCTTAGCAAAGATCGGTCTCATTCAGATTTTTTTTGGAAACTGTAACTAAAGACGAATAAAAAAAACTTTTACACCACGGACTTTTTTTTTCATGTTCTCTATCATCGTTATGTCATGTTTGATTGTTATCTCAACAATTTTTTTAACGAATCCAAAACCTGCCCTATAGTACCTATATCGCAAGTAAAAATTGTTCTTTGGGAGGTACCATTAATAACCATTTTTTTTTAAATGGTTTTCCAACCAAAGGTTCCCTTTAATATATTGAATTTTGTTTAAGAAAAGTTGTGAAACATGTTTTTAAGAATAGTACGATAAGGTTAATTGCTAAAAAAAAAATGGAGGCATGCAAGGTAGGGCGGGGCTAGTTGGACCACTTCTCACTTGAAGTCTCATAACTTTTCACCTATATATAAAAATGAAACTGGAATCCATAGATAGAATGTATCTTCGGCTTTTTAAATAAATTTGTAAAAATTGAAGAATTAACCAACACCAAGTCCATGAGGTCAAATTTGCCCCACTAGTGGGAACAATAGATTGAATGAATTGGACCAATATTGCATTTCTTACAAAAAATTTATTTTAAAAAGTGCTTTTGATGATTTTTGTATTTTTTAGCAATATTTGAAGTGGTCTATAATGCGATACAAAACAATGTGGAGCTAGCCACTTTTCACTCAAGGCCGATGTTATGTTTTTTTTTACTTTTGTACCCAAAAGACACAATTTAGCGAGTGGTTTTCCTTCAGCAGACAAAATCCACCTTTAATCAATTTAGCACGTATGGGAGAGAAAGTTAAGTTAAAGTTTAAGTTAAAATCGCAAGAGATTGCCACGACTTTTGCAGACCACGTTTCTCTTAATCTCTCAGCAAGCCCACCACCAGCATCATCTGCAGAGGACCAGTGGAAACACTGCCAAAATGCCGTCATGAGTGCCGCCCTGATGTGCTGGGTCTCACTAGGCCCCCACAACGAAACCCCTGGTTCGATGAAGAATGCAGGCTGGTGCTTGTAGCAAAGAATGAGGCCTACCAATCAATGCTGCAGACTAAAAACAGAGCTGCTGAGAGAGCAGAACGGGAGCTATACGGGCAAAAACGAAGGGAGGAACGCCAACTTCTCAGGAGGAAAAAGAGAGAGTAGAGAGAGAGAGAGACGCGAGATGTCCAAAATTCCACTTTAAGACAGAACACTCCATTCAACCTGGACGATGATCTGTACTCTGTGATCGCTTAAAACCGTTTGACAACGATCTGATCAGCCCCTATCAGTGTGGTTTTAGGCCCAGCAAGTTAACCGTCGATCGTTCACACTACGACAGATTTTGGAAAAAACCCAGGAGTTTCAAATCGTTACACACCACCTCTTTATCGATTTCAAAATCGCATATGATAGCGTGGATAGAAAAGACCTATACAGAGCCATGTCATATCTCGGCATCCCTGCCAAACTCGTCCGCTTGTGCAGGATGACTATGGAAAAGTCTCGCTGCTCTGTCAAAGTTGGTAAGAACACCATCTAAGCTTTTGATGTCGAGAAAGGTTTGAGGCAAGGCGACGCGTTATCATGCAACCTGTTTAACATCGTACTTGAAGCAATTGTACGCAACTCGCAAGTCACAGAGGCACAATTTTTCAAAAATCCGTTCAACTACTTGCTTATGCAGATGTTATTGACGCCATTGGGAGAATGAAGCGAGCTGTTACCGGCGCGTTTGCAAGTATTGAATCGGAAGCGGCGAAAATGGATTTGGCTGTTAAAGAGGACAAGAAGAAGTATATGCTATCATCGAGAAAGGAATCTCAACATCATCGACTCGGGAAAAACGTCACGATGGATAGGTACAACTTCGAAGTCGTCAAGGACTTTGTCTACCTTGGCTAAATGACATCAGTGCAGAAATCAAACGAAGAATTACTCTTACCAACCGCAGTTTCTTCGGGCTTAGAAGGCATTTGAGCAGTAAAGCCCTCGCTCAAAGAACAAAGGAGACCTTATATAATCATCCCGGTCCTGCTTTATGAGGTAGAAGCATGGACCCTGTCAAAAACGGATGAGAACCTGCTTGGGTGCTTTGAAGGGAAAATTCTTCGGATAATCTTCGAGCCAGTATGTATCGATGGAGTATGGAGGACAAGATTTAACAACGAGCTTTACGGGCTTTTTAGCGACGTCGACCTGGTCAAAAAGCTGAAAATACAGTGGCTGAGATGGCTGGGAGACGTGGAGCGTATGGACACCGACGCACCAGCCCGACGAGTCTTCGAATCTACCCTTGATGGTCTACGCAGCAGAGGAAGACCCCACCTTAGGTGGCGCACACAAGTGTAGAACGACCTCAACCAACTTGGAGTGCATAACTGGAGGCAGCTATCTAGGGACGCGATCTGGCTGGAGGGGCTTGTTGGTTGAGGCCGTAGTCCACCCTAGACTGTTAGCGTAAAAAATGTTAAAGAATACAAATTTAGATTTTTAGTTGGCATTTGAATTTTTAGCTTATTAAGTGCTAATTTGTTGACAAAATTATTTTTAGGATAATATGGATATTTTTTGTTATTTAAAGATCACCGAAAATGCACTTTCTACACTTGAAATGGAAATAAAAAATGTATCTATTAAAGCCACCAAAATAATTTTTGTTCGACAAAAAATCAGCATTCAAAAAGCTACAGCTTTGGGCACTGTGAATTTTTATAAATGTCGATTCCCAAAAATTTATTGAAGCAAATTTAAAATCAAGCGAGAAACTTCTAAAACGTTTCATGGCTGTTATTTTAGCAAACAGTCTTAAGTGGAACCTGTATCTGAATTTGTAGCTAAAAAAATGCTTTTGTGTTTCGAAAGCCCCAAAGTAGCTGTAATATTTTCTGTATAATTATATTTTCCGCTAACTTCACTGTGAAGGTCAGTTTGAAATTTTCTGCAAGTTCCTAGCATGCTTGGTTCGTGAGATACACGATGTGACTTTCTAACTTCACTGTGAAGTTAGCAGGTCAGTATGACATTTTTTTCAAAAACAGACTTCAAAATTTTGACCCAGCCTATTCTTGAAATTTAAAAAAAAAAAACTGTAAATTGGGAGCCAGTTCCTAGCATGATTGGTTCCTGAGATACACCATGTGTCCTGTTAACTTAACAGTCAAGTTAGCAGGTCACTCGATTACACCCTTATTTAGCGAACTGCAAAATGTGGAATATAGAAATGCAAACAAAAATGCAGAAAAAACTGCAAATTCATGTCAAGGTCCCATTTGCGTGGGTGAAAGTTGCCTTGCTAACTTCACAGACGTTAATAAGGCAGCTTATTTCAAAGCACTGTGTGAAAAAAATTATTCGGTTGTTATCACCTTTGCTCCACAAATTCCACTAAAACAGCGAATAACTTCTTCCACACGGTTATTTGAAATAAGTTGTTACTGTAACGATTATTGTTCATAAAATAACCTTTTCAACGACATACATCTTATTGACATTGGTTTAACCAGTTTGTATACATTTTCTCCATACTAAAATGCACCAAAACCCAAGGTTTTTAGTGAATAGTTTTTTTCACACAGTGATTTGAACATATCCGGGTAGTGTTACCCACTATACCCATATTGTCTGCTGGGTGTGCACGTTACAGAAGTTTACCCCGGAACTAAGAACATCTCACATAGAAAACTAAACCTCTAGATTTAGATTAGATTCATTTAATCTCTCTAGTTTGCCTGTTACTAGTACCTATATTCACATTTGTATTTGTGTGTTAACATTTTTTTTTTCTTGATATGCATATTGGCTTTTTCAAACTTCAAACTGTTTTTCAAAAGAAACCAATTATCCTGCCGTGGGTATGAAGGATAGTAAAAAGTACCCATACAACATATTATGTATTTAATGTCCTTTAATGGTTCAAAGAGACATTTGAAATAAATATTGTTTGTTATTGTTGACAAATAGCATTCCTTATCTCGATGGCAGCCATGCACTTGTTTATTCAACGGGATATTTTACATTAAAGTGTACCGGCAGCGGTTTACTTTTTTTTTTTTGTATTTTTATGAAAGCGGTAAAACACAAAAGGGACGAACGACAATACAAACAATACAATATTAGATTGCCTTCAAACACTAACGAGCCCTTTTGTTTTAAAGTATGTACTCGTAGGTAGGGTCACAGTTCAAATGCAGTTATAAGGGCTAGGTAGGCAAAAATAATTCAAAGACCGTAAGAGGAAGTAGTTTTTCGTACATATTTGATTTGAGTAGGTATTTACCTTCCTGAGGAAGTTCCCATAAAATATTCAGAAATACGGACATATGATGCGGAAAGATTTCGCTTAATCGATTTGAAGAGGAAATATATTTATTCGTCAATCTGTTAATAACAAAGGGATTTCCGCTAAATTTCCCAGGACTTTTTTTTTGCCGTCTATATCTGCAGTTATATCATTGGATTTTAATGACACTTCGAAGCTATTTAACAATCAGAGAAGTAATCAAATCCTGGGTGAATAAAAAAGGACATCTGAACACCACATGGCACCTGCTCTTTCTTTATTTCATGACCCGTGTTAACTACTGGAAGAGTTCCAAGAGTTTTTGTTTTGTCTGGCGCCAGGAGATAGTAATGTAAGCAAATTTTCATATATGCGACTGTTTAATGAAAAACATATTGCAGAGTTGTATGTCCTTATAGAAAAAGTACAAGTGCGGTTGATAGGAAATAGTTTAGGACTACATACCGAGATAGATAACACAGGATAAGATGCTTGACTCCTAAGCATTAGCTATGCATGGTTTGCACAGCATGGATGACGAACTGAGAAAAACGTTTGTGTTTATATAGATCAATTACAACGGTAGCACTTCAAGGATTACAAGTATTTGGTAGATTCGTAGAAAAAACAACCTGTTGTCGGTATGTCTTTTTATTGATAAATTGTACTCAAAAAGATAAGTGACAATTTGATAAGAATATCTGCCTACCTATTATAAGTATTTGATTTACTGCAAAACCTTGTGTCGAACAGTTGCATTATGTATGAATGTTTGATAAAGAATTTCCTAGAAATGTTCAAAATGTTCTTTGTTGAAATGTAGCAATTAATCTTGTCGATCTTTAAAGTAAGCCGCATAAAACTTAAGGACAAATTGCTTTCAAAATATGGAATATCAAGTGCTAAAGATTTTAAACATTTATGACCAGGGCTAATTGACTTAGTTTGTGGAGGGTTAAACTTTATCAGTGAAAGAGTTAGTAATGGTGGATGCGTAATGTGCATTAGCGGGTGGTCCTTAAATTTGACATAGTCTTGGATAGCCCTCATTCGATTCGAAATGCCTTTTGAAAAAAAAAAAATGGCCCTAATTTGTTCAGAATTGTATTTCACCTCCTTCGTTTCCCTCTTTTCAATTTAAGTTACTTTTTATGGGATCTAATAACACACGAAAAAAATCGGACAAAATAGTATTAGAGGGGGGTCTATTTCAACCCGTTCAGGCGGGAGGGGTAGTTTTTGTAAGGCCACAAATCCATTCTCTTATACATTTTTTTGAGTAAACTCTTTATTGTTAAATATATATAGTTTTCAAAAAAAATTAAAACTTAAAAAATTATTTTTTTTTTAATTCAGAGTTTGAAACTGTTTACAATGAAACTTTACTTAAAAAAATATGCTAGAAAATGGATTTGTGGCCTTAAAAAAAAGCTATAGCTTGGCATTATAAGTGTTCCCGTTGATTTTAATAATTTGTTTTTGACATTAATCAAACAAAACTGAAAAATCGTTCCAGTTTGTGTTCCAATTTCTCACTGTTCCACTGATGGAATTGTGGACGAACAAATTTTTCGTATGCTTTTCAATAGGGGGGTTCACATGGACCAACATTGCTTGACAACATGGCTTCATTTGATCATTTGAACGCAAGAAACAACCGCTTGACAGCCAATGTTATATGGTTTTTAAAAGATTTTGAATACTTGTTACATTCCCATCAAGCGATGCTGTCATGCCATGTAAACCCCCATAATCAGGAAAATTTTACGTTAGGTTGTATGTGTGCATATATTCACATGTTTTCAGCTTGCCAACTGACATATCCTGTTCGCTATAAACGACCATCAGGAAAAAATAATCAATTTCATACAGTTTCAACTTTTCCTGATAGTCCAGTAAAAATACGCATACAATTGTGCAAACCTATCCAAAATTCAGATTAAACTGAAAATTGGTATAGACCTTTCTTTTGGCATAACAAATCAACTGCCAAAAATCCCACTCGAGTATAAAAAGTAATTCAAGGTCAAGTATCAAAAAATTTGGTTTTGGCTTATAGCTTTCAAATGGTGAATACTATCGAAAAAGAATATGAGTAAGTTTTGTACATCACGCTATTTTCTACAAAAAAGATTGAAAATTTATTTCTTTCGTAACGGTTTAAGAAATATAGCTATTTCAAAAAATGTAAATTGATGAAAATATAGATTTTCCATGAATAACTCGTTAATGGAAATGCAATTGAAAAGTTTTTCGAGTAATGTTTGTAGATCTTTTAACCTCTAATTTACCGTTAAAAAGATATAATTATTTTAAAAATTAGATCAAAAGCTAGATGACGAAGTTGTTAGAAATAAATGAAGGGTCCAGGGTAAAAACGGCTCAAGTCCACTTCTTGAAAAAATTAAACTAATGGTGACATCTTATAGATTTGTATGAGTACTATCTGATGTAGTATAGCTCTCTTCCCATATGATTTTCAAAACTCGCAAAATAGTACACTTATTAAAAAAAAATTTCCAAAAGAATTTTTTTGCTCCAAAAATTAAACAAAGCGATATTAAAAAAAGAAAAACTTATGAATCGACCTAGCGATATTCCCGGTAAATAATAAAAAAAAAATTGATATTCTAACCACATCCGGTCGAGGTCCTGTCTAACAATTTGAATTGCAAAAACGGTCCAATGTCACGCTTGTGAAAATTATTTTATTATTTACTCTATTTTGAATACCTAGAGGTGTCTGAATAAAAAGCAAAAAACCGTTTCCAATTATCATGTCCGGTTCTTTCAGAAGAAAATTTCAAACAAAATAATTCGAAATTTTGGTTTAAACGTCGAAGGTCCTTTTGACTCATGTCAGCGTATCATGCAAAAATTTAAGATGTTGAAATCAATATAAGTTGCTTACCTAAGTACTTCATGCTCAAAAAAAAAAAAAATTGTTAGTTTTATTTATTTTTCTTTAAATTGGCCATTATTTTAGTAATACATTTACAACTTCGTTTTTCTCGGAATCAATTCAAGTGGGCTTAAGCCGTTTTTCCCCTGGACCCTTCAAATGTATGTTCGGCTTTCAATCATGATAAATTTGTATCAAGATAGAAATCTGTCTTGATAGAAAACAATCATGATAGAGATCTATCAAGATAGAAAACCATAAATAGTTGTCTATCATGATAGTTTTCTATCATGAAAGATATCTTTCATGGTTATCTAAAATGACAGTTTTCTATCAAGATAGAAAACCAACAATATAGATTTCTGTCATAATAGTTTTCTAATGATAATGATACGAAACTATGACGATAGAAATCAATCATGATAGTTTTCCATCATGATAAAAAATTATCATCATAGAAAACCATCATGATAGAAATCTATCTATCTATCTATCTATCTAACTGTAAAAGAAATTAACAGAACCGCCATACATCCTTACCCGCGATCAGCGTGAGTGAGAATCGTTTAATAGAAAGATGTCAATCGGATGGTCGAAATTCTTGCTGAGAAAAAAACTCGTCGAATTGATATTATTTTGTAACTTTTAATTTCTGAGATTTTATATTATGCTACGATTTCTCACCACATTAATTAACATAGTTCGATGTTATTCATAATGATACTTGTTATATTGATCAGAACAGTATAATAATCAGCCTTATTATGAATTTCGCCCGGAAAATATTTCACCCGAAAGCAGAGGCGGATTAAGCTATTTTGCCACCCTGGGCCCATTTTTTTTTGCCACCCCCCAGTAAGACCCACAATGCCTATTTTTCATATCAAATTGGATAATGATCCATTCAAAATATATTGAAAAACTAATATGCCAAGAGCCGGATACTCTGCAATTTATGTATTCCTGAATTAATTTTTTGATGGAATATGTTCAGGGGTATCCCCCGGATGTGAGTTCAAGTTGACGGGACGGGGGGTGCGAGCGTCAGCCACTATCTTGGAAAACGCGTTTTTTAAGTATATCGTGTACCGTGCATTGAACAAAAAATTAGTTAATTTTTTTGAAAGCTAAGATTCCATTCTTTTAATATCGAAAACAACAACAAAGAATGGAATATTAGGTTTCAAGAAAATTTACTATTTTTTCGTACGATGCACGGTTGACGGCTCACGAGATATTTTATAAATTGCGTTTTCTAAGATGGTGCCTGACGCTGGACACGATATATCGCGATACCAGAAAAATCTGGGTATCGTTTGGTATAGGCCGGCATCGGAAACCAAAACGATACCGAGACGATACCAGCTCCAAAGCATCTGAAACGATACCCAGCCGATACCGTATTTTATAGACCGAAATTTACCGACACTCTCGGTAGTATTGAATAAAATTACTATGGGTATTCATGCAACACCCAGCGTAAAGTCGTCGTATTTCTGACACAATTTGTATGGGAAATTTGACATTTGATGAAGCTTACAACTTTACCACGTTTACGACGACTCACAGTGGTCGGAAATCAACTGAAGGTGCAAATCACCATGACAAATGTTATCTATCATACGTAGAATACATCCGCGTACCCACTGATGATCTTGTTTTTTTTATTAAAGTTCGAAAATGTTACTAAAAGACCCGTTAGTTGAACGATTCAACCAATATTCACAGCATGGTATGCCAATTTTGAATTGTTTATCATTTGAAATGGGTGTGAAAATTCAAGTTTAAATTATTTTAATAATGTATAACCATGGATAAGGTATATAACGGTAAATATTTTTTTAATTTATTTAAGTACAAGTCCAGTGAGGACCTAGTTAAGAAGGATTTTTTGGTTATTATTTTTTTAAGTTGAGCATAGAAAAATAGCAAGTGTTTGCAAGTGTTAAGACTGCTCTAATATCGTTTGGGAATCACTTCTTAACAAGATAGTACAAAAACAAAGTGCATTTGCGTGCTAATTCATCTTTTACAATTTATTTTAGAACCGTCACAAAAGTCCACAATTTTCAACGTTTTTGGCATACCATGCTTCGAATATTGGTTGACTCGTTCAACTAACGGGCGTTTTAGTATCATCTTCGACTTTTAATACAAAACCAAGGTCATCAGTGGGTACGCGGAGGTATTCTCCTTACGATATATAACATTAGTCATGGTGATTGGGATTTTCAATTTTTGATTTAGTTCGCGCTAAATGTTGATTTCCGACCACTGTGCGACTGTACGTTGTTGCATGAATACCCTTATTAATTTATTACAAACAAACAATACCTATAATTAGTTTCTCGGAAACGGCTCTATCGATTTAAATGTGAGCATCTAAAGAACAAAATAATTCGAGTTTTTCCGTCGTGCGTATAATTAGTGCACGAAAACGGGCATGAAGTGGTGATCTTTAAAAAAAACTTTAATTTGTTTGGTTATTGATTTTTTGTTTGTTCCTTATGGAAAAGATATAAGGGAAACCAAATATATATGAGAACATTTTTATTTCCTTTTTATTTTTTATTACAATCTTCAAAATTTGCCGCCCCCAAAAATATGCCGCCCTGGGCCATGGCCCCGATGGCCCTATGGCTAATCCAGCACTGCCCGAAAGATTTTTGTTCCCCTGGAAGTTTTAAAGCTATTATGAGTTTCGCCCGAACTTCTCTTGGCTTGAAATAAACAAAAAACTTGCGCAAAGGGCACGAACATCAGCTGTTTATCTTTTGCTCACCTTCAAAAAATAAATAATAACTTAAGATCTTAATTCCGATACATTTCGTCCGAAATGAGTACTCACTCACTCCGAAATGAGTACTTGGGTGAAACTCACAATAGGTGAAAAGTGAAATGTCAATTTTTCCGGGTTTAATGTTGTTAACGTAAAATTCATAATAAGGCTGAATATTTTGTTTTTTATTTTGTTCATCTAAAAAGAATAGTTTGCCCCCACCCCTCACAAGAAAGTCCCAGTTACGCCACTGCATCTTAAAGCCCTAAATTCAAAAAATAGTGGGCATACTCATTATTTATGGACAAAAAACATACAAATTAACGATTGAAAACAAACAAAATTTACATTTAGAGTATTTTTGTAAGTTTTTCAAAAGATTCTTTGAGATACCTCCAGCAAGTGGCGCAATTTTTTGTATTTTTTATTTTTTACATTTTTTTGCAGTTATCATGTAACTGTGAAACTCCTATCATTTTTCCCTTCAACGTTATCATTTTTAAGAAGGTTTTTTATGATAAAATTTCTATATTCAAAATACGTTTTGCCCACGTACAACAATAATTGGGCTCATCAGTAAGATGTTTCTAAAAAGCATAAAACACTGTAAATTATATGTTCTAGTTGAATTTGGTTAAATTCAGACAACTAGAAATAGATGTTGGTTAAGTCCGTGGTCTGGCTGGTATCATTTAACTGATGAGCCCAATTGTAGTACCTGGTCATGAAAACTTTAAATTTGAATTTATATTCAAGATGATAAAAGGAATTAATTTTCAACTATTTACGTTTTTATTCTTCTTCTTACTAATTCTATATACTACTGAAATAAATCAGCCAAGTAGAAGACTTCGCAATATCCTTTTTTATTGGACAATGATTGTTTATGAAAGTCAAGTTAGCAAAGCAACTTTGACAATTCGAAAAATGGTTAGTTGGATAATTTGCCGTTAATTAGTTGTGACAATTCCGAATTTGTCGTTCAATGTTTTCTGTTTTTTTGACTTGATATCAAGTTAGCAAAGCACCCTGTCGAAAATCAGTAAAAACTTTTTATACCTGATGGTTTATGGCTTAATAATTTGCTGTTAATTAGTCGTTAATTAGTTGTGACAAATGCAATTTGATCGTGCAGTATTTTCTATGTCTTTTTGGGTGCTTTGCTAACTTGATATAAAGTTAGCAAAGCAACGCTCACGGATCTAAAAATGGATAGGTACATAATTCGTCGTTAATTAGTCGTTAATAAGTTGTGACAATTTCGAATTTGTCGTTCTATGTTTCTATGTTTTTTGTTTTAAAAAGTGGAAAAAACTTCTAAAATTTAATATTTTAGTGCTTAATAATTTGCCGTTAATTAGTTGTTAATTAGTTGTGCAAAAATCAATTTTGTCATGCAATGTTTTCTGTGTTGTTGGGTTATTTGTTTTCTATGAGTGTCAAGTTAGCAAAGCAACTTTGACGAATCGAAAAATGGGTAGGTGGATAATTTGCCGTTTATTAGTTGTGACAATTTCGAATTTGTCGTTCAATGTTTTCTATGTTTTTTTGGGTGCTTTGCTAACTTGACACAAGTCGAAAAGTGTGAAAAACTTCTGTTACTTAATGTTTTATGGCTTAATAATTTGCCGTTAATTAGTCATTAATTAGTTGTGAAAAATTGAATTCAATCGTGCAATGTTTTCGATGTTTTTTTTATTCTTCGTTAGCTTCATACCAAGTAAGCAAAGCACCACCTTAAAAAGGGATTAAAACTGCTAAAAAGAGGTGTTTATGACTTAATAGTTTGCCACTAATTGTTCTTTAATTAGTTGTGACAATTTTGAATTTTTCGTGCAATGTTTTCTATGTTTTTTGGGTTCTTTGGTAGCTTGACATCAAGTTAGCAAAGTACTATCTGAAAATGGGGTAAAATCTGTTTATAGTGGATGGTTCATGGCTTAATAATTTACCATTAACTAGGCGTTAATTATTTGTGATAATTTTGAATTGGTCATTCTATGTTTTCTATTATCAAATTATCCACCTACCCATTTTTCGATTCGTCAAAGTTTCTTTGCTAACTTGACAGTCATTGATTGTTTATCTACCTATCCACAGGTATCAAAAATTTGAGTAGTTGAGAACCAAAACCCGTCATATCCAAAATTTTCGTTTTGTGCAAATGCAGAAAAACTTAATACGGCTAATAGCCTATTGAATAGACCTTTTAAAAAGGAACAATTACGTGCAAGGGTTTTTATTATTGAATATGTTTGTTTGGTCCATAAGCATGCTTAAAACCGAAAATGCTACTAAATTCACCCATGCGTTTCTGAGAGAATAGTCACACTGGCCACTTTTCAGTATTTTTGGTATAACTTGAAAACTAAGCCGAATTTGACAATTTTGCATACCATAATTTTTGTTCAAAATTAAATTTTATATCGAAATGGATAGTTTGGAAAATTTTATAAAAAAATTTAAGCAGGAAAAAGTAAACAAAAACCAACATAAAAAAATCGAAAAATCAAAGATTTTTAAATTTTTTCCTAAATTGCGCATAACTTTTTTCGGAGCAAATATACGCTCAAGACATGCATCAACAAAGTAAACTGGAGTCTTACGGCTTTAATATGGCATGTTCAAAAATTAATATTTGTTCAAAATTGACAGAGATATTCCCATTCAAACCTTATCATTTCTTATAATTTTTCACAGTTTTGGCCCGAAAGTCCCTTTTTCGGTACAATATGGCAATTTTCACTTTCGTAAAAATGTTCGAAATCAAAATTTTGATATAATATGACATTACAACTATAGAGAATTTATAAAAAATGGTGTAAGTTCGCAATTTCGTTTTTTGGCTGTTTTTAAATGCTTTCAGACCTACAGACCGAATGGCTGGTCCAATTAACATAAGATTTGGTACTATGTGCTAGGAATAAAAAATTTGTCATAAAGTAGCAAACAAATTGGCTTTCGGGCAAAAACTGCGAAAAATGATAAGAAATGGTAAAGTTTGAATGGCTATATCTCTGTCAATTTTGAAATAATATGTCTTTTTAAACATGTCATATTATGGCCTAAAAACTCTACTTTACTTTGTTCATGCATGTCTTGAGCGTATCTTTGCTGTGAAAAAAGTAATGCGCAATTTAGAACAAAATTTAAATATCTTTGATTTTTCGATTTTTTGTAGGTTGGTTTTTGTTAACTTTTCCTGCTTAAATTTTTTTATAAAATTTTTCAACTTTCCATTCCAATAGAAAATTCAATTTTGAACAAAAAGTTTTATATGTAAAATTGTCAAATTCGGCTTAGTTTTCGAGTTATACCAAAAATATTGAAAAGTGGCCAGTGTGACCATTCTCTCAGAAGTGCGTGGGTAAATTTAGTAGCATTTTCGGTTTTAAGCATGCTTATGGGCCCAACAAACATATTCAATAATAAAAACCCTTGCACGTAATTGTTCCTTTATACTCCTCATTTTCCGGTCTATTCAATAGGCTATAAATGATAGTTTTTAGGAAAAGATTTTATTTTGTATAATAAAAGATTTTTAAATCTATGTGTTATGATAAAGAGCAAAAATATATATATGAAGTTCCGTGCAAAAGATATTTAACAATTAAATTTGGATATGAAGAGTTTTGCTACAAATGATTAGATATGGCCAGTTTCCACACCTATAGCCTTCTCTTAATGGCACCATCTTATATATCTAATACCTCTATACTACTTTCCAATCTTCCCATTTAAAGATTTTTACAATAAAAACCCATGAACGTTCTAGTTCTTTCTTAAATGACATAATCGATTGCCTACGATGGATAAGAAGAGTTTTGAAAGCAAACCTATTGCAAACAATGGATATAGAAAGTTTTGATGCAAATCGCACTGCATTTTGGGAACAATAACGGTGTTTGAAATCAATATTAAAGGGGATTAGAGGGGTAAAGCTGTCAGATTTTCTTTCAAAACTATTCAATATGCCCAGCTTAAAAAATCTGCATCAAAATCTCAATTTTTGATAAAAGTGGATATGACGAGGTTTGGTTCTCATCTACTCATTTACAGAAAAATTATTTCTCATTTCGGTGGGTTTGGAACTTTACCTATATAAATATCGATCATAGAAGCAAATATTTAAAATTTTAAGTTTCCGTCTACCAGCTGAATTGTTACCGACTTTGATGGAATTTGCCTCAATGTGCGGAAGCAATTATTTTTTAAGAATAATTTTTATTTAATTTGTCTACTTACCTTAAAAATATGCCACTTAAAACATCCATATATATCTACAAGTACAGGGTGTCCGCCGGGAAGATATACTACTTTTTTTGTTTATCATTTTTGATTAAATGAAAGAGAATGCATCTTATACTGATAAATGTTTTATTTAATGTCGGCAATTATGTATGGAATACAATATCAGGTAATGTCCGCCTCTGTTAGTCTCACAAATGCGTACCTTTTGAGCACATTTTTCATTACGTCCTCACACATTTGACGCGGTATTTCATTAATCTCATCACAAATATTTTGTTTGAGTTGCTCAAGCGCTTCTGGTTTGTTTGCATAAACCTTGCTTTTCAGATATCCCCACAAAAAGAAGTCCGGAGCAGTCAAATCAGGCGACCGTGGAGGCCAATCAACATCACCATTTCTTGAAATAACTTGTTATAGAAAGAGGTCTCGCAGTAATTCCATTGTAATCCTGGCTGCATGCGATGTGGCACCGTCTTGTTGATACCACATGTTAATCAAGCCTAAAGCATGCAGTTGTGGCGTTAAAAAGTTTTCAATCATATCTTTGAAGACCAAGCTCCTGAGCACGGCGTCGAATTAAGGTTGATAGATTGTTTTGAACACTTTCTTGAGCAGCAGTAATGTTTTCAGTCGATCTTGCAGTACGTTGTGGTCCATGCTTGGGCCTATCACCTACAAACCCTCTTTCTTCGAAATCATTCACTACACGATAAATAGTGCGTTTTGTTGGCACGTTGTTTCTCCCAAAAATTTCACGTAACTTTATCATCATCACAGTAATCGATGATTGATTTTGATTAAATGTTTTAACGATTTAATTCGTTGGTTTATCGATTTGCCACGTATCTACTTCACGACTGCCAAATATGAACTGTCAAGACTAATGTTTACCAAAATGGCGGCAAAACAAAGTAGTATACCTTCCCGGCGGACATACACTCCCGTTCAATCGAATAGGTTCAAAATGTTCGAGTGTGATTTACCGTTATAACTCCGAACTATGTGGAATAAATGATTTTTTTAAAATGCCACTAGAGAAAGCATCCAATTGAGGAGAGAATAAGAAAACACACAATATCAAACTTACCATCATTACACGTTTTATTATCATTTCTTTAGATACCTATTGAAATCGTAGCACTTTTTTTTTCGTTTATTTGAATAGGTGCACCGCCTTTATAATCACTTTTGCTTTGAACTAGACCTTTTAAAGCTATTTTTGGGCTTTATATCATGGTTTCTTTGATATATGACACAAACAAATTGAGAAAACAAACGTAGAATGGGTGGAGGAAAAGCTCTTTTCGCGGCTGAGTACGCGCAAATTTATTGTTTTCATGATAAATGACTAACAGGACATCAAATTTCGGAAAAAAACTTACAGAATCCATTCTTTGATCTATATTTATCAGAGAAGTAAGCAAAAAGATGGTGTCGACATGAAAAGAATGTAAAAAAAACTGCTGCCTCCGCAAGCTATAGACGAAAAATTCTGAGGGTTGGATGTTATTTGTCAGTTTAAATGGCTTAAATAAGGGAACAAGCTAGGTTTAGTGCAAGTATTTCTACAGTCGAGAGTGTAATATAAAGTTCTTCATACCAGAAACCCTTAAAATCAAAATTGTATGCCCTAAAATAAAGTTTTTGACCATAAAATGTTTGTCTAAGGTGATAAATCGGTGCCTCTTAGGACATTCTCTTTTCCATACAAAGGAGAATTGGACACACCAAACTCCAAGACCAATAATGACGTGATATATATCGTTGGAAAGATATTTTTATGAACTGCAATCCAATTCTACTTTGTATGGAAAAGGGAATGTCTTAAGAGTCAATATATTTAATTCGTTCTTGTTTCTTTTAAATATTTAAGAAATGTTATAAAATATTTAATTTTTGTTTAGTTCAATGCAAATTTTCATCAAGTTTAAATCTTAATTCATTTTTGATAGAACCGATATTTTTTAAGATAAGATACAGCACGATCGGTATCACGAATTCACTTTTTTTTTCAATGTGTTCAATTGGCTGGACATGAACTTCACACATATGTATAGCTATGTACATATGTAGCTGTCATGATCAAACAATTTGTTTTGTTTTTAAGTTAATATTTCTGAAAAGTCTCTTCTCTTGTCTATCCATCTTTAAACTTCCTTGTGATACTTGCCTGCGGAGTATTTTTGTATGAATTCCCTTTGCCACACGCAAACAAAATAAATTTTACTTAACTCACAATTCATTGACAATTTAAAAACATTTTTCAAATTTAAACCCTGGGAAATTTAACCTTCAAAAAAATTTTATCCTTCAAATCATAATCATCCTTTTATTAGTTTCTATTCAATTGAATTGATTATATTTTTTCCTTGTTCCACTTATAAATCGATTCGTATAGAAGCTCTCAAAAATCATATCCAATGATTGTGATCATTGAAAAATACTTACGTCGATATTAAAACCTCTTTTACCAGAATTTATTTGCAAGAAAAAAAAAATTAGCTACCAGGTCGCCCAAGAAAACCTAAGAATTTCAAAAAATTCGCAAATCATTTCGTGCTAAAAAAATGCACAAAGCCCATTGCTTATTTTCAAAACCACTATTCAATTGAAGATCACTTGAAATAACAAAGCAATCTGCTCCAATTATGGTTGGCACTATAGCAAACCAATTGAATTTTCCCATCAGAATATTCAGCCATTAGAGTTGAAAAAAAAGGATTCAGGAGATTCTAGAAAATCCATAAAAACTACATTCATATGGAAGGACGATTTTTTTTTTTAATGAAAGAAAAATGTTTGTCTTCAAGGATTACAAACCCACAAGACATGTTGGAAAACGATGACAGGCAGGCAAACACATAAAAAGGACACCCCTTTTTTATCTAATGGCTGATCACGTCTAAGAGATTCTATCAGGAAAAACAGGATGCCATCCATTTCGTTCTCTGAAAAAACATGTTTTTTAATGCCTCAATGGAATGAAATATATTTGCAATCCTTGCGATGTTTTTAAAAGGCAATCCTTCCTAATCCCCGATTGGAGGATTGAATCGGTTCAAGTAATATCACCCCTACCCATACTTCTGTCCATATCGAGATGATCAGTCATATCAACTGTATACAGTAAAAAAGGGTTCGCATAAAATTTATAAATTCCATTGTATGCAATAAAACCAACTTATAGTATTATATCCTAAGGTATATACGTGCTAGAAGTTCTACGGACATTTTTATTTCCTATTTCGTAATCCTCGTTGGAAATATTTTTTTTATATTTTGGAAAACCTATCATCAATCTGTTGGTAGGTAGAAAAATTCAGTAAATCATATAATCACGTAAGAAAAAAAAGAGTCCTTAATCTCCTTAAATTTGAAATATTGACGAACGTTTATCTTGAAACTTCTTTCTTTTTGTGTGTTTTGCAAAATTCTTGTTAACTTTACTTTCATTTTTCTTTTTTAGTTTTTCAAGACATTCTGTAAAAAGGTGTTGTTTGAGTTGCAATCCATTATTTTGGTAGCATGTTCTTGTGGTCAGAGTAAACATTGGACTGAGGGAACAATGGCGAAAAGGACGAAAACGATCAAGAATCAATTTATTTGCGCAATTCAATTTTGTCTTAAGAAAAAAAAAAAACAATTCTATGCATTCTATACAAGCTCGAAAGAAATCAAACATCCTTTTTAGGAATAGGGATTCGAACGGACTATACACATGAACTCCTTAGGGTATATTCGATCCATTGAAATACTCGGAGAAAAGTAAACATAAATAATTCTGATAACAATATCAGTTGATTTTCCTCTGACAAGATCCCAATGGATCGTTGTGCTAATATTATCCTTGCATCAAACAATAGCGCAGTATGTGGGTTTTATAAATTTAATTCTGGAAGCGCAGGATGAAAATACACTTAATTTAATTTTTTAACCTTGTTAGTTAAAAAAAATGGAACACAATGGTTGATGGTGCTAACAATGGAGAATATATCCTACAAGTGTAAACATAGGGGGCAAAGGATATTTATCTCAAAGAAAATGAATTTAAAAAATCCATCAGAATATAAATTGTCTTATGAGGAATAAGAGGAGTGAGAAAATATAACATTCTCTGGATGAATAAGGATAACGAGATATAAAAAAACTTCTTGTTTGCTTAAACGCAATGTTGGTATAAACAAGGACAAACAAACTGGACAATCTTATTGAATTACACGCCTTTCAATGAATGAATTCGATATTTCACAAGTATAATAAATGGGCTACTGCTCAAAGGCTATATGAACAATGATCAGATTGTTGTTTGCTTTGATTGTTGTCTATGTATAGACAGTTAAGATTACAAAAACATGTTTTTTTGACAATAAATCAAGTAAATTTAATGTCTAGCTAAAAATTGGAATTTTTCATAGGCTTCTTTGTTGCCGAAATATTATTCTTTTTTGAAACTTCATCTTCCAGAACATTAAGTTTTCAAAATTTAGGTTTTCGAAATCTAGGGGAATTCCCAACTTTAACACATCATGGTGGCCATTTTGTTTTCACTCCCCTGTTTTTTTAGTTTGTAGAAAATCTTGCCCATCGTTGACGTTCGGATTTGGGTGGATGCTCGCTTTATTATATTTGCATGGTAAGCATATTTGTGATTTGTTTTTAAAGTACGCGCTGCTGATGTGAAACGAAAAATCCCATCCAAAAATGACACAACGAAATCATAAACGAAAAATTTAGTTTTAAGCCTAGTACGCTGCTGATGCGAAACGAAAATCCCATACAAAAATGACACAACGAAATCATAAACAAAAAATTTAGTTCTAAGCCTAGTACACTGCTGATGCGAAACGAAAAATCCCATACAAAAATGACACAACGAAATCATAAACGAAAAATTAAGTTTTACTTTTCATTCTACAGTACGCTGTTCCATGAACGAAATTGAAAAATTTTGCATATATTTTGGAGAAGTCTACACTCTTTTTTCGCACACAATTAATTACCCAGGCCATTTATTTTGTGCGAAAAAATGACATTTGTGTTTTTTCGTGTGTATTTTTGTTGTTTCTTTGCTTCCAGCGTGGCTGTGTGTGTTCTTTTTTTTCAGTTGGATTTGTTTTGATTTTTTGAATTGGTGTAACTGACAATGAATATTTTTCGCTGCGTTTTCGTTAGCATTTAGTTGTCTTGTTGGAGACCAACTAAAAATTTCGTTTTGCATCAGCAGCGTACTAGCCTTAATTAATTGTGTGCGAAAAAAGAGTGTAGACTTCTCCAAAAAATATGCAACGATTTTCAATTTCGTTCATCGAACAGCGTACTGCAGAACGAAAAGTAACTAAATTTTTCGTTTATGATTTCGTTGTGTCATTTTTGTATGGGATTTTTCGTTTCGCATCAGCAGCGCGTACTTTAAAGACAAATCAGTTTACCATGCAAATATAATAAAGCGAGCATCCACCCAAATCCGAACGTCAACGATGGACAAGATTTGCCGCAAAACTCGCCGATGTCCATGAGAGTGTGCAAGAGAGCCCTATAGGCATTCAATTCAGCTCCGCGAGCAACAATTTGGCTTTTGACAGACCATATATGCGCCTGAAGGGAGGAGGGGCGAGAGTGGTCACCTGGCTCCCTGGCTCTGGGCAATACCTGGGGTTGCGTGACACAAATACTTCTCTTTTTTAGTCGAAATCCGTGATTTGCCCCCTCTGGCTCTGCACCAGACCGGATTATATCTATGAAAATATCCCTCGATATTATTTTAAAAATATGGCTATTTTCTTGAAAGCTTCTTTTCACACTCACATTTGCCAATAGCAAAAAAAGGAACTTGGAGGTAATTGATATTTTCAAATGCTCGAAACAAACGCAAATATGCATGAGACTGAGAAGGATATTGTTTCCTAAGAAAATGAAGAAGATAAATTGCGTGCTATATACCTATATGATATATACATAGGAACTTCATACATATTATGTACACGGAAAATTATAGACAAAACAAAAATTGAACTTGATTAGATTAGATTAGATTAGATTTTATTGTAGCCAAATTTGACATTTTTTCTTAAAACTAGATTGCACAATTTACAGAGATGTGGTATGATTCTACCTTACTACTGAAAACTAACAATTTGTATTTAAATAATATCACAGGTAAAAGGTTATGTAGAAGGAAAAGCTACTAGAAAAACCTCCATTTAATAAATAATTACATTAACTTCCCTGAGGAGAGAGAAGTGGGGCACCGGCACAGGAAACTGACAAAAGATGTTGTTCACAAATGAATTATAACAATAATAATTAAATAAATAAATAAATTAATTAATTAAATAAATAAATAAATAAGTTAAATAAATAAATAAATAAATAAATAGATAAATGAATTATTAAATTAATAAATAAATAAATTAATTAATAAATATATCACAAATGTTGATTAGATAAATATATAGGTATATAAATAAATGAATAAATAGAAAAACAAACAAGTAAATAAATGAATTAATAATTAAGTAAATAGATAAAAAAATAAATTAATAAATTTATAAAAAAACAAATAAATATATAATTAAATTAATTGAACTTGAAATTTGATCAAACGACAATCAGCCTTATTATGAGTTTCGCCCGGAAAATATTTCGCCCGAAAAATTTTTGTTCCCCCGGAATTTTTATAGCTATTATGAGTTTCGCCTGAACTTCTCTTGGCTTAAAATAAGCAAAAAACATGCGCAAAGCGCATCAGTACCACCTGTTTATCTTTTGTTCACCTCCAAAAGATAAGTGATAATTTAATATCTTAATTACGCTACATTTTTCGCGAGATTAGTACTCACAAAAAAGGGGAATTTTTATTTTTCGGGTGAAACTCACAATAGGCGGAAAGTGAAATGTTAATTTTTCCGGGTGGAATGTTGTTGTTTTTCGGGTGAAACTCACAATAGGCGGAAAGTGAAATGTTAATTTTTCCGGGTGGAATGTTGTTCACGTGAAACTCATAATAACCCTGAATATATGGCAGACGAAAAAGTGGATTTCAGAATTCTGTGTCCGTGTTTCTATCTGTACGTATGTATATGTCGGACTGTATGTTCGGCTAGAGCTGGATCGATTTTCCTTAGGCATTTTATAGTATTTTTTAGTAGTTAAAGCTATTATTCCAAAAAGCTACAAAACATTACTGCAAGTGATGCCGTTGTTTTTTAATTATTTTTTTTCTATTTTATGCAATTATTTTATTAAATTGCCCCTCCCGTTCAAGCAGTGGGAGATATTAACCCCCTCCGATAGGATTTTTTCTTGTCTTCTTCTCACCTACATACTCTGAATTTTTCGGAAGATTTTACGCGAATTTCCAAAAAAAGGGGAGATTTAATTTACCCCTACAGCGACTATAGGGGATGAAAATAAAAATCTGAAAAAATTAGGGGATTTGGTTTTCTTCATTTAGAGCTGATTTAGCCCCATCCAAATATAAAAATAAAAAAAAAAAACCATTATAACGACCACCCTAATGTACCTACATATATTTGAGCATGAATTTCGTTTCTGACCTATTCCCTTAGGCCAAGATTACACATGTAAGTTTTACTTACCACTTATGTCTTACAGAAGAAACTTACAAGAAGTCTTACATTAAAGATAAACTTACAGTAAGAAATGTTTTCGTAAGTTCGAAAACTTATCACTGAACCGGCAGTGAGAGAATTCCGTAAGTTGGAAAAAACGTATTTATACGCTTTTCTGTCAACTAACAGCTTACGTAGGCTCATAAATTTACTGTAAATCACTTACAGAGCTGTTTATACTTGTAATTTTATCAAAAGTTGCTTGTGAAGTAACTTCTGAAAGTAAAACTTACATGGTGTAATCTAGGCCTTAAGATAGGTAATTATGGAAATAAGAAAATTATTATCAATTCACCCAAAAGCAACAACCAAGCATTCAAGCAAACCGCGCAGTCCTGCGTTCAGTTCTTTTTTCTTTACTGTTATGAGTATTTTTCTTCGTTTTGTTTTCAAATAACGATACGCGGTTTTTATCGCATATAACTCTTTGATGAAACCGTGAAAAAGACCATAATATACGCAAGAGTACAATGTACTGACCTAGAAATTTCAATTGAAAGACGGGAATGAACAAAAAAGAAGAAAATTATGGCATGCGAAAAGCCTCAAGATACTGGATTGATGTTAGAAGAGGAAGCACGAAAATCCACGTTGGAATGTCAGAATATATTTTACACTGAACTTATTCATCGGTCTGAGCTTTGAGGCCATGAAAGACATTTCATCCGTTTTTTATTGCTGTATGGAAAGGAAAAATAACTGCGTGCTGTTGGTCCAATGGTTACCTCGACATTTACAGAATGGGCGAATACGGCGTCACATGGTAGCTGCAAACATAAATTTAAAAGATTCAAAAATTTGGACAGCTTTTGAATTTTTAGGCTTCATTGTTAAGCGGAACTTTTCAGGCCCGTTACCGAACCTGTCATTGGCATTACATAAATTAACAATTTGCGTCTCAGTGGCGTCGTGTGAATCTAAGATCAACAATGAGCCAAAATAAGTTTACTCATCTGGCTATACTTTCAATAAAAGAGGAGCATATACAAAAAATATATATATTTTAATAATTTTATCGAAACATTCAGTGCAATAAAAGCTTGAAAGCACCATTAAATAAAATCTTCGCTCGTGTTTATTTCTTATATTTTTTAAGGGATGGAATAAAATTCGTTGGTCCACCCTCAAGAAAAAAGAATATTCAACTTTTCTTTTTTACCTATAGCAAACCTCAAAAAAACAAAAAAGCCCTCCAGCATCCCCAAATTACATCGTAGGCAGTTGAGGCCAGCAGGGTTAGTTTGCCCACCAGCTCCAGTTACCAATCCATAAAAGAAATATTTGATCCATATGGTCACCCTTGGGAAACAAATATTCAACTTTTCTTTTTGTATAGCAAACCTTGAACAACAAAATAGCCCCCAGCATCCACAAATAAAATCTTAAGGGGTTGTGGGGAGTTAGGTTCGTTTGTTTGTACTGGCTCCACTTGTCAATCTATAAAAGAATCCTTACTTCCAAAAAAGAAAAGCTAACACAGTTCACTCCACCTCCTTAGATTTTATTTAGGGGTGTCGAAGCATTTTTATTTTTTTTTAAACAACTTTCCACAAACCTAATTTCATAACTCACGAAGAATTTCAAAATTTAAGATTCAGAATGTAAACAATAAAGCTTAAGTTAAAAGCTATAATCCTTATTAATCATAAAAGACAAAATTAACTTTAAATAAGTTTATATTCACTTCACTTTATTATAAGTTTTTGAAAAAAATGCAGTTCTTCAATAATTTTTAACTAAAATCTTAAAATCTATCTTACATACGTATGTTCCTACAATCGACATGCCTGTTCCCTTTTCTTCCGCATTTCCCATTCATTTTCCACTTCCCCTATCAAGACGCGTGTGGTAAGCGTGGCATGAGTTTTCAAACAATACAATCAACGATTTGAATGCAATGCCAGCACTAATGAAAATCTCCTGTCGCCTTATCGAAAGAAAAGGCATCTGAGCTGAGCACATTCTCAGTACAGCCTTCTCACACCAACTCATAGGTAGGTAAAGTAAAGGAAGGTAAACCGGCACACATGAAGGTGATTCGATCGAAAAACACAAAAGACTCGTCAATTTCTCCCCTACTCACATGAACAAAACAAAAAAGTCGTATTCGTCATTGAATTTACCCTCCTATCTACATACATACATACCTATAGTCTACCTACATTTTTTACCTCCGACAACTTTAAAATTTCAATTCAAACCAAACACCAACCAAACCAGCTCTACCAGAGCAACGGAATGAAAAACATAAAATTTAAGATGAAAAAGGACTTCACATGAATTAATCCTCCAAGAGACGCACTTAACAAAACGAATTGAGTTAAGGTCCTAAAGTGGTCCCCTTGCGCCCGAAACACGTACCAAAACCCGACCGACCGACGAGCGCAGCGCCCTAAAATCCAAAATTTTTCGATATGGAATTGAATAAATGGAAAACGCGCGCGAATCGGGTTGCCCTTTAAAAAAAAGTGTCCTGGGGTTGTGTTCTTAAAAAACATCTGCTCCTGCCACCATACCATTGCTTCAGTCTTTTCAGTAGGTACCATGGACTTCATCCATAATTCCTTCACACACACTTGCATTTCAACGGAATGATGACGGATTTATTTTTCCAAAAATTCTGAATGGTCCTTTCTGTTATTATTATTTCGTCTAAAATCTCTTTAGGTACACGAGGGACGGACATTTTTGTGTTTTTACCTTAGGGTTCTCTATGTGAATGTGAAATAAAAATTTTGTTCGACTTGGCCCATTCCACCCTGGTTTTCTGTTTCTCAGCTGATTAAATCAAAGCTCATCCTTTTTGGGTCGTTGTTTTGAATCTGATCTGCGTACGTTTACATTACAAACTCTCTTGCCAACCCTCGGACTACTAACGGTGTTAGTTCTGAAATAACAAATACCTAAAATTGGTTCTAGGGGAATCTAAAATCTCATCCTATTGTAAAATTCTGTCATAGGGTGAATGGAAACGAACGTATGTATACATGAGTATATATGTGTCGCTATGCCCATGCACTAAATTATACCTACTCATATTATTATGTCCTTGAAATGTATTGCGAAAACAAAGTGCAAATAAGGGAAATGCAAAATTTGTGTAACGAACAAAAGTGGCAAACCTATAGCTGAGATACAAAGTGAAATAATTGTTTTGAAGGACCTTTATAAATCACTTCTGAAATGAACGAACATATAAGACTGGTTGCATCTACTTAAATAATAAATTACAATAAATTAAGGAAAGGGGTTTCAGTATTTGTTGCATGTTTAGTTTTTATAGCAGTCCTACATTCTTATATAATACCTATACCTACTATATAACCCGAGCAGAACTAATCCAGCTCAATGAACCAGTTTAAGAAAATGCACACGTGCAGGGGTGAATTTTTGTTCATTTGTATTTATTGCGGAAAATTTTTAATCCAGACCATGATAAGGGAGTAACAGCTTAGATAAATAAATAAAAAAAATTGGGTGGCGCAACAGCTCATGGAGAACCAGTGCCTAGTGACTTACAACTCACAACCATTCCTGTGTGCGTGTTTGTTGGCAGGAATGGAGGGGACCTACAGTTTTTTGTCGAGTCCGAACGGATAGATGAGATGCACATATTCATGACAAGTATACTCTTGAAGGGTTTGTCAGTTCCTCGCAAGAGGCATTACCTCGGATAAAACATTTCTGCTTTTAGGTGGCACGGCGAGAAATCGAATCCACACCTTCGGCCACGAGGTACTACTACAGCTTAGATAATTAGTTTGCCTTAGTTTGTTTGGGGTCTCGGTATCTACCTTTAGGAACTTTATCTACCTATAACTACTGACATGTATTGCAAACTTTTATGTTAATGATAACCACATTGCGATCGACGCAAGGCACTTCTCCAGTATCAAGGATGTCCGAACGTTCCGAGGAGCCAACTTTGACTCGGACCACTACCTCCTTGTAGCCAAGGTAATGCTACGGATATCCAGACCAACAGTCGCAACGGCTACAGTCGCAAGAAATCGTCAGGTCCTTTTCCGATCGAGTCTCTCGCACCCTCTTAAATAGTCCTATGCCACCAACTGCAAGTATCGAGAACCAGTGGAAGAATTGCCAGGAAGCCATCAGAGATGCCGCCTCTGACGTGCTGGGCCTTGCACGACCACCACAGCGAAACCCCTGGTTCGACGAAGAATGCCGACAAGTACATGCAGCCAAAAAGGCATACAAAGCGTCACTGCATAGAAGGACCAGAGCTGTTCGCGAGCTTTACAAGCAGAAGAGGGGAGAGGAACACAAGCTTCTAAGAAGGAAAGAAAGAGCATGAGAAGCGTGCGATCGAAGAAATAGAGGGATGCCATTGCAGGAATGAAGATCGGAAGTTTTACCAAAAGGTAAAGAGAACCTCCCAGGGTTACAAGGCCCGGAACGAAGAAGCCTGCAAGGATGATCAGGGGAGCATCGTAGTAAAATCGCAGTCGGTGGAGGATATGGAAAAATCATTTCTGCAAATTGTATAACAGCGATGACAAACCGAATTGCGCTACCATGCAGATTGCACCATTAAACCTGGACGACGCACGCACGTAGGCCAATGGGGAATGGAGAAGAAGATACAAAAATGAACTGTAAAAGCTGTACAGCGACACCAACCTAGCCACAAAAGTGAAAAGCCAACGACTAAGATGGCTCCTAGAGCGAATAGAAACCAATGCTCCGGCCCGGGAAGCCTTTGAATCCAACCCCGTGGGACAACGCAGTAGAGGTGGACAGCGTAAAAGGTGGCACACGCAAGTGGAAGAGGACCTCAACCAACTGGGCGTGCGAAACTGGAAACAGCTAGCTAGAAACCGAGCCGGCTGGAAGAAGCTTGTTGGTTGAGGCCCTGGTTCACCCCGGACTGTTGCGCCACCTTAAGTAAGTAAGTATGTTAATGATAATGAAGTTAGCAGGATACTTTTGGTAACAAATTAAAAAGTATCACAGTAAGTACTGTATTTCTAATTAGTGACGTAAGAAATCGTTCTTGGTTTGCGAAAAAAACACAAAATATTGTTGTTGTTGAGAAGTAATGAAATTGCTTTTTAGTTAATCAAAGAATTTTTTTGTTCTTAAATTAATTAATTAATTAATTTAAATTAATCTCTTAAACAATGTAGTGTATCTAAATACAATTTTAACTATTTTTTTTGCGTAACTAGTAAGCAAGTATAATTAGTTCTCAACAAACAGCTTTCTTCAGATCGTTTATCTTCATTTTTGGGCATGTTGCCCTGTTAAGTTCATACGGAGTTAGCAAGACACCCATTTTTTCGCAAACCAAAAACGTAATTTTTCATCATCGTGTCCTGTTTCCTGGTTGGGGCATTGAGCGCCAACAAAACGTCTCCATCCTTGACGTTCTGCAACAAGGTATTTTAACTGATGTGACCACGTCTTTCTCTGGGATTCTGCTTCTGCTATAACTGTTGATTTCCATGTTGTTCTTGGTCTATCAAACCACGCACCGTGAGCCATTGAGGATTCCATTCAAAGGACTGCTTCGGAATATCATTCGTTCAGTATGTGACCAATCCATTGCCAATTACACTTTCTTTTGTCGACGTCCAGCTGGTCTTGACTTATCTTTGTCACAATTTCTCTTTTGATATAAATTGTGGCCAGTGAATCTTTAGAATATGGTGTAGACAGCTATTCACAAAAGCCTGCAATTTCCTCGAGATGGTGGTCACGACATTCCAGGTTTTGCCAAGCATATAACAGCATGGATTTGACATTGGGTTCGAAGAATCTGAACTTAGTGCGTAAGGAGATTTGACTGATTTCCAATTTAGGGACAGACACAGAGTATTGAAGGCAACACGAGCTTTATTAATTCTGCTTGCAAAGTTCGTTAAACTATTCGACTCATCTTCATCTCGCGTCTCCTGTAGAACTATTCGACTCATCTTCATCTCGCGTCTCCTGTAGAATAATGCTGCTGTGTGGAGCGGTCTGTGAGAATTATTGTTGTCTTGTTGCTAAGTCTACTCAACTATCCCTTCACTTGCAGTGTTGGGCACATCCCGTTCAGTCCATCACTGATGTTATTGTCTAGCCATCGGCAGAGTCTTAATGGCTAAGACTTTCAAGCCATTGCCTCCATTAAATGCCCTGTCTCTCGGTTGTACGAACGCTGGCCATATAAATAAATTTGGTGTTGCAAAAACCCAGGGGCAAGTGAATTACAACTCTCAACCATTCCAGTTCCGTGAAATAACGCCGAGCTAAATAAAGCTGAATTTCACTTTAGTAAAGCGAAATAACGCCGAATTTTATCGTTCGGCCTTATTTCGGCCAATTCGGAGTTATTTCACTTTCCAAAGCAACTTACATGTTTGATTAGTTAAAAAATTTAAAAGTTCATCTGCATATAGATTTTAAATCCAGATTCCTTAAATGCAAAAGAAACTTTACATACAACAACCTCGCTCCCACCCCAAATCCTATAGTGAGCCCGAGCAGGGGGGGTTGCAAATGTTTAAATTTCACCAACCTAATAAATCCTCTCCTTTATTTGGGTTGTGAAATTTGTTTAATTCACGAATAAACAGTGTGGTATGCAACCCCCCTGCAACCCCCCTGCTTGGGCTCGCTATAAGATTTTGGGTGGGTGCGAGTTTGGGTATATGCAAAGTTTCTTTTGCATTTATAGAATCTGGATTTAATTAAACTTTGAAATAAAATCGAATTTTGAATTTGTTTGGTTAAGCTTTATTTCTCAGCTTACATTCGGCTTTATTTCACATTGCACAGCGAAATAAGGCCGAACGTTTAAATTCGGCGTTATTTCACTTTAGAAAAGCGAAATAAAGCCGAATTTCGAAATTCGGCTTTATTTCGCTCGGCGTTATTTCACGTCACCACCATTCCTGTGTGCCTTGTGTTGGCAGAAATGGAGGTTACCTACAATTTTTTACCGAGTCCATCCGTCTTGTGCGACTATAATAAATAGACCTCGGATTTTGCATATTTACATATTTTTCATTAGATTTATACCAAACTTTGTATTTAGACGTTTTATCGTTCAAATATAACAAATTGTAATGCATATTAAAAATATGCAAAATATATGCAAAATATATGCACAAAATTATGCCAAAAATATGCAAAATATATGCAACATATGCAAAAAATATGCAAAATATGCTAAATATATGCAAACGAATTTCATCGAAAGATTTAATTCAACTTGGTTAATATTAAAGTGCGAGCAATACAGACGAATATTTTGTTGGTTTAAAAACAATCAACAAAGAGGAGAATATACCACTTTCCCTTGTCCAACGCTTTACCTTACCTTACTTTAAACTAAACCAGAGCAAAGCCTTTGTTGTTGTTACGCAAAGCAAAGTGCACCCAAAAACCGCTTTTCATTTTTATTGAAAGCTCGACTTACATATCACTGTATATTTATGACAACAACAAAGCTGTGCTTGTTGCTAAGCATAGCCAAAGTGTAGCCAAAAACAGGTGTAGCTTCTCTATTTGAAGACTCTGTCACATATTTGTTAATGTAATTTCTTATCTGTTTGATCCTTACAGTTATTTTGCGCGTTTGATTTGCGCGTTCGTTGTACTTTTCTACAGTCGTAAAATTAACACATAAGTTGAATGAAGTGTAGTGTAGTGAAATGCCAAAAATTAACAGATATAAGAAAAATTTGATAGGAAAATGGTTTAACTGCCTTTCCGAAAAGTGCTTTAAAATTGATGGAAACAATATAATTTGTACAACTTGTGACAAAAAGGTGAAATTTAAATATTCAGGCTTATGCAAACTAATTTTCAAATTTTTACGAATCTAAAAATTCGAAACATTTGTTTGCAGTAAGCCCGATTGTTAAATTAAAAGTAAGTTCTAATGTTTTTAATATTTTAGATTCCTTGCGAAAAAAAATTTCAATTGCAGCAGCATATTGCTACTTCACTTCACAGAAGGTCAAAGGCATCCAACAACAACAACGACGAAAATGCGCATACTTCTAGCAACACGTTCAGCAACTTTTCCGACAGTTCCAACAATGAATTTAAAATGGATTTATGTACAGCGTTGGTTGCGGGAAATATACCATGGAATGTGCTTAGCATTGCTACATTAAATAAGTTTTTAAAAAAATACACAGGGCAACTAATTCCAGATGAAAGTACTCTCAGAAAGAGCTACTTGGATAAATGCTACCAACAATCAATCCAAAAAATTCGCGACAGTATCAAAGACGAAAGCGTTTGGATATCAGTGGATGAAACAACGGACAAACAAGGGCGATATGTCGCGAATTTGATTGTTGGAACATTGAGCGAAAATGAATCTTCATGCTCATTTTTAATGTCGTGTAAACAGTTGGATGAAGTAAATAATGCAACTATTTCTCGATTTGTGAACGACAGCATTCGCATATTGTGGCCACACGGGAATGAGTCAAAAGTTTTGTTGCTTTTAACGGATCCTGCGGCATATATGATCAAAGCTGGCAAAAATTTAAAAGTTTTTTATCCGAATCTAATACACAAAACTTGTTTGGCACACGGTTTAAAATATTATTTTAGTAAAGAAAAAAATTCTAAATTTGCATATTAGGTTCTTGAAACACTGAACCCAGAAGATGCTGAATCTATAAAGCTGGCAAAAGAGCTGATAAAAAATCCCCAACTATATCGAGATTTTATATATATAAAATCAAATTTCGAGAGAATTGCCGAAATCATAACTTCTTTGGAAGCGAAGGGTCTACCATTAGCAAAGTCAATGAGTTTATTTAAGGAAGCTGAAAGCATTGTCCATAGCATAACTGGTGATTTTGGAATCAATTTAAAAGAGAAATTTGAAGCTATTTTGAAAAGAAAACCAGATTTTAATATCATTTCAAAAATAAATAATATTTTAAATCTCAATGCTGAAGATTTGTCTGGGCTTGAACCCGTCACAAATGAAAATATTATTAAATATAAATTTGCTCCAATTACTTTCTGTGACGTTGAAAGAAGCTTCTCCGCTTACAAAATGGTTTTTGGAGAGAAACGTCAAAGCCTCTCAATTAATAATTTAGAGAAAATTATGGTTTTATACTGTAATACCAATTATCTTGAATAGTTTGTATGCCTATATATTGTATATATATTAAGTATCAGTTGCTCTTATTTAAATATCTGACAATAATTAATAAAACTATACCACCCTCTGAATCGTTTTTATATTATTTTTGATTTGTTTAACATAGGAAATGTTTACATGTTTTACATATGTTTTGCATATTTTGCATATTATTTGCATATTTTGCATATTTTTTGCATATTTTGCATATGTTTTGCATATTTTGCATATTTTTTGCATATTTTGCATATTTTGGTATATATCATGCATATGCATTTCATGCAAATATGCAAAAATTTTAAAATATGCATATCGTTTTCAACTCTTTTTTCAACGAAACGAACCTTGGTATCATCAGAATTTAGCTATCTTAATCCTTCAAAAATATGCAAATATGCAAAATCCGAGGTCTAATAATAAAGGAACCGCCTATACAGTTATATTGCTGACGCGGTAGATTAGCGGAATCGTCGCTCTATCCTAGATAAGCCCTTACTGTCTACATAGAGGAATGCATCGGGTGGAATAAAGCCGCTTAGAGGCAAACTCTCGTTGTATTCCTCGTTGGGGTGGAAAGCCCCAAAAACAAGGCTGTTTGTTGAATCCATCGCCCTTGTAATGTGACCTCGAATCAGCCTAAAAAAAATATCATTCTGTTTATGTTGGCGCCGTGCTTTGTATAGAAACTGGTTGGAATAATATCGTGTGTACTCCGACTTTGGTGTTCTGTGAAATCCAAGGCCGCTTGCAAGACATTGCCTCTCAAACACCCTTATCTTTTCCATTAGAGATAGGGCAACGATGAACCAACCGGGCATCCATATACAATCATCGATCGGCCGCATAAGGCCCATGTAGAAAATCACCTTCACCCTGCTGTTAAGCCGGCTGCTATGAAATAACTGTTTTTTCAGCCCTAAAGCTCTCCTAGCACTGGTCAGAGCAACATTTAGGTATAAGTCTGTCAAAATACAAATACTGATCAAACCAGATGCCAAAGGTATTTTACTACACTTTTACTCGACAGTGGATGTCTACGAGTCCCTTGAAGAATAGTTTCCGATTTTTGAAAGTTGATTTTCAACATCAACAATATCACTGAATCACATGCTGGCTCCACCTGCCATGACCCATGAACGATGCCAAGACTCTTGTCGACGACATGTCAAAGAAAACCAACTTTTGAACAAGACATGAACGCTGTTCAAAGCTTGCCATGAGATTTAACGTTTCACGTACGTGAGTTTTTTTCTAGTTTTCCTTGTATCTAGAGATAGCTGGGTATTAAAAAAATCTCCTTACTGTTATCTGGAGTCTAAAGGGCGTGTATTATTGCAAAAGATAGAAGTAGTGGTGAGAGGGAAAGAAACGACATGACATGATTTGCCCAGCGAGAAAAAATCTGCTGATTGTTGATTGGATTGTAGTTGCGATTTTGGGCATCTGTATGCCCTGTGGAGTCAGGGTGTCAGGGTCGATATCAAGCTGTAAAAGAAATCAGATGTCTTCGACTTTTAAAGCTGTTCTGTCCGCGATTAGATCGTCGGCATACGAAGTTACCTGCGTTAGATGTCCTATCAGATCGCTGCTGTAAATGACTTATTATTATGACTTCCGAATCGCCGAGTCGAACGTTCGTCTGTGACAATGTGGAATTAGCGTTTGCAACTCGCTTGAATTAAGTTCGACTTAAATGGCTAAAATTTGGAAATTTAAATGTCACTCAATAGATACCTTCAGCAAAAGTTCGCCTTTATCATCGATGTCGAACTAAAATTCTTGGTGAATTTGAACAAAATTGCAGTTTTTATTTTTGAAAAGTCGAATATTCAAATTAAGTCAAACTTTAGACTCGGCGAATCGCAAGTCATAATAGGGGCCTCATTTTTATATTAAAGGTTGTCGTTGAAGTAACATTGCCACTTTTGGATAACAAACTTTCTACCATTGATAGCATGTCATATTACATTTATATAATTGTGGCTTACTTATGCCTTATATAATCAAGCTTAGACGCGACATGAATGATATTTTTGTCCTCTGCCCACTTAGACAGAGCCCTAGTCATTACTTTATCAAATACCTTGCTTATACTCGGAAGGAGACTTATCGACCACAGATTCGCCAGATTGGAGTTGTCCTTTTACTTTTTCTTTTTTTTTTTGATAATATGGATCTATTCGGAGTGTTGTTAAATATTGTAGTAAAAATATTTACAGCTTCTTTAGGAAGATGTCGCAAAGTATAAAATCATCGACTCCTGCTGACCTCTTTCTCTTAAGTGAATCAAAGATGGGACAACACCTATAGGTACTCGACAAGGTTGTCCTTGTCATTTCACTGAAAGATCTGAAATTTGAAAAACTACTTTACGAATCTTCAATTTTAAGCATCTGATGGACTGTTCTAACTAATGCAGCTTTCTATTTTTTTAGCAAAACTATTAATGTGTACCTATTATAGAATTTATACTGCAAAATCTTTAAAATAAATACATATATGAATGCACCTATACTATGCTAGAATGTCAAATTTTTTCAATAGGTACCACCTATATGATACTAATGAAAGAAAACAAAAACACTTGAATTTTCAGATTCGAATTCAATCTTCTTCGTCCGAAGCTGCTCTAATGGCTTAGGAAATAAAAACTCAGTAGCATGTAGGTACTCCAGTTGATGGTTTTGCTGCTATCATGGTTGAGTGAATTATGGTCGCATATGGCGCGGAAAATATTTTCAATTATAATCTAGCACTCGTGTATTTCATCAAGCGTATTAAAAACGTAAGTTTTGATTTTCAGATTTATGAACAAACGCCTACATGTAGTGTACATGATGTTTTGGAGTATATACGACACGTTTTCTTGTCGATTGATTAGTAACGATGGAGTCCTTCCAACTTATATTATTATCAACAGCAAGTGTTCCACATATGGACCGAGTTTGTTTTTCTTATTCATGTAGGTGCCACATTCTCGGATTTGATACTATTTTCTTTACTTTGAAAAAAAAAAACAGGATGCACTTAACGGAGGACGCATCCTCGAAGCAACACATATTTGACACAGTTTGGAATTTGTTCAGGAATTAATAAATCACTAAAAAAAACTGTCAAATGTGTAACAGAATATGAAGATTATTATTTTGTTGGGATTTAATGAGTGTCGTTAAATATAACACCGACGCGAAGATCGCATGACCTTATATCCTTTGTCAAAGGCTTAGAAAAACTTATCTAGGTAGGTAAGGTACCTAAACCGAATTAAAATGTGTATAGACTGGAAGATTAAAGTTCTATGAGACTTTAGCTTTTATTCTATGAAACCTATGGAGGCTTTTAACAGGATCCTTGCAGGATCTAACAAAAAGAAATAGTAAACCAATAGGTCTACCTTTATTTATTTCCCTTAATTCTAAACCCACAGCCTTTCTATATGGCTAAACAAACAAAGACAATCCTACAAAGTTATTCCATAAAGTCAGCTGCCTACAATTTCAATATAGGATTGGTTATGGTTGGAGCATTGTTATTTTCTATAATGAATTTGCTTTTAAGTAAAATTCACCCTTTCATTAAATTAATCTGATCTATGTTCTGTACATAGGTACTGCTGAAAGCAAAGATTAGGGTACTTGATAAAAACTCGAGGGAGTGCTTGTACTTGGTATCCTAAATCAACAATACCTACCAATACCTACATCTGTTATACATTTATCGACTACTCCCTCATGTTAATTTATGCGCACTTAATGAATGGGTGAAGTTCTGAGGATAATAATACTAGCAGCAAGCCCAAAAAATCATTCGATCTTGCTCTCTATTGTCTAGGCCCCGAACACAAAAATATCCACATTCAAAAGTGATTGCGTCGCTCGTCATGAAAGTGATCGCTGATTTTTGATTTCTATTCCACCCCTGTAGAATGTCAGTGACATTGATCGAACAAGTTCCTGTCGTTCAAAGTGTATGTTGGTGGCAATGGTAATGTTACAGCTATTGTGTGTGCTTCATTCTAGTCAACCCTTATGTTTTTACATATTTTTATGTATGTAACTCTCTATGTGTACGGTGTACCTACTATTAAATGACGTATTAAAGTAGGGGACCCTTACTATACATTTTTAAATTCCAGACTATTATTTGCACTTTGCATGAGTCCTTTGAATGCGTCAGCAGGAGAGATTTTCTTCAAAAAGTTCCACCATAATTTAATGCAAAATAGTTTTTTTTCAAGATTTTTCTTTACAGAATTGTTTGTATTAAGAGTTTTATACACAACAAAGGGTTGAGTCTTGAGTGTGTGTTATTATTTGTCAAATTTATTTCCCTTAAAGAGCTTACTTATGAAAAAACTATATACAAAAACCTGTCCTATTGATCTTGATGACTGCGGCTGACATATGCCAGAATTGCTCCACCCAGAATGAGCTAAAAATTAAGAGAGTTATGTTTTTGAAAAGTATGAAATTTAAAACCCTTAATTTTCGTCTTTTATACAATAACTCTTTTTTTTCAAAAATAACAAAGAAGTGAAGTTTTCTTCGTTTTTATAACAAAATGTAAATGATTGTTGATAGCACGTTGGTGTTGTTCTTGTTTCAATAAAAATTAACCTTAAATGTATTATGGACTCTTGACTGTTTCACTCGAATATCTACACGACTTATGTTCAAGAAGCTTAGATTTTTTTAAATTATATGTTTATGTTACTGTTACTAAATAAATAAATAAATAAATTGGGTGGCGCAACAGCTCGTGGGGAACCAGGGCCTAGTGACTAACAACTCTCACTACTCTCAGCCATTCCTCCATGCGTGTTGTTGGCAGAAATGGAGTGGACCTACAGTTTTTTGCCGAGTCCGAACGGCTAAATGAGCAGCACTTTTTCATGACAAGTATACTCTTGGAGGATTTGTCAGTTCCTCGCAAGAGGCAGTACCTCGGATAAAATATTTCTGTTTTTGGTTGGCACGGCTGGGAATCGAACTCGAAACCCACACCTTCGGCATGACAGTCCTACGCACTAACCATCAAGCCACGAGGTACTACTATTTTTCTCTTATATCTCTATTTTTCTCTTATATCTCGAACGCAAACCAATCTTTGATGGTCTTCACTTGATTGTATATTGAACACATGAAAAAGTTTTCGAAGATCGAGAACCGGCGATGTTTTAATAAAAAACTAACATTGGGCATCTAGCTTCCGAGGGCAACAATGGGAAGTTACTATTGTGGGTCGCACCCAGCTCTTTTTGCTTTTGGTGTCGTTATAATAAAAGCATTAAAAAATAAATTACAATCCAGGCAGTTTGCACCAGAAGTTTTATCTCTTCCAAAAAGTTGCTTTTGTTTTGGCCAGCACTGTTATAAGTGAGTATAAAGTTCTATTTGACTGCTTTCCTGATTGTTTATTTATAAGAACACGCAGTTTCAAAAAGTTGTCAAAAAATCACAAGCGAATCCGACAGTGAATTTTTAGTTTCCGAAAATATAAAAATAAATTTCTATTTGCCAAAGCAGAAACAACTGGATATGGATAGAAATACAAAATAAGCGCATTTTATTATCCACAAACTTTGTTGTTTTTAGTAAGTGCACTCCACCAAATTTCGCTTTGTCGGAATTTTTATCGAAGTGAAAGTCTAATTTTCCCTGCGCTCCAACCTTATTTATTTAAGAAATGGTATCTATGTTCAAAGGATTGAAAATTTTGCATGTACATACATAGTAGATATTGGTATATTTTTACTTGCGATATAGGTACATAGGTACAATAAGGCATGTTTTGGATTCGTGCAAAAAAGTCGGTGGCACAATTCTATCTGTCTGTCTGTCTGTTCGTCTACAGCCTAAACGGATGGATCGATTTTCTTAAAACTTGGTTCATAGTGGTTTTTGGTGATTATGCCGACACGTTTTTTCATATTTTTTAGAATTAAAAATAACGGTACCTGCCATACAATTTTTTTTTAGCGATTTTACTAAATCGTATATTTCTCAAAAACGGCTCGACAACTTTTCTTAAACAAGAGGCTTCCTTTGGGTGGAAATCCATTTTTCAAAAAATGGTTATTAATGGTACCTCCTAAGGAATCATTTTTTTAATTTTCGATTTTCTTCAAAATGGTTTGACTGATTTCAATAATTTTTTTTTACAAAAGTTTTCAAAAAATATAAATACTTTTGTGTGCTAAAATTGAAAAAAAAATATATTTTTTGGATTTTTAAAAAATGTTTCAAAATTTATTTTTCAAAATCAAATGTTTCGAAAACGACATGATCGATTTTTTTTTAAACTCGATATTTAAGAGTTTTTTAGTACTGTCTAAAATACTTTTAGAAAAAATTTATATTTATGAAAAAATAGTGGTGCCTTTCATACAAAAATAAAAAAACAGTTAGTAAAAATACTTTTTTCTCAAAAACAGCTACTACGATTTTGATTGAACTTTTTCTGTATACTAAAACTTGCACGACCTACTATCAAAAATTATAAAATTTTGCACTTTGCAACTATTAATAGTACCTGTCATAGAAGGTCTTTTTTTATTTTGAATTTTCTCATTGTTGGCTAAACGGATTTAAATAAATTTGTTTAGATATATACAAATTTCAGATAAGATTAAATAATATTGCATATCAAAATTTTCAAAAAAAAGTTTTTGAATTTTTACAAAAAACAAATTAATATATATTTTAGATTTGCATTCCTTGCCTTTAAAAATGTTTAAAGAATTTTATATTTAAGAACTTATTTATTTTTAAACAGCTCCAACGATTTTAAACTTTTTTTCGGGCTGGGGTCAAAATACTGTATGGGTCATAATACTGTATTTAAAATACTATATCTCAAAATACTGTATTTCAAAATACTGTATGTACAAAATACTGTATGATCAAAATACTGTAAGTCAAAATTCTGGTTGGTCAAAATTCTGCATTTCAAAATTCTGTTTCTCAAAATTCTTTTTACATTATCAAAACGATTTTTATTTTTCAGTCTATTTACAGCATTTTCAAATACAGAATTTTGAAAACAGAATACTTTTTTTTTAAGAATATATAGTAATAATTGTTCGTAAGCATAAAATTCCGACTAACATTTATTAAAACAAAAAGAAAATAAATGCTATCTTGTTCTTATTTTCTCTCTCTCATTTTTTTCTTCTTAATTTTTTGTATCTCTCTCACATTTTTACATGAATTGTTTTGATCATAATCAACAATTCCATAAACAATTGCAAAAGCGCAAGTGGAAAGAGTTATAAATGGTGAACATATTCGTAAAAAGAAGAAAACTGTTTATAAAAATAAAAAAATTGCACATGTAATGAGAAAGATTAATAATTTAATGGTTACTTGAAAAGAATAGCAAAAAATCTAGGTTTATATACAAATTTTGCTTATAATCGTAAGTTAATTCCTTTGGTTATCATTATCATTAATGTACAAGAAATTTTGTGATTTTGATTTGTTTTGTTGTAATTTTTCGTTACTTTGTTTTTGTTAATGCATTTCTGCATACAATACATATATAGCTATTATCTATTTACATATTTATGACTTTTTAATGTATGTATTCTGGTTTTATGTACATTTGTTTGGATTTTCAAGAAATTATATACATATTCATAAATCGAGTTCTGCTTTTTGTTTATTTTTTTTTATAATGGAAAGTTTAAGAACGGAATTATGCAAAACTAATTTTTTTTTAGATACAGAATTTTCAGATACAGTGTTTTTTGCACATACAGCATTTTGAGATGAATAATTTTGAGATACAGTATTATGAGATACAGTATTTTGATCATACAGTATTTTGTACATACAGTATTTTGAAATACAGTATTTTGAAAAACAGAATATTAACCATACAGTATTATGACCATACAGTATCATACAGTATCATACAGAATTTTGACCATACAGGATTTTAAAATACAGCATTTCGACCCGCTCCCCTTTTTACTTGCGATTATAGGTACTATAAGGCTAGTTTTGGATTCGTGCAAAAAAAAAAATTTTGAGATAACAATCAAATATGATATTACGATGATAGAGAACACCAAAAAAGTGGGTGGCACGATTCTGTCTGTCTCTCTGTTCGTCTACAGCCTAAACGGCTCGATCGATTTTCTTCAAACTTGGTACATAGTGGTTTTTGGTGACTATGCCCACACATTTTTTTCATTTTTTTTTTAGAATCAAAAATAACGGTACCTGCTATAAAATTTTTGTTAGCAATTTTACATAATCATATTTTTCTCAAAAACGGCTGAACAACTTTTCTTAACAAAAATTTGATGAATTTATTTTAGTAAAGGCTTTCTTTGGGTGGAAAACCATTTTTCAAAAATGGTTATTAATGGTACCTCCCAAAGAACCATTTTTTTGATTTTTGATTTTCTTCAAAATGGTACGACCGATTTCAATTATTTTTTTACACAGAAGCTTCCAAAAAATATAAATAGTTTTGTCTACCAAAATTTTTGAAAAAATGTTTATTGGATTTTTAAAAAATGTTTCAAATTTTTTTTTTGAAATTCAAATATTTCGAAAACAACATGTATCGATATTTAAGACTATTTTAGTACTTTCTAAAATATTTTTGGAAAAAATTTTACATTTATGAAAAAATAACGGTACCTTCCATACAAAAGTTAAAAAACCGCAAAGGAAAATATTTTTTTGCTTTAAAACGACTCCTACGATTTTGATTAAACTTTTATATATACTAAAATTAGTACGATCTACCACCAAAAATTATAAAATTTTACACTTAGCAACTATTAATAGTACCTGTCATAGAACGTATTTTTTTATTTTGAATTTTCTCGTTATCGGCTTAACGGATTTAGATGAATTTCTTATATACAAATTTCAGATAAAATCAAATAATATTGCATATCAAAATTTTCAAAAAAAAAGTTTTTGTATTTTTAAAAAAAGTTTCAAATTTTTTTTTGAAAATTCGATATATCAAAAACGGGTTGACAATTTTTTTTTCAAATTTTGTTTCATAAATATATACTTTAGATTTGCATACCAAAGTTTGTTCTAAGAAATGTTTTAAGAATTTTATATATAAAAAGTTATTTATTTTAAAAACCGCTCCAAGGATTTAAAATTTTTTTTCCCATACAATCATATTCAATCAAGAATTAAGATGGCATTCTTTTTTTCCACATCAAACTGTCAAAAGAGTTATTTTATCCAATTTAAATGTCGTATTTCATACTTTCTCTTTATTCTCTCATAATTTCCATGTTTTTATATACAATATTCTTAAGCCCACAGTGTCTTGAACATAAGAGCAAGTACGTGCGACCCAGTCGTGCATTTTATTTTTTCCATACAATCATATTCAATGAAGAATTAAGAAAGCATTTTCTTAACCTCAAACTGTCAAAGGAGTTGTTTTAGCAAATTAAAATATCGTATTTCATGCTTCTCTCCATTATTCTCTCATAATTTCCATGTTTTTATAAACAATTTTCTTAGACCTGCAGTGTCTGGAACATAAGAGCAAGTACGTGCGACCAGTCGTGCATTTTTTTTAATTAGCTAATCGAATTTTTAGTCCCTGATTTCAAACCAAGGGCGTTTGCAAGGGGGCAGGGGAGTGCTTGCTTCTAAGAAAGTAAAAAAATTTTAATTTGGCATCTTTGAATTTGATTTCTATTATATGTAATACTGCCGTGTTCAGAAGAAAAAACGTATCTACATTTTTGGCTGCTTTGATTCAAGCCAGTTTTGACAACTTATTTATTATTTTATTGATACAAAATAAAATTGCTATATCTTGACTTTAAATAGGTTAAAAATGCTTGAGAAAAATGTCGTGTGTACAAAGAACCTTGCTGTTTTTAAGAAAACATGCACGTATCTGTTTTTTTTAAGAAAAAAAGGACGTTACCACCATACTACCACTTGAAGATCTGGCAAATAACCTTAGAAAGTAAATTATTCGCTGGTATATATACATTATGTCTGGAAATTCCAGAAATATATGTAGATGAGGGTGGTCGTTAAAAAAATTGGATAGACCTAAATCGGCTCTAAATGAGGAAAAAAAAAGAACAAAATAGTTAATAAACAACGGCAATACTTACAATAATGTTTTATAGCTTTTTGGAAAGCCAGAAGTCCACCTATATTTTCAAATAAAGTTCTTTGAATAAACAAATTCAGAAAAAGCTGTTTTCAAACTTAAAATTTTGAATAAAAAGAATAAGTTTTCTTCAAAATGTTGAGTTTGAAACAATTTTTTGCCAAATCTGCTCATCAAAAAAATTTTATTTGAAAACAAACCGTAAGAAGGGGCTTCTTGCTTTCCAAAAAATTTCAAAACATTATCGCAGGTGTTGGCGTTGGTTTCTTATTAATTTTTTTCTATTTTATGCAATTATTTTATTAAATTACCCCTTCCGTCCAATTTTGGGGGAGATATTACCCTCCTCCGGTAGGATTTTTTTCTTATCTACTTCCTACTTACAGACTCTGATTTTTTTTGCCAGATTTTACGCGAATTTCCTAGTATGCAAAAAAAGATATTTAAGGGATGAAAATGAAACTCTTAAAAAAAAAGAGAGAATTTTTTTTTCCAAATATAAAGACTCCAAAAAACCCATATTACGACCACCCTAATGCAGATACTTTTTTTCTACTTAGCACGGCAGTATTAAAATAGAAATTTAGTTTTTGAAATTTTGAATGAAACTGACCCCCCCCCCCCCCCCCCTGGATAATATTCCTGAATATCAGTCGCTGGCAATCTCTTAACGACTTGAATTATGCTCTCATTTAAGTTTAATCATGAGCTCGAATAATTTATTGAAAAGCATATAATTAAAGCTAACCCTTAAGCAAAGAAGGTTTAGCAGTACTGGTAGAAAGGTCGGTAAACTATTCCTTATTCAGTTTCAAATAAAATTTTACTCTTTTTTTGCTTTTATTTTCATTAAATACAGTACAAACTCGATTTACGCAACTAATAGAAATTGGGCGAGTTGCAATAACCGAGGTTGTTGCACTTACCGGGTTGTATTTTTTTTTGATACAAGTTTAGTTGAAATAGCTTCTTTTCTTATAGATAGCGACAATGTTATGAAAAAACTTTTATTGAAACCAAAACAAACAATTATTTTTGAACATATTTTTATTATATACATACGAAAACGAAATGTTCGAAATTTGTAAAAACATGAATAAACCCAAGAAGTTGCTCAAATCGAGGTAGCATTTTTGAAAAGTTGCACTTATAGAGTCACGACGTGCTACAAATTTAGTTGCGAAAATCGAGGAGTTGCACGAATCGAGGGTTGCGTAAATCGAGCTCATACTGTATAGGAAAGGAATAAAGGTAGAATCATATACATACTTATATATCTACAGAAGATATTATGAAAGCGCTGAGGATGATAAATGATTTTTTTAGGTGATCGAGTTTCTGCACCCTTTTCAAGTAAGATAAGTTTTGTTAAATGTTGCACAACATGTACCTATGTACCTACCTACCTACCTAGAATACCTACATATTCCGGTTTATAAATTGAAAACAAAAATAAACATGGATAGTATAGGTTCCTATGTACCGACTTATAATTGATACAAAAAATTCCTAGGATATAATATATGAACTTTTTTAGGTAGATAACTAAACTAGGTAGGTACCTACTTATATTTAAAAATTAAGGTATCTTTATGTAATTTTCTATGTATGTATGCATTAATTTGATCTACTTAAAAAACGGATCCATAGACATAAGTATTGTCCTCCAAGCATTATTCCATATCCAGACTTAAAGTCACAAAAAAATACTTCCTATATTTCGTTCGTTTTTCATAGGGTATTGCTTTATTTGTTTTTTACACACACAGTAAACAATGTTTTTTATTTGGCATTTGGAGGTGGAACTTTTAAAATAGTTCACCTACCTATTTCATTGATAACCATAATTTTAAAAGTCTTAAGAAGGGTTTACATAATTGTATACATTTACTGACGCAAAAACCTGCGAGAAAGTAGAAGTCTTTTATTTATTTTTGTTTTTATTGCGAAGTTTTCAACGAATTGTGTTTTGTTGATCGTGATCAAATAACAAAATGTGTACAAAATGCAAGAAAAAATTACTAAATTAAAGAAAAATTGCAACAAATCTGTGAACAATTCATGTATTTATATAACTGGCGCCCGAGCGAGTGATCCATATGCTAACAAAAAAACAAATTCTACAGGAGAAAATTTCAAAGAACTGATTTTCTTTAAAAATATTTCCAATTCAATCTTTAAAAATATAATAAATGTTAGAACCAAAATTTTCTGGTGTGATTCTTAGCGAATCATATAATGGCCTATTTGATTACGGTCAGAATGATAATTCTTGTTCTGAAAAAATATTTTAGCTTTTGCCATAAATTTGAACGAAAAACGATATTTTTAAGATAAAATGTAATTCCGGAATGGATTTGTATTTTTTTAAATAATTTACATGCCTAACATTATTATATATGTATGTACGTTTCCAAAAACGGTAATCACTCCAATTTCAGATGCACTATCAAGTTCAGATATTATTTCTTTAACCATTCCACACGAATATCGAATCCTTTCTATGGTTCTGTTGTTCTTTCCCATTTTAAATCCAATGTGCATGGGCATCGCCTGAAATTTCTTTACTCATACATAGGTACATATCTACATTATAAAACAGAAATTGTTGAACAGTTTGATCCTTGTGTTTCTTTGCCTTCTTATACCAAACATACGATCTCATACCCTACTCACCCTGAAAGAGCCGTTGATCTTTACCAACAAGAATAAAAACAAAAATATAAATGAAATTCAGTCAACCCCTACTTTCATCTGAATATGTGTGCGATCAGATGTTAGATTTCCCACCGCAAGGGCGCAACGGCAACAGGAACAGCAATCATATCAAACCAATACATCAGCACAAGCCTGAGAATAACACAAGAAAAAAACCGTTTCATTTTGACAATGGGGTGGTGGTTGGCTGAGCCCAAACAACCATGAACTTCATTGCTTCTCAGCTAAGTCCACACAATGAGATAGGGGATGAATATACATATGTAGGTATGTGTATTATATGTCCTTTATGCCTTTCACGCACGTCTGTTGCCCTTCGCGCCGCTACACTGTTGTTGTCCTTTGGTATATAATTCGTTATATCAAGACTATGTGTGTGTGTGTGTTTTTGAACGTTAACTGCACCTTTGTCAGTTTATTGCTTGTTGTTTTTTGTGTCTGTTTCTCCACATTACCGCTCGTCGCCCCATGAAACATTGCAGTCAAAGATATCGGGCGGCACGCGACACAGATATCTAGCAGCTGTCCTTCAGACAGGACATAAAATTAGATAGTAAAAGAATTTCCCAATCGACAGCGGGACGGTATTCGGTTAAGTTGTTGTGTATTTTTATTCAAACTTCTCTTTAACTCGCAGTTTATTGAATTTTTTTAAATTGAAGAAAAAAAAGTTAAAGCAGTGACGATAATATTTTTGTAAACAATCCCTTGGACTTTAAGGGCAATGGCCACTATTGGCATTATGTCTTACGGTATGCCGCCAAATTTAAAATTGAAAAATACCTTTAATAAAATCACAATAACCACAAACAATAACGCCGGGATTTTGAGTGATAGTTCTAGCAATAAACTTGTGATCAATAGCAATTCGATTGTGAAGAAAATCAAAGATTTTGGAATGATTGGTAGTGTGAATAACAGTGGTGTCGTTATTATGAGAAAAAAACAAAAGCTCATTCCGTTGAATGAGTCGAATAATTGTGAAAATGTAATTCCACAGCGTGAAAGTGGAAAACAACCTCCTGCGAAGAAAATGAAAATTGCTACAAAATGTGTGGAGCCAAAGATGGGAAAATTGACCAGTGGCTGCGATTCGCCTGCGGGAACTCCAGGACGTAAAGGATTACCGGCCCCACAGGCTGTGGCCCGCCGCAACGCCCGTGAACGAAATCGCGTTAAGCAGGTAAATAATGGATTTGCTGCGCTCCGTCAACATATTCCAGAAGAGATTGCTAAAGTTTTTGAACCAGTAGGCGGTGCAGTCACTAAAGGAGCAGCGAAGAAACTAAGTAAAGTCGAAACCCTGCGGATGGCTGTGGAATACATTCGGGGCTTAGAGAAACTTCTGGGCTATGAAATACCTCCTGTATCACCACTTTCTGCCGATGACGGATGCTATACCGTGATAAAGGATGAATACGGACCCAACTCTCCAATGAATGACAATTTTGACAGCTATGATGATAGCAATGGTGCAGCTGATCAGGACCAAGATCAGGATCAAGATTTCTCCGAAATCGCCGATAGTTTGCCCAACATTACCACTCTAAATGGATTGCAGTACATTCGGATTCCCGGAACGAATACCTATCAGTTGCTGACCCCCGATATCTTCGGCAACGAAGAAAACTTCGTTCCCCTAATCGGTACTAATTGTTATCCCATTAATGATGACCTAACGAGTGAGGACATTCAGGTTTCCATGTTGGCTGGAGTCGCACCTGCATCGACCCCATCCGAAATGACGGCACCTATCTCAACGTCTTCGTCGACGTGCTCGCCCCTATCACCATCATCGAATGTGTTGTCACCTGCGGCCGGTGGCGTTATACTACAACAAACTATGTCGCGTGCCACCAACGACCTCTGCATGATGCCTCCCCAATATCAGACGATGCACGATGCCCCCCACAATCATCATCATCAGCAGCATGATAATCGCTTGACGGCACACGTTAAGATAGAACCTTCAGATATCGTTTACCAACAACACTTGCTGGGAAATTTGTCACCCCATCACTTGGAGAACGGCGGCCAAGGTAATTACATTAACATTTCGTCTTCGCCAGGTGAAAATAGTAGTGAGGAGCACAGTTTGTACGATAATGTGCTCTACTTGAAGAAGGAATTTAGCGATGTCGTCCTAGATACATCTACAGCTGCACTCTCTGATGAAAGTATGATGGATGCCATTGACTGGTGGGAGGCCAATACTCCCAAATCAGATGGTGGACATATTATGTAGAACAAAGATATAAGAATCATAAGATTTTGACTGCATTTAAATGTTAGGTGAATATTTATTTTTGAGAAAAAAAAAAAAAACAATTATTGTTGAGGAATATATAAATTAAGTTAAATTGAAATTATGAAGTTATTTTCTTTACTATTATGAATACTAAAAACGCTTAAATTATTAAATTTTATTATTAAAATTAAGAAAATATCTTAAATTGAGTAAATGTATATATGGAAAAAAAAACACAATGAAGTTATAAGCAAAACAAACCGAAGACAATTATTTATTAAGATTTAAAAAAGAATTTAAATTAAAATAAACTTATATTTTTAATTTTATCTTTTATTTATGATTTATGTACATGTTTCTTCCAGTGAATAAAAGAAGTTTATTTAAAAAGTTTTGTGAGATTAATTATTATTAAATGTGTTAATTTTTGTGGATTTTCAGATATTATTGAGATCAAGAAAGATGTAAATAATAATTGAAAAATGCATTTTTAGTGATTATCTTAACATGAATTTAAAGTTAATTTTAAAGGTTATTTGTGAACCTAGACCATTTTGTTTCTTGGTCCTTATTACAGATGAAATTTTCGATCAAGTTTCATAAATGGACTATTAGACATTTTCAAAGAGTTTTTGGATTTTTCTTCTGTTGTACTAAAATATAAATTAAAAATTATATTTCAATGACACCAGCAATAAACCCATTTTAGTTTACTTTCTCATATCATAGCGATGTAAACCAATTCTGATCAAACTTCTATGAAAAAGCTCTTAGAAAGCCTATTAAAAATTGTATACCTACTTACCAACATTTTCAAACTAATATTTTTTGAATTTTTAAAAACTCAATAAATGCAAGGTATTTGCAAACGGATAGATCGTGTATGTTGGTTCGAAACAAACAAAAAATTGGCGTTTGTTTTGAAAAAAAATTATTTTAATGTAATAAATAACAATTGATAACAGTTTTGAATACCTACTCAAAGTTAAAACAAAAGTAGTAGAAATAAAATAACATTTAGAAAATTAGGGCCTTATTGCGAGAGTCTATTCAAAATAGACTTTAAGTGAAAGTCGATTATCGGTTTGTCGAAAAAATAAAAACCAAAAACAGAAAAATTAAAAATGTATTATGTACTTATTTTCTTTCTTTTTATCGAAAACTGCAAGTTTTTTCGGTAGGTGGCAGAACTCAGTTTGTTCAAAACAGCACAACTTTCATTTTCACAAAATTGCAAAACTTCAAAAAAATTCAACCGTAAAATTTGAAAATACATATTGCGATTTTTTTAATATTTACTGCACAAGGCAGCACTAGTTGATCATAATACAGCAAAACCATTCTTTTTGTCATAGAAAATGGCGGTGCTAACTTCACACTTAGAAAAAATAGGTACCGTTTAAAAACCATACCTTGGTACGATTTGAGCACATTACAGCACAATCCTTTTTTTTGAAAATTGAAAATGGCGCTGCTAACTTCACGCACATAAGAAAACCCCGTTATTATATTCCAAAGTTATTGGCTCGGCCAATGTAGTGGTTGGACTGAACTTCAAAAAGAAAATTAGGCAATGGAGTTGACTAACAAAATTAGTTGCTTTATAACCTTTATACGTCCCAAATAGAATTCGTTGTAAAATGTTACCGCGCAGTGATGGCACATCAGCACTTGAATGACACAGTCAAAGTGTACTTATGAACACAAAACTCGATTTGTTACCTTTTTATCACTTAGTTGATACCAAATGGGGAATACACAATTGTGCCAACGATAACACTATTATGACCTACGCAAGAGAATAAACTCGTTTGGTCGTTGTTACCTATTTGTGACTATCATAGTATGGTATAATATAACCGAAACTTATTAAAATTGAGTACCTGAGTTTTAAGGAAATGTGTATGTTTACGTCCATTTGATGCAGTGAAGTAAGTATGCAGTAAAATATTTCATATGTATCAGACATATACACACATGCATTACAACCGCAAAAAATGGAAAAAAGAATTTAGAATTGATAAGAAGTATGTAAAATATTTAACAAGTTTGACTTCAAAATTACGGGAATTATAGTGCCCTTAAAATCAAAACGGAGATCATTTTTATCATAAATATTAGACACTTTTGGAACAAAAAATGTACGTGCTCAAGAAATAATGAATATTAACACAATATTCAAAATGTTTAAGATGTAAAATACTCAAATTATATCGAAATGGAAAGCTATATTTCTAAGATCCAATATGGCGATAAGCTCGTGTGCCGAAAACTACACATTATAATGTTTTATTTCCGACTTGCAACCTAACAGATACTCATGACACGAACGCCATGACAAAAAAAAACAAACTGACCTAGAACCGCCATAGACCATAGACGGTGCTTTAAGGTACCTGATGCCCCATGTTGAAATATTTTCCAGGAAAGTACGAATATGTGTAAAGTTTCCGTATTTTGGACTGAACGAATTCTATATATAAAAAATGTTACTGCCACTTTTTTCTAGGTATATTTTTCACTTTTTTCTATTTTTCTATTGGACCATCACGTACATCAGATTTCTTATGAAAGTGGTTTTATTTCAGTATATCGTCGGCTTAGAGTGTAAACCTACTAACTCCATAAATGGAAATTTTACAGGAGAAAGAAAAAACTTCGCAAAAACTTTTATCGTCGCGAGAAAATAAAATCCAAAACATGGATTGTGTGTTAGTTGGTACTCTTCCTTTCTAAACACAAAACTACTCAAGCAGGATCTTAGTTTTGTACTTATTTGCATCTTTGTAAGTTAGCCGGTTTTCTTTTTTTGGTAATGTAAAAAAATAATGGACTTAGCCGTTTTTCCAGAACAATCAAAAATAGAGTAGGATTTTTGCTAATCGATAGCTTTATTGAGTATAAATAATGTTAAAATAAAATATAAAGCATTCGAAAATTAAATTAACCAAATCGCAAATAGGTTTAACCTACACACAAATAAGTTTCACCCAAGTGCAAATAGATTTAACCCAAATAAAGGGTCCGCCAAATAACCTTTTTTTTTTTTGAAAATGCTACTACTACATGGAGTGTAGCTTCGGCTGTGTGGCACGTAGCGCCGTCCTGTTGAAACCAAATGTTGTCAATATCCTCCTCTTCAATTTTTGTGAACAAAAATTTGTTCAACATTGTCCGATAACGATCGCCATTGACTGTAACGGCCACTCGAAGAAAAATGGTCCAATTATGCCTCTGGACCAAAATCCGCACCAAACAGTGACTCGTTTTGGGTGTATCGGCTTTTCAATGTATGCGTGCGGGTTTTCTGTGCCCCAAATGCGACAATTTTGCTTGTTTACATACCCGCCAAGATCAAAATGAGCTTCATCTGAAAAGATGATTTTTTTGGCAAAATCGGCATCTTCTCTAAGTCGATCGCAGGCCGACTTAGCGAAGCAGCCATTTGAATGAAATTATTTTCCTTTACTAACCGGAAAGATTGTACTTTCAAATAAAAAAAGAAATTTGAGAAAATATTCAGTAGTTTTTTCTTATAGCATTTTCAAAAAAAAAAAAAGTTATTTGGCGGACCCTTTAGAACTAACCCCATTCGATTTAAGCAAAACGCAAATATAGTTAAACTATACGCAAATAATTTAAACAATTTACAAATAATTTTAACAAAAACGTAAATTGAATTAATCTAACCTTGAATTATTGATCCAGTTGTACTTTTTGGACCTAATGGATTTTGGAATTATCCATAATTGTTAGAAAGCTATTATTAGGGGATTTGCCTTTTATATGTTCGGTAAGTTCTTGGAAAAACACGCAGAACTAGTGAAATTTAAAATACTGTTATAAGCCTTCCATTTCTTCACCACACAGCTGGAACAATAAGTTGAGTCTGGGTTAATCCAATTTGCGTCTTGCTTAAAATGATTTGTTAATAGCTTAAATTATTTGCGTATAGTTTTGTTTAAATCGAATTGCGATTGGGTTAGTTCAATTTGCGTTTGGGTTAAATCTATTTGCGCTTGGGTGAAACTTATTTGAGTTTAGGTTAAACCTATTTGCGATTTTGTTAATTTAGTTTACGAATGCTATATATAGGGGTTCATTTCAAAAGGTAGTGTTTTCGCTAACACAAAGGTTCATTGGTAGTGTCTACCTTGAGATTTAATAAACACAATGTTAATGTACATTTCGAAACAAAGTATGTGGGTACTAACGGAGGTACTATTTTTGTACTTTTTTTTAAATTATTTTATAGAATACCTATTATGATAATAAACTGTATTATTTCTTAAAAATCAGGTTCCCCCCTCTCTGTCCTGTTATTCGAATATTATATGGTATTTTTAATTGTTATGGAGTTAGCAGGTGAATTTGGATGTTATGGACTTAGCTGTTTTACTCATCAAGCGTTTTGGCCAGCTAAGAAGCCGAATTTAACAAAAATAATTATGTCAGACGATGCGTCTTCGTTCGATCTTTCAAACTGCATACTTATCTCAAATTTGACAAAAATTGGATTTAGCAGGTTTACACTCTAAGCCGACGATATGCGTCTTTGAATAAATTTTAGAAAGCACACATACCTACTATTACTCATAGTGAAGGATAGTTGAGGTGAATTTAAAGTGTTTTTTTCTTCTTGACGGCATTTTAAGTTAAAAGACACTTGAATGACATCTCGATCACCAAAAAAAGTTTTCTCATTTTGTTAAATTGAGCAGTTGTTGTAAAAGGTCACAAATTAAAATGAATATGGTGTAAATAAACCGAAAGGTACTACACTAAAACTTAATGGTAACGTCTAGAAGGCACAATAGATATGCTTCATAGCGTATGACATTTGAGTAGTATAGAAGTAGATACATTTTTAGTTACGATTTGGTTTTTCTGACTTTGGATGATGGCTTATAGTAACTTTTTAGGTTACAAAGGTAACCATATTATTACCAATAAGGAAATTTGATGTTTAAAGTCACAAAGTAGTTGCAGAGTGCACAGAGTGTTTTCTTAAATTACCGCAACTCTATTTGCTCAAAATATTAACGTATTATCCGAAATTGTGACCATAATTTTGTATGAATTTTCAGAGAAGTTACAAATTTCTACTTGGGGTCTAAATTTTGTTGATATTCCTCTACTACTACAAGAGCTACTTGTTTTTGTGAATTTGCATTTATGAGTTTCAGTGAGTCCTATATGGTGTGGTTTTCGGCTTTATTGCTGTAAATTGTGTTTAATTTCATGGTGGGGCTAGTTGTAACATTTTTCGGGAGTAAATTGTAAGTAACACATACAAACTTAATTTGTTTATTTAAAAAAAAACTTACTTTTGAGAACCACAATGATGGATAATGGTTTTTGTTGTTATCAATAACCATTACGAACATTACGTCGTTCATTTGTTACAAGACTGTCATAACTCAAAATTTGTCGTTTCGAGATAAATGCAATTGAAAATTTCGCTTTCGTGAAAAAAATATGAAAAATCGACTATAGTGCAACAAAAAATGCGCTCTGTAGGATTAAAATGAAGTGAAGTCGACTGAATTATTTCCGTGGCGGTCGTATGGAACCAGGGAAGTTAAAATTTAGAAGATTGGTTTTTACGTTTAATATAATTTACAAAATCTATAATTAATGAGGAAAAAAGGACTTTGTTTTATAGTGGACCCAAAATACCAAAATATATTTCATCATTGGAGAATTTGTCAATTTGTCTTCTTTTGAATTGTAAAGGTAGATTACTGTACCTACCAAACCTATTTTCTGAATGAGCTTACACCCCCCCCCCCCCCCCCCCCCCTGATCGAAATCCTGCCTATGTTCTTTTCTAGATATTTATTTTAATCGTGCATATGTATTATCTGATTCTTCCAATTGGAAGTTAATAACAATAGCCAAATTTACTGCCATATTTTTCATTGAAGACATTTCCGATTTCGTTAAAATCATTTTATAAATAAGAACATTATGTATTTGTATAAATAGTTCAAACAATGTTTCAAAATATTTCAGAATAATTTTATTTAACTTTTTTTATTCTTTTCATTTTTTCTATATATTCTCCTTATCTATGGATGTGGTATTATTACAGTAAAACTCAGGAATTTCAATGCTTGCGTAGTTTTTAGATAATATCAATGTGTGACCATTGAATAATATTAAATTCTATTTTTAATTATGTTCCCCTTTTATAAAGAGTATTTGAGAAATTAAACCTAGTTAAAATCCATTTTGCTGTTAATAGTTTTGCCTGGTCATTGCGAAACCCATCGATCTACATAATATTGAAAGTATTGAAAACTTTTTTATTTTATTTCACTTTTAAACCACATATCATTTCAAAATTCACTGGTTACAAAATCATGTGTAACGTCCAACTAGGAATGTCTTAATTATGAATCAGTTCATGAATCATGACTTCATGATTCCAAAATGGAAACACCATCACATAATATAAAGGCGAACACAAATCAACCCAAAAATCACTTTCTTAAAAAAAAAACTAGCATTCAGTCTATATACATTTATAGTGACAGAGTGAACGCTTAATTTTTTAACAAGCCCGATTAAAAAAAAAACATGTAGCTATTACTTTTTACAATCCCAGATACCTACCTGCATGTACTTTAATTATATTCAAAACTCTAAAATATTAGGTACCTCTAAGAAAGTTCCCAAGGATCAACGACGAAAAGGGAACAATATGCATAGTAGTGTGCAACTGAACGTGTACATAACTACAAATGAACAATATAATGTCTCCGTTGAATTTAATTATACATAAGTATTCAACCACATTAATATCTATGTGGAATTTAAATTAGATGCGCATTGCGCATTGGGCATGCTATGGGAATATCTACCGAATACTTTTAATAAATAAATAAATGTTTTATTCTGGTTAATTCGAGCGAACTATAATGCTACGAATCTACATACCCAGATACCTACCTTTTTTCATTTTAGCAATTTATTCAGAAAGTCCTGGATTTACAGTAACTGTATAAAACTAAGATGCTGATGAAGAGGTCCACATCCATCATCCAAAGACACGGATATGAATCTGGAAAGGTTATGTCGTCTGGAAAAACGACTTTGGGGCACATTCATAGGTGTTGTATAATCTTTTGCTAGGCAAATCTGAAGTTTATCATATTGAAACGTCATCAGGTAAACTCAAGTTTAGTCTAGCAACAGTTTAAACAACATAACATACATATGTATATGAATATGCTCCATTAAGTTTATGTAAGACATCATTGATGATTGATACAAATTTTAAAGTGTTTCGTAGACAAAACAGAGACTTGGGGCCAGTGACGTCTTTAGGCATAGGCCCGGTGGGCCAGGGCCCAGGGCCCTGCGATTTATATGGCCCCCTGGACAGCTACAGTTGGTAGATGGTCATTTTTGAAAGTAGGTATGCGAAGTTGAAATTGGATTTATCTGGCTCTAGTAAAATAAGTGATAGAGCATTATATTTTCATCCCTATCAGAAAAGACCAATTAATACTCTTAAAACCTTTTAAATTTTTCGGGAAGGGCACAAAATCCTGAATGGACAAAATTCCGAAAGCCAAAATCCCGAATGACAAAAAATACCGAAAACATTTGGGATTGAATCCCGAATTTCAATACTTTTTTAGTACTCGCATCCCATATCACGGAATCTGAGATCATTTGAGTGTTTAATTCGCCCTGCCAGACTGTTTAAAAAACCATTTTTCACTTAGAATTTTGAATTTTTTAAACGGTCCGGTAGAGCGAACTATACACTCAAATGGTCTCAGATGCTGTGATGGTATGTGATCCGAGAAGCTTATCTAGGGAGGAGTGAAAACCAATTTCGGCTAACACGATTATCCTCGAAGTTGCATTCATATTTTTTTCAATGCACTGTTTCTCGCAAGGGCTCCAGTTGTGGACTGTAAGACTTTGATTTTTTTAATAGCCTTTAATGAAGCTTTCGACGCAAATACTTCTTTTTTTGCTATCAATCACACCCAAAATCTGCTTCGGGCTCTCGGTCTATTTGCAAAAAATGGGAAGATAATGTTCTTGTTCCGTTTCCGTGTAATATCTCTTGTTCTAAAAAACGCTTAGCCTACTTGGACAGGTTGATTTTGGGATTGTGACATAAATTGTTCTCAGCATCAGCTTGCTACACACTCTTATTATGATTATCAATTATTAATTTGTCAATTGATAAACATTTATCAATTATCAATTATCAATTATTGATTTGTCAATTGATAAACATTTAAATATGGTATTTCAAAGCCACTTGTTAAAATCGAAATGGATTTTTGAAAAAAAATTTAAAAATTTTTTAGTTAGTTAAATTAAAAAAAAAATCATTGTAAAAAAATGTGCAAATCGTATTTTTTGTTTTTTTTTTTTACTTAGAAAATGTTGAGCTCGTCTGGCAAGGATTTTCAGCCGTAAAACTGGTATGACATTTTCATGTTCGAGAAGGTAAACGCTAACATGTGCACAAAGCCCGGCTTTGTAAGAGCAAGTGTGTTGATTTTGGAATTTTTTTTTAATTTTTAAAAAAATTGATGGCAGCCCTAAACCTGCGAAAAATTTGAAACTTGACTTCTATTTTTTGACTTAACTGGTCATGGCTCCCCAATACACCCAAATAAAGCGTATAATCTAACAAGCCCATCAAAATAGCCAAAAATTCCATTTATAAAGCTTTAAAAACTTGAAATCAACCTAGTTTGAACGACTATTTCTCGGTCGATTTTTATCCAAACCGTTTTTTGAATAATTCATTTTACAGAAAATTGATTAAAGACAAAATTATTAATATCTGTCTTACTTGAAAATTGTATAAAAATACAATTTTGAGTGATTTCGAATTTTAATTCAAATTTGTATTACCTTAAATTTGTTTCTTTTTAATTGTTTGTATAGTTAATCATTGTATATCCAAAAAAGTTTAGATATCAGGTGTACTTCCGGACTTGAGTAGACATACAAAAAAATCTCCACCTTCCTAGAGTCTGTTTCAGCTCTTTTCTGGTAGTCCTGGTGGTAATGAAGATTCTATTAAAATTTCATCACCAGATTCTACCCGTTTTGGGATAGTGAATAAAAATTCAATTTAAGAAATAAGATAATTTCTGATTGAATATAACCAGTTCAATAAAGACGTGATTGTTTTTTACAGAAGTTGAAATGGAATTTGAAAATTCTATTACTCTTTTTCAAAAATACCTTTGAATCACTCCAATCCGCTTTTTCTTCTGTGAGAAATCGTTATTTATATTTTAGTTTTCACCTGACCGTACTTGATACATAATATCCCACTATTATGAAAAGTAAAAAATTTCCCCCTAACTCTAATCATAAAACGGATGATACCATTCCATTAAGCGGGTGCAAATACATACGAAATACCGCTTAGAGGTTATTTCTCTAAAGCCTAGGTTTGGCTCCATTGTGTGCCGTAGGGGTAAACTTAATTACCTATTTTTATTTGGCATGCTAAGACATTCGCGTAAAATTTGCCAAAAACTTCAGAGCGTAGGTAGGTTGGCAGAAGACAAGAAAAAAATTCTATTTGGAAGGAGCTAATATTTCCCCCTGATTGGAACTGAAGGGCAATTTTATAAAAAAAATTGCATATACAAAAAAAAAATACGAAAAACAACGGCAACACTTACAGTATTTTTTGATAGCTTTTTGGAAAGCCGCAAGTGCATTCTTATCGTTTATTTTCAAATTAAGTTGTTTTAATAAACAATTTCAACAAAAGCTTTTTTCAAACTTAAAATATTGATTTCAGGCTTTCCAAGGAGCTTCAAAGGAGTAGGTACTGTTAGTGTTTCCGTGTTTTTGTATTTAATTCTTGAATTTTTTGGCTATAGCATAGTTTACAGTTCCGATGCGAAAAAAAAATCAAAATTTTCAAAACGATTTTCCACTTTTCTGCGCACCTAGTTGACTAATATTCAAGGCGAAAAACGTTTGCTTTGGCCTAAACCACCCATTGAGTCATTAATTTACCCTTAATTGACAAGCTATAGGCCTAAAAATGGAAAATAATTAGTTTTGGATGCGAAAACCATTTGCATGCAAATAATGTCTTGAGGTGAATATATTTTTTTTTTCGGAAGTATAAACCGACCATCAAAAAAAAAAATATTTTATTCACCACACTTTTTTTCGCATGCAAATCAATTGCCGGTCCATTGTTTTGCATGACATTCCATGACAGCATAGCTTTTTTTTTGCATGAAACTGTAAACCAATCATGCAAGCAATTAATTTTACATTTCACCTCAATTATTTTTGACATGCGAGAATATTTGCATAGATTTTTTTTGCGCACGGGAACTGTAAACTAGGCTTATAACACGAAAAAAATAGGCGATTTAATTTCGAACTACAGCGACTTTAGGGGATGAAAACAAAAATCTGAAAAAGTTAGAGAATTTTTTTTTTCTTCATTTGGAGCTGATTTAGGCCCATCAAAATATGAAACTCACAAAAAGCCATATAACGACCACCCTAATGAGCATACATTTTAAAATAAAAAAGCAGCTTTGAAAATAGCAAATGGGGAAGAATAACTAAATGAACATAAATTTGATGCCATTTCTTGTTTTGTTTGATACGAATTTAATGGTACAAAATTAAAGAGAAATTAACTCGACTCTTACTTACTTAATTTTCCCTTGAATTAAGCGTTTTTTATTAACATAATTCCATTTTTCTCGAAATGAACTTAAAAGGATTTAAGCCGTTTTTCTCCTGGACCTTTCATATATTTACGTTAGGATTTTTTTCAGTATAGACTAAATTTTCTTTCAAAACAGATTGTATAACTTAGAGTACCTTAATGGTGTATGGAATATGGTGGCAAGCACCAACACTGAGTGTCTTTGTGTTATGCTAAATTATTTTTGTATGTAGGGTAGGTGTACTTTATGTCAGGTGGTCTAACGATGAACCGAAGGAAGACTCAGTTTTAAAGGTAAATTTAAAACTAATGACCCAAACAAAAAATGAAATTGCGTTTTTGTTTATTTTTCACATAAAACTTCAATTCAATCAATCCAAAACCAACAGGAAGAACAATAACAGAAAAAAAACCGTTAATGGCATGACAGAGCATAATAAGTGTTCTTCAGTAGCCATAAGGCACAATAGCCCAATGCTATGACATCACAGAACAGTTAATGTCCCCTTCCGTATTCAAAGGATCCAGCTATCTTATCTTCTGTTACTCTTTTCAATCAGCATAATACTCTACATTAGAGGAATATTTTTTTTTTCTTTCAAATTACAATATTCTCACCATAGGTAGGTATAGGTATATTTATTCAGAAAAAAAAAATTAAAAACGGTATACTTCGTAAGAGGACAGTTTTTGCCGATCCCCATGCATTTTAATTTTTTACTTGTTTTTGTTGTCGTTCTCGATTCTTAAAACCTCACGTGAGAATTTCTCTACAATCGTGGGAAATTCTAAGTGCATCCTCTTGTCCTATATAAGCATTATAAATAGTATAAAGCACCCTTGATAGCAGAAACAACAACACGATCAAAAAAAAAAACGTCCCACGAAAAGGACGAGCACAACACAAACTAATTTATATGAAAAATGATAATGAACTCTATGAACTTTTGTGTGTTGATATTGAAGGTTCCAGAACTGATGGTCTGAAAGGAATCTACGTTAGATACTTATATTCTACCTGGACAAGCTGAATAAGATGAGATGAGCAAAAATTTTCCAAAAACATTGTCCCAACTGAAATGAAAACGAATCTTGGGGGAAATGGTCGACCTTCTCTTGAAAGTATAATGGACCAGAAGATCCTTTTTCTTTCGCATGTATTTGTTTTTAACACGAGTTCTTTTGCAAAAAAAAAGAAAATACATACCTTGAATCAAGTCAGATTTCATCGCATGCATATATGTTCATATTTGAGATTTGTTGGTAAATGTTTTTATCTCATCTAAAAAGGTCCTGTTTTTCATCTCTTCACAAAGAACTCATTTTTCTTGCGACTATTTTCTTAGACAGCAAAAAAAGCTGATAGGAAAATGTTTTCCTTCCTTCGAAAAAAACCAACTTCCAAAATGATGATGCAAATCCATTGTCCTTACTTTGACTATTTCGACAAAAAAAAATATCTATTGTCCTTATCCCTGTATAATATGTATATGACCCTATATTCAATTTATTGAAATTCAAGAGGATTTCCATAATATGCAATATGCATGGATCGATGATGGAATGTGTTCTTGAATTATTATTGAATCGAATGCACATGCACATTGTGTCCGTTCATCTGCCGTTTCGAACGCATGCCGACCGCTCCGCTGCTACCGAATATGTATACGCAAAACTATGAAAGAATCCGTAATTATAGATTGATGTCTGATGTCGTCGTCCTTCTGTACATCTTGAGAAAATTACTTCCATTGTTGTAGTGTATTGGTGGTATAGGTATTGGCAGCGCCAGGTAAGGTAATTCGATCGATTTCTCTTGATGAAGGATCAAAGGCAGAAGAAGACACAGTTTTGGGTTGCATAACGTTATATTTATGTTCTTATCATAGTCCCGTATTATGCAAACCTAGTTTCGTTTTCTATTTATAGTAATTTCATATTTCACAATCTTTTTTTTAAAATACAGTTAGATTATTATTATATGGATCTGTAAGTTATTTAGACAGAAGATAGTCTCGTTTTACGATCCTTTTGAATCGGTTCAAATTTCGAGGGCACAGTTATAATGTATAGGTAAAGGTAATTTTAAGCACCCAATTTTGTTGGAACTACATCGAGGCCTTGAGGAAAAAATTTCAAATTCGAATACCTATGGAACCGTTATCCTGACAGTTTTTGATTAAAATGGTTTCAGAGAGACGCATATTGTTTATCAATAATGATCATCGGCAGATTTATTGACATTGTGATGGATTTGAATTTGATGAAAGGGTGCTGCCGAATTGATGAAGACACCAACATCTACATAGAGCAAAATGAAGGACGTACCGGTACCTACCGTTAAAGTCCAGGTGTTTTATAGATATTCACCTTTGTGCATGGAAGTCGCACGTGCTCTTCAAAATAATTTGAGACTTCAACGCGCCACGCCGATCTTTGGAAAATTTTAGATTTTTTTGCATTAGGACCATCAGAATCAAATCCTTCATCGAAGATATGAAGGAAATTAATCCTGGATATTGATTTTTCATTTTTGAGGGAGTGAGAACATGAGAACATGAAAGGACGGTGCCACATCCTCTCACTAAACACTGCTATCCTGGTTAAGTGCTTGGTAAGTTGGTTGGACATTACAAAAAGATTGTCATCTTCAATGAAGACTGTCATCAAAAAAGGCTTACAAGTTCTACCTACTCATGTCATTGACTTAAAAAAAATTGTATTCAAAACGAGGTTTGGAGACTAATTTCAAGAACAAGTATAGGTAGGTACTAGGTAGATATTATATGAACTGTTCACTCCAAATGCGTGGTCCACACTGATGCTTAGAAATCTCGCGCGAGATTTTAATTTGCGAGATTTTGGTTTAAGAAATGTATTTGTTGCCATGCAATTAAATTTGGCGAGATTTTGATTTACGAGACTTTAGTTTGACGGTTGCCGGATTTCGTTATTGCGATTTTGTAATTGCGAGATTCTTTATGCGAGATTATGAATGCGAGATTTCTTACCCAACTCGTCTGGAGTTTATCATATTGAAACTTCTATGAGGTAAACTCATGTTTTTTCTATCAATAGCTTAGACAACATCTAGTCAATTTAAATTCTAAGCTAACTCCGCGCTAACTCAACTCAGAAAAAAATTGAGGGCCTTTTCCACTATGGTACAATCTTTGATTTTGATAGAGAAGCTTATTGAGAACTTTGCACAGTGCAATTTCCGTTGTGGTGCCATCTGGATTAATATATAGTAGTGAAAGGCGTAAAGGCATATATCACCTATAATTTTGTGAGTTAAGTCCCCTTTCACACGAAGAAACAAGTTGCTAGAGATTTGTTGACGTTTCCTTTAAAATATCTTGAAATTTTCACACGAGGAAACAAATCTCCAGGCAATTGTTGAAATTTCCTTTGAACTCTTCTTAGCTTAGATTTGAGAGAAAATGTCAAAAAATCTCTTCAAATCCTAGACCGGGCAGATTTTATTCACCCCTCTATCCTCCTGCCCTTCTCACCATCACCATGGAATGGAACTGAAAGTTGCTAGCAACTCAGTTTTCTCGTATGAAAAGGGTCTAACTCAGAAACCAAAGAGTGCTGTTTCAATTGTAGCGTCGCACAGTGGTTCCTTTCTATGGACCAAGTGAAAATATTCTATAAAAACCAAACGAATAAACCGATGTAGTTGATATTTCACATGTAGTATTAAGGAGACAATATCTCATCATGGTACAAAAATTATGGGCCTATCTCAAAAATTAAGCATCCTTACCAACAAATAATTTGCAAGCAGAATAGGAAAAAAACGGTCTACAAGACCAATAATATGTCGTTGGAAAGGTATTCGTATGTACAACAATAAATAACTATCGAAGCTTATTTCAAATCACAGTTTGAAAAAATTTATCGCTAAGCAAGAATATGTTTTCGAGTGCATTTGAGTATAAAGCAAATGTATGCATTATGTGCAAAATTATGAAAACTGGTCTTACGAATAACGAAGATATATGTCGTTGAAAAGGTATTTTTACATCTTGCAATAGCTGTTATAACTGGTCAGCTCATATAACTATTTGAAGAAAAATATTCGCACCCTAGTACCTAATATTTGTTTGTATTTTAGTGTAAAAAAATGTTTTTGTGTAGTAGAGGTAGATATATGGGCTAAAATGTGTGAAAGCTACATAGTTTAACCATTAACGCCAAGGCATATGTCTATAGAAAGCTATTTTCATTTACAAAACAGTTAGTAAGGTATTGTGTGTACTACAATAATAATAGTTAGCAAGGACACTCATTTTAAATTACTGTGTGAAAAAAGTGCCCCTTCGTGGGCGTGTCAATGTGTGAAAATTGTATACAATCCCTATACTGTTCGCTATCATGTGTGAAAATTTCATTACACTGGGTGAAGTGGTTCGGATTTTATATTACTAAAACGAGCTCCATATAAGTCAAAAAATAATAAACGCCCACAAAATAGGCGTGGTAGAAACTTTTTACAGCTTATATTCCAAACAAAAATATTTTAATTAGGATAACTAAAGTAACATCCGAATTTGTATTAATTTTGACGAATATATTACTTTATTCAAAAAGGGGGCGTGGCAGTGGGCGGAAATTAATGATGTTGGCTTCTCATCTTGTTTTTTTATCATGTCTGATAATTTCATAAAAATCGGTTTAGTTTTTATGGAAATTTTTCCGTTCTCCCATACAAATTATAGTACTATTTGTCGGCCATTTTGGAAAATGGCGTCTAAAAAACCCCGTCCAGAAAACGGTGATGTCTACCCAAGTTTTTCTGACTCTCCTGTATGTACTTTAATGGATTCTGGCGGTAAGATAAATCAGTACGGAAATTTATACGGGACTTCACTACAGGGACTGTATTACACTTTCCTAATTGGTTTTTACCTAACCAAAGCTCAAACGCAATTGTAACGATGGTCTAATTGATCTTCTATTATGTAAAAACTGTTTCAAACAAAATAGCTGTGTAACGGTGAAACCAAAAGCCGATTTGAAGCGCTGTTCAGGCAACATGAGTTTTTACACTGAAAAGCTTCTTGACGGCAAAGTGACCTTTTGTTTTATATGATAAATAGTTTATAGCATAGGCTTGAAAAAAATCTAAGGCTCTACCCAAGTAACAATTTTAGCTCTTCAAATGCTTTAACAGCGTTTTTAGAGCAAATCTTAAAGCTCTTTGATTTCAAAAGAAGCTCCAGATGCGCTTCTAAAGCAAATGTAAAGCATGCTTACAGCGAATTCATTGAGTTTGAGAGCTAATTTTTGCTCGAAGCCAGCTCTTTGTCAGTGGCTAGTATGGCTTTGAAGCTCTTTGGTTCATGATTCAGATATCTTTAAAGCAGCATTTTTGACAGCACTTTGTTTGTATTAGTTTAGATAATACAAATGATAAATTAAAATAATATTAGGGAGATGTATTTCATTTGTGTGATAATAGCAATCGAAAAGGTCTTGTGATGCCGTGGAAATTAATTAAACATTCGCAGAGATAATGTCGTAGTGAGAAATAAAATTAATATTTGTGAGTGCCATGTAAGTGATTTTTTAGTGCGCGTTTAGTTTTATCACAATTGTACTGAAGGTACCTCGAAAAATAACAACGCGCCTTCGAAATTATTTATTTTACGCTGTGAAATATTTGAAAAAGTTTACCTAAACAATGTAAAAAATTGATAAATAAATAAAATAAGTCATGAAATAAAATATTTTTGTTTTCATTGCAATATTTGATTGTGTTTTTGTTGAAAGGAAAGATTTTGCATTCGTTTAAATAAATAAAGAAAAATTATTCAATGATTTTTTTTTCCGTCGCCATAGTTTTTATTATGAGCATAGTTTGTCTTCAACCGAGCTCTTCTAGAGCTAGTTTCCACAAAATGAGAGTTTTGCGTTCAGTATTTAAAAAGTAGGGTGTTCGGAAATTGAAAGTCATTGGTTAATTCTAATTTCTGGGAAAAAATTCTTGTTTATTTAAATTCTATTCAACATTGAAGTGCATTATGATTTCTTAGCACGTAAGCAAGTATTTTTGCGACTCAGCCATAGATTTAATATTATTTAAACAAAATTTTTTTAGTAAACTGTTTAATTGATTTTAATAAAAAAAAATGTGAATTTAGCATCTAATTTGATATTTGTGGTGCATACTCGGTATTCACCAGAAAGTGAAGGGAATACATTTATTTTCTAGTTTTGGTTTAATTTTTCCCGTTGAAGTCATGGCTAATATATTTTATTGTGGAACACCCTAATATTGAGTAGTAGTATTTTATTTGAGAGAGGTTTAGTATTGAGCTCTATAGTCGATTTGCTGTAGCTCTATCGAGTCTTCACATTTCCCAATGCTCAGAGATAGATTTTATAATTCTCAGAGAGATTTCAAGCGCATGCGCTAGTGTTAACTTCACAAGAGTTTGTGTGAAAGTATTAGCAATTAAACTCTACAGCCGTTTTTTGTGTAGCTTTTGAAGTGCTATTTTTTGACATTTCTATAAAGTCATGCGTTATTATTTTGAACATGAAATTAAGCAGCTCTACAATGCTTCTTTATGTGCTGATATCAATAGTTAGCTCGTTTAAAAAACGTTGAACGTTATTAAAGAGCTATTTTTAAATCGTGAGTCGTTATAAAATTAATAGAGCTAAAAGTGTTCTGAAACTTCGATTATAGAACATCATTTTTATATAAAATGTAGGGAGCTGTGCAATAATCTATTTAAGAGCTTAAGCTTTGGGTTTCACTGCTTACAAGCTGCTAAAGAACAGTTTTGCTTCTATAAGCTCCAACGATGTTACTTGGGTACAGTTAGCAACGCTTAGCTCTTCTTTTATAGACCAAAAAAAGCAAGAATGACTATAGTTGCAGAGGGTGTTCCAGTTGAAACTCTAATATTTTACATGGATAGACAAAATTGATAAACGGTAAATGTATACAATTAATAAAATAATATTTTTATTTCAACCTAAAGTGCTCCTTGTATCAAGAAATATACACCGCGAACTTGGCTAGGCACTACCGTGCCCTTTGATATAAAAACTACTGAAAAAAACCAGAAATTTCTGAAATATAGAAAGTAGCTAGTCTGTGTTAACTATACTGCGGACCTGAGGCATACAAAAATACAAAATTAATGGTTTTCTTTATTTTTGTATTTCTAGAATCGAAAAACCACATTGAGTTTGCCCGTAAAATTCTTTCAAAATAGAAACCCCTATTTTGAAAGAATTTTCCACTTGGGAACCACTCTGTGCGTCGTCGCGTCATCCAGATTTAGATAGTGAGAGTATTTGAAATCTTTGGAAAGTGTAATTTTCGTTTCGGTGTCCGCCATCTCGATTACGATAATGAAAAGCGTAAGGTGGTGATATCTATAGTTTCGAATATACATTTCAATAGATTTTGACAACTAAAAGATAAAAATAATCCTAAACTGGAAAACTGTTTTCGAGTTTTACTCAGGGTCAATTTATTTTCAGGATTAGCTTACTCCGATTTAACTCTCAGTTAGCTAGGTATTCACTTACAAACTGGCCCTAAGTAGTCCCAAACTCTCAAGATACCTATACTTTAAAATGAGAGCAGTGAACTGGCACCTATATACATTCCTAGCTGTCATATTTTTCATACATTTTGTAATTATGAATCTCTTCAAACATCTTTACCTTTCTATACTTATATGTATTACCTTATCGCTAAACTTGTGATGTGTACATAATAGGTATGTACTGGAATACAATGTGCAAGTACTTGTTTTCAACTTGACATTTTTAAAAAGTACATAAGAAGCCAACACTATTATTCCACTTTCCGCTCTACAGGTTTTCATGTCCTTTAAAATAAAAAAAAAAAATCTGCGAGCTACGCGGACCGAGAACAATACATAATTGTGAAGAAATGTCTATGCTCATGAATCAAAACCGTACTCGACAACGCAGTAGCAGCACAGTATGAGTTTAAATTAAATTGGCATTGGGAAAGGAACACAGATGTGTGCCATTGAACCTGAAACTAATCCGCCTGACATTTTTACAAATTTCTATACAGTGCCTCCAAATTGCTATAAACTCTCAAAGGTCTCAGCCCAATTCACATCATGGAGTCCCTGTACGTTGTACGTGCACGTGTGTGAATGTATGTAGCTATACGCGGTTTAAATAAACCCAATGGCAAAAATATCTCCTTCCGGTTCTGCAGCTTAACGACAGTTTCTTAAATACAAATTTATTTCACACAACAGCAAACATTATTTAATTTCTGTAGGGCCGCCGACCTCTAATATAACAATACTGGGCTTAAGTTTGATTTCGCTTACAGTCAGCTTCAATTTGTCGCTGTATTCTTATGAAATCTATACATTTCCGGTGAAAGGATATGCCAATCCTTTCATTTTTATAAAAACCTATTACCAAAATTCCCGATCGGAAAATTTGTGTAAAAAGGTTTATTCTTTCACTTTTTCGGTTTTTCTCCCAAACAAAAGATAAAAATTCTCGCATAGCGAAAGGGGGAAAGGATTTTCATCATCAACAACAACTACCTATTCGTTACAGTTATCGTAATTATCGAAGAGACGGAAACATCTTTTGTATGCGGTAGTTTGATTTTCAATGGGAAAAATGAACATCGTATCTGACACCTCGCAAAATCCTATTTAAAGGACGATAAATCTACAGGGGGATAATAAAGAGTATAGGTATTAATTGGGTTTTCGATTTTGCCAAAATATTAGAAAAGAAATGCGGAATGTGTGTAAACTTGGACAGACCCTTGTTCTCTTGGGTTGCAAAATGTATGTATGTAGATAATATTTTAAGATTTCTGTCTCTAGGATTACATGTTTTCTATTTTTTTTTTTGTATCAGTAAATAAAATTGGTTTTAATGCATCTACTTCCTTACATTTTTTTCTCATAGAAGACGTCTAAAAATAGGCCTTTTGATGATACATCCTTAAAAAAATACTCAATTAAAAAGAATTTCGGAATATTGTTTGATAAAATTAGAACTTCAACATCATTAAGTCATTAGAACCATTAGTAATTAGAGTATTGACTCCTAGTGTTTTCAAACTAGGCACCAATAAGTTAATCCTTTGACCTTTGAGCCTATAGAAGTGCATATAGAACTTCTTAATAAATAAATAGAAATAAACAGAAACATCAGGGATACCTATACATTTAGAGGTACCTTGGTTTTTTGTGTGTTATTTTCGGGAAGTCAACTAATCCTGTTTTTCCACAATGGGGAAAACTGTTAAAAAGTTAACTCACCATATCAGTTAAGTGAATGGGAACTTATTTTTTGTATGCAAGTATGTGAGGTATACTCAGTTTTAGCAAAAATATTTTTTTACCTCGCTTTTGAAAAATCGAATTTTCAAAAAATATTTGAAGCTTTTTTCAAAAATTAAATGCTTCATTGTTAAAACTTGTTTGAAATACAAGAAACAATGTAGATCCGTTAATCAGAAAATAAAAAATACGGGGTTGGGATCGAAATGCTGTATGGTCAAAATTCTGTTTTCAAAATTCTGCATTTCAAAATACTGTTTTTCAAAATTCTGGTTGTACAAAATTCTGCATGACCAAAATTCTGTGTTTCAAAATTCTGTTTGTTCAAAATTCTGTTTTTAAAAATTCTGCCAATCTGTTTTAAAAGAGAAATCGTTTTGATAATTTAAAAAAGTGCGCACATTTTTACATTATCAATACGATTTGAAAAATATATTTCTTGTAATGGAACAAACTTACAAAACGTTGTAAGAACATACACAATTGAATAGATTTTTAAATAACTAAATACTATCTCTGTGGTAATAAGTTAAAACAGCTTAAGTCAATTTTTATCATTTTTCAGTATGAGCAAAACAAGTTTTGCATATTTTTAAAACTGACTATTATATTTATTTAAAAAAAAGGACTGGAGCCAGGTAAATGAAATTTTTTTCAGAATAGATAGTAAAAAGCCTTTTAACTGAACTGCTAAAAATCTTTTTAAGGGACTTAAGCTATTTTAAAAAACGCTATTCAAATGAACATAGCAGTTTATGTGACATAAGATGTTTTAACAATTTCTTTGTGACATTTTTGAGACTAAAGTCAAGTTAAACTTTTTCAAAAAAATTGGAACACAAGTTTTGAACAACTTATGTCGATCTAAGCGATGAATATCAATCAAATTAAAGTGTCATAATAGCTTATGTCACGACTTAAGCCACTTTAAAAAAAATGCATTCTTTATAAGATTTGAAAGATTTTTGGTCAATGTAGACATAAGCTGTTATAAGTTAACGACGACAAGTTAACTTCAACGAATATTGTGCTTCCCACGAAAAATGCTGACATGCAGTCTGGGCGATGACACCAATGTTGCAGCGAACGATTTCCAATTCTTGGAAACATGAAAGCAATGTCTTGGGAAATAAATAATAATGCAGTTATGCTACGTAATCATTAAATAGGTATTTAAGTTCTAGATTTTAGGAAAAATTATGCATTAAGTTTTCGAAGGCAGAATCGCTGCCAGTTTGTGAAATAAAATAAATAAAATAATAAAGACATACAAAAAAGAGTAAAAGAATAAAGATTCTTTTTTTTAATAAAAATTTAACAATAAAAGTTTAACTGGCGCCCGAGCAGTAGGGACATTTAAAATCAAGTATCGCGAAAAAATCTAAGTGTCGTTCGTCCCGGTAAAAGTCCCTAAAAGTAGGCACAATCGGTTCGTATAGAAAAAAGACATTTAGTATACCGAAAAGTGTTCTCAAGTAGTCCCCTCGGTTCGCGATATTGATTTTAATAAATAAGTGTCCTGAAAGAATCCATTAAAATTGTGACAATTTTAAAATAAAGTGAAAACAAAAGTATAAAAATAAGTGTCCTGAAAGAATTCCTTTAAAAATTGTGACAATTTTAAAATAAAGTGAAAACAAAAATATAATAAACTGTTGCAGAATTTGAAAAAGACAGTTTTAAAACAAAGTGAAAACCCATAAATTGCTGGAGAATTGGAAAAAGGGCCCCTTAGTAGCAGGAAAGCAAAAAGGACGTAGTTGAACTACACGCCGCTCCACAGACATGCGTATCATCTTTTTACTGTAAGAATTTTAAATATTTACGTATCTTAAGATAATTAATTTGAAAAATAAAAATATTTTAGACAAAATTTTAATTTCATATTGAGAAAAATTAAGAAATCAATGGTTAAGGATATTATGAAAAGATTTATATAATTTATGAGAAACAATTTACAATTATTTTTAAGGTCATAAAAACTTCATTTTCCTTTATAAAAAAGAAATTCATAACTAAAGAAAAAGTGATATAAATTAAAAACCTTATTATTTTAAAAAATATAAAAAAATATAATAATAAATATTTGCGAAAATAAGTGAAATCAATGAATGCCTTGCAACGTTACCTACTTAAAAATATTTTAAATACAAACCTAAACGTAAAGGAAAATTTAAAATCGAAATCAATTTAATAGATAATTAAAACCTTAGCACAAAAATATTTAGAAAATAATAATTAGGTGTGAAATCTTAAAAAAACAAAAAACCATGTCGAATCCAGACAATCTTGTTAGACCTCCCATGGTCCCCCAACAAAATCCTCCAATGCAACAAAACAATAGCATAAATCGTGTCGAATTACAGAACTTAGTCACCTCCATGGTAGCTCAAGCCCTCCAAACGGATGGTAGGCGCATTGTTCATTCTATAATGAACCCCAACTCTGATCAATTCGCAGGAATTGATCAAGTTATCAACCCAGATCAACGAGGAAATCTTGCAGACCTTGATAAAATACCTGATGTTGTCAGAAGCTTGAGAGAGTTTTCTGGGCAACCAGGAGAGTTTAGTTCATGGCGCAAAAGCGTCGAAAGAATACTTAGGATCTATGATTCTACAAGAGGCTCCCCAAAATATTTCGGCATTATAAACGTAATCCGAAATAAAATTGTTGGACATGCAGACCATGTTCTCGAGTCCTACAATACGCCTCTTAATTGGGAAAATATTTCCAGATGCCTAACGCTTCATTACGCAGATAAGCGTGACTTGGGAACTTTAGAGTACCAATTAACTTCTTTAGTACAGGGTAACTCTTCTATACAGGACTTCTATCAAGAAGTCTATACTCATCTCTCATTGATTCTCAACAAAATTTCCTCTATGGAAATGGGAGCAGAAGCTTTGAACATGTTAATGCATGCTTATAGGGACAAAGCCCTAGACACCTTTATAAGGGGTCTTAAAGGCGATCTGCCTAGGCTTCTCGGCATCCGAGAACCTTCAGATTTACCCCAAGCATTACACTTATGCTTAAAGCTCGAAAATCAAAATTATCGTGCTCAGTATGCAATAGCATCAAATAATAATACGAAGAGAATCCATAATGCAATGCCCCCAGAACTTCCTCCCAGAAGAACACATACTAATAATTCCTTACCCAATCGTCAAATCAAATTCTACCCACAGCTGGCCCACTTTGCACATGTCCCCCGTCCTGTAATGAATTATAACAATCGACAATTCCCATTCAATAATAATGGTCCTAGACAACCACCCTTCCAAAGCAATCCTTTCCAACATCAACATCAATCCTTTAATCAAGCTCAAGGAAACAACATCAGACCACCACCAAGGCCACAACCAAGACAGGATCACATGGAAACATCAACTATTGGAACAGCTAGAGTGAATTACGTTAATAGACCGCAGTATCAACAACAACAGAAAAACTGGCCACCAGCACCGAAAAGAGCCAACTATCAACCACAACAACCCAATTATCCTAGTAAACTACAAAGGAATTTTCACCTGAATACATCATATCAAGAAAACCCAGAAGAGTCAGAACTGAAGCAATACTTCGACGCCTCTCAGTTAGATGACCAACAATATGCACAAACTTTCAATAATTACATAGAACCCATAAACAATGAGCAAATAGATGATAATGTCACTGAAATAGTTTCTGAACTCAGTGACATCCATTTTTTAGGTTAGCGAGCTCTTCGTTACCCTATATTGAAGTAAAAACATCTGGTGACGAAGTGCTTAAAATTCTTATCGATACAGGCTCCAATAAAAATTACATTCAACCCTCTTTAATAAAAAATCCAATACCCAATGAAGAAAAGTTTTATGCCAATTCGGTAGGAGGAAACGTAGAAGTGACACACCACACTTTTGTCAATTTGTTCGGAATAAAAGATCTTAAAATTAAATTCTTTCTTATGCCTCATTTAAAATCTTTTAATGCTATCCTCGGTAATGATAGTCTAAAAGATTTATCCGCAGTTATCTATACTCGTCATAATTACATGACAATTAAAGGCTCTACTAAAATTCGAATTAAGCAGCTCGCTGCACAATCAGTCAATACTTTGTCATTGCGAACGCAACATATGACGACTGAACAAGAAGCCTCTATAAAAACACTTGCATGGAAGTATTTAAAATTATTCGATGATCCAGACGAGAAATTAACCTATACCACCGTTGTAAAAGGAGAAATCCGAACAACTTCAGACTCACCCGTCTATACAAAATGTTATCCTTATCCAATGGCCCTCAAAGACGAGGTGGAAAGCCAAATACAGGAACTGGTCAAAGATGGTATAATAAGACCTTCAAGATCGCCATACAATTCACCCGTGTGGATTGTTCCCAAAAAGTTAGATGCATCCGGCAAAAAAAAGTATCGATTGGTGATCGATTACCGCAAACTTAATACCATCACTATTCCTGACAAGTACCCAATACCTGAAATCAATCAAGTGTTAGCGCAACTAGGCCAAAATAAATATTTCACTGTCATTGATCTCAAAAGCGGATTCCATCAAATCCCTCTCAAAGAAAGAGACATTGAAAAAACAGCCTTCTCGGTGAATAACGGGAAGTATGAATTCACCAGGCTGCCTTTTGGTCTGAAAAATGCTCCATCCATTTTTCAGAGAGCGCTTGATGATATATTGAGGGAACATATTGGTAAAATATGTTTCGTTTACATCGATGATATCATCATTTTTAACAAGAACGAAAAAGAACATTTGCAGAGTATTGAGACTATTTTCAAAACTCTTGAAGCTGCCAATATGAAAGTGCAGCTAGACAAGTGTGATTTTTTCAAAGAAGAAGTCGAATTCCTTGGATTCCTAATTTCCTCTGATGGTATAAAAACTAATCCAGAAAAAGTAAAAGCAGTACTCGAGTTTCCACTACCTAAAACACTCAAGGATTTACGTTCATTTTTAGGCCTGTCAGGGTATTATAGACGTTTTATTAGGGACTATGCTAAATTAGCAAAACCCCTAACAGCCCTTCTAAGAGGGGAAGACGGACGCTTGTCCAAAAACCTCTCTTCTAAAAAATTAATTAACCTTAATGATGAAGCAATAGAAGCATTCGATAAATTAAAAAAATCCCTAGCATCAAGAGACATAATATTAACCTATCCCGATTACAAAAAAGAATTCGAACTTACAACCGACGCTTCAAACTACGCTCTTGGCGCAGTTTTATCCCAACAAGATAAACCTATAATGTTCATTTCAAGAACTTTAAGTAAAACGGAAGAGTCCTATGCCGCAAACGAAAAAGAAATGCTGGCTATCATATGGGCTCTGAATTCTTTTCGAAATTACCTCTATGGCTCAGCAAAAGTGAAAATTCTAACAGATCATCAACCCATCACATATGCTCTAAGCAACAAAAATAATAACTCAAAAATGAAACGTTGGAAATCAGCGTTAGAAGAATACAACTATGAATTAAGATATAAGCCAGGTAAATCCAATGTTGTTGCCGACGCACTGTCAAGACCACCTCTCGTCTCTCAGATAAACTCCCTAACAGCCTCCCAACATAGCGATGAAAGTTCATCACATGAACTTATACCAGCAGTAGAAATTCCAATCAACGTATTCAGAAATCAACTTATCCTTCTTATAGGAGAAGATAACTCTTATCAACTCCAATTTCCTTTTCCAAAATTCCGTAGACATACCTTTGTTCAACCTTCCTACTCTAAGGAAAACATTATCTCCATATTCAAACGATACCTCATACCTAACATAATAAACGGGCTCATGACCAATGAAGAAACCATGGGAATCATCCAAAACCTTTACCCACTTTACTTTAAAAACTATAAAATCCGCTTCACTCAAACAAAAGTTACTGATCTGCTGAACTCAGCTGAACAGGAAGAACATATTCTTAAAATTCATAACAGAGCTCATAGGAATGCTCGTGAAAATAAAACGCAGCTACTCGAAAATTACTATTTTCCACAGATGAATGCAAAAATTAACAAACTAGTTAAGCAATGTCAAATCTGTCAAGAGCACAAATACGATCGACATCCGCAAAAACCTGAACTCAAACCAACTCCCATTCCTCAATATCCAGGCCATATCCTACATATAGATATCTATTCAACTGAAGATAATCTAGTTCTCACTGCTTTGGACAAATTCTCAAAATACGCTCAAACAAGAATCCTTAAATCAAGAGCAGTACAAGACATATTGGAACCTTTAAGACAAATCCTATTTGCTTTCGGTGTTCCTAAAATTGTCGTCTTCGACAATGAAAAATCGTTTAGTACATCATCCATATGTTTTCTCTTGAAAGATCAATTAAAAATAGAAATTTACAAAACACCCCCGCACTCTAGTACAGTCAATGGACAAGTGGAACGGTTCCACTCTACACTCTCGGAAATAATGCGTTGTTTGAAAACTGAAAAAATCCACAAATCATTTCTTGAATTATTAGACAGATCAGTCTACGAATACAACTGCTCAGTTCATTCTACAATAGGAAAAAAACCCATAGAAGTATTCTTTGGCAGAAATGTTAGCACTGACCCTGAACAATTTGAAAAGGCCAGAAAAGAAAACATAATAAAATTGCAAGAAAAACAAAACAGTGACTTAAAGCATCATAACAAGAAAAAACACCCCATTAAAAATTACTCACCTGGTGATATAGTTTATATCAAAGTTAACAAAAGATTAGGCTCAAAACTAACACCCCGCTACAAGAGAGAGATAGTCAAAGAAAATAAAACCAAAACTATTGTAACAGAATCCGACAGAATAGTACATAAAGCAAATATAAAAAGTTGAAATTAACATTTCTTTCCCTACAGGTACTTTATCCCTTTCGTCATCACAGAAGTTAGAATACTCGATTATTCTAATTCAGAAATAATAGTTCTAAAACATGGACTTGCGAGAATCCAAACCGGAAGCATCAAATTCATCCACATCATAGAAATACCTCCCTATGAAGACTATATAGCAAAAACTTCATCCCTCCTATACGAACATATCCCACCTAAAAATGCTTTTTTTCCCATCCTGGAACACGAACTCAAGCATACTAAGAACCTCATAAATAACATCAAAATAAACAGAGCAAAAAGATCCCTTAACTTTATAGGCTCAGCCTGGAAATGGGTCGCGGGTAATCCCGACCACGATGATTATGAAGTAATGGTTAATAAGATAAATAATGTTTTAGAAAATAATAACAATCAGGTTTTAATAAACAAGGCATACATTGAAAGAATAAATAAATTAACAAATGTAACTAACGAAATAATGAACGAATTAAAAAAAGATAAAACCTTTGCAAACGAATTAGTATTAAGTCTACTGTATAAAACAAAGCTTATAAAAGAGGAAATAATTAATATAATTTATGCAATCGAATTAAGTAAGAAAAATATCGTAAGTTCAAATATACTTTCCAAATCAGAAATTGATATAATATTGAAAAATATAAATAAAAATAAAACGAATGCACCTTTTAGAAATATCGAAGAAGCATTAGAATTTGCCGAAATAAAAGTCGCATTGGACATATCATCTATTCTTTATATTTTAAGCATCCCAAAAACGGGAAACGAAACATTCGAAAAACTAACTGTAAAACCATTGATAAAAAATAATAATGTTGTTAATAAAATCTCAAATGCAAATATTTTAAAGAAAAATAATATTATATATGGCATAAAGAATGAATGTAAAACAATAAATGATTTATCTTTATGTAAACAATCTAATCTCTTAGACTTAAGTAATGATAAATGTATTTATAATTTAATAAGAAATGAAAATGCTACATGTAAAACAACGAACAGTCAACACATCCCACAAGTCGAGGAAATAGAACCAGGAACGATGCTTTTAAACAATTTCGATGGTAACATAGAAGTAGATAATACCACCAGATCATTGAATGGCACATATCTTATTAAATTCTCCAACACTACATTAAAAATCAGGAACCAACAATATATTGCGGATGAAATAACTAAAATCAATGAACTACCACCACTACTACACGCAGTCTCCGAAGAATCCGAAATAGAAGAAATTCTGTCCTTACAACTTATGAAGGAACTCCATTTAAATAATACAAACCACATCAACAAAATTCAAATAGAAAAAGAAGTTTATCAATGGATCAACTATTCAATTTTCACTCTAATATTCCTGATCGCAATAATACTTAAGATGAAAAATTGGAACAGAAAGACTCCTGAAACAAAACTTACACCAGTATTCATCCCTACAGAAACAAGACCAATAAGTTCGTCATCATATCCCAATATCTCAGATCATCCCAGCATCTACAAGATCCCGTATTTTTAAAACGTGGACGTTTTCATTTAAGAGGGGAAGAGTTAACGACGACAAGTTAACTTCAACGAATATTGTGCTTCCCACGAAAAATGCTGACATGCAGTCTGGGCGATGACACCAATGTTGCAGCGAACGATTTCCAATTCTTGGAAACATGAAAGCAATGTCTTGGGAAATAAATAATAATGCAGTTATGCTACGTAATCATTAAATAGGTATTTAAGTTCTAGATTTTAGGAAAAATTATGCATTAAGTTTTCGAAGGCAGAATCGCTGCCAGTTTGTGAAATAAAATAAATAAAATAATAAAGACATACAAAAAAGAGTAAAAGAATAAAGATTCTTTTTTTTAATAAAAATTTAACAATAAAAGTTTAACTTATACAAATGCAATTTTTGTCCAAGAAAACTTAAGCTATTATGTTTTTATTAAATTAAATGTTTCATATTTTACGTAGAGAAATGAGACCCGTGCCGAGATTCAGCTATTTCAGTGAGTGAGATGAGATGACTCGCCTTACTCGCCGACTCATCTCACTTCACTCGCAAAAGTGATTCAGCTATTAAAGTGAAATGAGTAAGTTCGAATTTAGTTTCGAATATGAGAAAAAGAATAAATATAAAAGAGCCAGGGTGTGGCCTCCTTGTCACACTCGTTACCTTCGATATTCCGTTTCACATCACCACTAAAGAACGCGAAATGAAATAACAAATACAGCAATGTAAACAATCCTAACAATGGAGTATCTTTTGTTTCAATTATTTTTTTTGTCGTATAAAGTTTAATGAGAGTTTTCACCCTTTGAGTAATAAAAAGATTAATTGTGTCAAAAGTAAAATTTTATTTAATATACATTATGTGCATATGATAATAAAATAAGATTTAAGAATCAATAAAAGGGTAGTTGTTTTTATTTTCATTGTTCTTGTTTTTTATTTAATTTCGTATCCATGAATAGGAATTCTTGAGAAAAGCACACATACCTATCCAAAACTAGAAATTTACCAACACATACACCAAGTCACCGCGGAAATATCTGGCGAGTAATCTGACATTTCATTTCACTCGGTCACTCACTCACTTTTGCTAACTGAATCGATTTTCGACGAAAAGTGACTCATCTCACTCACTCCCTGCGGTTTCGAATTAGCTGAATCTCGGCACCTGACTAAAAAAAAGTTTAACAAATTGTGCATTTTCCAAGCAAAAAAATTGATTTTCACTTAATTCGACTTAAGCTCTTTCAACTTATTGCCACAGATCAATAGGCAGATTTCCAAGAACACAAAACAGTGTTGAGCTTTGCTTTGCCGACTAAGAAGCTTGGTAGGAAAATGAAAGGTGTGGTAATATAAACTCATTTACAACCTGAAAAACGAACTTCTTTGCGTTGTACATTTGAAGATGAGGATATTTTGAAACTGGCATCCTGGTTTGAAAAAAGACTTTATGCACGGAAGACATCAACCACAGTTTTGGTCTGTCTTAGAAAATTCAAATAAAAGAACGGAAGTTTTCCCAAGGATGCAAAACAACATTGAAGCTTGGCATATCGCCGCGCCCCGGTTAGAAGTATTGGTTGGGAGAAAAAGCCAGGTTTATATAGCCTAATCAGTGACTTAAAAAATGAGCTTGTTTTTGCAACAGCACAGGTGGAAAGGGTTAAAAATGGAGAACACATTAAAAAAAAGAAAATAATTCAGAAAAATTAAAAAAATTCGACGTACATATTATGAGAAACAGATCTGATTTAAGTTGCTTTTTTTTTATTTCGTTATAAATTTTTTCAATAAGTTTTGTCACCGCAAATTTTACAAACAGAGATTTGATATATTATATCTTTCTACTGAAACATTATCTTATAATAAATAAAGTTTATACATTTTTTTATGATAAATAAATATTTGAAGGAAAAACGAAAAAAAAAACCTCCAATTTAAGTTAAAAAAAAAGAAAGAAATTAAAAATATAAATGTGGAAAGCTTATAAATAATTATTTTTTTATCATTTTGAATACATTTATGTATTTTCTTTTGTATTTAGTTTTTGTAAGTACATCTATAAATATACTAGATTTTTATTTAAAACCGATCCTTATAACTAAAAAAAAATGACTAGAGCTTGTGTGTATATATATACGAATGTTTATGTATATAATTGAAAAAATAAATAGATAAATAAATAAATAAGTAAATAAATAAATAAATAAATAAATAAATAAATAAATAAATAAAAAAAATAAATAAATAAATGAATAAATAAATAAAATAAATAAATAAATAAATAAGCAAATAAATAAATAAATAAATAAATAAATAAATAAATATACAAATATAAAAATAAATAAATAAATAAAAACATAAATGGACAAATAAATAAATACATATAAACATTGAGAAATAAATAAATTAACAAATAAATAAATAAACCATTAAATAAATAAATAAGGAATTAAATTAATAAATAGCTTATTTAAAACAAATAGCAAAAGATGTGATTTTGTTTTGAATAATTCTAAGTGTACATATGCATAAATGTGTTATGTTTGTTGATTATATTAATGACTATTTTTGTTACCTGATTAGTTCTTTGAAGGAATTATGTTTAATTTAGTGTTTCCTTATGTTTATTTAAGTTAATAATCTAAAATTATTTTTCTTTATTGCTAAATAATACAAATTTACAAATAGAAAATCAAAGTTTCAAAATACAGCATTTGGACATAAACAGAATTTCAGAAAACAGAATTTTGCACTACAGCATTTTGGATTAACAGACTTTTGGGTACACAGAATTTTGAAATACAGGGCCCGTATCGCGTAAAACCAAAGTGATCACTAAAATAAATGATTGTCGTTTTGACCATTGCTCTCTCTATATTTCCCTATAGTTATGATAGAGATAGCGATCGTCAAAATGACTATCAAAACGACTATCAGCTTAGCCGATTCCACCCAGAATTCCGAAATACAGAATTTTGGTCAAACAGCATTTTCAAAAAAATTTCAAACAGAATTTTTGTCATACCGAATTTTGAAATCCAGAATTTTGACCCAATTCCAAAAATACGTTCTATGGGAGGTACTATTAATAGTTGCTTAATTAAAATTTTTATTATTTTTGGTAGAATATCGAACTAATTTAAATATTCAAAAAAAAAAGTTTTATAAACATCGTGGGAGCCGTTTTTAAGACAAGAAATATTTTTCTTAATGGTTTTTAAAATTTGATGGTACCGTTATTTTTTCATAAATGTATTTTTTTTTTCTTAAATTATTCTTTAAAGTATTGAAAAACCCTTATACCGAGTTTCAAAAAAATCGATTTCATAGTTTTCAAAATATTTGAAAATGTTTGAACATTTTAAAAATCCAAACAAACATTTTTTGAACATATTGGTAAAAAAATCTATTAATATCTTTTGGAAGCTTCTGTGTACAAAATTATAGAAATCATAAGTACCGTTTTGAAGAAAATCGAAAATAAAAAATGGTTCTGTGAGAGATACCATTAATAACCATTTTATGGAAAATAACACAGACTTACACGGTTTTGGGCATGAAAAATTAAAAGTCACTCAAAAGTTAATTTTTGGTACTGAATTGAAATCCTTCATCCATTTCCGCCATCAGAAAATTACCAAAAAAGTTTGTTTTTGCTATTTTTGAGGTTACATAACCCAACGCAAGATTACTAACTGTCGACAAAATTAGCAATGATTCCTAAAAATACTAATTATCTTCTTCAAAATCTAGTTAAAATCTTTTCCATATATTTTATAGTCTCCGAGAAAATCTTATTTAGATTTAAGTCTTCATCTGACTGAACATACATACATAGTGTTGTGTATATGTTTTAAAAATACATGAAATGAGGTAAGATAACTTATAATAATTTATAGCTAAGCACGTAAACTATAACCGGCGCGCGACGACGGCGCGCGCAGCAATTTCTCGGATAGTAATTGAGTTTTGAAAAGAAAAGATTTAAACTGAGTTTTATGGAAAAATACTTTTACGAATTTTTAAAAGTTGTTACTAGTTTTGTTAAAACAAATTACTTCGGGTTGTGACATGACCTAAAGTGACGACAAACATGACCTAGCTTATGATTTATCGAAGAATAAGGAAGATATTGTAAAGATTTACATACACTGCCGGTCTAAAGGTTAGAAGCAGGCATTTTTGAGAAGTAAAATCGATATTTCTCCCGTTACAGGATGGATTAGAAAAAAACAACTATGGTAAATGAGAGACTATTTTGTTAACAACAAAATGTAAAGTTTGGGTATAGGAGAGATTTAGCTAATGGAACTTTTATGACAAATTGTAAATTGATTCAGGAATATGCGAAAATAAATCAGGTCATTAGATTAGAAGCACATCAAATAAATGAAAATAAAATGCAGTTATTTATATTTTGTTATTTATTTTAGCTTTTATTAGATTTTTAATAATGTGTGCTGCCACCAGCCTTCAAAATAACTTCAAAAATTCTATCTTTTAAGGATTTATAAAGAGATTCCAAGTAGTCCAGTGAAATCTTACTCCAGGCCAATTTGATACCACATGAATTAGCGCTTCCTTGTCATCGTATTGCTTCCTTCCCTCATATACCTTACGTGTAAGCCAGCCCCACACATTTTCAATTATGTTAAGGTCCGGCGAATATGGTGGCCAAGGCAACAAGTGGACGTTTTGGTTCGCAATGAAGGATTTTACCTCTCGGACTGTGTGTATGGGAGCGTTGTCCTGCAGAAAAATCCATGGAATTGGTCCAAAAACCGCTCCTCTTTCCACAGGTCATGGAAATAATAATTCTAACCATCCGGCCCATCTAGGTTAAATTTTTTTTCGTCGGAAAAAATAACCTTCCGCCAATCATTTGTGGTCATTCCATTTTGCACACCCCCGCTCATGTGATCTTTCGCGAAACACAAGCGTTGCTTCTTCCTTGCGTCATTAAGTGGTGGTTTTTTCTTAAGCTTCAGGCACTTTAAGTGTTTAGCATGGCGAATCGTGCGATTAACAGTCAAATATTTTTTCTTGACCATTTTAATTAACACTCAATCAAGAAGTTAGCAGGTCGGTATGAAATTTTTTTCAAATTGAGGACTTTAAATTTTGAACATAGCCTCTCGTTGAAATGCAAAAAAACTGCAAATTTGGAGCCTTATTCCAAGTTCCTTGCATGCTTGGTTCTTGAGATACACGATATGACTTGCTAACATTCACTGTGAAGTTAGCAGGTCGTATGAAATTTTTTTTCAAAAAAAGGACTTCAAAATTTTGACTTAGCCTATTCTTGAAATGCAAAAAAAACTGCTAATTTGGAGCCTTATTGCAAGTTTGGTTCCTGAGATACACCATGTGACCTGAAAACTTCACTGTGAAGTTAGCAGGTCGATATGAATTTTTTTTCAAATTGAGGACTTCAAATTTTGAACATAGCCTCTCGTTGAAATGCAAAAAACTGCAAATTTGGATCCTTACTACAAGTTCCTAGCGCGCTTGGTTTCTGGGATACACTATGTGACCTGCTAACTTCACTGTGAAGTAAGCAGGTCACTAAATTACACCTTTATTTTGGCGAACTGCAAAATCGGGAATAGAAATGCAAACAAAACTGCAAATTCCTGTCAAGGTCCCATTTGCGTGGGTGAAAGTTGTCCTGCTAACTTCACAGACGTATATTATTTGTAAACCGACAACATACAACTTTTTTAAACATTCCAGCCTCTTAAACATAACAGCAAGTAGGTATGTAAGTGTGCGAATCAGTCCATAGTGGTAATTTATTTAGAATACTGAAATGGTGATTCTGACGTCTGCCCTGCATCCATATAACCTATCTGTTCTTAGTCATCATATCAATATTCAGACACATCTTTTCAAAAGAATATGTTTGAGTACGGAAATGTAAGATTTTTGAAAATAATAGTTGCATTCTTTCATTTAAAACTTTTTGTACCTTTACTTGTTTTCTTAACATTTTTTTGTAACAAAGTGAATTATGGACTTTCACACCAGGATCCATATGACAAGAATGCAATATCCATCTAACACCTCACAGCTCGATGAATTTAAGAATGGATAATGCATTTCTTCTGTCACACAACAAGATAATAAAGTCTTCAAAAATATAAAAAAAAAAAGGAATTTATGTATTGCACTATTTGGGTGTTCCATATACATAATATCCAAAGATATCCATGACAGTGATGCACAATGATAACAACAGCCAAATGTATACACAAAGCTGTCGAAACACAATCATTGTTTACCAGCAGGAGATTAACAACTTTAACAATTGAACATCAACACTCATGTGTGATTTGTAATTCTGGTTGGATGAGCACTTTATTCTTTTGAAAAATATGCAAAAATAGAACTTATAAGGAAAATAGTGCGATTATATATTGCATGAATCTCATGAAGGGTGAAATTTAAAGAAAATAATCTTAACATTTCGTTTGATTTTGCCGTCATAAAATTTTGTTTCGCAATTTTGTATGGATATTTTAAGATTTGTGTCTTATTGTTAGATAGAAATAGTGTTTTTTTTAACTTATGGGTTCAAAAATGTTCTTATATGTATACATTCTATTAGCTATATGGAGAACTTTGTTATTATAACACAGGAAAAGAATTTGAAATAGCAAAGTTACTTTTGTGTGTACATACTTTCGTTTTCATAAGAATGATCATTGATCTAGATAAAGCTAAGATTTTTTGATTGGAATAAACAAAAAAAAGTTTAAATGCAAAATCATCTTAAGATTCATTTTAATACATCTTACACTTACCATTATATTCAAAGAAAGTTGTATTTGATATCGAAAATTTGATTGTAATAGTGTAGATGTACCTAGATATAAAATCAGAATTATAAAGAATTTAGTACAGGTACATATTGCACATAAAAAATAGGGTCCAGCATATCGGTGCAAGATCATCCGAGTATTGAAGTTAACTCACCAAATTTAAGGCCAGTTTTTCAGTGCGAGATCATCCTTGTGTCGGGGTTAGACCTGAGTTAACTCAAAAAACGTATTTTTCAGTCAATTGAAATCCTAAGGACCAGTTTTTCAGTGCGAGATCATCCTAGTTTCGTGGTTAAACCTGAGTGAACTCCATAACCATGTTTTTCAATCATATGAAATCCTTAGTTAACTCCGACTTAACTCACCTAATTTCATGGACCAAATTGCAGGCCTTTTCAGCTGTGGTGCCATCTCGATTTTGATGGTCAAAGTTATTCACAGTGCAATTCCATTATGGCGCCATCTCTATTTTGATGCGTGAAAAGCGTAGAAGGATTATATACATAGTGTTGCACATCGATGACAATACATTTTTGACAACTGAAAGATAAAGTGATTCCTTAACTGGAAAACTGTTCCTTAGCTAACTCGGTATTAAAACTGGCCCATAAGTTGATTTTTAATTAATGCAAGGACTAAATTGAGGGCCTTTTCTGCTATGGCGCCATTTTGATAGAGAAAGTACTTGTCAGTGCAATTCCTTTGTGACGCCATCTCTATTTCGTTGCGAGAAAGGTTTAGAAGGATGATATCCACATCAAAGGGCACGGTATTGCCCAACCAAGTTCGCGACACTACACCCTTTTTACAGGAACAAACTCAGGCAATTTTCAACCCCCCTCTAACTTCAGTACCAACAATGTCAGAAGCTTCAATTTCGGAGTATTTGCTGAGCTTGTCAAACACAGGTGGCTTACCAAATTTCAACATTTTAGTATTAGTAATTCCCGAGATATAGGACTTCAAAAATCGCTAAAACCGTAACTGACTGACTGACTCATTGACAGGTCATCAAAATTGTGGAGCACTTCCCAACATCGTAAAAACTTGAAAGTTCGCAAAACGATAGATAGGCCTTAGGCGTTATTCTTTTTTAATTCAGAAAAGAGCTCTGAACAGAGTCCGAGCATGTCGAGCATGTTCTGAACATCATCTGAGCAAGTTTGTTCTGACCACCCTGAAGTATTTTTGAAATACACCTGAACACTAGCTGTCAAATGCTATGCGTTCAACGTTGAACTCAGTCTGCTCAGTCATTTTATTCTGAGCTCATAGAACGCGCTCTGAACAAACTCTGAACACACTCAGAACGAAAAAAGAAATACAAATTTTTAGCTCTGTGGTTGGGGTTGGGGTTGGTGATTAAATATTTCCCATACAATTATATCCTGCAATTTATTAGTTATAAAAGCTAATTTTACTGCGTAGGAACTTTGGCTTGTATTCATAATGTGGGAAAACCTAAAACCTGCGTAAGTGAAAGCATACATAAGCAAAACATATACTGCATATAACATAGGTGGTCAGAGTTGGGCAAGGGGGGGCAATTTCTCCCCGTTGAAGAATACCACGTTAGCAACATATTTTTAATTTTGTACTATGGACTTTTAACAAATATGTTCTTTTTTATGTCGGAGACTTTGAGAAATTAACCCCCTCCTAGAAAATTGACCCCCCCCCCCCCCTCCACTTGGAAAAAAACCCTTTGGGTGTCTGCTCGTAAGAAGAATGCATGATGATCTTGCAAATCAGTTGCGGGATTCAAAATTTCAGAATTAATAAAAACCTTTTTCTATTTTGAGTTCTCTGGTGAGGATGATAGCTATTCGTATATAAGTAAACTCTCGCTAAGCAGAGAAAATATGCTACTGATGAAGGAAAAAAGAACTTCAGTACTTCAGACAATACAGTAAAATGATCAAGTATGAATAAATTGAGTCTCTAGCAGATATTATCCTTTCGAAAGTATCTGTATCACCAACATTTTTATTAAATTTCCGTGGAAAATTGCATGTGATTATGCTTTTTCAGTATCCGTTCTCTGTTCTTTTCAATAATTACTTAAAAAAAAAACATCAATTTGGAAATCTAGATTTCAAAATTTCTGAAAAAAGATCAAAAACCACTCTTTCGTTCAAAACTATTTTTCTGAAAATTAATATTTTTGGTACCCATATCAAGCCAGTGTGCTCATTTGATTACACCCCTTTATATCCTAAAGTTACAAAAATATTTTATATTTTTTTAAACAACTATTTAAGTTTAAGTAATAATAGCCTGCATTTCAAATATTTTTAGTTTATTCAAATTTTGGAGTGCTTGGTCGTTAATGGGTTAAGATATTTGATATTAAATTTCATGAACTTTGGCGTATTTTTTAGATCTCATTACTTTTTTTGGTTGCCTTTTTAAGCACAGGTTTCTTATACATATAAGAACTTGGCTCTTTTTGTAACAGTTATGTTTTAGTTGTAATATTAAATATTATATGATCCAATATTAATGACAGTAACCAAATTTAACTTTGAGGTTCGTTTGTGGTTTTAAAATCTACAGCTAGCTACCTATGTACATTATATTATTATTTTTATCACATTAAATATTTTCTCTTTATCTACCATAAACATCTGCATAAATTTGCTCTACACGCGACGTTCACGCGACCTAGGGTTATATTTCTTTGGTATAGAAACCTCTTGTTATCATAAAACTATGTAAATGACAGAAATCAAGACTTTAAAAAGAAAAATAAAATATGCCAACACAAAAAAATTTCAATAGATATACGTAATTGTTATAGAAAAAAAAAAAAAAACACCCACTTCCGGTTCGACTGTCAAAACCATTTGAAGTTCAAACCATGAAGAGCGAAAAGACCTATACCAATCGCTCCGCACAAAGGATATGGATCACATTCAAATATTGAATGAAAAATCATACATACGAGTACTTTTTCTTTCATTTGAGTTTATGTCCTTGAATAAGATTCTTAGCACAGCGTAAAAACAACACTTGTTAGACAAGATCCTTTATTTAAGGAAGCAAATGGAAAATTGAGAACAAATGAAGAGGAAACGTTTTTACTTTCAATAGACGTGCGCCGAACCGTCCGACGACGACGTTATATGGGAATGTAGTATATGTAATAGGTATATATTTTTTTGTTTTTGTCTGATTGTGCGTTTTATTTTTATAGTATGAAGTGGATCAAGGTTTATTGGACTTTTCTATTTATAAGAATCTTTAATTTTGTTCGTCTCAAGATACGCTCTATTGTGCGTGTTACGACAATTTGATGTAGGAATTTATTGTTGTTCCACGCTTAGAAAAGTACTTGAGGAAACATGAGACACTTGTTCAAAAACTATTTAACATTTTGAATTTATTGTTCTTAAAAACCAAGTCTATGAATCCGGAAGGATCGAGTCGAACACGTGGATATAATAAATGCGACTTGACAAGGATTTTGAGATTTGTATTTGATCTCTGTGAAGAGAGGTATGTATTATGAGACTGTGAGTAGTGTGAGTGCAAACGTTTTGTTAACCATACTTTTATCAAAGTTTATGAAAAATTTCAATATTCATACTTCTAAAATTGTGTCTTTGATCCCAAGTCACTAAAAGAAAAAAAAAATTGAGACAAAATTACGGGATTTTCAAAACAAATAAGCAAAGGGCTAGACAACTTTTGGACTCATAAAAAACAGCCTCAAATATAGGTTAGCAGGACCCTTTTGCAAATTAAGATTAAAAAGTATTACATCATTAGTTGCTAATTAGTTACGCCAAAGAAAAATTAATTGCTGCTTTGGATTGCGAAAAAACTATCGTCCTGCTTAGTGAACCTAGCAGAACAAATTTTTCAAAAATGCTGATAAAGTTCCGAAAAAAGTTTCTTGTTGGGAACTAATTAATGGCTTATTTTGTTACTTAAAGAACATTTTTTCTTAAATTAATTAAATATTTAATCTTATACGTTTATATTTATATTTGTTTGTATAACTAATTAAATTAGCAATTAATTAGTTATCAACAACCAACTTTTTTCGGATATTTTACTTTCGTTCAAGCTAAAGTTGGCCTGCTTGAAGTTAGCAGAACACGCATTTTTTTCGCAAACCAATATTTTTGTGTGCCCTAATAACTTTATGCATCACATATCACATTTCAAATATTGCCCATAGACACAGAAGAAAAACTATATAGCTACACTGCTAAGAGCCCATTTAAGGAGTAAAAATATGGCGAGTTATTTTAGTTTTCATTAGATACATTTATGGTAGAATTGTTTCAATAAATGATTGTAAAAATAACTTTTTTTTGTCTTTTTAATGAACAATGATTTACCTATGGTCTTGATATCCATTGACTTTATACGTAAAAGTATTAGCTAGCTGATAAATAGAATTGAGGATAATAATAAATTCGATTGTAAACAAGCCATCAAACTTATGTGAAGGAGTCAATATGTAATACAAAAATCCATTAAATTTTGTTCCCAAAAAGTATGCCGAATTTCCAACTCTGATAGTCTCTCTCACAAACTGGTGTTCAGTTTATGTATGTCCATCTATTCAAAAAGCAGCACTTTACTTACTGTCCACCTTAATTCCATCAAATTAATATCCGACATTCATCTTGCCATTGATTCCCCATTATAGTTTCAATTATGGCACGTATTGATGCAGTAAGTGCACACGCATCTTATATCACCTCCGATCGATGAGTAAAAAAGCCCAGCAGAGGATTAACCTCATCTAAGAAGAGAGAGAGAGACTTCTGCTATGACAACGCTTACGGTTGCTTTTCTGCTGTTCGTTTGTCGTTGTCCACCGGACAATAAGCAGCTTGAAGCATAATCCTGAATTTATGGTGGTAAATATTTTGACATCATCATCACGAGCTCTGTGGTCCCTGAGATGGTGTGATCCGATAGTGTTATTGCATTTACATAATGCTTACGCGTTTCTCCACTATACTTCTTGTAGCGTGAAGGTACTAAGACTCTTTGAACGAGGGAGTTGATGGGTGTACGGAACAAAGCAGTAGATTCATATACAGAAGGAGGGCACGAAGTAATTTGATCACGGCACTCATGAAGAGTTGTTGATTGTTTTTTTTTGTCTTTGGGTTCAATGCAGATAAAACCACTCATAGGAGTTTTATAAAGAGTTGAATCAGTAGCTTCTAGCTCGAAGGATCATCCCAGGATCATGTTCCTTTGATCTACGCTGAAGTGTGCGTTGACAAGTTAAGTGGAAGTGCTACTGAAATCAATCAATCTTTGTTCTATTCGTATAGTGTCAATCTGTGAAAGTGGCAATCGCGTTTGAGTTCACACCAAAAGCGGAGGAGTTGACCCTCTTCTACTGATAAAAAAAACTATCTTGTTGACAGTTCTAACTAATAACATGTTGAACTAGAAATGGCCGCATCCCTTTTGTGCCGTCATCCAAATACCAAGATAAAATTAATATCATGTGCGCAATACCCTGCACCATATGTGTTTCTTATGCGCACATCAGAATATTATGAAAAGTTGTTAAGAAAATTATATGGAAATCAACTGGTGTGTTACTGTATTAAAGTGTTCTCGCGTGCATATCGTATATGAAAAAAACATGGTATTATTATTATGAGCCTGCGAAGCATGAAATGAGAATTGGTTAAAACATATGGTAGGTACCTATTTCGTGATACGAATGAATAGACAAAGAAAACCTACTTAAAGAACGAGAATTTTGTATATAAAAAGTGTAATGAATGCATATGGAAATAATGTCACATGTCTCAACACATGTAGTACATACATATATGCTATATAGAAAAATGTCCTTTCTAAGTTTAATTTTGAGTCCTTGATGAAAAATATAAAAATTTTAAGTACCTACATAGTATTTTTTTGAATTTCTAAACATTTTTATAACCATAAAATACGAACCGCATTCTTGGCTTACGGAAATATGTGTGCCTGGTAAACTGAAATTATCAGTTCAAAAATTTGATTCAAATAGAAATAATATTAATATCCGTATTGATAAAAAATGCTAAGCTCAGCTCGAAATCTGGAATACCAGTTAAATCGCAAGTTAGTTTTTTTTATTAATAATGCTGACTGCCGACGCACGTTTAGTTACAGAAAATCTGTTAAATCATCAGTAAGAATTCTCTTGTTTATATGTAGGTTTGTTTACCTTCATTCATTTGTTGCGCTTCATCTCTCTCTCTCTCTCACTCTCTTTCTATGCTCTATGTTCTTCCGTAAAATTAAGAAACTTTTGAATTTTTTAAAAATATTTAGATTTTTAGATTAGATTAGATTAGTCTTTATTTATTTTTTTTAATAGTAAATCGTTACAATTTATATCAAAAGATTTCCTAGCATGGCTTTATGGGCCGTCTGCCGTTCGCAAGTAAGTATTTAACATATTAATAGAGAGATATCGAACAATGTTATGTTATAACAAAAATTAACTATGTACATATAAATTAAATAAAAATTAATACGGAATTTAAAAAAAAAAGTAAAGTGAACAATTTTGTTTATGATTGAAAAGGGATTAATTACAATAGTTATCAAAATTTGCATATACATTTAAAATTTGGAATAAAGTGAGTATAAATTTGGCTTTTAGTTTAGCTAAAACAAAACAAGATTATTCAGAACATTATTAAACATAATAAGATGGCTTTTAGTTTGCTAAAACAAAGATAAATAAAAACTACCTACATTTATGTGGGGAAGTTTTAAAAGAACTGCATTATTGTGTTAAAATATTTTCGAAAAAAAAAGAAGTTGGGGCTTTTAGTTTAGCTAAAACAAAAAATTATTACCATGACTCAGAAAAAGTTCAAATATGTATAACGATAGTCTTTAGCATGCAAAATATAACATATAAGTGGTTTCCAACCATGGTCTCCATTTAAAATTTGAATACATTCTTCTAAGGTGAGAAAACTGGATCTGAAATGAAGCCTACGGATCTCCTGTAGAATTGGACACAGCGCTAAGAAATGCAAGACGTCTTCATTCTGATTAAGGTTGCACAGTGAACAAATAGGATTTATATCAGTTCTATGAGCCCTAAAGTTCAGTTCGAACATCTCAGTCCGAATTTTGAAAATCAAACCCATTTCGAATGCCGAGAAAATATTTACGACAAAAGGCACTAACTTCGCGCTTCCCGAAATTGTTTTTTGGGCATAAATGTTGCAAATGTGCAAATTTTTGTTTACCTCTTCGGAATATTGCAGCCCAAACTAAGCACAAAAAAACACATCTTTCGTTTTTAAGAAATTGCAATATTTGAACAATTTTCATACGTACAAATGGCGGTACTTACTTCATTTGAAAAATTTTCATCCCTATAAAATTTGAAATATTTAACCCAAAGTTTATCATAAAATAGCGGTGCTAACCTCGAAGAATTGTTTTTTGCTCATAAAAGTTGCAGATATACCAATTTTTTTCATTTCTTTGGAATATGGCAGCGCAAATGAGCACAATACAGCAAATTTTTTTTGGAAAATCAAAAATGGTGGTACTCACTTCATGCAATCCACACCATTTTTTTTTTTTTTTTTTTTTTATAAAATCATTTTTATTTTTCATTCATCTTAAAACTATCTTAAAGCTAGACAAAAATTCATAAAAAAAACAAGCCTACTTAATATCAATATCTTACAACTAACTTACTGGCCCCATTCGGGCGCTCTAAGTTAAACTAATAACTTAATGCTAATGCCTTCCGGCCTAAGAACTATAAAAATTAAAAATTATTAAACTAAATTAATAAAACTAATTACAACTAATTAAAACTACTATACTGTACCTCACAATAATATAACTAAAAAAAACGGCTTGATAGTCGAAATAAGACCAAAATAATAATAATTCTTAATCAGCAGTATTTTTCGTAAGACCATTTTCTGGTCACAATGAATCTATAAAGTACGCAAACCTGAAGATTGCTTCAAATTTCACCAATTTTTTAGACCCTGTTACTTCGAAATTATTGGTTTTTGAGCTTTCAGCCTATTAAATTTTATAATCAGAATGGCATGAAGTATGACGTACTTAAATTTCATCCAATTTGATCAGGAAAACTTTGGCATAGTGGAGCTCTTAATCGATACCATACTTGAATTTGTGCTTAGGCCTACAGTCTTGGAAAGGGCACAAATTTGCACCACGCTTTATTATACATTATCATATATGTCGTTTTCAGATGGATTTAGGAATTGTTCCATTCCTATCGAATATGGAAAACCCTCTACTCCAAATCATCCATATTTGATATGAATGGAATAATTTCAGAATGCAATCGAAAACGACAATAGTGTTGGTAACTTAGGGCAGCGGATCCCAAACTTTTTAGGCTGTGGAACCCTAAATAAGGCCCAAATATATTTCGGAACCCCAAACTGAAGCAAAAAATTAAATTTAAGATATTCCATCACAGCTCGTGACAAGATTGAAATTGTTTCATTGTTTGATTAATAATATTTGTAAGGTTGCGTTCTGGCAGCATCCAATCTTTATCTATATTTGGTTTCTGGCTAAGTTAAGGCTTAAAAGCCTGCTTCACAGCAAAACGCAGTAACATATTAACAAATGGGAGCAAATTTAATACTGGGTACTCACTTTTAATACCAACCCAAAATTAGTTTAGTAATGGAATTAAATACGTGTAGAAGAAAAACCTATCGGAAACTCTTTTTCATGTATGTATGTATGTATTTATGTATCAATGAATGTATGTATGTATGTATGTATATTTTGAAATCTTTGATTTCCGATATGGCGTCATCGACATGGAAAGGCGTGAAAGAGTGTAAAGTTGATATCCATAGTGTAGCTCTTCGATTTTAATAGACTTTTGATAACTGAAAGACAAAGTTAATCCTTCAATGAAAAACTGCTTCTGAGTTAACTTATTTATTTTCAGGATTAAATCAAATCAGCACTAAAAAATTACCTTTAGTGTCGTAGTAGAGTCTTCATTTTAAAAACATTTTGTACTCACTTTATGTCAGTACTTCTTATATCTGGAAAGTAATCAAATATAGACGTTTTTAGACTTACCGAATGTCCAGCTATTGTACATTGCGAAAATCAAATCTATGAGCTTTAACATGTTTCATATAAAACTAGAAAATATTCTACATTTTGTCGTTCTGTGTTTTGTACACACGTTAGCCAGAAATGAATTGACTATAGAGTTACCAATTTGTCTCTCGCAAAAATTTTGCTGATAATTTTCCCTACAAAGCTGTAGCAGCTTTTTAAAAATATCAGCAAAATAATGAAATTTTGTAGTCCAATAGTCATCATGTTATGCATCGAAAAGGTTTGGTGATGAAGATACATATATTTTTGTCAATTTACAAAAACCTTGATCTCATTACGAAGTTCAAATAACCTGAATAAAGTTTTTCCTGTGGTATGCTGTCAGATTTAAGTGTGAAGTAGAAGTGATTCATACTGACTTCCCATATTTTTAACTTCATCAGGAACTTTTTTTTCAAATTAGTTGGCATTATTTAAAAAAAAAAAAGTCAATGGAAAGTTTTTTCCTTAAATAACTTACAAAAGTTATTTTTTCTTTCACTTCAAGAAATTCGGAGATAGCTTCGCGGAACCCTAGGGTTCCACGAAACACCAGTTTAAGAACCGATGACTTAGGGTATTATGGTGCACTTTTTGTTTTTCTCATTATAACTTAAACATGTTTCAAACAAAAAAATATATTTTAACAGATATTCTATAGCAAAATAAGATATAATGAAAAAACATTCAACTGTTTACACGAAACAAAAATCAGTTGATAAAAGTGTTATAAAAACCATAATACTCTTATAGGGCAATGTCGCGAGGCACCAAAATATAATATTTTTGTCCTCATCGCTTTGTATATAGTCTTGGTCTTAGGGAACGCATTTTTGCTATCATTTTCACGAAGTAAATCACAAAATATTGATAAAGTTTACAGTTCCATGCCAAAAAAATGAAAATTTTCTAGGTTGCCGTGTTAAGAAGAATGAATCACAATAAAAACATAAATGTTAAAAAGAAGACCAAGTTTTTATATAGACAGGAAACCTGTGCGTAAAAAGTCAGCCAAAAAAAGTAATGAGATCTAAAATATATGCCAATTTTTAAGTTCATGAAGTTTAATATCAAATATCTCTGAATTAGAGTTGTGTATATGTATATCGAAACAACTCCAAATTATGACAGAAATTTGGTATTTAATGATAATTGGCTCAAATTTGGTGGGTTCACTGGTCAAGTTTTCATACATTTTAAATGTGTGATTAAGTAAGTAATTTAGAAAAAAACTTGCCAAAGTTTTTCTTTTAAAAAGAAAAAGTAAAGTAAAGTTTTTCTTTTATAAAATAATAAAAACTTTTGATATTAGAAACTTAAATTCGTATTTTTTTAAATTTCAAAAGGACAGATTTATTTTCAAAAGGACACATTTTATTTCATTCAGAGGGACACATTAATATTTTTGCCTGTGGTAACACTGATCACAGTTCAAAACATTTTATTTATCTTTCCAAGATGACTTAAAAACAGGAAGTAATGAACTGTGCATCAAACTGTGCAATCAAAACATTTTAGCTCACATTAATAAAAAAAAAACAGTTCTTGTTAATCTCGGGTTTCCTTCAGATCCTGGTAGAAATTAATCATCATTTATCTTGCTGTCAATTACATATTTTAGATTTTCACACCATGAATGTTTATAATTTAATTATGCCATTGATTCGCTTGTCGTGTTCGAGTTCTTGTTAATTGTGTTTTAAAACCCATGACAATGGTATATGCGTGAATAAACGGCGAAAGCGCGAACAAATCACTTTATTTAAATTATTGCTTCCGTCAACGTCAGGTGTAGAGAAGGAATATTGTAAGAGCAACCATCAACAACGTTGGTATGATTGATCACAATTTTGGAGTCATGAGCGCATCTCAATCGAATTATAAATTGTAAAACAGGAAATAAGCCAAGTTACTTTTAAAAAGAACCTTTTATTTATTTGTTTATTCTATATCGAAGTTGGTATTTTATAAAGTTCAGTGACGTAGAACGAAAACACCACGAAGAAAATATTGAAAAATGTTTTCAATTGCACCCGAACATAGAAGGATGCGTCAGTTTGTTTACCATTATTTCTTTTCTTTACCAAATAATTTGGGTGTTATTTCTTTTTTGTTTATTGAATATAAATATAAATAAGTGTTGCTAATAAACAACTTTGCGTTACCATCGAAAAACTGTTTATCATTGTCAAAACAAACAGAAAATAGCTTCAGAATTAAAACCCGAAAGCACCGTATTTTTGATAGGACAATTCAGACAGAAAAAATAAAATAAAAAAAAAACACTGCTACACCATGAAAAGAACTAACTCTTTAAGCTCTGGAGGATTAAGTAAATTCAGTTCGGAAAGCATGCAAAATAGAATGAAAGACATGGTATTTCATGAATCAAGAAAAAAGTCAGTTGTATTCAAGCGGAAGTCCTCTGATTCAGTGTCAAGTAAACCTCAAGAATCCTTGATCCAAGATAAAACAAATAAAACAATAATTGTAAGAAGATTGTCATAAATATAGAATTTTATTTATTTTCATAATTATTCTTTTTATTTTTTAGGACAGGAAGGAAGTTGGATGTGATACTCTCATCCCTGATTTGAACACAATCATCGAGAATAAAATAAAGAAATTCAAAGGAGAAGAATTCATATACTTAACCTATACGGTACCAAAAAACAGTGAATATTTTACTCCATACAGCTTGGCGTAAGAAATTTTTTTGAAGACATGATTCATTTGCCTACGAAAGCTGCATTTTTTTAGGGAAGTACAATTCAAGGATATACCCAGCAAAAGTCAATATTATACAATGAGCAGACATGGAGTAACCTTTTGGAGTCAAGCCGAAAACTATTTCACTGAATTGAATCAATGGCAAAGAGAGTTTCAAATGTACATGAATATTGTTAAGATTAAATCCTTTGCCAAATTTAGGACGTGGAAAGGTTTTAAGGTCTGGGAAAAGACATTAAAATGGAGAAAATACGATGAAGCTTATACGTATTTAAGTGAGAATTTATTCTATGCAATTCCACATCTGGCATCGGCAGCTCTTCAATTGCGTTCTGATTTTTGTCAAATGCAAAACTTGAATTTTATAAATGTTGAAGGTAATAATAATAATACATTTATATCACTGTTATAATAATAATGAAGCCCCATTGACGAATTCGGTGTATGGCATAAAGGAGTATAGACTTCGGCCAAATTCACGATTACCAAATTTATCAATGCACGAGCTACCTAGGCTAAATACTAAGAACTTCCTTTCATATCTTCACCAAACGTTTTCTAGATCAAAAATTATCTATTAATGTGGTACGCAGGATAGTCCAGGCAGCCTGAGGGGAAACAAGAAATAAGATGTATGATGTTAGAATTTTATGATTGTTATTTTTACTTGGTAAAGGTTAGTCGGCTCAAGGTTGTCAACAAAATTAAGCATCTGTAAAAGCTCTGCTTTCTTCAGTCACAAACTCTTCTGGGGCCTATTTCAGCGCTACTACAACAGAGCTACATCAGCTACATCAACTACATCGTACATCTAAATCCTACAACTACATCAGTTAAATTTGTCTAATTCAAACGTAGAACTGGAGTTATGAAATAAAAGACAAAAAAGTTTAACAAATTATAATTGTAACTGATGTAATTGTGCGATGAAGTTGTAAAATGTAGTTGATTTCTTCTTTTCGGCTAAGCGAACATTTAGTTGCACTTTTAACTGAAGAAATACTAGCGCTGAACCTAACTTGTCTCATTATTTTAGCCACTAACACCATCGAATTTGACGCAATCCTTAGAATTTTTCATGTAGGTATATCACTTGCTGAGGTAGCAAGTTTTTGCATCCTTTGGTATTGACACCATCTATTTGTTTATTTCTCAGATAATAATAAATCGAAGAAGAAATTTTGTTAGTTTTTTTCCGAAATTGTATGTCCTGTTAGTCCTTGATCATGAAAGCAATGAATTCGCGAGAACTTAACCGCGCCAAGAGCTTTTCCTCCATCCATTCTCCTTTTTTCTCAATTTTGTGTGTTAAATCAAAGAAACCATTAAACCCAAAAATAGTTTTTAAAGGTCTTATCTTCAACTTCCCAAATTGGAAGGTTATTGTAGCATTTAAATAGACTATTTGCGAATATGTTAAAAGCTACTTTAGTTGCATTTTCGGGGACGTCTGTCAGGAGTTATGGGGCCACTTAGACGTCTGTCATTACCATATTTGTAATCAGTGAGTCGAGGACTTTAGGAAATAGGTATTGCGTTTGAAGTGGTTTCCCTCACTTATTCGATTTTGTGAAAAGTTGTACTTTTGATGCACTTTTTCTCGCAAACTGGACCACTATACGTTGTGGTAGACGAATGTATTCATTATCACATTGACCAGTACTACCTGTAACATTAATATCCACTGGTTTCCTCTCACGCCAAAAATATGCTGCAAGCTCTCGGTCTACTTAAACAGTTATTCTAGAATATTCAAAAAATAAAAATTGTTCATCCATGGTCGTAGTGTTCACGTTCTTGATGAAAGTAGAACTTGTGAACAATTTTTGAAAAAAACATTGTAACATAGTAACCACTGGGAAAATTTTTTTAAAATATTTTTTCTGGAGAGGTCATTAGGCCTGCTATAATCAGTTGCAATGTAATCCCTAATTTACAGGACACCCTGTATATACAGTAACTTTTTTGAGCTTAATTGTTATTTAATTTTATAAACCGTTAAGAAAGATTTTCAGCTTTGTTTCAAGCACTATAACTGGATCTTTATGTCAATTTCTTCACAGAGTTCTAACGTTAGTACCGGTTAAAGTCCTAAAGGTAGGACCCAAATCTGTAGCTCCCATTTCTTCATATACAGGGTGTCCCGGACCTGAGTGGAAGTATTTTAGCGTGTGGTTCTTGGGGTTATTCTAAGAAAAAAATTGTATGGGGTGAACGTTGTATCTCCCGTCTCTGAGGCAGGTGGGGGCAGTTTCTGAAACATTGACTTTAAATGCAAAAAAAACATTAAAAATCAACGAAAATACATCTACAACGCAATTATTGAGTTGAGCTCACTTGAACTATAAATATTCAGTCACTCCACTTAAACAGAAGAATTTTTTTCACATTTTCTTAATATTCTATTATTAAGAAAAAACAAAAGGTTCTTTTTCCAAAAAAGCCCAAAAAAGGGGTTAAATTATGGATAATTCATGAATAAATTAATTTTGTCGGGCTTATTTGGTAAAAGTACCTTTTGTTTTTTCTTAATTTCTCAAAATTTAGTTTAAAAAATTCTGAAAAATTATATGGTAACCCTGGGTCTACAGTAAGAGAACCATATCATAATTTGCTGACTTGATTTAGTATGTATTAGGATTATATGCAGTTAACGTCTTATGTTTAATACATTTCTCTGGCTAATCAATGACATTTTTTTAATATCAACTTTAAAAACTCATCTGGCAAGCTATTTTCGTCCACCAAACTCGTCTGGCATCTTTTTTCATGAACAAATGACATTAGTTATTATAAATTCAAAAACCAGCATCGTAAAAGTAGATATGTTACATTTGGCAGTTATTTTAAATTTTGAAAAAATAGGTGGCAGCGCTAGAATTGCGGAAATATTCCCTGATCTTTAGTTTTTAACTAATCATACACCTGTACCTAACAAATCTCTCAAGTTATCCAATATCTTTTATTAATCTTTAAGAGCTTTAAGCCTCTCTGGCAAGCACTTTCGACCGCCAAACCCGTCTGGTATAATTTTTTTCATGCATGGTATAAACTAAATTATAAATAAATTTTAGCCTTGTGCAAGTAGGTTAATTTTTACCCTTTTTTTGCATTTTGAAAAAATCAGATGGCAACCTTTCGACCGCGGCAACCCTGCCAAACGATGGTTTCCGTACTTAACTAGTCCAAAATCAAGCATACACAAAGTTGTAGCCTTGTGTCTATCATAGGTTAGTTAAAGTGGCTGGTAGCTCTCCGACTATTTCATTTTATAAAAAAAGTCAAAAAGTTTGTTTTCGGACCTTTTTTCCTTTTTAGATTTAAAAAAAAGCCAAAACGTTTATTTCGGCCTTTTTTTCTTTTTGATTTGGAAAAAAGCCAAAAATTAAATTATTTTACTTTTATGTAGGTGTTCGTTATCAACTTTTAGTTTAAAATGCTGCCCTAATCATTATCTTTGATCCATCACAAAGTTTAATTAATTCTTAGTACTCAGCGAATCTTCAAAACAAAACTGAAAAATGCGTAAAAACGCATCTTTTCAAAATATCTAATACATTTTTGAAAGATTAGAATTTTTGATAATACACATAATAGGCCAGGAAAAATGGGTTCCGAGGTTGAAAAAATTAATTCATGAAATATTAAAATTGGAATCGACGCAGCATTGCAACCTCTATAACATATCCAAAGTCCCCCAAAATCCCCGCATTGGCTTTTTGTGTAGATGCATTTGAAGAGGTGCAGACGGGGAGAACTTAGAGGTCTATCAAACTAAAATATTTGTTTGGGTAAAACCTAATCATATGATACATGTTTTAAAGGTAATTTTTAACGCTGAATCTAATGAAACCAAATTCAAAATGATACAACCACCCGAAGAGAAGTTATAGTCCTTTTTATGTTATGATGACTTTTTTTCCAGGTATAACAGGTAAAATATGACCGAAAACCCTTTGAAAATAACGGTTTGTTAATGAAACTTGGAATGAATGTTCCATTTGTTATAGGAACTAAGAATCAAGAGAGTCCCTAAAAATATCCATGGTGAAAGGGTGTTTTTTAAGGGGGAGGGGCAAGTGTAGAATGTTAACCATAACACCCACGAAAAAACTCTTACAATCATGAAATTCGCCAAAAATATATAATTTGTCATGGCAACCAAGAATCAAAATAGTCCTCATAAATATATTTGTTCTGGGGTTTTTTTTATTAAAGAAAGTGAAAATCTGGGAAGAAGTTGGAAGATTTGAGCCAAAACTCCGATTTGGTGTAATTGAGGTATATACACAAAGTATGGTATATGATTTAAGGGTATTTTTTAGCCCTGAATCTAATAAAAGCAAAACTGAAATGATACAAGCACCCTTAACAAAGTTATGGGCCTTTTCAAGCAAAAATTAATTTTTGAAATCGTATTTCCGTAGAACAAGTCAAAAGTTAACAGTCACCAAAAACAGTATTAGAACAAAGATATTTGTATGGACTATTTTGATTCTTGGTTGCCATGAAGCGTTTAATATTTTTGGCGAGTTTCATGAGTGTAAGAGTTTTTACGTGGGTGTTATGGTTAACATTCTTTGTTGCCCCTCCCCCTTAAAAAAACACCCTTTCACCATGGATATTCTTAGGGACTCTCTTGATTCTTAGTTCCTATGACAAATGGACCATTCATTCCAAGTTTCATTAACAAACCGTTATTTTCAAAGGGTTTTCGGTAATATTTTACCTGTTGTACCTGGAAAAAAAGTCATCATTACATAAAAAGGACTATAACTTCTTTTGGGTGGTTGTATCATTTTGAATTTGGTTTCATTAGATTCAGCGTTAAAAACTACCTTAAAAGCGTGTATTATATGATTAGATTTTACCCAAACAAATATTTTAGTTTGATAGACCTCCAAATTCTCCCCGTTTGCACCTCTTCAAATGCATCTACACAAAAAGCCAATGCGGGGATTTTGGGGGACTTTGGATATGTTATAGAGGTTGCAATTCTGCGTCGATTCCAATTTTAGTATTTCATGAATTAATTTTTTCAAGGTTCCCCATACGATTTGTGCTATTTTTCCTGGTCTATAACTACTCCTAAACTAAACTCCATTTTTCTAGAAATGTGTTTTTAATTGATCTGATCTAGGGATAGGGAAAGAATTATTACCAAGTGGAAACAAAAATTAAAAGAATTTTTACTTAAAAATAAAACGGTTGTTTTCACTAAAAAGTCATTAGATGTTTTTTTTTAAGGAAACCTTCTTAAGCTTAGTACTCATCTCTTGTGAAATGAAAAATTTAAACCGCTTCAAAATCCACGTGCATGATAGTAAAGAAAACATAATTGATTCTACACGTGAATTTTGGGTACTCAGTTTGAAATTTTTGGTACTCACTTTGAGTGAAAAATAAAATTAATTAATTTATTGATAGAATCTTGGAAATTTTCTTAAGAATATAAATTTGGATGTAGTTTATTTTTGTTATTTGGTTTACTGTGATATTTTTTAACTGTCGATCGCAATAAAATGCAAAAATAAAGTTGTTGGCTATGACTTAGTTCGAAATAACTCTTCACAATTTTTATTTTGAATAAAAAAAATAATTGATAAAAGTCACACTTTTCCTCATCTGAATCCTTTTTCCTATAGTGGTCGTACGTTGGGAAATGAAAACCATGTCGTGAAAAATATAACAAACCGCTTCATATTTCACTTTTGAATTTGAGTGCTTACTTCTCGTTGCGAACTCCATCGCTGTGAATTAACCGATATTTTTGTATGGAAATTTCATTTTCACTCGACCTAAGTACTTGTACAAGGCTTAACTGAAAACATTGGTTATCTGAAACAAGATTTAAATTTATTTCTAAGACTTTTCAGCATTTTTTACACAAACTAGGTACGTCGCATAACTAAACTCCACTTAATAGCCTATTGAATAGACCTTTTAAAAAAAGAAAAATTACGTGCAAGGCTTTTTGTGATTAAATATTTTTGTTCGGCCCATAAGTATGCTTAAAACCAAAAATGCTACTAAATTCACCCAATTCACCCCGTTTCTGAGCGAATGGACACACTGGCCACTTTTCAATATTTTTGGTATAGCTCGGAGGCTAAGCCGATTTCGACAATTTTGCACTTAAACCTTTTTATTCAAAATTAAATTTTCTATCGAAACGGATAGTCTAGAAAATTTCATAAAAAAATTTAAGTAGGAAAAGTTAACAAAAACCAACATAAAACAATCGAAAAATCAATTATTTTTATTTTTTTTTCTAATAAGTGCATAACTCTTTTCGGAACAAAGATACGCTTAAGACATATTTAAACAAAGTAAAGTAGAGTTTTAAGGCCTTAATATGACATGTTAATAAGGCTATATTACTTGAAAACTGACAGAGATATAGCCATTCAAACTTTACCATTTTTTTTTATCATTTTTCGCGGTTTTTACCCGAAAGCCTATTTTTTAGTACTTAATGACATATTTAACATTCGTAGCACCTAGTACCAAATCTTATATTAACTGGACCAGCCGTTCGGTCTGTAGGTCTGAAAGCATTTAAAAACAGCCGAAAATCAAAATTGCGAACTTACATACTTTTTTATTCTCTTTAGTCGTTATGTCATATTATATCAAAATCTTGATTTCGAACATTTTAACGAATGTGAAACTTGCCATATTGTACCGAAAAAAGGGTTTCGGGGCAAAACTGCGAAAAATTTTCGGTTTTAAGCAAGCTTATGGGCCAAACAAACATATTCAAAAATAAAAACCCTTGCACGTAATTGTTCCATTATACCCCGCATTTTCCGGTCTATTCAATAGGCTAAAATGAAAACTCAGGATAATTGAAACAAAAAAAAAAACAGGAAAATACATTTTATATCAACAGCTTTAAAAATCGAGATTCTTAAGATGGGCAGCGATTTACATACCTAAAAGGAAAATCTATTAAACTTTGAATTCTGTGCATATCTTTACGCACATAATTTTTTTCTAATTTTTTTTTAGTAATTGAAGAATGGCATCCTTTTTACTTTATGGAAATCCACATGAAAATATACGAAGAAATGAAACTTAATCTAAAGCATTTTCGCGATAAGGCCCGAAAATATATTTGTAAGCATTACAATTAAATTACAAATTATTCTTATTCTTGAATAACGAATTTTCAAATCAAAAAGATGATGCATGCCATAGTGCGATTATAGCAAGAGGTTTCTTTCCTACCGATGAAATTGAATTTTATCCATCTGTGAAAAAGATGCGCGAATCGATGAGCTTCATGGATCGAGCAAGAAAAAGAAGTTTTTGCAAACTTCTATGCAAGTAGGGTTAATATTTGATTTTCTGCTAATATTTGTGATTTATAAACGTGATATCATTGCTTTTATTTTCTTTAATTACGTTACAGCTTCTTAAACTATTGTGATCGGATAGTTCTTATATTGCTGCATTCTATTACTCGAAATAGTTTTGAAACTCTTGCAAATGCTCTAAAGGTGCACGATGAATTAGGACCAAAAGAGGAAGATTTAAAATCTGATTTAGGAGTTGGCGTTGAAGTTGAAGCTCAGCGACCCAGTGATAAACCACAGGTTTGATTTAATATTATAGAAAATTTAAAATCGATTCTTATTGTAATGTTATTAGTTTATTGTAAAGAGAAAATACTTATTTTAAAGTTGAAATTTATATATATTTTTAGAATCCTTTCTTTTTGGCGGACCTTCTGCTTAAGCCTGAAAGTGTTGTTATTGAACCTTCAGAGTATATTTTTCAAATTATTTTCAATCCAAAAAATATGAATAAAGTTTTTGAATCTATTTTTAAAGAGATGCAATGAAAGCAATATTTCATCAATTGACAAGCCTTATACTGGATTCTGTTATGGAGATTAAGAGCTTTACCGAAGACTCAACTTATCAAATATTTACCGAGTATGATAAAAATAGTTTTAAAATATTCTAAATAATGATATTCGATTATTTTTCATTTACAGGCCATCAATAATGGGAAGGCAAGAAGATCGTATAGCTGAACCTCCTCCAGATTTGGCATTTCTATTTCGAATAGATAAAGAATTTCAAGAAAATCGCAAACTCATATTTTCCGTTATACGTAATGCTTACGAAAAAGCAACTCTCTATACCGATCGATTTGAATTGATCCGACTAAATTATGAAGCTGATGTTAAGACAGATGCAAGTGTTATTAGAAATGAAAAAAGTATACTTAAGGAAAATTTACTTTCCTAACATAAAAATGATAATTAATTTTTTGCAGGTCTTGAAGCCTTACGAGCATTTTGTGAGCGTTACCATGCAAATATGCATGCTATCGATGGTATACTTCCTCATGTTAATCTTGGTTTACTTAAACTTACACAAAGTAGTTTTAAGGATACCATAACACCAGAGTGTTTAAGACTTCTTAACGTTCTAGCAATATATTTGCCTAAGTAAGTCAATCGGTGGAGAAAAAATAAATAAAAACTTAGAATTAATAATTATTTTTTAATAGACTTGCAATCTCAGAAGTGGAAAAAATTCAACTCAAGGCTGAAGAGTTTGTTGCAAAAATAACATCAGCTCCAACCACAACTACGGAACTGGTAGCACATCTAAGATACTTGACGAACGTAGAAGCCGATCTTGATCTTCTATTTAAAGAGGTCGACTATGCACATGACTGTTTTATGATTATAAAAGATTTCAACATATTTATTGATCCGCAAGAAAAAGAAAAATATATGGGTAAATATTAGATTTTATAAATTATCATTTGTATGAGATCGCATGAAGTGTTTTTCTTAGACATCAACAACAGATAGTTTGGCCTCAAATAAGAAGTATGCAGAATTTCAAACTTAATTTTTTTTGTATCTGTATACTTTTTTCTGGGACTAGATAATATGAATCCAAATAAATTAATATTTTTTTAAGAATGTAAGAAAAGAATAAGGGGCCAAATCTGTTCTCATTTAGAATTTGATGGATGAGAAAATGCAAAGGTTTTGTTTTACTTCCCATTTTTTTTTTTTTTTATTTTGTTTTTACCTGCTTTATAATATACAAAAATATATACCAAAACTAATTCTTTCAGATACTGAGGATCTTGTTGTTACCTGTAAGGAGACATTGCAGGAAAAACGTGGTGAAAAAGAAATATTTATTCAACAATTAAATGCGATTCTTCAAGAGGATATAAAAATTATATTTGAAGAGATTCGTGACGTAGCTGCAGAGGCTCAAGAGTTCAAGTTTTTAGATGTGAGTAATTCTGAACTTGTTTTTGCATTATAACAGGCACATATCTTATGTGTCTGAAACTAACATATATTTATATATTTATATGTAAATTGATACATCTGAATTGAACTCAACTAAATAAGTTGTTGATATGATAAGGTTTTTTATAAATACTAAAATGTACAATTTTTATTAAATTTAACTAATTATAACAATTTGTTTCTATTTTCGACTTTCTCACTAATCGGCCTAAGCGATTTTGACTTACTTTATTATGCAGAGGCTTTTAAAAATTTTTTAAAAATATTACAAATATCAAGTTTTTGAAACAAAATATTTTTTGTAGATCGAGATTTTTTTTTAATTCAAAATTTCGATGTTGATAATTTTTTAAAAATTGTTTCATCTGTTTTCATGTACAGATATTAAAAAAAATGTATTAGGAACAATTATTTTAAAGAAAACAAAGAAATAAAATGCACGACTGGGTCGCACGTACTTGCTCTTATGTTCAAGACACTGCGAGTTTAAGAAAATTGTATATACAAACATGGAAATTATGAGAGAAAAATGTAGAGAAGCATGAAAAACGACATTTAAATTAGCTAAAACAACTCTTCTGACAGTTTGAGGTGAAAAAAAAGTATACCATCTTAATTCATGATGGAATATGATTGTATGGGAAAAAAAATTTTAAAATCGTTGGAGCGGTTTTTTTTTAAATTAATTTTTTATATATAAAATTCTTAAAACATTTTTAAGAACAAATTTTGGTATGCAGATTTAAGCTATATATTTATGTGTATATAAAAACAGAATTTGAAAAAAAATTGTCAACCCGTTTTTGAGATATCGAATTTTCAAAAGAAAAGTTTGCAACTTTTTTTAAAAATCCAAAAAAATTTTTTTTGAAAATTTTGATATGCAATATTATTAAATCTTATCTGAAATTTGTATTTACAAAAACTCATTTAAATCCGTTAAGCTGATAACGAGAAAACTCAAAATAAAAAAATACGTCCCAACTAACATTTTTCCCTCGGTTAGGTCCAATTTTTGAATTTCATGATGTTATTACCTCTACAGGGCCTGTATTGAGGTTGTACATCGAAGTTTTGATTTTTCGAGGCTGTATTTTTGTCAACAGCTTCATTGAAACCTATTACAGGTGTACTTCGAAATTATTTATAAGCTTACATGGGTGCAGCTTTATTAATATTGCAATAAGGCTTCCTCAAACTCACTTGTAGAAGCACGCGAAATAAAAGCCTGGAAAAAGCTTTCTTTAAAAAGCTCCATCAAGGAGTTTGTTGAGGCCTGTTCACAAAAGTCTGAAACAAGCTGTTATTTTGTTTTGAGAAGCATTTATTTCGATGAGATTGTCTGAGCGAAGTGATGTCAACTAATTTTGGTTGTAGAAGTCCTTTATTTTACATTTCCAATTAGGATGAATCAATGATTAAAATATTGCTCATCTGTAATAGTATTAAATTTTTTGAAATCATAGATTAATTTTTCTCTACAGGGCTTGTACTGAGGTTATTTATCGAAGTTTCAAATCTTCGAGAATGTATTTTTGTCAACAGCTTCATTGAAACCTATTACAGGTGTACTTCAAAACTATTTGCAAGCTTATATGGGTGCAGCTTCATTAATATTTCAATAAGGCTTCATTTGTAGAAGCAGGTGAAATATAAGCCAGAAAAAAGCTTTCTTTAAGAAGCTCCATCAAAGAGTTTGTTGAGGCCTGTTCACAAAAGCCTGAAACAAGCTGTTATTTTGTTTCGAAAAGCATCTATTTCGATGAGATTGTCTCAGCGAAGTGATGTCAACTAATTTTGGTTGCATAAGTCCTTTGAATACAATCCCGATACAAACATTTTTTTGATTATTTTTCGAATGAATGTGCTGGAAGCATTCTTTTCGCTAAGTTGGCCTGAGAGAAGTGATGTCACTTGATTTTGTTTCTATAAATCCTGTGAACGAAGGCTGATACAAGCATAATTGGTTTGTACTATGAAGCGCATGCGCAGGAAGCAATGATTTCGATTATTTTGTCTTAGCGGAGTTATTTCAATATGAATAATGGAAGTGAAGATGAACATCTGAGGTGACCATTATATCTTTTCTAGTTCATCACGAATACGAATATTTTTATATCTTTTCCTAATTTTTTTTAAGATAAATTTGTAGCTATGTCTAATGGAAGATAATATTTTGAATATTCTACGATATGAATAGACAAAATAAAAAAGCTTAAATGATTAATTATAATTTATATTGTTTACTCGTACATATCGATACCTTCCCGTAAGAATGTATTAAGCGACATTTAAAAAAAATTGAAGGCATCGAGAAAAACCTCTTGTTAAGTTATTTATTTGTGTATTTGATGGAATAAAAAGATTTGGCACAGGATTTTCAACTCAAAATCCCTTTAAAAATCTGTTTATTACAACAAAATACACAAATAAATAATTAAGCAAGATGTTTTTTTAAATTTGAATTTAAAATTTTGAAAATGTCGCTTAATACATTCTTACGGGAAGGTAGCGATATGTATATGTACCCACTTATAATTTTCACACAGACAAAACACTCAATACAAATTATTATTATTTTTGTTTTGATATCTTTTTATTAAATAATATAAAAGCTATAAAAGCACAATACGAAATAACCTTGCAATTGTCAAAATAATATTAATATGTTGTGAGTGTTAACAGTTGAAAAACTAACTATGATCATTTTTAGTGGCCCTCAAAGATGCAAAATAACAACTTACACTATGCCCTTGAAGGTACATAATAGATAGATAATTGTATGGAATTTGAACTGTATTAAATTTTGTTATAAGACATTTTGATTACTTGTTTCTAAAATCTAAATATTTGTTATGAATGTCATTTCATAACGCGAAAATTATACTTTGGTCTTTCACTTTCATGTCTAGGAAAATTAAATTTTCTATCAATTTTCTCATGTTCTCATTAATGAGAAATCATGGAAAAGTTACATATTTTAAAACAGTTTCCAAACATACAAAAAGTAAAAACTCACTTCGAACAAAAAAAACGAATGGTCACCTTAGGTTGAATCATGTACAGTCATCATCAGGAAGTCACATCGAAGTTCTTAGGAAGCTTACTTCGGTTTCAACTGGTTCCAATTTGATGCCTACTAGATATATAGCACTGTAGCACGATGCGTAAGCTACCTGACTCTCAATCAGTATATTCATGGTTCAAATCCCAGAAAATCCATCAAGTAAGTAAAATGTTTTTTCATCATATTATAATAATTGTAAACCAAGTTTCAGAGCAGAATTGCTTGCTTGGAAGAAAAAATAGGAGAAAATAGAGATATACAAATATAAAAAATATTTTTTATTTAATTTGCATAAAGGCTTCCTCAAAGCTTTTATTAGGTCCCGTGAGTGTTCCAAGATGTTTCAATTGGGTGCTGTATCTGCTTTCATAGTACTTCTTGATGCAAATAATAGCCTGTACTAGAAACTTGTACTACTTTTCTCGGAAAGTTAAAGCCTGCCGCATTTGTAATGTTTGAATATTGTTGTTTCTATAAGGTTTTATAGAAATATATGTAGGATCTCCAACCAACCTGTATGTGACTGTTTAAAAGCTTTTTAAGCTTCTCAAGTGGGCCAAATCCACTTTTCTAAGGACTTATAGAAGCAAATTTGCTAAATAGGAAAAACTTCGATAGACCCTAACAGAAGTTAAATTGTTAGTTGGGGTTCTATGACAGGTACTACTAATAGTTGCTATGTGTGAAATTTTATAATTTTTGATGGTAGATCGTACTAATTTTAGTATATGAAAAAAGTTTAATCAAAATCGTAGGAGTCGTTTTCTAGCAAAAAAATATTTTCCTTTGCGATTTTTTCACTTTTGTATGGAAGGTACCATCATTTTTTCATAAATGTAAATTTTTTTCTAAAAATATTTTAGAAAGTATTAAAAAAGTCTTAAATATCGAGTTTCAAAAAAATCTATCATGCTGTTTTCGAAATATTTCATTTTGCAAAAAAAATTTTGAAACATTTTTTTTTAATATCCAAAAATTTTTTTTCAAAAATGTTGGTACACAAAACTATTAACATTTTTTGGAAGCTTCTGTATAAAAAAAATAATTGAAATCGGTCACACCATTTTGAAGAAAATCAAAAATTAAAAAATGGTTCCTTGGGAGGTACCATTAATAACCATTTTTGAAAAATGGTTTTCCACCCAAAGAAAGCCTTTACTAAAATAAATTTATTGAATTTTTTTTGAGAAAAGTTGTCGAGCCGTTTTTGAGAAAAATACGATTATGTAAATTTGCCAAAAAAAAGGTATGGCAGGTACCGTTATTCTTGGTTCTAAAAAAAAATGAAAAAAAATATGTCGGCAGAATCACCAAAAACCACTATGTACCAAGTTTCAAGAAAATCGATCGAGCCGTTTAGGCTGTAGACGAACAGACAGACAGACAGAATTGCCACCCACTTTTTTGGTGTTCTCTATCATCGTAATATCATGTTTGATTGTTATCTCAAAACTTTTTTTTGCACGAATCCAAAACTTGCCTTATAGTACCTATAATCGCAAGTAAAAATTATTAATCGTTAAATACTATCAATACCTAATAATTCCAAAAAATATTCACTCTTATTACAGAATCCGACGAATGAACTGCGGAGGGATTCTGGATTAATTTGGCTCATAGTAAAAATGTCACAAATGAGTCTTATTCCTTCTGCAGCTCATTCGTCATATTCTGTAATCGGGGTGGTAATTTTTTGTTGAGTTTCATGAATACTACACTATTAACAAAAAGTTAAAAGAACAACATTTTTTTAATTTTATTTTAGTGTTTTTTGAATAGCTGTATGTTTGTGTATTTAGTTGAAACATAAAGCATTCTACCGCTTGTTGTTTCTTGTTTTGAGTTTTATTTGCAAATAATAATTTCTACAATACCGTTATTGCGTAATTGAAAGAAATGACACCAACAATTTTTTTATTTTTTCCAAGTTCCTCATTTTTATGGATAATTTTTTGTTTTGAGTCAAAATCTCAAAAAATCTTAAAAATTCACTTACAAAAGTTGAAAAAATCTTGTTCCTTTAATATTGTTTGACTAGTGTATTCCATTAATAAATGGGCGAAACGTATTCACTGGTATAAAGGCCACAATTACTTTATATTATTAAAAAATATACGTATTTTTAAAAACCCCTTTAACGATTTAAAAATGTTGGTTTTGAATAAATTTTTGAACGAATAAAGTTCAAGAAATCAGATGGCTTTCTCTTTTGTAGCTAAAAGGACTTTTAAATTATTAAAGGACTTACTTTAAAAATTACAGAATGAATTTCATGTTTTGAATAATTTTCTTTATCTACCAAGTTTTTATAAATAAAATCTTAATAATTTTAAAATTCTTGAACATAAAAGCAAGTACGTGCGACCCAGTTGGTGATTTTCTGCTCAACCCTACTTATTTTGGGAGATTTTGATATAAACGTGCCAGTTTTTTTAATGAGTTCACACTGGATATGGTTTTTCATTAAAATTATAGTTTTTCTTTTCAACAAACCTTATCTATGAGCGACAATTTGACTCTGGACTCTTGACACTTCATATGTGGGGTGATAGCAAAAGAGTATATCATCTAATTGGTTGGTAATTGGTCAAATATGGTCAACTTGTCCTATAAAATGGTCAGCCTTATAAAACTTGTAATCAAGATTAAAAGATCAATATCAGTAATTTGACAGCCGTAGATTTATTTGTATGAGTTTTTAAAGTTCGTTTCAAGGTAACTAAAACATTTTGGCACATCATTTGGGTCATTTAAAAAAAAGTATGTACGAAAAAAGGCCACTTAACGGTCATAAAATGTTTAGTAGATTCAGTAATTGGTCAGAGAGAGATTTTCTTTTATGAATTTCTATTTTTTTTTTCTTGTTCATATTAATTTTACTGTGACCTTGAAATTTTTTAAGAAATTATTAAAACAAAATCTATGGCTGATATTTAACTGGAACAAGCTGACGATTTATGGCGATTGAGTGGCCTTAAAGATGGTATCACTAAAAACTGTTATACATTTTTTACGAATATCCCACAAATGCGGTTCAAAAAATGAGTTGGGGTCAAAATTCTGCGTGTGCGAAAATTCTGTTTTCAAAATTTTGCTTTCAAAATTCTGCTTTTCTCTGCTCTGCTTTCAAAATTCTGTTTTTCATAATTCTGCTTTTCAAAATTCAGTTTTTCATAATTCTGTTTTACAAAAAATGCGTGCTTTTTAACATTTAAAAAAAGACTTCTTTTTTTATTATTTGCAGAGTTTGGTAAGAATATTTAAAATGTGAGCTTAAATGTCGATTTAAGATTAACGTGCTTCGAATTCATGCACTGGATACCGACATTTTTTGTTGTCTATGTGATTACCTCCGACTTTTTCGACAGCAAATTGTTACATAAAAGAATAAATAAGAACAAAAACATATTTACAGCTCGAAGGTACTGTTTTATTTCAACTGCATTCGATGGTTAGCATCGGGATTCATTTAACAAAAAAATCATAAGCCCAACAAGACTGGGTATGAGAAAGCAAACATAAAAGAGGACACTGTTCTTGACAAAAAATCGCTTTTTAATTCCGACCCGCAATTGTGTCCATCTGTCTTTCTGTAACTCAATCTTCCTCTTAAACCGCTAAAGCGACTTCTTCTTGGGTGTTAATGTTAAGGTTTGGCTAGAAGGACCATTGATTTTTGTAACTCCAAAAATAAGGGGTTCTTCCATAAAACTGAAAATCTTAAATAAATACATTTATGGTGACGCAACAACTCGCGGAGAACTAGAGCCAAGTGGCTTACAACTCTCAACAACTGTGTGCATGTTGTTGACAAGAATGGTGTTAAGAAAAGCTAATTTATATAAAAAATGGCTCTTAAGGCTTTGATATATTTTTTCCTACGTATTATTGGCTCAACAGAGTATTTTGTTACTAAATGGTTATATAGAGAAAAAAAAAAAACAGAATTAGCAGAATTGTCTTCTTCTTAAAACAAAAAATTGACAGGATTGTGAAAAACAAAATTTTGGAAAGCAGAATTACGTCAGACAGAATTTAAAAAAAAAACAGAATTTTGAAAAACAGAATTTTGAAACCAGAATTTTGACCTGTTCCCCCTTAAAAATCACTATGATCATGACAAAAAAAATTAATTTATATTATTTTATTTTATTTTATTTTATTTTATTTTATTTTATTTTATTTTTAATGTTTTATTTTATTTTATTTTATTTTATTTTATTTTATTTTATTTTATTTTATTTTATTCTATTTTATTTTATTTTATTCTATTTTATTTTATTTTATTTTATTTTATTTTATTTTATTTTATTTTATTTTATTTTATTTTATTTTATTTTTAATGTTTTATTTTATTTTATTTTATTTTATTTTATTTTATTTTATTTTATTTTATTTTATTTTATATTATTTACTTTCATGCATGATAATCTTATATTAGTAACGCTTTCCTTCACGTTTTCTAATAATTCATTTTCAGAAAAAATCTGATGCCGATGAAACTAAACTCCAGCTTGGTGCTCTCTTAGAGCGTCTCAATGAATGCCAAGAAAAAGCCCAAGAATATCGAACATATCAAAAAGATTTCAGAGTAATACATACAATGTTTTCCGTTAGAAAATGGTAATGTTTGTTTTCTAAAATATTTGTATTTCAAGATTGACGTTACACGTTACGATGAAATGGAACATGCATTTCATGAAATTCGAATGCGACAAAATCTTTGGAATAGCTTAGAAGAATGGCAGACCTCCTTTCAGCTTTGGCAGAAACTTGGCTACCAAAACCTTAACGTTGAAACAATGATCAATTTAAATGCAAAAATATTGAAAAGTTGCGTTCAATTTGAAAAATATTTACCTCCCAATGAACTGGTGCCCGGTTTGAAAACTAGTGCTGAGTCATTTCGGGAAAAGCTTCCCGTTTTGGGCTATCTTAGGAATCCCAACCTTAAAGCAGTAAATTGTTAAATCACGAACAAATTCATTAATTAATTTAATCTTTTTTGTTTGTATCATTATTGTAGCGTCACTACACTGAAATCGAGAATATACTTGGAATAAGGATACATCATGAGGAGAACATTCTTATTTCCAACTTTGAGTCAGCACACGCGTTCGATGAAGACATTTCAAACCAACTTATGGATATTTCATCACAAGCAACTGGTGAAGCTCAATTAGAAAACATGTTGAAGACTATTGAGAATATTTGGAAAGAGACTGAACTTTTGATTGTTCCACATCGTGATTCAAAAGATGTCTTCGTGTTGATGGGAACTGATGAGTTGCAAGTAGTTTTAGATGATTCAAATGTTAATATCAACACAATTGCGGCATCAAAATATGTAGGACCAATTAAGGCTAAGGTAGATGAATGGATCTCAATGATGGAACAATTTGGCAAAACTATGGGTATACATTTTGAATAAGATAATAATTTATGTTAATATAAACAACTCTTCATATTTACTATCACAGAGGAATGGAGTAATTGTCAGACATCGTGGATGTATCTAGAAGCTATATTTGCATCACCTGATATTCAAAGACAATTGCCAAATGAAGCCAAAATGTTCACAGCTGTAGATCGAAGTTTCAAAGAAATAATGAGAAATGCTCGTAAAGTTTCTCTGGCTCTTCCTGTAATGACAAATGTTGATACGTACAATACTCTTCGAGAACACAATCGCATGTTAGATAGTATTACAAGAGGCTTGGAAGCTTACTTAGAGGTTAAAAGGGTTGTATTTCCAAGGTACAGAAAACAATTTTAATGTTTGGAGTATTGATGATACATCCAAAATTTGTATACCTAGGTTTTATTTTCTATCAAATGACGAACTGCTGGAAATACTTGCACAAACAAGAGTTCCACAAGCTGTACAACCACATTTAAGGAAATGTTTCGATGCTATTTCAAAACTTGAATTTGGACAAAAAGAGAGTGGTGATGGAGGTAAAATGATTGCAACAAATGACATCGTTGCAATGCTCTCACCCGAGGGGGAAAAGATTCTATTTGGAAAAGGACTTAAGGCAAGAGGTGCTGTAGAAGAATGGCTGAGTAAGGTTGAAGAAGCAATGTTTTTGGCCGTTAAACGATACATGAAGTTTGGATACCAATGTTACCCGGCCAAAGAACGGTATAAATGGTTTGAAGGTGGGTATAGAAGTTCTGAAATGTCAAATAGAAAGTTATGCTCTTTGGATGTGAAGTCATAAAGGGGTAAACTTTTCCACACTGAAAATTTAAAATATATCGAGAAAAACGGTAGTTAAAAATGTAGAACCAAATTTCCATTTAATGAATTTCAGCCAAAACTTGCAGCGAAGGTTTGTTATAATTATTTGTTTTTACCAAAATCGTTTGACTAGTTTTTGAGATAATTAAAAAAAAAATAAAATACTTCCATCGAAGATAATCGTTCTACCTGAGCTAATTAACAAATTGACTCAGTTAAAAATTACTCACAGACCCACAGCCTCCTACGTATAATACACATGAAAAGACTTTATGACAAAACACATTTCTTTGACGCATCTTTAATTTTAATTGTAAGTTTAATTGAAGCCTTTTATTATCTTCTGTCTTCAAGATCACCCAAACCAAGTCGTTTTAACTGTATCACAACAACAATGGGCAGCTGAAATACACGCGATTTATGATAAGCCAGATCAAACAAATGAAAATATTCTCAAAAAATTGAAAGCATTTGAAAAGCAATGCTTTGCTAATTTATCAGCCTTAGCAGCGATTACACGCAAGGAAATTACAAATCTCTTGAGAAAAGTTCTTTGCGCTCTCATAACCGTGGATGTTCATGCCAGAGATTCAGTTACCAATTTATTGGAAAAAGGCGTTGTAAAGTCGTAAGTTTTTTTTTTCATTGAAGATTTTGGTCACGGAAACACCCTATTTAAAATTTTACAGAACTGATTTTAATTGGCTTAAAATGCTTCGGTTCTACTGGGAAGATTCAACCGAAACCATGGTTTCACAAATGGCTTCAGCGAAAATTCCATATTATTATGAATACCTTGGAGCTGGAGGAGTTCTGGTTTTAACCCCATTGACCGATCGATGCTATTTATGTTTAATGGGCGCCCTTCAAATGGATCTAGGTGGTGCTCCTGCTGGTCCAGCTGGAACTGGAAAAACTGAAACGACAAAAGATCTGGCAAAAGCTGTTGCCAAACAGTGTGTGGTCTTTAATTGTTCGGAAGGCTTGGATTTTAAAATGATGGGCCGATTCTTTTCGGGCTTGGCCCAATGTGGAGCTTGGTGCTGCTTTGACGAATTCAATCGAATCGATATTGAAGTACTTTCGGTGATTGCACAACAATTGATTACAATTCGAAATGCGAAAGTTGCAAATGCAAAGAGGTTTATTTTTGAAGGCCGTGAAATTAAGCTGAACAAATCTTGCTCAGTTTATATAACTATGAACCCTGGCTATGCTGGTAGAACAGAACTTCCAGATAACTTAAAAGCTCTGTTTCGCCCAATATCGATGATGGTACCTGATTATGCCCTTATATCAGAAGTCATTCTCTACTCCGAAGGCTTTGAGGACCCCAAAATTTTGGCTCACAAAATGGTTCAAATGTATAAGTTGTGTAGTGAGCAGCTAAGTCAGCAAAACCACTATGACTTTGGGATGCGTGCTGTGAAAAGTGTTCTTGTGATGGCTGGTTCTTTAAAGAGATCAGCTCCAAATCAGCGAGAAGACATCACATTAATAGCAGCTCTTCGAGATTCAAATATCCCCAAGTTTTTGGCTGAAGATGCTTTTCTCTTTCGTGGAATTCTTTCTGATTTGTTTCCTGGTGTTGAGTTGCCAGATTCATCACATCCAGAATTGCAAAAGGGAATGGTGGTTGGGTTGGAGGAGAAAAATCTGCAACCTGTACCATCGACAATAAGAAAATGTATTCAACTTTATGAGACCATGTGTGTGCGGTGGGGTGTAATGTTGGTGGGTCCAACCGGAGGTGGAAAGTCAACTGTTTTGCATGCTTTAGAATATGCATTGACATATTTGTTTAAAAATGAGGTTCAAGGAGCTCAGTTCCGAGAAGTTGTTATACAAAAGCTCAATCCAAAATCAGTGTCAATGAATGAGCTCTACGGTTACGTGAATCTTAAAACAATGGAATGGCAAGATGGACTCCTTGGGCTTGCCGTTCGAACTGCGGTTAATAACGAAGGTAAACTTAACTTAAAAAATGTTGTTTTTTTTTGACAAATCCACCGTACAAATTTTAGACGAGATACATCAATGGATTGTCTGTGATGGTCCTGTAGATGCTGTTTGGATCGAAAATATGAATACAGTCCTGGATGACAATAAAATGCTTTGTTTGGCCAACTCTGAAAGAATAAAGCTAACCCCATGGGTTCATATGGTATTCGAAGTGCAAGATTTAGCACAAGCTTCTCCTGCAACTGTGTCTCGTTGTGGTATGGTTTATGTCGATCCTGAAGAGTTAGGTTGCTTACCGCTACTACAATCATGGAGAAATGGACCCATAATGAAATTATTATCTTCTGAACAGTTAGAATTCATTCATAGTCTACTTAAGACTTATTTTGATCAATTCATTAAGATTAGCATCAAGCATGGAACCTTTCCAATTCATCAAGTTGTCACCTCTAAAACACTTCTCTGTTGTGAACTATTGACTGCTTTGATGGAGAAAATAAAAATTACAACCTTGCAAATGGACTTAGCTAAAAGTCTGTTGACCAAACTCTTCGTTTGGTCATCACTTTGGTCAGTTGCATCTAATTTAAGACAAGACTCACAAACGATTTTTGAGATGCAAATGCGAAAAGTTCTTTCTGACGAAACAATACTCAATGAGTAAGTTAGATCCTTTAAAAAAGTTCTTAAGCTTACGTATGTACGTAACAAACGTCACTTTAATAGACTCCCTGAAGACTCAATTTGGGAATATCGATTAAATTTGGAGCAAAATCAATGGGAAAAGTGGCAAACAATTCTTGAACCTTTCATTTTTAATCCATTAGATAAATATTTCGATATGCAGGTCCCAACTGTAGATACTACCAAATTTGGGTAATATTGTAGCTTACTCATTCAAATACACAATTTTAAATGTTTTTGTTTTCAGATACATTTGCGAGTTATTGTTTTTGAGAAAGTTCCCTGTTATGATTACCGGTGATACAGGGGTTGGTAAAACTGTACTTGCAATGGCAACTCTGAAGAAGTTAGCAAAACGAAATTTTGTCCCCGTATTGCTCAACTTTTCAGCTCAAACAAGCAGCATTCGAACACAAGAAATGATTGAAGCACAGCTGGAGAAACGAAAACGGACTTTGTTAAGTGCCCCAATTGGAAAGAGTGTGATTATTTTTATAGATGATGTCAATATGCCTAATCTTGATACTTACGGCAGTCAGCCACCAATCGAACTTTTAAGGTGAGTTTATAGTCTTAACATTCATTTAAGTATTATAGGCTTTTTAAGTCCTAAATTGTTGGTGAGATGAGTTCCAGATAGTGAGGTGTTCAAACTCCTTGTTAGCATCATTTTTGACAGCACTTTGATTGTATTAGTTTGGGTAATATGAAGGAAAGATTTAAAATAATACATATTAGATAAGTGTATTCCACGGGGGTAAAGAGTAGCACGCAAAATAATCAAATAGCTATTCCTAAAAGAAATAGCTAAGAGAGAAATTAAATTAATTTGTCTGTTGAATGTTTTTAATTTTTATGTGCGTGCTTAGTTTTATCATAAAATATACTTGTACTTCGCAAAATTACAACGCGTCTTCGAAATTCTTTATATTACTCTCTGATATATAGAAAAAAAGGTATCATAAACAATACAAAAATGTATTAAATAAAGTAGAATGCCCAAAAAACCAGGATCAATTAAGGTAAAACAAACAAATGGGTCGAAAGGGCATTCATTGTAGATAACAAATTTACTTTCCTTAAACTTTATCCCCGAGACTGGCTATGACGATTTAAAAAAACATAAATACATATTTTGTTCCCTAACGAATTATCTCTTACCATTTGCACAAAACAACAAAATAGTTTTCGTATAATGAGGTGATCAAGTTGACTCTGATTTTAAGTTTTAATTTTATTGTAAGATAAAGATCTGAATAGTAAAACGGAAGGTGGGAAACTAAAAAGTATTCTACGTAAAGAGAAGCATAGTGAAGAATGCATGGAGCCAAAAGTGCTACATTGTGTAAAGTTGCATTCATTGAAACGAGACTATCTTGGAATGTAGACTACAAAAAAAGTTTGAATTGGAACGGATGCATGCAAGTTGGTGACGTTTAATTAAACAAACCATGCATCGGATTCGATTAACATTTTTTGAAGCCGCCAACTCCTTCTAAAAAAGTCCGTTATTAAACGGTAAAATTGGTCATGTAGCAATTACTCACTGTACTCATATTAACACTGCAGTACACACGTAGACTACTTTAGTAGACCAAGGTTAAATTATTATTTTAATTTGTTCGTATTTAATAACAAAATTATTTTAATTAAATTTTTTTTCTCAATATGAATGAATTAAAATATGTTAACATATGTTAAATGTAATTATTGGTTTAGTGTTAAAGCAATTCATAAATTTTATTGACATTTAAAAATGGGCTACCATAGAAGGGCAAGGGGCGCGTGTAGCGTTTTCTCTCTAGTGAGCGTTTTATTTTGAATTCAGTTTTGCATCTATCATAATTTGTGAAAATGGAGGACCCAGAGGTCCGTTTACTTGTTAAATGAGAATATTAGCTGTTGTGTTTACGTGTTATTTAAAGGGCTCTCAAACAGCCATTTTAAATTACTGACACTTTCAATTTTGACATCGTGTACGCAATATATTACCGTAGATTTGTGTACTGTGGCGAATACTTACTTTTTTTAACTGATTCCGATTTGGTTTTTTACGGTTTTTGGTTGTCAGTTTAGCACTGAGTGTGGTAATATGTTAGGGCTATTAACAATGGTACGCTTATCAGCAACCCTATGCAGACAGCCTTTACTCAGACGCGTTCGTGGAAAAAATCAATACACCTGCAGCTGTACACCTAACTTACTTGCAGACTTTGTATGTAGAATTGTAGAGTAACAAAATATGAACCGGCCAATATTACTAAAGAATGAAATAAAACATTTGTTTAATAAATAAATAAGTTCAAGGTTCAACATAAGAAGAATTAAGTAAAATATTTTAGTTTTCATTTTATTTTATTTTATTTTATTTTATTTTATTTTATTTTATTTTATTTTATTTTATTTTATTTTATTTTATTTTATTGTGTTTTTATTGAAATCGAAGATTTGTATTTGTTTAAATTTAATAACAAAATGTATTTAAAGTTTTTTTTTGTAGCTATGTTCTTAATTATGGACAAAGTTTCTCGCCACTTGAACTGCAATCTCACTTTGAGATTGTTATTGCAGAGCCTTAGATTCCGAAAAACGAAAGTTTTGTGTTCGGTGTAATGTTATATCTTCTAGTTTTTGAGAAAAATATAGATAGAATGTTTTCAATTTTTTGTCCAAAATTAAAAGTTTGAAAACATTTTAGACAAAACTTAACCATAGAATGGGGACTGGCTGGATTGAAAATAAAAATCCGAAAAAATAATAGACTAAGAGCCCACAGCAGATTTTGGGTGTGAACGATAGCAAAAAAAGAGTATAGGCGTCGAAAGCTTCATTAAAGGCTATTAAAAAAATCAAAGTCTTGCAGTCCACAACTGGGGCCTTTGCGAGTAACAGTTCCTCTAAAAAAAAAATATGAATGCAACTTCGAGGATAATCGTGTTATCCGAAATTGGTTTTCACCCCTCCCTAGATAAGCTCCGCGGATCCGATATCACGGAATCTGAGATCATTTGAGTTTTAAATTCGCCCTGCCAGACTGTTTAAAAAAACCGTTTTTCACTTTGAATTTTGAATTTTTTAAACGGTCTGGTAGACCCAACTATACACTCAAATGGTCTCATATTCCGTGATATGGGATCCGAGGAGCTTATCTAGGGAGGAGTGAAAACCAATTTCGGCTAACACGATTATCCCCGAAGTTGCATTCATATTTTTTTTTCGATGCACTGTTACTCGCAAAAGCCCCAGTTGTGGACTGCAAGACTTTGATTTTTTTAATAGCCTTTAATGAACTTTCGACGCCTATACTTCTTTTTTTGCTATCGTTCACACCCAAAATCTGCTGTGGGCTCTCGGTCTATGAAAACGATCACCCTAATACATATGTACATATGTATGTATATCGCAAGTAAAAATCTATGCCTGACCAATTACTGAAACTAATTAACTGACCTTTGAGGAAAGGACCATAAAGTGAACTTCTAAATTACATATGTATGTGCTTGTTTTCTTTCAATTACCCAATGACATGCCAAAAGCTTTATCTGTGACTTTTAAAAAAATTAAATTAAAAAAAATCTATCGCCCGACCAATTACTGGAACTAGGTAACCTCTTTTATCACGATTTATAGTGGTTTTCCCACAGGTGTCAAAATCACGCGGGACCTTGACATTTTTTAAACTTTGATTAAAAACTTTCTATGGCTGATCAATTTCTGAAACTAGTGGACTTTTTTTGACCAATTACTAACCAATTTGATGGCATACTTTTTTAGCAAATATCCCTAGAACTTAGAGTCTTTGCCTTTGAATATCCCTAGAACTTAGAGTCTTTGCTTCTTAAAAATTTTAGCTTCAACACAAAATTTAAAGACAATGGGGCTATTCATTGATGTAGTTTTAGCTGTTGCTAGACAAACCTGGAGACAAACCTGATGAAGTTTCAATAAGATAAACTCCAGATTTGCCTAACAACAGCTTAAACACTTAGGCTAGCCGCGCACATGCAACTTTCAGTTTCGCAACTGTTTGGTCGCAAAAATGAATCCTATTGACTCATATGGGACAGCGCGCACATGCAGAAACTATTCAGTCGTCGATTCGAGCAACTTTTCAGTTTGTGTTTTGCCACAAACTGGACGATTGCCTGTAATCGGTTTTTCAATTTGTGTCATATAGAATAATATGTAACTGCGCGCACATGCAACCAAATAGTTGCAGATATTTTACCACATCGTTGAATTTTGTTCTTTCCAAAGTGACTTATGTTCTCTGTGCGAAAGAGAACAAATTTATCTTTTCTTTTATTTGCTGAGCAAAAGAAAAGGACAAAGGCGATAATATTTTTCTTTGTATGTATGGGGTAGGAAATTTGAATTAACATTGTCGGTGTGTTGGTTAGGTTCGTTACGATTGCTTGTGGAGTTGCTCATGTGCGCGCTCATCGGTCAACTTGTGACTAAACTGTTTTGTTGCAGTAGCAGTTGCATGTGCGCGACTAGCCTTAAACAACATCTGAATAGGAATGAATATGCCCCAATACCTCCAATTCTCTTTCTAAAGTTTCTTCATTTCACAAATTTATTAAAAAATTCATTTAATTTATAGCAATGATATGAGACTGAAATTGAAAATGAGTATTTAAGACATTCCTATTTTTACTAAAACAGTTTATTAAAATGTTTAGGGTGTTTAAATAGGTAGGTATTACTATGCTAACAAGAAAATGTTATTATTGTATTAATAGTGATCTTGTAAATCTTTTTCTAATTTTTAGGCAATTTTTGGATTGCAAGGGATTCTACGATCGAGAAAAATTATACTGGAAAGACGTGACCGAAGTTGCTCTTGGCGTAGGATGTGCTCCACCTGGTGGCGGTCGAAATCCACTTACTCCAAGGTATTTTATTTAAAAAAAAACGAATAGTTACTTTAGCGAAATAATAAAAATGTGATATAATCGAGGTGAAATAATAATTGAAATTTAAAATAAATATGGCAAAATATACCATCTTCGGTCCAAAGGTATAAAACTCACTAAGTGCAAAAAAAATGTTCAAGAAAATGAAAATGAAGTGAGTTTTTAAAATCTAAAAAGTACCATTTTGCACGGTTTTTATAAAGACATTGAAAGGTATTCCCGGGAACTTTATTTAAGAATTTACGGAAAGTGACTTTTCAGCTTCAAAACGTATGCTTAAATCTAGTTACCGTCGATTGTGCATTTTTTGTTGTTGTTAGTTAGTGAGTTTTATCTTTGAGCCAAAGATATGTAACCCTCTTGAAAATATAAAATTTCATTAACAAATACTTTAATGAAATTATTTTCCAGACTTGTTCGTCATTTTGCACTCCTTAACCTTCCCAAGCCTAATAATGAAATTCTTACAACAATATTTGCTGGAATTCTATCTGGGTATGAACTTATAATATGCTTTTGCAGTCTATAACTCCATTCCCCTTAACCTTTATATAATTTGGCCATTTTGTATAGCTTTCTGAATGACTTTTGTGCAGCTATACGTCCACTTGCTACACCACTTTGCAATGCACTTGTCGAAGTCTATTCCCGGATAGCCAACGAAATGCTCCCAACTCCTGATAAATCCCATTACATTTTCAATTTGCGAGACTTATCCAAGTGCGTACAGGGTATTCTTCAATCGGATAGCTCAAACTATAGCACCGATTTACAAATGATGCGACTATTTTACCATGAAAATATGCGCGTTTATTATGATCGCTTGATCAATAGTGACGATGAAAACGCTTTCAAGACGCTTATGAGAGAAGTTTGCAAAAAACATTTCGACAAAGAAGTTGTTGCTGAGGGTGAAGTTCTATTGTTTGGCGATTTTATGATTTTTGGACAAAATCGTGCCGAAAGAATCTACGAAGAAATCAAAGATTATAAAAAGTTAGAAAGTATTTTGATGGATTTCATGGATGATTACAATTCAAGTACTGGGAGAGACATGAAATTGATAATGTTTCAGGATGCTTTAGAACATACAGTCAGATTGGCACGCTTACTAAGAGCCGATCGTGGAAATGGACTTTTAGTTGGAGTAGCAGGAATGGGGAAGCAATCTTTAACTCGTTTAGCAGCGCATGTGAATGAATACAAATGCTTCCAAATAGAACTAAGACGCAACTACGATATTGTAGCTTTTCACGATTATCTAAGAGCTCTCTATAGAATAGCTGGTGTAAATATGAACAATTTTACCAATCTCTTTGGCTTGCATTTATCTAATAATTGAAAAAAATATTCCAGGTAGAAAACTCCCCACTTGTATTTCTTATTGTCGATACACAAATTGTTGAAGAGGAGTTCTTGGAAGACATAAATAATATTTTGAATTCCGGTGAAGTGCCAAATCTTTTCGAAGGTGATGAATACGAAAAGGTTATTCTTGATTCTCGGGAAGCTTGTTATGAGTCAAATAAGTCTGTAAGTGAAATTAACTTTCTTCGCAATTTTTTTTAAATTAAAAAATGAATATAACTTATTGCAGCAAGGTTGTTCGAGAGATGACATCTATAAGTTCTTTATAAATCGTGTAAGAAATAATCTTCATGTTGTCATTTCTATGAGTCCAGTTGGTGATGCATTTAGAAGACGCTGTCGAATGTTTCCGTCATTGGTCAATTGTACTACAATTGATTGGTTCTCAAGTTGGCCAGCTGAAGCACTTTACTCAGTTGCTATAGGTGTGCTACAAGATGTTGCTGAAAAACAAGAAGATCGACAGCGCCTAGCCAAGACGAGTGTTTTTATGCATAAGGTCAGAATTCAGGTTTTAAACGTTGTAGTTCGCTTCCAAGCAGGTTAACTGTTTCTTTAATACTCCATTGAACTATCTGAACTTTGTTTTGGGGGTTTTATTTAAATGCTTACTTTAGGTTAAAAATTAAATAAGGTCGTTAATGTAGCTTCAATCTTATTTGGTTTACCTGTAGTTTATTTTTAAGATTAATGCTCCTATTACTATTGACAATTATCAGTTGATGATTGATTAATATTGAATTTTGATATTGAACAACGCGATTGATATGTTTTAATTATTGAAAATTATGTAAACCGTTGGGAGTTGCAAGACAGTTATAAGTTTTCAATGAATAGTTGGTCAGTTTCTTGGCATTTGACTTTTGAAATACCATATTTCAATGTTGACAATCATAATATGGGTATAAGATTAAGAAATATTGATGAAACTTAAATTGAAGCTTTGTAAAAAGTGTTCTGTGTACTGCAGTGAAAGGTAAGCTAAAGTTCAATTTGTTTGAAGACGAAAAAATGATATATTTTTTAAACTTTAAGAGAGCTTTAAAATAAGCATAAATACTATCTTGTTTGCCACGATTAATTGATGTTTTTCCATTGTTATTGAAATGATAACTTTCTTTGCAGTCTGTAGAAGAAGCTTCTGTGCAATTTTACAAAGAAATGAAACGTCATTACTACACAACACCAAGCAGCTTTTTGGAGCTCCTAAAGCTCTATAAGAGTATCCTTAAGAGTCGAACTGACATAATTGTTGCTAAACGAAAGCGTATTTCAAATGGGCTAAATAAGATTCTTGAGACCAATAGAATTGTAAAACAGACTATTAGTTCAATTTAAACTGTTTTTGTTTTTAAACTTCATTTTGTTTAAGATTGCTGTAATGCAAAAAGATCTTGAAGTAATGGTCCCCCAATTAGACGAAGAATCAACTAAAATGAAAGTTCTTCTGGCAAAGCTTGAGGTAGATACAAAAAATTCTGATGCAGTTAAAGAATCTGTTGCTAAGGACGAAACACTAGCCAAAGAAAAAGCTGAACTTTGTCGAACTATAGCTGATGATGCGATGAAAGATTTAGAAATTGCCATGCCTGCTTTACAAGAAGCCGAAAATGCTCTAAAAGGTTTGAGTAAAGCTGATATTAATGAGATCAAGGCATTTTCTACTCCACCTCAACTGGTTCAGTTTGTCATGGAAGCTGTTTGTATTTTACTTGGAGCTAAGTAAGTGATTGATATAATTTTTTGTTCCAAGTACAATGCTAAACTCAAATTATTTCAGACCAACATGGGCTTCTGCGAAGTCGATTATGGCTGATGTAAACTTTTTGAAACGTTTAATGGACTATGACAAGGAGCATATCCCTGAAGCTACTCTTAAAAAAATTAAAACCTATATTGACCACAAGGATTTTGTCCCGGTGGTTTGTGATAGCTTTGTTTTTTATTTTAACACTTCCTTCAAGCTTTTAAACTTTCTCTTTTTTATAGAAAATTGAAAAAGTATCAAGAGTAGCTAAGGGAGTAAGCTTGTGGGTAATTGCGATTGATAAGTTTGCAAAAGTTTATAAAGTTGTTGAGCCCAAAATTAAACGCCAAAAATCCGCTGAAGCTGAGCTCAATGAAGTGATGAAAGTATTGCGTGCTAAACAACAAGAACTAGCTGACGTAGAAGCAAAAATTCAAACACTCAGAGACTCTATCGAAGTTAAAAGTCGTGAGTTTAAAATCATTCAAGATAGTGTTGATCTAACTTATGGAAGAATCAATAGAGCTGGTCGATTAACTTCAGCTTTGGCTGATGAAGAAATCCGTTGGAAGGAAACTGTTCAAGTGGGTTTCGAACTAAGTCCCTATGCTAAGCTGGTTTCTGATAAATGTTTAATTTTACCACACATAGGTACTTAGTAATGAGCTTTGGGCTGTTCCTGGCGATGTTCTTGTATCATCGGCTTGTGTTGCCTATCTGGGGGCATTTTCTGCAGATTATCGAAGAAATCTGACTGATATTTGGGTGGCTGAGTGTCATAAACATGAAATACCTAGCAGTGCTGAATTCAGTCTCTTAGCAACTCTTGGGGATGCATATGAAATGCGATCTTGGACAATGGCTGGACTTCCAAGGGATACAATTTCAGTGGAGAATGGACTCTATGCTACGAGAGCATTACGATGGCCACTAATGATAGATCCACAAGAACAGGTATTGATTTCAAATAAAATTTTCATGCGTAGGTACTAATCAGATAAGGGCAACTGTTATGCGAAATAGGCTAACCGTTGGATAAGAAATCTTGAGAAGGGCAATAATTTGTATGTACTGAAAATGAGCGATGGAAACTTTTTACGAGTTTTAGAAAACGCAATACGCCAGGGATTCCCTGTTTTACTGGAAGACATTGATGAGACGGTTGATCCGGCACTGCGACCAATTTTACAGCGTGAGACATTTATTCAGGAAGGAAGAGTTTATTTAAAATTGGGAGAAGTTGTTATCGATTATGATGATAATTTCAAGCTTTACATGACAACAAAACTATCAAATCCACATTATTTGCCAGAAATTTGTATAAATGTAACCTTAGTCAATTTTCTTGTCACAGAGGCTGGACTTGAAGATCAACTTTTAGCGTAGGTTTAATGAATTGGCTAAAATTTCAAGTGAAAGAGTTTATATTGTCCAATTTTTGTAGAGATATTGTAGCTATTGAACTGCCAGCACTAGAAATTCAACGGAATGATCTAATTGTAAAAATAAATACTGACAAACAACAGCTTTTGGCTTTGGAAGATAAAGTTCTTAAGCTGCTTTTTAATTCCAAAGGAAATATTCTCGATGACGAAGAATTGGTGGAAACACTAAACGATGCCAAGGTACATGACTATCAAACATCTAATATTTGAAAAATAAAGTTAATGTTTTTTTTTTTAATTTTGGGGTTATTTTTTTGGTTAGGAAACATCACTCATCATCGCTGCTAGACTTGTCGACACTGAAGAAACAGAAAAAATGATCACTGCTACACGAGAAAGATACAGGAGTCTAGCGTCACGTGGAGCAATTCTTTACTTTGTTATTGCGAGCTTGGCTGAAATTGATCCTATGTATCAATATAGTTTGAAGTATTTCTCTATGGTTTTTTGCAATGTTATTCAAGCAGAGCATCCATCAATGGATACCGAAGAACGTATTGCTCAACTTAAAGAAGAAGAATTAAAAGCCATGTTTTTAAATATCTCAAGAGGATTATTTGAAAATCACAAAATTATTTTTAGCTTTATATTGTCACTTGCTATTGAAAAACAGGTAATTTGTGTTGAAATATAAAATTTAATATCAATTAGCATCAAGATATCATAACTTTCTCTGGCTTTTCATGGATCTCAAGCAGTTATACTTAATGGGTAGTTACATTTTCAAATATTACAGGAAGGCCGATTACTTGCATCAGAATTCAATTTTCTTACCAGAGGAATAATTGGAAGTTTCGATATGAAACAAAAGCCTGATTCTGTTTTCATGTCGTCACAAGAGTGGGCGTTATGCTGTTTTATGGACCAAATGTTAAACGATTTTAAAGGACTTTGTGATGATGTCAAGAACAAATTCCTGATAAGCATTGATGAGTTTAAAGAAGTTTGATAATTACTATGGCCTTAATACAATCTGTAACTGTTTTTTTTTTGTAGGTTTTTAATTTCGGAAACTCTAAAAATCGAAGTGCTGTTAACTGGAATGTAAAATTGTCAAACTTTCAAAAACTCATATTGATAAAAGCTTTTAGGAAAGAAAAGTTTACTTCTTGTGTAACTGCTTATGTGCGGGCAACGATTGGATCCTATTTTATAGACGTTTCTGGTGGAAGTCAACTCAAAAATGTGTAAGTTTACGTTTTATGACATTAGGTCTGTTTCTTTACCCTCCCGCGGGTTCCCGATGTATCCCAAATCTAATTTCGTAAGGTTTAGCGAATCAATGTTTTTACTTCTTCAAGTAAATATAATCAGTATTCACGTATTTCTTCTTCGTTAGATATCAAGATACATCAAATGTAACTCCATTGGTTTTCGTACTTTCGAGTGGCTCAGATCCTATGGCTGGATTTTTAAAATTCGCCGAAGAAATGCAATATACCGAAAAGTTTTACTCAATATCCTTGGGTCAAGGACAAGGACCCATAGCAGAGAGTTTAATTGATCGCAGTTTAAAAACCGGACACTGGGTATTCTTACAAAATTGCCATCTAGCTACCTCATGGATGCAACAAATGGAAAATATTGTTCGAAGTATAACACTTGGCCTGACAAAAGCCCATCCAGATTTTCGTCTATTTCTCTCATCTATGCCAACACGATCTTTCCCGATAAGCGTGCTCCAGAATTCCGTTAAGCTCACAAATGAACCACCCAAAGGTATCAAGGCTAATGTCCTAGGAGCACTTGCAGACCTCCAGAAAGATTTTTTCGAACATCATGTTCTCGGGGCAAAATGGAGAGCTTTGGTCTTTGGAATTTGCATGTTTCACTCAGTTATATTGGAGAGAAGGAAATTCGGTCCACTCGGTTGGAATATTATGTACGAGTTCAACGAAAGTGATCGTGAATGTGGTATAAAAACACTCGACGTGTTCATCGATAGGAAACAAATGGCAACTGAAGATATACCATGGGAAGCAATTGCATATATAAACGGTGAGATCACTTGGGGTGGTAGGGTAACTGATTACTGGGATCTGCGTTGTTTAAGGACCATCTTGAAGACATTTTCTTCGCCCATTATCATCGATGTAAATTATACATATAGCAGCAATCCATTCTATCGGAATCCAAGAAGAAAGACTCTGGAAGAATATCGGGAGTACGTACAGACTTTCCCAATCGAAGAAGATCCCGAACTCTTTGGAATGAACAAAAATGCCAATATTGTTTTTCAAACCAAGGAAACAGATTTTTTTATATCCACACTATTGTTGGGGCAGCCAAAAGCAGCTGGCGATGATAGTCAATCAACGGACAACGAAATTTGTCTAGAAATTATTCAAAAGATAAAAGATGTTTTAGTTACACAAATTTCAAGAGAAAATATGCATCAAACGCTTTCAGTTGTAAGTAAAAGAAATTACGTTTGACTAGTTAACTTTGTTAGCTTATTTTAAAGAATTCAAAACTCTATTCTTTTGTAAACTTATTATCTTCATAAATGAGCCTTTTAATATTGTATTTGCAGTTGGATGATAAAGGTCAGATTCCTTCACTCACAACAGTTCTCATCCAAGAAACTGATCGTTATAATGTTTTTTTGAAAATCGTACATGATAGCTTAATTAATTTAAATAAAGCCATCAAAGGATTGGTAGTTATGTCAGAAACCTTAGAAGAAGTTTTTTGGTCGCTTCTTAATAATATGGTTCCAAAAATGTGGACTGCCAAAAGTTTCCTTTCTATAAAACCTCTACCAAATTATGTAGTTGACTTTCAGCGAAGAATTGATTTTATGCAAGATTGGATCGAAAATGGACCCCCACGCTCGTATTGGCTAAGTGGTCTTTATTTTCCTCAATCGTTTTTGACAGGAGTTCTTCAAACACATGCCCGAAAATTTGTATTACCCATTGATGCTTTGAAAATTGATTTTTCCGTCACTGATAGTGTTCTTGTGCAGCAAGACTTCTTTGAAAAACGTCAGAAAGGAGAAGGGGTATAATTTATAATTCATTTTATTATTAATTAATTATTTAATTTTTATAAAAATTTCTTTTCTATAGGATAAAGATTTTTATGGTGATTTGACGATACCCGAGGTAGGAGTCATTTGCCATGGAATTTTTATTGAAGCAGGCCGTTGGAACCGAGAACAGGGAGGGCTTAGTGATGCTCACGAAGGAGAATTGTACTCTCGCTTACCAGCAGTACACCTTATTCCTATTCTGAAATTAGATCCTAATGAACGTTATGATGTAAGATATTTATTTTTATTTTTAAATATTTCAAATCTTTTTATAAAATATTATTCATATTTCATTGATAGGCTCCCCTTTATAAAACTCAAGCTCGATCAGGAGTCTTATCCACGACTGGACATTCAACAAATTTTATTTTATCAATTTTGCTAGAGAGCAAGAAGCCACCTGATTTTTGGATTTTACGTGGCACCGCATTAGTTACGGCAGTTTCTGAAAACGATTCATAGTTTTTTATTAGTTACATATATTGACATTAATAACGTTATTTAAAAAATTGATTTATTATCTTAGTTAATACATAACTGCGTTTATTTTATTTAAACATCTCTTGGGTTAGCATCATATATCTGTTGGGGTTATCACAAAAGAAAAAGCACGACTGAATCGCACGTATACTTATGTTCAAGTTGCTTGGAAGTTAGGAACTTTTAGAATATGAAATTAACTATAGGAAAATTATACAAAAAATCATTTAAATCGTTCTTTTGATTATTGTATAAACAACCCGTTATATAACTTAACATCCTCGTTTCCGAAGCTCAAAACCCAAAACTCCAAGTAATCATATCCAAATGTAATAACCCGGGAGCTGGCGTAATTTTGGGTGCAAGATAATGATAAAGAATGAAATGTTCTTAAATGTGTTGTACTACTTGAGTTAAGCAACAAAATCGATGCCTGTCGCCTGGCATTTATTTTTGGCGAATTTTGCAAGCTGAGTGGAGGCGGAGTGGACGCTGAGCGGAGGCGGAGCGTACGCTGAGCGGACGCCGCCGAACGGATGTAATGTATTTTCAGAATTTTGATCATGTGATTGTATATTTGACATAAATAAAGGTCAAAGGAATCCAAAACCACAAAAAAGGTGACATGGGGGCTTAGGAGGTTGAAACCCCCTTTTTTCGATTTTTTGCCCTACCATCAAAAATAATTAAATCACTTATGGGGATTTTTTTTAGAAATCTTTTTCATATGTCGTAAATTTTTAAAAATGATAGGGGAAATGGGGGACAAGCTACCCTTCCACGATTTGTTTCCATATATCATTACACTTAAAACAAAATGTGAAGAAATCTTTCATTTTCGTTATATTTAACCTACATATTTCCTGACAGTGTTTTGAAAATAATTTAACGCTGAGCGGACACCGAGCGAAGGCGGAGGGGATGCCAAGCGGACACTGAGCGGAGGTGGAGTGGACGCTGAGCGGACGCCGAGCGGAGGCGGAGCAGAGGCGGAGCGGACGCCGAGCGGAGGCGGAGCGGACGCCGAGCGGAGGCGGAGCAGAGGCGGAGCGGACGCCGAGCGGGGACGGAACGGACGCCGAGCGGATGCTGAGCGGAGGCGCCCAACTAACAATATAACTTGTATTAGGTCCGATTTTTCAAATTTGCTATAGCTCATATAGAATTATAATAAGGCTTTTTTATACGAGTCAACCGTTTTCCGATATTCATTTTTAAAAATAGTCTTTTAAATGGCTTTGTAATTGATAGTGGCAAGTTGTATACAAGGCTTGCATGCTTTAGTATGAAAAAACCTGTTTAAGACCTGCCCAAGTTGTTTTACTGAAAGTAAATAAAATTATTTTGTATACGGCTTGCTTAAATAAGCTTGTTACACACAGCAACAAGATTTGACATTTTGTCTGTAGTTGAAAGAATTCTGCAGTGGGTTTAACAAATACTTGAAAGTGCGTTATTCATATCAATAGATTAAAACAAATATATTACTAAAAAATGTATTAATCAAAAAATATTTAATAATTAATAAGCAATTATCAAAATTTCAAATGAAATTCGTTTTCAAGTGCCCATAAAGTCGATTAACGATATGAAGCGCGCGCTCGCCGAAATGTTCTGCGAATGATGTGTTTCTTGATTGAATTTGTGTTGTGTTTTTTTAACTTAAATAAATGCAAAACTATTTTTGTTTATTTTTGAAAACTTTTCGTAAATGTATTTGTTTTTAATCTACGCGAAAAAAATAAATGCGCACTTCCGAATATTTTGTATGAGTTTGTATGTGCATAAGTTTGTTAATTTTTGTCTACTGTCTACTGTCAAATGGCGCACACACAATTCCAAACAAAATTTTTTTTGCAAATATTTTCCAATTAAAAAATTGTTCTGATATCGTTGTAAGGAATTCTGCATTAAATCATCAATAACTACTGTGTTTTTTTGAGAGATGAAAAAAATGTTAAAAACAAACCTAATAAAATTTACCTTTTTTCTTGAACTATTTTGTTTTGCTTGCAACAGATGTTGCCCTCTATAAGGATATATCGTCCCCTGATTGCAAGAACTAGGTAACTCAATTTTCAATTTTTAAAATATCTCGGTAAAAACGGTATTATTTAGTACAGTTTTCAAGATTTTTCGTCCAATTTATTTCTTTCCTAGACAAGAATAGAATATTTCTGAAGTTTAAGAAACATACAAATTAAACTTTCCCTCGTTCTCTTGTAGTTAGGCAGATATGAACATTGCTATATCCAAAATTTATTAAATTGAGTTACCTAGTTCTTGCAATCAGGGGACGATATATAGTTTTTATAAAATGTTGGTAGGTAACAAACTTTTAGAAATGATTGCCTTCTTTCGTGAGCTATTTGATTTGCTTCTGACAGATGCACAAATGTTGGCCTCTCACAACAAAAACATAAATGTTAAAAAAGAGCCAAGTTCTTATATGTAAAAGAAACCTGTGCGTAAAAAGTCTGCCAAAAAAGTATTGAGATCTAAAAAATATGCCAAGTTTTAAGTTCATGAAGTACTGGTAATATCAAATATCTTAAGTAGACAACTCCAAACTATGACAGAAATTTGGTATTCAATGATTACTGATTAAAATTTGGTGGATTCTCTGGTCAAGTTTTCATACATTTAAGTTTGTGATTAAGTACATATGTAATTAAGAGAAAACTTGCCAAGTAAATCCACCAAATTTTAATCAGTTATCATTAAATACCAAATTTCTGTCATAGTTTGGAGTTGTTTCGATATTACTCTACTTAAGATATTTGATATTACCTATACTTCATGAACTTAAAACTTGGCATATATTTTATATCTCAATACTTTTTTGGCAGACTTTTTACGCACAGGTTTCTTTTACATATAAGAACTTGGCTCTTTTTTAACATTTATGTTTTTGTTGTGATTTCACTCCTTTTTGCAAAGATTTATTTTGCCACGTGAAAATCCAGCCCTACCGCTCTACAAAGTTTCATAATTCTACGACAGCCGAAAGTGCTCCATATAAATAATAGCAATTCTGATAAAGTGGGTAGATACTAGATAGCACTCCCCCTGAAAGGAGAGTTGCCCATTTTCTATTTTTTTTTTTATTTCAAAGTACTTCAAGCCCTAACGCTCTACCAATTTTCATCGTTCTACAACAATCAGAATAGCTTCATATACATAGTTTATAAGAACTCTTGAGAAAGTGGGTGGATGCCTAGCCCCCTGAACTGAAACTTCCAATTTTTCGATTTTTTTCTTTCAAAATATTTCAAGCCCTACCGACCTACCAATTTCCATCGTTCTACAACAATCGAAAGTGCTTTATATAATTTATAAGAATTTTTAAGAATGTGGGTGGATGCCACGCCCCCTGAATGGAAAATTCCAATTTTTCAATTTTTCTCTTTCTAAGTACTTCAAGCCCTACCGACCTACCAATTTTCATCGTTCTACAACAATCGGAAGTGCTCCATATAATTTATAAGAATTTTTAAGAAAGTGGGTGGATGCCACGCCCCCTGAATAGAAAACTGCAGATTTTCGATTTGTTCCTTTGTATGCACCACAAAGCCTACCGTTGTGCGAAATATCAAGTTTCTATGATGTCGGGAAGTGCTCCATAATTTTGATGATCTGTCAGTGAGTCAGTGAGTCTGTCAGTCAGTTACGGTTTTTGCTATTTTTGAAGTCCTATATCTCGGAAATTACCAATGCTAGAGAGTTGAAATTTGGTTAGTCATCTGTGTTTGCTCAGCTCAGCAAATACTGCGAATTTGAAGTTTCTGACTTTATTGGTATTGAAGTTAGAGGGGGGTTGAAAATCGCCTGAGTTTGTTCCTGTAAACAGGGTGTAGTGCCGCGAACTTGGCTGGGCACTACCGTGCCCTTTGATATAGTTTTTATAATATGGTAGTATCAAACTGTTAGAAATGATTGCCTTCTTTCATGAGCTTTTTTGTTTAGCTTCTGACAGATGCATAGATGTTGTCCTCTGTAAGGAAATATATAGTTTTTATAAAATGTGAATAGCAAATGTATTCAAATAATTGCTTTCTTTCGTGAGCGATTTAGTTTTGCTGGTGACAGATGTTAAATGTTAAACACGAATGAATCGCACGTACTTGCTGTTATAATTCAAGTTATTTTTAAACCTAATTTTATATAAATAAATAAATATTTAACAAAAAATACTTAATAACGAGAGGTAAGATTAAAAGGATTTAAGTTTTGTTTTTCTAATGACTAGAAAATTTAATATCAAAATTTTGGTTCAATAGAAATTAAAGTAGGTATAGGTAATGTGTGATCTCTTATATCATTCATTTATTTGAAAATATCAAAGTTTTTGTCATTGAATGTATGGAAAAATTTTTAAAGATTTAAACATAACCGCGTATGTTTTTGTATATTCAAACTTCAAACTAAAAAAATAGTACCTACTGAGATTCAAGAAAATGGCCCCAGTGCCTACGGTATAGGCTAGTTCGGGGTACAGGCAATAAAGAAGTTAACTTTTCTTTAAATGTGTAGTGGGTTTAAGTGTTCTCTAATAGGTATATCGTAATATAAGAATTGATTAAAATCTCGTGTTAAATTTTTTATAAATCCAAACATGGGCTTTACTACTCATATAGCTGGAAAATTGTTCAGACTCTGAAGTAAACGTGAAGTGTATCAACTCATTAAAATTTCTACTTGACTTTTCTGAATTGGAGATGGCCTAGTGGGTAGCGCGCTGGATCGGTAATCGGAAGAACGTGAGTTCAAACCTCGGAAAAGTCATGTAGGTAAGTAACATTTTTTCATATAAAATAAAATTCTTCACATATCAGAATAAAGAAAAATGCAGTTCAAGCCCCCTCTCCTGTGGAGAAAATTAACCGATAAAATAAAATTAATAAATATTAATTAATTGAAAGCAAACAAATTTTTTTCAATACATCTGCATTGAGGGGCTTTTACAAGGCCTTAATGCAAAGTCTATATATGGCCTTTCAAAGGTCTTATTATACAAGCCATTTGCTTTCGTATAATAACTTGTTTAGTAGAGCAATTTTTTGCGGAGGCGGAGCGGATGCCGAGCGGAGGCGGAGCGGAGGCGGAACGGAGGCGGAGCGGATGCCGACTGGAGGCGGAGCGGATGCCGAGCGGAGGCGGAGCGGATGCCGAGCAGAGGCGGAGCGGACGCTGAGCGGAGGCGGAGCGGAGGCAGAGCGGATGCCGAGCGGAGGCGGAGCGGATACCGAGCGGAGGCGGAGCGGACGCTGAGCGGAGGCGGAGCGAAGGCGGAGCGGACGCCGAGCGGAGGCGGAGCGGACGCTGAGCGGAGGCGGAGCGGAGGCGGAGCGGAGGCGGAGCGGATGCCGAGCGGAGGCGGAGCGGATGCCGAGCGGAGGCGGAGCGGAGGCGGAACGGAGGCGGAGCGGATGCCGACTGGAGGCGGAGCGGATGCCAAGCGGAGGCGGAGCGGATGCCGAGCAGAGGCGGAGCGGACGCTGAGCGGAGCAGGAGCGGAGGCGGAGCGAAGGCGGAGCAGAGGCAGAGCGGACGCTGAGCGGAGGAGGAGCGGAGGCGGAGCGGAGGCGGAGCGGAAGCGGAGCGGAGGCGGAGCGGACGCTGAGCGGAGGCGGAGCGGAGGCTGAGCGCAAGCTGAGCGGAGGCGGAGCGGAAGCTGAGCGGAGGCGGAGCGGAGGCGGAGCGGAGGCGGAGGCGGAGCGGAGGCGGAACGGACGCTGAGCGGAGGCGGAGCGGAGGCGAAGCGGAGGCGAAGCGGATGCCGAGCGGACGCTGAGCGGAGGCGGAGCGGAGGTGGAGCGGAGGCGGAGCAGAGGCGGAGCGGATGCCGAGCGGAGGCGGAGCGGATGCCGAGCGGAGGTGGAGCGGAGGCGGAGCGGACGCTGAGCGGAGGCGGAGCGGAGGCGGAGCGGAGGCGGAGCGGACGCCGAGCGGACGCTGAGCGGAGGCGGAGCGGAGACGGAGCGGATGCCGAGCGGAGGCGGAGCGGAGGCGGAGCGGAGGCGGAGCGGAGGCGGAGCGGATGCCGAGCGGAGGCGGAGCGGACGCAGAGCGGAGGTGGAGCGGAGGCGGAGCGGAGGCGGAGCGGACGCTGAGCGGAGGCGGAGCGGACGCTGAGCGGAGGCGGAGCGGACGCTGAGCGGAGGCGGTGCGGAGGCGGAGCGGACGCCGAGCGGAGGCGGAGCGGACTCTGAGCGGAGGCGGAGCGGAGGCGGAGCGGAGGCGGAGCGGAGGCGGAGCGGATGCCGAGCGGAGACGGAGCGGACGCTGAGCGGAGGCGGAGCGGAGGCGGAGCGGATGCCGAGCGGAGGCGGAGCGGACGCTGAGCGGAGGCGGAGCGGAGGCGGAGCGGATGCCGAGCGGAGGCGGAGCGGACGCTGAGCGGAGGTGGAGCGGAGGCGGAGCGGATGCCAAGCGGAGGCGGAGCGGATGCCGAGCGGAGGCAGAGCGGAGGCGGAGCGGAGGCGGAGCGGAGGCGGAGCGGAGGCGGAGCGGAGGCGGAGCGGACGCTGAGCGGAGGCGGAGCGGAGGCGGAGTGGAGGCGGTGCGGAGGCGGAGCGGAGGCGGAGCGGAGGCGGAGCGGACGCTGAGCGGAGGCGGAGCGGAGGCGGAGCGGATGCCGAGCGGAGGCGGAGCGGACGCTGAGCGGAGGTGGAGCGGAGGCGGAGCGGAGGCGGAGCGGATGCCAAGCGGAGGCGGAGCGGATGCCGAGCGGAGGCAGAGCGGAGGCGGAGCGGAGGCGGAGCGGAGGCGGAGCGGACGCTGAGCGGAGGCGGAGCGGAGGCGGAGTGGAGGCGGTGCGGAGGCGGAGCGGAGGCGGAGCGGACGCTGAGCGGAGGCGGAGCGGATGCCGAGCGGAGGCGGAGCGGAGGCGGAGCGGAGGCGGAGCGGAGGCGGAGCGGACGCTGAGCGGAGGCGGAGCGGAGACGGAGCGGAGGCGGAGCGGAGGCGGAGCGGACGCTGAGCGGAGGCGGAGCGGAGGCGGAGCGGAGGCGGAGCGGAGGCGGAGCGGATGCCGACTGGAGGCGGAGCGGATGCCGACTGGAGGCGGAGCGGATGCCGACTGGAGGCGGAGCGGATGCCAAGCGGAGGCGGAGCGGAGGCGGAGCGGAGGCGGAGCGGATGCCGACTGGAGCGGAGGTGGAGCGGAGGCGGAGCGGATGCCGAGCGGAGGCGGAGCGGACGCTGAACGGAGGCGGAGCGGAGGCGGAGCGGATGCCGAGCGGAGGCGGAGCGGATGCCGAGCGGAGGCGGAGCGGAGGCGGAGCGGAGGCGGAGGCGGAGCGGAGGCGGAGCGGAGGCGGAGCGGAGGCGGAGCGGAGGCGGAGCGGATGCCGAGCGGAGCAGGAGCGGACGCTGAGCGGAGGCGGAGCGGAGGCGGAGCGGAGGCGGAGCGGAGGCGGAGCGGATGCCGAGCGGAGGCGGAGCGGATGCCGAGCGGAGGCGGAGCGGAGGCGGAGCGGAGGCGGAGCGGAGGCAGAGCGGAGGCGGAGCGGAGGCGGAGCGGAGGCGGAGCGGAGGCGGAGCGGAGGCGGAGCGGAGGCGGAGCGGAGGCGGAGCGGAGGCAGAGCGGAGGCGGAGCGGAGGCGGAGCGGAGCCGGAGCGGAGGCGGAGTGGAGGCGGAGCGGAGGCGGAGTGGAGGCGGAGCGGAGGCGGAGCGGAGGCGGAGCGGAGGCGGAGCGGAGGCGGAGCGGAGGCGGAGCGGAGGCGGAGCGGAGGCGGAGCGGACGCTGAGCGGAGGCGGAGTGGAGGCGGAGCGGATGTTTTAAACAAATTTCTTTGATAGTTTAAAATTTACAGTAGGTTTATCTTATACTATTACAATTATAATAACTAGTTTTATACATAATGCAAAAGCTGTAAGAATTTTTCTTTTTTCTTACAATATCTAACAAATATACATAATGAAGAAATAGAAATCTTTGTTGTAGCTCCTCTCGAACGAAAAGCTGCCGTACAACAGTTTACAGCCAAACTAAAAGAATTTCAGTGACGGTCAATGAAAAAATTAATTTGTTAGTACTTTTTTTATAAAACTTTATTTCAACCATCTTCAATGCCTAAGGCCTTGAACCGCAAGAGCAATTTCGTACGGTCCAGTCATCCAATCATACCTGTTTCCATCGCTGCCCTACCTAAAATTTGACTCTAGCTACGACCCTGATGGCAGGTACCGTTATTTTAAGAACTGAAAAAAAATTAAACTTTCTGTCTAGGGTATCACCAAAAACCCATAAGTTCAAAATTTGAAGAAGATCGCATCATTTGTTTAGGCTATAGATAGAGATACACAAACAGACAGACAAAATTTTGCCACACACTTTTTTCGTGTTCTTTATCATCGTAATGTCATGTTATCTCGATTTTTTTTTTGCACGAATGGAAAAGTGGGAACGTGAATGATGGGCCAAAGCATCCCTGCGATTTTTTATTATTTATTTGATCTACGAGCTGTAGAGCTTAATAAATTCCAAATGATCTAAAATAGAGAGAATATATTTTCCAGGGGAAAATAGGCCAAATTCAAGCTCTTAAGATTAAGTGAAAGAGTATTATTAGCGTTTCAAATTTTCGGAAGAGGAAAACATTCTCCAGAAAATTTTATTCACAATAGCCCTCATATATAACTTTAAGCCAATACGTTATTTTCACTCTTGTATTTGGAATTGGAACTTGTTCAAATTTAAAAATTAAAGCTTATATCCGTTGTTTGTTTTATATTTTATTGTTCTTACAAACAAATTTACAATTTAATATCTATTTCTAAAATTCTTTTTCTAATCACTGATTTTTTAAATATCAGAAAAAAGTACGCTGCCATTATATTTTTAAGTAGCTATTTGTACTTTTTTCAATTAATTGGTATTCATGTGTGATAAAAACAGTGTAAACTTAAATAACTAATTAAAAACAAAAAAAAAACAAATTAGTATAATAAAGAGTAACTTAAAATAAACTTAACTGTACATATTACATTTTGGTTTTATATTTGGCACGTTTATGATTAAATTGATTGTGTTCTATTAGAACTGTAAAATTATATTTTAAACAAATCACTCTTTTTAGCAATTAGATTCCTATTTTTGCACCAGTTCAATTAAAACTAAGTTTTACGATTTAGAGAAAAGAACACAAATCGATTAAAACTAGATTTGAAAATAATTTTCATAAAAAAAAACACCCAGAAAATTATAAACCAATAAATAAAAAAAATATTAATTTCTTAAAAACTTTTGTTTAAGTACTAAATTTCTTATTATAAATATTGCAACAAAGTTCCAATGTTTTCAAGTTAAAATATTTTAATGGAAAACAATTTTAGTCTATTAAGTTGTGCTGGCAGACTGATTTCTTTATGTTTATTCTATTCCTGCTGTTTATGTAACTTGTTCAAATTTGATTAAGTAAAACTATTTTAAACATTCATCGCCAAAAATATTATTTACGTTTGGGCTTTTCCATATGAGCCTAATGGTGGGCGGTACATCGTAGGCAACGAATAAACTTGTGGTAGATTAAAGGCATACTTTCGTTTACCTATATTTTTCTTAACATTATCCATTCTTGTACCCTCACTGAAAATTAGTAAATTAACATTTTTATTTCCAGTTTTCTCTCGATCTTATATAAAAAGAAAACAACATTTGATTTACCTTCTTATAGCACTCAAAACATTTGGCACACTTTTAGCTGGCAAATGAAATTCCTGCACCAATAAGCGGCACTGTTCTAATGTCACAGCCATTCCAGTTCTATCTTTGGCGCTTTTACAAGATGAAAATCTAAGCCCAGACATGGATCGGCAAATGTCTTCGGCCAAATGTAGAATTTTCATATTTTTCGAAACATTCGATCGCAATTGTTCTTCCATTAATAACAGAAAGTTCGTAGCTGCTTGCGTTGGTAAATATGGTTCAGATTTAGTTGGAGTATCAGGAGAAGTTAAGTTCAATTTGCGGTAGCTCAGGTGATATTGTTTAAGACGTTCAAAATTATCCCAATTTGAACGGTGCTGATCACGGTTATAACCAAGTGCTTCAGCTAGAGTTGCTTTTTCGTTGATGCCAATATTAAAAAAAACTGGTGTCACTTTGAACGTGACCATTTCTCTAGTTGGCAAAATGGAATAAACTGATTCAGGCACGGGAAGCGATACGTTAAGTGCATTACGCACACCACTTACTCGTGGCATTGGCACTGATGAAGAATCTCTATTATTAACAAAAATTTAACTATTATTATTATAAAATATTAAAAAAGAAATTAATATACTGAGAATTTTATGGTTTTGACATTAACCAAATAAAATCATTATTGTATTTTGCATAATATGTAATCTTTTTAAAATTCCAGTTATGGAAGCCTTAACGAGAGCATTGTCAGAACAAAGTTTTTGGTAAATTTTGGGAAATAGAAAAATACGAAAAGATAAAATAAAAACATCATCTAAATGAACCCAACCGAAAAAATACGTATTTATAGGGAATAGGAAGACAAATAAATTATATGCATATGAATAGTTATAAAAGTTTATTTCACTTCCGATAGCAAATTTCCTGTAAAAAATTTTCATAAGAATAAAGTAACACGCGTTTTTCAAAAAAAAAAAAATTACCAAAACAATTTAAACTACGAAAAGATTACTACTTGATCATCCTGATTCATTCAATAGATCAAAAAAAAAAGAATTTCTTTTAATAAAGAGTTATTCAATTTCAAACAAACCTCTGAATGTTGCTCCTGACTAGAGTAAATCGAACAGTTAGAAGGTCTTCGATGGCAACCGACATGTCTCCCCACATATCTGTCTCACCTCCGTATAGAGATAGTAAACCCTCGAAATAAGCAATAGGCCCCAAGTCAGTCAGTACTTTTATATAGTTTTCGGTAATATTTGTACCCCAGAGCTTGGCCATTAATGCACTAATTAAGGCTGTGAGCTTAAAGTATACAAAAGTTCAACATCAAGATGTTCTGAAAAATGACTCAACTTACTGATTGAGAGAAGCAAACATCTCTTCGGTACAATATGTCTAGATTGGCACTATTTCGTTTCATATCTTGTTGCAGTCTCTGAACAGAATGAATAAGTCTTGCCGTTTTCAACAACCCATCCATTGCATGTCGAAGCTTACGCATTGATGGTCGCAGCTCTGAAACCCAATCGGTAGTCATAGACAGATCTAAACCTAAAAAATCAATGAAATTTTAATGTTTCTTTTCAAAACATTAGAAACAAATATAATCAAACCATCTGTAAATTTATTTCCTTTCTTCAATCGCGCCTCGACCTCAACTTCAGCTTTTGAATTTTCAGTGATTTCCAATTCAAGATTATTGCCCGAGCACGTCGCATCATCAACAACATCGATTTCTTGAGAAAATTGACCTTGATTGGCCACAACATCAGGAGCTGGATTCGTAATTCCTCCACGCTTTGTTGCCACATCCTTTGGGTGTCTCAAACGAATAGCAGGACTCCCACATCTACCGCAGAGAAATTTAATTTTACTCACTAAACACATCACACTTGCTTCAATATTTAGCTGCGTGAGGTCTAGGGGTTCTGGTTCTTCAGTTGGACGATAGTAGTTCGCCGAAGGACTGGTACTCATCATTTTCGTATCTAAAAATCCAACATTTTGACCAATGATGGAAGAACAATTGAGGGGAAAAAGATTTTCATTATCGAAATTATAAGTCGAGTTTTGAGAGTTCGAAGACCCCGCCCCTAACTCAATTAGCATATCATCCAACAGTTTCCCTGACCTTGGGCTGTCGTCGAAATGAAAATCTTGAAAATTCATATCGGATTCAAAGTTCACTGAAGCTGGCAGCGACTGATGTGTGAGTTCTTCTTCTGATGCCTTAGCACGCAGTTGATCACTATAGATTTTCATAGATTTTTGAATGGAAAATATGGCATTTATATCGGTCAATGAAGGAGATTTCATACGCATGTTATTCGAGCAGCCAAACTGACGACTTGTGTTTAAATTTCGTTGAGATTTTGGCCAAAGATCAGGTGGAGCAACAACCGGCGTTGCAAAATCTTCCAATTCTGGAGATTTGAGATCAAGTGCACTTAATTGTTGAGTGATCTTTTTAAATGGTGACATGGGCTAAAATTAATCAGAATTAGATTAAAAGTTATGCTGGTTGTCAAGAAAAAAAAGTCCTAACCATCATCATATTATCGGGCTCCTCTATTATACGATGCTGTTCGATAAACGAAAAGGCTTCTTCGACAAGGCGAGGTTCCCAGATATTGAGAAGTGTTTTAGATTTACAAATCATTTCATTACACAACGGCATCATTCCTTTGGGATTTTTGGATTTGGCCAAACATAAGAGTTGAGACATGATTTCAACAATTTCTCGTCGTAACTGCTTAACGGCTTGCACAGCATCATTTGCAGTTTGGACCTTACACTCATTATCATCGAATTTAGAGGGAGAATCTCGGATTTGCTGAAGAAGTCTACAAATATTATGCGTATGATAAAGATAATTCGCTTTGATGCAGTTTTAAATTTTAACATACCTAATTAAGCCTCCAGTTCGTTGTTTTCCCGCATGCCGGGTAAAGGCACCAACAGTTACTACATCTAGAACACCTGTGCGATTTAGTGAATCGTTATGTGCCCACATTCGTTGTAAGTGTAAATTAACAGGAATAAATTCCAATGACTCGTCTGTCTTAGCCGATGATTGTTTGAAGTAAGGACCTTAAGTGAAATTCAAAATTATTAATTAGCTACAACTATTATTTTCTTCAGATTTTCACTTACCGTCTTCTTTTTCCATCTTTTGTTTTAATACTTGTTTCGCTTGTGAATAATCTTTCAGCAATTTTAAATGTTTGTCTAACAATTCAATTTGTCGACGTCTCCATTCACCACCAAGTTCACCCATTCCAGATATTTCTTGAAGAAGTTCTTTCTCTCTCATAATCCATATTGATCTGCAAAAATTTTGTTAGTAAGTAAGAATTTTTCCAAATATTGGTGTGTACCCACAATAATTGCTGTGGAATGATAAAGCAATATCGACTTTCCATAAGAACTTCTTGAACGCTGATATCACCACCCAGTCCTGAATGTAAACGATAAGTATGAATCTGCGAAGGAATTAAGAAGTGAGTTTAGTTTTTTTTTGTGCACTATTTTTATTTTACTCACCCGTGGGTTGGTGAAAACTTCAAATAATTTCTCTTGGTTTGGAATGAATAATTTAATAGCCAATTTTGATGGAAGTGACTGTGATCTTCTGTGGCCTTCAATAAAAACCGTACATATAACACTCATAATGCATGTTTTGAAAGTTTTAAGCTTGTACCTTTGAATTGCTGATCAGTGACTTTCGCTGGTGACCTCGGTGGACGTACATCAGGGTCTGGTGCCCATGATGCAATTGTAATGAAGCCCACATCACCACCAGCAGATTTAAGAGGAATTCGAAATCTAGTTGCATCCTAATGAAAAAACAAAATATAATTACATATTCTAAAGCTGATCTATAGATAATTATTATGATTTAAAAGTTACCTGTATGACTCCCAAACTGATCTCAGCAAATCCTACCGGAATGGAAGTTTGTGATACTTTCTCAATAACATTGTACAATGTGAATCGAATCAATGATTCGGAATTCAAATAATCACTAGCTCGGAAGCATACTGTACACAGGAACTGGGGATTCGAAGTATTTTCAACAACTTCTGTGCGGGCATATTGTCGCCAACAGCAGTCAATCCCATTACGAATTTGAACTGTAATAAGGGCGTTTGGGAGACGGCCGTTTTCATCCGAAGCTAATGTATCACAAGAAAGTGCTGACTCGCAAATTGGAATTTCGACAAGATCTGAAAAAATATAAAATAGACATAAATAACTTTAAGCATTTTTTATACTAAAGAAGATATTGCATTAATTAAAAAAGTGTTACAACTGCTGTGGGGAAAATTTGATTCTTTTTAAGGATTCAAAATCTCCTTGAAGAAAGTTCGAAAACGCTTAGGTGTCAGGATTGTCTTTACATATAGACACCCATACATACAGGCAGACATTCTAAGTCCAAGACCACACTTTAACTCTCCGATCAATAGAATTAAAAATAAATCGTTAACAAAAATAAAAACGGCTTAATGGTGGGGGAGCAATGCGAAAAGGAATAAGCTAAGCATATTTATCTCAAAAACTACTTTAACAAGCTATCCAACAAAATGTCTGTGTTTTACTGTAAAATAACTCTTTTTAAGGCTGCCTACACAATTTTACATTAACGGCTAAACCGATTTCTATAAACATTTTTTGCATGAGTTGCATACATATTTCTAACTTTAAATAATATTGCATGTCAATTTTCTTTTTTAATTTTTAAACACATTTTTAAACAAGTTTTTCTCATGTTTTCTGTCTTCAAGTTGTGCATATTATTTATTTGTAAAATGGCCCTTATCTGTTCAATTTCTCTTTGAATCACTAATTCCCCATAACCCATGCTCACACGGATTTTGATCCGAGCAGGTAAAACTTGTCTTGAAGGTTATTTTTAGTGCTGAACTCGAATCCGTCATCCGTTTTCCACCATCAGTTGGGGTTTTTGATTTCAAAAAGTACCAAATCTTCTCTTAAAAATTTAGTTTATGTCTTCCAGAAGTGGTTGCAAATGTGTATTGTAGACTAACAAAATACCTCTCGTTGTAACATAATCTCAAAAAAAGGAAACATAAAAAACGGTCTAATTTATTTTATAACTAGAATGTCAATAAAACCTGAGCTGTTGGTGGGACACGAATGATGGAATAGAACTCAACGCCCAATGGTATGGTTAGAAAGACTCTTGCCTTGTCGCGTCAAAAAACTACCAGATATTTGTAAAGTCTGTGTAATTATGGTTCTTTAAAAAAAAAGTTCTATAGTGATCAGACCTATCTTCGTCTTATTTGAAGCAGATTCATCTAAACAGCTTCATGTTTTGACTGTAGTTTAGTCTTCGGCATATTATAATTAGAGGTTCAGGGTTATATTAACGAACTGACGGAAATTAAAAAAAAAAAAATAAACTTATTATGCAACTACTGGTCGATAAATCTAACAAAGCTTTGTATGAACCAGTTATTTTGGTAGATGGTACTATACTATGGGACAGCCAACTTAAATCAGGAATGCCATTTTTCCTCAGAAACTGGATATACTTACTTGTAATAGCTGCTTTAAAGCCAACTTTTTCTTACTTAACCGATCGATAGAGAGCTGAAAGCAGATTTAAGGTGTAAAGGATAGCAAAAAAAGAAGTATAGGGGTTGAAAGCTTGAGCAAAGCTCTGTGAATTTTTTACACGATCTGCCAGGGTAAACTACACACTCAAATGGTCTCAGATTGATCTGTGATCAGAGGAGCATTATCTAGGGAGGGGTGAAAACCAATTTCGACTAACACGATTACCCTCGAAGTTGCATTCATATTTTGTTTTATCACTAAAGCGCCTGTTTTTATTTTTTTTTTTTTCAATAAGCTTTCGACACTAAGACTTCTTTTTTGCTATCCTTCACACTCGAAATTGGCTGTGGGCTCTCAATCTAGTATAACTCGTATTTACTTCCTTAATTAAAAAATATATCAACAAGAAGCCAATATAAGTTCAATTTTATTATGTCCTTCATAGTTAAAAAGAATTAATCGCAATTTGTAATAATAGTCATTTGCTGATTACAAGTACGGTCCACTAGGAAAAAACGCCATTTTTAATGTGGACTAAAAGCCAATGCAAACAGTAATTATTTATCAATTATTTAATTAAATATGAAGTGGTAAGTCTTGTTAATCTTTTTAATTTTAGTATAGGTACCTACATAAAATTAACTAACACAAATAATTTGTTTCGTTGTTGACTGTGTGATATACTGGAGCCTAACATAGAGAAATTACATAATTTAAACTTATTTCACTTAAATCACATCCTTTTAACTTAAACAAAAAATATCAATCACTGCATCAGTAAAATAGTCTACTTCTTTGGGGCTTGCAACTTTAGTCACCTGCAGCTTGCCGAATTTTATTTTTCATTCGATTTAAACCGAACGGTAAAAATTTCGGCTTGAGGAAACCATATTGATAGTTTTGAAGATTTTGCATTAAAAAAACTACTCTCTCTGCAAATGAAGTATTTCTCATTTCTTGAACAGGCTTAATTTCAGATGGGTAGAGTAACAATTTTATAAACCAAAAATGTTAACTGGGATTCCCTAAAATAAGTGAAATTTTATAAACATTTGTACTTTTGGGAACAAAATAATCATGAATTCGTTGAGAGCAGAGATCAGAAATAAAACTCAACCTTTTAAAAAGTTCTTCAATAAATCTTAACTGTTGCCATTTTCAATAAAAGTCACTCAATAACCTTTATTCTAAAAAAAATATTTTTCGTTCAAGGTCTGAGAGAAACCTTCAATTTGATTCTTATGTTTCGGTCAACCAGTGAGTTTTATAATTGAGAGAAAAAATAAATCTCATCTGCAAATGGTTGACCTTTTCCAATTAATTTTTCGTAAAATACTCAAATTTTTTAAAATAAAAATCAATCTCAACCTATAACCTAAGTTTTTACTTTTTTTTTTTAAACAAAAACCGAAAACTTTTTAAAGGAATGTTAAAAATAAGTTGACAGTTATTTCTGATCTCTGGTTGAGGGACGAAAAATCTTATTATTTTGTAGATTAAATTCTGTTTTAGTTTCTTTTTTGTGTAGTATGTTATTGAAAGAAATGTATGTACAATGATTCATTAAACAAAAATTGATGAAAATAAATTAATTACATATTAAATGATTAATTTCAAATGTTATGAGGAATGTACTTTTTTGTTTTACCAAAACCACAAAGAAAATAAAACATGTTAGGTTTAAGGGTTAATGTTTGAAAAAATCTTTAAGAGTTTTATTTTCAGTAAATCAAATAAAAAAAAAAAACAAACAAATAAACAAAATATTCACATGGCTTTTATATCTTTTCACCAAAACTAACATCACATTCTTAATGAGCAATATTATTATTTTGTTTTTAACCGAGATTCAGTCCATTCCAGAAATAGTAATTCAATACTAAACTCATAAGAATACCATTTTTGTGGGTTTGAAATGATTAAAATTGTATAAGATCACCTTCTTCTATTTTTGTTGCAGTTTCTTCTTGGGGTTTTGCCAAAGCTGTTCCTCTTTCAATGCGGTTACCCATGTTGGCAGACGCGATTTTATGGGTTAACAGTTCAATCCGAAGATTGAGTTCCGAACAACGAGGGAGCGTTAGGAACTTGTACCAATCAAGACGATCTTGGTTGGTTGTTGCTATAATCCGTTGTGCTTCACAACCTTCGAATTCTATATAAAAATACAGAGATTAGTATATTCAATCATCTAAAACTTCTAGGATATGTATAACTTACCTAAAGAGATTGGATAACCCTCTGGCACTTCGTCATTGAGTTTTATCACAGGTTTGCAGTTTTCAATAACAATTAATCCAACTGGTTTAGACAAACTACATTCGTCTTTCAGATAAAAAAGGAGATTTCCTTTCAATTTGCACCATCGAAGATAATTCACTGAAAAAAGAAGTTTCTATTATCTGATTTTATAGATTTTAAGAAAAATGTAAATATTTAGAAGTGTGGAATCTTATAATCTGAATTTGGATAATTAATCTATTCTTACTGCTAAAAGGAGGAGCTTCTGGTTTCTAAGAGCATTTTCTGTTCCTTTCAGAATAAAAACTAACAAGAACTGTCATTCCTCGCGTTCCGATGTTTATTCGCTATGTTATATAGTTATCCCAAAAATTTCGAGATAACTTGTTGTTGGGTCAGCGGTCATCAGCTGTTTTTTAACATGGGATTACAACAACACAAAGCTATCCGGATAACTGAGAATTGACATCGGAATGTGCCCATTCTGAAATCAATCAAAAAGGCCATAAGATTTTTATTAAGAATTTTCATGGGCAAAATCATTTAATCCCACTCAAGCTTCAACAAAGAGTACCGTTAAAATAAAGAGTCTAAGAGGTAAGACGTATCTTTCAACTCTGGTTTCTTCAAGATTGCGTACATTTCATTTATATCGAGTTTTGTTGCAATTATACGGCAATTACAGGTATGTCGTCAGTTGTCTTGAATGAAAAGGGACAAGTCAAAAATATTTTTTGAAATGGAAGCATAAACAATTAGTCGGCTTTTGCAAAAATCTCTTCTAAAATCTCAATTCTAATTCGGAAAAAAGGAACTAATTATGTAATAATATTTTTATTTATTTTTTTTAACTCAAAAATTACGAAGCATATTTTTTGTTTTTTGCAGAGTTTTTTCTAGCTCAATCCTAAGATTTCTTGGCCAAATAAACTCGTAATAAAATGTTAAAAAATTACACCTAGCACCATACGTGTAGGGTGGTAGCCTATTATACCGATAGGTAACCACCCAACATGATTCTTATATTTATATTCTAAAATAAGTAAATGGACATTTTAACACTTATGAATGACATTAAACTTACCATTTGAACGAAGTAAACCTCCTTTTTCGGTTATATACAAAAGTCCTTCTTTTTCGAATTTTGTGTCTGGGTTGCTGGCGAATTCAATAAGTTCTTGTTTATTAAAGCGCATATTTCTGTCCGTATTTATCCACAACTGAAAGAAAAACTAGGATTAGCAATATTACGGGAGTTGAACAACAAACTGGGTTCAAAAATGAGAACTTCCTTGAAATTTTGAAGGTTCAGGAAATTTTAATAATAGAATATGAAGAAAATTTGAAAAGAAAATTTTTCTGTTGAGCGACTGAATATATTTATTCAAGTTAAAAGTTCTGGAAACTGTTTCAAATTCGCACGAATTTTAAGATCTATGGATATGGTTCAAACTGTTGGATTTCGAAGTTTAAAACTTTTAGCTTTACTTGAATTTCCAGATTGTGCCTTGTTTTATTTGCTTTGTAAAATTTAAATTTACGAGTTTTTATGAGTTTATGGCATCTGTTATTCTTCTTTTTTTTAATCAAACGGTCTCCAAATCATAAGTTTAGATCCTAACTGCTAAGGATATTAATTCCTGCCTCTAAGGCCATACTCTCTACATCTAGTATTAAAAGGGATGTTTGCACTTTTGTACGTTTTAATTTATGTCCCTCTAACCAGCGGCTAGTCCTAATAATTTTTGATGATTTTTGTTGTTCTATCACCTCTTTAAAAGCCCTCATTTAAAATTATTTGTTTTTACTTAATGATCTTTGATATATTTTTGGTCACACATGATAAGGGGATTGTCTGATTCAACAAAGTTAATTAAAATTCTCTCACCCTCATTTTTTAACAAATTTAATTTATTTTATCAACTAATAGGTTATTTAATTTTTAAATACACACTTCTGCTACTGGTTGATCTTGTAACATTGTAAAACCAAAACAGTTCTAATCAGTTTTATCAAAAAGAAATTTTATTCAAATAAACACTTTCTCAGCTGGTTTCTCTTGTGTGAAGATACGATACAGAATGAATAGTTAGAAACCCCTTCCAAAAAAATGTCATTCCTCGCGTTCCAATGTTTATTCGCTATGCTATCTAGTTATCCCAAAAATTTTGAGATAACTTGAGTTGTTGTTGCGTCAGCTGTTATCAGCTGTTTTTTAACAAGGGATTACAACAACACAAAGCTATCCGGATAACTGAGAATAACCAGCGGAACGTGCCCATTGTCTTGCTCACTTATGGCTGTTTTACAATGCCGCGTTGGGCGTCGCGTTGAAAGATTTGCCTGTCAACGCAAAAGTTCAGGCATAGGAATTTCTGTTTAGTGTTTACAATGACGCGTTGAGCATTTCGTTACGATTTTGCATCCATTAGTAGGTACACAAACCAACTTAATGCTACATTTCCACCTAGCGCTAATCTGAGATTTAATGAGATTAACCTTAAATCTCTTTTAAATCTCGTAGATTTACCATACAAATTTATTTCGTAAATCTTGAAGATTAGAAATTAATCTTGTTAAATCTTCCTAGGACAAATAGTTTTACAAATCGAACTAACCTATTCTTACATGGTGCTGAACGATTCATTCGAGACTCGCATTCAGTTCTTCATTGTTTCACACGAATCAAACATTCTGTCTCATTCGCACTTCATAAGAAAAATTGGAACGCCATTTGCATTTTTGAAGGTGCTGTCAAATTTAATATTTTTTAAATCTTTTTGTGCGGTGGAAACACCAAAAAGATTTATTAAATCTAATCTGAGATAAACCTTTGGTGGAAACATAGCATAACGTAAGCGGCTGCAACGCGAAAGTAAAGATTATTCAACTTTTGCGTGCGTTTTGACATTTCGATTTCAATTTAGGTATGTGGCCATCTAGTGTTGAAAAAAGTTTTGAATTTTTTTGTTCGATTTATCTGGACGCGGCCGTAGCGCTTGTTAAATGTAACGTACGCATCGCGAACACGAACGCGTCATTGTAAAACAGCCATTATGCCAGTGTTCCCAGATTGGTGGTTTTTCCAACCAAAATGGTTGGAAAATATGCCTTTGGTGGGAAAAATGGTGGGAAAATATTCATAGTGGGATTTATGGTGGGAAAATATTTCAATGGTCCCTTTTTTGGTGGGAAAAACCACAGTTCACTTTACCTGCCGAAGGACCTATAATGATTTGGCACAAAAAAACAGAAACTTTAAAAAATAATTTTTTTTGTGAATACCACACAAATGAGGTACCAAAATCACTGACCTTGAAAAAATTTTAAAATATTTAAAAATTCATAAAAATCAATAGCTGACCAATTACTGAAACTTACTAGCTGAACTTTTACGACCCTTAAGTGACCTTTCAAGTGAGATACCAACATTTTTTTTGTATAACCTTGAAACGAACTTTAAAAAATTTATAAGAAAAACTTTGGCTGACCAATTATTGAAAATAGTTGATCTTATCATGATCTAGTGATCTTTCGGATCGGTATACATTTTTTGTGAATGTTCCACAAATGAGGTGGCAAAAATCGTACGTGACCTTAAGAAACTTTAAGTCTTAAAAAAAACATAAAAAACGAAAGACCACGGATGGATAATCACTACGTCACGGGCACTGCTGGTTTTGATGCAGTGAAGCCAACCCACCCAACCAAGAAATCCATTGGCGATTCTCGGATTTCCTCTAATAGTGTTGATGACCAGCTTCCGGTCATACCATCTTCACCGAAACATTTGAGCTACCATCCGCACCCCTGAAAAAATACTCTTCAAAAATTCATGATTTAATTATTCGAAATCAAAACAAACACAAAATTTCATCAAAGATGCCGAGAAACGTGACGTTAAGAAACTTTAAGTCTTGATTACAAGTTTTCTAGGTATGACTAATTTCTAGGACAAGTTAATTTTCTTCACCAATTATACTGACCAATTAGATGACATACTTTTTTTGCGAATATGAAGTACCAAGAGTGCATAGCCAACATTCTTCTTTTTTTATATATCTAGGAAATATTTGTAGCAGAAAAGGTTATGGTGGTTTTTTTTTCCTTCCAGTACAAAAATGGTGGGTTTTTTTTTGGAATTTAGTGGGATTCTAGAAATCTCATCTGGCATCACTGCATTATGCTAACCCAGCGCTGTCGGTTCGCTGTTTTTTTTTGTAGGCAGTAATGGGATCGTTTAAAAAATCGGTGTTTTCATCAAAATAGTTTATAAAGTAGATTGTTGGAATATTTAGATAATTTATATGTTTACTTTCAGCGACATAACTTTGCATTGGTATTACCTTACGTATGCCAATGATCGAATTACGAACAGAACATGTCTAAAACTTAAGTTCATCTGATTTGTGTGAAGTTGATAATATTAACTTCCAGAAATCAGAAACTTTTCTTTTTATACTTTGTGTTATGTAGGTTAGGTAGAGCCCTAATGAATACGAGAAGAGCCGATGCGAGCAAGTGGCTGTTGGGTCAGAAACTATCTTCTTTTTACAGACTATTAAAAACAACCTTGGTATGTGGCTGGATTAGTATCTACGGTTAAAGCAAGGTTAAGGTGATTTACTATATCGTCAGTGAAACCTAAAAAGTGTGTAATTAGAACCGCGTTGGCAATATTTACGTAATAAGTTAAAAACACGGTGTCAATCACACTTGCACTATCGTAAAATGGGGAGATAAACAGTTTTCTCACTAAAAGCTTTGCTAATTTGAAAATAATATAATTATTGGGGGATTCCCAGTTTAAGGGTTTTCTAACAGAAATAGCAAACAAATCTCATTTTCAGAAAATTTTGGAGTTACAGACTTTCAGGTTTCACTGAAGGTGTGGCTTTTATCAAGCCGATAATAGTTATGGCTGGTGTAATAAAACGCTCAAATGTAAACGGTTATAATTGGTTATCTAATCAGCCAACCACGGACGCTTAGTTTTTGTTAACTTTTTTTGAAAGATTAAAATAAAATTAAATTTTATAAGAAACAATCGCCACTTAAGAATATAATAAATTGTAATAAAAAATAAAATCCTTATCAATTCGCCATGTAATCGACTCCCAATAATAACTTTTTAGACACCTATGTTTATGCTCTTTGGTATCGTGCATTAAATCGTCGACAGGCATTTCAAGTCTGTCGACGATTATCCACTGCTTAACTTAAGGTTCACGGTCGGTGGATTGACAAAACAAGATCGAGTCCAACTCATGTGAATTTAGACGGATTTGGATTTAATAACAATTATAACAAGAGGAAATAGGTAGTTGACTTTTTTGAATGACAGGTTCTAAAGTGTAATTGGTAGTTAGATTTGAGTTTAATTACAAAATACAAAGAGGTTCTATTAATGTACCTACAAATTACATAGAGTAATGTGTTAATAGAATTTATTGAATTAACAAATAACGTTTTAATGGGTAATGGATGAGAAACTGAAATACAAAATGTGATTTATCATAAGCAACTTAGGGCTTGGTCACTTAGTGAGCAGCAGAGCGGAAAAAGTACACAATTATGAGCGGCAACAAAAAATAAAAACATATGGGATTGTATGGTTAGGGCCACGCAGTGAACGGCAAACGGCAGAACTCCGTCGTTCTCATTTAGATTTTGTTTTATTTTTATTCAATCCTGAGCGGAAAGTTTTTGAGTTTTGATTATGTTTTTATATTAAGTTATTTGGTAACGGCATTTTCATAACTAGAACTTGCCGCTTACTGCTCACTACGTGACCATGACCTTAGCTTTGTAATCACAGTTTTATTCCATAGCTGACTGCTGATTGGCTTTGATCGAGTTTTTCTTTAAGACACCCCAGTGGACAAAATTCTATCGTTATTCTCCAGCACTTCCGATCATATTTTTAATGAAAGTATGCTTTGTGGGGTTTTGGATTTCAACATTTCTGTATAATTTGGAGAAAAAATAATTAAATAAAAGACTGTTAAATGTCTATCAAATATTAAAGCATCTTATTTATATGCTTTAGTATTGTCCGAGAACTTTACCGCAAATTGGTGTTGTTTGTTACTTTCTTTTTTGCATAATTATATTATGGTTTCTGAATGCCAACAATATGCAAATTGACGTAGATGTCAAAATAAGCAGATAGCTATGGATCTTCTTGATTTTCCTTGAGTAAATAATATAATTTAATTTAAATAATTCGGTATTTTAGGTTTTAACACTTCATCGCAAGAGGCAATTGTTTTAGGTGGGGACTCTAGACGTATAGACAGTGTACTTACTATTGCGCCATTGCGGATTTTACACAGGAAATACCAAACAAGCGAAAAAAATGCGAGAATCGGATGGAATTCTGTACTATTTAAATTTTTGACCTATTCAAGAAATTATATTTCCTTAAGCTGCAATAAGGAAATATTTTTTTCTTAAGCTGCAATATGATACCCTTAGGCCTGGTTCACACGAGATTGTACCGCACGTTTTTCTGCAGTATAAATCCGTGCGAATGAGCAGTGGCGTATATGTTTTACATAGAGCCTTTCACACGACGTCTGTACGGCAAGAAAACGTACTCAGCTAAGTACGTTTATCGAATACTCAACGGACTTATCAAAAAAAACGAATGAATTGCGACGTATCGTCTTCCAGTGGCGTATAGTTTTATATAGTCACACGGTTTAAATCCACGTTGGGTAGTTGTTCGTTGCCATAGAATGAGCTTCAGTGGAGAGAAAAGCCGATGTACACAAAAAAAATTAATCGACCGATATGGTTGGTTTAAAAATATTATAACTCCGGTGATACTCATTGGATCTTGTAGGTTAAGGTTTTAAAATAAAGAAGAGGAATGAGGCAATAAATATGCGTTTTTAGTTTTTCAAAATTATAAAAATTTTTATCAACATTTGAATTTAGAATAAAATAAATGGAATTGAATTGGGCTTTAGTATGAAAATGTTTGCCCCTCCTCAATGATTTTTTTACACAATACAGCCCGTTATGTCAGCTTTCTTTAAAGACCTTAACCTTGAAGATCCGATCAGTAGAACGGGAGCTATAATTTTTTAAAGCCATCCATATCAAATTTTAATACAAAAAATTGCATGTAGATAACGGGATCTTCTCGCTGGTGGATGGTCGTGGACAATGGTCCAAGCAGGTAATTTCAATGTAATTGTTTTGATTTTTCGATCAATTTAAAATCAAGATTGTGTAGCTTATATACCACGTAGGATAATGAATGAGGTATCAAAATAACCGTAATTTTATTTATATGTTATATTTAAAACAACAAAAAAAAATCATCAATGCACTAAACAGATATGAGTTCATATGTGAAAGCGCTCAAATAATGCCGTTATCTCCGTCCAATGGTATTCTAGGACTCTTATATTTTTAAATCATATTTAAATCAATATTTTCTATGATCCGTTCAAATTTCAGCTTTCTAGCCCTTTCCCTTAAAAAGATAAAAATAAAATACTTCACAAATTCAAACTTTTCCAATCATTTTCATTATACTGCAGCTATTCGAGTTTTAAACGAATAAATATAAATATCGTGTGAACACCCGATATTTGTTCGGCAAAAACCGAATGCGATAAAAAACGTGCGGTACAATCTCGTGTGAACCAGGCCTTACGCCGAAAAAAATTGTTTTTTTTTCTTTCGAAAAAGGAAAATTTGGAGTAGGAGTGAAAAAGGAGTAATTCTGAACGTACAAACGAAAACGCTATTAGTTTTTGAAATCTCTGCATTCACAGAAACCTGAACAGAGTAACATAACATATCGCAACACAAAATTTATTTTAATAAAAGCAATAACTGCGTCAGTTTTAACAAAAGGTGTTAACCAAAACCATTACTTGAAGTGTACGAGAAAAAAGTTCAGAGATCAAAGAAAGTTTTTAGGTGGTAGGTATAAATAAAACATAGCAGCTGCTCTTAACTCCGCTTTGTAGAGCAGGTCTTGATCACCTTCATTTACAAGGCACCTGCTGTTTGATTGCAAGCACCAATTATCTTTTTGCTATAAAAAATAATCCGTGACAAATCGGCATTTCTTGACTAATTCTTCAACCTTCGGCTTTCCATACTATTCGTGTCAACTATCTGCTCTATACAAAAAGTGAAAATGAAATAAGATTAATAAATTCTGGGGTGGTAATTTAAGGACGAATCATTACGGCGCACTACCTCAATTTGATTCCAAGATCGAGCCATACCGATTGAGGCATTTAATTGAGTTATTCATTGCGACTACGAGTATCAATCAAATTTATAATTTTTTTTTATGGAGTTAAAGCAATAACGCTCTGTGTGTAGGTACGCATTATCGTGCCTAATTTGGATGTTATTAAATCATGCATCGAAAAAGAAGTGTGTACACAACACACATCCGCCCAAGCATAATAATTACCACAAGTAGGTACCATCGGTAGGGATAGATAAACTGTGGGTGAGGAACAAATTATGGATTCTATGGAGTGTAGTGGGTGTTGTTGAATAAGTAGGAGAGTCGGGTTAGGCACGCAAAAACAAAATACTTGCTTTCCTGCTTTACCTGAGTTTTCTACTTCGAATCTCTATAATTTTGTTTGCTGCGTTTTTCATTTTTTCCTGTTGGAAAATTTTATAATTATTGAATATGGGTCTTCGTAATGAAATTTGGTCGTAACCACCTTTTACAGAGATTATTTGCCTTTACTTACTGGTTCTACATTAGTTTGCTTGCACTTGTTTATTGTTGAATTATTTACACAAGTTATAGAGAGAACAAAGTTCTAAATTTTGTTAATTTTACTTGGCTGCAATTTAATGAAAAAGCCAACTGCGGAAAAACATGACAACGACTACAAAAAATTTTCTTCTAATTTTTAAAATTTGACAGAAAATCGTTTTTACCCTGGATGACAGTGACAGTTGTTTGACAACCAGCTTTTTGTTTACTTTTTCGGAGAAATACAGGGATGTCATAAGAATCAGTTGTATTACTGCTGTGTGGAAACCTCAACGAAATGGGGTGTTCACATCTAATCGTGATTGAGGCAACAAAAAGATAATAAGGGTATTCATGCAACAGCGTAAAGTCGTCGTAAATGTTGTAAAGTTTAAGACTTCGTAATTCTGTCACAATTTGTATGGAAAATTTGACAGATTTACGAAGTTTAAAACTTTACCACCTTTACGACGACTTTACGCTGTTGCATGAATACCCATATTATTTTGAATAACTTAAAAACACTTATTTTATTTATTTATTTACTTAAATGCATTTCGGAAGCAATGCTTCCATCGTCAGTAAGTTCTATATAAATAATAGAATGCTACAACTTTAGTTGGAGCTGCAGCTGGAATCGCTGTCAAAAAATGTCGCAAGTGATTTTTTTACGCACCTACAATACAGTTGTATTCTGTCACAATTTGTATGTAAAATTTGACAGCTTTACGCAGTTTACAACTTTACTAATGGGGTTTTCTTTTGGTAAATTCAGATTTTGATCCGAAAATTGATTTTTTTCGTCCCGAATGGTATACGATTTCAGATTGATTTTTCTTTTTCAGTGTATTGGTGAATAATTTGTGTCTGTGAAGCTATAGCGATCCAGACATGTCAAACTGATGGCTTTCAATTGTTCTGGCGTCTGGTGTTAGTAAAAGAGGGGTAAATCTGCCGAAAAATCCAGATCTGCAAAATTGATTTTCGATCAAAAAAAAAAATTGATTTTTATGCCCATTGGAAGGCTTTAATTGCCAAAATCTGTGTTTTGACAGATCTGAAGGGTTAAAAAATCAATTTTTGTTACCAAAAGAAAACCCCATAAGGTTGCTGCCAGAATACGACGCACACACACGACACACAATTTGATCACAAAATCAAATTAACCTCTCACCTGAAGAGCTTGTTGTGACTTGTGAGGTATCAGTGAGGCTTTCCAGAATACGGCTGTTATACTCTATGATCCACCAAACCAAAATCTGAGATTTCAGCTGAAAAATTTGGAGATCTCGAATTGGTGGAGCGGGATTTCATTAAGATTTCGTTGAAATCTAGAGTTTTCATTGTGATTTCGTTAAAATTTCCATGAAATCTTGTTCCATCAACTTGAAATATCAAAAGTTTTCAACCGAAGGCTCGGACTTCATTTTGGTGCATTATACTACCACCTTATAAGATTTACTTCAAATCTCGAAGATTTACTATACAAAGGAGAATGGGCATTTTTGGGCGTTAGCGGCCATTATAATGAAACTAGTGTCAAATGATAGACTTGTAACTCAGGACCAACTTTTACTGTGGGCGTTTCATTGCATTTTATTTAGAAAAGAAGATATTTCAATGTTAATAGATTGGAATTGCATAGAGCAATATCGCATAGTTATTTACAATAAGGACATGATTGTGTCGCTAATTTTAAGGCATTGGAAATTTTGTATCCCACCAGTTTTAACTGATTAACTGAGGTTCAACGATAGTTACAGGTACGTTAGTAGCCAAATATGCTTAAACCCTTTTTGTTTCCATTGCAAATGCATCAAAATTTGATCCATGATCCAGTGCAACTATGGTTCAAATTTCAAGTATGTTGTGATAACAATTTCAAGCTTGACCATTGTTGAACCTCAGTTAAACTGCCAAAATCGGTGAGCTAAAATAATTGAACCACACATCAAAACTTGAACCACATGGCCTTTAATCCGCCAAAGCGATTAAAGTTAAATTTGCTGAGCATCGGATCAAAATTTGAACCATGTTTGTACAAACTGGTCCAAATAGACCGAGTTCTGCGTAAAGTACTTTTTATATGAGCTGCGAATAGTGAATTGTGAAATGGGAAGGATCGTGAATTTTGACCTTCCATTCACATGAGTAATTTGTTTGTTTGCCTATAGATGCCAATTGCCATAAAATATAAGCCCAGTAAAATGTGTGCTAAGAAAATGTGAAGATAAATGCTTTGTGGATTGCGTCTTGATGTTGCGGTTTGCGAATTATCGTTTGACAGTCCACAGAAGATATCCTGCTTGTCATTTCTAACCCTGAAGCCTGATTCACAATGCGACGAGAAAACGAGTCGAGAGTGGGACGTTATTCGCTGTCATCTTCTTCTAGTTATAAAATCGTTCCCCAATTCACAATGCGGCGAGATTCTTAGCAACGAGAACTGTTTTCTGTAAAATACAAAATATTCAAATTAAAAAAAAAGTACTAAAAACGACAGATTATCAATTAACTTATCTTTTAATTTCAAGTAATCTTATTTTTTCTTTACCCTGAGGCCACACGAGCCAGTACTGGCTAGCCAGTTGGCTACACATACTAGCTGTCAAATTCCTATTCGTGTATATGCTGTGACGTAGGTGGCATGCCAAACTGGCTTCTCTACTGGCCAGCGTTCGGATCTTATTCCAAATGGAGTAAATCTACTCCGATTTTAAGCGAAGCAATTTAACTGATACGATTTTCCACTTTTTCAAGATGGAACCCTTCAATTTATTGTAAGTGTGGCATCTGTGTGCGGGGGGCCAATTCTGGTTCTGCGAAAAAGTGAATAGAAAAACTTTTCACGCTTTCACACTAATTCCGATTCCCGTTCTGTGAAAATGTGAAACCAAACATCAAAAACTTTCATATGAATAATTTGCTTTCACGCCATCATTTGGAAGTGAATATCCAAAATGAAAGCGTGAGTACGAACAAACAATGACAAATTCAATCATATCTCTTTTTCTGTCAAATCCATAAAGAAAAAAAGTGTTCCTATCTTATGCATTTCTCTGTTCTCTTAAGCAAACACAAGAAAATTGAGAGAATCATGCTGTTTTCAAGTGAAATGATAAGGTGGTTCAAGCATCGATAATATAGTTTTCATTCACAGAACCAGAATCGCTTATTTGTGGCAAAAAATGTATCGAAAAAGTGAAAGTAATACTTGGCAGCAAATGTGAAAACGATTTATTTTATACATTTTTTCACAAAACCAGAATTGGCATCCTGTGCTCACTTATCAAGCCTGCCATGTTGCAAACTTTCATTAGCGGTTGTATAATGCATTTTATCTTCGCTCGCTTATAAAAGTAGCATGTTAAATGCAACAACAATTTGGCATAATTCCGTACTGTTGCTAGCCTTGTCTTGTAGTACATTTTTACCTTTGCTTACAAAAAAAGAAGCATGTAAAATAAAACAACAATAACAACAGTTACTCCTTTTTATGTGGAGATAAAAATGAACTAAGAACACACGCACTGACGCAATGCAACATCACTACCAAAAGCTTCGTTGCATTAAGAATGTTTCGCATTGGTTTTGAAGAGCCTTAACTTATTTCTACCACAAAACAATATTTATCGTAAGAACTCTTGTTTAATTTTTCGTGCGCAGCGATACAAAATACCACAGATAATCAATAGTAAACAACAACAAAAAACTGTCGTCAGCGAACGTTTTGCGTCGGTTTGGGAGAGCCTTTTATCAATTCATTCACCAGTTTTTTTTGGCTTTATTCTTGAACGGAAATAAGACCCTTTTCCTACAACACACCAGATGAAATAATTTTATTCATCTTTAATCATTTTTTAGATCGCTAGCAAATTTATAAACTTTTGAGTTCTTAAGGACTGGGCATGAACTTCCAGTTTTAATTTTATTAATACATTTTGTGAAAGAAAATGTGAGTAAACTTAAGTTTTAATCCTATTTTTTCAAATATGCTACGAAATAGTACTGCCGAACCCTGTTACTGGCTGCTCTACTGGCTTCCCAACTGGCTACGAAAAAGGCAAGCCAGTTGACGAGCCAGTTGCTCAGGTTTGTATGTGTTAGTACAAAAGTGTGAGTGTATTGCGACTGGCTAGCCAGTACTGGCTCGTGTGGCCTCAGGGTTAAAAAAAAATACTTCCATTATGAAAATTACTTGTCAAAAATGAAAATCGTCGTCTCGTCGCGTTTTTTGTTTTCAATTTTTCGAATCCTTGGTGTCACGTGACAACGAGAAACGCTTCATTGTGTACCGTACACTTTCATTGTTTGAAATTCGTTTATTGACAGTAACGACGGGATCTTATCTTGCTCACGTCTCGTTTCCTGGTCGCATTCTGAATCAAGCCATCACACGAGCGAGTTATCGCTGGCGAGTTACTAATACATAAAAACTTTTCCTACTCGCTAGTCAACTACTGGCTTGGCTTTTTCAAAGCCAGTTGTTGAGAAGCGAGTAGAGTAGCGAGGGCTTTGACAATTAATGTATGTACCCAACTCGCTAGCGAGTTCTCGCTTGTGTGGCCTCCCGGTAAAGTATAAAAATGCTAAATTTTACACTTTAAACTAATTTAAGGCCGTTATTTTTTAGCAACGCATAGGAAAGAGTATTTTTATCATTTTGTCAAAAATTTAAAACAAAACAACCATACACTTACCCTGAGGCCACACGAGCCAGTACTGGCTAGCCAGTTGGCTACACAGACTAACTGTCAAATTCCTATTCGTGTACCTATATGCTGTGACGTAGGCGACATGCCAACTGACTTCTCTACTGGCCAGCGTTCGGATCTTACTCCAAATGGAGTAAATCTACTCCGATTTTAAGGAAAGAAATTTAACTACTACGATTTACCACATTTTCAAGACTGAAGATGGAACCACTTCATTCTATCTTCTGTGTGGTGTGGAGTGGCATTTTAAGTACTCTATGCTCACTTAACAAGCCTGTCATGTTGCAAACTGTTATTAGGCGTAGTACTTACTGCATTTTTATCTTTGCTTAAAAAAGTAGCATGTTAAATGCAACAACAATTTAGTATAATTCCGTATACCCCTTGTCTTTTAGTACAATTTTACTTTTGTTTACAACAAAAGAAGCATGTCAAAAACAACAATAATACGAAACTATACCGGATTGTTGTTGTATTTAATATGCTACTTCTTTTTATGTTGAGATAAAAATGCACTTAAAACACACGCACTGACCCCTTGCAACATCACTAGCATAAAACAACAAAAGCCAAAGTTTCTTTGTCATTATTAATGTGTCGCGTTGGTTTTTGAGAGCCTTAACTAATTTTTATCACAAAATAATAACTAGCATAAATTTTTTTTTTTTTTTTTTTTTTTGTGCAGCGATACAAAATACAACAGATACACAATGGTAAACAACAACAAAAAACTGCCGTCGGTGAACGTTTCGCGTCGGTTTGGGAGAGCCTTTAAGCAATTCATTCGCCATTTTGTTGGCTTTCTTGTCGAACGGAAAAAGACCCTACAAAACACAACAGAAGAGACAAGTGCGGTTCCGGCTTTATTCATCTCCAAACATTTTAGATCGCTTATCTAATTTGAGTTCTTATAGGGATGGGCATGGACTCCCGATTTTTATTTTATTAATACATTTTGTGAACAAAATGTTAGTGAACTTAAGTTTTAGTCCTATTTTTCCAAATATGCTACGAAATAGTACTGCCGAACCCTGTTACTGGCTGCTCTACTGGCTTCCCAACTGGCTACGAAAAAGGCAAGCCACCATACTAGCACTTGAAGATCTGGCAAATTACCTTAGAAAGTAAATTACTGTTGACGAGCCAGTTGCTCAGGTTTGTATGTGTTAGTAAAAAAATGTGAGTGTATTGCGACTGGCTAGCCAGTACTGGCTCGTGTGGCCTCAGGGTTACGAACGACCCTCTGTTCAAACTGTAATACTCACTACGCCATGACGATGAATTTATGAGTGAAATTCTCTCCTCACCGATTTCTTCTAAAAAAACATGGTTTAGCATTTTTATATTTTAGAAGAAGTGACAAGACGAATTCCAAAAAGCATTTATCTTCACATTTTCTTAGCACACATCTTACTGAGTTTATATTTTATGGGAATTGGTATCTATAGGCAACCAAACAAATTATTCGTGTGAATGGAAAATAAATTCACGATAATTCCCATTTCACAATTCAATTCACAGCTTATATGAAAAGCACTTTACGTAAAACTCGGTCTATTATGCTCAGCAATCTTAACTCATTGCTTTTGGCGGATTAAAGGCCACGTGGTTCAAGTTTTGATGTGTGGTTCAATTATTTTAGCTCACCCATTTCAGCAGTTTAACTGAGGTTCAACAATTACAACATACTGAACCTTGAGCCATCATTGCATTTCAGTAGATCATGGATCAAATTTTGAAGCATTTAGTACAACGGAAACTAACTGAAGTTCAAGGAGGGTTCAAGCATTTGGCTACTAACGTACTTGAACTATCGTTGAACCTCAGTTCATCCGATAAAACTGGTGAGTTAAAAAATTTCTATTGGAAAGCTAGGTGAATGCCATAGCGAATGAACTTCGGAACGTGAGGAATAAGGTCATCTACTCCATGTGTAATGAGTCTCCTATTATACGACGACTTTTGAGTCATGATTTCTTTCAAAATTAAATTAGTGCAAACGAAAAAAAAAATTGATTTCACCTTCACAACATTTGACGATGTTCATACGAGCTTCACGTGAGGTGACTCTTTTTGACGTCTCTAAATTGTATCTCACTCTCATCTCTTAGAAAAAAAGAGATGGCCAAGTGAGACTGAAATTTTTAATTTTTTTTTTTGAAAATTTCTGCCTCACCTCGGCATCTCTTTCCTTCCAATGAATAGGAATGAGGCAAAAAAGAGAGACGTCAAAATGAGTCGCCTCACGTGAAGCTATGGTATGAACACCGTCTTTAATTTCAAAAAAAGTCAACTAAAATGTCCTCGTGTAATAGCAGATTAAGGGCGGTATTCATCAAGCACTCATAGACGGCTTTTAAGCTTATGAAGTTCTTAACTCAAATAATATTTGTGCTATTCACCAACCACTCACCACTCATAGCTCTTTTTCGAAGTCCGAAAATGAGTACAACTCTCTTTTCACCAGACACCCCCAAAGCCAAAGTGGAAAATGAAACTGTTTTAGAAAAAACCCCTATTTTGTCGGTGATCCTTAAAAAATGAGTGTTGCGTACCCATACATAAATTCTTTGTGACTCCAGTGATTTTATTTTATTTCCACTTATTTTCTTCTAGTTTAGTTTTGTAAGTCCCGGGGTGAAGATCATTGCATGTTTTTTTTACTTTATATAGATAAATCTTCTTACTTAACTTTTAGTTTCCCTATAATTATTTCGTTCATTTGTTTACTACGTTTGCGGATCCAAAATGGACTCCTTTGCTTGAAGGGGAGATAGACGTTAAACGTAACAACGCATTGGTTTGTATAAGCTGTGTTTAATGAAGAAAAGCTGGACCAGAAGAGAGCAGAAATGTGTGAAAACTGTCAAAACAAGAAAGAAGGACAGAAAAGTGCAGTTTTGTATTGACAGGATTGACAGTAGTTGCCTACCGGCTGTGCAATTTTAAAATTAAACATGTCACAATTGTAATTTATATGCATTAATTTTCAATTCAACTTAATTATTAATACACACTTCTTATATTCTTTTATGCCTTTTTCTTCATGTTAAGTCCAAAAATATGTATAAGAAAAGTACTTCTGTGATACATTTTACCTAATTATTATCCCAAACAAACAAATCAGCTGGTACCTCAAAAGTAGGTGCAGGAATATTGTCCTAAACTGTCATGGGACACAAAGTGATAGAATGTAGAACAGTTTGGAGCAAGGTTTTTAATCATGGAACGCACACCATCCTTTACTTTTCTGGTTTTTCTGTAATTTTCTGTTAGCAGCAGATTCATTAAGTACGCCTATTACTAACCTATTTTTTTTTAAGTTTTCACAACAAAACGGACTAAAACAAACATCTTCACCACGTGACTTTCAAAAATGAACTTAAAAAAAATTGGAAAAAAAATAAAATCCCTGCAGAAAAAAGGAAATATAGCATGTGTGCGTGCGACACTCATTTTTGTAAGGATCCAAGAAGTACCGACAAAATGGGTCAGTGAATTTTCTTGAAGGGTTACTTCAAAGGTTTTCGAATACGTTTCCGAAGAGAGCGCTCATTACCTTACGAGTGGTCGGGACCACTCATAACTTTTATGAGCGCTCTCAAATATTCGCTATTATTGTTTTGGTAAATAAGTTTATGGGAGCTCTTAAGTTAAGAGCGTTCGGTGAATACCGCCCTAAATCATACTTTTTTACTTTGACCATAGTCTACCAACATACCCTTACCCCTTTTGTATTTATTTTTTATATTTTCACTATCTGAAAATGGCAAACAAAGAAAAAAGGGACACAAACATTTGATAAAAACCATAAATTATATAAATATAAATATTTATATTTCCCATTTTACTTGCACAAAAATTAGTATCTGTTAATAATATTGGTTTATTTCTTCTTTTAACTTTCATAAAATTCACTTTTGTGTTGTGACAGCTATTAAGGCATACCATATTGCAAATACCAAAATATACGCCGCTGCGGATGTGTTTTTTTGGAAATTTCTCTCTGTACTATATATACAATCCCAAAAAAAAGACGCCTAATGACGACACACTAAAATCCTATTCAATCGAGTTCGATACTCGAACAAACGTCAAAAGTTTATCGGTAGCTAGATTCTACTTTAACTTTTCAATTCTGCTGCCGATGTTGTTTTTGTAATTCATATAAAATTTCACTGTACTGCGGATAGCTTTCCCAATAAAACACACCTATTGTTTAACGCGAATCAAACATTCTATCTCACTTGCTTCATAAGAAAAATTGAAACACCATTTTCATATTTGTATGTAGGTACTGTCAAACTTAATCTTTTTTATATCTTTCTATGCGGTGAAAGCACCAAAAAGATTTACTTAATCTAAACTGAGATAGACCTTTGGTGAAAACATAGCATTAAAAGGTCACAACTATAAAAAAGTAACACTTTAGGTCTGTTCCTTGCCGACTTTCAAACAGTTTGAAACCGCCAGATTTAGTCCGAAGTCGTTCCACACTGGAAAAATTGTACTGGTCCGCACCAAATCTGGCGGTCTGAAACTGTTTGAAACTGTTTGGGACTAAACCATGGAACAGGGTTTTTGTAATTTCGCATATTGCGTCATTTACATGTTTGTTTGTGCCTTATTACACGACGACTTTTGAGTCATTACTTTTTTTGAAATTCAATGAGTGCGAACAAGAAAAAACATCGTCTCACCTGCGTACTCATTTGATTTCAAAAAATGTAATGACTCAAACGCCGTCGTGCCTATTCACCGTGGTGGGTTCTTCTTATAGCCAAACCACAATCAAGCGTTCGGTCGCGCCGACTTTGACATATTGAATAGAAACTCTTATGGGAAATGGACTCTTATGGGACAATCTTAAATGTTACCTCAGGCTTGCCTCAGATCGTAAATATCGTAAGCCTGAGCCAAACGCCCGAATAGATCTATTTTCTATTCCAGTCGCGCTTTGACAGATGAAATAGACTTTTTCTTTTGTTGTGTTCTTTTTTTTGTGCTCATGAGAAGTGTTTTAATAAATATTTAATTCAATTTACCATTTTTGATAAAAAAAAGAGAGTCACTTTTAGAGACAGTAGAAATTAAAAATTGTGTTTTTGTGATTTTCTTTATTAATTTGCAACGACAACAGCAGTAATAAAACTCATTGGGCCTTACTAATAATCAAATTAAGTTATTGCTTAAATAAAAATCTCCATATTTCAGAAAAACCACATACCAATAATCAATTTAGCTGCCAGACTAGAGACTAGCAAAACGTCAAAATTTAATACACAGGACGGTGTTCACATTGGACTGACTCCTCCGACTAATTTTGACATTCATCCAACTTCTTTTGTTCAGACACAAACTAATGTGAACACCAACAGACTCACTTTGAAGTTGAGAAGTCGTTTAAAGAAAACACAAATCTGAGCTCGTTGAGGGATTAATTAATTTGTTTTTCGTTCCAAAACTTTAATTTCATTTATTTAAAATATTTTCCAATGAAATAAAATTGAATTGTGTAGTATTTGTCTGCCAAAGAAAAGGTACAGAGAGATAAAGCAGTTGTCACAAAAGAAAACGTCAAAAAAATCCATAGATTTTCAAAAAATTTAAAATATTCTGCCTGTCCTTCCCATCTCTTTCTCACCATCAAGTGAGAGTGGGATAAAGTACAGAGACGTCAAAAAAAAGTCGGAGGAGTCAGTCCAATGTGAACACCGTCCAGAAATCCATGTTTAAAGTCGTAACTTTAAATATGTGAAATGACATTTCAGTGCGAGTGTTGCCTGTAGTACTATTTCATATTATGTATTATGTATAAATAAGTACTTAAATTTACTCTAATATTACTGTGTAATTTTATTAGTATTTTCATAAAGCCTAATTTTGGGTTGATAGAAAAAAAAACAATGATATTTTTGTATATAGATATGTACATACACATAATGTACATATATGTAAATGTGAGGTTTGGTACATATTTGATTTGGTTTAAATTTTTAACATTCATTTTACATGAATTATTTAATAAGCATTTTAATAAGTTAATCAGATTAATTTTTCTTTTTAAAAATTATCATTTTTTGCTCAAACGTCTTGTCAAAAATATAACAAGGCACACTTCGAAATTAACGTCAACTGCGTTGTTTCTTTGCATTTTCAATCCGTTTGCATTTCAAAAGTCTTCCAAGGGTTTTAATGTTTCCAGTTATGTTTGCGAAGTGTTTTTATCTCAAATTTCATTTAGGAGTGCTCTTTGAACACAATGTAAACATACGTTAAGTAACTCTTTGGATTACTTGTCACAGTGATACATAAATGTTTTCGAAAATTGTTTGTCAATTCAGGAAGGTGGTCGTTTAATGTATCATTGGAATTAAAAAGGAGTGAAATGTCTCAAAAAACGTATGAAAACAACAGTATCGATTACTGATCCCTAAAATAAACCTTAAACAATTTTCTAGTCCAAACCAAAGTTAAACTGATTCTCAAAACGAGATCGACTTAAGATATTCTCTTTCGACCATTTTAATTTTTTGATATTGTAGCATTTAGACTGAAAATACCCATTGACAAAATATGCGAAATTATATATCACAGTGAAAAATATCGGTAGAAAATAATTTGTTTCCGTTGAAATTTCGTTCTAATATGTACAAATGTCAAAAAATTATAAAAATATTCAAAATATGCATGTTCTTGTATAAATCTTTTAAACTTTATACATAAAACAAAAGCTGCGTTTTATTATCTCTGGGTCTGGGTCGAGGTTATCTTTTAACATGTATTACAAAAACAACATGGGATCTAGGTTTCTATCGAGGTTAATTTCAATAACCCAGATAGAGGTTTTCACTCTGGCCGGCAGAGGGCTATTTACCATTGTGAATGGATGTCAGCGATTTGTCAGCAGTATAAGGAATATAGAGGAAAAGAGACAAGTGCTTGCATGAAAAACAAATAAACATAAGAAAAAAAGAGACTGATATACAGCACTGCTTTTGCACTAACCCACATCGTTTTATTTTCACGAGGTGAACCATATGGGTAATGAGCGATAATAAAACGCGGCTAAAATTGAAATCGTCCAAACTCTTCAAACAAATAACGTACTATGGTACTGAAAAAGTTACTGTTAAAAAAGACTACGGCAATACTTATCTCCTCTCTTAAAAAAAAAACAAATGGAAATTCATCTGTCATTTTGCCGAGCTAAAGGAAAGATTTCAAATCGTAAAACAAGTGAAAAAGATTATTAAACTAAATAAAAAAGTGTAAAAATATAAGTTTAGTGAACAATTGAAATACTTTATTGAATAAAATACAAAATAACATGCCGTGCCACGCTAAATCCTGTAAAAACGCCTAAAACAAAAAGTGTACAGACATTTCACAAGTGTTATCTAATATTTCTACATAAAGTAATGTGAAGTGATGGTTTTTAGTTTATTAACTTATCGTAGAAAACTTTAAAATCCATATTTCATGATATTTTGCTTTTAAAAGAGCATATTAAGTTGTAAATAAAAATATATTCCAACCCAGTGATTTTGCTGAGATTCATCTGTCAAATGAGAAATTCTCGTCCAGCCGGGACGGATTAATTTTTCTTGGTGATGGCAAGGCGCTTAAAACCGTTTAGCGCCTGTAGTACAGAGTTAATTTCAACGTATTGAATAAAATATTCTTAAACGTCTTGCTCTATTTATCATGTCAGTTTTTTATCTTCCTCTAGAAGTTTTATGTCAGTTTAAAAATATTCTACGATAATGTATTTAAAACATCACTCAACATAACTTTATGTAGAATATTATAAAACTTACTGTGAAATGAAAAAATAGTTCACTCCGTATTATACATATGTATGTGTTTTTACATTATTTAACGCAGCACCGCATGTAGTGTTATAAATGTTTGTATAATAAAGTATTGCAAGTGTTCACTCTGTATGTTTGAAAATCTTTTTTTTACTATTTTAACGATTTAAAATCTCTACACTTTCCTATAGCGCGGCAAAATGACAAAAACATTTCAATGATTTTTTGGTTTTCTTTTTTTTGAAATCTTTTCTTTCCTTAGGCGCCCCATCAAACGACTGTGTAATTGCACGCCGACCCTGAGTCAATGCATGCGTGTTCGTGTATTTCTTCTTCTACCTATTTACTTGTGTTATTAGTGTGCGGTTTTGTTTGATGGAATTTGATGCAAATTGTAGTAGATTCAAGGGAAGTCTGAGGATTTTGTTAAAGTGCCTCTACACTATCCCACATAGTATGAACACATGTCAGATTACAGCGGGAAAGAATTTCATACGACTGCCAAATTTGTGTGATGAAAATGATTTTCATATTTTGCTTCCACACTTGCATCAAAACAAATCAGTTTCACCATAACTTCAAACGCCCAAGTGGGATAGAATGTGTGATGGTTTTAGAACCGATCTTAAATATTTTCAGGTATAAACACTTCTTGTCAAATCGTGTAGGATGCGATGTCAAGTTGTGTGTGATGAAATTTCATATTTTGCTTCCACACTATGACTTTCTTCACACTTTTTTGACATGTATTAATACTCAATGGGATAGTGTGGAACGGCTATTAGCAAAAGGGTAAAATTGTTTATTTTGTTTGTGTTTATTCCGTGCCACCTAAAAACAGAAATGTTTTATTCGAGGTACTGCCTCTTGCGAGGAACTGACAAATCCTCCAAGAGTATACTTGTCATGAAAAAGTGCTTCTCATTTAGCCGTTCGGACTCGGCAAAAAACTGTAGGTCCCCTCCATTCCTGCCAACAAACACGCACACAGGAATGGTTGTGAGTTGTAAGTCACTAGGCCCTGGTTCTCCATGAGCTGTTGCGCCACCCAATTTATTTATTTATTTATTTTTTTAAAATTGTTTATTGGTAGCATTCTGTTTAAGCACCACATTTTATTTTAACCTCTCTAGTTAATAGTCGACATTAGTGTTTGATTATATTAGTAAGGCCCAATGTCTTATGGCTTAATGATTTGTCGTTAGTTAGCTAGTTGTGAAAAATTTAATTCAATCTTGCAATGTTTTCTATGTTTTTTGGGTCCTTTACAAGTTTGATATCAAGTTGGCGAAGCACCACCTTAAAAAGGGGTAAAAACTGCTAATACCGAATAGTTTCTGGCTTAGTAATTTGTCGTTCACAAGTATTAATTAGTTTTGACGGTTTTGAATTTGTCGTGCAACGAAAAGATTGATTGAAAAATTCAACAGAAATGTTGGTACTATCAAAAAATGCCGATACAAGTTTCATAATTCTAACATCAGGATTAGAATTTTAGTTATTGGGACTGGATAATTAAGCAACTCGTTAACCTGTATTTCAATTACATTTCCATGAAAACAAATTGTTTAAATACCATGTCCCATTTCAAATGATCTAGGGTGTATATTATCACTATCACCACCGAGACAACCAAACAAGGTACTTTAAGCAAGCAGAAGTACCCACTTTTAAGAGAACATTCTCTGTGCGTTGGCGTTCACAGTTCACAGATTTAAGAACAGAAAAAGTTGCACGTTCTAAACTCGACAGTCGGGATTCAACTCTGAGTTAAAGCGTTTCATATATTCGTGCGATCGATCGGTATTTTTTCTTCAGTAACCGGCCGGTCACCCATCCTATACGAATAACCAGTTTATGAGCAGTGATTTTAATTCAATTTGAAAGAAAATGCCAAGTAATGCGCCAAATTTTGAATTTGAATCCAATAACAACCAATATACCTTACCCTAAGTATAGGTAGTTAACAAATATTTGAAAGGGAACCCATGTTAGGTACATACATAAATGATTTATTTGGGAAAAATCTGCACCGTTTCAATCTTTCAAGTGAAATTGGATATCCTCGTTTTTGTGAATCTAAAACAACCTGATTTTTTCTTTAACCTAGAACCTGTTTTACAAGTGAATACCTACCAAGATCTTCAAGAAAAATTAACTTGTAGAAAGGTACCTAACCTACCTACTACTACGGCTGCCGTTCTGTACAAAGATTAAGATTGTATTTAATAAAAAGATCCAATTCGTGGAAAAAGATCGTTTTTGTATAATCAACTCGTATAGTTATGATTCTATTGTGTTTGTCAATAAATTGAAGAAGTCAATGTGTGTAATTCGGTGCGATCTTTAGTTTAAGTGAGATATTAATCTTCTGTTGTGTAACCGACTTATAAGTGCATTGACACAATATTAATTGTAAATTAAAAACAAATATTTTTACCAATGTGGTCCCAAGAAATCGATATTCGATTATAGCAATACAATAATTGAATGCCTATGTGTGTTAATTGCATGTGTTTAAGTCAATTTATTTAAAAAATACAAATTATTTCTGTTAAACCGGTAAGACGAATCTTAACAACCAGTATACATTCATAAGTATCTATAGGTACTTACATACATACATTCTTTGGATAAATAGGATAATTACCTACATGAAAAAAGGTCAGTATTCTTAAATTGACTAGAAGTCTAGTCAAAGTGATCGCTTTGTACCTAGATCTTTCTCCGCATTTGTAAATAATTTCTAAAGTGAATGCATTGAAAAGATACAATTTTGTATTATGTATTTTCTTTTTGAATGAGACAGTTACAGGGTTGCCACCAAATTTATTTGTAAATGTCCTTGGTCAAATATTTTTGTAGGTATATAAACATAATAATTGGCAAAAACGACGATAAATTTGCATTATTGACAAGTTGCCACAACGTTAATCAACTGTTTTAATTCATACGTACCCCCTTATATCTATTTGACAATTTAAATTCCGAAAATCTCATTTTGGTACGTAGAATATTCTTAAGCCTATTTTATCGACAAAAAAAGTAACTTTATGTTTTAGCTTTCGTAATCAATTTCCTTGCACAGCAATACGCTTACGTATTTTATTTTAAAATATTATAGCTAGCGCAGTAAAATTTCCCTCGGTAAACAACAACAAAAAAACCAAAAGAGTGTCGATAAGCTTAAACGTAAACAAAACCTAGATAACTATTGGGCATGTTATTGTTTACTGAGGGAAATTTGATTGCACTGTCAATGCATTTCCCAATAAAATACGAAAAAAATGTCGTGATATTATTATTGGAAAAAAATCGATTAGAAAATGCACAACGAAAACCCTGGTTTGGTGTACTATTTCAGATGTCTTTTAATAAGAAAAATATAATGTATGAATGTGTTCTGTTGTGTTCTGTTGTGTGCTCTTTGCTCACTTAACTTAACTTGTGAGTGTCTGGTACTCTTTAAGACGTTAATTAGCTTATCAAGTCGAAAGATGGTATAGCAATTAGAGTCTGGGTTTGCAATATGTGAACGATGATAATTTAATTATTGTGTGACACCCGTTATATTTTGAAACTGATGGGCAGGTACATTATATGTTTGAGGTGTTTAATGTTTTAACTGGTTTACATTTATTTATGGTGACCATCTTCTTAAAATAAATCAACATACAATAAACCTTAAAAAAGTTTTTGTCTTGAAGAACACATAGGGTTTTATATATATGTGATATAAAGAATGTTCCAATATGAGGTTTAATTTTTAATCACTCAAATAACTTTAAGCCTATTGAAAAGACCTTTTAAAAATAACAATTACGTGCAAGGGTTTTGAATATTTAATATGTTTGTTTGGCCCATAAGCATGCTTGAAACCAAAAATGCTACTAAATTCACCCATGCGTTTCTGAGGGAATGGTCACACTGGCCACAATGCACTATTTTTGATATAACTCAGAAACTAAGCCGAATTTGAAAATTGTACACTTAGAAAATTTTGCTCAAAATTAAATTGTTAATCGAATTGGATAGTTTAAAAAATTTCATAAAAAAATTTGCAGGAAAAGTTAACAAAAACCAACATAAAAAAATCGAAAACTCAATGTTTTTTTAAATTTTTTTCTAAATAGCGCATAACTTTTTTCGGAGTGAATATACGCTCAAGACATACTGAAACAAAGCAAAGTAGAGCTTTGAGGCCTTAATATGAAATGTTAAAAGCCCATAGATATAGCCATTCAAACTTTACCATTTCTTCTCATGCTTTGCAGTCTTTTGCCCGAAAGCCTATTTTTTAGTACTTTATTATAAATTTAACATTCCTAGCACCTGGTACAAAATCTTATATTAATCGGACCAGCCATTCGGTCTGTAGGTCTCAAAGCATTTATCAACAGCCGAAAAACTAAATTGCAAACTTACATACTTTTTAAATTTTCTCTATAGTCGTAATCGTAATGTCATATTATATCAAAATATTGATTTCAAACATTTTTACGAATGTAAAATGTTGCCATATCGTACCGAAAAAGGGGCTTTCGGGCCAAAACTTTAAAAAATCATAAGAAACGGTAAAGTTTGAATGGGCATATCTCTTACAATTTTGAACAAATATTGCTTTTTAAAAATGCCATATTAAAGCCTTTAGTCTCTACTTTATCTTAATTATGCATGCCTTGACCCTATCTTTGCTTAAAAAAAGTTATCCACAATTTATTAAAAAATTTAGAAATCCTTGATTTTCTTATTTAGGTTGGTTTTTGTTTTCATTTCCTGCTTAAATCTTTTGTAACACTTTATGACATATATCATTGAAAAGGTCTCAATGAGTAAATTTTTCTTTTGAAAGGACATGTTTCTAATGCGTGGAAAGTTTTATAGCCCAATAACTGTCGCACTGAATTATAACTCTTGCATAATGTGCGCCCCAGGTGTGGTAACACTTTCAGACCCATATCATTGGAAATGTCTTAATGAGTGCTATTGTTTGTTGTATGGGCATAAGTCTGTATCTCGTGCAGGGAAAGTGTTTAGGCCAAAAATAACTGCTGCACTACACTATAAATGTTTCCCTGCACAGGTTGTGCTTCAAGTTTTGTAACACCTTCTGACCTACATCAATGGAAAGGTTTCAATGAGTGGTATTTTTCATGTGCGTGTGAAAGTCTGTATCTCGTGCATAGGTGAGACCTTTTCAATGATATATGTAGGTTAGAAAGTGTTACAACATAAGGGACAAAAACCCATTCTACTTTAAAAGTCAACATTTTGAAAAAAGAAAAATGTGAACAAAATTTGAATCTTACTTATTAAGTTTTTGAGTGATTAAAGAAAACTAACTAAAGGTAGGTACTTTTTCCCATTGTTATGTATATGGCACAAACAAATTACAATTCATAATTTAAACCTTTGTTCGTTTTTACTTGCGATTATAGGTAGGTACTATAAGGCAAAATTTGGATTCGTGCAAAAAAAAATTTTTAAGATAACAATCAAACATGATATTACGATGATAGAGAGCACCAAAATAGTGGGTGGCACAATTCTGTCTGTCTGTCTGTCTGTTCGTCTACAGCCTAAACGGCTCAATCGATTTTCTTCAAACTTGGTACATAGTGGTATTTTGCTCAAAAACGGCTCGACAACTTTTCTTAAAAAAAATTCAATAAATTTATTTTAGTAAGAGCTTTCTTTGGGTGGAAAACCATTTTTCAAAAATGGTTATTAATGGTACCTCCCAAAGAACTATTTTTTTAGTTTTTGATTTTCTTCAAAACGGTACGACCGATTTCAATTATTTTTTTTTATACAGAAGCTTCCAAAAAATATAAATAGTTTTGTGACCCAAAATTTTTGAAAAAAATTTTTTGGATTTTTAAAAATGTTTCAAAATTTTTTTGGAAAATCAAATATTTCGAAAACGACATGATAGATTTTTTTGAAACTCGATATTTAAGACTTTTTAAGTACTCTCTAAAATATTTATAGAAAAAATTTTACATTTATGAAAAAATAACGGGACCTTCCACACAAAAGTTAAAAAACCGCAAAGGAAAATATATTTTTGCTTAAAAACGACTCCTACGATTTTGATTAAACTTTTTTCATAAACTAAAATTAGTACGTTCTACTATAAAAAATTATAAAATTTAACACTTAGCAACTATTAATAGTACCTGTCATAGAACGTGTTTTTTTATTTTGAGTTTTTTCGTTATCGGCTAAACGGATTTAAATGAATTTTTTTATATACAAATTTCAGATAATATTAAATAATATTGCATATCAAAATTTTCAAAAAAAAAGTTTGACAATTTTTTTTCCAAATTTTGTTTTTATATACATATAAATATATACTTTAGATTTGCATACCAAAATTTGTTCTTAAAAATGTTGTAAGAATTTATATATAAGAAATTCATTTTTTAAAAAACCGCTTCAACGATTTTGAATTTTTTTCCCGTACAATCATATTCAATCAAGAATTAAGATGACATTCTTTTTTTCACCTCAAACTGTCAAAAGAGTTGTTTTACCCAATTTAAATGTCGAATTTCATGCTTCTCTACATTTTTCCCCTCATAATTTCCATGTTTTTATATACAATTTTCTTAAACCCGCAGTGTCTGAAAGAATGGAGTATTGGTTGAAAGCCGTTATAGAATATTTCTTGATTGTGCTTTCGTTGAATTTTAATATTTTTTTGCATTTGAAGGCAATTTTTTCAGAAATTTTGGTCAGTGAATAAAGATTCAATTTAAGAAATAAAATATTATTTCTGATCAAACACAAACGGTTCAATATTTACGAAACTTTTTGCCACAAAAATCGTAGTGGAATCTGAAAGTTCTACTTTTCTCCTTGGAAATAAGTTTGCATCACTTATATCCTCTTTTTCTTTTTCAAGCAATCGTTATTGACATTTTAGTTTTCACCGGACTTTAATTGATATAAAATATCCAACTATTGTGAGAAATTCAAAACTTCCTCTTCACTCTGGTCATATTACGGATAGTACCATTAGATCCAGCGTGTGAAAATACATACAAAATTACACCGCTTATAGGTTTTTTCCCTAAATCACAGCTTTGGCCCACAGTGTGCAGTGCATGCCGTCCTCCTGAAAGTAAACGTCACTGACGATCGTAGCATTAATTACTGGCACAAGAATGGGGTGCAAAATGCAGTTAGGCAGCCCTCAATTCCTGAGATATCGGTTCGAAATATGATTGTTAATATTTACTAACGGTTTTCATCTACAGCGCAAATATTTTTACCTGACCTTACCTGACGAATACTACTTGGGGTGTTCATATCACTAACCTCCCCAAAACGTTCAAATTAATCGATTAAACTCAGTATAACAAGGCGAGATAACACCTGATGGCGACCAAAAGCAGTATACGAACTAAAGGAAACGTTTTCCCAATTATTCCCAATTTTTGTGGTGAATTTCAATGTTACCATTTATTGGAAGACCTTTGGGCGCTACACCGAGAAAAAAAACAACGTAAAATCAACGGAAACATCTTTGATTTAAATATTTTTCGGAACGATTTGGCTTCGAAGACGAACATTTTTAATTCAAAGTAGCAATGACATCAATTCAAAGTGTTTCCCTCTGTTAAAACAAATATTATTTAACTATTTTTTCTCTTCATTTGAGATGTCATCATCGTTGATTTGAATTCATCCATCTTTAAAACAATATGTATCAACTTCGATTAAACTACAAGCATCGTTGATTGAAAAACATACAAATTTTAAAATACATTTTTAAAACTTTAATTCAACTTCATCTAGTTATTGATTTAAAATAAAATGGAAACTAATTCATTAAACAAATGACAAAAATAAATATGAGAAAAGTAATAATTTTTTTTTGATTAAATGAAAGTGAATTTTGAGTGCGCGTTAACTTTGTTCACAAATGTTTTGTAGATACTTCGTGAAATTACGAAGCGCTCTCGAAATTCTATATATTAAGCTAAAATATAAATTAAAAAGTGATTAAAAAATCTGACTTTTTCGTTGGCCTAACTATGCAACACTTTAAAAGTACGTGCATGGAAATTTGAAATTCGATTTCGAAAAATATTAGCATCTTGCACTTTGAAACTACGTTGAGTGTACTTTAAATGTTCGAAAAGTTGATTTCAATGTAAAATTGAATACGTTTCGCTTTGAAAGTAAGTTGGCTTTGTTAAATCTACGTTGTCTATTTAAATCAACAGGTTTTCAACTTGAAATTAAATATGATTTATTGAATATTATTCAACTTTAAATCAAGTATTTTCTATTAGATTTTAAATTGCATTTTTTCCCTCAGTGTACTAATATCCAAAATTAGAGACGACTTAAATATTTAAGTAAAATTAACCATAATCTTATGGACTATAAATAATGAACCATAAATGTTATGTTTTATTTTAAAGAGTCCATGGCTTGAAATATTTATTATTCAGGGTCCCTTTAAATATTTAAGTCATACCATGTTAATTTTATTATATAGAGTATATATATGTATAACATTATGGTCAAGCCCTCTCTAAATTTGGTTATTGGTATAGGGCTCCTTGTATTTTATAAACCTTCTAATATGATTAGTGTTTGATTATGATTTGATTACTAACTTAAGGCTTCCAAATGCATTTGGAATTTTCAAATATTTCTTTCTTTCTCGGGAAGTACTCATATATTTATGTATCTATAAATAAACCTTAATTGATTTTTATGAATTTTCCTTATAGAGTGCGGGTATAGATACCAGAAAATTTAAAGGGGAATATTGGTACTTTCTGAATTTCATATATGCAAGCCCCTATGAAATTAGTGGAAAAAACGATTTCTAATTTACCTCAAAAATAAACATAGTTGAAAACTTTTTTTTTTAAATTGCAATATCTGTTTTCTTCTAGAATTTTTTCCTGCACTGTATAGTGATATGGTAATTATTAAATCCATCACATAATAACAGGCATTATTTAAAGATAGATACACCTGATTTATTTATATTTTATCGTAGATTGTAATAAATACACGTGTTTACCGCAAGATTGAACTAATTATGACACGAATTCTTAACCTGAATGGTTGTCTAAGCTTTTTACTAAAATTTCTATGATTCCAATACAATGTAAATGTATTGAAACACACTCATATATATGTCTTCTTTATAGCCAATTTTCGTTCGCAAAAATTCACTTGCACTATTCAAAGCTCTATTTGACAAATTTCTGATATTGTAAAAAACAAACACAAGCTGTAATAATTTAATAAAATAGTTTCGTTAGAACTCTCGATGATAATGCAAAATCAATTAACACAATTTAAGTACAATTCCAATTTTTAAACAAAAGTCTGATAACATCTTTTAATCTTTCTATACATTCACACAATGATGATAAGATGTGTCAGTGTTATAAATTATAATTGCGTCAGATACTAAACGTGAAACGGAAAGTATTATATTTTCAATAGAATCACTTAAATCATAATGGAATAACAATCAAGTCAAGACTTGGCTGTTATTAAAAACGATGGTGCGATCATCACTAGTGATAATGATAAAATCAAAGAGAAACCTGATTTTGGTGCTTTATTTATATGCAAAATGTTGAGAAAAAAATCTATTGTCTCTGTGTTTGTACAAAAGTAACTTGATTCATTGATAAATATTTTGATTTGGGTCAATGTCCCTTTATAAAAAAAAGTATAAACAAATAAGTATATTTATGTTACAATGATCCAATGATCTGTCTTCTTTATTTTAAGTTGAATTTATATAGGTATTAGGTATTTAAACTAATTATTCTTTAATTATCAATCTATTGACTATTTATCTGACAAGTCATCGATTTTGGTATTTAGTTTTGTAGATATTAATTTGTCAAGAAGACAGATCGTTTATCAATCAACCGTAGAAGATCTCATTCAACATTGAAAGGTGACAAAATATTAAAATTGTAAAGTTTGAAAAGTAGATACATATGTATGTATGTATGTTTGTATGTAGGTTATTATTGAATAGTTCTTCGGCATGTTATTTGGAAACAATCTTAAGTTCTCTTTGTAAATAAGAACCAAACACATGCATATGTAGGTATATATATATCTACATAAATATATCTGCAGTCAAGGCCATTTATAAAAGGTGCTACCAAGTGAACCTATATGTTAACCAAGTTATTGTATGAATTGTTCATAACGAATCTTTCAATTTGTTTTTTTAATTTTTTGTTTTTATTTGAAATTCGATCGATCAATGCCTTGCCTACTTCTTTTGTTCTCTTAAGGTTTTATGCATGTTTCTGTGTGTGTGCAGCACCTTAACAAACAGTACAAAAAATAACCAAATTTACTCTATGATTTGTTTTTGTAATTAATTTACTACTCCCATTTAATCTTTCTTTGGCTGAGAAAATTTAGGTTTACCTTCTACAAAAACTGATAAGGGCATTAAATACTAAAACTAAAACTAGCACATTACATAAAGCTTCAGAACAATTCAATATCTATCTAATCTATAGTTTAAACAATTTTCTACTAGCTCTATAGCCTATGAGGTTAGTAAATTCGAGGTTTAAATCAAACTTCAACAACAATTTAGAGAAATAGTAGGTTCCTTGTGGCGTAATGGTTAGTGTGTTGGACTTGGACTGTCACAGCGAAGAGGTCTGGGATCGATTCTTCTATTCCCAGCAGCTGCCACCTAAAAAAACAGAGGTATTGCCTCTTGCGAGGAACTGATAAATCCTCTATGAGTTTCTGTTATCATGAAAAAGTGCTTCTCATCTTAGCCGTTTGGATTAGAAAAAAAATTTGGTAGGTACACCCATGTCATTGTCGCAAATTTTATCGATGAGGAGTAGTTCAAAAAATGATTTTCGCCATATGCGTCCACTTTATATCATGTTAAAGCATAAATGGGTAGACCGATTTTCTTCAAATAAGGTACCTAGTTACAAAGAATTTTAAGGTGCATTTAAAGCTCATCGAACGAGTGGCAGATAGCAGTACCTACAGCTTGGCATAATGGTGTAAGAGCGTTGGGCATTCATGCGTGAGGACTGGAAACCAATCCCAGCTTATGCCACCTAAAAGTATTATTTTTATTTCAGGGGTTCTGCTTTTTGCGATAAGAAGTGAAAATCTGAAAATCTATCTATTGCCATCAAAAATGCATTTCTTGAGGAATTTTGTTCTAAAATCCAGTTATTTGGTAATGCAGTCAGTGTAAAGTCCCAGTTAATTAAATTATCAAAATCAGTAGTCAACAAACGCAGTCAATTAACTAAATTGACTAAAATTTAGTTAACTGCAGTATACTTTTTGATTGCTTTTCGTTTTTAGTCAGTCTTGAAAGTATTCAGTACTGGTCTTTAGTGCGAAATTGGTATCTATAATCAATTTTCACATTTAAGCAACGCAACGTTACGTTAATGCATCTCAACTTAAACGCCATCCACTGAAAACTATCTTAAATATATTTTGACATTCGAGAAGAATTATTTTTATTACAAAAATATAGGTAGATATGTCTATGAATGTATGTAGGTAGAGCTTCCATGTTGAATGTTGTAGGTACCTAATTGAAGTTTTAAGATTTGTGATTTCCTTTAGTAAATTAAGTTGAAACTAAATTATTGTTTTATTGATTTATCAACATATTTTTTCTTTTAAAGACCTAAGTGTGAATTAATAAATTAAATGAAAGAATTTCTGGACACAAAAATAAAAGTATCACAAACCAAAATGGAGTCATGTTTCATTTCTTTTGCATTGGACTATGCCAAGATGCTATACATCCAATTGCTTCTCTGTCTGTCTTATAAGTATACGCTCGTTTTTGTTTGCAAACTGTCAAAAAACAGCTGAAATGTACATGTATTTGTGAGTTTTCTCACGTAACGTAACAATTCAATCGTTTAGTTAGCAATAGAAAATTGATTATAGATGAAAATTTAAGTAACGTGATTTAAAGGCAACTTAAATATTTAAGCAAACTTAACTAAATGACCTCTAAGAGCCACCTTAAGAAAATCTAAAAAATTCGTCTGTTAGTCTTTTAACTGTAATCAATTAATTGTAAGAGTGAAAGGCCCATTTGCTGATACGAAACTTAAGTATTTAGCTTAGGTAGAACATAAGCGCTTGTGTGACAGTTTACGCAGAGGAAAAAGTAGAACATAAGATTTTAAGTGAAACATAAATACTTAAGCTTCATTTCGGCAAACGGCCACCCCCCCTCCTATGGTAAAAAAAATGCTTGTTTTCGACCCTTCTACAAAAAACGGTTATCATTTTTTTGGCGCCAAATTTATCGTACTCGTGCCCTTTCAACAATGTACTACCTATAGCTTGTTTACAAATCAGAAGAATTACAACTTTCAATAGAATTTTCGATAAAAAAACACTTTCAATTTAATTAAAAAGTAGTTTTTGTTTTTTGCTTATTACCTCTTTCATGTAAGTTAAAAGACTTAATGAAATAAGTCTGACGTACTGAAAAGACTGCATTTACCTACAACTCTAGTACCGTTTTGATAACGCGGTTCCCAAGTCAACGTGTAAATTAATCCCTACAAAAAGACTAACAAATTATCTTGTTCAAGGTTGCCGCGCTTACATACAAACCTTGAATGCTCATAATTACTTATGCATACAAATCATTCTGTTTCCAGTTTCAAATGCGAAACATGATAGTCTCACTGTATAAAGATTTTGTTCTCTTATTAACTGAATCTGAATCTAAATGGGATGCTGATGCATTTATTACCCTTTTGTATCTAAATTAAGTGCTGCTTACTGACATAACTGCTGATGCTCTGTGTACGTTTGTAAATGCAAGTGTACATCTAATTTGTTTTCCTTATGACGAAGCTATTAAATAGATGTAACCGTTAGGCTCTGTCCTCTGTCTGAAAGAGACTATACAAAAAAAAAACCGAGCATAGACTGAAAGAAACACCAATCTGACAAACAGTTTATGTTTGTTGGTTAAAAGCAAATACCCATGTCACACAAAATGATTGTAAATTTATATGAGAACTGAGTTTACCTCAAGAAAGCTGACTTTATTTACAATTTGAAATTGATACAACATGAAGTAGGTACCACTTAATCATGACCATATGACATAGATTTCCCATTCAAACTCAATAGTTATAGGCACATACCTACTTATGTATATGTAGGTAGGTATGTGTTTCTTGTTGTGGGAAACATAGTGTTATTTGATGTAATTAAATGTATGTCACTTCCTACACTTATTGTGAACCCATTAACAAATGAAGCATATCGAACGTTTTTGCTTTGAGTGACAATTTTTTAATTTGGAAATAGGGTGACCATATTTTTATTAATACAAAATTAATTCTTTTCAGAAACCTAATAAAGAAGGTACGAGTGTTTTATGATATTTATATTTAGCAGATTAAACATTATTTATTTCTCTGTGCAAAATGTTATTAAAAAATCTCATTTTATTATGTACCTATATTAAGGTGGTCCTTAAATTGGACACTGTCCTGGATAGCTCTCATTGATTCAAAACATTGAAAAACTATTTCCCTAATTTTTTCAGATATTAATTTCACCCCTCTGGTCTCCCTTTTTTCACTTCAAGGTACAAATAATGGAATTAGGGTGATTCTTATAACACACGAAAAAAAATACAAAACTTATAGATTAGATTCAGACGAAAAAAAATTGTATCGGAGGGGGGTCTATTTCCCCCCGTTCGGGCGGGAGGGGTAATTTTCTAAAAATTTGACCCAAATAGAAAAAACTTATGAAAAAACAACGGGACCACTTACAATGGCATGCTATAGCTTTTTTAAAGCTATGCATCCAGTCTCTTATATGTTTTTTAAATCAAGTTTTTATTGTAAATAGTTTTTGAAAAAAGGATTTTCAAACTTAAGAATAAAAACAAAAATAATAATTTTTTACTTTTGAAATTTTTTTTCAGAAACTATCTACAATAAAAACTTGATTTAAAAAACATACTAGAGAATGGATTCATGGCTTTAAAAAGCCAAATGGCTAAATGATAAGCACTTTTTCATGACAAGTATACTCTTGGAGGATTTGTCAGCTCCTCGCAAGAGGCAGTAAATCTGATAAAACGTTACAAAACAAAATTGCATAAAATTACTTCGTAAAATTAAGTATAGATGATGAAGATGGTCACCAGGCCTTTATAATTCTCAATTTCATTTCGTGTTAGATATCTGTATCTAATTCTGCAACAGTTTAAGCTTAATTTACGTAATAATGAAGTTTGAAATAAGATACATGTTCATTTAAAAAGAGTCTCAAGTCCGCTAAAGTGATGATATAGTAAAATATGAACATTTCAGATTTGTATGTTGTTCTTGTTTAAACAAAAAAGATAATATTTTTATGATCTTAACAGAAAAACTTAACTTATCTTTCGAATATACAAATACATAAATCAGGGGCGGGCGCAGGAAAAAATTCATGAAACATTTTTAAGGACAAAATGTTGGTATGCAAATCTTAAGTATTTATTTGTTAATACGCATGTAAAATATAATTTCAACAGAATTTTAACATTTGTATAAAAGGTTATTTCATTTTTTCATAAAAGTAAAATATTAAAATGTTTTCTCAAAGTATTCTAAAACGGGTTTTCGAAATTTTAAGCTTTCAAGAAAAGTAGGGAATATTTTTTAAAAAATATAAAAAAATATTTGTTTGAACATTTTGGTACATAAAAGGCACTATTTTTAGAAGCATCTGCAAAAGAAAAAATTATTAAAATTATACCAATTTCAAGAAAATCCAAAAAAATAGTTCCTCATTAATAACCATTTAAAAAAAAATGATTTTCAGTCAAAAGGTAGCTTTTACTAAAAGTAACTTATTGATTTTTTTAAATTGTGGAGCCATTTTTGAAAAAAATATGATAGAGCGAAATTGCTAGTCCCCTTAGGTACTAAGCTAAAAGAAAAACGATTCAGCTGTTATCAAATACTTAATTTCAAAACAAACCGTAAGCATGGACTTCTGGCTTTTCAAAAAGCTAAAAAACATTACTGTAAGCGTTGCCGTTGTTTTTTAATTATTTTTTTTTCTAATCGCCCCTCCCGTCCAAGCGGGGGGAGACATTAGCCCCTCCTGTTGTATTTTTTTCTTGTCTACTTCCAACCTCATGCTCTGAATTTTTTGGCAGATTTTACGCGAATTTCGTAGTATGCAAAAAAAGGGGAAATTTAATTTACCCATACAGCGACTATAGGGGATGAAAATAAAAATCTGAAAAGACTAGGGAATTCTTTGTTTCTTTATTTAGAGCCGATTTAAGTTAGAACTAGAATAGTCGGAAGCCAACTTAAGTGGTCGTACGAAACCGAGCGAAAACAAGAAATTTATATGACGCGCACATAATTGCGAAGTGGAACTTTTCGTTTAGTTTTCGTTAACTTTTGCCGTCGGAAGTGAGAGCGCTCAACGACCGCTCTTTCGTAAGTGAGCGAATGCAAAATCAAAATGGTGGAAGCAAACTAACAAGAACTTGGCGCTTGGTGCAAAGTTTTCAACTTTTTTTTTCTGTTTCATGAATGAATGAGATAAGTCACAACAATTTTCTTTTAATTAATTTATATCACAGAATTTTAGTGGTTTTGCAAAATAAATAATTAAAAGCTATCACTCTGCGCTGTGAATAAGTATATGAGAAAATAAACAATTATTTATTTTTTGTTCACTTCCAACCAGTTAAGTGCATTATGGGCCACTTGTGAAATTGACGTTTCGGGAAGCTACTTTTCGGTCGGTTTTGACATAAGCTTCCGACAGCTTCCGCCTATTCTAGTTCTACCTTTAGACCCATCCGCAACGACCTTTTTTTTTTAACGATCACCCTAGTGTTGCTGTTGTTTTTAAAACTATTTTTTTTTTTTCATTTTAAATAAAAAAAAATTGGTGGCACAACAGCTCGTGGGGAACCAGGGCCTAGTGACTTTTACAACTCTCAACGATTCCTGTGTGCGTGTTGTTGGCAGGAATGGAGGGGACCTACAGTTTTTTGCTGAGTCCGAACGGCTAGATGAATGGCTTGGAGAATTTGTCACTTCCTCGCAAGAGGCAGTACCTCGGAAAAGAAATTTCTGTTTTAAGGTGGCAGCGGCTAGGAACCAAACCCAGACCTTCGGCATGACAGTCCAACGCACTAAGCATTATGTCACGAGATACTACAACATTTTAAGTATTTTTTTTTTATAAATTTGAACTTTATGTCCAAGTGGGGGGAAATACTACACCCGTCCTATATTATTTTCTTTTTGTCTACTTTCAACGTTTCAACCTATAATTTTATGGCAGATTTTATGCAAATTACCTAGTATGCAAAATATATAGATAGGCAATTAAATTAAACACTATACAGCGACTATATAGGGGATGAAAATAAAAATCTGAAAAATATTTCTTTTTTTCTTCATTTAGAGCTGATTTAGGCCCACCGAAGGTGACCTTTTTTTAACCGCCACCCTATTGTACGTATCGTCGGCATTCAATTAAAACAACCTTACTCCATTTTTTTAGAAACCGAAAAACCTCTCGTAATAGGTATTAAGTAAAATATAAAAATTTTGAAGCGTCTCTAAATCTTATGATGGTCTATTTATAAGGGAAACATTTCTATTAATCAAACATTTTCAAATTCTGGTTAGTAAAAATCCATAAAAAGTACTCATGCCTCAAAATAAAATGAAATGGAGTTAGGGAGTTTTCATTGAAAGACGAAGATATTATGTACAATATCGCAAGTAAAAACAGTTAACAAATTAATATGACATAATTAAAAAGATTACGACTTAAGCGTTAGAAAACAAATTAAAGAAGGAATTATTAAGATGAATGTTATTGATCAAAGCTAGTCCTCTGATTTTGCTCAAAAAGAGGTCCTGTCCTCTTAAAAGAGTACGTCTGGTAACCCTTCATTCTACTAAACTTATGTGAGCTACTCAAACTAGTAGTATACCTACATCTGTGACGAAGATGACAAGGTTACTATTATGTACATATACATATGAAGATAGGTGAGGTAAGATTACAGAAATGTGCCTATAGAAAGGACTACTTGTTTTTTTATTATAAAAATAAGAACAAAAAAAAACAGTTAACACGAGATGCAAATGCAAAATTAATAGAAGCCTACCCTTTCCTTACCTTATTTCCTAACTCGCACTTATGCTTAATTTAAAGGGTAGTCATAACCCCAATGAAGTTGCACGTATATTAATACATTAAAAATTAAGGTAGCCACTATAATTAAATAATAAAGAGGCATACAAAAAGGAGGTCAATCTCGCAAACTAATTATAACGTCTGCCATATAATTAAGACGGTCTAACAAAATTAATTCAACACAGTAAATAATCTAACACCATCTAGCTGAACCTTCAAGCGCTCTGGTTTTACCCACCAGTAAAAAAAAATATATCCTCCTACTACGACTTGTATGATAATAAATCAATTATTTTAACCTCAAAATTTTTAATCTAACATATCATGGAATAAAATTCACAATATTTATGCAAAAATGTTATCCAAAGACAAAAACAAAACCAAAAAATACCAAGCCACTCAATTAGATGTGTGAATTTGAGTTAATTGGAGGACATTTAAAAGTAGAAACACATTATAATGAGCCATTAATTTTTTTATGAAGGGCATTAAGAAAAAAACCCATTCAACAATATTTAAAGACCTGCTTAAAATCTTACATTCAGTGATGGCTACAAGATTAGATACTTTAAATTATCAAAGACCAGCATAAGAATAACTTTCTTTGGCCGCCACTGCCATGGCTGAAGAATCAAAAGACATTTATGTATGTATGTAATCAATTAAATCAATAAAATTGAATACTAATTTTTAATATGGCTAGTCAGTGTGTTGTTGTGGATTTTTTTGTGGGAATTTAGTTTTGACTTGACCTTAAAATGCGGTCAAAAGATACATATCTCATATTAAAAATAAAGAAGATAAACTGTATAGTGTTTTTCTGACGCGACAGATATTTTCAAAATATGCATGCAGATCAATTACGAAAGTCTTCCTTGTTTGGAGAAGGTTGGATGTTATTTTCTGTTTTGGTAAATAGACTAAAAATAAATAATTTTATGTAACGAATAGCTATGCACAATTAGAACGCTATTAATATATTTTGCCAAACCTACAAATTATGGATTCATACAAATATCGGTGCCGAATCTACCTAAAGGCAAAACAAGTAATTGAATAGGGCGGCAAAATCAGATCATTTTTTTCATTTTTTATCTAACGGGTATGGTACGAAATGCCGAATGCTAAAATCCCGAAAAAGAAAAAAAACCCGAATGCCAAAATCCCAAATAACAAAATCGCGAATGGACAAAATCCCTAATAGACAAAATCCCGAAAGGCTAAACTCTAACGGGTATGGTACGAAATCCCGAATGCCAAATTCCCGAAAAAGAAAACCCGATACCCGAATGCCAAAATCCTGAAAAACAAAATCGCGAATGGACAAAACCCCGAATAGACAAAATCCCCAGCCCTATTCTGCTATCCATCGGGGGGAATTTTCTTTGAATATCCACTTAAGGCCATTCTGCTATTCGAAGTGAATCTGATTCACTTGTCGGTAAAGAAGTTGGTAGTATGTGCGGTATTCTACTATTCACGTGAACAAATAGTTTCTATACAATTCCGATCCGCATATAAAAAGTTGCGGATTTGTACTTTTTGGTTGCAAATAAAATAACTGGGTCTTAAAATATGGGTAAAAACTTAATTTTTCGTAAGTATATGTTACAACCATTGTTTTTTAACAATTTTAGAGTTAAAACAATAAATTTGAGGACGATTCATCACTCTTATTTTGGCATTAAAGTTAGACCCGTTCATCACCTTTTTTTTGAGACACTGAAAAAAAGTCGTAACACCATCCATTTGCTATTTTTCCAATAATTTGTTTAAAACAAATTACCAAAATGAACTGAACACAACACAAGATTTTCACTTTTAATAAACAGCTGCTGCTCCCAAATGTCAAATCGGGTTGTGATAGTGCAGTTCGCCCGATGGATAGCAGAATGTAAAGGTAGTTCGAAAGTGAATCGCTTGGGTGAATCGAATCTTCGATTCACGTGAATAGCAGAATAGGGCTGCCCGAATGGCTAAAATCCAAAATGCTATAATCCCGAATGACAGAATCCCGAATGCCTAAATGCCGAACGGCTTAGTACTGTTTTTGGTATTAAAAAACGCGTGTGATTTCGATTTGTAATACCATAAACAGTACTAAGCCATTCGAGATTCTAGCCTTCAAAATATACTTTTTGTAATATCTTTTTGGGACTTAATGGTACTTGTTGAGGAAGTTGTTTTTCTTTGTTATAGAATTCGTGATTTTTTGTCATTCTAGATTTTTGTACGTTCGAAATTTTCTTATTCAAGATTTTTATTCACCCCTATTTGACAATTATCAGTGGATAATAGATAAATATTGAATTTTGATATTTAACGATTGAAAATATTTTGATCATTGAAAATGATATAATGTAGACCGTTGGGAGTTTCAAGTTTATTATACTAATTTTCAATAAATAGTTGGTCAAATTCTTAACAATTGTCTTTTGAAACAGCATATCAATGTTTATTAATTATCAAATTGATAATTGACAATCATAATTAGGGTGATTATTTATTTCCAAATTTCTTTTAGACAATGTGATGATGCCAAAGTGAGCAGAGATCAAAAGCCATACTATACACTTTGATTTCTTTGAAAATTCTGTAAAGTACTATGAAAGTATTGAAAGTCAGGATTCAATCCCGAAAGAATTCGGTATTTTGTCAATTCACACTTCTGGCTTTCGGGGCTTTGTCCATTCGGGATTTTGCCCATTCGGAATTTTGGTTATTCGAGCTAATGGCATTCGGGATTCTCATTTCTTGCCATTCGTGATTTTGGCATTCGGCCATGCATTTTATTTAAATCTTATTTAATTTTTTACTTCCGATTTAAAGGTACTATATGGTAAGTTATGCATTCGTAAAAAAATCAAACTTCAGACTTGTCATTCCGATGATAGATAGAAAAGATGAAAAAATTAGTGGGTTTCACAATTCTGTCTGTCTGTTCGTCTACAGCCTAAACGGCTGGATGGATTGTCTTAAAACTGTGTACATGCATAGTGGTTTTTAGTGACTCTGCCCACACATTTTCTTAAAGCCAAAAATTGCGGTACTTGCCATACAATTTTGTTTGCAGTCTTACATATTTTTTTTACTAGAAAACGGCTCCACAACTTTTCTTAAAAAAAAATTCTATAAATTACGTTTAAAAAGGGCTACCTTTGAATGGGAAACAATATTAAAAAAAATGGTTATAAATGGTACCTCCCAAAGAACCATTTTTAAAAATTTCTTTAAAGTGTTATGACTGATTTCAATATTTTTCATTAAGAAGCTTCCAAAATATATAAAAATGTTTTGTGTACCAAAATTAAAGAAAAAAAATATTTTTTGAGTTTTTAAAAAATGTTTCAAATTTTTTTTTGAAAATCAAATAAAGGGTATCCAGTGGGAATTTTTCCACTATAAATTGTGATAATTGAAATACTAGCGACTTGAGGTATGCAGGAGGGGTATCATTGAAAGTCGCTATGAGTCACTGGTCGGAAGCGAACCGCGCGTTTGCGATGGAGCAATATTTGAAGTGCGGTGAATCATTGGTGCATGGGCGTCGCGCTTTTTTGTACTCGTTTTAATATTCGACGACTAAGTGATGGGTCGAGCACGCAACTTATCTGGTCGTGCGTTCAAATATGCAGACAAGAAGGCACAATAGTCAATAGAACTTTTCCTGGACCATCAACGTCAGCAACAACGCCAGAACATGTGTCTCAAGCTCGAAATTAAATTATCCGAAATCCACGTAAATCGATAATGAAGATTGCGGCCTCCACATCCACAGGAATACAAAAATCAACAGTGTGTGGCAGTAAAAAAGAGAAAACGAACAATAAGTAACCTGGAATATGTAAGAGGGGAAGCTGGCTGTCGGATAGGTAGGAATATATACGATCAATAAACGAAAAGCAGTGAGTTGATTCCTGACTAGCAAAGTGAATGGTGCGTTTTATTTTAAAAGTTACTAAAGAAAGGAAATTACAAATGATAGAAAGAGTTCAGCTTAAAATTCAGAAGTGCGATTTTACCCACCGATAAAGAAATATAAAATAATAATTAGAAAGCAAAAGAATAGACAAAGCGAAAGTTAAAAAAAAAGAAGAAAAAAGAAAGAGTCTAATTGAACGAAAAAAAAAAATATAAGAACCCCTCGCGAGTGTATTTATATCTGTAGCTACGCGTCCTAAGTTATGTGGCATCGTACCTATTAGATACACACAAAATTATTTATTTAATATTCTGTCTGGCCCTCGCGAGTGAGTTGGTAAATCCACAAACAAAAATACATACAGCGAAAAAAAAAACCAAACCAAACGACCGTTCGCGGCGTCAGCGTACGCAGTTTATTTGAATAAATTCGAGACTCGAGCCTCGCCCTAAAAGAAACAAAAGAAATAGGTAGTGAACGAAAAAAAAACACACAACACAGACAATACATACGATGGCAGATGTTGATAGCTTCAAAAAAATACACCGTTCCACAGTTAAAATTGTGGTTGAATGCATTGGAGTTGAAAACCAATGGAAACAAGGCGGAGCTAATACTGAGACTCATGGAAGTTCCAGCGAATATGCGCGGTGACTCTGAGTCGCTTACCAACACAAACGATGATGACGGGGAAGACAACGATGGAGTAGCAGACAACAACGATACCGAGGATGAAGACGACGATAATAATGAACAGGAGAACACAAATGAAAGAGAGCCAGCCAACAGTAAGAATACAAATGAAAGACAAAAGAACGTATACGACAGCAAACGATTAGCAAAAGAGATCGAACAAATGAAGAAAGAAATGAAGTTAAAAGAACAGGAAAATGAATTGCTAAAGAAAGAAAATGAGTGGCTGAAAAAAATGAATGAGCACAAAGAAACGAAAAATGTAATTAAAGAGCTTGTTGTCGACTTTAAAGGCACTGGCGATTCGTTTGAGCATTTTGAGAAGCAGTTGGAGAATGTTCGCGCTGCTTATAAATTGAATGATAGTGACATGAGAGTGTTAGTGTCTCTTAAACTAAAAGACAAGGCACTCAAATGGTTTCACTCAAGAAGAGATGTGACAACTGTGGCTTTTAATGAACTAATGCTAGAGATGAGACAGATTTTTGACGATCACTCATCTAAGTTGCAACGGAAACGAGTGTTTGAGCTGAGGAAGTGGCTGCAGGGCGAAACCTTTCAGGGTTATTTCCAAGAAAAAATAATTCTTGGCAGCCGACTTCAAATAGAGGAGGACGAAATGATCGAACATATAATCGAGGGAATACCGGATGAGAGGCTGGCATCAAGTGCCAGATTACAATGCTTCACCAGAAAGACGCAGTTACTCGAAGCTTTCAAGTCAATTAAATGTCCAACCAAGCCGATAATGATGCCGACAGCAACAACATCACGACAGGCATCAGGTGTCATCGGGAAAGAAGTTCGCTGTTTTAACTGCAACTCGATGGGACATATGGCGACCGAATGCAGAAAAGAAAAAAGGAAGCCAGGTGCGTGCTACGTTTGTGCTGAGATGGGGCAATTGGCGGCTCAATGCCCCAAGAGAAAGAAGGTGCCAGCAATCGGATATATTGACTCCGATTCCGAAGAAGATTGCATTCGCTATTAGATACCGGCAGTCCAGTCGGCCTGATTAAATTAAGTTATTTAAGTATGTTTATGGAAAAAAATGAGTTTAATTTAAAAAAATATATCAAACTTTGGTTCATATTGCGGAATAAATACAGATAAAATTGAATGCTATATTTGAAAATGAAAGTATACCTATGGAAATGTTATTAGTGTCAGGTGAAACAATGCAATATCCTGCTATTTAAGGGAGGGATTTCTTAAATTAAAGCTAAATTAAAATTACAAAAGATAGTAGAAAGTACAAATGAAAAGACAAATGATATGTATGAAAATGAATGTAAAAGATTTTTAAATATAATAGTTGATGATGCACAAAATTTAAACAATAATTGTATTGGAAAACTTGGTTCAACACTTAATGAAGAAGATATCATTTTGAAAAATAATGAATTTTCATATAAAACAAAAGAAAAATTCCTTAGAATTATTCAAGAACATTATTTGTACTGTTCTCGTCCCGAAGTGCCAGAGATTAAGTATGAAATAAAACCTTAAATGAATAATAAATTATTAACTAGGCGTAAATCGGGACGATTACAATGTCAGGATAGCCGAGTTGTGGCAGTAAAAAAGAGAAAACGAACAATAAGTAACCTGGAATATGTAAGAGGGGAAGCTGGCTGTCGGATAGGTAGGAATATATACGATCAATAAACGAAAAGCAGTGAGTTGATTCCTGACTAGCAAAGTGAATGGTGCGTTTTATTTTAAAAGTTACTAAAGAAAGGAAATTACAAATGATAGAAAGAGTTCAGCTTAAAAGTGCATATTATTTTGAAAAAGAAGTTAAAACTCCACCCGTACAAAATGCAAATTGTTCAGTATCTCAACGAAAGTGACTATCCTTTGCGAGAACCCTTCGCAAGAACAATGCTGGAACGTTTTCGGAGGCTCCCTAAAATTACGCCAAAAACTGTTTAAAAAAAACCCAAAGAAAAAAAATACGCCAAAAAAAGTGGAAATTACGCAAAACTTTTGGAAAAAGAACCAAATAACTAAAATGGAAAAAACGCCAAAAAAAGAAAACTTTTTGGTGTAATTTCCAAATTAGTTTTGGAAATTTTGCTCAAATAGTATAAACAGCTCTTTTTAGCCTAATTCCCAAAATTTATTTGGAAATTAAGCCCAAAAAGTATAAAAATAAATCTGAACGGTGTGTATTCTTTGAATGCAAAAGAAAATTTGCATGTACCCAACCTCGCACCCACCCCAAATCCTATAGCAAGCCCAAGCAGGGGGGTTTATTCGCAAATATTTAAATTTCACATATCTAATAAATCCTCTCTTTTATTTGAGGTATGTACCTATCTTTTACCCCCCTGCTTGGGCTCGCTATAGGATTTGGGGTGGGTGCGAGGTTGGGTGTATGCAAAGTTTCTTTTTCAGGAATCTGTATTTAATGAAACTTTGAATAATAAAGCCGATATAATGATGCACAAGAAATATTTGGCCTTAATTCTATTTTCGCATTGCAATAAAGCCGAAAAGCTAGTTTAGATAAATTTGGTTTTATTTCGATTATTTTGTTGGTGTTATTTCAATCGGGCATTAGAAATAAAACCAAATTGGCGTAGTTTCGTTTTTCAGATTGAAATAAGGCCCAATTCAAAATTTGTTTTCAGGAAATTTTCCCTTTAAAATTTTGAAAAAAGCCAAAAAGTTTATTTTTGGGAGTTTTTTCCTTTTTTGTTTAGAAAAAAGCCCAAACCCGAATTTTTGGCGTTTTTTCCAAAAAAAAAAAAATTTAAAAATAACGAAAAAAGGCAAAGACATTTTTGGAAAAAATAACCAAAAATTCCGGAATTAACGCCAAACTTTTTGGGTTCCATTTCTTAGGAATTTTAGGCGTTCTTACCATTTTTTTTTTGCGTAATTTCCTATGGCGTAATTTCAGGGAGCCGCTGTTTTCGGACAGCACTTACTCTTGGAAACATTTTATTCAGTGACGAAGCACATTTCCATATTGTTGAATATGTTAATAAACAAAATATGCAATACTGGTGTCCCAACAACCCTAGAGAACGCCATCAAAAACGTTTACATTGTTTAAAAACAACAGTTTGTTGTGCCATTTCAGTGAACCAGCGGGGTCGTAAATGTAAGGGTCCGACTGCAAGTGCATTGCAAAAAATAGCCATCATTTGGATGATATCGTTTTAAAAAAATAAAATCCGCATTGTTTCTCTGCATTTAATTGAAATAAAAATAAAAAAAAACTATGTAGTTTTTCATATTGAATTTTAAAGTTGAAAATATTCCGCTGGATACCCTTTATTTTGAAAACTAAATGATCGATTGTTTTGAAACTCAAAACTTGCATTTTCAGCAAGATTTCAAATCGATTTCACACACACTAACAAGATTTGACATTTCTCTGGAGTTGAAAGTATTTTGCGGCGGGTTTAACAAATGTTCTAAAGTATTCGTCGGTCATTTAAATAGATTAAAAGCAAATAAATCATTAAAACTAATTTTAATTCATCAAAAAAAAGTGAATGGTCAGTTAGAAGTTATAAAAATATCAACTAACTTCGATTCAAAGTGCCCAAAGTCAATTAAAGATATAAATCGCGCGCTCGCCGATGTGTTTCTCGAATGATGTGTTTCTTGGATGAATTTGAGTTGTTTTTTTTTTACTTTAATGGCCACATAACTATTTTCTGTTTATTTTTGCAACTTTTCTTGGAAATGTATATGTTTTTAATCTAACAAAATGACGCGAAAAACTGAATGCACTTTGGAATATTTGTAACAAATTTGTATGCGCATAGTTTGTTTACTTTTTTGCCTCAAAGCTACTGTCAAATGACACACACACAATCCCACACGAAAAATTTGATTTTTTGTGTGTTCCTTACAACCAACAAAAAAATAGATTTGAAATTGTTGTAAGGAATTCGACATAAGTTCAAATAATATTGCATATTAAAATTTTCAAAAAAGAAATTTTTGAATTTAAAAACATAAGTTTCAAATTACCTGTTTTTTGAAAATTCGATATCTCAAAAATTAAGTGATATTTTTTTTTGAAATTTTATTTTTATATGTACATGAAGAAATAATTAGCATTTTTGTATCTAAAATTTTCCCTCAAACTATTAAAAGAGCTGTTTTAGCCTATTGCAATATCGAATATAAAATTCGATTTTAAACCTCTTCCTCTTATAATTTCCATGTCCTTAACATACAATTTTCTTAAGCCTTTAGCCTCTTGAACATAAGAGCAAGTACGTGTATTTAATTATATTCAAGCTAATGTGAAACCATTTTGTTTCATGATCAATCTATTTTTAAGCTGAAAAAATTTCACTGTTGTCATCATATTATTTGTAACGCATTCACCAAATAATATCATTAATATCTTCTATTAATTTTAATACATTTCTACCAACTCATAAAATTTCACCAAACCCCTATATTTTCTGGTGTCACAAAAATCAAAGCCCCTATACTTTCGAATCGATACAAAAGTTTACCGTATCAAATACATCTCTCTCTTTTAATAAAAGCGTAATATATTTCTAAATAGTGAGTAAAGTTTTAAAATGTTCATTTTCTTTCTCAGTTAAAAGCTTAAATTTGGAATATTAAAAAACCGTTCTATTTAATAAATGAGAATAAGTAACCGTATACCCATTTACCATGTCCAGTCCAGAACAAATTAATTGCACTCGCATGACTCTTAAACGTCAGTTGTAGGTAGAGGTACTAGATATTATTGTAGCTTTGTATTCAAATTATGTACATGAAAATATTTGAAATTCTATTCCACTACAAAATGCACATAGATCACGGTTCAGCAATTTAAGCTCGATTTTAAATTGCTTACAATTGAAAGCAATTGTGGATAAGTTACACAGAGGTGGATATGCTAATCGTGATGTGCTTCTCATAAACCTAAGTATGGTGACCATCTCCCCAACGATCTATAGCAGGTTTCTATGTACAAGAGTTCTTACCTATAAGTGGACCATTAATTATTTCAAATCCTTGTTTTAATTAGAAAATATTGTTTTGTTAAATGATGATTAATATTTTATTGGATTTGAGATATACCCGCCTTAAATCTATCTCAATTACAAGGCCTTGATACCTTTAAAATGAAAATTAGTGTTGCAAAACAGCTTTGGGTACAGTTTAAGCTCTTTAAATGCGCATGAAAATTGTATTTCTAGTTTTTGTTCAAGACTTAGGATTCTAATAAAATTCTAACTTATGATAGTGACATCAAATGTCAAATGAATGTTACATTTTGCCATACGGTCAGAAGGCTTTAAAAAATTTGTTCCCCAAAAAATTCTTACTTCTAAACATGGTCACCACATATAAACATACTTGAGGTAAATTCTATAAAGTGTTTGTATCTTAATCCTATCACATAAATAAAAGATTACGAGTAGATACACGTCAAGGTTACCTTTTTTTCGTTACGAATTCACAGACATACAACATATGTTGTTTTTTATCAATGATTCATAAAAATTATTATTATATATTTTTTTGAAATGAGAGATTGTGATGTGAAAGAGAAAATAACTGAATAAAGTGTTATTTAGCAGCTTTATAATAGAAATGACAAGTGGTATTACTAGATCCATTGCAAAATATTTATCATTTATTTAAACTGATAACATTTAAAGTTACAATAAGATTGTGATTTGAAATCGAACTGACCGTGACCAGTTAATTAAATGGAACTAAACAAAAATTGTATCTGTTGAGTTTTGTAAGAAAAAGATTTTTAAAGTCTCCACTTGAATTATATGTTAGATAAGATATGTTTTTGTTTAATATAACCAAAGTCGAAACTGTGAAAATATTTCAGGAGAAGTTTATTATTAGTTAGGGGCTAAAATAATTTAAAGAGAAGCTGAATCGCTAATAACAGTTTGTAGCAAATTTTGGTTTTCCCAAAATATAGACTTAACCACACACCTACATTATATACTATATCTAATTATTCGTTGATTTTTTTGTATTGAAATCGTTATAGCCAGAAAGTTGTAGAATAGGTATCTATCTTTATTTTATATTTTTATTTTCAATGTCTATCGCAAGCTAAAATTATGACTTTTGCTGTATGTTGTTTTCATGTTTCTTTTTTTAACAATTTCTTTTAAATTTACAAAACAAAACACACCCTTGTAGTAAATTATTCTTTGTTCTTTCAGATTTATTAATAAAAATGGCAAAAAATGCCATATCACAAACATTAATGATGTAACTGTCCCTCTACGGATCAAGGTTATGATTTGAAAAAAAAACAACAATACATACAAAGTACAAATAAAAAATGGCAACTAAGCCAGAACAAGATGTCACCGATAAGGTGAAAAATGGTGATAACGAAAAGTATAATCAGAAATTAGATGGTAATACTGAAACACTGCCACTCACAACAAATAAAACAAAAACAGAAAATGAATCAATAGATGCGGAATCTGGAAAAACTCGAAGAGGTAAGATATACAGGGTTTTACAATATATCTACATATTATGTAGTTAGTTATATTAGTAATTCAATTACATTTTTACTACCCATTTACATTATTTGTAATAATAAGTACTCAGTATTTAAATAAAAATTAATTATGTATTTCATTTGTAATATGTAATTAAAATAGTAATTGACTATGCACTAAATTTGGAATATGAAAGTATAATTAAGAAATACAAATGTACATGTACATACAACAATTTGAAAATGTAATGGATACATATTTTTTCCCATTAGGTACAATTTGATTGAATGTTAGTTACTGCAAACATTTTAAAATCTGATGTAAAGCATTTTTTGATTAAATAAACTAGGGTGTGTAGGTTAAGTTAAGATAAGAAAAATGTTGGTATTAAAAATATTATCCAATACAAATCCAAAATGTAAATGATAATGTAATGGATATTTTGTTTTAATAATATATATCACAAAAGTGTAATGATGGATAAGTTATTAAATTTGGTTGAGTCAGTGAATTCGTTTCACTTATTAACGTAAAACGGATTTATTGATTAATAAATTATAAGCTTATATTTCTTCCAAACGCTATTTTTATAAGTATCATCTCGGTCTCGGTCTCATATAACAATGTCTCGTCTTGGTATCGGTACCAATATCAGAAAAGGAAATCGTACCCTTTGACATCATAAAAAGTGCCTATGTTGAAAAGGTGCAACACTGACATTTTAACCGAAGGTGCTTCTTATCAACCCCCATATTTTAAGCCATCACCCGTTATTTTTCCAAACGAAGTTTGGAGTCTGGAGGCTATTCCACAACTGTTTGTTTTTGTGTCCTCAAAAAGTGGCATCACTGAAATTTTACCCGAAGGCGCATCTACTCAACACCTATTTTTGAAAATAATGTCTAAGCCACAGGACTACAACAATAGTTCCCAAGCTAAATTTCATCCTTAGCTTGTCAAAAATAAATAACCAATCTAAAAATAAGGTTTCTGCAACTTTTTTTTCATCTGGAAAATATTTAAAATTACCAAAAGAAAGGGCAAATTCCACCTTTTGACTTCAAAAAAAGTATGTTGCCGATAAGCAGCCATTCTTATATTTTAACAAAAGATGCTTCTCCTCAACACCTATTTTTTAAGATATCAATTGTTATTTCCAACACGCGTTTGGCATCTGGAGGCAGAAAAAATTAATCATCATCAAGTCCTGTAACCCCGGTTGGGGCATAGGGCGCCAACAAATCGTTTCCATCCTTCACGGTCTGCAGATAGATATTTTAACTGTGGCCACGTCTTTCTCTGGAAGTCTACTTCTGCTAGAACTGTTGATTTCCATGTTGTTCTTGGTCTTCCAACCCGCCGTGCACCCTGAGGATTCCATTCAAAGGACTGCTTTGCAATTTCATCGTTTGGTTTCCTCAGTGTGTGACCAATCCATTGCCATTTACGCTTTCTTATGTCAACGTCCAGCAGCTCTTGACTTGTCCTGCGCCACAATTACTCGTTTGATATTATTTTTGGCCACCAAATTTTTAGAATATGGCGTAGACAACGGTTCACAAAAGTCTGCGATTTCTTTGAGATGGTAGTCGTGACTTTACAGGTTTCGCAAGCATATAACAGGACGTATTTGACATTGGATTCGAAGAATCTCAACTTTGTGCGCAAGGAGATTTGACAGGATTTCCAAATTTGGGAGAAAGATTATTTTTTTATTATTATATTATTTTTGTCTTTTTGCTATTTATTTTAAGACCACTCGACTCTCCTTTTACCTTCAGAACTTGACACATCCCGTTCAGCCCGCTGATGTTATTTGCCAAGAGACATACTATATCATCGGCATAGTCTAAGTGACTAAGCCTTTCAAACGGTCTCCATTGAATGCCCTGCCTATCTGCTGTTCCAACGCTGGCCGTCAAAACATCGTCAATCGCCAGTAGAAAGAGAATTGGCGATATAACATCTCCCTGTCTCACACCCTGCCCTGCCGCACTTCGAAAGAGTCGGATAGCTGCCCATTGTGTAAAACAAAGCATCTTGCGTTGTTATAGAACTCTCTTATAATGGCAACAATTTTTGGGGGAATTCCTCTACCAAGAAGTGATCTTCATATACATTCACGGTTGACTCGATCAAAGGCCTTCTCAAAATCCACGAACGTGAGGTAAAGCGGTGACTGAAACTCCGCAGACTGCTGAAGAACGATACGCAGAGTGTTGATATGGTCGACACAAGACCGCCCACTGCGGAAACCAGCTTGATGCCTCTTAAGTGTAGACTCGATTCTAACCTTTATTTGCTCCAGAATGATGATTGCCATTAGTTTTGGAAAAAACGGACAAAACGATAATACCTCGCCAATTGTTGCAATTCTTAAGATCACCTTTCTTTGGCAACTTAACAATTACACCATCCTTCCAGTCGCTGGGATAGATTTCGTTTTCCCATACAGGGTCAACTTTCAGGAACTCGGCTGGTATACCGTCAAGTCCAGCTGCTTTGTTGTTTTTGAGAAGATTTATCGAAGATTGAATTTCCAGTACTGTAGGGGGTTCGATGTCAATACCCCTTTATGATCTACGCATCTCGTTAAGCTGGGGCACTTCAGCACTCTGCTCGACAGAATCCTCACTAAGCAAGGCACAAAAGTGATCCTTCCACCTGCGCAGCTGATCCTCGATTGATACCATAAATGTACCATCCACATCCATTACAGGATGATTGGTGTTGCTTTTCTTCCCGACAACTTCCATGGATATTTGGTACAATTCCCTTATATCGTCTCTTCTTGCAGCGTTTTCCGCATTTTCTGCAAGACCGTCTAACCTCACCCTCTTGTCACGTCTCCCACAGCGATAGACCATCTTATGTGCTAAGCGATACTCTCTTCGCAATTCAGCCTTTCGTTGAGCATCCGCTTCGGCATTTATTTGCATCTTCAACGATTTGCGAAGCTCGATTTTATCCCAGGTGACTTGGGATATCTAAGAGTCTCTAACTCTCGACTGCTTGGGTACAGTTTCGGATCCAGCATCCATAAAAACACTTTTTATATCACCCCACATCTCATCAATTGTTGAATGTTGTATTCCGTTTAATGACGAAAATGAGAAAAAAAATTAATAAATATAAAAATATGGTTTTCCCCCCACATAGTCCAGTCAACGAAGACTCAAAATTATAAAATAAATGCAATAAATCATGCTCTCTGGGTTATTATTTAATGTGGTAGGGGTAACCCCCAAGTTTAACATACTAAAAGTCCCCAGCCCAGGGCCACGAGCTATAGCCGGGAGGGGGGGTTAAAGGTCCCTTTTTGTAATATTTCGGGAATATTTTGAAAACTTAGCGTTTGAGCGGAAAAGTGTACACTACAAAATGAAAGAATAATTAATTTCCTACAAAAAAGGATTTGTTAATATTTTCGGTAGGAGCAAGGTTAAGAAAGATACGGGGAGTAGAAAATTCAAAAAATTGAAAAACAATGTTATCGCCTTACAACATCAATGGTTTTTGATCAATTAACCCAGAAATAACCGGAAAAGTACGTATATATTGATTCATGGTCATTTCAGTTACGTCATGAGAGCAAGTTGAAGTGAACAGAAGCTGGTTGTGTTTAAAATGTCCTTATTTATTTTGTTTGGATACAGTGTTTATTTTTATATGAGTAACACTGTTTCTTCAAAGGTAAGAAGTACACAGAATATTTACAAGTTACAGGCCAATACTTTATGAAAGCATTTTTGGACATATCCTAAGAAATAAATTCTTTAGAAGGGGAGGTGTATTTCCCCCTCCTTTTTATAAGGGGGGACAAATTCCCTAAACATTGACTGAAAAGAGAAAGATAGCTATTTAAAAACAACGCTCAAACGCTTAGTTTTCAAAATATTCCCGAAATATTACAAAAGGGGACTTTTAACCCCCCTCCTGGTTATAGCTCACGGCCCTGGGTTGGGGACTTTTAGTATGTTATACCTGGGGGTCACTCCTATCACATTTAATAATAACCCAGAGAGCATGATTTATTGCATTTATTTTTCCTTCGTTGACTGGACTAAGGCTTGTTTCACACATATACGGTTTCATTCGGTTCGGTTTGTATTCGGTTCGTTTTCGGTCGGACCTGATAAGTGTGAACCGACGAAAACGGCAGGAATAAAAACCTAATAGAAACCGAATAGCACCGAACGTCCCCTCGACACGAATCGGTTTCATTCGGTTTCATTCGGTTTCAAGGGCACACAAACTTATCGTAGTGTTCACACATATTCGGTTCTATAAGGTTTTTTTTGTTCGTTTTTATTTGGAATTGACAACTAGTGCTGAAGTATGTTGATATTTTTGGAATTAAAAATTGATATTTGAATACAAACCTTATAGGAACCGTATATGTGTGAAAATAAAAAACTGAAACCGAAAACGAACCGAATACAGACCGAACCGAATAAAACCGTATATGTGTGAAACAAGCCTAACAAAGAGCTCAGGAATTTCGGTTTCCTGGCTGAGCTACGGATTGGGTGCCATTTTTCAAAATGGTGTCCAAGTGACAGGATTGCAAAAACTACTCTCAAGCAAAATTTTATCCTTTTCACACCTAACTGAAATCTCGATTTCAAGCAAAAAGATTTCAAGATCTACTTGAATCGTTCATATCAGTAATAATCTCGATTTTGTTTAACATTTCAAAAGAATTTAAGTGCTCATAGGAACTCGAAAAAGTCATTTTAACACACAATTTCAACATAAAAGAACCACAACCTGAATATGAAATGAGTAATAAACTTTTTTTTGTGAATAAGCCAATAAGATTTTGAGAGGAATGAATTCCAATCCCCGCCAATGCCCGGAAGAATCGCATGAGATTCGGTTTCCTGACCAGACAACAAGTCGTATATTTAATTTTAAATTGTGACTGAGACCAGACCAAAACCAGACGAGGCCGGTACTGACTCTGATTCCGATACCGAGGCGAGACCTGTCTTGTATCAGCTCAAACAACATCTATGAATATGCCCCAATCTTTTTAGCTAAAGTTTTCATTTGTGACTTGACGACTTTAAGGGGCTTGTTTCACAATATCTAGGTACAGTTCTGATTAGGTATCCAACACATACATTTTGACGCAGGGTTATAAGTTCACAGAAAAACTCAACTATTTTATGGTCCATTTGAAACAGTTGTAAATCCAAAAATTAATTTTTTTTTACTTGTGGACTACGACTTTGTCTCAAAATGTATGTGTTATACAAGGTGTCTCGGACTTGAGTGGAAAAACCATTGGAGCTGTTTCCGAGAAACCAAGATATAAGAAAAATAGGCACATCAGAGGGTGGATTTCACTAAGGTCAATTCCACCAGCTATAAAGAACGAAGTCTAAAAATTCCATTTAAATCGGTGGTTTCAGAGAAACCGAAAATACGAAAAATGGGCGTGGCAGTGGATGGTTCTATTTAAAATCATAACCAAAACATTCCCTTCTTAAGAGAAGAAACTGAAAATATTATCTAAATTGTTAGAGCCGTTTCCGAGAAACCAATAACAAGAATTGTTTGTTTGTAATAAATTAATAATAATATTCAAAACTCCAATTTTTTTTCAGCCGATACCGATACTACTGAGAATATTTGTAAATTTCGGTCCAAAAACTACGGTATCGGCTCGGTGTCGTCTCGTAATCACTTCTGATGGAGCATGTATCGCCTCGGCATCGTTTCGGTTTCCGATACCGATACCAAATCAAATGATACCGAGACTTTTCTGGTATCGTGGCCAGCCCTAGAAAATTATATCTCAGTCGCCATTAAGCAAGAAGAAAATTGTATGCCTAGATTATTCATACTTACTTATGCATATGTTAAAAAGCTCTATGTTACAATCCTCGATGCCATGTCTCCAATATTTGTCTCGATTCTATATCCATGCATATAATATTCTGTTGTCGGTCAAATTGCTTGTAACCTATTCGTTTGGGTTGATTCTTTTTCTACTCCTTTTTGTGAGTTATTGTCTACATTATACTATAACTTCTTGTAAGGTATTCTTAGGAAGTTATTGCTGATAATTCAAGAAAGAGTGTTAAGTAAGATGTCTTATTTATTGTCAGCCAAACTTAAACGTTGATAAATAAATCAAATGTAAAAACTTTTATGTTCCTATCTTACCTCTTTCTAATTTAAATATTTTTACCATTATAACAGATGCACATTGCTGGATAACCGCTGTTTTCACCTTACGTGAACAACCAATCATTTCTATTAACAAAAAAAAAAAACCAAACCATATACGGCTGTATCAACTTGAATAATAAATAAAATAAAAATGCCATCAATTACCTTATGTATTTATAACAAAACAAATGATACAAACTAAAGACGTCAAAACTAATGACCAAACCAATCAGAAGAGACATTAATCGCAATAATACTGACATAATTCAGTAAACTCTATGAAATTATGTTAAATAAAAACCAATTCAGATTATAATCAGCAAACTTAATTGACTTATTGTGGAGCAAAATACTGAACACCTCAAGTTGTCATCATGCTAATTAAATAACGTGGGCGTAATGGTATACCTATAGGTATACTTAGCAAACAAAAACATTTAAATAAAAAAAAAAGATTAACGATTGGCTATTAAATCATTTGAAATAGAAAATCTTAAAAAGAGTTATAGGAACTTTAGTTTAAAGACCTTTCAAGATAAAAAAATTATATTATATTAGTTAAAAATGATAATAACTTTAAAAATACATCCGTTATTTTGTATGATGTTCATATGCTGAAGATTTAATCCTTTGTAAGGCTATAAAATTCCATACATAAACTAAGCTTTTGAATTCAACGAAAAGTTCCTTAACTTCCGAAAATTTTCAAAGTGCATTTATACACTTTTATACATTTGAACGATGTACTAAAGTGAGCTGCACTGGCACACGCTGCACAGTAGGGGGTATCACTTTGGAATAGTGAAAAAAATACAATTCCGATCTAAAATCTTCTACCTGCCAAAAGTTGCATTAGAATCGTAGGAATAAGAATATGTGAAAAAAGTTTGAAATTAAATGGTTCTTGGTTCTCTAAATAACTAAGTTTATTTTCGAAAACTGTGTTTTTAGTACTTTTTCCGTCTATTGCGCGTATATGATTAGAGTTTATCTGAGCTGATTTAACTAATTTAAATAATTTTATATAATAGGCCAAAAGTCGGTTTTTTTTTGTATGCAAATAATTGCTGAACTGATTTTCTTTATGGAATATGTCCAGGGGTGTCCCCGAATGAAAATCCAAGTTGAGAGGACGGAGGGATGCAAGTGTCAGCCCACATCTTGGAAAACGCGTTTTATCAAAGATCTTGTGAACCGTGCATCATACAAACAAAAATCAAGTTGTTCTTGTGAAAAGTTTTTGAGAAATTAAATTTTAAAGTCAATATGTTTTTAAGAACAATCAACTTAAAATACAAAAATCATAATTTTTTTCAAAAATATTGACCATAAAATCTAATTTCTCAAAAACTTTTCAGGATAACAACTTGATTTAAGAAATCAAATAAAAGAATGGAATAAGCTCTCAAAAAAATCACTACTATATTCGTACGATGCACGGTTCATGAGATATTTGATAAAACGCTTTTTCAAAGATGCCGGCTGACGCTTGCACTCCCCAGTCCCGCCAACTTGGAATTAAATTCGGAGGATACGGACATCACTGAACACATTCTATCGAAAAAATCAGTTCAGTAATATTGCATTATGAACCTCGTTCTTACTTGCGATATATGTAGGTACTATAGGGCAAGTTTTGGATTCGTGGAAAATTTTTTTTTCGAGATACCAATCAAACATGACATTACAATGATAGAGAACATGAAAAAAGTGGGTGGCAAAATTCTGTCTGTCTGTCTGTCTGTCCGTACCTCAACCTACAGCCTAAGCCACAGAAGCGATTTTCTTCAAATTTTGAACTTAAGGTTTTCTTGTAACTCTCCAGAGGTGAAATTGAAATTTTTTTAGCTCAAAAGATAACGGTACTTGCCATACAACCGTTAAGGAAAAGCTTATTTATCTCAAAAACGGCTCCAACGATTTTGATAAAAAAATCAGTGTATTATTGTCGACATGGTGTACTTTCTGGTAAGAAAAAACTCACCAAAAACATTTATTAACGGTACCTGCCATATAACGGTTTTTTTTTACTTTCGGTTTTCTCATTAACCCCTCATCCGATTTCAATAAATTTTTTTTGTACAAAAGCTTTGTTAAAATATAAATAATACTGTATACCAAAATTTTGGAAATAATATATTTTGGATTAAAAAAAAAAAACAAATTTGTTTTTGAAAATTCAATATTTCAAAAACAGGTTGATGAATTGTTTTGAAATTTCAGTTTTAAATGTATATTAATATATACTCAAAACTGGAATATCAATTTTTTTTTTGAAAAATGTTACAAAAATTTTATATAGGTATACAAAATTAATTTTTAAGATAATGGCTCCAACGATTTTAAATTTTTTATTGCATATATTTATATTTTTTCAAGTAATCAGATGGCATACTTTTTTTTTAGCTCTAAGTTATTTATCAGACTGTTTATACACTTAAAAGAACGATTTAAATGTTTTTCATACTTTTTCTATAATAACTTGAATATTTTTTAAAGTTCTTAAGTCCCACACAACTTGAACATAAGAGCAAGTACGTGGGATCCATTCATACATTTTATTTTTTTTGCTCTGGCTCTCGGAGAAAAAATTTAAATACAAGTTTGAATTAAATAAAATGCACGACTGGGTCGCACGTACTTGCTCTTATGTTCAAGACACTGCGAGTTTAAGAAAATTGTATATACAAACATGGAAATTATGAGAGAAAAATGTAGAGAAGCATGAAATACGACACTTAAATTAGCTAAAACAACTCTTTTGACAGTTTGAGGTGAAAAAAAAGTATGCCATCTTAATTCATGATGGAATATGATTGTATGGGAAAAAAATTTTAAAATCGTTGGAGCGGTTTTTTTTTTTAATTAATTTTTTATATATAAAATTCTTAAAACATTTTTAAGAACAAATTTTGGTATGCAGATTTAAACTTTATACTTATGTGTATATAAAAACAAGATTTGAAAAAAAATTGTCAACCCGTTTTTGAGATATCGAATTTTCAAAAAAAAAGTTTGAAACTTTTTTTAAAAATCAAACTTTTTTTTTGAAAATTTTGATATGCAATATTATTTAATCTTATCTGAAATTTGTATATAAGAAAATTCATTTAAATCCACTACGCTGATAACGAGAAAATTCAAAATAAAAAATAAGATCTATGACAGGTACTACTAATAGTTGCTATGTGTAAAATTTTATAATTTTCGATGGTAGATCGTACTAATTTTAGTATATGAAAAAAGTATCAAAATCGTAGAAGTCGTTTTCAAGCAAAAAAATATTTTCCTTTGCGGTTTTTTCACTTTTGTATGGAAGGTACCGTTATTTTTTCATAAATGTAAAATTTTTTCTAAAAATATTTTGGAGAGTACTAAAAATGTCTTAAATATCGAGTTTCAAGCAAAAAAATATTTTCCTTTGCGGTTTTTTAACTTTTGTATGGAAGGTACCGTTATTTTTTCATAAATGTAAAATGTTTTCTAAAAATATTTTGGAGAGTACTAAAAATGTCTTAAATATCGAGTTACAAAAAAAAATCTATGATGCCGTTTTCGAATTATTTGATTTTCCAAAAAAAATTTTGAAATATTTTTTAAAAATCCAAAAAATATTTTTTCAAAAATGTTGGTACACAAAACTATTAAAATTTTTTGGAAGCTTCTGTATAAAAAAAATAATTGAAATCAGTCCTACCATTTTGAAGAAAATCAAAAATTAAAAAAATGGTTCCTTGGGAGGTACCATTAATAACCATTTTTGAAAAATGATAGTAGAGTCAATTGGCAGATATACACTAACTTCCGAAACAAAGTTACGGCTGCGGTAAGAAAATCGAAAGCCAATTACTTTGCTTCAAAACTTAAGCCTGATCAATGTACCTCTGTTATTTGGAAGAATCTAAAATCTTTAAGAGTTATTGATAAAACGTCATTCAAATGTGATCTAGACTCAAATCACCTTAATAATTATTTTCTAAGTAATAACATTGGCAATAGTGAATCCATCTGGAATGTGTTTAATATTTTAGATAATGACGAATTTTATCTCAATTCTTTTGAATTTCAGTGTGTCTCTGAGTTTGACACAATTGTTGCAATTAAAAATGTAAAATCAAATGCAGTAGGTTATGATGGGATATCTCTAAAATTTATCAAAATGATTTTGCCTCACATTTATTATACTTTTACCCACATAATCAATAGCTGTATAATGAGATCGGAGTTTCCAGACATTTGGAAGTTTGCAAAGGTGATTCCGATACCCAAAAATTCCAACAGAAGTAAGCCTGAAGACTATAGACCTATAAGTATTCTGCCATGTTTATGAAAAGTTTTTGAAATTTTGATGCGTGATCAAATCAATGAATATATAAGCCAAAACAATCTGCTCACTACTTGTCAGTCTGGTTTCCGTAAAAATCATAGCTGTACCACTGCTCTTGTGAAAATTATTGAAGACTTAAGGTGTGAATTAGATAATAACAACATTTCAATTTTGTGCCTACTTGATTTTTCAAAGGCTTTTGATAGTGTTGATCACCATATTCTTATTAAAAAACTAAAACAAAATTTCAACTTCAGTAAAAACTCACTGCTCCTTGTTGCTAGTTATTTAAATGAAAGATTTCAACAGGTGTGTACCGATTCTGGTGTCTCCTCAGCTTTGAAGGTTATGTGTGGTGTTCCTCAGGGGTCTATATTAGGCCCTCTGCTATTTTCTCTCTTTATTAATGATCTTCCTGACGTTTGTCATGATGCCACAATGGATCTCTATGCTGATGATGCTCAGATTAAGTTCTCAAGACCTATTGGTCTTATTGAAGACTGTGTTGCCAGAATAAATGAAGTTTTGGGCCGTATTTATGCCTGGGCTTACGCTAACAAGTTACAATTAAACCCTCAAAAATCTAAAGGAATGATTATTTCGAAGAATCCAGTCGATGCTGCTTGCACACCTGCCCTTCTTTTAAATAATAATATTGTTCCATATGTAGATGAGGTAAATAACCTTGGGATTATTATCAATCGCAAACTTTCCTGCGAAAATCATATAAACATTGTTGTCAAACGAATCTTTGGTGGCTTACGTCAGCTTTATATCTCTTCCAATGTTATTCCTGTCAAAACTAAATTGCAATTGGTTCGGGCTCTTTTTGTACCTCTTATTAATTATTTCTCACCCGTTTATAGTAACCCAGATGCAGCTTCGTTCCGTAAGTTAGAACTTGCTTTTAACTCTACAATACGTTTTATATATGGACTTCACAAATTTGACCACATTTCTAGGTTTTCTTCGAATATAACTGGTTGTTCTCTCCGGCAACATATTAACATACGAAATTGTATATTCTTTCATAACATTATTCAAAGTCATCAACCGGCGTATCTTTTTGAGAAAATAGTTTTTGCAAACTCTATTCGAACACGCAATGTAATTCTCCCTCGTTTTAATTATTTAAATAGTCAACGACTTTTTTTTGTTCACGCTACAAGATTATGGAATTCACTACCTTTGTCAATTCGTTTAGTTATTTCAGGATATAAGTTCAAAAAATTATTGTACACTTATGTTAAAAGTAATCAAATGAATAATTTATTTAACTGAAATGTTTGAGTATACTCTTCTACAGTATTTGAAAATTGTATAAATTTCTATTCTTTTGTTTTGATAATTATGTTTTTATTATTCTGCAATGTATAGGTACAACTAAAAGAATTTAATTCTTACTGTACTCCCCATGTTTTGTATTTAATAAATGAAAAATGAAATGAAAATGAAATTTTCCACCCAAAGAAAGCCTTTACTAAAATAAATTCATTGAATTTTTTTTTTAAGAAATTTTGTCAAGCGGTTTTTGAGAAAAATACGATTATGTAAATTTGCCAAAAAAAATGTATGGCAGGCACCGTTATTTTTGGTTCTAAAAAAAAAATGAAAAAAACGTGTCGGCAGAATCACCAAAAACCACTATGTACCAAGTTTGTAGAAAATCGATCGAGCCGTTTAGGCTGAAGACGAACAGACAGACAGACAGACAGAATTGTGCCACCAACTTTTTTGGTGCTATCTATCATCGTAATATCATGTTTGATTGTTATCTCAAAATTTTTTTTTGCACGAATCCAAAACTTGCCTTATAGTACCTACCTATAATCGCAACTAAAAATCAAATTACTCAAAGCTGTATTTTTATACAAATATTAATAAATACATTTTTTTAAATCAATTTTGATTTATCAAAGGTACAAACAAAAATTTGTATAGGCTAGTTTTATGTCACTGAAAAAGAAAATGACACTCCCATTTTTTTGTAAAGAAGCCTTTTCGAAATATCTATGTACATATATCTAAAAAAGCATTAAAAAGCGTTTTTTCGCCATATTTGAGAGTATGCTACATCACGAAATATTTTTTTTTCTTCAAAAACTCCTTCCGGAATCTAAAAGTACTAGTTATCCTTATTTAAAATCCATTAAGAATTCTCGAAATCTTTTGACTTCTCACGCCGAAATACCCAGTTGAAATTTTTCAGTCTTTTAAAAATTTGCAAGGAAAACACTTTTCTCTGATTTATAATTTCTCGAATGTAGCAAACAAAAGTTCTTGGTGTTCTTTTCAAGCTCATTTAGCGAGCCAAAGCCGATAACTGAAACGAAAATTCCAAATGAAGAATTTAATTTGAATATGGGATGCAACTTTTGGAAGGTAGGTATTAGATGTGAAAATTTCAGATTTGAGATATATGACACACCCTACTGCACAGTGACACATACCTTGCCTAAAAATAGAAGTCGAAAGACTGAAATGCCTAGGCGATGTATAGATTGGATTGACATCATTGTTCTGCTGCGGAAAATCTTCAAGTCTTAGTCTTCGTTTTTAAAAGAAGTATTCCTTCTACTGTCGATATGACCTGTAGCAACTTGATTAAACAAAAAAAAAAAAAAAAAATCTATCAAGGTATAATATTATTGTTTATAATATGTATATGTTTAAGAAAATTAACGTAGTTAAATAATTATATTTTTATAATTTAAATTAATAATTATTGTTTCTCCTTTATCCCACAGGTCGATTATCATTTGATGCATTAATGCAACTTTCACCGAAGCGTCGACTTCTTTACATTCTAACAGCCAGTTTATGTGCCTTACTTTTAGTTATTATTATTTTACTGATAGCCTTTTGGCCTGAAGTGCCATTCTACCTAAAAGCAGAGCTTTGTGTGGATAAGGAATGCGTTTTAGCAAGTCAGCAGGTAAATTTGTAAATTTTCTATTTTTTATTTTTATTAATATTAATATATTTTATCCATACTTTTTTATAGATTTTACTTTGGTCAAATATTTCATACAAGCCTTGTCAAGACACCTATAAGTGGGCATGTGGGAATTTTCGAAGGGAGTACGAAGAAAACGACTACTTTGTGATAAAGAAAGGAGAGTGGGATTATCAAACATATAACGAATATGAAGGTAAGAATTCTTATGGCCACATTTAATAACTAAAATACCTTGCACATGTACTGTTAATCGTTTGATACCAATTTTTTTTTCACAATCGTTTTTCGCGATAAATATCTTTAAGCTATATTTTTCTTGGAAATGTTTAATACCTGTGAGTTGGTAAATGTTTATATTTTCTTATTTAAAACAAGGAAAAGGGTTCACTTGTGAAATTCATCGTAATGTCTCAAATTAAAAAGTTAATATCGTGCATTTTTTGCTAATTAAAGTTTAGAATATTTGAGAAATGTTAGAAAATTTAATTTTTAATTGCAATTGAATATGGGTTGACGCTAACGGGAGAAAATATTTCGAGGAAAGCGATTCATTCCGGGGCAAGCCTCAATAAATTTCACTATTAGCGTTTAAATTTTGCTCAAAAAGTGGTTTCAAGTCGGTGTTGGGGTGGTTTAAAGGATAATTATACTCACTGCATGTAGTAGCTCGTGGCATGATGGTTAGTGCGTAGGACTGCCGAAGGTGTGTGTTCGATTCCCAGCCGTGCCACCTAAACAGAAATGTTTTATCCGAGGTACTGCCTCTTTCGAGGAACTGACAAATCCTCCAAGAGTATACTTTTCATGAAAAAGTGCTTCTCATTTAGCCGTTCGGACTGTAGGTCCCCTCCATTCCTGCAAAAAACACGGACACAGGAATGTTGGAGAGTTGTTAGTCACTAGGCCCTGGTTCTACACGAGCTGTTGCGCGACCCAATTTATTTATTTATTTTTATAATCATTCCATCTTGCGTAAGAAAATGAAAAAGACACAGGCTTTACGGTTAATATCAAGGAACTCTCTATGAATTTTTTTGTATGACAACAAGTTGAATCTCGACGGCCCCGATGTGATGATGGTTAAAATATAATTATATTATTATAGTAAAATAAATTAAATTTTTCACGGTTAAAGACAAGAAAAACTAATTTTGTAAAATGTCACAGTCAAATATCCGCTGGTATGGTGTAAAGAGGTATACCCTTTTAATTCACAATTCAATAGGAGTTACTTACAAATGACTGTTGGATGAAACTGACATTTCCAAAGGTGACAAATATTGTTGGGCCTGTAATTTTAGATTCTTCAACAACGCAAACCCCCTTTGCACACATCTAGGGTTACTTGAAGCTGGATTACGTCGAAAAACGTGGAGCTTATGCCAACGTATTCTCCCGACTTAAACTTCAACGAAAACGTTTTGGCTTGGCTGTATCGAAAAGCTGGTAGTTAAGTTTAGTTTTTGAAGATTAGCACGTCTTAATTCAATCGATACAATCTGTGATGCTTACTTCCAAACAATTAGAAAAAAAAGAACAAAACATCAGCATACCCATTATTGATTGACAAAAAACATACATGGGTCAATATTTCAAAACATTAATATTTTTCACTCCAAAGTGGACCCTCGCTCAAAAGAACCTATTTTGGTAGACGAACAATTATGGATCTTAATAACTCTATAATAACCACTTTAAAACAAGGAGTCATACAATTTGACCAAATCTAACGGTTTTTTAAGTCAGGGAAATGAAACTTGACAAAAATTTATATTTACTCCGTTGATAAGATGGATATTTAATTTTGCGAATGGTTTCAGGAGTGTAAAGAAAAAAGAGAACAAATACTAACATGAAAAATAGCATCCACGACTATGTTGCACGAACTTGCTCTCTTGATTCAAGGATTTGGCAAGACTAAACATTTTATAGTAATAATCGTATTTTTTATGATATTTTGACCGAGAAAATGTGAAAAAATTCAAAACTACTAAAAATACTGTAAATATGTTTAAATGTAATATTATTGATTCTTCTAGAGTTACCAAAACGCAATCAATCATTATAATGAAAACTTGAAAGTCAGGGGAATGACACAAAAAATGATGTTAGGGGAATTACTCCGAAGGGTGTTTTATGAGAATTAAATGAAGGTTATTAGAAAATCAGATGTTTTATATTATTTTTCACGTAGGCCCTTGTAAAAGACACAGACGAGTAAAACTTTTTAATTTTTATACCACACGGTTTAGTAAAAAACACGCGTTAGAGGAATGACAATTTCGCTTGACGAAAAACAAAATCATTGCCTTAACTTGAAATAAAAAAGACAACAAAGTTATTTTGAAACCCTTACTTCAATTTTCATAAAGAGCAATTCTATACAGTTAAACAACAAAAAAATCAGTTTTCTATTTTGAGCCTACATATATTTTTTTTTTAATTTCCATTGGTGGGATAGAAATGATCAATTTATGGGGGACACTTACTTAATAGCTTCTATTTAAAAAAATAAAGCAACTTAAAATCATTTAACTATTTTTTAGTTAGGATTCATATATTATTAAAAGGACTGCATCATTAGATTTTTTGTATCGTTTTTAGTTTAATTGCTAAAATTCAGAAAGTGTGGTAAGTAGGCCTGGGGACACGTCAGGGGAATGACATTTTGGGTGTTTAAATGAAGATAGTGGGTATGATATTTTTTTTAACTTTATTTTTTCTAGAGCGAATATTAGAGCCCGTTTGTTTCAAGCCATCCAATTAACAAACTTATAATAAAATTTTGTACTTCGGTTCAAAAATGAAGGAGACTGAAATATTAATATTTTGAAATATTGACCCACATATGTAAACAAATTTTTTTTAAATCTGCAAATCGAGATATGAATATTTGAAAGTCAAAAATTGCAAAATAGAGGTTTCAGAAATAATTCACCATAGATAAATGATGATCTATGAAAATTATTATTTATATATTTTTAGGAGGATAATTTAAAGAAATGTAACGAGCATTTTTCAAATTTTGTGTTTAACCTTTATTTTTAGTTGAGCGAATTATTGAAATTTTAAGGAAAATTTTTGATGATTTTGGATTTTTTAAATAATTACCTTCGTTGGTATTTTCTTTGAAAAATACATTTAAATTGCGATAACTCAAAAAGAGGATGCCAATAAGTCCCAAAAATTACAAAACTGCTGGTAGGACAAGATTTATCTGGTTAGAAATGCACTTTTCTGTTGGCATTGTTGGCTAAGTGTAGGTACATACATATTATTTATATAAGCAACTTTTATAAATGGGGTAGCAATCAAAAAGTAAAACTGTCTCTTTATGTTACCAATGGTCGGACAGAATTAGTTTTGGCTGTTGCAACGACTCCGACCATTTTTATGAAAAATGGGTTTTTTTAACATTGCGTTTTACGTTAGGGAAAACTGTGAAAATCACATTATATGTAGCTATACATACGTATTAACAAAATAATTCCCGTGGACCCGATGAGATAACTAATCTTCCGGACTTTTTGGACATAATATTATATACCTCACTATACTCGTGAAACAATTCAAACTCTTTTTTCCTTAGTACAGTTACTTTTTTGTAATACAGCAACTGATATCCTAAGCAATCAATTTGTAATTTAAAAAGTAACTGACCGTCGTAATACTTCAAGGCTTTATATCTATCGAATAAAGTTTTTAAGACTCTTTAAAATCAGTAAGAGAATCTTTGAAACCACATTAAACACCTTTTCTTTCTTTTTGTAAAAATATACATATATCTTAACAAAATGCACTTCACAGATGCACATTATAGACCACTTCAAAAATCGCTAAAAAATACAAATTCTTTTCAATTTCACTGAATTTAGCAATAATGAGTAATGAGAGTAATAAAATACTTAATCTAATTCTGGTTTTATTTAAATAAAGCGTACACTTTTTTTAACTAGTTTTTTTTTTGTAAAAATGCAAAATAGGAGTTAGCTGCTTCCCACTCTTGCCATCGTTGTTTCCTAACGAAAAACAAATATTAATAGGTATTTTATAGTGTGGCTACCCTGCGTATGGACATTTTTGTTTTTAAATCAACCTTACAAAATCGCATTTTGAATAGAGTAAAAAAATGCCAACGAAAGTAAGTATTTAAAAATCCATAATCATCAAAAATTTTCCTAAAAAAAAATTTACAAATTTCAAAAATTCATTTCACTAAACATAAAGGTTCAACACAAAATTTGAAAAATACGGGTAAAATTTTAAAATTATCTTTCGAAAAATATAAAAATAATTTTCATAGAGCAAAATTCTGATTTATGGTGAATTATTTCTATTTTGCAATTCCTGAAAAATTGAATCCTTTTTTTAAAAATACAAAATTATTTTTTTTTTCCAAAAATTTGGTATGCAGTATTATTTTTATTCTAAGAAAGCTTTTTTGCAAAATATTTTATTGAAATCGGATGACCGGTTAATCAGAAAACCGAAAATCAAAAAAACCGTTATTTGGCAGGTACCGTTAATAAATGTTTTTAGTAATTTTTTTTCTTACTAGAAAGTACACCATATCTACAATAATAGGTATATATATTGATTTTTTTTTATCAAAATCGTTGGAGCCGTTTTTGAGATAAATTAGCTTTTCCTTAACGGTTGTATGGCAAGTACCGTTATTTTTAGAGCTTAAAAGATTTCAATTTTCCCTCCGGAGAGTTACAAAAAAACCTTAAGTTCAAAATTGGATAAGCCTGTAGATCCAGATACAAACAGACAGATAGACAGACAGAATTGTGCCAACCACTTTTTTCGTGTTCTCTCTCATCGTAATGTTATTTTGATTGTTATCTTAAATTTTTTTCACGAATCCAAAACTTGCCCTATAGTATCTTTATCGCAAGTAAAAAACTCTCTGTCATTTATTGTTGAGAAATCGATTCTAGACTTTTCTCTTTGTTTTCCCTCATTTACTCTACTGAAATTACGAATTTCAATAAATCACGTAGTTCATAATTTTCAAATAGGATTAGGATTATCTTTATATGTTATTTTTTTTATATCTTTAATGCTATATAAGCTGTGGCAGATAAATTGATAACCCCCAAAAATTGAGAATAACTACTTGGCAACCCTATGCCTTGACCACATTTTGGCAGCCCATGCGGAACTAATTTTTTTTTAGATAGGTACTACTACTTCGACTGAGTTTGCTCACATCCCTGGATTAAAAAAAAGAGGTTGTTTCCCTCGCACATGTGAAGTCTGAGAAAAATTGAAAAAGCATTATGGATGAGGGATAATTATTCTGACAGCAAAATATCAGCTGTTGTGGACTGGAATGGCTTAACAAAAAGGGCTTTTTAAATTTAATGAGACTAAAACGAGCTTTTAGTTTACAAGGGCATTTAAGATCAAAAAACATAATTTAAAGGCTAAAAGGCTTTTTAATTAATTAAAAGCCTTTCGTGAAATCGGCCATTAATATATTTAATTTTTTTTTATATTTAAAATTGAAGTTGGCAGAATCACCCAAAAGTGTCAAAACTATCATCAGAAAAAAGGGAAAACATTTGTATTTAATTTACATATATTTAATTTTAATTTAATAATTAATCAAATAAAATTTGACATTGACTAAAAATGTTGATTATTTATTTTTTATGAATACTCAACTATTTTCAACTTGTTAATTATTCGACAGATTTTGTATTTCTTAAAGAAAACTGTGAAACTTTTTCTTTTGAATATTTTTGTTTGCTCTTGCTTCAAAGTTATGGAAGACTTTTTAAAGGTTATCTCAAATTTCGATAGTATTTGATCTGTTATTTTAAGGTGCTATTTATTCTTGTAAACTTGTATTTAAATTGCATTTAAATCTATTAAAAATTCTCTCAAGTTTTTCTAACATTAGTTCACCTTCCAACATAACTAAATTTTCTTCACAAAATTGTAAATTGATATATAAAATTTTAAAAGCTCAACAAATAACAATTTTTTTTCGTATTACATATACTGATGCTCAAAATATTATTTAAAAAAATGGAACAGGTCAAAATTATGGTTTCAATAATCTGCTTTTCAAAATTCTGTTTTCAAAATTACATTATATGTATATTAGGGTGGTCGTTAAAAAAAAGTCATCCCGGATGGGCCCTAATCGTCTCTAAATTAAGAAAAAAAATACCCTAATTTTTTCAGATTTTTATTTTCATCCCCTATAGTCGATGTAGGGGTAAATAAAATTTCCCCCTTTTTTTCTGCATACTAAAAAATTCGCGTATGATCTTCCAAAAAAATTCAGAGCATGTAGGTGGGAACTAGACAAGAAAAAAATCCTACTGGAGGGGGGTAATATCTCCCCCCGTTTGGACGGGAGGGGCAATTTAATAAAATATTTGCATAAAATAGAAAAAAATTAATTAAAAAACAACGGAAATACTTACAGTAATGTTTTGCAGCTTTTTTGAAATCCAGAAGTCCATTCTTATGGTTTGTTTTTAAATTAAGGTTTTTTGATGAACTGTTTGGGCTAAAAATTGTTTCAAACTCAATATTTTGAAGAAAAATTATTATTTTATTTTTTTAATTATAGGTTTGAAAACAGATTTTGCTGAAATTGTTTATTCAAAGAACTTTATTTAATAAATCAACTATTAAAATGGACTTCTGGCTTTTCAAAAAGCTTCAAAACATTACTGCAAGTGTTGCCGTTGTTTTTCAACTCATTTTTTTCTATTTTATGTAATTATTTTATTAAATTTACCCTCCCTTCCAAGCGGTGCGAGATATTACCCCCCTTCAAAAGTATTTTTTTCTTTTCTACTTCTCACCTACATGCCCTGAATTTTTCGGCAAATTTTATGCGAATTTCCAAAAAAAGGGGAGATTTAATTTACTCCTACAGCGACTATAGGGGATGAAAACAAAAATCTGAAAAAATTAGGACCATTTTTGTTCTTCATTTAGAGCTGATTTAGGCCCATCCAAATAATAAAACTCGAAAAAACCCATTATAACGACCACCCTAATTTATATATCAATTTGCATTAAAAAAAACTGCTACAATGACCCTTCTAGTCAATCACCTCAAGTCCCAAATTTTAAGAAAGTCTCTTCAGCGCAGCGGTTTAAAAAGCAGATTGAGATAGAGAAAGACAGATAGGCAGAATTGCGGGCCTGTCTAAGCGATTTCTTGAAAAACACAGTCCTCAATTATGTACATATGTACATATTTTCGAATCCTAAATAATTATACATACAGTTATAACGAAATTAATAAAAGCAGGAGTTATTACCCACGCAATATTAATTTAATGGATAGTGCACTATTTAGGAGGTTTGGTCATACAGAATTGTTTTCATAATCCAGTCCTTGTCGTCTTATATGATTTTTTTTGGAAAGGTTATAATATTTTGTTTGATTTCTAAATTTACCAAACGATGTCTTTTTTATTTTATCAGCAGAGTTTTGAAAACCAGAATTATGAAAAACAGAATTTTAGTCCCAACCCTTTAAAAATCTGAAACAAATCTGGCAATATCTTTGGGACCAAGGAAATTTACTTCCAAGACATTCCAAAACCAAATGAAAATAGAAAAATCGTGTACCACTTTGTCATATAAGAAATGGTTAAAGAGGAAGTTATGAATAAATCTATATTCTTTTTTTTTAACACTCGTATTCGTCTATGGTTGCAAATGCCCCTGCAATTTTTGTTTTATTTTCCCAAAAAATATCTCTATAATTCTAAAAAAAACTTGTTATGGCCAAAGTGATTGATTTAAAACTGTGTTTTATTTTTTCCTTAAAAATATTAACATAACGGAAATATGGTGTTTTTTTTAGCTATTGCCTTTTGCATCACCGAGAGATTAAATAAGATTAAAGTCTTGAACAATTTTTCCCATATGCTACCATTACTTGCCCTAGAGGCTATAAAAGTATGAGGAAGTAAAATTTCTTCAATAAGCATAATATTATTTCCAAATGTTAAACGTTAAAATGAATAATTATATAAATATTTCATGTATGAACGGAGGTTTTCTACAAAAAAAAAAAAAAAATATGACGTAAATTAATATTGAGAACCAAGTTATTTTGATGACTTTTAATAATCCTTGCAAGAAATCTGAAATCTTTTTATTGAATTAGTATTAACAATCAATTTAATTTGAGACTTATTATAGATTAAATAACATTATTATTATTTCCTTTTCAGAACTGAGCGAATTAAACAGATTCATTTCAATGCTGCCAACATCTAGTCAATCCTACTCTGCGGAGTCCATGATAACAAGCCTTTATAAATCATGTCGTGAAATCGATGCTCTGGATAAAAGTCAGTCCAATATGCTACTGCGGCAAGCAATAAAATCAGTTGGTAAGTTTCTTTAGTGTCTCTTAATTCTATACCTTCATACATAGATATGCATTTGCATATAGTTCAAGACAGGAGTTAAAGCGTACCGGTGATGTGATCTCTTTTTTGAATCTGATAATAAATTAAATAAAACCATCTTATTCAAATTCATAAAATTTTTATTTCTTTCTTTTCATAAAAAGCAATACCTACTGATTGCTTTTGTTTATTAATTCATCAGCTACCTCATGTTTTTCTTTCGTGTCAGAGAAGTCGGCGCCCCGGCCGTGGTGGTGCACGTAATGAAATAAATGATTTCATTCGTCTATCTGATGTTTCCATCTGCATAGATAAATGTAAGATAAGGTGTCTTCGTCTGAATAATTGTTATGTATTAGAAATTTTCTCTGATATGTAGTTGAGTTTTATTTCTTTGTTTTTTTTTTATAAACAAACATTATTTTAAAACACACATTTTTAATGAAGGCTTGACAAGAAGTTGTGAAAATACAATTTAAAATTGTTTAAACTAAAATAAAAATATGTAAACTAAGACATAAAAGTTTGTGTATGAAAAGGGTTCCCTCTTCAGCCATTTTTTTGTGTTTGAAGCAAATTTTTAAAGTAGGTGCCGCATGTAAATATAGTCCATAACGAATATTTTTATTATGAGTCGACCATACCACAGGGCTATGAATCGCGAATATTCCTTAAATATTCATATCTAATTATAAATATATTTTTGGCTGTTGTAAACTATTAAATGGTCACAAACAAAATTATCATGGCCTGGAATGTTATGGTTACTGTTTTGAATTTTAATACAAGTCAAGGTTATATTGTATCATTCCCTCCAATGATGTTTGTGCATTTTTTGAACATGTGACATAGAAACGTATTATGCAGCACAAAAGTTGATTAATTTATGATATTAATAAGATGGCTTAGAGGTGATTAAACTGAAAGCTATTTGAACAAAAATCGAAGAAACCGTTTTAATAAGGCGTTAGTATGCTACCATCATTTTTGAACTTAATACGATTTTTAAAATTCAGTAATTATGTATACGAATACCTGCATTGCATATGTATATAACATTTTACTTGCTCTTGGTTTCGTATCGTGGAGAACAGTCTATCACAGTCTATCATAATGATGTCCACCGAGCTAGAGCCCAAGCGAGTCATTTAAAAAATAAAGACTATTGGACACGCAAACAAGAGTGTTTCTTAGCATAGTTTTTGACGCTTAACTCAAATCTGTTATCCGTTTCCGCCATCAGCTCGGGTTTTCGAAATATACCCGTTGGAAACAAAAACAATATTATATGCTATTTTTGCGGTTACACAAAACAAGGTAAATTTTGTTCAACAAAATTTTTTTACGATTCCTGAAAGTATTAATCAATGGATACGGTAGTGTCCAGGCAAGTTGGTGGCACTGCATCAAAGGGCACGGTAGTGCCCAGCCAAGTTTGCGGCACTACACCCTTTTTACAGGAACAAACTCAGGTGATTTTCAACCCCCCTCTAACTTCAGTACTAATCAAGTCAGAAACTTCAAATTCGCAGTATTCGCTGAACTGATCAATTACAGGTGGCTCACCATTTCAACTCTTTAGCATTAGTAGTTTCCGAGATATAGGACTTCAAAATCACAAAACCCGTAACTGACTGACTGACTCACGATTCACTGACTCACTGACAGATCATCAAAATTATGGAGCACTTTCCGACATCGTAATAACTTGAAATTTCGCACAACGGTAGGCCTTGTGGTGCATACAAAGGCAAAAATCCAAAATTTGCAATTTTCTATTCAGGGGGCGTGGCACCACCCATTCTTAAAAATTCATATAAATTATATGGAGCACTTCCGATTGTTGTTGAAGGATGAAAATTTGTAAGTCGGTAGGGCTTGAAGTACTTAGAAAGAAAAATATTAAAAAATTGAAATTTTCCATTCAGGGTGCGTGGCATCCACCCACATTCTTAAAAATTCTTATAAATTATATGGAGCACTTCCGATTGTTGTAGAACGATGAAAATTAGTAGGTCGGTAGGACTTGAAGTACTTTGAAAAAGAAAAAGAAAAATCAAAAATTTGTAACTTTCCATTCAGGGGGCGCCACAGTGGAGCCTACGATTTAGGGAAAAAAACCTCTAAGCGGTATTATTTCGTATGTATTTGCACCCGCTAAACTGAATGGCATCATCCGTTTTATGATCAGAGTTAAGGGGAAGTTTTTAACTTTTCATAATAGTGGGATATTTTGTATCAAGTACGGTCAGGTGGAAGTTAAAAAGTAAATAACGATTTCTTAGAGAAGAAAAAGCGGATTGGAGTGATTCAAAGTTATTTTTGAAGAAGAATAATAGAATTTTCAAAATCCATTTCATCTTCTGTGAAAAAACAATCACGTCTTTATTGAACCAGTAATATTTAATCAGAAATTATCTTATTTATTAAATAGAATTTTTATTCACTGATCCCAAAACTGGTAATGAAATTTTAATATGATCTTCATTACCACCAGGACTACCAGAAAAGAGCTGAAGCCGACCCTAGGAAGGTGGAGCTTTTTTTGTATGGCTACTCAAGTCCGAAAGTACACCCGATTTCCAAATTTTGGATAGATTTTTCGGTGTAATCGAATAAATGGGGTACATTTTTTTCTCATCAGAAACATTAAGGTAAATATTAACACAGTACATTCAAGGAAAATTCTTAAAAAATAATCCGTAAGATGGAGGAATCTAGGAAAACATCAGTTTAAAAGGCTCAAAATTTCAATGGGCCGTTTTAACCCCTTATTTCGGTTGAAAGCAAATTTTTTACTATATAAAATCATTATTACAGCTGGATTCCGCATGAAAAATACTGAAAGAAAAAATATATCACAATGCCAAATTAAACACTTTTATACACATATGAGGTTTTTTCCACCTCGGCCCCTCGGCGTGCCATCCACCCATTTTATCAGAATCGCTATTATTATATGGAGTACTTTCGGTTGTCGTAGAATTATGAAACTTTGTAGAGCGGTAGGGCTTGATTTTCAAAATAAATCTTTGCAAAAAGGAGTGAAATCACAAAAAAAAAAAAAATAGTAAAAAAAGAGCCAAGTTCTTATAAGCACAAGAAACCTGTGCGTGAAAAGCCAGCCAAAGGAAGAAATGAGATCTAAAATATTTGCCAAGTTTTAAGTTCATGAAGTTTAAAATCAAATATCTTAAGTAGAGTAGCATCGAAACAATTCCAAATTATGACAGAAATTTGGTATTTAATGATTAGTTTGGCAAGTTTTCTCTTAATTACTTACTTGATCACAAATTTTAAGTGTATGAACACTTGACCAGTGAGCCCACCAAATTTTAATCAGTAATCATCAAAAACCAAATTTCTGTCATGATTTGGAATTGTTTTGATGCTACTCTACTTAAGATATTTGATATTAAACATCATGAACTTAAAACTTGGCATATATTTTAGATCTCATTACTTTTTTTGGTTGACTTTTTATGCACAGGTTTCTTGTACATACATATATAAACTTGACTCTTTTTTTTACAATATTTACGTTTTTGTTCAGAAATTTTTCTTCAAAATTGAATTTAAATCTTTTCAATATTGCTTATAGCAAGGACTCTTATACTCCAAGAAATCCTAAGCTAAGCTTAAGTATTCACCGTTTTCAACAAAATTTACATAATGATTCCTAAAAATACTTTTTCTTTTTCTTCAAAATTCAGTAAGAATCTTTCGAATTACTTGAAGAAATCTCTTGTAAACATTTCTGTGGTTCTTGTGTTTTATCATATTTAGCGTTTGATTTTAATTTATATAGGGTCAAGTGAAGACTTAAGAACTCCATAACGATTTCTCGAAAAAGTAAAAGAGATATCCCGATAAGCTGAAAATTGAAGAAAACGATTAGTACTTTTAAAAAAACTGTGCTAATTATGATAAAAAAATAATCTCAACAAATTGCAGAAAAACATTTTCTTTTTATTTTCTAACGGAATTACGTATAAATAAATAATTCTGTAAATTTTGAAAACGGCACTTCTCAGAAACATAAAATATTTAAAAATGTATATAAAATAACGTTTAACTTCAAATATTTCTATATTGTTCGATTGTTATTGAACCTAAAATGTAATTCAAAAATAAATTCTTAACTACTTCAGAAAATAATAAGTTTTCTTCATTTCCTGAACATTTTTAATTTTCAGAATTTTCCTTGAAATTTTTTATTCAATAAAAACACAATCGTTTATTAAAAAACATCAAAATCAGAACTGCACTAAAGTTCAAAATTTAAGGGTTTTCCGCTTTCATTGACTCGACTATGTAGAACAAAAATAGAACGATTTTGTTCGTTTTGTCATCATTGTATACTTAAGTAATTTCATAAAGCATGACCTGGTCAGCGTATACCGTATGCTAGACTTGATAGAACCTTCCATGAATATTTTGTCCACTGTGTTTTTGTTACCATTTCGTTTTCGTGTTGGAAACAGGGCTGTCGTTTCACTTTTTCAGAAAGCAGTTCTTCGAGGAAAAAAATAGCAGTACACAGCAGTACGGCAGTGAAATATATGTATATTTACAAACATAATTGTTATTGCATTTAATTTTGTTTAAATGCATATATTGTTCAATAAAAATTATCACATATGTGCACATTACCTATTTAACTCTAGCGCACTGCAATGGTGGTATTAAAAAGTTTTCATTACATCAAAAACTCTTGTTATAGGCTATATTGATTATGTCCTAAAAAACAGGGCAATAAGGAAGTAAGACGTTCACGGAATTTTATTGTAAAAATCATCAAAGGGGTCATTGAAGATGAGAAAACCGCGGAGTGCTATTAAATTGGAGGGTACATTTTTGAGAGGGGGGTGCAAAAGCACCCTTTTTGGTTTTTTGCATATAACTCGAAAACGAAGCAAAATTTCGAGATAATTCTCGAAACCTTTTTTGTAGAGAATAAAATTTACCGTCGAAATGGATTTTTGAAAAAAAATTTAAAAAATTTTTATTTAGCAAATTAAAAAAAAAATCATTGCAAAAAAATGTGAAAAATCGCATTTTTTGTTTTTTTTTTACGTATTTGCTTATAATTTTTTACCAGCAGAGATAGGTATAGGCATTGCTCCATATAAAAGAAAGATAATTAAATTTTCTTTAAAATAAATTTTTAAAAAAGTGGTTTGGATAAAAATCGACCGAGAAATAGTCGTTCAAACTAGGCTGATGTAAAGTTTTTGAAGCTTTATAAATGGCATTTTTGGCTATTTTGATGGACTTGTTAGATTATACACTCAAACTGGGTGTATTAGGGAGTCATGACCAGTTGAGTCAAAAATAAAAGTCAAGTTTCAAATTTTTCGCACTTTAAGAAATAATTGTCAAAACCAACACACTTGCTTTTACAAAGCCGGGTTTTGAACACATGTAAGCTTATACCTTCTCGAACATGAAAAAAAATAGTTCCAGACAAGTTTTGCGGTTGAAAGTCCTTGCCAGACGAGCTCAACTATTTCAAAGTAGGTATTATAAGAAATAACTTTTTTTTTTATTTCAAATAACTGTCAGGCCTTGTCCTACAAAGCCGGGTTTTCAATATATGCTAGCTAATATCTCCTTAAATAGAGACAAAACTGTGCCAGACGAGTTTGGCTATTGAAAATGCATGCCAGACGGCCCTTAAAGTTATAATGTTGGTGATTTTTTTTCCTTTTGTTTTCTATTTTTTTTAAATAATTATCAAAACTAACAAATCTACTTTAACAAACCGGGGTATTTGGTAGTTTATGCCTTTCGTTATATGGACAAAATAGTGCCAGATGAGTTACGTATTCCAAAATAAAAAAAGTTATTTCTTTACTACTTCTACTTAGAAAATGTTTAGCTGGTCTGGCAAGGACCTTCAACCGTAAAATTGGTCTAACACAATTTTTTTTCATGTTCGAGTAGGTATACGCTAACATGTGCTCAAAACCCGGCTTTTTAAAAGCAAGTGTGTTGGTTTTGACAATTATTTTAAATTTTGAAAAAATTAGATGGCAACCCTAAAAGTGCGAAAAATTTGAAACTTGACTTTTATTTTTGACTCAACTGGTCATGACTCCCTAATACACCCAGTTTGAGTGTATAATCTAACAAGTCCATCAAAATAGCCAAAAATGCCATTTATAAAGCTTTAAAAACTTTACATCAGCCTAGTTTGAACGACTATTTCTCGGTCGATTTTTATGAAAACCATTTTTTTTTTTAAATTATTTCAAAGAAAATTTAATTATCTTTCTTTTATATGGAGCAATTCCTATACCTATGTCTGCTGGTAAAAAAGTTATAAGCAAATACGTAAAAAAAAAACAAAAAATGCGATTTTTCACATTTTTTTGCAATGATTTTTTTTAAAAATTAGCTAACTAAAAAGTTTTTAAATTTTTTTTCAAAAATCCATTTCGACGGTAAATTTTATTCTCTACAAAAAAGGTTTCGAGAATTATCTCGAAATTTTGCTTCGTTTTCGAATTATATGCAAAAAACCAAATAGGGTGCTTTTGCACCCCCCTCTCAAAAATGCACCCTCCAATTTAATAGCTCTCCGCGGTTTTCTCATTTTCAATGACCCCTTTGATGATTTTTACAATAAAATTTCGTGAACGTCTTACTTCCTTATTATATGACATAATCAATAGCCTATTATGCTTGTGCACGTTTTTCTCAAAATCTGTTGCTTTTAGGAAAAAAGAGGGGGGTGGTTGGTGATGCATAGAGGGAAGGTAAATACTTTTTTTCTGTGCATCACCAACCACCCCCCTTCCATTTCTTACACAATATTTATAACTATCTAAGTATGTAAATTATGACTAATTACCAAATATTTAAAATTATATTATAATATTTACTATAAACTTTGTATATCATTATTTAAGTACCCTAATTTTTTGTAAAATCTCAGCAGAAAGCCCAAGGTGCTCCAGCTGATATATTATTACTTTGTACATTAATGTATGATTAATAAATACTAATAATAATAATAATAGGAAAAAAGTTAATATTTTTGGTCAGAATTTTATAAGCTACATACAATATTTATTGTAATTATTTTTGTTTTTCCTTTCCCTTCCTTAATAGACCAAATTTGACCCGCTGTAACTTCATTAGTAGGTACATAGGTTTAAATAATTTTACTGCCTAAAAGTTAAAAAAGACTTTATGTGGATCCTAGCTATGTATAAGATTTATGTTCCGAATCAGCAAATGGGCCTTAATTTCCTGGGCTAGAGATCCATTAATATACTTTAACATTGCTTGACAGATGGGTGAAAAACTACATTCTGACGTGTGTGGAATATTTCATTTCAAATGACATCAAAATGTCCATAAACTTCCTTTTTTCGGATAGTAAAAGAAAAGTTCCAGAATTTCGAATTTTTTACTTGCGATATACAGGCAATGCCTAAACGACAAACTATGCACTCGTAAGAAAATGTAACGCGAGATTTTGTTCAATAAATCTACAACTTTTTTAATTTGTTTATTTTAATGCTTTTTGGATAGGATTATGATTTGCAAATGTTCTGTGAAAAAATTTTCAAAAAAGCAGTACTTTGGTCGTATTGGCAGTACGGCAGTACGGAGTTTCAAAAAGCAGTACAAATACTTCAATTGCAGTACTTCGACAGCCCTGGTTGGAAACCGCAAGTAACTTTCGTTTCGCTTCAGCAGCGAAAGAGGCCTTATCCTAAACCCTTGGATGTACGCAGCTGATCAATAAAATTGTGTGCATATTTTTGGATTTAATTTTCATTTTTTTTAAAAAACTTTTTTATGGATATTTTTGGCGGTGGGTCTGATGGAGAAAAAAAGCAATCGTTTCCTTGTCCCAGTTCAGACACTGACATCTGACACACTCCATCGGCCCCACCAGCAAACATTTATTTAAAAAAAATTTGTTTGATAGAATGTGATCCTTTATGCCAGTTCCAGTAGACCCACCTCGAGAACCTACCCAGTTAGACCGACCGTATTCTATTAGAACCACCACAAAAAAATCTACGAAAAAGTTATTTAAAAAAAAATACTCCTTTGTCCCAGTTTCAGACCCACTTACAGAGCTCCTCCGTCAGACCTTAATTCTCCAGACCCACCACAAAAAAAAAATCTATGAAAAAGTTATGCTGACATTTTCATTCAAAATATCAAGTGGTCGAGCCAAATTTGATCTAGAAATGCTCAAATCACATAGTCTAAGATCCAACGACATAACTGTTTGAATAGAATGGAGACGGAGCTGCAAATGTAGCTACAGCTGGAATAGCTTTCAAAATGTTGAATACACACAAATTCAATGACGCGACAACAACACGACGCAGCTGGACAAATTTGCCAACTTCTAACTTTTGCTTGCAGCTTTTTTGACCTTTCAAAATTCCGAGTGCAACCAAGTATTTACATGGGGGTTGAAATGAGTTTCAAACTCTTTTCAATCTCTGATAAATTCGTAAAGTAATTTCAGCTTCTTTTTCATCATTCTTCATTTTTATTTTTGTTTTTATTTTTATCATCGATACTGAAATGTCAGAAAGCTGCATCGTGGGCACGTTGAAAAAATTAAGTACAACGTTTTTTGACAGCTATTCCAGCTGCAGCTGCAGTTCCAGTTGAAGCACTCTTTTCTGTTCAGGCAGTAAAAAGTCAAGTCATTTGCGTAACATTGTAAGTCATATCAATAATAGCTTTTGAGATGTTGAACCAATAACCATTTGTCTGTCCACCTAAACACGAACGTGTCAAATATGTATTAAATTGTACGTACATTTCTTCATCGACTTACATATTTCAATGCCTTTTGGTCGGAGGGAAAGTATGCATACAAGAAATATTTAGTTGGCAATTTTGAACAATTGATATCATAGGTCAAACTATCTGTAGTTTGTAATCTGTGATTCTGTAATCGGGATGAATAATAACCTACCTAGATATAAACAAAATTTCCGAAATCATATTTGAAAATTGCAAATATGTTTAGCTTTTTTTATTAATTCTTGCGTATCTCTTTGGGGTCTCAGGGGGGGGGGGGTGGTCATGACCGATGTACGATACATTGATGTTGAGTAGGAAGTTGCATTACTGTTCTTTTCGGTGCTTTGAAGTCGAATACCTCGTGAGCTCCATGGTTTAGACTTAAGAGCTTTACGGCCATATAATGAAGTAATGTAGGTACTCACAAAAGCCTTTTCAAGGATATATGACGCATTCGTGTTGAGAAATGGACCAGCTCCTCCTCCTCTCCTTTGAAAAGCCTATTTTCTAACATGTAATACAAAAATAAGAAAACAATAATCAACATCATTAATAGTCGTGAGAATCAACAAGAACGAACGTTAAAATTATTTTGAATTTAGTTTCGCAATAACTTTCTGGTAGGTACACGATACCTAAGTGGACTGTAGATTTGTAGAGATCACGAAAAATTTATAAAAAAGGAAAGATATAAAAAGATATTAAATAGCCAGCAAGCTCTCTTTATCCATTTAGAATAAAATTACATGAAGTCCTTTATATCTGTTAAAAATTTATTTTAAATGAATTTAAATACATATGTTGATTAGTATGGTACAAAATGGACGAATTTTGTATTAAGTAAGTGGCTCCTTTGGTTTTTAAGTTCTTAAATAAAATAATTTATTTGTGTCTTTTTGATGAAATGTAGTTTGATTTTGGTGGTAAGTAGGCTTTTGAACTGACAGCTGCAACACCTTGCTGGTTTGAAGACGATTGTGACAATTCCCCTATGTCATTGCCATTACCCAATGCACCTATCACCGAACTCACTGGGGCAGTTCCTTCATCAGAAACTTGACTTGATCCTCCCAAAGAATCATATTGTTCTATAAGTAGAAAAAAAATCAATTTTGTATTAATATGTTTTGTTAAAAATATTGATCAGCCAAATATTCTAACCTTGAATCTTTTGCTGAGCATGAAGCGCTTCTTCAGGAGTCCTGTACTTAACAAAGAAGACTTCGGGTTTGCTTGGTTCCGTTGGAGCTGGCGTAGCAATATTGTTGACATTCAGTTCCGTTTCCTTCTGACTGAGTACAAAAATCTGGGTCTTCTCTTCGATTGGTGCATACTCTGCTGATAGCCGCACGCTCGACGATGAAGGTGCCTTAATAAACACAACCCGATAATTCTTTTGGGGTCGTCCCAATACAAAATGCTTGTGCTGAATTTCGTGTTCTTCAGGAGCAGAATGCAAGAAAAATTGCTTGTTTATCAATGGTTCTTGCAGTGACCCTCGTTGAATTGGTGCGTTGACAATCTGGGATGAGCTAACGGTAGATACTAAGTTATTTATTGGTGCTGCAAGAATGGCTACGTTATTGCTTCCGAAGCCTGCGCCGGAGGAGCCGCCATTGCCGGGAGTGTAACTGTACCCCAAGCTCACATCTGGTCTGCCATACGCAACAGCAATTAAAGAAAAAATCTGTGGGCAATAGAATTGTAAGTTATAATTGATGGCTTATGACATCAGCTACCTACCACGAATAAGCGCATGATTGACTTATTTGATCAGAGAAATTATCCAAAGAAACGCACAAAAAAGAGTGTTGATAGGGCTTGGCATGCGAAGGGCTTTTATACTACCCCATGAGTTCCGCTTGAAAATGCAGATCAAGATCACCATCATTAGCCTGGTCAGACGAGAAATACAACTCTCAACCAAATCGATTTTATTGCAAAAGAATTGGGATAAACCACCACTGCCACTCCCATTATTATACATAGCTACAACAAACACTGTGGCGGCACCACCGCCACCGCCTGCTGACGCCATTATCAAAATCGTCTGCCGATCATTTAAACTATTCCACAGCTAGTTTTGAAATATTTAGTTATTCATGTTTTCATGTGTTTTAGCGTCTATATGCGTTACATAATTTTTTGTTGACAAAATCATCACATTTCCTCGTGCATTTAATGAGGTGAATCTCAGATCAACGACTGTCAAACTGCTAGGCAAAGTAGGGCTAACTGGATTTATGATCTTCAAAAAGTTGGTGCAGCAACCCTTCAAATGACGTCATCAGTGTTTCTTGATTGCAACCATAAAAGCTGAATTAAGTAGATTAGATCGCTTTGCCAGGTTCAATGTAAGCCTCCATGATCTTTGAGTTTGGACCAAGCAAAGTCGATGGTCTTGTTATTATTTAAAAAAAAAATGCGGTTATTGTAATTCGGTGTGACCAAAATGCATTTATGGTGTTTCCATACCATAGTTGTAACTTGTAAGGCGGAATTCATGAATGAAAATTATGATATGATTATGTTGATCACTTAAAAAAAAATGTTGAGTTAATTTGTTTGCTTTTGTTTAACTTGATATCAGAATAAATTTAAGATTAATAAGATTTATGAGGTGATTTTAAAAGATTTTGAAAATATTTGTTTGAGTCTTTGAATTAAAAAAAAAAAAAATTATTTGCGGCTGGTCTGGCATTACATAAAGTTAATTGCTTTTAAATTTAACAGTTTTTCTTTGTTATTTATTTGATAGATAGTTAGAAACATTATTGGATGAGATGACCTTTTTTGTGTGATTTATAGGTTTAAATTTCATCTTAAGTATTTTAAGGTTTGATTATACAATTTTGAGGGGTTAATATTGTATGCAGTTCGATAAGAAATTAAATTTCCATAAAAAAAAGGTCGAAGTGAAATTTACAACTTTACGTTAACATGGCTTCTTCTTTGGAATATACATAAATAACAGATTGACAAATGCTCAAATTTTCCATATGCTATAGCTGCCTACATCAGATTTTTCCACTTCAGTTTCAAGTTGAGTAATATGAAATGTTATATGGAAAAATATATATTGAATATTTTATTTTAAATTTCACACGGTGTTAAAATAAGAAAAACAATAAGAAATTATTCTAGACTTTGTAAACTGTTAAAGTCAACACTTGATATATTTTTCGTATTTGAGTTTTGTTGATTAAGTTCTTTATAATATACTAGATGTAGATGACCCGGTGAACTTCGTTTCACCAAAAATTAATTTAGAAAAATTGAGTGTCACTCTCCATAGGCTAAGCCCAGCGAACGTTGTATCGCATTAGAAAATACAGTTGATGGCAAACTCCGAATATAATTTTGAACAACTCCACTATCGATGGCCACACTACCAAACATTTTTTTTTTCATATATTAGGTATAGTAGATCGTGGTCACCTCACTTTTTAATAGAATATTTTTTAAATAGGCTAGGCTATAGAACTTCTGAGTCTTAGGAATACTTGGTAGCCTGGTACAGTGAAAGCTACAATAAGCGAACACTCATCGTCACCTCTTTTTTGTCCGGTTATCAGAGCTGTCGTAAAGAGAAAGATTGCCCAACGGCAACCTACTCTTTTTGGCATCGCAAAATAAAATTACTTCGAAAATAAGAGCTGTAAAACATTTACAATGCCGAAACGCGGTGGAGAAATAGGAATCACACACTCTAAACTAAAGTTAACTTATAGTTACCCAGGAGATCCCGTAGGTACTTAGCTCTGAAAGCAACAGTAATCTGTTTGGTTATTAGAAATTTGCTTTTGGATTGAAAACAAAAATTCGAAACTGTTTAGAAAACAGATCCTTTGCTTCTTCCATTGTGTTCTTTTGTTGTGACGTTTTCTATTTTAAATGAGCAAAAATAAGTGCCCGAGTCAGTAAAGGAGTGTCCGTATAAACTATAAAGGAACGCAATTTGTATGAGAAATTCGAGAAAAGAGTTGGTTCGCAAAAATATGTCCGTTTAAGGGGATTTTCCGCTTATCGTAGCTATCCGCAAATAGAGCTTTCACTGTATTTATACCTTGTTGAAATTTGGTAGGGTGATAATTTCTTTTTTTATTTAACATCATTTAAAAAGCTAGATCTTTAAAAATACTCATTTCTTAAGGCCATTTTATAACTTCAACCCTTCAAACACAAATATCAATTCATAGAATCTGACCGGAAGTCTCTTAGATTAAAAAAAATCAAACAAAGTAGATACTCGACCCCATTGCTGGTTCACAAAACCAATTTCTTACCAATTCCGAAGGTCACTTGAAACTGTTGAAAAGGATAAGGCTGTTGATGGAAATAAGAAGACATATGGCCTTTTCGATTGGATTCAGAATGACAGATTACATTAGTTATACCAAACCGATCCTAATCCTTAGTAATTTTATATTGTAAGTGAATGAAATAGACTGCACTTAAAAATCTCATTTTGATATTCTGGCCCTTGCGATCAAGATTCGACTTACCTTCAAGCTATACCATCCTTTCGCTTCTCAGAGTGCATCTCGCTTACTTTTTACTTGCGATATAGGTACTATAGGGCAAGTTTTGGATTCGTGCAAAAAAAGAAATTTCGAGATAACAATCAAACATGACATTACGATGATAGAGAACACGAATAAAGTGGGTGGCAGAGTTCTGTCTGTCTGTCTGTCTGTATGTACCTCAACCTACAGCCTAAACCACTGAAGCGATTTTCTTCAAATTTTGAACTTAAGGTTTTTTTGTAACTCTCCAGAGGGGAAATTGAAATTTTTTTTTTAGCTCAAAAAATAACGGTACTTGCCATACAACCGTTAAGGAAAAGCTTATTTATCTCAAAAACGGCTCCAACGATTTTGATAAAAAAAATCAGTGTATTATTATAGATATGATATACCTTTTAGTAAGAAAAAAAATCACCAAAAACATTTATTAATGGTACCTGCTATATAACGGTTTTTTTGATTTTTGATTTTCTCATTAACCGCTCATCCGATTTCAATGAAATTTTTTGCATAAAAGCTTTGTTAGAATATAAATAATACTGCATACCAAAATTTTTCAAAAAATAAATTTTGGATTTTAAAAAAAGATTCAAAATTTTGTTTTCAAAATTCAATATTTCAAAAACGGGTTGATGAATTGTTTTGAAATTTCAGTTTTAAATGTATATTAATATATACTCAAAATTGGCATACCAAATTTTTTTTTGAAAAATGTTACAAAAATTTTATATATAAAAAATTAATTTTTAAGAAAACGGCTCCAACGATTTTAATTTTTTTTTTGTATATATTCATACTTTTTCAAGTAATCAAATGGCATACTTTTTTTTGAGCTCTAAGTTATTTATCAGGCTGTTTATACAATTAAAAGAACGATTTAAATGCTTTTTATACTTTTTCTATAATTACTTGAATATTTTTTAAAGTTCTTAAGCCCCACACAACTTGAACATAAGAGCAAGTACGTGCGATCCAGTCGTGCATTTTATTTCTTATCGGACCACGTACTAGTAGCCCAGGAGAATTAAGCGAAAAAATGGTAAAATAAGGAAATAATTCTTATAAACCTGAATTTCGATGGAGAGATCCGTTTTACTTAACCTTCATAGCCAATTAATTTGAAAAACTTATCAAATTTTATTTATCGATGGACAACTATTATTTAGTATACAAAGTTTTTGGTGGAAGAGGTAAGGAGAAGCCCGTTTTATTAAAAACGGGTATGAGCTGTGAATTTGTTTTTAAATAACCTATTCAATTTTAATTTTCCAACGAATAATTGACGAACCATAAACTTTTAGACAGTTTTATTATCTAAATAATGAGTTATTAATGAAGTCTAAAAGTTATCGCGTTTCAAAATTTGAGTTTTGATTTTGATCGTAAAGTGACTTCCACTGCAGCATACTAGGGTAAAGGCACGAGTACAATAACTTTGGCGCTGAAAATTGAAAACGGTTTTTTGTAGAGGGGTCAAAAACAAGCATTTTTTGTACTATAGGAGGGGGTCAATCTCACCCCGTTTAGGAGGTAGGGGCAATTTAAGAAAAAAATTACTAAAAATTAATACAAATTATTAAAAAAAAAAACAACGGTAACACTAAAAATGAAGTACTATACCGTTTTTGAAAGACAGTCTGTTCTTCAATCCTCAATTTAAATTAAATTATTTAAGTCAGTAGTTTTTAAAAAACTCGTATGCAAACTTAAATTTTTTATAAAAAAAAAACAGCTCAAAACAATTTTTTTCAAAATTGTGAAATGAAAAGCTAAATTGGCTTTTTGTGGTCAATGCTAGTATCAATTTTGAATATATCACAAAAAACCAATTGGTTTTATGTCTTCTAGTTTTTGAGAAATGATTTTTGTTTTTTTGGTTACTTACATACATACATAAATACAGAGTATTTATTATTTTTAGAGGGTATCAGTGGTAATGTGCCCAAGCAGTGAGGTTGGAGAGGGAATTTACCTACTTGGGCATATTATAGCTATAACTCCAGCCTTATAAACTTGGTGGTAACACACGCAAGTTGTTGTTGTTGGTCTATTGAAAAATTACACGTTAATCCTTTTTTTATGTTTTTTTTTCTCCCAAATTTTGAGTTTAAAACCCATTTTTTTTTCAAAAACTGTGTATCAATTTCTCTTGGTTTAGAAACTAACTATGTATAATAGAACAGTGTATTGGTTTTAAAAAAGGTATAATACTTAGTTGTAAGTGTTACCGTTATTTTAAATAATTGTTTTCCATATTTAGTATTTTTTAAAAATTAAATTGCCCCTCCCAACCAAACAGGGGGGGTGGGGGGATAGACCCACCACCTATAGTAAAAAATGCTTGTATTAAACTGTTCTAGAAAATACCGTTATCATATCTTGAGTTATCGTACCCGGGTAAAAAAAAATTAATTCGAGATTTTGATCAGACTTTTTATTACGTTGGCAGGGAAGACAAAACAATGGATCGCACATTTCTGTCTGTCTGTTCGGCTACAGCCTAAACGGCTGGATTGACTTTCTTCAAACTTCGTACATGTCAACATAGAGTTTTTGTTTAACTTCCCCACACTTTTCCATTTTTTTGAGAGTTAAAAGTAAAACAAATTGCATATGACAAAAGCGTTTACGTTAAAGAAACGTCAGTTTGTAGTTCTAAAGGCAATTAAGAGAAAAAACAGACTCCAACGATTTTAATTTTTTTTTTCATTTAAATTCACATTTGCTTATGAATATAGATAGCATTTCCTTATTGTTTAGCTAAAAAAGAACGAATCTCATGTTTTCAAACATTTTTGTCCCATGTTTTTATAAAATTTTTAAAATTCTATGCTTTTGAACATTAGAGCAAGTACGTGCCACCATGTCATGCATTTTGTTTAATGAGACTTTATAACCTTAATCACTTGAAGTAAAAAAAGCTTGTTACTCGTTTTCCTTAAGAAAAAATCACAAACATCTAAAAATCTTTTATAGCATCCAAAAATATCTTTTTTCAATTTCTTAGGCTTGTGGTTTATTAATTAAAGGTAAATTAACGATTCAATGGATGGTTTAGGTACAAGCGCAAAAGCAACCATTTTCACAATTCACCTTATTTATTATACAATACATATTATGCACCGAATATGTGGACATTTTTTTTTTAATTTTGAGTTTTCTTCGCATGGAACTGTAAATTACACTAAATGCGACTTTGGTTATCATTGAGTACAATATTCTCCTGGGCAGATGAATGTTTAATATCCTTGACAGAATAGAGTGCTGCAACTGGAGCTGTAGCTGAAACAGCTGTAAAAAATGTCGTACGTAATTTTTTGTACGTGCCACAGTGGGGCCAAACCTACGATTTAGGGAAAAAACTCCTAAGTGGTATTATTTCGTATGTATTTGCACCCGCTTAATTGAATGGTATCATCCGTTTTATGATCAGAGTTAAGGGGAAATTTTTAACTTTTCATAATAGTGGGATATTTTGTATTAGATGTTTATGTTTTAGATTTGCTTGCAAATAATTTTTCTTGAAGTACCGTTATTTCGTTATTGCAAGAAGTGGCAATAGCCAAAAATTTGTTTTTGTATAGTCGTCATTAAACATATCATAATCGTAATCAAATGTAATGGTCTGACAACTTTTTAAGCTCCTTTTTTTGTTGTTATCGTACAGTTTTTGCATGGTGTATCTGACTTTTTATGAAAAAAGGTACTTTTGGCTTAGATAACCAATATCTCCGCAAATAATGAAGTCATACAAAATTCAAGGACAGTTTTTGAAATTTGAGTAAGCTTTTACATACAAATTTTTTTTTGACCCATCACCTTAAGTTAAAAAATGTACTAAAAACTACTTTTTGTGGTATTTTGGTAAATCTTTAGTTTATTTGCAGATTTTAGTTGCATGAATTGCATATAAGAATTCCCGTGGACTTTTTTAACAGTTTTGCTTTGGTTAGGTAATTTTTTGATTTATATAAATAATGCACCTCTTTAAAAAAACACTAACAAAATTTTGAAAAAAATCTCGTTCCTTTAATTTTGTTGACTAGTGTAATTTTCTCTATAATTAGTTCTAAAAGAAGTATTACAGGATTGCTTTACAAAATTTTATAATCGGAAGCTGAATTTTCCAAAAAGAATTTATACTTTTTTCGTTGTTAAAAGATTTTTTTTATGACAGTGTAGAATAAAATTCTGGTTATATAGGTACATAGATATTTATAACAAGATATTGTGGTATTGCTGTTGTTTGTTAGTTTTTAATAGTTATGAACGTTATTTTCAACCGCTTGCCTCTTTGCTATGATGAGTTTTCTGTGGAAATTTAATTTAAATTAGACTCGCTATATTCAATTAAGTTTATCATTTTTGAACTCATTAGTTATCTTATACCTATTCTTCTATATATATTGCTATAAATCCAACTAATAAATTTGGTGGTATCACCTTTAAGTTTTGTTTGTTTCATTCAAAAATGTTAAAAAAGCCTCCTGTTGAAAGTATTTGTTTGCTTTCCTCTGCGATACCTAAATGAGATACTTAATTTTTTTATTTTTTGATATTACAGACAGTTTTGGTGATAAAAAAAGATATAAACTTTTTATTACCTATTTATTGGCTCTGTAGACGGTTTGCATACTAAACACTTTATTACATGATTTGATAAGATGCTTCGTATAGGCACACAAAACGATTCCTATTGGATTACATATATCAATTATTCGAAAAAATCTGCATCTTGTGAAATCCAAATCAGACAAAAATTCTTTGTTTATTAAGGAAAACAATCAGTTACAACACTTAATATCTGTTTTGTAATTTCAAAATAGAATAGTTTGATTGTTTAATAGTTTCAAGTTTGCAAGATATAAACAAAAAAACCGCACATTAAAAACGATTCAAAGCCGGATATATACGCCTAACCATGGCACAAAATTATAAGACCAAAAATATTTGTGCTCTTTTCCTTCAAAGACACAAAAATGTCATTCCTACTATTTGAGTCCAAGAGAAAAAAAAAATTATTAAACAATATAATGTGCAAAACAATAAAAATCATTAATATTTTTTGATTCAAGTTCCGAATAATTTGAAAGTTGATACTTTGAAGTAAAAAATACCTTGAGATTTTTTCTGTTCAATGCGTACCTATAGAAAAGTATTTTTTCGTGCCATGGCATCATCCCTAAAATTATGAAAGATGATGTCAATATTTGCAAACAAAAAATAATCAAATTAAAAAAATTTGTCACTTTGTCAAGAAACAAAAAACTGCAAACTAGCTATTTTATAATTTATCAGTATTATAAATAGAAATACATACAAATGTAGTTAAATCTTTTTGACCTAAGCCGTGGTTTGTCCAATTTGAATGGCTAAAATGCGAAGGAGGACTACTAATTCATAGAAAATATTAATAAAAGAAATATGAAAATGATAAAAAAATATCAGCTTAGGTGATGTAATTCAATGATTCGGAGATAAATTTGCAAATAATAATAATCAACGGCTAATGGCGCCATTAAAAAAATGTCCAATTTGTCTTAAATTTGTATTAGTGTCACTTAGTTGTAGGTATACCTAAATATATTTTTTTGGATTAAAATTTATATTGAATGATATTTATTTGGTAATAAATAAATTACGGTGCGGCGTCGTCGCACCGTCGCGTCACTCCTTAATTTTTATAATACCGATGGTAAGGAATAATTCAATAAATTAACGGTCAAACCAAAATATGAAATAAGTTCATAATATTCTGCTGTTTTTGGCAGAAGATAAAAAAGATTAAATTAAAAAAGAAGATAATATTATATTATTTCATCCTAACGTTTATTTAAATTACGTACCAAAAACACATTTACCTAACACAAATTTCAATTTTTTTCCGTCAATAGCTTTATAGCCTCATCTATAAACCCATACACACTTATTTTGCACATCAATTAAAAAAAACTGTGATTTTCACAACACGGCAGCTAGAGTTTATTTTTTAAATGTAATGTACCAGAAGCAATAGGCCAAAAGCCGAGTTATTTTTTTCTGTAATTAATTACCGAACTGATTTTCTTGATGGAATTATGTTCCAGGGTGTCCCTTGAATGTAAATCAATGTTGGTGGGGCGTGGGGAGAGGAGTATCAGCCATCTTGGAAAACACGTTTAATCAAATATCTCGTGAAGCGTACATCGTACGACAAAAATAGTAAATCAAACTGTTTTTCATGAAAATTCTTTTTTAAAGCCAATATTTTGGAAACAAAACTTGTTTTTTTTTTAAGTTGATTTTTTATCAAAATTTTGCGTAATTAAGGACCTTTTTTTCCTAGATCTTAAAAACCATTTGTAAAAATCTTCACTATATTTGTAAAAATAAATTCATTGTAAAATAAATTCATTCCTTAAAATTAAAAGGAGAACAGTGGTGCAAAATTTTAAAAACAATCAATTTGCAATAAAAAAAAACAAACACAATTACACTAGATGTCAGCTGACCCTGACACTCTGGCTGCGTCCCACCAAATATTAAAAAGAACAGTGGTGCAAAATTTTAAAAATAATCAATTTGAAAACAAAAAAAATCACAATTTCACCATAATGGCAGCTGACACTTGAGCCCCTGGCCCCGTCCCACCAAATTGGATTTACATTCGGAGACACCCCTCAATGAACATATTCCATAAAAAAAAAAACAGTTCCCGAAGTATTTCCTAGTAAAATAAAGTTGTAGGTATTAAGGGTTTTTTTAAACTATAGTTTTTTGAGAGTCCATCGGCTGACAAGATCTTGAATTCTTTGTTCAATTGAGGTCACAGTCTTATTATCTTCTGCAAAAATATTTTAACTTCCTTTTAAAGTTGAACAGACGTCGTCGTGTCTACTGTCAACTATTGCCTTTTGATAATAATGAACTTCAGTAAAGTTCTATGATATGCATCCATTTCATTGCTAAATGTTCTAAAGTTTTGAGTGCACTTTTTCGCAGTATTCACCAATTGAATTGCTAGTTTCAAGGTTAAATTCAAAGCTTCTGGAAGAGTTTTGGATATATGTATGTGCTTGTCGGTGCGAACCGTGATAACTTTTTTTTTTAAATTCTATTGTATCTACTACTTAAATAAATCAGTCAAGTAACTAAGCACAAAAAATACCAAAAGGTATCTCTTATTATAGTTTGCAAACAATTGCTGCATTCAAATTTTAATCAAACTTACCAAACTTCACATAGAATGGTAATGAGGAATAAAAACGTAAGTAATTGAAAATTTGTTATTTTTGTTTTTGTGGACTGTTGAATTTCATGCAGTTTAAATTTCTTGTGACCTTTAGTCCAAATGACATTTTGGCATTTGACAGCTGCTGTCATTATCATTTAAACTGGCAAAATAATATTATAATAAAAACATTTGCCAATTTGTTTCTGGATTCCGAAAGAATGTAAGTTCTATTTTTTGTCAGCAAAGTATACGACTTTAACGCCCAATTTCTTCATAGAGTCCTAACGTTAGTACCGTTATTAGTCCTAAAGTTGGTACTCAAATCAGTATTTCTCATTTCTTCAAACACACAAGTATGAATAAATGAGATATACTTATTTGAGTACCAACTTTAGGACTAGGACCGGTACTAGTACTCTGTGAAGAAATTGGCTGTTAGTGTTTTATTAAAAATTGATAAGAGCATTGAATAATGAATTCTTTAAAAAATTGTACTTAATAACGTTAAACTGAGATTTTGAAACAAATTGGTTTACAAAAAAAATATTTTTTTTTTGTCAAAAGTTTAAGTTTGGAAATTATTTAAAAACAAAAATATTAACAAAAAAACAACTTTTTCAAGAAATAAAATAAGTCCCTTTTCACACGAAGAAACAAGTTGCTGGAGATTTCTTTGACATTTTCTTTTAATCTCCTTAAAAATCTCTTGTACCTTTCACACGAGGAAACAAATCTCCATTCAGTTATTGAAATTTCCTTCGAAATTTATCAATCCCGGGATTTTTCTTAACTGTGGCCATATGTACCGTCGAGCTTCGAGAGCAATCTGGCAACCCTACTATGGACTGACGCATCCCAGATACATATGTACAGTGTACACATTATTTTAAAGTTCAAATAAGGATAGGTAGGAATGTAATAGGTTTCTTAATTCGTGTTGATTTAAATAAATATGATTTGAAAAAGCAATAACTCTTGCTTTTTAACTCGGTGGTAGTGTACTAAATTTGTATAGTTGTTCTAACTTGATGTTATTCAATGTATACTTCTTAGCCTACTTCTGTTGTATGAATTCCATTCTCATGCAAAGCCCTCTTTAATAAAGTGATTTAATAAAATACACCCAAACACCAATTAAGAGCATATGGGTGATTCTCTAAGTGTAGTGAAAATGTGGCATGTCCGTTCTTTGTTTTCCAATTAGATCTTCTTTTTTTCTAATGAAATAATTCATTGAAGAGAAATGTTATTCTTAGAAAAGTTTGAGCGCAATACTTGCTTGACAATATTTTGCAAATATTAAGTCAAAATTATTCTGCCTGAATAAAATAATCATGAATGAAAGTTGATCGAGCATTGAGTTTTATTTTTGGATTCAAAAGATTTCCTACTGAACCGAAATTTAGTTTTAGTTTTAAGACGTTGGCATGAAGGCATTCTAAAGGAGACTATTTTTTATAATTAACAACCTTCATTTTATATTTTATGTACGTGATTGTGATTAAATGTTACATGTATGTTTTCATTCGAAGATAAGCTTGTCAGAAATGTATTTGTCAGTAATGGTGGTGGTATTAAACACAATAAGGGTATTCATGCAACGTCGTAAGTTTACAAATTGTGTAAAATGATAAGTTTACGCAAAAGTTTGCATGAACGACCTTTTTATTAATTTGGTTAAATGCTGTGTAATTGAATCAGCTGTTCGTTAAACGTCAAATATTTGGGCGCGTTCGGGTTGGGTCGAGGAGTTGGTTTTACAGATGGTCTGTTTATTTGCATGTGTTTGTACAAATACATATTTGTTTTAATAGATACGTGTAGTAAGTACTCCTGTTAATTCAATTATATTAGTTTTGCATTGAAATAAATACATCAATGCCATTCATTTCGCTGGAATCTTAATAATATTTCAACTCAACTCAAGTGACAAAAAACCTTTAGCTCCCGATCCTACTTGTAAACGTAGTTATTTTTAAATAGAGAACCTCTCCCGAACCAGCGTAAAGTCGGAAACTCGGAAGGATAAAACAAAATGTAAAGCTAGAACTATTAAGGCTTTCTTAAACCAATGCGAAATATTTGGAACGACAACGAAACTTTTGCCTGTCAAAATCAATGGGTTAAAAACCCACGAAAAGTTGCTTTCCAAACAGTCAAAAGAAGAAGTGAGGAATATTCCACTTAAGTAAAATGAATCATCCCTCTCTTTTTTTCGTTCCAACTTCACCAAATGTCAGCTTCACTCCCGTGAGATGAGTATGGTTTTCATGTATTCGCTCATTTTCAACCGACCACTTCATAAACTATCAACAATTATTATAGTTCTACCTTAATATACATGACAATAGTCGCGTTGTAAGGTAGAAATATATTAGTCGCAAGCTCACGGCAGTGGTTGGATGAAATCAGCGAATACAAACGAATCGAAGTAAATAGAGCGCCCCCGAGTACACTTCACGGAAGTGAAACTGAAATTTGTTAAGGTAGGAACGAAAAAAAGAGAAAAAGTGAATTATGGCTTAGTTCTGATTTTGACAGTTCAGAAAGATACTTTGCATTGGTTAATGACATCTGTTTCTAACAGCTTCCGACTATTTAGAATCTTCCAAACCAGTGCGAATCATTCGTTGACCACAGCAAAAACATTAATAACAACACGTTGTAAATGGAAATAACACGTTCGTCGTTGTCAACGAAAGATTCGCATTGGTTTTACGAAAAGTAGCTTTCCTAAAGGCTCTCCCAAACCAACACGAAATAAAAATGAATGATCTCAATACTAAAAAACAACAAAAAACTGTCTTTGTGAATGCTTCGCTATAATTTCGCGTTGGTTGGTGTCATATCCTTAAATTATCATGTAAGACGGTGTCCACATTGGGTATGAAAAAGTGGATTTTTAATGACTTTTCAGTATTCACATCTCACTTCAATGAAGGAGTGGGAGCGAGATATGAATACTGAAAATTCATTAAAAATCCACTTTTTCATACCCAATGTGGACACCGTCTAAATGAACAACGCTTAATATTTAATAATTATAATGTATATTTTTCTCATTCATTTAAACACTATTGTCTCATCTTTCATTTTGACATTTTCATTATTAGATTTTCATGCTTCACGTGCTCCCGCTTAAATTCTTTTCTTGCTATTCATTGTTCTTTATCTACAATTATATTAAACCATTAATGTAACATTTGAAATCATATTTTAAGTATTTTTGAATTAAAAATGAATTAACATTAATCTGGTCTGTATCCATTATTTCTAAAAGGCAAGATCGACACAACAGTTGGGCAGAGCCTTTAATCGTTGAGTAAATGTAGACCTTCTAATTATTTTGTTTGTGTAAACTACGTTTTAGTTCACAACTTTTATCACCAACTAATTGCAATGCCATAATTACAGAACACATTCAGGGCTTTTTTAGTTCTCCGAGATATCATTTATATCATGTTTCTAAACATGCCTAATTCTAAAAGTCACAAACACGTCTAATTCAATCTCTAAAAGTCACAATGACGTTTTGATAAGTTTAACCAAATATTTGGTTAATTTTCCGCAGCTAAATCCTTGGATAAAATTAACCAAATTGTGTAAACCATTTCCCATACAAAATTTGACAGTTCATTAACCAAAAGATAAAATTAACCAAATCGTAAACTTATCTAGTGTTTTACGCAGTTGCATGAATACCCCTAATGTTTTTTGTTGATTAACAGGATTTTGTACTCCTGTTATTGTCGTCAGTTAAAATTTTCTTGGAAATTATTTTTCTTATTGGCATTGAGAAGAATTTTAAACATAATTGAACTTTAATGAAATAATTGTTTGCAATAATATTAACAGACAAAAATTTTCTTTATTAAAAGGTAGCAATGCTTTAGATAAGCCATACAAAAATTATTTCGTGCAATAAAAGTTAAAATTAAATAATAACCCAACACAATTAAAGGGGTTTCCATGCAGAAAAATAATAACAAAAACAAAAACTGAGAGAAAAAGAAGTTTTAATTTTATTAAAGAAAGTAAAATTTATTATTATATTAACAGATTGAAATACATATATATAACCTCTGAAGGAGTAAGAATTACTAACGGAACGCTGGGAAAATAATGGAACTCGCATTTTTTTAAAAATAGACCAAAAGAGCCTAAATTAACACAGTGGGAGAAACAGAGATAATTTTTTTTAAAGAAAACAAAGGAATTAGAATTTTTTAGAGGTCAAAACATAACAGACAATCATGAATCTCAACAAAAATACTGTCAAAAAGAGAGAGAACAAATTGTAAATAAAATTTCAGTTTTAGTATACATTTCACCATATTTTTTGTTCTTTAAAAGTTGTAGCAAAATGATTTAACAGATTTGATACTCTTACTAAATTAAGCCACAAAAACAAACAAAAATTGCTGCAAATATTTCCTTTCTTCGTGACCTTTCTGTATTTATAAAAATTATTTGTCCTAATGTGGGCTCAAGGTCAATTGATTGTATTTTATTTTTCGAGTTGTGACGTTTCGGATGTGTTTAAACCCTTCTTCAGACCTATTTATGAGAAAGTTTTAAATAAAAACATAAACACATATTACATACAACAAACATACAAAAAAAAAAAATTATACTCACAACTGCAGTAAATAAGAATTACAAAATTGATTCTTATTTGTGTTTATGTGTTAGTATCCGTTTCTTTAAAATATTTTAAAAAAGTCGTTTCAAAATAATGGGCGTATCCTTATTTTTTGTTTTTGCTTTAAATGTTTGAAAATAAATTTCCAAACAAAATGAGGTTTGTTATTTTGAATATTGAAATATTCAAATGATTTAATTTTGAAAACAAACTCAGATATTTGTATGTTTATCTCATATATGTATAGGTATATGTATATTTTATGGGTTGATTATTATTTATTTATTATTATTATTGACCTTGAGTTCTTGAGCCCACATTAGGATAAATAATTTTTTTTTTTCAAAAATTGCTTCTATTGAAAATTTTCGAAAAAAAAGAATCACAATTTGGCTGAACTGATATGCGTGAATCAAAATTCATTAGTAGCAAGATCACGGTGAAAAATTAGATACTATAAACTTCTCGATTCCTTTTTATGCGATTCTTAGATTAATTTACACAAGAAAAAAATGTTACTTACCTTTTGGTGTTCATTCCAATGACTTTTGTCAGCTTAATTTTACTGACACAGATTCACTTATTCAATCGAAAGCAAACAATACAAATTAAATCAAATTATAAAAATATATGTAGGTTTATGTGTGTATCCATTAGTTTTAATTTATTTAAAAAAGTTTAACCAAATCATAAGCCGACAATATTTCTAAAAAAAATACAAACAACTTAAAATACCACCCAACGCAATAAAGATCAAAAACTGAATGACCAAAACAGCACCATTTTACATTATCTTCTGTCTTGTGAAATTATTGAGTCCAGCTTTTCGAGATGCCATAAATAATCGTCTCCATTACAAAAGCATTTGAATTAAATTATCGTTCTTTTATAAAATAAAACAATTTTCATTTCACAAACAAATAACTTTTTATCTATGAAAATACCCAAAATATTTTTAAAACCAGTTATCAAGGATATCTCAAAATCAAAATCCTACCCCTTCCATGATTTTCAAAAAAAAAAAAATATTAAATAACAAAACCTTTGCTGTTCCTAGCACATTTCACTGATTAAGTTTTGTTTTGATCAAACTTAATATACCAACCCAACCAACACATCTTTTGATGTGGCCCGAAGCCAATCTTCATAACTCAGTTTTAACGTCTTTATCCGGTTAACTCCCAAGAGCATATCAACACTAGACAATCAGCGCCGTTATTGCCCCATATCGGCAATTATTAAAATTAATTTTTTTCTATATAACAAGAGAAAAAAACTGCCTGAAGATTTTGTTTCACCAATGAATGTCGATGATTAAATAGAGAAGACAAATAAACGCCCACACACATAACACCATGATTCCTCGGGAATCCCTATTAATTATACTAATTTGGATAATTTCTTTTATGGTTTGGTTATTAATGATTCGATTCGAAATTCCAAGTTTACGGATAACGGTCGTTTCATACAGTGGGGTGTTAAATAACAAAATATAGAATTAATTTCTAAATAGAGAATAAAACTTAACCAAAAATTCAGAACTCTTGGAATTGGAGTTTTTAAATTTATAATTTTTGGTTTGTTTCATTTTCATTATTAATACAGTATACGAGCAGAAGAGAGGATTGGTCGTATCTGTGTTTAATAGGATCAAAAACTACTAAAGAGATGTTGATGAAACTGTTACAATTTTGTCTTATTGTCAGCGGAAAGGTTTAGTCACGTCCACTTTTCTATTGTTTACGTTAAACACTTTTTAAAGACCGTGAAAATCTGACATTCTATAAATACACCCTCGCAAACCTAAAAAAATATGTATACTTTTTGGAAATTCATCCCCTGTCACGACCAATTTTATTTTGGTTAAAGTTTCTCTTTATTCATTGTCTTAAGAAGGCAAACAATTTCTAACTAAGCTCTCTAGAACCTTATCCATTTTTTTGTAATTCTTCCAGTTTCTCATTTTTCAGCATAATTCCAAAAATGTAAGCCATGCAGTAAATAAAATAATTCCTATTTTATGATTAAACAATCCACTGTTTGTCGCGTGTCGCCGCTGTGCCGTTGTCAGTACGATTGTAGTGGTGGCTTTGTATTAATATGGGTTTTAGTTGGGGCGGTCGTTAAAATTTTGATTTCAATGGTGGCAGCGCGCCATAATAAAAATTAACTACAAATGAGTCTGTGATATTATATTAACAAATGCGGATCTCCGAATTTCGATCTAAATGCATTTAGTACGGCTTCTTCAAGTTTGCAACTGATTGCTTTTTGTAAATTTAAATAAAGATAGATTTTTTTTTTATATTTTCATGCATGGCTTTCAATTTATTTTCAATTAATTCAGTAATTTTAATAATGTTTTCAGCGTCTATTTTTGGTTTATATTTATAGTTATTTATTTAATGAAGGTCACTGCTTAATGTAGAGCCATTGTTTTAAAGATAAATCTAGACCAAAAGGCAAACCCCTAACTTTAATTTGCATTCATTTTGGTAGCCAAATTAAGTACCTTCTTGAAATAAAAATGTGTTTCACAGTAAATATATACAATGTACAATGTACATACTAACTTTTTATGATCTATTGTATGCAAAAAATGGTTACACATTTTAAAGAAGGTAGGATGTACTTAATTGAGACTTAACTTCAACAAATTAATATATAGGAACATTTACATTGCTAACCTGTATTTAATTTGTTTACTTTTTTATTATACTATATAGAACATATAGTTATATTAACATAGTTATATTAACAGTTGTTACCTTGGTTTAAATAGACAAAATTAGAACATAGCTTTGGCTTGTCTCAATATCTCTTGTATGATTTGAAAAGAAAATGTAAAATTGTGGATATCAATTATCTTGATCGTACTCAAATAAAATTGATTTTTGAGACCCCCATTTCCTTCTCTGCTCAAAAACAATCTGCTTCTATATGAAATATTTTTGATAGTTTCACACAACATCGCCTTATTGTTTTTCCCTCTCAATTGGCTCCTCATATAATGGGATATTAAAAAAAAAAGAATACTTGTAATCAAGGCTTAAAGTTTCTCAAGGTCACGTGCAATTTTTGGCACATCAGCTGTGGGATATTCGCAAAAAAAAGTTTTTATCTGAAAGGCCACTCAATTGCCATAAAAGGCCAGCTTTTTTCAGTAATTGATAAGCCATACATTTTTTTATGAATTTGTAAACAAAATTCTAAGCCATAACAATTATAATGCGACCTGAATTATTTTTTAGAAATTCATTCAAGAAAATTTATGGCTGAGTAATTTACGGAAACAAGCTGATCTTTTATGAATTATTTTACTGACCCATTAGATGACATACTTTCTTCTTTATATGAGCCAAATGATGTGCAAACAAATTTGTCTGTGACCTTGAAAAAACTTAAAAAATTCATAAGAAAAATCTATGGTTGACCAGTTACTGAGAGTAACGATCTAAAGCTTTATCTGATATCCCACAAACAAAATGCGCGCGTGACCTTTGGTGACCTTGAGAAACTTTAAGCCTGATTACAAGTTTGTTAGGGTTGATCAAATTCAAAGACAAATTAACCTTTCTTGACAAATTACTGGCCAACTAGATGACAAATATAAATGAGTTGGCTAAGCGCTAAGATCCCAGAGGCTGGCTAAATTGATTTTTAAGATTAAGAATAAAAACGTAAATAATTGAAAATTAATTATTTTTGTTTTTGTTTTTGTGGACTCTTGAATTGAAATTCAAATTTTAAAGTTTTGCGACCTTTAGTCCAAATGCGTTTCGCCCAGGTACAACAATTGGGCTCATCAGTTAGATGTTGTTGTACCCTTCTAAGACGCATAATTTTTAGTCGATGGTTACCGACACGTATAAAATAAACAGCACAAAAGCACTGTAAATTATATAATGTTCTAGTGGAATTTGGTTAAATTCAGACAACTAGAAAAATATGATGGTAAAGCCCGTGGTCTGGCTGGTATAAGATTAAGAATAAAAACGTAAATAATTGAAAATTAATTATTTTTGTTTTTGTTTTTGTGGACTCTTGAATTGAAATTCAAATTTAAAAGTTTTGCGACCTTTAGTCCAAATGCGTTTCGCCCAGGTACAACAATTGGGCTCATCAGTTAGATGTTGTTGTACCCTTCTAAGACGCATAATTTTTAGTCGATGGTTACCGACACGTATAAAATAAACAGCACAAAAGCACTGTAAATTATATAATGTTCTAGTGGAGTTTGGTTAAATTCAGACAACTAGAAAAATATGATGGTAAAGCCCGTGGTCTGGCTGGTATAAGATTAAAAATAAAAACGTAAATAATTGAAAATTAATTATTTTTGTTTTTGTTTTTGTGGACTCTTGAATTGAAATTCAAATTTAAAAGTTTTGCGACCTTTAGTCCAAATGCGTTTCGCCCAGGTACAACAATTGGGCTCATCAGTTAGATGTTGTTGTACCCTTCTAAGACGCATAATTTTTAGTCGATGGTTACCGACACGTATAAAATAAACAGCACAAAAGCACTGTAAATTATATAATGTTCTAGTGGAATTTGGTTAAATTCAGACAACTAGAAAAATATGATGGTAAAGCACGTGGTCTGGCTGGTATAAGATTAAGAATAAAAACGTAAATAATTGAAAATTAATTATTTTTGTTTTTGTTTTTGTGGACTCTTGAATTGAAATTCAAATTTTAAAGTTTTGCGACCTTTAGGCCAAATGCGTTTCGCCCAGGTACAACAATTGGGCTCATCAGTTAGATGTTGTTGTACCCTTCTAAGACGCATAATTTTTAGTCGATGGTTACCGACACGTATAAAATAAACAGCACAAAAGCACTGTAAATAATATAATGTTCTAGTGGAATTTGGTTAAATTCAGACAAACAGAAAAATATGATGTAAAGCCCGTGGTCTGGCTGGTATAAGATTAAGAATAAAAACGTAAATAATTGAAAATTAATTATTTTTGTTTTTGTTTTTGTGGACTCTTGAATTGAAATTCAAATTTAAAAGTTTTGCGACCTTTAGTCCAAATGCGTTTCGCCCAGGTTCAACAATTGGGCTCATCAGTTAGATGTTGTTGTACCCTTCTAAGACGCATAATTTTTAGTCGATGGTTACCGACACGTATAAAATAAACAGCACAAAAGCACTGTAAATTATATAATGTTCTAGTGGAATTTGGTTAAATTCAGACAACTAGAAAAATATGATGGTAAAGCCCGTGGTCTGGCTGGTATAAGATTAAAAATAAAAACGTAAATAATTGAAAATTAATTATTTTTGTTTTTGTTTTTGTGGACTCTTGAATTGAAATTCAAATTTAAAAGTTTTGCGACCTTTAGTCCAAATGCGTTTCGCCCAGGTACAAACAACAATTGGGCTCATCAGTTAGATGTTGTTGTACCCTTCTAAGACGCATAATTTTTAGTCGATGGTTACCGACACGTATAAAATAAACAGCACAAAAGCACTGTAAATTATATAATGTTCTAGTGGAATTTGGTTAAATTCAGACAACTAGAAAAATATGATGGTAAAGCCCGTGGTCTGGCTGGTATAAGATTAAGAATAAAAACGTAAATAATTGAAAATTAATTATTTTTGTTTTTGTTTTTGTGGACTCTTGAATTGAAATTCAAATTTAAAAGTTTTGCGACCTTTAGTCCAAATGCGTTTCGCCCAGGTACAACAATTGGGCTCATCAGTTAGATGTTGTTGTACCCTTCTAAGACGCATAATTTTTAGTCGATGGTTACCGACACGTATAAAATAAACAGCACAAAAGCACTGTAAATTATATAATGTTCTAGTGGAATTTGGTTAAATTCAGACAACTAGAAAAATATGATGGTAAAGCACGTGGTCTGGCTGGTATAAGATTAAGAATAAAAACGTAAATAATTGAAAATTAATTATTTTTGTTTTTGTTTTTGTGGACTCTTGAATTGAAATTCAAATTTAAAAGTTTTGCGACCTTTAGGCCAAATGCGTTTCGCCCAGGTACAACAATTGGGCTCATCAGTTAGATGTTGTTGTACCCTTCTAAGACGCATAATTTTTAGTCGATGGTTACCGACACGTATAAAATAAACAGCACAAAAGCACTGTAAATAATATAATGTTCTAGTGGAATTTGGTTAAATTCAGACAACTAGAAAAATATGATGTAAAGCCCGTGGTCTGGCTGGTATAAGATTAAGAATAAAAACGTAAATAATTGAAAATTAATTATTTTTGTTTTTGTTTTTGTGGACTCTTGAATTGAAATTCAAATTTAAAAGTTTTGCGACCTTTAGTCCAAATGCGTTTCGCCCAGGTACAACAATTGGGCTCATCAGTTAGATGTTGTTGTACCCTTCTAAGACGCATAATTTTTAGTCGATGGTTACCGACACGTATAAAATAAACAGCACAAAAGCACTGTAAATTATATAATGTTCTAGTGGAATTTGGTTAAATTCAGACAACTAGAAAAATATGATGGTAAAGCCCGTGGTCTGGCTGGTATAAGATTAAAAATAAAAACGTAAATAATTGAAAATGAATTATTTTTGTTTTTGTTTTTGTGGACTCTTGAATTGAAATTCAAATTTAAAAGTTTTGCGACCTTTAGTCCAAATGCGTTTCGCCCAGGTACAACAATTGGGCTCATCAGTTAGATGTTGTTGTACCCTTCTAAGACGCATAATTTTTAGTCGATGGTTACCGACACGTATAAAATAAACAGCACAAAAGCACTGTAAATTATATAATGTTCTAGTGGAATTTGGTTAAATTCAGACAACTAGAAAAATATGATGTAAAGCCCGTGGTCTGGCTGGTATAAGATTAAGAATAAAAACGTAAATAATTGAAAATTAATTATTTTTGTTTTTGTTTTTGTGGACTCTTGAATTGAAATTCAAATTTAAAAGTTTTGCGACCTTTAGTCCAAATGCGTTTCGCCCAGGTTCAACAATTGGGCTCATCAGTTAGATGTTGTTGTACCCTTCTAAGACGCATAATTTTTAGTCGATGGTTACCGACACGTATAAAATAAACAGCACAAAAGCACTGTAAATTATATAATGTTCTAGTGGAATTTGGTTAAATTCAGACAACTAGAAAAATATGATGGTAAAGCCCGTGGTCTGGCTGGTATAAGATTAAAAATAAAAACGTAAATAATTGAAAATTAATTATTTTTGTTTTTGTTTTTGTGGACTCTTGAATTGAAATTCAAATTTAAAAGTTTTGCGACCTTTAGTCCAAATGCGTTTCGCCCAGGTACAAACAACAATTGGGCTCATCAGTTAGATGTTGTTGTACCCTTCTAAGACGCATAATTTTTAGTCGATGGTTACCGACACGTATAAAATAAACAGCACAAAAGCACTGTAAATTATATAATGTTCTAGTGGAATTTGGTTAAATTCAGACAACTAGAAAAATATGATGGTAAAGCCCGTGGTCTGGCTGGTATAAGATTAAGAATAAAAACGTAAATAATTGAAAATTAATTATTTTTGTTTTTGTTTTTGTGGACTCTTGAATTGAAATTCAAATTTAAAAGTTTTGCGACCTTTAGTCCAAATGCGTTTCGCCCAGGTACAACAATTGGGCTCATCAGTTAGATGTTGTTGTACCCTTCTAAGGCGCATAATTTTTAGTCGATGGTTACCGACACGTATAAAATAAACAGCACAAAAGCACTGTAAATTATATAATGTTCTAGTGGAATTTGGTTAAATTCAGACAACTAGAAAAATATGATGGTAAAGCCCGAGTAAATTGATTTTTAAAACTGCAGCTAATAAACATTAAGCACTGATAATAATCTATTGATTATTATCTGTGCTTGCTGCATGTACATTTGTACATTTTTCGGTTAGTTTAATTGATCGGAAAAAATCAGACAAAATGGTCGATGCAATAAAACGAGGAACACTTTAGTTCACTTCATTATCATGAAAATAAAAAATGATTGTTGAATCCATTTTTTGGACAAGATATTCGGTAATATAGAAGGTCTTTCATAAAAAACAAGAGATATAATCGAAATTTTGATTCGTTAGAATGGTCTATCGATGTCATAATGTATGGAATATAACATCGTTCAAATGTCCGCCGAGGCTTCTATGGGTGGCACACACTCGAAATGTTGAATTTTTCCTGACTCTGCGGTGCATAAATTTAAATTTGACCAATGGCATAGCTATGTTGGCATTGAAGGCCACTGTAGTTTGTGGCTTATTCGAATGAACCTGCGACATCAGAAAATCTAACAAGAAAAAGTCTAACGCGGGTCAAATTGCACGATCACGCTAGCCAGGCCAATTTGACAGATATGTATGTAGGTACATAATATGTAGCTTCAACAATATGGCCGCTATCAACTGTCAATGTTTGAAAAACACTTAATATTTCTAAATCTTTAGTTTGCATTTGTATTTCTTAATTATTATTATTTTTTTTCATTCTTTTCCTTTGTTATTTTTTTTTTTATTTTTCATTTTTTTTTAATTTCATATCTTTTCACATCGAATTTTTCATTTCAAACTGTAAATATTCTTTCACAATTTTTATTTACAAATGCATATTTTTTATTTTATTTTAAGGCAGATGGAATTATATAATAGTATACATGAATTACAAATTATACAATAGTAGCTTGTAATTGGTTTTTTAAACTGTTAGCTGCATATCAAAAATTAAAATAAAATAAAATAAAATGAAATAAAATAAAATAAAATAAAATAAAATAAAATAAAATAAAATAAAATAAAATAAAATAGAATAAAATAAAATAAAATAAAATAAAATAAAATAAAATAAAATAAAAAATAAATAAAATAAAATAAAATAAAATAAAATAAAATAAAATAAAAATTAAACAAGGCATTTTTTTTAAATTCACTCACGGGTATAATTTTTTTACAAATGATAAATAAACTTGTCAATAAAAAGTTGCTCATCACTTTAATCGTAACCCAGAAATGAATTCGTGGTTGACAGTTCTTACAACGATGCTTAAACTTCAAAACTGATCTTAGTCAAATTTCGGCCAAGGACATGAACGATTTTGTGATTTATGTAAGAAAATTTAAAATTAGGGTTATGTTGATAGCTATTTTTTATTTATTCCTAGTTGCTAGTTTCACTATTAAAATGCTTATTTTTTGGTGCGTTTATTTTAGGAAATGCATAAATTTAGAGCTAAATGTGATATTTACATTAAGAAATAAAAAAAATTCGAAAGAAACTGAAATTTTTCTAGAAATATTACATATATTATATATTATCCAGCGTAAATATTACAATATATTTTATGTATCTGTAAATTTTCTCATAAGCAAGTCTTTTAAAATAGACTTTATGTTCCATTACAATCCACCACTTCTTTTTCATATGATATTTTGAGTTAAATCACTATTTTATTTTTTTGTCAATTACATTAACTTTTTGATGGTAACAAATTATTGAAAAAATGTTTAATTTAATTTTAAAATTAACAAGCTGCGCTTGTGCTAGATTACCATTTTCTGTGTTTTCGTGCAAGAATACGATAGTGGTCCATAATGTAGGTATACATCCCTTACTCAACGGGAATAACCCAAAAATCAGACCGTTGTCTCAAAAATGAAAATTTTCAAATTTTGATTTCCACAATATTTAATTGCTGATTTCAGCGGAATTACTGAGGTTCATAGATGGTTCAAAAGTTCAACTATGTTATAGTAGCCATCGTTGTACACCAGTTAGTTCGCCTAAGTTAGTAAGTTAAAATAGCTGAACCACGGATAAAATATTTTTAAAACTGGCCCTTAGTAAACAAAAACTAGCATTTCGTCTTCATGATCTCGTGTTATTTTAAATTTTTGTTTTATTGGGTTCATTTTAAATTATTTTTGTTTTATATAAAAACACGTAGGTATGCTGGCAACCTGAAATGCTTAGTCAAAATGAGACAAATTTAACAAGCCATGTTGTTCAAGATGAACTAAAACAAAAATTGGAAGAATTCAAAATTTAGGAAAATTACAAAAATACCTAGTGTTCAATTTGAAGCAAGTCGGTCCACCCGTTTAGTCTATATGACTACTACTACTTTTTTTTGGACATTTCTACCATTGTCCCTTTCCAATAGGGTTATTCTTTATTAAAAACACAGGGTATGGTATTATAATTCTATTTTTTAAAGAACTATTTATCACCAAAAGTTCGACCAATAAAATAAAAGTTCCTACATATTGTGTATATTTTCTTCTGCTGTCAAAACAATTCAACAAAAAATATATCCAGCTATCATTATAACTCAAATTAAGCCATCACTTAAATTCAAAAAAAAAAAACAAATTCAACTCTTTCATCAGACAAATAAACCCACAATTTTGTTTTTGATTGTGACACACGATTCATGCAAATTGTCACCATTAAACAAAATATTGTATAAATTATATTTAATAATTTACAAAACACTAAATCTTTTCACGCCATTAATGGTGCGGGTGTCATTTGAATATTATAGGCATACAACACAAATGGCACCCTCATGACATTCCGATCATAATTCCAATAATTGGTCAATCTATTATTGTGTTGATTGAGTTCCACATCAAAGCAACACTGTTAACCAAATTAATTTTGTTTTTTGTTTTGTTATAAAACGACTGAATTTTTGAAATATTTTTTTAAATTTTATTTTTGAGGCTTTTATGATTATCTAATTTTACATTATTTATGCACAACAAACGAAAACAACAATGAGTCTACAATAAATGATGATATAACAATTTAACAAAAGAACAATGCGCATCACATTTTACAGCGCACTGGGAGGTAAATATGAATCGTCGGGTGTTCTTAAACCTCCTTGATTGTAGTCATAACCACCATTTGTAGCAACACCATCCAAAGCACCAATAACTGAGCTGACTGGAGCTGTTCCTTGATCAGAGAATTCACTGGTTCCACCAAGTTTGTCGTATTGACCTTTAAAAATAGAACACACACACATATTAATAACAAAACTGTATTGCGAAGTTAGGTCAAATGGAATACTCACTTTGGATTTCCTTTTGAGCAACTGCTGCTTCCTCGGGAGTCTTGTATTTGATGAAGAAGACTTCTGGTTTGCTGGGCTGTGTTGGTGCTGGAGTAGCAATATCATTGACATCTAATTCGTTCTCCTTCTGACTGAGAACATAGATGACAGTCTTTTCCTCTTGTGGTGCATACTCCGCGGACAAACGAACGTTATTGTTGGACGATGATGGGGCCTTGATGAAGACAACACGGTAATTCTTCTGAGGCCGTCCAAGAACGAAATGTTTGGTCTTTCCTGCATTTTCGTTATCCTCAGGAGCCGAATGTAGATAGAATTGTTTACTAATCAGAGGTTCTTGTACAGCTTGTGCTGGGGGTAGATATTTGTTGCCACCTTGCGATGATGATCCTATTTGAATTGGTCCTTGTGCTTGTAATCCAAAATTAGAAAATCCTGAGTTTTGGTAGTTGTATTGAGGGCGAGCGATACCGACGGCGAGAAGCGAACTTAATATCACAAGAACACGCATTTTGGAAATTTGTAATTGGTAAAAGGATAAATAAAAAATTATGTAACAATTAAAATTCGTGCAGCTATTAGCTGAATATATGCTTTGCGAGACAGAAGAGTTCGTTAACTGATGCTTCTTGTAGTGCAGACATTCATTTTATATACACAAGATTGTCTGAAGATATACAAAATCCGATCTAATCACGGTTTAAAGACCACTCTTCGTTGATTGGCGAAGAGTTTGATGATTCACACAGAAGCAACATGGCTTTATTGTTGTGGGTCACAAAGACGACGACGACGCGATGGTTATAGAGTTAGCTGCATATATTTTGAATCCATCAATAAAATTCAAAAAACACAAACGCGCAAAGGTTGTTCTTCAAATTTGGTCTTGCTCTTGATTTTTGAAGATGTCATTTGATCACTCTTTCCACTCTCTTTGTGTTTTGTGGTTGATGCGGTATTAAGTCAGTGATGCCAATGTTTTTATAAAAAAAATATTAAAGTATTGATGATAAAAATGAAGCTGATTTTGTGCAAAGGAAGAGATGACAACAAAGTTCAGTTATGTGAATGGCAACCTTAAGCCCACAAGAGCATTGGTTTTGAAAGTATTGGGAAATAACCTGTTCTTTTTGTATGTAACTATCCAGAGGAAAACCTTTTAGAAAAAGCTTATATATCTCAAAGAGAGCACTAACGTTTTGGTAAAACAAATTAAAACTTTTTTTAATATTACCAAAGTATTTTTTTGTTTAATTATTGTTATACGTTTTAAATTTGATGAAATTATAAAGTGAGTAAGGAAATTCTATTTTTTGTACGTTACTAAACAGCTGATTCAATAGATTTAAACTTCTACTATATTTGCTACTACTACTAAATCTTGTACGAGATCTGCTACACATGTGTATTAAATTCACATCCCTGCTTCAAACAGATGTATCAGCAGTGAAATATCAAAAATATTCAGAATTTCATTAAGAAAATAAGAAGAAATATAATCCATCCATTTGCATAACGTTTAGTATGCTCACTGGGTTTGCTCTCCATCATCCTCATATTGTCCAAAACCTCACCTGTGATTGCTGGTGCTGAACGATTGGAATTTGTAGAGGTAGTTTTTTCCCACTAGTTTGTTTTTTGTTTTGTTTAAATTTATTTTTAATAATAATTTATGGAATTAAGTGCAAAATTATTTTATTAAGTGTTTAAATATGCCATTAGGGCGGCTTCTTTAAAAGCTTGTTGGTCATTAAGAAGAGAAAAAACCCAATTCGAAGAGTATTGTAATATTGATCAGGTCTTGTGGCATTGCATATAATATGTTTATTGAATGTTTTTTTTTTTTTAAATAAATCGACTAATTCGCTTATTTATTAATATGATCACCAACACCATATCTGGCCATTATATTGAGAAAGACAAAGTCATTTAAATGTGTATTTTTGGACTGAATTCATCGCCCGCCTGCATTCTTCTTCGTTTAATCTTTGGAGAGGTGATAAACATATGAGCTTATCACGTTATGATTATTATTTTCCTAGGCCTATAATCATGCCTTTTGTTTTTATTTTAGATAAATGGTTTATTTTGTCATCATTGAATTATTTTTGGAGTTGTTTTTTTGTATGTGTTAGCAAATCGAGTTGGAAGGTGATTTGTTGTTTTTTTTTTTTATACAATTTGAATAAAATTATTTGTATCCATTGTATCTAGGGTAGAAACATAATGTAAGGTTTTTAAAGTGATCATTTGTATGTTTTCAGGAACTGATCTTAAATGGGATGTTAAAGCAAATTTAATTTCACAGTCTACATATGTAAATAATAAAAAACAAACATTTCAATTTCAAATCCATCAACAACAGTTAAATTTTACATTAATATTAATTATGCAAATACGTAATGTTAATGTCCCCAATATAGAAAGATTTAACGCCTGAATATGTTCACCCACTTTTTTTTGTTTTAGATAAATTGTATAATAAAATGTCTTTCAATGGCACACCTAAAAAGCGCCACAGTTTGATACCAAAATTAAACTTTAAACATTTTGTTTGTGCAAAGTTAGCTCTCAAAGAATTAGATACATGTAACTTTTTTTGTTTAGGGGCTGTATGTACAGGTATGTATATTTAGCTTTAGTTATCACAAAATACTTTTTGCAAAAAAAATGTCTTGAATTACATTAATTTAAAGTACTTATGTGCACTCTTTAAATTTTAATGATTTTATTTTTTCTGAAATATGATAGCCACCACCAATAATTGTCTCGATTATAGTTAAGAACATTATTAATGGAGCGCTTGTTACGGTAAGATTAATTGCAACAAAACTTCTCTTCATTTGATTCTTAAATCATTCTTCTGACTATGTAGTTTGGCATTGTTGTGAAAGATTGCAATCTTTAGGACTTCAATTAAAAGATTGCATTCCTGAAATTATTTTTTGAGAATGCGACTTCAAAAAATGCAGTCACCATTCTTCTTTCGTTAAAAAGATTGCAATCCTTTTGCATTCTTTTGAAGTCTTTTGAACTCTCTTGTATCCTTTGAACTTTTTGCATTCTTGAATTCTTTTGAATTCTTTTGAAATCTTTTGCATTTTTTGAATTTTTGTATTCTTTTGAATTCATTGCATTCTTTTGTGTTTTGCCCTTCATAATACTATACTTATTCCCTATTCCCTACATTCCCCCAATCTGCACAAAGGTCCACCGAATAGTAGATTGCGTGAAATTAAGTTTTTTTTTGAGTATTTGCCTTCATCCTTCATTTCCTCATAAAGGTTTAAGAATTTGGTAATTGAAAATATTGTATGTAGAGTAGCTGAGAGAATGCTAAGAACTATATGTCTTGCTCTGGTCTTGGGTTCATTACGTTTTGGGACAATGCCAACAACTTGGAGAATCCATTGAATGTGTGAGTGGAGATAGTCCCGTTGGAACTTAACCTCGAGGTGATACCGTTACCGAGTTCCCCCAAAACCATATGAATGAGTGTGAGAATGTGTGAGTGAGAGAGGGGCAGGTAGAATACAAAGGCTAGGCAGGAACAACCATCTCTTGGTTGACTGTAAAAACCGATAAATTATGAGAAAAAAAAAATATAGAAAGTTGAAAAATTAGAAAAAGAATTTGATATAGTGGATATTTAAAAAGTGTTTTGAAAGTTATTGGAAGGAGTAATTAATTTTTGATAGAGAAAACTTGCTTTAAAGAAAAGAGTTTTACCAGCGATCGCCAGAAAGGGGTGGACAGAAATATTGGAGGACAAGAAGAAGGAAGAAAAGTGCATACAAAGACTGTGGCCTTTTTTGATTGGGATATCAAATAAAGTTATTAATAACTTTTTAAGAATAGGCAAAAATTATGGAAAAATTGCTAACCACGCGCAAAATAAAAGGCTAACACCCGTTAAGTTCGAAAGATTTCACGTGAAGCGGTTAGACACATGCTGTTTGCTTCTCAAATTAAGGCCAAACTTAACTTGCTTGTTTGCAGCAGAAGCGTTAGATAAATTATAAAAATCTAGTCAAAGCCACCTTTAGATGTAGCCCATTGCAAGGCTGAATTTCGTTGAAGGTCACATGAGTAAAATCCATGTGTTTTTATGGGAATTTCCTTCACTGTATCTCGTTCGTTCGAAAGCGTTTTAGGTTTTAATCCAGACGAAAGCCAAGGCTTCCCAGAATTTTTTTAATACACTTATGAATTCTCATAACCCTATAGTTATCGGTATTCAAGTAAATTCGTCATGCTAATAATCCTAAAATCATCCAAAATTCAATTAATAAATATTTCAACAAATTAGTGCCCAACGTGGGGTGGCAATTTGTTGCAATATTTTTTAGCCGAATCCGATTTTAATTAATAAAAACAAAACTGTATAAGCCCATAGAGGTTTTTTTTATAATTTTGAGAAGAAGAAAGAAATATATAGAAAGTTGAGAAAATTGTAATGAAAAACAGTTTTCAAAATATTTGGTGTTTTAAAAAGTGTTTGGAAAGTAATTCGAAGTTAGAGTTATTTTGTAATAAAGCACGCTTTAAAGAATTGAGTAATTTTGTGAAATTGAACTCGCTTTTAAAAAAGGAGTTACCATCGCTTAATGTTAGAAAAGAAATCGTTATCATTGTCAAAACCCATTAAAAAAATTGGGAAACTCACACTGAAACCACTCGCAAACTTTTCAGAGTTTTCGGTAATGATCATGATAACATGATTACGACAACGGAGTTCTTGTGGTCTTAACAGGACGGCATGGTATTTCAGCAGGACGCCACCACCTGACACATCATCATCATCTTCGTGTCCTATAAGCCCGGCTGGGGCATAGGCCGTCAACAAAACGTTTCCATCCTCTACGGTCTGGTGCACCCCCTGCCATATGGCATATATATGCGCGGTATGGTAATCGATTTATTGCAGCAACGATTTCCAGATCAAAGAGTATTGCAAAATTCTGATGTCAACTGGCCACAAAAATAGGGCTGGCTACGATACCAAACCAAATGAGACTTTTATTGTAATCGGCTCGGTATCGTTTAAATTGAAAAATGTCGGTATCGTATCGGTATCGGTCTTGGTCTCATATTTCTAAGTTTGGTATCGGTATCGGTATCGTTATCGGTATCGATATCGGTATCGGTATCGGTATCGGTATCGGTATCGGTATCGGTATCGGTATCGGTATCGGTATCGGTATCGGTATCGGTATCGGTATTGGTATTGTTATTGGTATCGGTATCGGTATTGGTATTGTTATTGGTATCGGTATCGGTATCGGTATCGGTATCGGTATCGGTATCGGTATCGGTATCGGTATCGGTATCGGTATCGGTATCGGTATCGGTATCGGTATCGGTATCGGTATCGGTATCGGTATCGGTCTCAGTCGCATTCAGTGTTAGTAAGAACTAACTCCTAACATTTCTTTCAAATCGCTTTCAAGCCGTTTACGAAAATTTCATCCCAATCGTATAAGCAGTTCCCGAGAAACCAAGATATAAATAAAAATAGGCGTGGTGGTGGGTGAATTTTACTAAAATCGCTTCCTTAGCCTTCCTCTAGCTAAAAATAAGTAACTTTGAGAATATAATGCAAATCGTTAGAGCCATTTTCAAAACACCAAGAACAAAAAGTTAATACTAATATTCAAAAATCTATTTTTTCTGCCGATACCAAACGATACCACCAAGAGTCTCGGTAAATTTCGGTACTTAAGGTTCGGTATGGTCTCGGTATCGTTTTGGGTGTTTTGAAGCTGGTTTGGTCTTGGTATGGTTTCGGCTTCCGATACCGATACCAAACGATACCAAGACTTTTCTGATATCGTGGCCAGCCCTTCACAAAAATCATGGAATTTGACGCCACGCTGTGTGATTTCTTTGTTATGACTTTAAAGGCCGAGATCGAAACATGCCTATTGATAACAATGAAATATAAATATCAGATCTCACTGAAAAAATACTTGTTTTTATTTTCAAACGAAATGGTGCACTCTTATTGAGCCACCCTTTATATTAAATCTTTAAAATAATCCTAATGACGTCAAATACAAGAGCAAGTGGGTACCTACATATATAATATGAAAAGAAAATTCTTCATAAATATTCAATAGGAGATAGGAGTTCTTTTGAGCGACTGAAGTTCAAATAAACAAAAAATCCAAACAAAAGAATTTTCTCTTCCATTTTTCTTATATTCAATATCATAAAAAGTCTGAGAACGGGACATGGCCATGTGATATTCTACATAAGTGTCTGAATTAAAACAAATTCGCTCAGAATAGTTCATAGTATCTCCAATGCTGTGAATTTTATAATTATAGTCGGAAAACATCGAAAGACATTTAACTGATGAACTCTAGCTGAGTACCTGGTTAAAACAAATTTTAGAGTTGAGCTCATTTGACCTTAATTAAAAAAAAAATAGAATTGAAACGAGGTGGACTGAGGCGAGACTAAAATCCAGACCATGGCGGGATGAGGCTTACAAAAAATAATAATGAATCCAACTTTTCTTAAAAGAATGATATTTGATTTGATTTGTGTTTGTTGTTGGCCACATTGATTCCGACCAATAAATAAAATTTACAAAAGAGAAAGAAAAACAAAACGCAATTGCATTTTTCGATGTAAGAATTTGGGTTTCAAACCTTCCTCCTTTTAGGAGCACAGTCCTCCTTTTCGATTATTTGCCCTCCCTTTTCTTTAACAATTTCCCTTTTGAAAAATAAAGCATAGTTTACAGTTCCCATGCGAAAAAATATCAAAATTTTCAAAACGATTTTCCATCTATTATGTGCACCAAATTGAATAATATTCAAGGCAAAAAGCGTTTGCCTTGGCCTAAGCCACCCATTGAGTCATTTATTTACCCTTAATAAATAAACTGTAGGCCTAAAAATGGAAAATAATTATTTTTGGATGCAAAAACTATTTGCATGCTAATAAAGCCTTGAGGTGAATTTTTTGATTTTTTTTTTGCATGAAACTGTAAACTAATCATGCAAAAACTAATTTTGCCTTTCACCTCAATTATTTTTGACATGCGAGAATATTTGCATAGGTTTTTTTTTTGCACACGGGAACTGTAAACTAGGCTTAAGGAACATTTATACCTGCACGCATTAACTTTCAATAAAATAACTGAACGCACTCACTTCTCAAGTCAGTAGATTTCAACGTTTTAGTTTTTACGTACATAGGTAGATCAATTTGAAAATATTTCATAATAAAAATAAATGCATGTATTAAATACAAACGTGTGAATTCCCAATGTTATTTGTTAATGGCGAAAACAATAATTTTCTAACCTACGCGTTTTTTCTGGTTCAAAACATACACGTACCATTGTCAAAATTTTCACCACTGCACTGTTAAGCTCAAGCATGGTGAGTTTTATCAGAGCGCTCAGTAATTTTCCCCCGTCACTTTGACATAGCAGGAGAGTAAAATATAAACAGGATCTCTCAAATAGAAGTCGAAAAAATTCTATATATCTATTGAGCAAGTCAATTCAAAAAATTTTTTGTCTCAGTTTTTGGAAACAAAAGTGAGCATTGAGGAATATCCATTATACCTATATCATAATGGGACATAATCATAGATGTTGCTTAAGCTGTTGTTAGACAAAGCTGGAGTTTACCTGATGAATTTTCAATAAGATGAACTCTAGATTTGCCTAGCAACAGCATTAACAATATTTATGAATATGCCCAATATGTTTTTATTTTGTATTTATTTTGTTATACTTCAATGAATTATTTAAATTATGTATTATTATATTTTGTTTGCATTTTTTTTTGTTATAATGAAAAATATTCTAAAAAAATGTCGTTCTTTGGTGGGAACCCTAGTATGAATCCTTCGTGAAAAGACCACCTCTCTTCCTACTGGCACCAAAAAGAAACAGCATCAGGAAAACTTGTTGATTTTCGATCAAACCATACACTAGACACTAAATTGTGATAAACACGAAACCTAACTGTTTATGTAAACTAGAACTAGAATACTCGGAAGCCAACGCAAATAGTCGTACGAAACCGAGCGAAAACAAGAATTTCGTATGACGTGCACATAATTGCGATTTGTTACTTATCGTTTAGCTTTCGTTAACTCGGACGTGAGAGCGCTCATCGCCCTCTTTTTCGTAAGTGGGCGGATGCAAAAATTAAAATGGTGGAAGCAAACAAAAACATTTACATTCAAAAATTAGATTGTTAAAGAAACGAGTTGGATCTTATAGTCAAAAATGAAACTAATAGCCTATTGAATAGACCTTTTAAAAAGGAACAATTACGTGCATGGGTTTTTATTATTGAATATGTTTGTTTGGCCCATAAGCATGCTTAAAACCGAAAATGCTACTAAATTCACCCATGCGTTTCTGAGAGAATGGTCACACTGGCCACTTTTCAGTATTTTTGGTATAACTCGAAAACTAAACCGAATTTGACAATTTTACATTTAATACTTTTTGTTCAAAATTAAATTTTCTATCGAAATGGATAGTTTGGAAAATTTCTTAAAAACATTTAAGCAGCAAAAGTAAACAAAAACCAACATAAAAACAATCGAAAAATCAAAGATTTTAAAATTTTTTTCTAAATTGCGCATAACTTTTTTCGGAGCAAAGATACGCTCAAGACATGCATGAACAAAGTAAACTGGAGTTTAAGAGCTTTAGTATGAAATGTTAAAAAAGCCATATTATTTGAAAATTGACAGAGATATATCCATTCAAACTTTACCATTTCTTATCATTTTTCACAGTTTTTGCCCGACAGCCTTTTTTTTGGTACTTTATGACAAAGTTAACGTTCCTAGCAACTAGTACCAAATCTTATGTTAATCGGACCAGCCGTTCGGTCTGTAGGTCTGAAAGCATTAAAAAACAGCCGAAAAACGAAATTGCGAACTTTTATCTTTTTTATAAATTCTCTATAGTTCTAATGTCATATTATATCGAAATTTTTATTTCGAACATTTTTACGAAAGTGAAATTAGCCATATTGTACCGAAAAAGGGACTTTCGGGCCAAAACTGCAAAAAATTATAAGAAATGATAAGGTTTGAACGGGAATATCTCTGTCAATTTTGAACAAATATTAATTTTTGAACATGCCATATTAAGGCATTAAGTCTCTACTTTATTTTTTCTCTGCATGTATTGACCCCATCTTTGCTTCAAAAAAAGTTATGCACAATTTGTAAAAAAATTTAGATATCCTTGATTTTTTGATTTTTTTTAGGTTGGTTTTTGCTAACTTTTCCTGCTTAAATTTTTTCGTAAAATTTTTTGAACTATCCATTCCAATAGAAAATTTAATTTTGAACAAAAAGTATTATATGTAAAATTGTCAAATTCGGCTTAGTTTTCGAGTTATACCAAAAATACTGAAAAGTGGCCAGTGTGACCATTCTCTCAGAAACGCATGGGTGAATTTAGTAGCATTTTCGTTTTTAAGCATGCTTATGGGCCAAACAAACATATTCAATAATAAAAACCCTTGCACGTAATTGTTCCTTTATACCCCTCATTTTCCCGTCTATTCAATAGGCTATAATACGGAATATTAAACTTTAAAGTCTTTTCATTATAAAATTATTTAAGGGAATTTAAGATTACCTGTGTACATATATGTACATACATAGGAACAGTTAATAAGATATGAAATTATTGTTAAGCAGGTTAGTATTTTTGTACAGCTCTAAAAAAGCTATCGGTAACTTCGTATCTAAATTAAAATCTTCAGATTAAAAGATAATACTTTCCAATGACAAACACATTTTATATATCCGGTGTTTTTTTGTACAATCACCAAAAACATAGGCTCTAAAAAAAAGATTTTTATTTGTCTGATGTTGAACTTGATTTGACAAAATGTGTTGCATATTAAAGACATTAAATTAATTAATCACGTATATTAAAGTTGTAATACAAAATAATCTCGTTAACATATACAAATTAATTGTCTTTTTGATGTTTGTTCATTCTCTTTAAGTAAAGGTAAATGAAAACCTAAGTTTTCTTGTTAGACACATTTTTTTTTTGCAAATAATCCTCATGTTTCTAAATGACCTTCACCCAATATTTTAAGATTTATAAAAATAAAAACATATTTTCAATCGCAGTTGTGTATAAATTTTCATTAAAAATGCATAAATTCTTGGATTTTATTTATTGGTTTTCTTTGCATTTTGGACAGCAAGCAACAACATAATCGTTATTGACCATGGTGGTATAGTCGACACTTAGGTATATTTCGAATTGGTATGCAAGAATTTTAATTTATTTGTGCACGTTAATGCAAAATTAATAAAATCACTAAAAAAATTAATTTTAATTTATGTGATTAAAATTAGAGAAGACAATTCCTGATTCCTCGATACTCATTGTCATTATACATACCTACAGATAGCTATTTTAAATTGATTTTAATTTTTAATTTATTCGTATACCTACCAAAGGAATACAAAAAACAGGTAACATAGGACATGATGACATTTTTATTACTTGCAATATAGTATAGTGCATAGGGCAAGTTTTGGATTCGAGCAGAAAAATTAAAATCGAGATTTGAATAAAACTTGACATTTCGATGATAGAGGACACGAACGAAAGTGGATGGGTTGGGGTCGAAATTCTGCGTGTACAAAAATTTTGTTTCAAAATTGTGCTTTTCAAAATTATGCTTTCAAAATTCTGCTTTTCGGAATTCTGTTTTTCAAAATTCTTTTTTTCGTAATTCTGTTTTACAAAATTCTGTAAAGACTTCTTTTTTATTAATTGCAGAGTCTTGTAAGAGAATTTAAAATGTAAGTTTAAATGTCGATTTAAGATTAACGTGCTTCAAATTCATGCAGTGAATACCGACAATTTTGCTGTCTATTTGATTACCTCCGACTTTTTGGACAGAAAATTGTTTCACAAAAAAATAAATAAGAACAAAAACATATTTACAGCTCGAAGGCACTGTTTTATGTCAACTGCATTTGCTGGCAAGCGTCGGCATTTATTTAATAAAAAAAAAAACATCATAACCCCATAAAGGCTGGATATGAGAAAGTAAACATAAAAGAGGACGGTGTTCTTGAAAAATAAATCGCTTTTTAATTCAGACCCCCAATTGTGTCCATCTGTCTTTCTGTACCTCAATCTTTCTTTTAAGCCACTGGAGCACTTCGTTCTTGGGTCTTAAGATTTGGCTAGAAGGACCATTGAATTTCTTGACTGTTTAGAAAATCTTAAAATAATACATTTGGTGACGCAACAGCTCGCGGAGAACTAGAGCTTAATTGGCTTACAACTCTCAACAACTGTGTGCGTGTTGTTGGCAAGAATGGTGTTAAGAAAAGCTTATTTATCTCAAAAATGGCTCTTAAGGTTTTTATAAATTTTGTCCTGCATATTATTGGAACAGAGTATTTTCTTAATAAATGGTTATATTTAACAAAAAACAGAATTAGCAGAATTGTCTCCTTCTTAAAACAAATTGACAGAATTTTGGAAAGCAGAATTACGCCAGACAGAATAAAAAAACAGAATTTTGAAAAGCAGAATTTTTTTGAAGAAAACATAATTTTGAAAAGCAGAATTTTGAAACCTGAATTTTGACATGTTCCCAAGTGAATCCGTCAATTCTGTCTGTCATTGTACCCTGACCTAAAGCTACTACTAAAGTAATGTTCTGCATATTGAGAACTTAAGGTTTTTTGGTAGTTCCCTAGAGCCTAGAGGGTAAGTTGAACTTTTTCTTATCTCCAAAAATAACTTTACTAAATGTTGAGAACATGCTTAGATGACACAAAACACAGATTAAATAGGTCATAAATAGAAGTCTTAGATCGTAAAGGTCTAAGAACTGGTTGATGGAGCCAACAGGAACCATAACGCAGTTACGAGGTATTGATATTTGAACTCAGTGATATTGATCTAAAATATATTAAAATGTCATTTAAGAGCTTATGAGGTTGTCCAATTCGTTGTCGATTTCGATTCGATTCCATAACGTTAATGACTGTTCGGCACCTTTAAAGGTGTCTGTCTAAAATTGGGTCCCACTGTAGGAGCCTGGCAAGTGACAAAATAATTTAAATAATTTTATCACACTTTCCCGTAAAACATATACAGCTTTGATAAAATAACTTAATTTTTCATTAATTTTATGCACTTTTAGCACTTAACACCTCCGAAACGCGCGCGGGTTCAAGGATCGTTTTATTCATTCCTTCATACCACCTAGTCTAGTGGGAATTCACAAACAAAACAATTTGATAAAATAACGTATGTTTGGAGGCAATATGGGATCTTGGTCTATTAGGAGTGTTTTTGTGTACACATATCTTCACTTGAAAAATAATTTGCATGTAAAATACAACAACAATTCCACTTACTAAGCGAATTAACATCTTCGCTTATGAGGCAAGAACAGAGTTTTAACTGCTACAGCTGTTATATGAATAGGGTAATGGCGTTTTTATATTAATTTATATTTAGGCGACGATGGGGGTACAAAACACATAATGTCTATCGCAGGCTATTATTTAAAAAAAATTTTCTTTTTGGTTACTCAAGTTTTTTTTTTTTTTTGTACACCCAAAATATAAAGCTATCTACCAACTATCTTCATAAAAACTTGGAATACTTTCTTGGGTAGTACATACAATTTGTATATCTAATTTAAACATTTATAATATAAACATTTGATTTGGAAAATAGTGTCTTACTGTTAGTTACTCTTACCTACTTTTCAAGTAAGTACAAGAGAACTTAAATATTGCGATTTATATCTTTTTTTTTGCTCAAAACTCAAAATAAAAAAACTCAAAAATCATAATAACAAATAAATGCAAACAAATGATTTCCCATTCGTATTTGCTCATTTACCTCTAAATGTTACTCACACTTAAACTTGCGATCGTTCAGGGACGTAACATCTTCGTTAATTATGGCTCCGTCATCCATAAACTTAATTCGTTTTTTATTAAGTTTATGGCAAAATCAAATGTATTATAGTTGCATTTTTTTTTCAAAGTTTAGCATACTATTTGAATAATATTAATATAGAATAATAGCATAGATGTCCTTAGATTAATCTTTCGCGTTTAAGCACGTCCACATGAATAGTAATGGTAACAATAATCTTATAAATGATTTTTATATGAAAATAAAATACATAAAATATTTTTATTACGTATATCTGTAGCACATACATACGAAATTCATAGACTAATAACTTTCTTCTAATTTATGCATCCCACACTTTATATTCAAGTTATTCAATTTAAAAAGATGAGAAATAAGCTATTAAATATTATTAGAGCGGACTCGAAACGTATATTTCATATTTGTATGATTTTATTGCAAAAAAAAACCAAAATTTTTGCATGGTTTGTTATTATTTGCATTGCAAATTTTATGACTTTTTTTTAATTTGGTGTTTGAGGCACGTATTCGTCTTTGAAACTTAGAAAGGAAAATCTTTTCATTAGATTTTGATGTATCCATGTGAATTACTACTGACTTATAAGTGTTGCCAGTTCTAAATTCTAAATTGAACTTGTTGGCTGGATGTGTCGCTTGCTAGTCCCGCAAAAAAACAAACAATTTTTTTTCCAATTTTTCCTTCAAGCATAGTTTACAGTTCCCAGACGAAAAAAAGGAATTGCATTCAAATTATGAATTGAGGTAAATACATTTATTTATTCCGACTATTCAAAAAATATATTTTATTCACCACCCTTTTTTTCGGTATTTTGTTTTGCATGACATTCCATGACGGCAATTGTTTTTTTGCATGGAACTGTAAACCAATCATGCAAAGAAGTTATTTTGTATTTCACCTCAATAGTTTGTGACAGCGAAAATATTTGCATATATTTTTTTTTGCACGGGAACTACAAACTAGACTTTATATACAATATCAAGAGAACAAAATTAGTGCAGGATTTTTTATATCAAAAATGATACCTTAAGCCTAGTTTATAGTTCCCGAGCGCGAAAAAAATTCTATGCAAATATTATCGGAAAATAATTGAGGTGAAAAGTAAAATTAATTGTTTCCATGATTGGTTTACAGTTTCATGCAAAAAAAAAAAAAAACGATGCTGTCATGGAATATCATGCGAAACAATGGACCGGCAATTGATTTGCATGCGAAAAAAAGTGTGGTGAATAAAATATTTTTTTTGGATGGTCGGTTTACACCTCCAAAACAAAAATATATATGAACTTCAAGGCATTATTTGCATGCAAAAATGGTTTCCGCATCCAAAAATAATTATTATTTTCCATTTTTAGGCCTATAAATTATTAATTAAGGGTAAATTAATGACTCCATGGGTGGCTTAATCCAGGGCAAACGTTTTTCGCCTTGAATAGTATTCAACTTGATGCGCAGAATAGGTGGAAAATTTAAAATAAAAATAAAAGAACAAAGTTTTGGCTTTACAAAAAGATTTAGCATGGCATTGTAAGAGTTACCATTATTTTTAAATATTTGTTTCCTGTTTTAAGTCAATTTCTTAGATAATTGCCCCTCCTGGCTAAACGGGGGAATAAACCCCCCTCCCATACAATTTTTTTCTTTATCAACCCACCTTACACTCTCAGCTTTTTGTCACATTTTAAACGAAACACCCTGCATAAACGAAATACCATGTTTCGTGACCTTCGACCCCGTATGATTAATGTATAGTACAGGTAAAATAGTACGAAAAATCTTTCGAATAAAAAAAAAATTAGTATTATCATGAAACTTGGTGAAAACGTTTCATGTATTCTGAATGAAAAATCAAAAGAATATATACAAACATTTCACATAGAAGTGTGTTTTTTTGAGGGGGAGAAGGGGCAAATTGTAGTGTAACAAACAGAAAAATTAACTTTGGCGCAACCTAAGCATATGACACATGTTTTTAAGGCAATTTTGAACGCTGAATCAAATGATATCAAAACCAAGTCGATACGGCATCAGTGAAAAAAGTTATTGTCATTTTATGTACCGATGACTATTTTTTCAGGATAAAAGTTAAATATTACCGAAAACCAGTTGAAAATAATGGTCCGTCGATGAAACTTGCCATCAATGGTTCATTTGTCATGAAAATCAATTTTCTTTTTGGAAAAATTATTTTACTTTCTTTCACCCATTAAAAACATCAGTCTACCCTATGGATTTTTTTGTAGACTCTTTTTGATTTTTCATTCTGGTAGTTAGTAGTTAGCACATTTTAATAAAGTTTCATGAGGGTACCATATTTCTCACAGGTTTTATGGTAATAATCCCACCATAACAATTTTTCAAAAAATGATTATTAGTGGTACCACTCAAAGAACCTTTTTTTCGATTTATTCAAAACGGTAACACTGATTTCCATATTTTTGTATACAGACGCTTTCAAATAAATAAGTAGTATTGTGTACCAACATTTTTGAAAAATATTTTTTTAATTTTTAAAAATGTTTCCACTTTTTTTTTAAATCAAATGTTTCGAAAACGACATTATCGATTTTTTGAAACAAGATACTAGAGTTGTTTAATACTTTCTAAAATATTTTAAGAAAAAGTTTCACTTTTCTGAAAAAAATAACGGTATGTACCTTATATTCAAAAGTTAAGAAAGCGTCAAGGACAATACATTTTTTTCTCAAAAATGGCTCCTACAATTTTCATTAATATTTTTTCGTATGCTAAAAATAGTACAAAATCTACTACAAAAAATTATAAAATTTTACACCTATCAACTATTAGTAGTACGTCTCATAAAATGCTTTTTTTATCTTGAATTTTTTCATTATCAGCCCAACGGATTTTGATTAATTTTTGTATATACAAATTTCATTTCAAATATGTAAGTTTAAATAATATTGCATATCAAAATTTTCAAAAAAGAAATTTTGTAAATTTAAAAAAAAGCTTCGAATTATTTTTTTCGAAAATTTGGTGTCTCAAAAATGTGTTGATTTTTTTTTTTATTTTATTTTTAAATGCACATAAATAAAAACTTTAAATTTACATACCAACATTTTTCCTTAAGCCTAGTTTACAGTTCCCGTGCGCAAAAAAAATCTGCAAATATTCTCGCATGTTATAAATAATTGAGGTGAAATGTAAAATTAATTTTTTGCATGATTGGTTTAGAGTTTCATCCAAAAAAAAAAACTATGCTGTCATGGAATGTCATGCAAAACAATGGACCGGCAATTGATTTGCATGCGAAAAAAAGTGTGGTGAATAAAATATTTTCTTTTGATGGTCGGTTTATACTTAAAAAAAAAAAAATTTATATTTACCTCAAAGCATTATTTGCAGGCAAATGGTTTTCGCATCCAAAAATAATTATTTTCCATTTTTAGGCCTATAGTTTGTTAATTAAGGGTAAATTGATGACTCAATGGGTGGTTTAGGACAAGGCAAACGTTTTTCGCCTTGAATATTATTCAAATTAGTGCGCAGAATAGGTGGGAAATTGTTTTGAAAATTTTGATTTTTTTTCGCATGGGAACTATAAACTCTGTGGCCACAAGCAATAACCGCTTAAGTCGATTTAAGTCAAAAGCCAGTTTTTTGTTTCATCATGTTCTCCATGCTTCATTGCACTTTTGAAAAAAATCCCCTGTAATTTAACTACTTTTTTCATAAAATAAAACCAATATGAAAAAATCGCTTAAGTCATTTTCACTCTAAGCAACATATGCAATAAACGCTTAACTCAAATAAGAATTTACACAAAATATAATGCAGTTTAAAATAACGGCTTATATTGACATAAGCTGCTTTTCTAAATTGAAAACCCCTCCAAAAACAGAAATGTATATAAGAGTCAAAAACAACTTATTTCGATTTAAGCGCTTATCGCAAAACGAAAAAGATATTTTCATCGATACTAAAATTAATTAAGTCATTTTTGCAGATTTTTGTTTGTATTTTGAGAAATCTTATGTTACTTAAGCTAGTATTGCAAATTGAAAATTCTCACATACAGAGAATTAAATGGACTTAAGCTGTTATCTCGAATGCATGAAGGAATTTTAAATTAACTTAGGTGTTTTTTGAAGGGAAATAGTAAAGTGGCAGATTATAATATTGAAGAATTCAAAACAAATTTTGACTACCGCAAACAAAAATTTATAAATTAGTATAAGTTACATGTTCTCAAAATGGTGAATCATAAATTAATTTTTTTTTTTTTAATTTTAAAACAGGTTACAATTTGTATTAAAGTAAATTAAATTGGGTGGCACGACAGCTCGTAGAGAACCAGGGTCTAGTGGCTAACAACTCTGTAGGTCCCTCAATAGAGGCGACCTACAGTTTTTTGCCGAGTCCGAACAACTAGATGAGAAGCACTTAATCATGACCAGTAAACTCTTGGAGGATTTGTCAGTTCCTTGCAAGAGGCAGTACCTCGGATAACAGACATCTGTGTTTTTAGGTTGCACGGGTGGGAATCGAACCCACACCTTCGACATGACAGTCCTACGCACTAACCATTATGCCAAGAGGTACAAATGTTTAAGATATCTAGAAAAAGGGGACAATCACTTATTGTTAAACAAAAGAAAATAATTAAAGAAAATTTGAATCGACATACATACATATCAGATATTCAAAACAACAATATACAACAAATCTAAATATTCTTTTCAAATGTTTGGTGGCAATGTTAGTCCAGAACCACACTTGTTCAACTTCAATTTAGATGATTTTGTCCAAATTTCAGGCCATCTGATGGATTCTAATAACATCAAGGTTTCAGAAATTAATTTCAACTTAGATTATCCTGATGACTACCTAGTGCAGATTGCAGATGGGTATGGGACAGAAACCTGAATATACAACTAAAAGTGCCTTTGGCTATGGCTACAGTGGATGCGTATCTCATGGACAATTTATTCTGCTGCTAGTAACTATAAAAGCATTTACAGTGTATGCGTTTGGTTCGTCAGAAGGTGAATGGAATTGTCACAATAGATCAATGGATTTTATTCAAAAGTTTATTGGAATTCCAATTCATACATCCGCTTCTGACGAATAATTTCAAAGAATTCGTGAGACCATTTTGTTCGTCAGATCCACTCTTTTTCTTTGTTTTCTAAGATCACTTATGAAAAAGAAGTAACATTATAGCTTCATAAATAAGAAATTCACACAAACTGGTCGGTAGTAGGTACCTGAGTATTTCTGCTGGAAAGTGTGAAAGCCCTTACAAATAACTGTCCAGTCTACGAAAGCGATTTTTTGCTATTGGTACTAGGTACCTACTTGCAAATACTTCAACACAATATCTGTCATTGAGGGATAGCTACTTGTATAATGGTTGGTACATCTATGGAAATTATATCTTTTTGTTTTTCCTTAAAATTGGAAGACCAGCTCAATTGTGAGCTGCTTTTCTGTCTTACCGAACGCTACCTTTTCCATTCAAATAATAGAAAATAAGTTCTAAGAATCAACATCATGCAGTCGTAGAAGGAGACAAATAATGGAATAGATATATTGTCATCAACTGGCTCTATTTTGTCGGGTTGTTACAGTTAAGACCTTAACTAAGCAAAGAGAAATGTTTCCTCAAGACTTTTTCGACTTCTGAACATTTCAGAAATCAAAACCATCGTGGAAATGCAGATTCAAAAAAAATTGTGTTGCAAAACTAAATTGGCAAGATACAAATTGGAAGAATACACTATCAAATGAATCTAGATGTACATAAAATGACCTGAGCTTTTAATCAAGGGAGAGTGCATGATGCCGGTCAGGGAGGGGAGCGAAACTCATTCAAAAATTAGTATTAGCAAAGATTCAACAGAAAACAAATTTGATGAAATGTATGAAAAATATCTTGATTAGGGGAGCAAGTGATCCTCCCTACCCCCGCTTGCGTACGCCCTTTGCCTTTAATATGCCCAAACGTCTTATCTATGCATTTATGTCAATTAATTTATGTATTGAAGTTGATTAAGATGCCGTTTTTTCCTATGAAAATCGATGATAAAACTCTTTTTAGCAATAGGTACGTAACATATTTTTTGTTTCTGTTTCTAACAAAAAAAAAAACTTATTTTGTATCATTACTACAAAAATATTTCAATATTCTCTCTACAAAAATAGCTTACATATGAAAAACATAAGAAATTAAATTTGTAAAAACAGCTTACAGCGTTATAAGATGCCAGTGAACTAAAATTTTGATTTGCAATAACCGCTTAAGTGATGTAAGTGAATGAGATGAAATTTATTTATAAAAGCAATAACAGCTTAAAACACGTTTTTGGCAATAACTATTGCAAATAAGTTTATTTATAAACAAAAAAATGTTTATTTACTAATATTAAAACTATATTTTAAAAATATGTATCAATTTGTAACATAGATGTTTGGAATTTTTTCAAATCTCAAATTGAAAGTTAAAAGTGCTTTTCCCAAAAAGTTAGTTTTTAGACTTAAGCGGTTATTGCTTGTGGCCACAGAACTATGCTTTAAAAAGAATGAAAAAAGAAAAGAATTTTATGTAGGTATACAAAATTTATTTTTTTAAAAACCACTACAACAATTTTAAATTTTTTTTCCACACAATTTTATGCAACTAAGAACTAAGATGGCCTTCTTTTTTTCACCTTAAACTGTCTAAGGAGTTGTTTTAGCTGATTAAAATATCGTATTTCATGCTTCAGAATATTTTTCACTCATAATTTCAATGTTTTTATATACAATTTTCTTAAGCCCTCAGCATCTTGAACATTAGAGCAAGTACGTGCGACCCAGTCGTGCATTTTATTTTAAACATAATAAGGTATTAGCAGACAGTACAGGCTTAAGCACACTCATACAATTTTATCAAAATCGTCTCAGCTGGTTTGAAAAAAGTTTTCAACAATAAAATTGATTTTTTCTTAAAACACTAAAAATTATTTTGTATATAAAGTTAGCAGGACACTTTTGGAAATTCAGGCTAAAAACTATTCTATCATTAGTTGCTACTTAATTGCGAATTAGTTACGCAAAACAAAATTTAATTGCATTTTTGGTTTGCGAAAAATGGGTATCCTGCTAAGTTCATATAAAGTTAGCAGGACACCCATTTTCAGCTCGATTATCTTCTTTTTTGAGAAAGTTGTCCTTCTAAGTTCATATGAAGTTAGCAGGACACCGATTTTTTCACAAACCAAAAATGCAATTAATTTTTTTTTGCGTAACTAATTCGCAATTAAGTAGCAACTAATGATAGAATAGTTTTTAACATGAATTTCCAAAATTGTTCCGCTAACTTTATATACATAAAATACTTTCAGTAGATATGTACTTTGCCACCTCATGGGAGGAATGGCTACTAAGTAAAAACCAAAACTTGCCTTGCTATAGTACCTACCTATGGTTCGCAAAAAAAGTAAGTAAACAAAATAAACTTACTTAAATACTTCCTAGAAACTTGAAGTACTTTAATAAATCGTGACGATGATATCTGGCCTGAGATATAAAACAACAGATTCTACTCTTAATTTGGTATTGAGAAACTCCTGTAAGAAAGTTTAATTAGTTTTTATTTTCAAATTCCAAAGGAAAAATTTTTAATAATTAAATTTATAATCAACTAGTTTTCTTTAAAACAACATCTGTTATTTCCTTCTTCTATAGGCCGCTGGTGGTAAGTAATTAGCTTGTGGTTGAATATTTCCACTTTGTTGACCTTGGCTTTGATCGCTTGAAAAACCTGTCACCTGTGATGAGCTTTGAGCTGCAGAACTCGATGCGGCATTAGCTTGACCACCTAAACTTCCTATTACAGACTGAACTGGCACATTTCCTTGATTTGAGAAATCCGACGAGCCTCCTAGTTTATCGTATTGGGCTGAAATTGAATAAAAATTTGTTATTATTTTTAAATTCCCTTTTAGAAATATGTTAATTATTAACTATTTATACCTTGAATAACATGCTGGGCATGAATTGCTTCTTGAGGGGTATTGTATTTAATAAAGAAGACATCGGGCTTGTTAAGTGCAGTTGGTGCTGGTGTTACAACATCCGTAGATATATCCAAATCATTGGTTTTCTTCGATAGAACATAAATAGCAGTTCTTTCCTGTGAAGGTGCAACCTTCGCAATTATTTTGGCTCTGGTGGATGTCGATGATGGTGCATTAATAAAAACCACACGGTAGTTTGTTGTTGGACGACCTATTGTAATGTAACGAACAATCTCCTGATTGTCATGGTCCTCTGGAGCACTGTGAATGTAAAAATGTTTTGTTATAATAGGAGCCAGTTGTTGATATTGCTGTGCGTATTGCTGATTTGCTCCAATTCCTATTCCACTTCCAATGTATCCCTGGCCAACTCCTCCGGTGAAGCTTTGTCCAAATCCTGATGTTCCTCCTTGACTAATAATTGACCCTCCACCATTATTATTACCACTTATATAACCTATCCCTGGAGAACTTCCTGCATTGGAAAAACTAGATAATGCAGCTGAGGCAGATGAAGCAGCTGAAGTTGATGAAATAGCTGCCACATTATAATCAGGTGCCAAAAAGTTTGCTGAGCCGTAGGATGACGAGGGCGGTGGTGCTCCTGATGCAGTTGGGAAATATGATGTTGATGCTATCGGTGGTGCCAACAGATTTGATCCACTGTTGTAATCGGGGTTGTAGTGATATCCAAGACTGACATCTGGCCTTGCTGTGACCGAAACTATTATTACATAGCAAACAAGAACCTATCAAAAATTCTGTGTTATCACTCAATTTTGTATTTTTTTAAAGAAATTTTACCAAAACTGTGCCCATATTGTGCTCAGCAAACTGCAACTCCAAGTCCTAAACTAAAACTGACACCATAACAACAGTATTTCAACAACTTTATATCAACCAAAATTACTAGACATAACAAGTCCATCATAAAAAAACATTATAAACTTAAGTGCAAACAGAAAAAAAAGTTAAAATCTTGACTTATATATTATGTCTCTCAAAATCCGACAGCATTACCGAAAAATTTGTTATTAAAAAATAAAAATATGTATTTTCTCAGCGAGCAAACTATATAATCAATTTAAATGTACTAATTGCTCTTTAGCAAAGAAAAAAGACTCGCAAGAGAGGTGCAAATTTGTATGATATTTCGATAGATCTTTTTTATTGCATTTGGGGGATTCCATGCAAATGCTACCACTTAAGCATCACCTTCAAAATATATCGATTTGATTGTCAGATGAAACCAATTAGCAGGCTTCAACATTTGTTTAGATTTTTCTGATTCATTTTTTTTTTGTCAATTTTGTCTGAGATATCTCTTTTGTTCTTACAGATGGTTGGCAGGCGCTTAGAGATGGGAATCGTCTTCAGTTTTGGGAATACCGAAAAGCCTTGGTGTATGCTCAAACACATCATGGGGTCTTTCCATACTTCAAGATGTCTGTAGAAAACAGGTTAGTATATTCTTGAAAAATTTAGTACGTTATAGCTAGGTATTTAATGTGAGTACTTTTTTTTTTTTTTAAGATATAATGAACCATATGACTACATTATAACTCTAGATGCTGGAGAAGTGGGATTGCCGGATGAGTTCTTTTACAATGTTGACAGTAACGATGAGGTGAGCAGTTGTTTTTTAATGGCTATTAAAAAGTTTCTTTTAAAATATGCGGCAATAGGATAGAGTGAGTAGTTTGGGTTGTAGCTTTAGCTTTTTTCTTAATTCAGGAACCCTTATCATTGTTTTAGTTTTTGTTTTTTAATTCAGTTGTTTTAATGATTAGTTTTTGAAAAGTTAACCTAAAAATTGTGATTTTTTTTCAACACTCTGTTTTTAATTATGTACAATTTTTCTTTTTAATATGTATGTTTTTTGACAAAAATTTAAGATTTATTGATATTTAGTACCAAATATTATAACCGGAATTCGTTGTTAAGAACCACACATTTAATATTTCTTAAAAGAAAAATGTAGGAACTTAATTTATAAAAAAAAGTTTTGAAAATAAATTTTTAGAAAAAAAACAAACAAAATTATTTTGTTAAGAAAAATGTACCTTCTGTATTCTTCGATTTTCTCAAAAACTAAAAGACTTTTAGCATGTTATTCTTGTGTTTGACTTAAAATTTATAAAAGTACTAGCTGGCCCGCCCCGGCTTCGCACGGGTATACAAATTTTAGATGCGCACAAAAATTAAATTAACTGTTGATAGTACTACAATAAGAGGTATGTAGGTTGTAGGTATCTATTATTAATATTAAGTTTGTTTGATTGGTAACATTAATGTCGTTTTCTATTGGTTTTGGAATTGTTTATTCCTATCGAATATGAAAAACCTTCTACTCCAAATTTGCCATATTTGATAGAAATGGAACAAATCCAAAATCAAATCAAAAACAACATAAGTACATAGTTTCAAATTAGTTACTTTACTTATAATATAATTTTAAACTTTTGGAAAAAATACAAATTTTTGTTTTTTTTTTCTCATCTTTTGCATAGACATTTTACATGTAAATGTCTTTTCAACGTCTCGAACATTTTTGATACATAAAACTGTCCACGTGCAAAGCCTGAATTTCGAAGTGCCAGTCCAAACACCTATTTATTATTATCATGGCAAAGGCTAGTCAGATCAGGAATTGCAAACTCTTCAATTTTAAAGACGTGTCAAGTTATCATTCGACTTTGTGGCAGTAACATATTATTGTCTCCTTTGAATTCGCCATTTGAAATCGTTGCATCGATAACATTATAACGATAACATTTTTCACAGCCTCACACACATCTTTTTGTATTCCATTTAAACATTGACCACTCCTCACTGGAAAAAACTTTATACAGTACCAACAACACGGATATAAGAATTAAGAAAGTCTGAATATCCCAGAAATGTCTTTCCAAAATCAAAATTTTTCTTTTCTTTAAGCAACTGATACATACATAAAAGAAAAGAAAAACTCTGTGTATAAGATTGCGTTTCTTATAAAGGGTCCGCCAAATAACTTTTTTTTTTAATGCTACTACTACATGGAGTGTAGCTTCGGCTGTGTGGAACGTAGCGCCGTCCTGTTGAAACTAAATGTTGCCAATATCCTCCTCTTCAATTTTTGCGAACAAAAATTCGTTCAACATGGCCCGATCGCCATTGACTGTAACGGCCACTCGAAGAAAAATGGCCCAATTATGCCTCTGGACCAAAATCCGCACCAAACAGTGACTCGTTTTGGGTGTATCAGCTTTTCAACGGCGCACACTGGGACCCATTGTACCAGAGCCATGCCCAAAACTCAAAAACTAAAATGAGTACTGTTAGTATTTTTTTGTTATTACTTTTGTTGTTGACATATTCCCACAGCTTTTAATCACATTTTGATCACTTTGAGGTTATTAACAATAGCGAAGTAGCTTCTCCGAAGTAGTGAATTTTGGAATGTGAAGTGTCGTAAAGTGATTTTATCATTTAATTAAGGCTTTTTATTTATTGTGTTGAGCTACGAATAATAAAATCGGGCTGTATTTAATATGTATCAAGGTAAGGTGAATTCATTTAATATTTTTCGTAATCAAATTTGTACCTCTAACGGGAAATTTTCATGTTGAAGAGAACAGTGAGTCAAAAAAATAATTTACACTTTATTTCAAAATTGCGCATCGAACTTTTAAAACTGCTAATGTACATTTGTGCACTAGTTCTTCCTCTATATAAAACTGAAGTCGAAACCAAAAGTGGGGTACGCGAATTTTTTAAAATAATTTTTTTCTTAAATTGTGTAATGTAAGTGTTCGTCATATAGACCGGGAAACATTGATGCTAGGATCAAAAATCAACTCCTATAAAATATAGTTATGAGTTTCAACGCAGAATTTGTCGCTCTTAAGTATATCTAAAATTTTCCGAAATCCTTTCATTGGATTTTTGTATAATCGCATTCAAAGAGGGGGAAAAGGGGTGGAAGTGGAAGTTTATCAATATGATATATTTTTTGCATATAATCCTAACATATGGCACAAGATTTGAAGGTAGTTTTTTACGCTGAATCTAATGAGACCAAAACCAGAGCGATACGACTGCCATAGACAAAGTTATCGTTACTTTTATGAAATCATAACTTTTTTTAAGTGACAGTTTAAATACATCTTTTTGGATTCAATGATAGGTGTGTACATAAATGCATAAATGAAACTTGAAGTTAATGTTTAATTTATTTATTAAGTTTTTGTATGACCTTATATACACTTTTTTCGTCTCAGAAGGGTTCAACAACATCTAATTTATGAGCCCAACTGTCATACATGGGCGAAACGCATTTTGACCAAGTGTCATAAACAAAATTTTAAACACTGAAGTGCAGTCAATTTACAATAAAAAATCAATAATATTATTATTGATGGCGTTTTTCTTCTTTTTATGTGGTGGATTTATGAACAGAATCAAGAATGAAAAAAGTACGTAGAAATGACTATAGCTCTATAAGGGTACAATTTTGGTTCCAAATACACTCTCCTGTTATTCAAAAAATACGTACTTTTCCCTTTTAATGGACTATTATCTTTTAAGAGTGTTCGTAGCTTGTATTGCTTTTATTAGATTCAACGTTAAAAATTATCCTTAAATCCTGAGTCATATCCTAAGATTGTACTAAATGAATATATAAATTTGAATAGCATCCACCTCCAACCATCTCCACCTCTTTGAAAGTGACTATAAAAAGAGCCAATCAAGGGATTTCTAGAGACTTTGGATAATGCTGAAGAAGGTGAAATTCTGCGTAGCACCCATCTTTAAATTTAAAGAACTAATTTTTCTGAACTTTTGGCAACATTTTTACTAATTTACCTTCAGAACTGCAACCTATATTGAAATTGAAAAGAGAATGCTTGTTAGAAGTGTTTTTCAATAGTAATGATACGATTTTTGATCGCAAATTTGATGCAATAGTTGACTATATTGCCTCCAAAACAAACTGTTCTACTCTGAAAAGAGGAAGTTTATTGTATGAACTGCGTAATTTTAAAAAACAATTAAAAACGAAATGGCTTAGACATGACCGACATAAAGATAGATTCATATCTACTGAAAGTTCATGGCTAAATGAAAATTGTGAATTTTCAATCTACCCTCCCAAAAAGGGTGGTAGACCCTCGGTTTCCTTTGACGAAAGTAGTGATAATTCGAAGCGCAGGAAAACAGCGAATATTCGTTCAGAGCTGGATGCAAATGTTTTGACTTATGCTGCTCAAATGAGCTTGAGAGCTGCGGGAAAAATTACTGAAGCTGAAGTTATCAAAAAGGAAGCTTCAGCTCCTACATATGCTAAAGATTGCTTGGATTTGAGTTCAAGTGTAAATATTAAAAAAATTTCACCACGTGAAGCTGTTTCCATGATGATTGAAGCTAAACTCACAAAAAATCAGTATAATGTAGTGAGAAGTCATGCGATGGATATTTTCCCCTCCTACAAGTTGGTGCAAGCTGAAAAGTGCAGATCATATCCTAAGGATCTTAAGACTACAGAAACAGAAGCCGAAGTCCCCTTGCAGTCGCTCTTAGACCACACAGCTATGCGCTTGCTTCAAAGCCAAATAGAAGTCATTCAATCTAAATCTTTTGATAGGTCTAACAAAATGGTATTGTTGTCAAAATGGGGATTTGATGGCAGCTCGAGTCATACCCAATATAAACAAAAATTCCTTTCTGAAATAGCTGATGACAAATATATGTTTTTAACTTGTCTTGTTCCACTACGTCTAACAAGCGAAAATAACGGGGAAACTATAGTTTTGTGTCAAAATCCTAAACCATCTTCACCTAGATTCTGTAGGCCCTTAAGTCTCCAATATCAGAAGGAAACTGTTGAGCTAGCGATGTCTAAGAAACAAAATATGGATAGTCAAATCGAAAGGTTAACCCCGACAGATGTGAATATATGTGGTCAAAAATATTATATTGCACACCAACCTATGTTTACAATGGTGGATGGCAAAATATGTAACTCGCTTTCAGAAACAAAGTCCACCATGAAATGCTACTTATGTGATGCTACATCTAAAGACTTTAATAATCTTAAAGCTGCCTACGAAAGACCCATCAAAACGAATTATGTATCGTTCGGCATTTCGGTGTTACATGCGTGGATAAGATCATTCGAGTCATTACTTCATTTGAGCTACAAAGTTCCAGCTCGCTCTTGGCGCTTATCAAAACAAAATAAAAACTTAATTGACCAGACAAAGAAATGCATTCAAGACAAATTCAAAAGCAAGCTATCAATTGTAGTAGACAAGCCAAAGCCCGGTTTTGGAAACTCAAATGATGGGAATGTAGCTCGTAAATTTTTTCAAAATTATATGACTTCTTCGCATATAACTAATAAATAAAAGATATTATTTTGAATAACTTAAAAACACTTATTTTATTTATTTATTTACTTAAATGCATTTCGGAAGCAATGCTTCCATCGTCAGTAAGTTTTTTATAAATTTATAAATAACTTACTGACGATGGAAGCATTGCTTCCGAAATGCATTTAAGTAAATAAATAAATAAAATAAGTGTTTTTAAGTTATTCAAAATAATATCTTTTATTTATTTCATGAAAAAACACGTTGAAAATCTCCAATATCAAATCAATATAACTAATATTGATCCAGAGCTTATAAGACGTATTTATATCATACTTCAAACGATTTCAAGCGGGTTTAAGATAAACCCTCAAAAATTCCAAATTTATTGTTTTGAAACAGCTACCTTATATGTTAAACTCTATCCTTGGATGCCCATGACACCAACTCTTCACAAAATATTGATCCATGGCTCTGAGATAGTTCGTAATGCCTTATTTCCGATCGGAATGCTGAGTGAGGAGGCCCAAGAAGCTCGCAATAAGGATTTCAATTCATATAGAGAGTTTTTTTCAAGGAAAACATCGAGAACGGATAACCTCACCGACATAATTAATCGAATGTTTATATCATCTGACCCAGTCATAAGCCTTATGCGAAATTTACCTACAACTGATAAAAAAATGTTCGATAGTGAAGTTATTAATATGTTGGAAGACGAAATATAAATAAAAATATAGCTGAATGGGTTTTTGTTTTACTTTTACACATGATAAATTATTTTCCTAGTTTTGGGTATGACCTTCCATATACCGGGCCCACTGTGCGGCGTGCGGGTTTTCTGTGCCACAAATGCGACAATTTTGCTTGTTTAAATACCCGCCAAGATCAAAATGAGCTTCATCTGAAAAGATTATTTTTTTGGCAAAATCGGCATCTTCTCTAAGTCGATCGCAGGCCCACTTAGCAAAGCAGCCATTTGAATGAAATTATTTTCCTTTATTAACCAGAAGGATTGTACTTTCAAATAAAAAAAGAAATTTGAGAAAATATTCAGTAGTACTTTTTTATAGTATTTTCAAAAAAAAAAGTTATTTGGCGGACCCTTTATCTTCTCGATATACATACATATGTTCCCAGTTCCCCAAAACTGATAATTTACTGTTCTTGATTGTTAGCCTGTGAAGGCCATTATACCAATACCTTTACCAATCGCTAGTAAAAATTCTTCATTTTTTGGTAGAACCCTGTATTACCAATGAAAGCATTCAATGAAAATAAATTCACATAATATCTAACCTTCAACAACTTTACTCTTTTTGTATCATTGAAATGTTTTCTCTATTTTTCTCTTCATTTTATGGTATAAGACACACGCTGACCGTCATGCCAAAAAAAAATAACTTTTAATCACAGTCTCATCAGCAATAATTATTATATTTACTGACAGAAAATACAGAGCTTGTTTTTGAAATAAAATTTATTTTTTCACATAAAAACATCAATTTTTCTTTTAACATTAGAAATGTTTAAACGGAGGCATACCTACTAACAATGTGAAAAAATCAACAGAATTCCAAAAATGTGAAACCCCGAGTAGACAAAGAGGGCGAAACGTCAGGGGTATAGACAAAATTATTGTGTTCAAGCTTCACTTTGTTCATGCTGCTCTGCCGAAACAAAATACGAAGAAGATGTTAAAACAGACACCAAAAAAAGGAGAAGTGTTCGTAGACTACCCAGATTTGCATGTGGAGAAAAGAAAATATAAAAATGAATACCGAATATGGAATATAGGCATAACGATTTAGGAAAAAAACGCAAAAAGTACCACACAGTGAAAAGTGAGGGGATAGATAATATTGGGTTCGATTTCAAATTTGCTTTTGTGGTTATTTATTACTGTCTGCCTTTAGTCTGTTGGCGCATTGTTTGTTGAATGTGTTGAATAGGGGGGTTCACATGGAACAACAATCGGAACAGTTTTCAAAATATTTTGAAAGTCATACAACAAAGTTAACAAAGTTGGACAACATGGTTGGTTATGCGTTTAAATGATCAAACATCGTTGGTTGTCAAGCAATGTTGGACAACATGTTGGTTCATGTGAACCCCCATAATGAATAAATAGCTATTTAAAAATAATAAATGTTACAAGAAATAAAAGGGACGATTAAATCGCTCAAACTTGCTGTTGTGCTTATGAAGGATGAGTAATAATAAGCTAGATAAAATGATAATTTCCACTTACTTGTTAAAAGCTTTACCGAATTTCATCAGAATGTTCTTAATGAGTAAGTCGAAAATAATTAAGTACAGTTAATTGTAGTTTTTATTATTTTTTTTAATCGAAGTGCAGACTAGGTATACACACAAATATTTGTATATCTACCTACTAATATTTAGGGAAAAATAGCCTTTTTCGAAATGGAAATGCCAGTTTTTTTTTTGGAGCTACAAATATTAATTTCGTCTCTATTGAATAAACAAAAAACCTTAGGTTCAACATTTTAGAGAAGATGAAGATGTAGGTACCTAAAGCAAAAAAATAAAAAACAAATTGATACCGATTGGTAATATTTATATTTACTATGCATACCTACCAAAACAATAAAATTGGCTTCAGTCAAAGTTTTAAAATACATAAATGCTTTCTTTATTTCTAATGTACCTCAACTATGCTAGAATGGCAAATCGGGTAAATTTTTTATGATAAAAGTGCAGCGCCACTTATTGAAAATTAATCAAATAACTTCTTAAACATTGCCAGTAGTTTTTTGAATATAATCCATAAGTTTAAGCTCAATCTGACGTGTAGTTCTTGAGTCTATAGGTCATACACAGACATTCATTTTTATATATATAGATTTACACCCCTTTGCTGATACGAAACTTAAGTATTTACATATGTTCACTTAAACCCTTATGTTCTACTTTTTCATCTGTATTGACTTTTCATACCTAAGCCCTTATGTTCTACTTAAATATGGAGGGCTCACAGGTGTATCGAAACAAGTCATATTTTTTTTTTCAAACTTTTGCGAATATTTTCCAACTCAAGTTTTTCATTTTTAAACAAGAGAATAATAATAATTTAATTTTGAGAATAAACTTTAGACTTGTCCTTTTTACGAGTAAAATATTTATTAATTAATGGCAGTTTATTTACTAATCCTCTTATTATCTTCAAATTTCCTTTTTATGATTTGTTTTGGTTCAGCTATATCGTTTTGATTATGTCCTAAAAAACAGGGCAATAAGGAAGCAAGACGTTCATGGAATTTTATTGTAACAATCTTCAAAGGGGCCATTGAAGATGAGAAATCCGCGGAGTGCTATTAAATTAGAGGGTGCATTTTGGAGAGGGGGTGCAAAAGTGCCTTTTTTGGTTTTTTGCACATAACTCGAAAACGAAGCGAAGATGGATCCATTTTTTTGTTTTTTTTTTAATGTTAAAATTTTTCGCAGTTTTAGGGCTGCCATCTAATTTTTTCAAAATTTAAAATAATTGTCAAAATCAACACACTTGCTTTTACAAAGCAAGCAACATAAAATATTTTTTTTTTATTTTGGAATACCTAACTCGCCTGGCACTATTTTGTCCATATAACGAAAGGCATAAACTACCAAATACCCCGGTTTGTGAAAGTAGATTTGTTAGTTTTGATAATAATTGAATCGGTCATTTCAAAAACCACTTAAGTCACACATTTAAAATTTTTCAGGAATCAATAAAAACTGTTTTATTAAGAAATAAACGAGTTTTAAAGGACCTTTTTGGGCTCAATATAGTATTAGAGTCTTAAGAAATTGAAATATAAAAAAATATTCAAAGTTTATCAATATATATAATGAAAAAAACCTGAAAAACCGTTCTTGACTTACGTTGTTTCAGCAAGAAACGGGTTTATTGGTATACAATTTAAACAAAACTAAAGTATTGTATAACTTTTTATTAAAAATTACACTTAAATGTTAACTTATTAACATGTCAAATGTTTTTATTTATCATGTTTTAATATATTTAACCCTTAGGACACAAGAGAGAGTATACTGGCAAGCGAGTTGGGCACATACAAAGTGTCAAATTACTCGCCACTCTACTTGCTTATCAACTAGCTTCAAAAAAGGCGACTGAGTTGCAAAATTTTTAATGTATTAGTTACTCGATAGCATGTTGATATTTACTAGCTCGTGATGCCTCCGGATAAGGTACACAATCAATAAATCATAATGTTCTAAATCATGTTATTCATTCATGTGGTTTTGAAATGACCGATTCAATTTTAACTATAGTGTTTTCAATAACATTTCTGTTATACGTTGAACGATTACACATTCTCTTATTTTTTAGCTTACTGTATATCAATCACAACAACGCAATTTAAAAACATCGAAACTAGATTTCCACCATCTAGTAGTGCATGCAAAAGCCACTTAAGTCAATTGACTTACGCTGTTTTTGCGTGGAACGTCTATTGTGAGGTATTATTTGAAGAGGAAGGAATGTTAGGACCGACGTAATTTATTCTCAGAATATGCACCTACGTCTTAGGAAGCATTTACAGCAAAAAAAGCAGTTTTGGAAAAATATGACTTAAGTGGTTTTTGAAATGACCGATTCAATTATTATTTAAAAAACTAGAAAACCAAAGGAAAAAAAAATCATCAGCTTTATAACATTAAGGGCCTTCTGGCATGCATTTTCGACAGCCAAACTCGTCTGGCACAATTTTGTCTCTATTTAAGGAGACATTAGCTAACATATATTAAAAACTCGGCTTTGTAAAACAAGGTTTGACAGTTATTTTAAATAAAAAAAAGTTATTTCTTATAATACCTACTTTGAAAATGTTGAGGTCATCTGGCAAGGACCGTAAAACTTGTCTGGAACTATTTTTTTTTCTCATGTTCAAAAAAAGGTATAAGCACATGTGTTCAAAACCCGACTTTGTAAGAGCAAGTGTGTTGATTTTGGCAATTATTCTTAATTTTGAAAAAAAATTAGATGGCAACCCTAAAACTGTGAAAAATTTGAAATTTTATTTTTATTTTTGACTTAACTGGTCATGGCTCCCTAATACACCCAGTTTGAGCGTATAATCTAACAAGTCCATCAAAATAGCCAAAAATGCCATTCATAAAGCATTAAAAACTTAAAATCAGCCTAGAAATAGTCGTTCAACTATTTCTCGGTCGATTTTTAACCAAACCGTTTTTTAAAAAGTTTATTTTAAAGGCAATTTAATTATCTTTCTTTTATATGGAGCAATGCCTATACCAATCTCTGCTGGTAAGAAACATAGGTATAAGAAAATACGTCAAAAAACAAAAAATTGCGATTTTTCACATTTCTTTGCAATGATTTTTTTTAAATTTAGCTAACTAAAAGTTTTTAATTTTTTTTTCAAAAATCCATTTTGATGGTAAATTTTATTTTCTACAAAAAAGGTTTTGAGAATTATTTCGAAATTTTGCTTCGTTTTCGAGTTATATGCAATAAACCAAAAAGGGTGCTTTTGCACCCCCTCTCCAAAATGCACCCTCCAATTTAATAGCACCCCGTGGTTTTCTTATTTTCAATGACCCCTTCGATGATTTTTACAATAAAATCCCATGAACGTCTTAAAAAATTAAGCCAGTTATTTCCAGTTCCTTATTATATGACATAATCAATAGCCTACTATTAGACCTTCATATTAGAGTTTCGTTTCAGCAAATGGACCTTAATAACGTAAATGTTTGAATAAAATCAGTTTGACAACAAAAAATATTTTCAAAATTTGAGATGAAAACAAAAAAAAATAAATTTTGTTTTCATCTCAAGTGAAAACAAAGATTATAAAATTGACCTTTTTGCCTAAACGGGGACTCCCATACGTTTTTATTTTCTGTAAAGAAAATTAAGGTGGGAGAGAAAAAATGTGTCGTAAAAACTAGAGAGTGAAAAAGTTTCCGAAAGTAAAACTTTTCATCTTCAACAAATTAATCAAATCAATTAACTTCAAAGTTATATATAACGATTTAAATAATATATGTATATAATTCAAAGTTAAAAGTTCAAGTGAGCTCAACTCCATGATTGCGTTTCGCCCAGGTACGATAGTTGGGCTCATCAGTTAGATGACTATCGTACCTGGGCGAAACGCAATCATGGAGTTGAGCTCACTTGAACTTTTAACTTTGAATTATATATTCGGTCACTCCACTTAAACAGAAGAATTTCTTTTCAAATTTTCTTCATATTCAATTATAATATTTGTATACTTAAAAGTTTTTGATTACACATTTTATATTTACCGACCAAACAAAAATCGGAGTGAACCAATTTTCTATTTAAATATGAAAAATGGGAAGCATTGATTTACGAAGGCTGATAAGCCAACAAAGTTATGGCCAGGATTGACAAAGAATAGAATCTTTGCATTTACTGAATTCGGTCAAAACTCTTCGCTTTCATGATTGCAATCATTTGTCCTCTATTCATTTTACAACAATCAATTGAGAATGCAATCCTTAAGGAATTCATGCATATTTTGCAATTATTTGCATTCTTTTGACTTAATTTAGTATTGTTTGCATTTTTTCGCATTCCTTGTATGTTTTCTTTTGATTTTTTAAAAATTTATTTCGAATTCTTTTGAATCTTCTAACAATCATTTAGTTCACATTATTTTTTTCCTTTAACTAGTTAATTTTTCTCTTGATGTCAAAGGTGAATTTGAGAATAATAAGTTCATATTCTTTCCACTTATTATATAACTTTCAATTTCACATTTGTATTGAAAGGCTATTAACGAATTAGGTAAACGATTACATTTAATGGTATAATTTTAAAGATTGTGAGATAATTAAAAAGAGTTCAACAGAATGCAATAATGAACAAAAGAATGTAAATTAATGCATGGAATGTATGTATTCCGTATTACCAAAAGATTGCATTCAATTGGAAAATGATTGCAATCATTGCAATGTCAAATAATTGCTGATTTTTAAGTCGAAGTATCAAAGTGATTGCAATATTTTAATTGAAGTCATAAGAATGCAAAATTAATTATTTGTATTGATAACCTTTAAATAGATAAATCTATCAATTTTAAGTACTATACTATACCTACGCAAGTTTGTTGCAGTATGCAATTAAGACATTTAGATCTTTATGTTTATAAAACTTTTTTATCATAAAAGCTTTTCACTTCTATAATTTGTATAGTTTTTGCTAATCTCGCTAATTTCTATTTTATTTTTAAGGTTGTTGTTGCATATAAAATGCTGCTTCGTGATTTTGCAATCAATATGGGTAAGTCAATCATGCATTTTTATCAATTCTTTATTAAATAAATAATAATACATAGTTAGTTTGATGTTAAACATATTAAAGTCGAGGACAAAAAATTGTGTTCTGGAAATTGATATTTAACCAATAGATTTGCAGTTAAATTATTAATAATTTTTGGTTCTAAAAATAAAGCAAACTGAATAATATTTCTTGTCGTATTGGTCAGAATAAGACCTTCCGGGTATCTAATTAATACCAAACAGCAGAAAAAAAGAATACAGCATTACTTATAAACAAATCAAGATGCATATCTTAACGTCCGCCATAGAATTTGATTGGAGTTTTGTTTTATTAAACCCAGAAAAAACGAGATGTTAAAATGGCTGTTTTTTCCGTAGGTAAAGCATTGCCCAAAGGGACTCTTTTGCTTCATGGTTATCATGAAATTGAAATGGGTTTACCAACTTGGGATATGTTTTCTGGTGATAGTATAATTAATTTTACTTTCGCTTCCACCTTAAAAAAAAACCTTTTTGTTTGGGTCTTATTAAACCCTGGACTAAAAAACATTATATACTCAGATTGTGCCAACCAACATGCAGTTTTAGTATGAAAAAGCATCATGTCCCTCTTTCCACCCTTGGAAGAGTTGGTAAAAATACATTTTTGTTTGCATTAATTATTATTCAAAATACAATTTTAGTGCAATGTGTAAATATTTAGCATCAAAAAAAAGGTAATGCAAAATAAAAAATGTTTGCATTAACAACAAAACTTTGAATGCCAGCTCGCAAATTTAATGCAAATAAAAAATGTTAACGCAAAATTCAAAATTTGTTGCACTAAGAAAATGTTAATGCAAAATAAAAATGTTTTGCATTTAAAAAAAGAATTGTAAAGACACGCCAAATGTTTTTTGTTCTAAGCAAATAAGTTTATGCAAATTGACTTTTATGGGAAAAAGTCAAAAAAAGACTTCAGTCAGTTAACTGTTAACTGCAAGTCATTTGACTGCTCTAATTGACTTATCAGTCAGAATAATTATTAAAATAACTGCTGACTATAGTTTTTAAGTTAAAGTACTCAGTGAAAGTTTTAATTTAATAGGTACAATGCTCTTAGTCAATGAGATTTATGGACTTTTATTAAATCCATCTTGTGAAACAATTACTACTGGATTTAAATTTTAATATCCCTATTTACATCAAGTTCTAATTTAATTAAAGTATATTTTTTTTGAACTTTTACAGGAGTTGTGACTCAGGAAGCTGAACTTTTTGCTGATGAAATATTTCACTACGAAAAACGTATTGTAAATAATATTCTCTCAGTACAATCATCTAGTCAAAGACAACTTAATGAAATTAAAACAATACAAGAAATTAAAATTATAGCTCCATCGGTAAGCAAAGTATATTTTTTGATTTTAAACTTTTATATGAAGTAATTCTTCTACATAATAGCTTCCAATTTTTGAGTCACTTCAAGCCATATTTCCGCAAATAAAAATCACAGATGATACCGAAGTTTTAGTTCGTGATTTAGATGTTTTACATGAGATGTCAATTGTAGTTTCAACATCTGATAAGAAGTATGTAAACGATATTTCTATTAATTGAATGCTTTCACATTAAATTTGATTTATTTTTTAATAAAATTAGGCCTCTTAATAATTTCATCATTTGGTCACTGGCAAGAAAAATCTTACCTCATCTATCGAAGGAATACCGAATTCTTATTGAAAATTTTGACAATGCGATTTATGGTAAGATTGTTGCTTTTCAAAAATTGTGAACATAAGAAGTTTCTTATAAGTTTTGGAATATATTTAGGAAAAACCGCAAGATATCCTCGTTGGATGGTTTGTGCAAAAATAGTTCGTGATTGGCTGCCATTTTCTGTTGATGCCTTGCGAGAAAATCCAGATCTGCTGAAGGTAAATATAGTTTAATTCTGCAAAAAATATGTTAATTTATATTAAAAAAAATTATTATATTTTATATAGTCAGACAGTGATGGCCAAACGAATCTATTCCGACAAAAATCATATTCATTTCCAAATAAAACCTATGGTAATGATGAATTTATGCAATTGATGTTCTACACACTTCGCAATCAAGTGGCAAGTTCCATTTTAGAAGCCAGCTGGATTGAACCTTCTTTGAAAACGTTCATTCATGATAAGGTTTGTTATTAAATAAAATAATCTTTTAATAATTGCATTGTGCCTAAAAACTTTTTTTTTTAATTTTTTCTTAAACTTAGTTGGCATCAACACGCCTGCAGATTGGAATACCATCAGAAATTCTTCAAACTAAATCTTATATTGATGAATATTATAAAAGTTTAATGTTGTATAATCTTTACTTTGTTGAGCATTTGGAGTCAATTTGGAAGTTTAGAAAACTAAGATTGCAAGATAAATTGAAATCACAAAGCATTATTGATATGTAAGTATATTTTTTTTTAATAATTTTTCCCTACAAATCTTTGGAATAACTATATGGTTTTGAAATAACGCAACCGATTTGCAAATGACGATTCGGAATTACGTCTTCAATAACAATGACACTAATTTAATGATAAAGTATTAGTTTTTTAATACAATTAGTTTACAAAACGGAAAACTTCGAAAAAGTACTGAGAAATTAATATTTTCCTTATATTTTGTATATTTAAAAAGTGTTGTGCAAAAATTTGGGAATGATATTTTATATTCTATTCGTAAGAAATATAGGCTGTCTCAATAGGAGGAGCAGGTAGCTAATTTTAAATCAATTAAAAAAATTTCCACCACTGCTTAACTCAGTAAAGCCTAGTTTATACTTCAAAGTGAAGTGAAATCATATTTGAAATGAAACATCAATAATTAATGACCCAAAAGGTTTTCAGAAAAATAGTTTTCGTCATAATATTTGGTTAAAAACAGCCCATTGATTTGCATTTGTTTCGAGACAAATTTGTTCCTCCTTGTCGCCAAAATAATTGCATTTAGTTTTTGACAGTTTTTCACGCCTAGGAAAAAAAGTATTTTTTTCTATGAAAATTACACTTCACATGGATGTATAAACCAGGCTTAAGGGAGTGCGTTCACGAAGTTTAAATTTTTTAACAATGTAAATTAAAAAACGAGTTATTTATTGTTGATTACAATTTACCACAGGGGTTTAGCTGAAAAATAATATAAAATGGCGTAAGTGATTTTTTTTGAAAAGAAAGGAAATCACAAACCTCCGGAGTGTAATTGACGGCGGAAATATTTTCAATATGAAAAAAGAGTTTGTTTTTCCCGATTTGAGTTTAAAATTGTTTATTTTATAAAGTAATTCTAATAAAGTAGTTCCAAGCCCAGAATTTTTTGCAAGAGAACAAAAAAAAATATTAACTCTAGGACCGTTAACGATTGGTCCCGAATGATTTTTAAAACTTTGAAACAGGTCAGATATCCGTATTTTCGAAATTAATTATTTCAATAGGCAAAAGCCAAACGAGCAAACAAATTTAGAATACTTACTCAAACCTATTCAAGGAATAAGGAAAAAAAATACCATATTTTACCAAAACCAATATGCATTATTATATTCGTACAATTTTGCCAATTCCTCCTTTCAAGTTACCAGTTTTTTTTTTGTGATTTACACCAGCCAAGCCTTCCCAAAAATTATCATCCAACTATTCCAAATTTTCTTCAGACTTGACGTTTGACCAATTTGTTACTTTCAAAACTTCACTTTTATTATTTTCAATCATTAAAATTAACTATCTTTTAATTTCGAAAATTTTCTTTCTCTGAACTCACCAAAACATCTTATTCCATCTGAAGCCATTCAAGAAGTGCCCTTCCAGGCTTTCCACATGCCTGGAAGATTACTTTTCGTTTTCTTAGCGCAGTGCTTTCTGCCAATCAGTGACCCGGGATTTCAGTTCCGTCATCATTCAGCAACACTCATCTTATTTGCGACGTGTGTGAAGTTGGCATAACATTTTTGAGCTAGACCAATGGGACCTTGGCAGGAATTTGCAGTTTTTTTTTGCATTTTGTATGCATTTCTATTCCGGATTTTGCAGTTCACTAAATAGTTGGTGTAACCGACTGTACTGCTAACTTCACTGTGAAGTTTATTTTATAAACTGAAGTTTAATTTGCAGTTCAAGATAAGGAAAAACAAAAATTTTTAAATCCTTACATAAAAAAAAATTCATACTGGACTGCTAACTTCACTGTGAAGTTAGCATTAAAGTCCTTTTCTCAGAAACGGTGATATTTAGAAATTTTCAGTTAGGCTCCAAATTGGCAGTTAAAAAAAATTAATGTCCATATTTTGAAGTCCATATTTGAAAAAAATCTAATAAATTCATTTTTCACTGTTAACGTCACTGTGAAGTTAGCAGTATATACCCTTTTCTCAGCAACTGAGCCACCTAGAAAATTGCAGTTAGGGTCCAGAAAAAACTAAGTTCAAATTTGTACGTCCAAATTTGACAAAAAAATCGAAAATTCACTTTGCACTGTTTAAAACAGTGTGAAGTTAGCAGTACATACCCTTTGCAAATTTGGGCTTAAGAATTTGAACTTAGTTTTTTCTTGAAGTAAATGAAAAACTGCAAATTTGGGCCCTAACTGCAATTTTCTAGCTGGCTCAGTTGCTGAGAAAAGGGTATGTACTGCTAACTTCACAGTGACGTTAACATTGAAACATGAATTCATCCGTTTTTTTCAAATTTGGACTTCAAAGTAAATGAAAAGCTGCAAATTTGGACCCTTACTAAAATTTTCTACCTAGCACAGTGACTGAGAAAAGGATATGTACTGCTAACTTCACAGTGACGTTAACATTGAAACATGAATTCATCCGTTTTTTTTCAAATTTGGACTTCAAAATTTGAACTGCGTTTTTTCGTGAAGTAAATGAAAAGCTGCAAATTTGGACCCTTACTAAAATTTTCTACCTAGCACAGGTGCTGAGAAAAGGGTATGTACTGCTAACTTCACACTGTTGTTAACAGTGCAAAGTAAATTTTTCGATTTTTTAGTCAAATTTGTACGTACAAATTTGAACTTAGTTTTTTCTGGACCCTAACTGCAATTTTCTAGGTGGCTCAGTTGCTGAGAAAAGGGTATATACTGCTAACTTCACAGTGACGTTAACAGTGAAAAATGAATTTATTCGATTTTTTTCAAATTTGGACTTCAAAATATGGACATTCATTTATTTTAACATCAAATTAAACTGCCAATTTGGAGCCTAACTGCAAATTTCTAAATATCAACGTTGCTGAGAAAAGGACTTTTATGCTAACTTCACATTAAAGTTAGCAGTACAGTATGAATTTTACTTGCGATATAGGTACTATAGGACCATTTTGGATTCGTGCAAACAAAAAATTTCGAGATAACAATCAAACATGACATTACGATTATAGAGAACACGAAAAAAGTGGGTTGCACAATTCTGTCTGTCTGTCCGTACCTCATCCTACAGCCTAAGCCACTGAAGCGATTTTCTTCAAATTTTGAACTTAAGATTTTTTTGCACCTCTCCAGAGGGGAAATTGAAATTTTGTTTTTAGCTCAAAAAATAACGGTACTTGCCATACAACCGTTTAGGAAAAGCTTATTTATCTCAAAAACAGCTCCAACGATTTTGATTAAAAAAAATCAGTGTATTATTGTACACATGGTGTACTTTCTGGTAAGAAAAAAATCACCAAAAACATTTATAAACGGTACCTGCCATATAACGGCTTTTTTGATTTTCGGTTGTCTCAATAACCGCTCATCCGATTTCAATAAAATTGTTTGCAAAAAAGCTTTGTTAGAATATAAATTATATTGCGTACCAAAATTTTGGAAAAAATAAATTTTGGATTTTTAAAAAAAGATTCAATTTTTTTTTTTTGAAAATTCAATATTTCAAAACGGGTTGTTTTGGAATTTCAGTTTTTAATGTACATATATAAATATATACTCATAATTGGCATACAAAATTTTTTTTTGTAAAATATTACAAAAATTTTATATATAAAAAATTAATTTTTAAGAAAACGGCTCCAACGATTTAAATTTTTTTTTTGCATATATTCATATTTTTTTAAGTAATCAAATGGCATACTTTTTTCTGAGCTCTAAGTTATTTATCAGACTGTTTATACAATTAAAAGAACGATATAAATGCTTTTTATATCTTTTCTATAATTATTTGATATTTTTTAAACTTCTTAAGTCCCACACAACTTGAACATAAGAGCAAGTACGTGCGATCCTGTCGTGCATCTTATTTTTATGTAAGAATTCCTGCCATTGGTCCCATTGGTCTAGCTCAAAAATGTTATGCTAACTTCACACACGTCTATTTGCGAGAGTGAGAGAGTATCTGACTTAACGTTTTTTTAACTTTAGTATGGATGGTACCGTTATTTTTCATAAAAGTAAATTTTGTTCTTAAAATATTTTGGAAACTTTTAAAAAACTCTAAAGTATCGAGTTTCAAAAAAATGGATCATGTCGTTTTCGAAATACATATTTGATTTTCAAAAAAAAAAATATTGAAACATTTATTAAAAATCCAAAAAAAAAAATAATGTTTTTTTTTTAAATTTTGGTACAAAATCAAAAAAATAATAGAAACCAGTCTTACCGTTTTGAAGAAAATCGAAAATTAAAAAGAAAAAATACACATAAAATGATACCAGTATGAGGTTTTTGCCCAAATCGCAGGTTCGGCCTCACTCTACGGTACATGATAACGTCCAAAAGCAGTATACGCACCTTATGAAATGTTTCCGCGATATTTTAGTAGTTTGAAAAATAAAATTTTTAATTATTGAATACTATTGAAAAATGTTTTTATAAGAAAAATATTTAGCTATAAATTAATTTTTTTGTTACGTGTTTCCTGCAGGATTGTATTGGACATGTATGCTACCGATAACGTCAAGCCTGTTACCTACTCAACGACACTGAATATGATCTTAATATCAAAGCATCTTTCACAATTCAAATATTATGACTACAGATATCCAATGTAAGTATCGACAAAGTGTCATAATTAGTGTTTGGTTTTTTATTTTTGAAATTAAAAATTAATTTATTTTACTTGCAGTCCGGTAAATTTCGCTCGAGTTGGAGCAGACATAGTCGAAAAACTCATCGAAACAGTATCCATTTTTGAAAGCCAGTATAGATGTTCCTCAAAGTCAACAAACCCTATGGAAGAGAGTATCTTCAAAATAAATGCCCAGTGTATGGAAGAAATCACAGGTGATATTGATTTATCCGAAAATTCCTTAAGCTCCTTCCATACCACAATGAGTGCAGCAAGAATAACAGCAAAAGCTTTAACAAGATTTATTCAATCAATTGATGATGCTGCTCCAATTACTGGAGCTTCAATAGATCCAAGCTTGACATATGAAAATTTACAGCTTACTAATCGTAAACGACTTGCTGGACTGCGATCACTAAATGAAAACGAACTATTTACTCTAGCATATATGCAGAAACACTGTAGTACACCAATTGCTGATAAGGACTATGCCAGAATAAAACCACATGTTGAGAAGAAACTAGCTGAAATGTATTTGTAAGTCATAAAATTATACAATAGGCATGTTCAGGAAAATGAAATCCCAGAGGCCACAGCAATCTCATTCTTGTGAACAGAATTCCTCAGCAAAATTTCTCAGTTTTGCTGTCAAATTACAGAGGAAACAAATTTTTGGATTCGGTCACTCACTTTTTGACAGAGAAAAATTAGCTATGGACTTTGAGATCTCATTTTCCTGAACATGCCTTATATTGAATTATAAATTGATTTTCTATTTTTTTGTTTTGTTTTGAAGATTCAATGCCACTTGGAGACATATTCAATTCCTGCCAAGATCTTCAAGTTGTTCTGTCAATGAAAACACATGCACAAATATCTTATAGGAATAAAATATAACATTGGTCAGTTTAAGTATTGTTTATTACATTTTATTTGGTTTTAGTTTGCCTAAACAAATGCCTACAAAAAAGTTTTTAAGTTATTATATATTTTAAGATATTTAAAAAAAAAAATTGTTATGTATTCATAAAATTTGTAATTCCCAATAATATTAATGAAAGTCGCTACTAGCTCTAAGATGCCTTAATTATAATAGTGTAAGAAATAAATGGCCATTTATAAAAATTTAAGCAGACTGAAATCCGATTGGAAAACTAATAAAAACTAAAAACTAGTTCTACAACTTAAATGTCTTTCTTTTTTATGCCCTCCTAAACGATAAGTTATATCTATTTGTTGATTTAGACCTTTAAGTTTAGAGCATTCAATTTCTTACTCAAATATATCCACGAATATCTTACAGGTTATAAAATTCCAAATTTTTTCCGACCATTCCGACGAAACACGTTATAACTTGAATGTAATTTTTAAGAGCCCCAAGCTACCTACCATAGGTGCCCATAGGATTTTGTCCTGGTATTTTGAAATATCAAATTTTTGAAAATAAAAACTATGTTCAAAAATGTATTTTTCTTAATAGTTTAGGAATTTTTGTATAAATAATTTAATTCTAACCCGTTATGCCAATAATGATAAAGTTAAAAATCCAAAATAACGTTCGATGGGAGTTGATAGTTATATAGTCGAGAAAATCGAGTTATTAAACATTTTCTTTCGGATATATGTACTATTAAAACCCATTTTTCGGAACAGGGTTTATCATTCAATTGTTGTATGAACTAAAAATAATTGATTGATTTTTTTTTTTAATTTGTGGGGTCAGTTTTTAGAAAATTGAAATGGTGAAAAAATTGTATGGCATACATAGCGCTAAAACTAAACTTGGTTCTAAGAAAATTAAGTGTTAAACTCAAATTTGTATAGAAGAAGGAGCTATGTCATGGGGGTCATGACCCTCCCTCCAGAGGTCCAGAAAAAAGAAGAAATACGAGCAATCTTTACTTGTTATTCAACACATTTGAAGACAGAGATAAACTTTTTGGGTAATTCCATATATTTTAGTAAACTATACAAAAACCATGACCTATAATTAATGTAATGGTTAGCTTCTATTTTCCTTAGCGAATTCTAACTTCGTAATGATATGGTCAGGAAATACATTTTTACAAAAATGACTGGTAGCCCTGGACACGCACCCTCTTAGATAATATATATAGGGTGCCCACCAGTCATGGTTTTCAGATGCGGTGATTATAGTCTAAGAGCCAGTGGTCGGCAGGTTTACGGTATTTCTGTACGATAAGTGGAGCCATTCTATAAGACTTCTTAAGCATTTAATGGGCATTTCACCGCGGTAACACAAGTAAAAAAATCCACCTCAAAAAGTGATAGCAGTATGTCCACCCCATTGATATGTTAGACTTTAAAGTTGTTTCTATTCAAAAATAGTCAAGGCAGGCATAGGGTGTAGTACATCTTGGAGTTATACCTTCAGGTCTTTTATATTTTAAACAAAAATAGTAAATATAACCAAAATAAATTATTTTCAGACACCAGTTGCAGTACCTGGATTTTTAACGGAATTTTGAGATATAAAAAATAAGGAAAAATCTCCATTCACGTTTCACTGTTTCTTTTCAAATAAAATAAAATGTGTTTCCTGTTAATTTATATATTTGAAAAAGATATTGGCAGACAAATGGTGAAGTTCCTAGTTTTTTAATTGATTTTTGAAAAATGGGCTTTAAAAATCTCCATATAAGTTCTACTGTATTTTAAAGTTTTAAAACCTACAATTTTCACTTTGTCTCTTTAATACTTAATTTTAATTTATTAAAAAAAAGTTATGTGCTTATACTTGGTGCAGTACCTACCCAGATTTTTAATGAAATTTTCAAAAAATTTCCATACAAAAACCACTGTATTTCAAAGCGAAGACAGCTTATTTTGTAATTAAGCAATATGTCTGCCTCTCTGATATGTAAATTTGTATACTCTTTTTCATTAGAAAGCAAATCTGGCAGAAACCTGGTGCAGTACCTGGATCTATAATGGAATATTGAAAATAAGGCTTTGAAAACTCCATGCAAGCTTCGATATATTTCAAAAACAAACAAAAAAGTTTTAACAAAAGCCATATGTATGTATGTCCACCTCTCCATTATGTGAATCCTAATACTCTATTTTGTTAAAACAAAACTATAGCAGACATCTGTTGCAGTACTTGGATTTATAACGGAATTATGAAAAATTCCAATAACTATAGCAAAAACCTGGATTTTAACGGAATGTTGGAAAAACGCATTGAAAAACTCGGGAAAAGGTCAAAGTCCCGCCGATCACTACTGTACTAATTATGTACACGAATCCCGCCAGTCAAAATCCCGCCGCAAGAATCCCGCCAGTAGCCTGCTACTCTTTTGTGGGATTTTCAATACCTTTTTAAATAATCCCAACTTTTTAGATGCTTTTTCATACTTTTGAAACAATATTTTATTTTAATTTGTGAATTTATTTTTATTCAAAACCACTACCCCTTTTGAAAAAAAAAGTATATAAGCAGTTGTGCTTTGGCATTTATCTTCACTCAGTTCTTCTTAGAACTCCGTAGAGGTAAGACCTCGAGGTAATTAGAGAGATAGAAATTGAATTTTATTTTAGTGGTGTGGGGACGGGTGACAACGACGACGACCATCACCACGACGGTGATGACGACCACGATGGGACGAGAACGATGACGCACGACTAGAAGGACGAGAACGGCGGCGACGACGACGACGACCACGGCGACGGCCACGATGCCGGCGCACAGTGGAACGAAAAGCTGAAAAAGTGGACATTGTGCTGTAACTTTTGAATAAATGGATGGATTTTGATGATTTTTTCGCCATTGTGTTTGTTAAATACTATAGATTAATAAAACATTGCAAAATATTTCATAAATCAAACAATTCCATATCTAGTAAAGTGCATTTAAAAAAAAAAATAACCAACAAAAAAAAAAAATGGAATTTTAAAGTTAACCATATATTAATTTAAATTCTAACATCTTTATTTAAAAAATTGTTCCTCAAATAATCAAGTAAAAAAAAATTTTAATTTATTTTGTTGAGATCCATACACCCATTACCGATAAATTTAAAAATCCTTAAAAATTGAATCTGGAAAAGTAAATATTAATACAATATCTGTTTTAACTATAGTTAAGGTAGGTAGATACTTTACTTATGATTGTATCTAATACTTTGATTATATCGAATTTAAGAAATTTTTTTATCAAAATGATGCACAATTTTGAAAATGAGCTTTTCTTCAACTGTTATATTGGAGAAAATGATATTTTTTCTCTTAAGAACATTTCAAATACCCCTCTCTAGAATATTTATAAAAGTGGCATGTATTACATACATCTATGTTCCTATGTACAATATACATTATATCGCTATTAAAAATCAATCAATTTCAAATATTGTTTCCCGATACAAACTGGTGAAAACTTACATAAATAATTTTAAATCCAAATAAAGAGCCTTAGAATCATATAATAGCATTAATTTTATTTCACAAACTTTCTTCAAGAAAATTGTGGAAAATTAAGACATGTAATAGATAAATGAAAAAAAAGGTTCAAGTAAATTTAAAAACAAAATAATAGTACCTATTCAAAATCAAAAATAAGCTTTAAATGCTATTTTCTCGATATCGTCACTCGAATCTGATGGATTTCTCGAAGAAGAAAAGAGATACCAGAAAGATTTGAAAGGAATTTAAAAGAAAAAATTTTGTTCTTCTAGAAACCGTTACACATTTTGTTCAAACAAGTAACCTCACGCTTTAATGTTGAAGCGCTATTACGAAAACAGCGAAAAACGTGTATTTTCAATTTTCAAATGGTTATATCCCAGAAACGTGACGTGATAGAATTTTTCTGACTTCGGATTCGAGTTCAGCACACCTGAAAATACTGTAAAAGTATATTTTGGTTTCTGTTACAAAAAAAAGAAGACAATTGAGCAATGACCAGTATAATAGGCAGAGATTTTTTAAAGCTCAACGGTTAGCGGGGTCGGATCCGGTCGGATCCAATTCTTGTTAAATATTACTCACCGATAGTGTAAAATTTTCTAAAGGTGAATTAGAAAGCAGGCATATGTAAGCATTTTTTTAAAAGCTTGTTGGAAGTTCTAGATATTATTTTTTAAGAGCAACTGTAAAAAAAGGTGTTTTCGAATGGACAAATCTTTAATTTGATTTTTTTTTAATTTAATTTTTTTAAACTAATCTTCCTTAGCCGAACAAAATTTGTGTTATTGAGTTATCTCAAAAATTGAATCAAAGACTCGAAAAACAAAAAATATCTAATATCACATTTTTTTCGGCTTAGAAAAAAGTGTTAACTTAAGCCATTATTTCATGAAAACCGTTATGTTTACAAACAAAAATTTTATAGCTTATGGAAGAGTGAACAGTTTTCAAAACATCACATATAAGAACTATGTTCATATCACAAAAAAAAATCACCTAATGACCAGAAATTTGTACTGATCGTTCCACTGTGCGGGGCGATGTGATGGCTTTGACTTGCTGTCTCGGCATCAACTCTGGTCTGGATTCTGGACAGAGGTGGGCATTTTTTTTTGGTTTGGGTAATGGGGAACGGTAGTCTAAAAGAAGACAGAGGTGGGTCTGGATTCTGGACACAGATGGGATTTAAAAAAAAAAAAAAAAAAATACATATATAGAAATATAAACTTTTTGGACATTTTTTTTTTTTTTTGAAAAATATAAAAAAAAACAAGATTTTTTGAAGAAAATTTCAATGAAAAAATAAACTTTTCTCAATTTTTTTTTTCGGTTTTTAATTTTTCTTCGAAATATGAATGAAAATATGTTTTTTTGGAAAATTTCAATCAAAAATTAAACTTTTCTCAGTTTTTTTTCGTTTTTTGATTTTTTCTTCGAAATATGAATGATGGGTACTGTTGCTCAAGAAAACTTGACATTGGCGCTCAATTGATGCATCGCATTATACGAAAAATCAACTTTTATATTTAAACGTGATTTGCGGCTAAACTAAGCGTCCTAGAGGCATCAAAGTTTACATCTTTAAACTTTAATAAATTGTTTTTCTTTTTTTTATTTTTCTTCGAACTATGTATGAATGATATTATTTTTTTTTAAATGCAAAAGAAACTTTACATACACCCAACCTCGCACCCACCCCAAATCCTATAGTGAGCCCAAGCAGGGAGGTTGCAGAGGGGGACTTCAATCTTTAAACACAATTTGCAAATTGCATAGGAAGAAAAATATTAATGAGCTGTCGCATAGTAGTAGAAACGGCGGGATTTTGATTTTCGGGATTTTGATTCGCGGGATTTCGACCCCAACCCGAAAAACTCCATAAAAATTTTGTTGTAGATATTTAATAAAAAAAATTATGTGCAAATACTTGGTGCAGTACTCGAAATTGTAACGAAATTAAAAAAAAAAATTCCATGTAAGAAAATACCCTCCTCCTTTGCATTGACAACAGTTTTTCTCTTTTCGGCATGGATCTCACCACATATTTGCAATTATTTCTAGCTTTTCGTTTCAAATTGACAATTGAATTATTCCTTTTTTTTAGTTACTGTCAACTTTTTTTTTAGATTGCAAATTTTGCTTCCAATATTATATGTTCATCATACTCTCATAATTGTCTTAGAAGTATGAAATGGAGCTTAATCTTGTTGATAAATAAGTTTTCCAGCAGCAAGAAATTTGTGCACTATTACTCAAAGCAGGAGTCCGATACAGTCTTATGCCCTGGTCACGTAAAGAGCGGCAGAGCGCCAAAGGTCTCTAATCAACGTCCCTTATCTTGGCGGAATCGAATAATTTTGATATCTGAATTTGTAGCTAATTAAATGCTAATTTGTTGCTCAAACCCCGATTTTGTAGCTCTAACGGTTTTTTAAATATTCAAAATTCCGCTAAAATAAGACTGAAGTTAGCGGACGAAAATTTGAAAATCATAATTGTGTTAATGCCCAAAATTGTAGTTTTTTGAATGCTAATTTGTTGGGCAAAAATAAATTTTGTATCTTTTATGGATAATTTTTTATTTACAGTTAAGGTTTAAAAAAGTGCATTTCCGGTTTCACTAACATAGGCTCGGAAAAATGCCAGCGGAATCTTAAAAAAATAGATTTTCAATGTTTTTTTTTTTTTGCAAAAATGTGTAGCATATCCTATGCTAATTTGTTGCTCTAACTAAAAATTTGTAGCTCTAACGGTTTTTTTGGTACACAATTTCCCGCTAGCTAAAAAGTTAGCTAAAAATCAAGCCCTTAAAATCTAAAAAAATGACAAAATCCAAATTTTTTTTGCCAAAATTTGAAGACTCCTCTAACTAGATAAGTCACTAAACCGCGATTTTGAAGCTCGCTTGGTTTTCTTTGCATTCAATTTCCCGCTAAAATAAGACATTACCCCCTGTGTAACGGACAAAATTAAAAAAAAAAAAATTAATTAAAAATTTTTTTTCTTATGTCAGAGTTTGTAGCTTTTTAAATTAAAATTTGTTGCGCAAAAATTAATTTTGTACCTTGAATAGTTCGTTTTTTATTTGAAATTCAAACTCAAAAATGAGCATTTCCGGTTTCACTGACATAGGCTTGGAAAAATGCGGGAAATTGAGTACCAAAAAAACCGTTAGAGCTACAAATTTTTAGTTAGAGCAACAAATTAGCATAGGATATGCTACACATTTTTGCAAAAAAAAAAACATTGAAAATCTATTTTTTTAAGATTCCGCTGGCATTTTTCCGAGCCTATGTTAGTGAAACCGGAAATGCACTTTTTTAAACCTTAACTGTAAATAAAAAATTATCCATAAAAGATACAAAATTTATTTTTGCGCAACAAATTAGCATTCAAAAAGCTACAATTTTGGGCATTAACACAATTATGATTTTCAAATTTTCGTCCGCTAACCTCAGTCTTATTTTAGCGGAATTTTGAATATTTAAAAAACCGTTAGAGCTACAAAATCGGGGTTTGAGCAACAAATTAGCATTTAATTGGCTACAAATTCAGGTTACAAATAAAAAGTAAAATTAGTGTTATTTTAAATTTTTACCGCTAACTTCAGACTTATTTTAGCGGAAAATTGAATAACTCGAAAAGTACTCGAGCTACAAATTTTTGGTTTGAGCAACAAATTAGCATTTAATTAGCTACAAATTCAGATATCAAAATTATTCGATTCCGCCAAAAAGTGTCCGCCAAGATAAGGGACGTCTCTAATCATGGCTTCAAATGTTATGACGTCATGATAAAATTGGACTATTTCTAATCACCAGATATGTAGAAAATTCAAGGCAATATATTTCAAATTAGGTATGATGTTTCAATCTCATGACCCCCCCCCCCCCCCCCCATGCGGAAATCCTGGATCCGCGCCTGAACAGACTCTATTGATTGTGTCGTCACACAAAAAATGAGATAGCTAGACACATTGTACATTGTACATACCTTGTTTCTGCGTATAGAAAAGAGAATGGACATGTTCGAATACCGTTATAATTATGTATTGGTTTGTGTTGTTAAAATCTCTTGAGAAAAACCGCTGATACAAAAGCAATTCAAGTTATCTGAAATTTACTAAAATTTTCAAGTGAGCTAGATAGGAATGGTTCTTGATTTGATGTTTGAGTTGAAACCAGAATCACTCACGCGCATACTTTTTTAAGAAATATCACTTTAGGCAAACAACAATCCGCAATTTATCTGTCCATTTTCTTGAGAAATAATATCCGTCTCATGCATATTTGAGTTTACCTGAAACTTGTTAAAATATCAACTACTTATAGGTTTATTTTTATATTGGCAAATGCCAGAGGGAGGCAAATCATGAATATCGAAAGAAGATGTCAAGAAAATAGCTTCATATATTTTAAAAAGAATATCGAAAATAATGATTTTTCAGATATGTATATATTCGGCCTGATCCTAAGGCAGAGTGGGGCAAATCATGAACTCCGACAAAAAAAAAGAAGTATCTGTTGAATTAAATAATTTAATGAAAAAACCTTATAGACCGCAAAACAACGTAATTCAATAAAACAACAACAAATGTATGTATTAGTGTTTTTTTTTATTTAATTGCTACGAATGCATTTCGGTTCACATCAGAGGAACCATCTGCATTCGTAGCAATTAAATAAAAAAAACACTAATACATAAATTTGTTGTTGTTTTATTGAATTACGTTGTTTTGCGGTCTATAAGGTTTTTTCATTAAATTATTTAATTCAACAGATACTTCTTTTTTTTTGTCGGAGTTCATGATTTGCCCCACTCTGCCTTAGGATCAGGCCGAATATATACATATCTGAAAAATCATATGTTTTTTCATTAAATTATTTAATAGAATTCGACCACAAATTCGGCTATTTTTCAGTGTTTAATAACTGATAACTACCTAAAACTATGTATCTGTTGAAATTCATACTAAAATTGAAAACAAATATGTAAGTAGCGTGGTATTTCCCAGGGCCAGGGGGGGGGAGGGCAAGTGCCCCTCCTTGCCCCCCTCCGGACACCTATGCTATACTTACTTATTCATGGTATCAAGAAAATCGAAGCAAGTGTCTAAATTTGACCCACCCTAATGTATAAATATATCGCTAGCAAAAGTATCGGAAATATTTTGAATGAATTTTTAAAGGGAATGCTAGTACATACTTTAAAATTTTGTAAAGAGCTTTTCAGATAAAAATAATAATTTAGAACTTCAAATATAGCGAACAACGAATTTTTGCACTTTTAGCTGAATACGGATGTGGCAAAAATTATATTGTTTTATTATAGCTCTGGAAAAATAGATTTCAGAGCTCGTAAGCCAAAAGTTAGTAATATCTACAAATTTTTTGTAACTGTGACTAAATATAAAATTATCTTACTACACCAAACTCTCTTAGCTCTCTTCCAAATTCCCAAGTGTGTATATTAAATAAAACACAGTTATAAATATTTTAATTTATTTTTTTCATAGAGGAATGTGTGGATTGATTTTTATTCGCAGCGATTTTTAACGGTTATAAAACATTTTATAATCTTAACAACGGTATTTAATAATAATAATAATATATATATCTAATATATATTATTTTTTTTTTTAAATAATAATTTACATTATTCATTTATCCAAAAAAATTATTTGTTTTATTTTTTTTTCTGGCGCTTAATTTTTAAAATAAATTTATTTATTTATTTATTTTATTATATTTAAATATTTATAAATTGTATGCTTTACGCATTATTGTATTCTCATTTTATTTTTGGTAATTTGTTTTTATTTTTTTTTTTACATAAATAAATTTAATAAAAATATATTAAATAAATTGATTAGTTTATACTTTATATTTTCGTATTTTATCTAGATTTATAATTATTTTTATTTTTATCGAATGCACTTTTTTTACGACGAATTTTATAGTATCAATGTTGTTTAAAAATTATTTATTATTTTTTGTTTGCTTTTGTTTTTAATTTATCGCAAGAGTTTTGACGAATTTGTTTTCCGACTGTTTGATTTTATTTTCGTATGGTTGTTCGTTTTTTTGTTTTTGGTTTGTTTGCTTATAAACTTTTTTTTTGTAATATACAGCTGAAGTATGCTGTTAAATAATTAAATAATGTATTTAAATTTCATGCGAAATACATCGTTAAAGATTTTTGTTTGGATATTTTTAGTTATACGCAATATAGAACCGATTTGTTGTTTTTTTTTTTTGTATTTTTCTTGTATTGCTTACTAAATTCATGAACCATGTAGTTAAGTTGAATTTTATTCATTTTTTTATTTGGTTAATAATAACTATGATGCGTATTAGTAATGCATGTTCTCTGTACTAAAAATGTTGTCGTTTGCTATAAATGATTTTTTTTTTATTTGTTCAATAGGTTATGATTTTGATATTTTTTACCAATTAATTTGCAATGCAATATATTTTTTTTTTTAAATTATAGTTGAAGGCAATCGGATTAAATAAATCAATTTATAAAAAAAAAACAAGAAAATATTTATTCGACGAATGAGAATAATTTAAAAAGGTTTATTTATCCTTTTTTTTATTAAAATTTGCTTTTATTGTTAATTAATTTTTTGTTTAATTTTTAAATTAATTTTACTACTATTTCCAGTCTTTGAATAATAAATTTGTTGCTAATGATAAGGTTTATTTTATTTTGTATATACATTTACAAATTGTAAACACATATATCTACATAAGTGAACATATATATGTTTAGCTTCTGCGCTCTTCAACGATACAGATTTATCGGCATTGTAATTATATTGTAATTTAATTTTTATTCCAATTTATGAAAACGTAGTGAAAAATTAAACAAACGTTTTTTTTTCTTTTGACGTCCAAGCCAAGCTTTCATCTTAAATAAAAAATTGTGCTAGAGATATTGTGTAATTGTTGCTTTGAAGTATTCATAATTTTTAAAATTCTAAGAAAATCATGATTTTGGCGTTTTGTTATTTATTTATTATTTTTTTTTTGTTTTGCTCTTCGTGTGTTTTTGATGTGTTTGTTTTTTTGTAAGCTAATTAAACAGGTATTAAAAAGTCATTAATAAATTTATTTAGCAATAATTTGTTCATACTTTTTTATTTTTTTAAGATTTTTGTCGATATAAAATAAATAAAGAAGAACAAAAATGTAAAAATTAAATTTTAATCAGAACTTTTTTAGGTTTAGAATTTAATATTGTTATAACTTTTATTTTATTCAATAAAAAAATTAAAATCTTCATTTATCTGTATAAACATGTTTTAACAACCCAGATGATGGCAAAACAGAGGAAAAGTAACATCTAATAGTTTAAGAAAAATATTTTTGTGTAACACCAATTTCTAATGTTTTGTTGGGTCTCGGGGAATAGCTTTAGCATTTTTTAAAATCTTTAAGCTAGTAGAATTAATCAAGCTAAGCTGTTTTTATTTAATAAATTGAAAATAAATTAATTTTAATTGTCTAGCCATCATCTATTCAAGCTTCCTCTCTTTACATTATTTACAATGAATTTTGGATACTGAAAACAATTTGGAAACAATCAAATTAGTATTAAGAATCCAAAAATCAAAACAAATTGCATCGATATGTTGATTTCATTCTTAAGAATAAAATTTAAACACAAAAACTAGCTTAGGAAAATTAAAAAAAAAAATAAAAATTCAATTCGACTATAAAAAATAAAAACGAACAAAAAAATCAATTGATATGCATTTACTTACGAAATTTTTATATTTAGTTTTTGTTCTATATTTATACTATATAACCATGTGTATTAAAATAAAAAAGCAAGCAATACTCTCATATAAAATTAATAGTTTCATAAAAATAATACAATAAAAAAGAAAAAAAGAAAACTAAAACGTACTAAATCTATATACATTTTTTACAATATATATTTTATTCCTATAATGTAGGTAATTCTAATATATAATCTGAATATTATTTACATTTTTCTTTTTTTTATATTTATTTATTAACTTCTGAAAAAATATATATTATTTATATTTATATGTTTATGTATATTTTATAAATTAATTCATAATCTATTTGTAAGCGTTTTTGTTTGGTTGTCATTTTTTTTTTTTGCTTTTTTTTTTAGTTTTTTCTTCTTTTTTTTGTTTTACTTTTTGAGCTTTTCTATTTTAAGAAGAAAATTAATTTTATTCTACTGAATTTGTTACAAAAAAAATTAAATATTTAAAAAATAAAAATGTTATAATTGAATGGTTTTAAATACATTATGTTCCTAGTACATTATAAAAAAGAGATAATTTACTAATGTTAATTTATGAATTACAAAAATGGGTGGATAGCTTGAAATATCAAGGAATTTACATATATAATATACCTTTTTCTGTGCATTTATTCTACGTTAAAACTACTACCGTATTGATCTCTTATATAGCATGCAGAATATTGATAGTTAAAAAAAAAAAAAAAACAAACGTAACTATGTATAGTACAAAATATGCAACTGAAAAAATAACAAATTAAATAATATCTGCGTTGAGCTATGAAACGAGTCTACGGACGGAGTGAAATTGGTCAGTTCGTTACAGCACCGTGAACCAGAACAAAATAAACCTACATTAAATTAAAACATAAAATTTCTACCAAAACTAAACTGAAATCTAAATAGTAGTAATTTATTTTTACGAAGTAATAGTTTGGTATTTGACACAAGAAAATACTGACAGTTGATTCAAACAAGAAAATATTGTGGAAGAAATAAATTCAAAAAAGAACTTTTACGCTAAGAAAATCTATTAAGAAAACATTTAAAGGAATTTTTTTTTTAACTTGAATCATCACTCACCACCATAAAATGCACTTGAATTATATTTGTTTTAACTTTGTTCACTGATAATAATTGGAAATTACATATGTGGTGTACACAATAATTTTTGTGAGAAATTGTTTTTGCACTGTTCTTTTTGTTATTATTCATTGTACTTTTTATGAAATAAATTTGTATAGTAACAAATTAGTTTTTTAAGGAATAATAGGTCTGTTCCTTTACTTTGAATTTCTGTGATTTTCTGTGCATTTCTGCGCATTTTAGTCCAAAGTTGTGTCAAAGTTCATATAAAAAAAAAAAATTTGCCACAAGTTTGGACTAAAAATCACAGAAACCCAAAGTAAAGGATCAGACCTAATGTTGTTTTGTGTCAAAGGAATAGAACGTCAAACGTGAATAGCAGTAATTGTGTTAGCAATATTTTTGGTTTGATTTAGCACTTGAGTGTAAATACCAGAGTGTAAAAATAATTGATTAATTAATCCAAGCACTTTTTTAATTACTTTGAAATGTAATTTAAAAAAATTCAATTACCCGTAACATTAATTTGAAAAGTGTCAATTTTTTGTGATTCAGTTAGGTTAATGTAATTAAGAACAAAAGTAATCATCAAAAACCAGTAATGATTCTAAATTTTATTAATTATTAACAGAAATTCAATACATTTTTTGCTTTGGTCAATTACCTACATATTTTGTTATTTTTAATTAAATGAAATGAATTGAAATCAATTACCTTGAACTCAACTTAAATAGTTGTGCTTTCATTCAAGTACTTGGAAAAATCCATTGCTATGTTCAATTGCATGTAATTTGCTAGTAATATTTTTCAATTTTATATATTCAAGTGGTGGAATATATTTGTTTGTTGCAATTACAACTATGTTTAATTGTAATGGAAAGGTTCAATTACTTATTGTTATTACGTATAATTGAATTGAAAGTTGAAATAATATACAAAAATTAATCATTATTTCCAAACTCTGATAAATACAGCTTTAACAGCACAGCTACGAAAAATAGAAGTTTAAAGTCTTAAAACTTTTTTTTGAAGAATCCATCCTGGATAATTATGCCAGAATACATGGTTATATCCGAAAACCCGAATCTGAAGCTACTCCACAGTTATAATCTCCGAAAAGACAAGATCCCCTGAGCAATATTTTTTTCAGAAAAAATCCCAAACGCCGCAAAATCTCCCAAAATAAAACTGTTATAATGTAAAAAAATTACAAATAATTTTAAACGATCACTTATAACAGATATTTGTTGTTATTTTTAGAGAAAAGAAAATAAACCTATTAAAAATCCCAAGATAGGAATATATCAAATTCGCAGTCCTGAAAAAATCTGCACAAGTAAAAACTCACAACTGGCATAGTTATCTTCTTTTCGTAAAAAAATTCAAAGGCAAAATGTTAGAATTTAAATCTTAAATGTTTTTTGATTTTATATTAAATATTTTATTACAAAAAATAAAGTTAAAATAAAAAAAAAATAAAAATTGAATCACAACCTATTGATTGAAATAAAAAAAAAAATGAAAAAAAAATGATGAACTATAATATAATAACCAAACTTATTTTGTCCACATTTTGTGATACATTTTGAATTTCAGTTAAATTAAGTACCTAATAAAATAAACCCAATATACAATTGTTGCAATTGTTTAAAATGGCAACACAGTTTTTTGGACACAAATAAGTTTTTAACCTTGTAGAGAGTTTTACCCTGAGTAAATTTTCAGTTTTCTTTCTTAAAAGTGCTTACAATTTATCACAACGATTTTAAATCTAAATGTTTTTCAATATTTTTGAACAAAAGTTTGAAAATTTTTGTTAATCCTATAAGCTAATACTCTTTTAAGTTTCTTACCAACACTTCACCAGTTTGGGAAATATTATTAAAACGAAAAATTAAAATTTGACTTGAAATAAAATTTTGTTTTCGTATGGAACCTAAATCTTTACAAAAAGGCCCCATGTTAATAGACGCAACGAGTTACCCTTTATAAATTACTTTTAACCTGATGTTTATGAACTGTGATTCATTAATTAATTCCAATTATCTTTTTGTATGATGTATGAAAAGTTTCAATTAATATTTATTTCCACAGAACCAAAATATTTTGGTTTGGAAATCTTATACATCAAAGTTTTGTGACTCTTTAAACTTTACAAGTTTTCCTTAAGATATTGATATTAACAATTTATGAAAATGTCCTTTTTGTATTTTTAATTTTTTTATATTTATAAATACAAAGACCATATAAATCTAGTTTTCCTTTGGTCACTCCTATCACTCTCTTTTTTCACTCTTAACACTCTAAAAGTCTTCCATTGCGACTCTTCGGAGTGCTGTTTGTCAAGAGTTTTCTTCTCTCCGAATTTCATTTAGTAGTGCGCTGTGAACGCAGAGAAATATACATATAAGGTCTATTGCTCTGAATAATTGTCGAAGTTATAAAAATTAGTTTTTTATTTAAGTTCTTCATATTATTCCTCAAAACCAAAAGAAAAACTGATAGGTAAACTCTGCGTTTTTTTTTTTCTTTTTTCATAATGGTTTTATTCAAATGCAAGCTTTGACTTCATTGATTTATATTCTCCAGAGTTATTAAATTGTTTTCTTATAGAGTTCTTAAGAGTGATAAATTATCAAAACATACTCCCAAAATGAAACAGTTTTGAATATTAACCAAGCGAGTTCCTTAATTATGTTCAATTTTGTTCAAATATAAGAAACTTCCATTCGCATTTTTACTTTGTAGGTATTTCTGATCAAAATAAATGATGTATTCAATAATGCCCAATTCAGCAAATTCCCTTTTGAGTTGAAATGTAACAAAATCCCGGCCAACTCTTAAAAGAAAATCATTCGTGAAAAATTATTTATTTGGTACCTACTTGCTTTCCGTCTAACACAGCCATATCGTCTAATAGCAAAATGGAAAAAATTCTTTTCATTTTCCTTAGATATGTTGTTTTTCAGATTTTGTCTTCAGTTTTCAGAAATCGCATAGGTTCTTACAGTAGGATTTCTTTCAAAATATTATTTTTTTTTTAAAGTATCAAGCGTTTAAAAAACCAGAGTTTATTTAATAAGGTACCATACCAAAGTATGACTAACATTCGTTTATTTAAATTAGGTTATACAAGCAGAAAATAAACAAAATGCTAAATAGTTAAACTGTCGCTTGTCTTAACAACAAAATGCAAGGCTTTCAATCTTTCAAATCAAAATAAATTTGAGTTCGTGACTGCAAACAAACTAAAAACAAAAAATCAAATCAAATACAAATAGAAACAGAGAGAGAGAGAGAAAGAGAGAAAAAAGAAAACCCAAAATTGTAATTTTTTGTATATTTTTAATTAATTTAATTTCTTCTTCATTTCTTACTTGAGTAAAAATTAAACAATTCAAAACGAACCTTAACTTTACTTAAAACGAAAATAACAATATCGGATTAAAGCAGTACCAGGAAATTATAATTTAATTTATATTTTACAATTTTTGATTTATAGAGTAATACAAAACCGATTTATATTGGAAATTAATTATATAAATAAAAAATAATAAATTTTAAATGAAAACAAAATAATATAATCAGTAATAAGCAAATTTAATAAACGAAATTATTTATTTTAAAATTTATTTACATTTTTTACAATATTATTTTCTACAATATAATTACATTAATATGTAGTTTATATATTTGAACACATTTATATTCCACAAAATATCGGTCGTGGCTTCATTTTATGTAATTGTTTTTCTTTTTTTTTAATTGTATTGTATTTTTGTTTAATTTATTCGCAGCGAATTAAATTTAATAAATTTATACAAAAGTCAAAATAAGGATGCATAATCAAATTAAAGAAAAATTCATACATACATACATAATGCTAAATAAATTAAAGTGGATCACTTGGGAGTAGTAGTTTTAAGTCTTCGTACTTATAGGTATAAATATATAATACATAATGTAAAATTAAACTTAACATAAAAATTGTATCACCTTAAAAAAGCCTTAATTGCTTTGCCAACCACTATTTTCTTTTTTTCAATTTAAGTTTAATAATATAAAATCCAAAAATCCACCACAACTTTTGCACATTTGATTAACCTATCTATCGTCAGGTATACAAACTTAACTAAAAACGAAAACAAAACTAAGCAAAATTCAGTAAAAATACTATGTAAATTTAAATCTACAGTTTTTTTTTTGTAAGATATCAAGACGAGTTAAATTTACATTGAATACTCTTAACAACATTCCTTTCTTTTAAATAAATTATTCTAGGGTTTTTTTTGTTAAATTTCTGTTGCTAGTTTTTTCTTTTTTTTTTAATTTCAAATTTAAATAATCTTCAATTAATTTTATTCCCAAGCCCCGCGATATTTTTTAAACTAACCTTTGCCCTATGTATTAATTTTATTGTATTTCTTAATTGATTTGATTTCTTTAATACGTTTGGATTTGGGCAAATTAAGATAGTACATGTGTTTGTTATGTATTGAGTTTTTTTTTTATTTTGTAATTAATACCAGCGTTTTTTTGTTTATAGAACCTACAAATTGAAATTGATGGAAAGATAACATTTTGTAACGCACAGTTTGTTTTTTTTTTTATTTTTTGGTAATTTTGTATATTTTCGAAACTAATTGACTTATATTGAGAAAAAATCTAAAAAAAGAGACTGAAAATATAAAAAGAAAAATATACCTATGTTTTTTATTTGTTTATTTGAATTAATTTTTTTCGGGTTTACTTTATTTTATTTTTTTTAATTTATTCTTTTTACATATTGAAGTATAATACTAAAATGTATTAAAATTTTTATAAACTATTTTATTTTTGTTTGTTTTTTTTTATTTTCATTTATCTACACTTATGCATACCTACACGATTTTTTTAATTTAATTTATTAAATATTTTATTGGTGTTATGTTACAAACATAATTCAAAATAATATTTTTTTTTTTTGAAAATTATAATCAAATTATAATATTTTTCTTTTATGATATTAAGGTACACAATTATTGATTTATCATTTACAATATTTTGTTTTTCTAGTTCTTTGAACGGATTTTATAACATAATTTTTTAGTTTATGTTTTGTTTATTGGTTTCTACAAGTTTAGTTTAATGTTTTTTTTTTAATAAAATTCACATGTTTTTTTTGTTTTATGTATCTTATCCAATCCTGTTTCATTTTATTTGTAAATAATATTAAAAATGAAAGAAAAACTCTTTTACATTATACTTTTCTTCAGAAAAAAAAAAAATGGAAATAATATAGCAACTCATTACATATTCTGTTCCATACAAGTTTGAAAAAAACTAAACCCAATATAACGAAAAAAAAAACATTATAATTGATTTTTTTGTTCAAGAGTTATAGCTTTATTTACACTTTTTACATGATTTATATGAAAAATATGTTCTCTTATTTTATTTTTAATTATTTTTTTACTATCCTGACAACCTATTAAATTGCATTAATTAAATAGAAAAACAAATGAAATTTAAAAGGAAACAAAAAAAGAAAAATCTAAAATTTTTAGTTAGGTAGGAAAACTTGAAATAACCAGTAACATAATATAGGAAATCCATACATTTCGTACAGCCTGAAACTTTAAAATTAGACCAGTTTATATTTTTGATAGCTGACCCCACCAAAAGTTGAGAAATTGAAACAAGATTTTTGATTTCCTCAATAAGTATTGAACAGTAAAACTGAGGCTTTCTGTTCATGTTTCTGAAATTGCTGAGATTTAATCTGAACATACTTTCTTGGTGAGTAATGTAAAAAAAATATTTATTAAAAAAAAAATAGGTATTTAGCTAGAATGTATTTTGGCTTTATTTTATAGAGTTATTTGGCCTTATTTTGTATTTTTTAAAACACTTGCAGAGTCAAGAAAAATGTATGGTTTCATCCTAAACAAATTGTTAAAAAAGGTAATTTCAATTTAAACTAGCTCAGAGGACTGAAAAATGTTGACTGGAAGCAGCGTACGCAGGATCGTAGGGTGTCAAAAGCTGCCGTGTCTCTGCGACTTTACATGTATTGGGAGCCGGTTTATGAGACTCCCCAAGTCCATAAATGTATCAGTACATTTGTTAAAGAAGAAAAGTTGCTTCTATTCATTTTAATAAATAAGCAAATATCAACACCTCTTTTAATAAAATGAAAAATAAAGGCATTCATGCAATATCGTAAGTTTACCAATTGTTTAAAATGGTAAGTTTACGCAAAAGTTTGCAATAACTCTCCTTTAATCATTTGCGACTCTTTTTGAAAGAAAGGTTTTGTCATGACACTTCCGGAGTGAAATACACCAATATTGTAACCATAGAAGTGCTTCAGCACTGCAGGGACGCGACGCACGGACGCTGACAAATCAACTTTGACCATTCTCTCTGGAGGTAATGCCTATGCAGGCTTCTTTTACGGAATTGGGCCCCTGAAGTACATTTACGGTGTATAATGTTTTCCAAACTTTACAAACATTCGACCAAGTCATTGTTGATGTTGTGAGAAATAAATCGGAACTAGAAGGTTTAGTAATTTTTGTAAACTCTGAATCTGGCCATACAAAAAAGTGATTGAATAGAAAGAAAGTTGTTTTAAAAGAACAGAACATGGCAACTTGCTGTTAGCTGAAGCAGAAGCTTTTTCGATACTTGAATAAAAACTACAAGAGTTTTCTAACACAAATCTTGAGCTCAACTTATGGACTTTGAAATAATTCAATAATAATTTCAATATTATAATTGTAATTAAGGAATATTTGAAAATATTAATGATATATTCGAAGACTTGAAGACTCATTATTAATATGAGCTTAAATGTTTCGAAGTATTTTATGGCAACGTGCTGCTAGCTGAAGCAGAAGCTTTTTCGATACTTGAATAAAAACTACAAGAGTTTTCTAACACAAATCTTGAGCTCAACTTATGGACTTTGAAATAATTCAATAATAATTTCAATATTATAATTGAAATTAAGGAATATTTTGAAATATTAATCATATATTCGTAAACTTGAAGAAGCATTATTAATATGATCTTAAATGTTTCGAGGCATTTTGAATACTCAATAGCTTAACCAAGACCCTGTGTCAGAATTTAAGGAAAGTTAATTTTTCTGCATTTTCTAAAGAAAAACAAAAGTCATCATGATCAAAGCACATGTACCAATTTCCCTATATTATTTTCCCAGAAATAACTTAAAGTTTTATGTCACTTTCGATGAGTTAAGACATCTACAGCAGTATTAATACAATACTGGTATCTGCTCCCTAACACACGTGTTAACTATCACACGGATAAACTAGACAGCTAGTCCGCTCAATAAACTTTTCTTATTAAAAAAGATATGATATCTTTCCAGTATTTATTACTTCACCAAATTCACCACTTCATCAAATTGTGGTGACTTTCTAAATCATGTGTCACATACATGTAGATACTGCCTTTCGAAGTGTATACCGGTAGTAGTAAACTTTCCTACAACAAGTGTGTGTACACTTCCGGATTTATGGGAGGGCAGGTGGGGCTACAGCCCAAGGCCTCCACAATACAGGGGCCCCCACAATAGACTTCGAAAAAATATTTTTCACATTCTGACCACTAAACTCCTCATAAAAAAAACTCAGTGGAGAATGCTTCAGTTACTAGAAGAATGCATCTGATCGTCACTATGTAAAGGAAGTGGTCATGTTAATTCCCTTTCGTCCACGACTTGCGAAGTACTGATCAGTTCTATGGGTGACAAAGTGCTAACTTAAACAGTATCGAGAGTAAAAAAATCCAAATATTATTCGGTGTCGTTGGACTCTACTCATATCGATCAACTAACTATAGCTGTTTAATATATTGAAGTATCGAAGCCAAAAGAAAGGTTTATCATCGCCCACCCAAATATGGCCATACCGACAAGGCCATAGCAAACGCTTACTTAAATTTGATGGTGACCATCAAATAGACATTTTGGATTGCCACGGTCAATCATATGACAATGTAGCAAACATGAGTGAGAGGCTTTTATTTCGGGGAAAAATAGTTTATCGGCGTTTGTACCATATTGTGGTTATTTTCTCAATATAGTTGTAAAGGTAGCTGCTAGCTCTTGTCAATCGGCTGTTCTATCCTTTGATTTCGTTCAGAATTTATATATCTACGTTTTACGAAGCAAATACAGAACGATACAAAATTCTGACTGAAAACAGTTTAACGCTTGGCGATACTCGTTGGTTTTGCCGAGCTGAAGCTATGAAAGTCACTGTCGAGGGTTATTGCCTGAACTGAATGCAAGACGGAGCTGGAATAGATGTCAAAAATGCTGCAGCCGGAGCAGCAAGAGTTGAAGAATTTTTAGCTTTTCCTGAAGCATTTTTGACATCTATTCCAGCTGCGTCTTGCATTTAGTTCAGGCAGTTATTCTGAAATCTAAGAAGCTCTCATCAGCATATCTTCTGATAAGGAGAAAAATACATCATGAGGAATGTAGCATAGCACTTTTTACATTTTGGAGTAATTGACGTTACAAACAAGATGTTGCAGGACATAGATTCTTTTATCTGCAATGCGTGTATTAGAATCAATGAAATGAAATCATTCATTGAATCGAAAAGAGACGATTTTGATAAATATGAGAAGCAGCTGTAGAAATATGCCATTCTGACTAATATGAACAATCACGCACCAGAACAAGAATTGTGAGGTAAATAGACCATGAACTACGATGGGACAACAACGTCTATGAAAGCTATCCCTACTCAGCATTAAAAGCAGTGAAATCAGGCGTCAGGAAATAACGCCCAAGGAAAAAGCGCCCAAATCGATTTGGAAATAACGCCCAAAAAAACACTGAACAAATTGTTGTTGTAAATTTTTTTCTCATTTTGGGTGATATTTCCTAATTTTGCTTTCTTTCATAAAATGAAACAATGCCCAAATTGATAAATTAAAATAGCAAAATGGTAAATAAAGCCCAAAATAGGAAACAATGCCAAAAACAACTGCAATATAAGGAAATATCGCCCAAATGCAATCGGGGCGATTCTTTAAATGCAAAAGAAACTTTGCATACATTCAACCTCGCACCCACCCCAAATCCTATAACGAGCGCAAGCAGGGGGGTTGCAGGGGGGCAGCATGCCCCCCCATACATACCTCACTGTTTATTCGTGAATTTGTACCTACATTTCACAAGCCTAATAAATCCTCTCCTTTATTTGGTTTGTGAAATTAAAAATTTTCGAATAAACAGTGGGTGAAATGTAGATACAAATTTACGAGTAAACAGTGAGGTATGTATGGGGGGGCATGCTGCCCCCCTGCAACCCCCCTGCTTGGGCTCGTTATAGGATTTGGGGTGGGTGCGAGGTTGGGTGTATGCCAAGTTTTGTTTGCATTTACATATATCCAACAATAATTGTAGCTGTATCATTTTGAGATCTTAAACAAATTTTATTACCATCACAAAAATTTCTAAAAGCTTTGCCAATTCATTGAAATTAAGTTTGGAAATACCACCCAAAATTGAGGAAATATCGCCAAAATTCTACAAAAACAATTTACATGCAAAATATTTGGGCGATATTTCCATTTTATTTTTTGGGTTCAAAGTTGTTTTGGGCAATATTTCCAATTTCTTCTTTGCTTTTGGGTGATAAAAATTTTTTTGGGCGATGTTTCCAAATCGATTTGGGCACTATTTCCTTGGGCGTTATTTCCTAACGCCGTGAAATCATAAAGAACTTTTCGTAAATAAAAACTCGAGAGGTTCCATTCGGTAATACTTTAATTTAATTTCCCATAATTCTTGTTTTTGTCACTTTTTATGAATGTTTGTTAAAATAATTTAATTATTTTCGAAATAAATTATTGAAAAACTTGACTTAAAAAAATATTGTCATTTTATTTTGAAATTAAATTGGGGCCCAGGGGGCCTCCACTCTTTTACTGCCCCAGGGCCTCCAGACCTCTAAATTCGGCCCTTTGTCTGTGTATGGGTTAAGAAGTTATCCGTTCATTAAACGCGGCATTTGGCGAGTTAAAGTTATCCGTACGTTAACACACATCAAAGACTATTACACATTTGTTAATAAGAATTACAAGTTGATAAATGTATAAATGCTAACACGTTGTTATTTGCCGTTTATTAATATGGGGCTAGTTTTTAAATTGGGGCACCAAGGTACCTAGTCCACAATAAAAATGAAACAAAAAGGAAAACGATATTCTTTTGTTTAGCCCAATAAACTGGTTTTTCCGTTTTGAATAGTATAAAATACCATTCAAAATTATTTTGGTAGCCCATAAGGCTTGAGGTTGGTTAATAATGAATTAAGTCACCTGGTATTTTTGTAGTTACATTTTTTTTTTAAGTAAATAAATCATCAACGAAATAATTTGGTTATAAACATGAGAGTGTCAATAAAGGTTGTAAGGACAGTAGATTCAATTTTTGTTCTTCGATATGAGTACAGAATTATATTTTGCAATTGTATTCCTTCAAAATTAAAAGACTATAAATAGAATATTTTCTTGGAGAAATTCACGCCTTATAGCAAAAATTCAATACTAAATTGGAATTAAACCAAGGCAAATGTGTATGGCCAGTAACAAAATAATAATTAAAAAAAAAACTATCTTGCAATGTTTTAATTTTCTTAGAAGCGTTAATATTATCAACTTTGTTGTTTAATATTTTAGTAAAGTTTTTTTGCTATAAAGCTTAAATAATCTTCATTTTTTGTTTAATTTATAGTTAATAAATAGCATTAATAAATCAGACAAATTGAAGTAAGCTGTACATATAACAGACTTTTTTTTAACGTGGACGGTATTCAAAGCTTGCATTAAATCTAGTATTTTTTATTTTGTTTTTATTTAATAAAACTCATAATGTTTTTCAGTCCATATAAAAATTTTAAATAAATACGCACAACTCAAATAATTTGTATAGCAGAAATTAAGGTTGTTAAGTATTTTTTTTTCTTAATATTTTGTTGTATTTTTACTTGTTGCTAATATCGTTATCGAAGAACTAATATTGAATATATTTTTTTTTTATTTATGAAATGTTATTTTTTTTTTATTAATTTTTTTCATTTTGTAAATGCTTGAATCTATCATACAGATAATTTATAATTTATCAGTTTATATATTTTTTTTTTAATTTATTATACCAAAATCATAAGAGCGTTTCATTTTCTATTTTCTGTGGCTTTTGTTTTTTTTTTTTTATTTTGTCAATATTATGAATTTATTTATTCTTGCTATGTTAATATTAAAATTTACTCTCAAAGAATTTTATGCGTTATGGAATTTTTGAATTTTTAAGTGTATTAATTTAAACTAATTGAAATAATTAAGAAAATCAACTAAAACATATTATTAGTTTTATTTCGGTTTAATTTCCATTTTAATGATGATTAATTATTTTTATTTTATTGTTTATTTTCTTTAATATATTTGTACTTTTTTACCAGTTTTGAGGAGAAAAAAATAATATAGTAACATTTATATAGAAAAATTAAAATAAATAAAATTAAAGTTTTTTTTTTGTTAATTTCTGTCTGGTTTAAGTTGGTTATAACATTTTTCTTTTTATATACATTATCTTTACAAAATTTACGATTATTTAAAATACATTTTGCTTGTAAATTGTTTATTTATTTTTATTTGTTGTCAATGTTTTGGGTAATGTAAAGCTTAAGAACAGAACAAAATTGTTATTGTTGTTTTAATTTTTTTATTTAAGGAAAATCTTAACTTATTTCATTGTTAATATAGTAACGTGTTGCTTAAAGAAAATTGGTCGAGATTTCCACAATCATAACATGGCCAGCTGTTTTGATAATAATTAATTTTAAATATTTATACATTTAACAAAAATGTTTTATTGGGCCGTTTAGATAAAGGTCAAAATCAAATAATATAAATGTAATTTACTTTGCAATTTGTTAAATGGGCAAGAGTTTTCAAATTAATATTATGTACATAATAATTTATTTTGTATGTAACTATATTGACATATGCACGTGATTTTCTCTTAGCAAAAATTTACTGATATTATTTCATTTAAAGTTCCGATTTTCGTTCAGAAAAGCCTAATGATGACAATCAACAAGGAATGTCATCCTATTAGTACAGGTAAAATAGTACGAAAAGTAAAAAATAGTACCATCATGAAACTTGGTGAAAACGTTTCATGTATTATGAGAATAAAAATCAAAAGAGTCTATACAAATATTTCACATGGTAGGGTGTTTTTTTGAGGGGGAGAGGGGGGGGGTAAATTGTGATGTATCAAACAGAAAAATTAGCTTTTCTGCAACCTAAGCATATGACAAATGTTTCTAAGGTAGTTTTGAATGCTGAATCAAATTACACCAAAACCAAGTCGATACGGCCTCCGTGAACATTGAACAAAGTTATTGTCATTTTTATGTAACAATGACTATATTTTCAGTATAAAAGTAAAATATTACCGGAAACCAGTAGAAAATACTGGTTCGTCGATGAAACTTGGCATCAATGGTTCATTTTCCAAGAAAATCAATAATAAGAAGAGTCTATAAAAATGTCTGTTGTAAAAGGGTGGTTTTTGGGGAGTTGGGGTAGTGGTGGGATTATTACCATAAAACCTGTCAAAAAAATTGTAGCCCCCCGAGATTTTGTTAAAATGTGCTATGGACTAACAGAATGAAGAATGAAAAGAGTCTTAAGAAATATTTCGCTCGGAAGGGTGTGTTTTTTGATGATAGGGGGAAGTATATGGTTATATTTCAAAAAAATGCAAAAGGATGATACCCTCAAGAAACTTGGTAAAAGTGTTTCATTTACTACGAGAATGAAGAATGAAAGGAGTTTAGTTGAGAAAAATATAAAGGGAAAAAGGGTGTTTTTGTGGATTTGGGTAAAGGCAGTTGTTTGTTTTTGGAAACAATTTTTGTTTTTGGAAAAAGTACACAGTTAAGAATTCTGGGGTATTTTTTAATACAGCCTTTGTTTAACATTCGTATTCAATACAGAAAATATTACTTTTTAATATTCCGTAAATATTAAAGAAACTTTCTAATAACTTTGTATTAAATTCTAATAGATTATTATTAAAATTGTAATTTGTAATACCAAAAAGATTACAGATTTCGTATTCCTTTGTAATATCTGATATTATTAAGCTTTAAAATATTTTAAATTAACCTCATAATTTTAAAATTTGCCAAGTTTTAAATTTCAATATATTTTTGGTGTTGTCATAAATGTAACCCTGAAAATATTAAAAAGTACCTCAAAATTTTTAACCGTGTATTATACTTTCCTTCACCCATTAAAAACATCCTTCTACCATATAGATATTTTTATAGACCCTTTTGATTCTTCATTCTGGTAATTAATACCACATTCTTATAAAGTTTCATGAGGATACAATTTTTGTCACAGGTCTTATGGAAATAATACCACCATAACCCCAACCCTCACCCCAACCCTCAAAAAACACCCTGTAACCACAGATATTCTTATAGACTCTTCTTATTTATGCTTTTCATGACAAATGAACCATTGATGTCAAGTTTCTTCGACGAATCAGTATTTTCTACGCGTTTCCGGAAATATTTCACTTTTATACATGAAAATATAGTCTTCTTTACATAAAAATTACAATAACTTTTTTTCACGGAAGCTTTATCGACTTGGTTGTAGTGTCACTTGATTCAGCATTCAAAACTACCTTAAAAACATGTGTCATATGCTTAGGTTGCACCAAAGTTAATTTTTCTGTTTGATATACCACAATTTCCCCCCCTCTCCCCCTCAAGAAACACTCTTCCATGTGAAATACTTTTATAGACTCTTTTGATTTTTCATTCTCAAAATAAATGAAACGTTTTCACCAAGTTTCATGATGGTACTAATTTTTTTGTTTTGTTTATCCCATTTTACCTGTACTACATCCAAATATTAGAAGTTTAAAATATACTCTATGTTTCAAGCCTAGAATTGTTATAATACCAAGATATTGTATTTTGATGCATAATTGATGGGAAAGTTTTTTTTTTTCATAAAACAATTAGAGCGGAGATCACTTTGTATCAACTTTCTTATCATGTTATTAAAGTTGATTAAAATATAAACTCAGAACGACACGCCCTAACTTCAAAATATTATTTAACATGGATACACGTGTTAGACGTGTTTTCTTCAAACTCTTTAGCGATGTCAATGAAATTTAAACACTCAAAAAATTTTTATACATGAAAATAATAGCTAATTTGCTTGTTTTTGTTATCAATTTCAAAACATCAAGAGACGTAAATATTTTATTTCTGTTTTTATCTTCAAACTTGCTGAGCGTGCTTTACTCTTTTGAAGGAATCACGCATTTTAAATTGTTTGGTAACTTTGTTCTAATAAAAACTATAGATTTTCATAATTTCTTCATTTTGTTTTCGGCAGTACTAGATTTCAACTTTTAGGTTAGAAAACTTAACCTTACTGCAATTTTGGTGGTACCATGTGCATCATGTGCTGACACTAGTATTTATATATACGAATAAACTTCCTCATTTTTCTTCTGACATGTTTTCAATTCTGTCAATCGTGTTAATAGATAGGGCTGTATTAAATCAATTTTTTGGATTAAGTCCAAATAAAAAGTATGGCAGTGTAACGTCCCCTATTGTTGAGCAAAACAAGAAATATATGCTCAATTTTCTTTGGGGTTTCGATAAGTTTTCCATTAAAAAACAAAAACATTTTGTCAACACCGTTTTTTCCAAATCCTAACATATGTTTTTTTATTCTTATAGTTGGTAATACTTTGAAGTATGTTTACACTTCTGAAAGAAGTATTTGTGAGTCTCCTTTTGTATTATTTTATATGTCTACCTACACTCAGAAAAAATATCAGGTAAAAGATACCAGATATTGACAATTTATCGGGTTGTAATTTTTGAGCACATTCGATTAATTGAAATATTTAACATCGGAATTCAATGTTGCGTTCTATCAACCAAAGCCACTTGTAAAATCTTCATAGTACAATCAAAACAAAATATCTGGTAAAATTTACCAAAAATAAACATATTATGAGGTTTGAATTTTTAGACGGGGTTTATCAGTTAAAGAATTCAACATGATTTAAATGTCGTGTTTAACCAGCGCAAGCAACTTGTAAAATCTACATGATGCCTTGTAAATTTTACATTGCCTCAAATAGTAGTACTGTACTGTACAACCAACAAGAAAATCTTTATAGTTTTACAGAGCTTACTATTAAACTGATAGCCCTTGTTTATGTAATCTACATGACTCAGCGTTGAATAAATTCTGTATCATTGTTAAACTTGCATGCGAATGAGGATAAGTTTACTAGACATACTGTTATTTCAACCATATTGATTTGTGTAGCTTTGATAATACCTCTCTATATTAAGTCAATGGCAATGCTTTGCTTGCAACCCAGTCGAGATTAATAAACTGAGCACACTGTTAATACAAATGTAGACAAATATTGCCTTCATTATTCAGATTCAACATCAACAACAATAATTGTAAGAAAGTAGAAATACTTTTAAGCGGACAATTTTTTGCTTTAAGAACAGTGAACTGATTTTTTCAATAATGATGAACTTCTACTTAGATACAGTTTATTTAAAGGCTTTAGTTTCATTTTACAACCTAGATAATCACACTTACATTATATTCAGGTTAAATGAACAGAAACCTTGTTAATTAAACATAAGACAAGGTTATAATGATCAAGTAAAATTGTAACTGCATTAATTGTTAGGCCAACCGCGTTCATAGTAAGTTAAGATTTTTTAAGATAAAATAAAAACAAGAATTTCTGGTTGAGATAGCATGACATTTTTTTAAATCAACTATTAGAATATAGTAAAAAAAGCCACCAGGTTACTGGATATAATTTCACTGTAATCGTGCAAATGTCTGAATTTCCTGTTATTTTATATGAGAAAGTACACCTTTGTAATATTATTAAAGTTGTGTACGATGTTACTTGACATTTTTCTCTGAAGGTTATAACTGGGACATACACAATCGCATCATTAATCAGACTGAGCTATGGGTTCACATACATTTTGTCATATTTATTAGATTTTCTTAGAACACGCTTGGGCAGTTGTCCAGCTAGTCAATGCCTAAATAGTTTAGGCAACTTGTTATTTATAAACGCATTCCAACAATTGCCCAAATGTGGCCTCATTTTTTCACTGACATGCCTGTATTTATTCATTTTTGAATGAATTAATGAATTTTAGTACGCTTTGGGACACGTTCAACTAGCTTTTCATTCATTTCAAAACTAGAAAATTAGAAAACCAGAAATATTTGCCCACCTTATTCATTAAACGGATTTGGACAACCAATTTCAGTGGATAAGTTAGTCAATCGGTGCTAAGTATTTATAAATAACATTTTGGAGTTGGACGGGTGTCTAAAGTTAGACATCGCTTGGAATGGGTTTATAAATAGCACTGACTATACCTATCTAGTTATTGTTAATGATCGAACAAGGTACGAGGAAGCTTTTTAATTATGGCTCAATCCCATCCATAATATTTAATACAATTTTATTAAATTAATTTCTACTATATCGGCCTTAAATTATTTTAAATCATTCAAATTTTATTTAGTACCATGTATTCGAAAACATCTAAATTATTAAAAATTAACATAAAATGCCGAAGAAATATGTATCAAACATCGTACAACAAAATATCGAAAAATCATTTTCTTGTGTCGGAGAAATATGTGTCAAACATCGTACTGCAAAATTTCGAAAAATCATTTTCTTGCGTATTTGATATCTATATATGGATGTATGAACTATGAAGTAATTTTTGAAAGAATCGTATCTACAACAAAAATGTCTATATTTTTTAGGATATTTTTAAAAATAATTTAAATTAATGCAATGATTAAATTGTATTAATTTAAAAATGCCTCAAACTGGTAAATTCTCCACATTGCTGGTCTGGAAATGAATTGTTATTAAATCAAATTAAATTTATAATTAAAAAAATATATATTTTATTCAAAAATATTGCCCATTTTCTTAAATTACAAAAAAAAAATATTTACAAAACAAAATTTAATTTTTTTTTAATAAGAATTGCGAGTATTTATTGTTTTGTTCTTGTCACCAACGCGTTACTAATGTTTTTTTATTTACTAAAATAAACGTCGTACAATTACATAATGTAAACAACTACAACCTCAAAACAAAAATAAAACCATGGTGGAACTATAATCAACATAAATCCAAAATTAAAAGAAAATCAAAAATATTTTCATGGTGTTTTTTAAAAGAAATAAACTACATACGTCGTTTCTGTTAAGGTAAGGTATTTGTATTTAATTTAATTATTGTTTATTTTTTGTATATAAAAAATATGTGTTTAGTTTTAGCTGAAGTTAAAGCTTATTGAAGAATTATTTTTTCTTGAAAATGTTTTGTCTTTTTAAACGAACCTTTACAAGAAACAAACAAAGTAAGAAAGAGTGTCTGAAGAGTTTACTGCATGTTTTTTGTTAAGATTTTAAGCATTAGTTACATTGATTTAATTTAAATTGTTTCGTTTTAGTTGTATATTTTAATTTTTATTTTGTTAATTTATTAAAATCATATAAATCATTGTAAGCTATAGTATTAATTCAAAGAACTACATTTTGCTGCTTTTTATTTTGGATTTGTTATTCTTATGAAAGTTATATATTCTATTTTCTTTCTGAATCTTCTAAGATCTTTTCACGGCAGTATTTATTATCTAGCTTTTATTTTTTGTTCTAATGTTTTTTAAATTTAAATATAAATAGTGAAATTAATGTTTGATTTTGTTATTTTCATTCAAAAAATTTATAAAAAAAAAAACAAAATTAAAAATACCTATGTATGATTGGATTCGTTTTTTATTGTATGGTAAATAAGTAAAAACTACATAAAGAAAGAAACGTATAACAAATTTTTAGTTGATGGAACTGAGATTCATGCATGTTATTGTTTTGAGTATTAAAAACGTTTCTGTTTGTTTTTATTTTATTTTCCTTATGTTTTTGTTATTTATTGCGGAATAGTTTTTGCTTTGATTCTTGTACGAAAAATGATGACAGAATAATGAAATGTGAAATTACCGAAATGCTCTTACTTTGTTTCTTTTATTACTCTTTTAATATAGGTAATAATTTTTTGTAAGGTTTTTTTTTTTTCTTTCATTTATTTTCAGCACTATTTTTCTGAACTGGTTGAGCTTACTATATTTAATAAATAATATAATTTACGATAATCATAATTACAATGTTGTTTTGTGATGATTTCTTTTGAATTTTTCTTCTTGATGTTGTTGTTTTTAAACTAATGTGGATTTTTGATAACAATTGTTTTTGTGTTCCATTTCTTTTTTTTTCCTAGTTTTGAAGACGTTGACTATTATTTTGCTTTTAGTTTTAAGATTGTTTATGTATTTCCTCCTTTTGTTTTCATAATTATTTGTTGTAGTTATTTGGAACTGATTTTCATAATCATCATATTTTTTGGAAATTTTTAATTAGATGTTGTTTTTTTTTTGTTATATTAGATAAAACGTAGAGGTGATTTTACGGCGCAATATTATTTTTTATTAAGTGAATAATGTATTTTTGTTTCATTTTTATTTATTTATTTTTTGTTTCTTTTTTTTTAGATTTTGTTTTTTGATTTGAAATGTTTTCGATGTTTTCCTTATTAGACAGCTTTTGTCGGCTCTGGCATCCAACGAAACATTTCACAAGGCCAAAATATAGCACGTATCGTTTTTTTTACTGCAAGAGAAATTTTATTTTATATTTTTTTTATAATTTTCTTTATAGATTTAATTATATTATTTTGTTTATGCATAAATTAAGGCATTACATAAAATATTTACTGTGTAAATAAAATTAAGCTTTAAGCTAAAGCTTAAGCGGCTTTGATATAAGGCTTAAACAAATAACCCACATATGCACTTTGTGTTATTTGATTGAGGTCGGTTGTTTTTGCAATTTTTTGTTTGTTTCATGATATCTAATAGTGGCATTAGAAAATTAAGTTACTTACATACATACCTATAAATTTCAATCGAAGTGAGAGTGCAAATTGAGAAAAGCCCGAAAAAGTATTTTAATATTTTTAATGAAGTACTGCCCTGCTTCATATGTACTTCATTTCAAATGTTAATTTTTTTTTGGGTAAAGTCAGGTGAGATGGTATCCTTCATTTTTTTTGCATTTTTTTTCTCCAATAATAATTAACACAGGTAAAAGGAGATTTGATTATAAAAATAATAAAGCTTTCTCCCGAAGAAAGAATGATTTTGATTTGTAAATGAACTTAAAAGCGTAAAATAGTTTAGGAATTCTGAGAACTGCAACCTCGTGGCCAAGCATAATGGCTAGTGCGTTGGACTGTCATTCCGAAGGGTTGGGTTCGATTCCCAGCCGCTGCCACATAAAAAAAGAAATGTTTTTTCCAAGGTACTACCTCTTGCGAGGAACAGACAAATCTTCCAAGAGTATAATTGTCATGAAAAGTGCTTCTCATCTAGCCGTTCGGACTCGGAAAAAAATTGGAAGTCCCCTCCATTCCTGCCAACAACACGCACACAGAAATTGGTTAGGGTTTGAAAGTCACTAGGCCCTGGTTCTCCACGAGCTGTTGCGCCACCAAATTTATTTTTTTTTTTTTTTCAGGGAAGAAATTCAGCTGATTATTTCACTGGAACATTATTTTACCAAAATATCGATCGTATAACGGCATCATATATGAAACATTATACATAGGTACAACAGTATTTCGCATGTCAGACTTATGGCTAGCAATTGAAAGGTCCAGGGAAAAAACGACATAAGTGCATGTTTTAAAATTAAACAAATGGTGACATCTTGTACCTATTTTTTTGCGTGCATTATTACACCTAGCTTAGTTATTCCCAAAAGGCTAGGACAACACTTGTGATTTGAAGCGCATGACTATTGAGCACCAGCAATAAAACACATGAATTTGAATGAGAATAAACAAACATGCTGTCAAGAAATAATGACGTAAAAGTCGACAAATTGTTCCATTTTTCTGGCGATACGATCGTTTAAAATTAAAACGAATCAAACGCTTTTAGATGTTTGTGCTCACTCTTGTGGTTAAAAATGGCCCTAGTTCTATTTCACGCCCATGGAATTTGTGACAATGACAATCTTGTGATGCTGACTGAGCTGAATTTATTCAAAAGCGTTTTAAGAGCAAATGGGTACTCCAAAACGCAAAGAACGTGGAACGCGGTGGTTTCACAGGAAAGGGCCCAAAACAAACTAGACAATAAACCTTTCTTACCTTTCGTCAAGGGTGTAACGGATGGAGTTGGTAAAGTGATGCGAAACTGTCGGGGTGAGTACCAAAGTACCAAGAGAAATAATTATAAATTATGTCCATTAACAACTGTGAACGCCTAAAAAGTTATAAATTAAATGAATTTAAATGGATCCGACCGGACTTGAAACACGTTGTATTTGCTTGTTTCCTGACGGATTACCTCAAGTGAGTGCATGGCTATTTTTAATCGCATTGAAAGAAAATCACATGGCCATTCCTAGGCTAATCTTCAAAAAATATGTATTATAAATCGTTGCGATTGCTTAAACGCATGTGCTTGCATTCACAATAAAATCTGTATCCTGATAGATAGTCGCAAGTGAGTGCATGGCAATAATTTCGCATATGTGTGGTCCTAGCCTTAAAATTTTAGAAATCCCTCAATTAAATCTAACCCCCAACGGAAAACAACTTTAACTCTTATTAAAAAATGTGTCTGTGACGTGTGTTAATATTTGTATATTCCAAAATTCCTCGTTTAATGAACGGATAACTTCTTAACACATCCACGCACACATGGCACATGTGATGGAACCGTTTACTCCGCCAACCATACACTTTATAAATCAGTGCATGTGTTTGATACACGTATCACCGCCATTAATTAAGTGGTTAAGTAATAAATGCTGGAAGGATATCATATCCTTATAAATAAAAAAAGTTATCTAGCGGACAAGTTGTCACCCAAAATGTGTTAGGGAGCGGATATCCGTTTTTTATTAATACTGCTGTAAATATACAAACATTTGCGAGAAAGCTATTTAAGTACTTTTTTGTTCAAAATGAAGAAGTTGCAAGGTAAACGTTAACAACTATTTTTTTTTTACAAATTTTGACAGTTTTTCGGCACTAACTTTTCTTTGGATAGAGATGTCAAAAATGATTGTATACTAAAATTCTATAAGATATTTGTACCTACAAAATCCAAAATCAATCAAAAAATATTGCCCTAAGTCCAATAGGAGCCGAGAAAATCGCATTAATGTTTTTCAACGCTTTCTTCAAATGGACAGCGGAAATCCTACACCTTCACATCAAAAAGAGTATGTTCCCAAAAAGTGGCAGCATTGAAATTTTAACCGAAGGTGCTTCTTCTGCTCAAAGCCTATGATTTAAGTTGTCAATCGTTATTTTCCAAATACGCGTTTCCACTCATTTTTTCATGTTCAAAAAATTAAAAATTACCAAAAAGTGGAAGTCGCGCCCTTTGACATACAAAAAAGCATGTTCTCAAAAAAAGGCAACATTAAATTCATCACATTAACGTTTATTTTTCCAATACGTATTCAGCGTCTAAAGACGTTTCCGCAACTTTTTTTCATGCTAAAAATATTAAAAATTACAAAAAAAAAGAGGAATTCCCACCTTTTGACACCAAAAGAAAGTAAAATTTGACATTATAACTGAAGGTGTGTCTACTCAAATTTTTTTTTAAGGTAACAATTGTTATTTCCCACCCCATGTTTGGCATTTGGAGGTGCTTCCGTATCTTTTGTATGTTCAATTTACAAATTATTAAAAAAAATGGAGGTTTCACCCGTTGATATGAAAAAGTATGTTCCTGAAAGTGGCAACAGTGAAATTTTACCCGAAGTTGCGTCTACTCAGCACCCATCTTTTAAGTTATCAATAGTTATTTCGATCGTGGAAATTTTCCAAGTAATTTACGGTTTGTTTTTTTATTTTACCATTTTCCACAGATTTGGCGCCATTTTTGAAAATGGAGTCCAAGCAACAGAATTACAGAAATGACTCCTTAGCTAAATCACATCCTAACCATATCAAAAATAAGTTTTGACTGACTGGACTACTGATTGGGCGCCATTTTTCAAAAGGGTGTCCAAGCGACAGGATTACACAAATTAATCTTAGGCTTAATTTGATGAAAATGAATTCTTATCATAAAAAGAGGGTCCCGTAGATAAAAATTTGTTTTTTAAATTTTATTTGTCATTGGAATGGCATATCAAAAATGATATTTGGTATTTTTCCACTTTTGCACCACTGTGCACTCAGTTTAGCGCATTTCTATTTTTCTATCTCTTCTGGCTTCAAAACTAGTGCAGAATAATTTACTTTGAACCTCATTAAATATATAATCGTATATTCTGTATAAGGTAATTGCCATCTCACCTGAATTTACGTACGTAGTCAAACATTAAAAAATTGGAGTATTTTTAATCTCACTCCTTATAAAGTTTTTTAAAGAAAAAATTCTGTTATATTTATTTATGTTTCCTGTAAATTTTTTAAAATTAAACTGAATGAAGCTCGATGAAACAGTAAAAATATTGCAAAGAAACGCAACCACAATCACAAAAATACATAGTGTAGTACGATTATTATATTATAATTTTCTCTATCAGCATTAGATAAAGAAACAAAACTAAATCGTATTTATACGACACGTGGTTCTGGCACGAAATAAATAATAAAATACCAAATTTCTGTTCATGCTAGATATTGTCTTACTGCCTTAAGATTATTAAACAATGCCAACAATATTATTATTAACTGAGTGCATGATCATTCATATATCCTGCAGAAAGCATAATGATTCATTGTTAAGAGAGAAACATTCAATTGGTATTTATACATCAAGGGAATCATTATTATTACACATAAAAATAATTTACTAAGCTTATTAAAGTCAACTTTAAACAAAATTAAAATCAGCTTTATTGTATTTGATTTTAATAAACAATAATTTACCCCTGTCGTGAAATCTGCCGATTGAGATCATTTCCTTAATATTTCATTTTGATAATGGCGGAATCACAGAATCCGCTTTAGAAACTACATATTTGTTATTGTATGCACAGAAGACAGATTTGTTTATTCCAACCAGAAAATAAAAATAATAATAAATAAGAACAATGAAAATAAAAAGTTTTTAATGTATCAATATATATTTATAAAATAAAGGTATTCGGTGTGACATTGTGCAACAATTTTTTTTTTTAAACAAGTTTTTCTTTTAATATAAACTTAAATATCTTTGAAATATTATACTATTCTAAAACAAAAAAAAAACTCTATATTGTTTTTTATTCGAATTTATTAGAAATAGACCAAAAGAGCCTAACAAAACACAGTGCAAAAAATCTACTCATTTATTTAGTAATAAAGAATTTACGATGTTTTAGTACAAAAATGTTCCATTTATGTATATCGGAAACATTAAGGGAGAAGTTGATATATTTTCTATAGTTTAAAAGGGAACATGTAACTCTAAAATGTCAATCCGAAATCAATTTGATTTTTGTTTAGTAATCTATATGTTATAAACCTATGCATATGTTTATATGTGTACCTAGCTAGTAGATATTTATAGCCACTTACCCAGTAGTCAAACGTCGGTTTCGATACTGACTGCTAATGCACTATTATGCCGTAACGTTAAGTTATTACTCCCAAGAGGCTGTTTAAAACCATTCTGTTGGTTGATTTGTTGTTGCTTATCAATCGACTGTTGTGCTCCTAAAAATGGAGCTTGACGTCCAGGATGATCAGTCAGTCCTGGAGTTGAATCCACACCATCGTCTAAATCCATCATATCCGATGAGGATTCAGACAGTGATGATTTTTTTAAATGTTGACCTTTAGAAAATGTTATTTTAATTAGTTTTTTTTTATAATAATTACTGAAATAAAAATAAATAAATAACAAAGTTGACAAAAGATTTTAGTTTCATATTTTGAAATTTTCTCAAACTCTCTTTTAAAGCTTTATATTCCAAAAACGCTTTTTCAAAAATTAAAAATGGCTTATTCATTAGATTTGTAATTAAAAACTATTTAATTATCATTTCTTTTGTAATGTGTAATTAAATTAAAACATTGGTAATTAAAATAATCCATTGCATTTAAAAAACGTTATTAAAACACACACAAATACTCATTACATTTATATTATGTAATTAAAAATAATTAAGCTATTTATTTATGTAAAAAGTAATAATAATATGTTAAGTTACATAACACAAATGTAATAAGTAATTGAATTTTTTAATTCCATACTCGTATTATTTAGAGTTTAATTTTTAAGAAATCGGATAAAAGTAATTATATTTAAATATTGCTGAAAGTTGCCTATTCAATAGCTTAAGCTTTTTAAATACCAAATACCCTTGAAGAGGATCCAGAAGTAGACATTTCAACTTGTTGCCCGTCAGGGAACGGAATCACGAAATCAGGGCACATTGACAATGTTTTTAAATGCATTTGTCATGGAATACTTTGGTTAGGCTTTAAGCTGTCACAACTTCTTTCCTTAAGAGATCTCCGGATGAATTTTTGAGGAAAATGGAAAATTGGCAAAATGGACTCCCAAGGATCTCAGCCACGGAACCATGTTTTGCCAAAATTTAAATTGCATATGAAAGAATGGCATTTTGGCTTCAAAATGTTCGAGCTACATTTTTGATTTCGGATTTGTTTTGTCGTGTGGAACAGAATCACGAAATCAGGGCACATTTCAATGTTTTTAAATGCATTTGTCATGGAATACTTTGGTTAGGCTTTAAGCTGTCACAACTTTTTTCCTTAAGAGATCTCCGGACGAATTTTTGAGGAAAATGGAAAATTGGCAAAATGGATTCTCAAGGATCTCAGCCACGGAACCATGTTTTGCCAAAATTTAAATTGCATATGAAAGAATGGCATTTTGGCTTCAAAATGTTCGAGCTACATTTTTGATTTTGGATTTGTTTGTATTTAAAAAATCCAGTGGTTTTGTAAAAATCACGAAAGGCTTCCGAATAGATTCCCTAGTTCTGGCAAACATAAGAAGAGTTAACCTTTAATATCATTTTAAAGGTAACGATAAGGGTTACAATCTTCTCGAGGCCGTTTTTTGAATTTCGTCGTTGTTTATGAAATATTTGTTTTTGGAAATCGATAACTTTTCTATTTTATAATTGTGTTTTTAAGTGACAAGAAATGAAGTGAAATTTTTTCTTATTGGCGTTGATGTTTTAATGATCTATTTTATTAAAAAATAACTAGCACAAAAATTGAAATTTTATAAATGACTTTTTTCCAATAAAAAGTCGTTATTTTCAAATATTTTAAATTCTTAGCAAATCAAATTGCCAAAAGATGGCTTTCGTCTTAATTCAACGTCATGTTTTATGATCGAATCAAACCAAACCAAAATTTTTTGTTTTATTCGAAGATACAAATTTTTTAATCTGAATTCGAACATTAGTCCGGAGGCAACAAAAAGTTGATGGAAAAACATTTCTAGGTGCACTTCTGTCAAAAAATTCAGCTAATATGTAGGTTTTGGAAAATCAATATTTTTGCTACCCTCACTAATAAAAAAGGATGAAAAAAAAACAAACATTTTATCTTACCTAATGTACCAGGTAAGTATGGACAACTAGTAACATGGTTGAAGTTTTGGCTCTGCATCTCCTCCTGATCTGTTTCTCTATGATAGAAGTAATTGAAGTTACTGACGATGACTGGTACTGGAAGTGCAATTGTCAATACACCAGCAATGGCACATAGTGATCCCACAATTTTTCCCCAAACGCCGACCGGTCTATGTTATGACAATAACAAAAAAAATATAAATTAATTAATAAATTTTTTTAATATTTATTTATTTTTTAATATAATTATCAAGAAATGTTTGTTTTAATTTAAAACTATGAACAACGAAAAATGTGTTAAATATTTTAATAAACAGCCAACAAAATGAAATACCAAACAACAAGATAGATGGGTTTGATGCTATTACGATGAAAACAACACCGATTTGTTTTTTTTTCTAAGATATTTTACAGAAGTGAGATGCGCCATTTACAAAGATAGTTGAAATTCTTTTTTTTTTTGAATGCACAACATTAGTGTAGAAGGATGATTGAAATAGAGAGACATATTTTGAATTAGGAATTAAAAATTAAATAAACATTGATTAAATTGAGAATAAAATAAAAAGGTCCATAAATAAATAAATAATTAAACAAAATAAATGCATAATGCTAATAAATTCGCATGTGAAATTCTTGCAGAAAAGCCGCATGCGTTTGCAAACTTTTTGCTTCCCCTAAATAGAAGCATACATACATATAGGTACATGCAAACAAAAATCCAAAGAAGTCTCAATGTATATAGAATTAAAAAAAAATAAATAATAAAAAGCCAATTCAAATGATAAAAATGAAAATAAATATAATTTAAATATTTTTAATAATGAAAAGAATTCTTTTTCTTTAAGAGCATAATGAAACGAGATGCAATAACTAACAATTTATTATTTAGCTATTATGTTGTTTATTTTTAATAATTTATAATTCAAAAGAAATATATAATATGTGATGTGTCCTAATTATTAAAAAAAAAGAACTGTTTCCCTTTTGCCCAGTGTATTGTTTTTGTAATGAGCTGTTAAAGTAGATTTTAAAGAGAAAATAAAACTATCATTTTTGCTTTCGAACAAATGCAAAGTTCTAATATTGTACTAAAGTTTCTGATAAGATTGTGTTGTTTATAAGACATAAATGATGTGAACAAAAAACTTTGTGTTTTTAGATTTTTTTTTTAGTGCGGACTTAATACATGGTGGAATCGAACTGTTGGTGTATTTATTTGTTTTGTTTGAATAGTTTGAGTAAGTGTTATGAATTTTTTGTCACCAGTGAAACCATGCATGAGAACATAGTTTTGGTAGATTTTTTGTAGAGTGTATGTATATGAGTATGAGAGTTGAGACAAAAACAAAATGAAAAAGAAAAAACAAATTTGTTCACTTGAAAAAAGTTAATCTACATTATGATCAAATAATTTATTTTCAAAATTTATTTCGTTTTAATAAGTTTTTTGTGATTTGTGAATATGTTTTATAAAAGAAGTAGTCACCCTAGCAATAAAAACTACAGTTTTGTCTCTTGCCAGCTATTTTTTTTTCAAAACAATAATTGCTTTGATAAAAAAAGATAGATTAAAATAAAATTATAAATAGGGTTAGATATAAATATCAATTTAAATTTATTTAAGCGCGTATTCTTAGCTTTAAAATCAATTTACAATTTTACATTTTGTTTTTATTTAAATGACTGTTTATATATATTTGTTCTAATATAATTTGATTTTAATATACGTAGTACCTAGCTATTTGTTATGTAAAAATAAATGGTTCGTTTAATTACTTTCCATGTCTTGCACTAGATTCATTTAAATATTAAGAAACCTGTTTTTCCAACCAGTAAAGGCCAATTTTGCGAAAATTTTCATAAAACAATAACCTATAATTTATGACTATGAATATAGCACTATCTGACTGATTTGAATCAAATCACGTTGCTGCAAACATTTTTGTTTTCTATCTGCGTTCAAAACTTATTATCTCATCCTTTTTGGATCAATATAAAAACTCTGAATAGCTCTCACGTCAAATTTTTGAATTTCTTACGCTCAAGTCAAAGTCGGTCGTTTTTTTTTTTTTTTTTTTTTTTGGGGGGTTCGGAGTTTCAGAACTTCAGTCCTCTCAAGCACAAGTACTAGGAATTGGTACTTCAGCTTTAGTACCCTGGTACTGGTACGTGTAAAAACACAAGAACCAATGTTTTTTAAGTATTTAGGGACAAGTGTCAGGTATCCAGTAAGACCAAAGTTTTTTAAAATAGTTGACGAGTATTTTAAGTACTTGACCAGTTCTTTAAAGTTTCTTCAACTATTATATATTAAATATTTTCTAACTTACTGAGTATTTTTTGCTTCAACTTCAATATATGAAAGAATTTTACTTTGTATTAATTTCATCAGAAGAACGTGTTTTTTTTTATCAGAGGACCAAAAACCTTAAGTCCATTTTTCATATTACCCAAATATGCGCAATTTTAAAACTATTAAGCCAACTATCTGACCCAAAAGATTTTTGTTGGTCCTCGATCAAAGAATTAATGAAGTTAGTACTTGAAAATACCAGTGAAGTACTTTGGTCAAGTATTTGAAAGAACAGGACAAGTACTTGAAAATAAATTACTGGTGAAGTAATTGAAAAATACTGGTAAAGTACTTGAAAGTACTGGTCAAGTACTTGAAAGTATTGGTCAAGTACTTGAAAGTACTGGACAAGTACCTAATTAAAGGCACTGGTGTAGTACTTACCAATGCAGGTCAAGAACTAGTTTAGTTCACCATACTTGACACGAAGTACCTACTTGAAAAAAAAAATAATACTTAACTTTTCTTAAGTACCAGAACCGAGTACTAAAGTTGATGTAAAAGTCCCGGTACTGGTACTGGTACTGGTACTGTTGCTGGTACATGCACTTTAAATTTTACAGCTCAGCTTCGAAGTACTTGAAAACACCTATCAAGTACTTGAAAATACTGATGAAGTCCTTGAAAACACTTATTAAGTACCTGAAAATATGGAGTGCTGCTCAAGTACTTAAGTACACAATACATGGTATTTTAGATGAAGTACTTGAAAAATACTGGTACTTGCCTTTCTTTAAATTCCAGTACTTAGCACTGAAGTACAAGTATAATTTCTGGTACTGATACTGATACTAGTACTGAAACTTGTACTTGAAATTTTACAGCTCTGGTTGTGAAATAATATTCTTATCCGCTGGTTAAGTCTTTTTCGAGCATACAACACAAAAATGAAAAGAGTTCGTTTATTTACCTTAGTGAGGAAAGCTATCTTCAGTCTTTTCTTAATAACACGCTGTTTGATGAAAGCAGCCCTAAGTTAACAAAAATTATCAATATGCCTTCCGAAATACAAATACAACTACAGTCTTGCCTCTACGCATACATGTGTAATCAAGATTTTTTTTGTTTTATGCCTGACATGAATTGTTTAAATATTATAATTCTAAATACTCAAGATCTAAGAAATCTATATCCTTTGAATATCAAGTCTTAAAACCTCTATATTATAAGAAGAGTACAATATTCAAGATGGGTGCTCAACTAGCTATACGTAAACACATATTTTTAGTAAAACTCTTGCAATGTTAAGATTTAATATTTAATTTTGGGGCTGATTTAATAGACTTAAAATTGGATCACTGGTATTCTGAATTTCTATCAGTAAATACCTATTCATTTGACTTGATTAAGTAATTTTCTAATTAATAGAAATCTCAATTCACTCATTCACATAAAGTCCCTTGAGCAGAGTTGTAAATAATTTTTGAGAAAAATAATTATCAAGTTTAATATTTAAAAAAAATAATATTTTCTTAAGCTTGAAAATTATTTTTTTTTTCAAAACTATTTACAGTAAAAACTTAACTTTTCAGAGAATGGATTTGTGGCCTTAAAAAAAGATACGGGGGAAAATAGACTCCCTACCCATAAGATTTTTTTTGTCTAAGTCTAATCTATATGGCCTGATTATGTTATGTAAGAATCACCTTATAATTCCGTAATTAGTAACTTAAAGTGAAAAAGGGCGACGAAAGGGGTGCGCTCTAAGTCCGAAAAAAATAAAAAATATTTTATTTTCAATTTAGAGCCATTTGATGCCAATCCAAATCGGAATTTCCAAAAAACCCAATATAAGGACTAGCGTCTATACAATCCTTTATTAACAATTTTATTTTAATTAACTTTCCTTTAAATATTTTAAATATTTTTAATTATTCCTATTTTTATGGGCAATTTACGTTAGAAAAGTTGCATTCCTCTGCTGGTAAGGGGTCAACATTTTGTTATATTATTTATGATCAAAAGTGACGTTCACTCTTCAGGCAATTTTTTGAAAGTGTTAAAATGTATTGTTTTCAAATAATCTCAACTTATTTAAGAATCTTGTAAAAGGTGTTTTAGAGAAAATGTTTTTTTTTTATTACGGGCTGGCAAAATAAGACCCAGCATATTGCGAAACAAAAATTGTCCTGCGATAAAACTTGGCATAAATGCTTTATTTTGATCATACAAAAAGCAAATTTACCTCAAGGAATACAACTTTTTTAATTTCTTTTGCTGTTTAATAATTTTGAAATAATTTCTTAGGAACTCGTTTTCAATTTTAATTATATTTAATGCAAAAATAATTTTAAAAAAAATTGATAGAGCTTCTCAAGAAACATAAACCTTTTTAAAAAAAAATCTTTTACACGACAGTAACAATTTAACTTTTCCCAAACTTATTAAAACGCTTATTATTTTTTTTAAGTCATTAAACTTATTTTATATTAAAATTCACTACATGATAGTGTGTATTAAATGTTGTGTTTGTTTTTTCATAATTCATAATGAAAATAACTGAATAAAAAACTTTAACTTAATAAAATATTTCGTTATACTATTCAAGATGAAATAGGTAGTAATGAGAGAGAAAGATAGAGATATGAAAACAAAACATATTTTTGAGCACTTCTATATATTTTTTTTTTATTAATGTAAGTATATAGGTATGTACGAGTAGTTTTGAATTTGTTTTAAAATTTAAAATAATTTATGAAATATGCAAAATAGATTTCTATAGAATATTTTTTTTTGTTTATTTAATTTTTTTTTTCAATAATTTATTAAAGATTTTCGAATAGATACTAAAAAAAATGTTAAGATATGATGAAGACAAATATATAATTAAAACGAAACTAATTAACAAAAATTAGAAGTTAGAATAAATTAAATAAGGAAAGTTAAAAAACATATTTGTTTTTGTTTGCATACGTCATGTCACCATATCCAACAGTAGTCATGGTAACGACAGCCCACCAAAATGCGTCTGGTATAGACTTGAAGAAGGAATTTTCGCTTCCAGCTTCCGCAAAATAAACAGCCGATGAGAAGAGTACAACGCCTAAAATAAATTAAATTCGTTTTTGTGGGTTTTTTTTTCTTCTGTTTTTTGTTTTTTTGTTTTGATTTTGTTCTGGGTTGTTTTAAATTTTTTTTTTCATTTTCATAGATTTTTTAAATTTCTCTCTTGATTTTCTAAATTAAAAAAAAAGTTATACGCCGTTAAGATGCTCTATTACTATTTTGTTTGCCATTGTAAAGGGTTAAATAAAAATATTCACCCATTTGTTTCTATATAAAAATAACAAACACTTAGTGGTTATTTTAGTAGAAAAAGAAATGCTTTCTTAAACCTAGTTTTAAATAATTAATACAAAGCAAAATTATTCTAACTTTAAATACCTAGCGCCATTAAATAATAAACCAAAAGATATATAAACAAAACAAATAATAATAACAAAATTAAAAATAAAAACCAAAATAAATTAAAACAACACAACAAAATATATAAATAAAACAAAACATAAATGCAGTTTAAGGAAAGAAGAATTAATATACACAAATGTATATATTTATATATATTTATATTTAATAGAAAGACTTCAAAAAATTACGGGAGAGTAAAGAAGAGATTCATAACAAAACACATTAACACAATACGACGTGACCAATTTACACACGGATTCTTTGTTTTTTTTTTTTTTTATTTCAAATTAAACTTAAACAACGACTGTTTTTTTTTTTTTTATTGATTTTACAAATACGATTATACGAAATATCGAGAAATAATTTTTTTTTATATGTAAATAAATAGAAAATTTGAATTTACGACATTTTGTGTGTTAAAGCTTTTATACTTCGTTTAAATTATATTTATGTAATGTAATATTTATTCATATTAGAAACGTTTAGCGAAGAAATTGAGTCTGTTTGTACCTCATGTCACCGTATCCAACTGTGGTCATTGTGACCACAGCCCACCAAAATGCATCTGGTATTGATTTGAAGAAAGACATTTCGGCGCCAGCCTCCGCAAAATATACGGCAGATGAGAATAAAACGACGCCTTGTTTTGTGTGAGGAAATTTTGATTAAATTAGTATCAATGATAAATTTTTGTTTGCACACAAATTTCTTATAATATTCAGATAAATGTTTTGTTTTAGTTTCATTTGAATATAGGTATGCCTTAAATCTGAGATTTTAGTTGCTAACTGAAACCAGGTTATATGTATATTAATTGAAATATTGTTACTGAAAACAAATTGTTGTTTGATTTTAAAAGTTTAATAAAAAATAAGAAATAATTATTTTTATTTTTATATTTTAAATAGCTTATTCGTCCTAACTTTGATTGCGTGATTCAAACTGAATGCCCTTATCTTAAGAAAATTTTAAACCACCTGCCATCAAAACCTGAGAAAGTAGAAACAACATCCTTATTGGTTGCGTACTTCTCACAAAATCTTGAACCTACACGCCACATTAAAAGTTGTTTTTTAAAAGGACCACTCATTAATTCACAACTCACATAAGCTTCAATAGGCGTTTTTCTTTTTTAATTCAGAAAAGAGCTCTGAACAGAGTCCGAGCATGTCGAGCATGTTCTGAACATCATCTGAGCAAGTTTGTGCTGGGCACCCTGAACTATTTTTGAAACACACCTGAACAGTAGCTGTCAAATGCTATGTGGTCAGCATTGAACTCTGTCTGCTCAGCTATTTTATTCTGAGCTCATAGATCGCGCTCTGAAAAAATTCAGAACACACTCAGAACGAAAAAAGAAATACAAATCTTAAGCTCTGAACGCTCAGAGCTAAAAAAGAAACACAACTTTTTGTTTGACAGTTCAGGCTCTGCTCTGAACTAAAAAAGAAAAACCCCTAATGTGCAGCACTCTTGTTCGGCCACTTGCTTAGTTAGAATATTCGTCTTCCGGTGGCAATATTTATGTATACCAGTGCGAGATGTGTTTTTTTTTAGAGAATTTTTTTCGAAATCCTGAAAAGTCTCTTTTTCTTCAATAAAACATTTATATTTTTTCGATAAGAATTTAAATAAATCGATTAAGAGCCATCTTTTTAATTGTCAATTGAAAAATCAGTAACATAGCTGTCAGATGAATCAATAGGAGCAAATTTGTGTTCTACGAGTATCAGAATAAGTAGGTGAAATATTCAAATAAAGCTTGAATGAGATCAAATGATTTTTATTTTAAATTTTTTAAAAAAAAATTATAATGACACTAAGATGCCCTTCTTTACTTCATTTGACCCGAAAAAAAAAAACAAAAAAAAATATTTTCGAAAATATTTTTCTCTTAATTTATCAAATTTAATTTGACATCTAATTTAATTTTTGAATTTTAACTGGCCGGCCACTAATCACTTCTTTTGTCATAAGGGGGTATTGTTACGAAATGCCAAACTGTGCGACAAACCTACGGGAACGAGGCGAAATGAAATAATTTGACGTCTTGGTGAATTGGCGAGAAGAAATTGCAATTGACAGCTAAGCACATGGTAAAGAACGAGGGGAAGAAGAAACCGATGCGATGGCGAATTGTGTTGGAGCTTTCATCGACAGTGGAGACTTGGAGGTCTTAAAAGGGGGTGCGTTCAAAGCCACACTCTTTTTTTTTCTTTTGACAACTCGGCGGTAGAGTGGAAGCAGAAGGCAGCTATTTTCATCCTGGATTAAGTTAAATTGTTGAGGGAGCGTTTCTTTACTTAAATAAAATAACCTTTCGGAAACCAGGGTTCTCAGCAATAAAAATAATTAATTTGGAAATAAAAAATAAATTTGCCTTTTACTTTCTATTTTTCTCGGATTGTTTTCTCCTGTCTTACAGCTCAGCAGCCACTTTTCGTTACATATATCACTGTCAAAGGGCAAAAAAAAATTCATTTCGTTGAATTTTGTACTTAAAATTTTTAAAAGAACTTATAAGTTTAATAATGAATTTTTTACAGGGCTGGCCACGATACCAAAAAATCTCAGTATCGTTTGTTATCGGTATCGAGGTGATACCAGCTGTAAAGCATCCGAAACGACACCGAGTCGATTCCTACCGTACGGTAGGTACTATCGAAATTTGCTGATACTGTCGATAATATAGTTTGGTATTGGCAGAACAAATTGATTTTTCTTGTAATTGGTTTTTCGGAAACGGCTCTTACTCTAACTCGGCTCTAGCAAGGAGAAGGTCTAAGCAATGATTTTAATTACGACTCCTATTTTTGATTGATTGATGATTTGCAATTGGCAGCTCACTTTAATTAAATCTTCATTGATATTCTTTAAAACCGAGAAAACTTGACCTATTGATATTCCTTGATCCTTGATGAGAGTAATAGCTTTGTTCCAGAGATTTTTGTGCAAAAATTGACAGTCTGTTAAATTTTGATGAAATTTTCCAAAGAGAAGCGAATTGCCGAAAAATTGTGGAACCTTGAATTTAACAGACAAGAGAATTTCTCAAGAATGGGAAATATTTTTCTGTCTGGTTGGTGAGCACTTTCTTCTGCTCAATTTTTGAAGTATGGAAAGGGAATTGCGCAAAAATTTATGAAAAATAATAATAAATCCAATGAAAATTCATTTTAAAAGTACGTACACAGCTACTTAAAATCAACTATTTTTATTTTAAGTTTTTTTTGTATCTTAAGAAACGACGCATTTTTATATAAAAAGCAAAAACAGGTAAAATATGCAAAAAAGGCAAAAAAAAAGAGGCTAACCCTAAAAAAGATATAAAAAGCAAAATAAAATACGTAGTTTTGGAATCAGGAGGACATGAAACATGTTTGTATAAAGTCGAAAATTTCACAAAAAGACAAAGTTATAAAAATCATATCCCTGCTATTCACTAATCATCAGTGTATCGACTCCCTTCAATACGCCTATTTTGCCTATTTTTATTTAGTAAAAGTCAGTTTGTTTCAAATCTTTTTGGTAAAAAAATAATTTGCAAAATTACAGAATGTTCAGTTGAATTTTCCTACTCGCTAAATTCCTATTGATGGCCGAATGTCTCGGTTTTATTCACCATATTAATGACGCAACAGACACATAATGTTTCACTTTGCAAGACACTTATCTTCGTCCCTTCCATATCGGGGGATTTTGAACAGAGATTTATAATTCATTCAAAAAACCTGTACGGCTGTTGAGAAATTTGTTCTTGAAGATATTAAGACGCTTTAATATCGATCGCGTTATCCTCATAAGTCATCATACTGTAGATATTAGATTGTAGACATATCAGTAGAAAATTCTCCACCAAGTTCCAAAAAAGGGGGTTATACAACACTGTCTCACGATGGGCCTATTCTAATAGAAGATAGATCATCTTTCAAAAAAGCCACTTTGTTTTAGATTAATAATTCGATTTAGTTAGCATTATTTTAATAGACTTCAAAAGTGAATTTTAATTTCTTTACTGTCAAAAACACATACTCTTCTATGTTAATTAGAAATAGAAATAATTAGGGAAATTTCATGTATTTCATATTTCATTTTATAAATCGATTTTTTTTCTATACTTAAATTATTTGCAAAAAAAGTAATTTGATACTAAAAAAAAAGTATTTTAACTCCAAAGTAACGAAATTTTAATTTTGAAAAAAATTTGAATTACAAAAGTTTTTCTTAAACTCAAAACTAAAACTGAAAAATTAAAAATATCTCATGCTTTCTCTTACGCAGAGAAAATTTCGTCAATAAATTCTAATTCTAACGAAGCGATTTCGTCAATAAATTCTAATTCTAACGAAGCGATTTCTGTTGAACTTTCCTATTTTTAAATTTATTTATCTAATTTTTTTTTTTTAAGTAATATAACTATTTGTTTTTATAAAAACTTTAATCCATATTTCGTATTACTTAGAAAAAAAAATAGAACTTGTTTTTTATTTGTGTTTAACGACTTTCAATTTTAATATACTTCCGCAAACTAAGAATCCACAATTTGTTTATATTTCTAGTATTTGTGCCTGCTTTGCTTAGAATACATTATTTTTGATTGTCTACTCAGCAACAAACAAAACATAAAAATATTATTTATAGATTTAAAAAAATTAAAAAAAAAGAGGGTTAATTTTTGAGTTTTGTTTTCAAGTAAAATTTCTTTGAGAGATTGTTTTCTTTTTAATTTTTTTTTGTTGTTGTTGCATATAGCTAGTTATTTTTTTTTTCAATTTCCTAAAGTATGACAACTTCAAGTACAATTTGAAATAAATGTCGGTAGTGTGGTATATATTTTAAAATTAGACTTACCTATGAATAAGAAAAATATAAGTAAACCTAGTTCTCGCATTGAGGCTTTAAGTGTTCGTCCTAAAATTTGCAAGCCTTTCGAATGCCTCGACAATTTAAATATTCGAAATACTCGAACTAATCGTATCACTCGTAATATAGCCAAGGACATAGCCTGATTCGTTGACTTGTCCTGAAAAAAAAAAAACAAGAACAAAATTTATATAAAAAAAAAAAACATTAATGCTTTTTATAAATACCTGAGGGCTAACAGGTGCTTTCGGGAGGTTTAACGTGTCTTCCTCCTCGGCAATAACAGTCGCTAATGTAATAAAGTAAGGAATGATTGCGATTATATCGATAACATTCATCACATCCCTGCAGAAATTTAACTTATTCGGACATGCGAAGAACCTTGCAAAAAAAAAAAACACAAAACAAAATCCAGTTAATATTATAATTTTATTTGCTATACATATCAATAAATAAAATAATTTATTATTATGAGAATATTATTACCTGACGCTCAGTTCAAAGGTAAACCATACAATACATATTGTTTCTATAAGGAAGAAAGGATCTGTTATGTCAGGCACCTCGTCTTCCTCGATTTTTGTTCCGTTTGTTGTTGTATTGAACACCTGAAATATATTTTAAGAATTTTTGTTTCCATTTTAATATTGATTTGTAATATGTTAGCAATTTATTCCATTTTATCGATACAAAATAAATTTTGGTTCACACATCAATAAAAAAAAAATTATATAAGAAACTCTCTTTTTAAAGAATAAAATTACCTATGATATTTTTTTTTACAAAAAAAAAATTGTATGTTCTAGCATCGTTTATTTAAGAAAGTAAGCGGGAGCTTCTGATTATCATAAATTTATATTATGTTGGCATTTTAAGAACAAAAAAAGAAAATAATGTTAAAGATTTTCTGGCATTAAGAAGAAAACGTATACTTTTAGCATACAAAAGCGTTAACATGAAGGAGGACAGATATTTTAAATTATTTTGAGCATTAGATAATATTAAACCAAATTTCAATTTATTAAAAAAAAAAAAAAACATCTTGAGCTGTTTTTTCATAATGTAACATTTTTGTTTTGAAAAGCAGTGTCTTTTAGCTATGCTGGTAATAAACTTTTAATTTATTAAGGATTAAAAATCTTAACGGTACGCTCGTACAAAATTAAATAATACAGAATCTCTAACTTCTCTAACGAAAGTTTTGGTTTGCGGAAAACTAACGTGTTTTTTCATATGTGTACATCTCGAATGCATTTCTTTATAAGAAGTTTTATAATAACTTTATAGAATACCTACAAAATTTTATATACCTGCACCTTACCCTCAAATATTACCACTAAAACATTTTCACGATTTTTTTGTCCGCAACCACCAGGATTGCGCTCAAATGTAAATTTACTGATGGGATAGGGAAAATACTTTTCACTTGATTATAAAAGCCTTAAAGACTTAAATGTTCAGACTTGGAAATCTAGGCAAAGATACAAAAGCACGGTTTTACTAGTATTATAACTCAATTGATAGATAAAAATGATGAATCATGGGTCTAATAGTATTTTCAAACAATTGGTAGATAGATATATATAATAAAAAAAAATAAAAAAAAAATAAAATAAAATAAAATAAAATAAAATAAAATAAAATAAAATAAAATAAAATAAAATATAATAAATTAAAATAAAATAAAAAAAAAAAAATAAAATAAAATAAATTAAATTAAAATAAAATAAAATAAAATAAAATAAAATAAAATAAAATAAAAATTAAAAAATATTTTTACTTTTTTAAAAAAAGTTATTGAGTGCAAGCAACAATATATGTTGATACCTTTCTAAAATTTACTTTTATGAAAGTTCTTCAAATTTTGTCTGCAAACAAGCGAGATATCAATACAAAACTTGATTTAACTTACTGCCTTTTCAAGTAATTTTGTGAACAAGAACTATATCCCACGTTTAAAGAACTTAAAGCATAGATGAGTTTTATAAACAAATATAAAAACAATTAAAATTCTAAAATAAAGTCTTAAATTTGCTAGTCTATACAAATAAGTGTAACCCAGCAATTTTTTTTCCCGGACCCAAAAATGCGGCCTTACTTAAAAAAAAGGAAAAGCGTTGTGTCTGTCTGTTCGGCTACAGCCTAAATGGTGATTCTTCAACCTTCGTACACATGTTTTTTTTTTAATTTTTTTAACTAAAAATAACGGTACCTGTCATCCAATCTTTTTGTTGACAATTTTACAAAATCTTATTTTCTCAAAAACGTCTCCACGCTTTTCTTAAGAAAAATTTAATAAATAAATTACTATTGATAACAGCTTCCTTTGGATGGAAAACTATTTTTCAAAAAAAATTGTTATTAATGGTAGGTACCTCCCAAGGAACAATTTTTTTAATTTTCAATTTTAAAAATCGGTATGGCTGAGTTAAACAATTTTTCGACTTCTTTGAAAACTAACAGTTTTTTATTTAAACTCTTTTGAATATTAAAAAATATTTAACTTTTATGACAAAAATAACGGCATCATCCATACAATTGCTACAAACCTTTGGGCATTTTGACTTAAAACAAAAAATACTGCTACCTGTTTACAAAATCTAATTTGGCGCAAAAACTGCTTTTCGATTTTGATCAAATTTTTTCAGTAAACTAGTGCGATATCTGCTACTAAATATTGAAAAATTACACTAAGGAACTATTAATAGTGCCACCCACAAAACAGTTTTCTCGATTTTGCATTTTTAATTCGGTTGAACGGATTTTAATTCATATTCTTATATACAAATTTCAAATAAGTTAAAAATGTTTAAAAACGTTTGCAGAAATAGTTTCCTAATTATTTTTTGAAAAGTGATCATATCGTCGTCGTTCTATCAAAACTCCCTAAGTCCTATTAATTTGGTGTTTAGCCTCCATGTTGTGTTTGTATGAATTTGTATTTGAAAAATAAAATTATAATTAATTAATAAATAATAATTCAAATGTTGTGAAATATTTTAATAAATAGCTAATAAAATTTAAAACTTAAACAAATTATTTAAATTTTTAATTTTTTAATTTTTTAATTTTATTTTTCAAATACAAATTCCCTAAGTCCATTTCTTTCGAAAACGAGCACCCTCTCTTCAATACGATATATTTATTAAAATATAAACATTTTAGTTCTGTTAAAGCATAGTACGCAGCTGAAGCGAAACGAAAATTTCTATACAGAAATTGACTCAATGGAATCTTAAACGAAAAATTTCGTAGTGATTTCCGTTATGTAGTACGCAACTCGGTAGTGAAATGTCAATAAAACAGAAAATCGTAGTCGATACTAGAACCAAGTCTCCACTTATTTTTCGAACACAATTAATTGTTCGTAACATTATTTCAGACGAAAATTTGACAGTTTGTTATATTTTGCAGTTTAATTTTGTTTGAAAATGAAAGAAAAATACCGTCGAAACAAACTGAAGAACACAATTATTTGAAACCATTAGTACCACAACGGACGACACGAAAACGAAAAAAAAAGAATTCAGATCAGACGAGAAAAAAATTGACCTAAGATTTTGAACTGTTTTTTTTTTTTATATTTATTTTGACATCTTTCTGATAAAACTCTCCATATTTTTGTTCGCAATCACTTCGTTTCTGATTTCGTTCTCTAGTTGGAGACCCTAGAAAAATTTTCGTTTCAGTTCAGCAGCGTACTAGGCTTAAAGGTCTCTAAATCTTATGTTGGTCTATTTATAAATTAAAAAAATCCCAAAATCAAACATTTTCAAATTCCGGTTAGTTAAAATCCATAAAAAGTACCGATGTCTCAAAATAAATAAAAATGGACTTAGGGAGTTTTCACTGAACGACGACGATATTAACTAAAAAAAAATTATCCGATTTTCTTGCGCTACTTCAATAGGTTCACTACCAATGAATTAAGCTCACGTCAAATTAAGTTCCCTAATCATCCTTTTTTGTTTTCCAATCGGTAGTTGGAATTGTTTTTAGCAATTTGTTTTAAAAACGGGTTGCAGAAAGCCCTGGATTGAGAAAGTAAAAGGTAGCCCTGTCGGAATGTACATTTGAAATGCAAAAATTTGATAGGGGTATTTTTTTTTTTTATTCGTGTTAGGAGGGTTCATAAAGAGTCTAAAAAAAAGTTTTCGAGCTCCTATCTCCATTGCCCCCATCTTGGATTTTAGAGAAAAGTGTTTTTGTTAAATAACTCGCCTGTTAAATAACAACTTTGGTGATAATCATTTTTTCTCTACGATTGATATTTTTCGATTTAATCCGAAAAATTAGATTATGACATGGTATTTCAGTCAACTCATTTATGAGCGTTTTTGAACTATACAAACAAAAAGTTTAATATTTTTTTTTCAACTCGATGAAAGAGGAGGCTTTTCATCTTTGGCCACCATCTTGAATTTAAGGAAAATGGCTTTTGTAATATAAATTTACAGGGTGTTTTGCATAAGCACATGGTGTATAACAAAAGACTAGATTGCGTAGGTTGGGTTGATAAAAGAAAAATATTGTATAGGAGGGGGGTCTATTCCCCCTGTTTAGCGGAGTGGCAATTTACTAAAAAATTGACTAAACATAAAAAAATACCATAAAACAACGGCAATACTTGCAATGTCATACTATAGCTTTTTTAAAACCCAAATTCTATTCTCAAAATTTCTTAAAAAAAAAAAAAAAAATGAATAAAATCAAAAAATACCCCTATCTGTTCGTCATTTGCAAAAAAAATGCGCTTTCAATTAAATCGAAATAATTTGTGGTAAAAATCTAATTACAAATTTCGTTTGTCAGATAAAAAATATGTGTTTTCGGAATTAGAGGGAGAATCAGTGGGTGTAATTTCTTCTTTTCGCATTTGAGTTATACCCGCCTACCCGAGGCTAGTCAGTAAATTCTTACAAAGAAGGCAAACAATTGCGGGCTAAATTTTAATTGCTTTTATTACGAGGCAAGTTAAAAAATATGAGGCCTTTAGGCCTTTATACATTTATTGATTGGTTACTAGAAATGGAAGAAAATAGTTTTTATTAAAAACAAAAAATTGTTCTTAAAGAGCCTAAAACTGCAGCCGGAAACTAGAACTAGTCACGAGACCAGTGCCCACGTTCTGTAACTCTAACTTCGATAAAAATCTGTCGAGAAACGTTTAAGAATGGAACAAAGCTCATGTAATTATTTTGTTTAAGTTTTCATCGTTTCTCGGCCAATCTTATTCATGTGAGAGTTACAGAACTTAGACGCAGAACAATATTGTTCTTACTAGATTTAAATTAATTAAACGTCTTCGTGGTCCTAGGTGGTCACGGCAGAAAAACTTAGAAATTCATTTTTACTTGTTTTTAAGGGAACAAATTAGTTTCATGTTAAAACAAAATGTGACATTTTAATCAAATTGAACATAACGATAATGGAGAAATTCTATTAAGTCGGTTTATTGAAAACATCTGTCAGCCTGGCCTTCGAATTTGGTAAGCGCACTCCCAAAAAGATTTTCGTTTTTGTCTAAGTTTTCTCAAAAACTTTACTAAAAATTTTGATTAAACATCATCTACACTTTTAAAATAATTTTAATATAAATAGATAAATTTAATTTTAAATAATTTTATAAATACTTTACCCCGAACTAGTAAAATTAATGTTGGATTACAAATTTTAAAAATATTTTTAGTGTTTTTTCACACATTTCCAAATTAGATTGTGTGAATCACTACGTGCTTTTTAATTAAGATCCGAGACCGTTGTACCTACTATACCTAAGTAAGAACTGATTCCACTTCTACGATTAAATGAACTCCGAAACATGATCAATTTAAAATGTTTCTGTTAGAGTTTCGATGGTAGAAAATAAGTTCTTTTTAAGCATTTATCCCTTCTTAAAATTTGAAAAATAAAAAACAAATATATATTTCGTCTGCATTAATTTTAACTTATAACATAAAATATTTAACTTAAAACCACCAGCTAACGTATTGCAAAAAAAAAAAATGTTTTGGAATTATTATATCCACCAAAATATTCAACTCAGAAATACCTAGCGCTCAAAATAATCTATTAATACCTTTAACGACCAGTACCTAATGATAAATTGCAACGCAAAATAAATTGTATACATTAATACATTATGTATAATTATATCTGTTTGAAGAAAAAATACGACAACCTAGCGCTCAAAAAGATATTTTTCCAATACCTGTTCTCCTTCACAAATATCGTGTAAAACTGATAGCCGAATTTGAATGAATCGCTAAAATAAATAAATAAATTAAAAGACGTAAAATAAAAAAAAAAATAAAAATTATTGATGTGTTTTCGTTTTTTTTTCTGCCATTTGGAAAAAATTATTTACAATATAATAATAGAAGATTTTTAAAAATATAAGTTGAGATTTTTTTTTTTTAATCATTTTAATGAAATAATGAAAATTGCATTATTGTATTAATTTTTATTTTAGTTTTAGTATTAATAAAAGTTTTCAAACAAATTTAAAGAATTAGAAGACAAATAAGTGCGAGCACAGTGTGACATCGATACACACGAGCACTAAAAACTAATATTTCATGCAAATATTACCTATATTCTATATTTATTTTTTTTAGCATTTTTATAAGATATAAAGGTTAAATTTATTAAACTAAATTAATGCAAAGATCTGACAATATATAATGTACCAACGTTCTTGATAGGGCGACAAAAATTAGATTCAACCGAAGCTTTTTTGGCAACCATCAGTGATGTCAAAAAACATCATTAATAATATTATTGTAAATGGCTAACAGCAGCTAGAATTTCTGTATACATGCAAGCTTCTGTAGCTACTAAAATAACGTCTGTAAATATGACCCAAAAGTAGCATATGTATATTAATGTTTACCTACTTCAAAAAAATGATAAAGCTGTATACTGTAGCTGGTGTTCGTAGCACTGAATTGGAGACTGATGAAAGAAGATGCGTATGTAAAAATGCTGCTGCACAAAACAAGGGTAGCAAGTGAAGATTAACAAGCCAGGGAAGAAACAAATTTCCTGCTAGAAAAGAGGACACATGCAATCTTCCGCTTCAAGATGATCGGAGATTATTAAAATTGAAACTTATAAAAAGTCAAACAACTATTATATCAGCTGGTTTTAAGACTGGAACGCAGGATCTTCGAAACAGCAAAGGTAACCTTTCCCAAATCACATCACATACTAGGTGAGCATCATGTTTAACCAGCAAAGCCTCAGAGATGGAGATACTGATACTCCAGTCGATTAAGACCCAGCAATAATGAAGAGGTAGACTTAGACATACAAAATATTAGGAGCAAAAAGGTGGATGACTGGATTTCCAGCGAAGCTCTTTAAGTTCACTGAGCTTATACCTCAACCCAAGCACAACAGCTGGATTAAGGAATGCCTAGTGACTAAAAAATAAGCTCCATAATGCCCCATCTAGGAAAAAGACTATTCTTTTAACGTACTGTGTGAGTGTTTTAAGGTGTTTTGCAACATTTTAATTCGCAAGTATTTATAGCCTGGAGGATCAGTCATAGACCAAATCTTTTCAAAAATCCACATTTGTTAGCATTCATATAACAAGGTTCTCTATACTGTGATTAACCAAGTCAAAATTCCGTGATTTACTGCTCCAGAAATTCGGAAAGCAGATACGCTATCATTATAATTCTTCAATCTCATTTTGGAGCAGATAAAGTGCAGGGCAGATCTGTCTAACATTAAATGGTGGTTACCATGGCATATTAAAGTCTTTCACGCGGATTGAAGAACAAGAAAAACATGCTGTCAAAAAATTAAAAGTCATCTTTCCGACGCCAGTGACTACTACCAACCCCCACAATCGATAGCACTAGTTTCAAGACACCTTAGCAGAGACCTTCGAAAAAATAATCTGGGAAACTGTTTAAGTGAGTTATGCGCCTAAAAAATGACAAAAACTCAGTATTATATTATTAAAGTTAATGTACGAATTAGATCGATTTATGTAGGCTGAGACAGTGCACAACTTTGTAGAATATTGCAATATTGCAAAAATACATCCTTGCCATATTCAAGTTGAGTTAAGAAGATGTCCTATTATCTTGACCCTAAAGTCTATTAAATAATAAATGTTGACAAAAACACTGTTTCTTATCAATTTCTATTTTACTAAATATCATAAAACAGGTTGGATTAACGGTTTTTTAGGGTTATTTTTACAATTTTGCCTGTTGAATTTAGCCTGGCTTTCTGTAAAAGTAACACTACGCCAGTTCATTTCAACGAAACAACAATCAACAGTGTTAAATACAAACTCAGGCCATCCAAATACAATGATTTGAATTTAACCTATAGAATTCAACTTGATCTCCTGTTAAAGTAGCTCTCTACCAATTCATTTCAACGTGACACCAGTGTTAAAACATACACACAGGCCATCCAATGAGTTTCAACTTATGGATTTTTGACACTAGTTCTTTGAGTGATACAACGTAAGAGAAGAGACGGCTCTAAGGCGTATAGATTTATGATACAAATACAGAATATAGGGTTGATTCAACATTAAATCATTTTAAATTAACAAGAGCTCCATGTATAATTTACAGGACATTAAACATTGAGTCAAGTTAAATTGACTAGATTTTCATGTCATATTAACTAAATTTTCGTATAAAATTAACTCGATTTTCGTGTTAAATTAACTAAATTTTCAGGAAAAATTAATAAATTTTCATATGAAATTTACAGGATTAATATCTTAAAGCAGTGTTAAATTTACAATATGTCATGTACATTCATTTTAACTAAAACGTTTGGTTGATTTAAGGAGACATTCAAATCAGGTATTATGTAGCTGGTTAAATAGTTAACCTGATCTGCCGCGTCAGAATATAATAACCTGGATATCAGGTGTAATTAACCAGAAATTGTTTAGTTATACCTGACTAAAATATGAAAATTGGTAGTTTTGGGGAGTAAACGAACAAACCTATGATGAAATTTTGTAAAATCTTAAAACCTTATAAAAATAAAACTAAAATACTTTCACCATACAAAATATTCTACTAAAATTTTTTGAAATTGTTTTAAGGGAACTGTAAAGCTGGGAAACGAGTTGGTTTTTAAAACAAAGGCCGTTCTTAACTTGACATGATAAGTGTTTTTTCTTACTTCTTAAATATATCTAAATATATGTAATATTTGTCATTATTATTTCTAATAAACAAGAATACAATTTCAAGATAACATTCAACATACAAAACAAAGCAAATATTCATGCAAGACATTCGTGTTTTTTTTCATATATGATTTCCTTATTTTTTTTAAATAAGGAGGTCTTATCAAAAGTTGAGATTCTCTTAGAAGAAAGTGAATAATCCAATTGTGTTTATAGAGGAAGCAAAACTTGGAATATTATTGTCCTCTTGCTGGACATGTTACGGATCTCCTATAAAAATAAATATATTCTTATCAATAATTTTATTTTCATTTCAATTAAGTAAAATAAAAAAATAATTTTGTTTGCATTACGTTGGTTTAAAGTTTAATAAAAACAAAAACAAAGAAACAATACCTACCTATATATTAATTTTTTTTAAACTAAGTATATTACTTTCAGGTTCAGCTGAAAAGACTACACAACATATTAATTTTATAAATTAATTTAAACGAAGAATAATATTACTAAAAAGAACAATTAAACAAAACAAAAAAAAATATAGAATAAGATTAAAAAGTATTATACAACGCCACAAAAATTGGCGCGCCAGCATTGGGCAATACTATAAGAAAGTAAGTTTATAGTTTAGACAATGTGACAAGTGAGATTTTGAAGTTTAAAATGGGATACATTTCATAGTAGATAGGTTGTATAATGATTGTTTAATACTGTAGATTGGGATGTTTGGTGGTAGACAGTGATTATTTGATAGAGAAAATATTTAAATTCACTTTTTTTTCAAACATAAATAAGATAGAACAAAAAACAAAACAAAAGAAAAAGGAAATCAAGATGATTTAACTTAAAGTTAAGTTTTATAAATTATAGAATTAACATAACAAATTCACTTACCGATAGAAGTCTTACATCTTTAACCCCTCTAAAAATATTTTTAGATTTACTAACATTTTTTTTTTTTTAATATTTGTGTCTCAAAAAAAGAACACTCAGTTCTTACAATATAACAATATCATATAAGCTACTTACCACCAAATATCTTAATCTATTCTATCAAAACATTTTAATCACCTATCTACTGCTTAGTGAATATCCTTATTTCTAAATTTATAATTTGAATTTTTTTCGTGATTTATAATTAAATTTTTATCGTTGACGTCCAGGTATATAAAGGAGATTTTTTATTTTAGGTTTTTTTTTCTCATAGACCCTTTATGCGCTCAGAATCGAAGAGAATGAAGGCTTGATAAGCAAGGATTTACTTCCTTATGTTTATAATATGTAATATATTCATTGATGTTATTTAAATAAAATTAATTATTATAGTGTAGTTAAAATTGAAAACAAAAAAATATACATTGAAAGCATGATCGAGTGGAAAAATTATTTAAGCATACAAAAAATAAGGTTACATGCACGCTTAGCAAACAGAGGCATTTTTTTGTTGTTGTTGTTTGTATTATATTTTAAGGGTACAACGGATATTTTATTTAATTGGGTTGCTCTGTTTTAAAAACGATCGAGCTTTCTTGGGTGGATAAAAATATTAAATTTATTCGTATATTTTAAAGTTTTCCAATAAATTGTTTTTTTTTTTTTTTTCTTTTTTTTAATAATGAATTACATTTCTAAACTATACCCACTGCACTGGTTACAATTACAAAAATATAAGTCAACTCTGAAAACATTTAGCGAATTGTACCACCATCATATATATATTTATGAGTACATGTGACATTTAAAAATTAGGTTCATTAAGAAAAAAATTATATTATATTTTTTTTCCAAAGATTAGCAACGCCATCTTGTACACAAAATTATAAAACAAGCATTTTAAGCAAAATTAATTTGTTTATAACATAATAGCACTGTAAGTGGCGTCAAAAATACAATGTGAATATTAGAGAAAAAGTTGCGTAGGTATATATATATTTTATTGGAAAATTTAAACAACTATAATAATTATTATTGCCTTGTTTTTAAAGTTATTATAAGAAAATACAAAGAAAAAGTATTAAAATTACAAACATTTATGCGATAAAATTGATTTTAAGTTGTGTTTTTTTTATCAATAAACAAAAAAGATACGACACCATTTGGTTTGGTTTAAGTTATAATTAAAAAGTAAAAACAAAAAAAAAAAACATTTATTAATTCACAATGCTTTATCACATTGAAATTCTATAATAAGTAAGCTTTCAATTCTTTAAATAAGTTGTGTGTATTTTTTTTTTAATAAATATTTTAAAACGCTTGCGCCATTTAAAGAGGATAAAAAATGATAAACAAGGCATCTTAAAAGATTTGAGTGAAAAAGTTTTGTCACAGTTTTAAGTTTAAAAAAATATTAATAGAAACAGTTGCTGTACTATCAAATTTTCTTGGTAATTATTTGCAAAAGGGGGTTGCCTACTGATTTTGATGACCTTGAAATATGTTATCAGGAATATTGTCCTGAGTAATTTACTACAGCGGCTTTGTTGTTGTTGTTTTTTTTGTAGACTTTCAACATCGCTACTTGAATATAATTTTTGTTATTAAAAAAAAAAAAAAAATTTAAGCAGAAGAGAAACGATTTGTAATTTTTTTTTAAGATTACTAATCCAAAATCAGTTTGGTCGCACAAAAATATTTCACCAATATTCTGATTCTAGCTTAGATTTATTTAAAGCACGATATGAAATGTGATTTTTTTGGCAAGTAGATGTCATAAAAGTTACTCTATCAACTGTTTGACTAGAGACTAGACGAATTATTTATATATGAAAATAAGCATACCAATATCATAGTGGAATGTGATTTCAATACTTTTGAGTGAAACAGATACCTACAGAAACAATCAATTACTAAGTCAAATGATTTCTACCAATACATTTTTCTCTTTGTCAGTTTTGATCATTTTAACATAGAGATTATACGTAATTTAACTAAGAAATTAACTAAGAGTTCATTAAATCATTCAATTCGTGATAAAAATTGCTCTCTGAATTCAATCCAACCCCACCTCACAATCAAATACATAAAGCCTTACTTAAAAAAAAAACTGAAATCAACCAGAATCTGAATATTTCTGGGTCTTTAATAGCTGTTTCAATAACTCTTTAAATTGCTCTATTTCTCTTGTGTCTTAGAATATATATATTTATTTTCTACAATTTGGGGATGCCAAAGGTAAGAAATTGTTGTTCGTTAGATATCAAAGAAGCTGAAAATATAAAATTAAAGAATCACTGTCCCTTAAAATAAAAGTTTTCTGAACCAAATTGTCAAGACAATCTTGGTGATTGTTGTTTTGATGCTCGATATTTATTTATGATTGCATACAAAATATTTCTGACCAGTAAACAAAGAAACGAAAGAAACTGCATTCTACAGTTTTTTTTTAATGGATTCCTTATAATGTCTACCAATACTTCATTGAATTCTTTACGAGTTACTCAAAAAAATTTATTACTGCTTCCAGGAATTTACCCTAATGGTCCAATATGGTAAATGGCATTAGAAAACATTTTGAATTTTCATTGATTATTTTTTAAAATTTTGTACTTTGACCATTTTCTGCAAACTCGGATCTACTGGCTATTTCTAAATAATGTTTCATGTTTTGAACAGGGAGAAGCTACAGAAGAGTATTTAGTGGAGTGAAGTGGAGTTAAGAACGTAGTGGCTTGACTAAGTGATTTAAAGAGTAAACAGCCTTATTAATTAGATTTTTCTTAGACAGTTGACTCGCTAGACCGCTTCTTTAAAATTCTTTGTAGTTGGCAATTTGCTTTATTTAATAAAATAAAATGTCAAGTTAGACAAATATTAGACAGCCAATTCCGTTGTTCAAGTAAGACAATCTAAGGACAACAGTTAACAAAGTTTTAAATAACATTTTGGAGTTGGACGGTTGTCTAAAGTTACACAAAGTTCATAAATACGACGAAAACTGTTTAGTTCAAATCTCCAAGTCATCAAATACTCTAGATTCTGCAATGTGCATACATCCAGATCTAGGCTAGTGCCAATTTTGAGATTTAAAAAAATATTTGTTTTCTGAATTAAAAAAATGGCACTTTTGTTTCTTTTATTTTTCACCTATTTCTTAAATTATTCCTCAATATTAAAAATCCTATACAATTTGAAAAGTATTTATGATAATCGAATGTAATAACAAAATTTTTATATAAAAAATTACTCAAAAAAATAACCATGATAGCATGTATCGAGGTAATCGAACTCAATGGGGAGACCCCTTTTGTAGATAATTACCTTATTCCTAAATTCAGTTGAACATTTCACCAATTGAATGCAAATAAAGTTCAAATTATTTCATAGAAATAAAAACTCACCTTATAATGCTTAAATTCGGGTAATGTTTCTAGACAAAATATAACAATTGATAGCAGTATAACAAATACACTAATTATGGCTACAACTCTGGCGGCTTGCGAACTCTCTGGATACTCGAATAGTAACCAGACTTTTCTTTGATTCTCATTATCCGGCAGGGGTCTTTCTTCCTCCTTAATAAAGCCTTCATCCTCTCTGTAAAAGTTTAAATCCATATGTTACAATAATTTAATGCTCAATTTTGTATGAATGTATGTATGTATGTATGTGTGTGGGTTTTGATTGATTTATATGTTATTATTCTTTTTTTGTATTATTAATTCTGACCTGAATTTATTAATTGCTTGATCACCTAATTCATAAAATTTAATTTCTTCACTAAATACATCTAAAGGGACATTGACCGGCCTTCGCAGCCGACCACCTGAAAACATTATTGGAAGAAGAGAAAAATGTATTTAAATGCAGTTTCTAGGTATAGATTTTTTTTTTTTATTTTAGTATACATTTATTTAATATTTTGTTTGAATTTAAACTTACCGCTTTGATAGTAGTATAAAATTGCATCGAAGCTCGGCCGACTACGGTCAAAAAAATATTCATTTCTTAGCGGGTCAAAGTACCGTAATCTCCGAGCTGGATCCCCTAACAGCGTATCAGGGAATTGATTCAACGTTCGTAGTTGTGTTTCAAACCTCAACCCGCTTACCTGAAATTTAAGAAAAAAATTTATAAAATGTTTTTATTTGTGTTTTTCATAATGTAAAAAGACTTGAAAAGAAAAAAAAAATAAAAAAATATACAAGAAACACAGAGTATTAAACCTGTCATCCCATATAATACTCAAGAACCTATAAAAACTCTTTGTGAACTGTTTTCTTTTGTTCGAAACAACACAAAATATGATGTTCGCTTCTGGCGATGTGGAAGAAGTGCAAGACTTGGCAAGCTATGTGTATATGGAAGGAAATGGAGAAAATTTTGCTCCAACAATACTGTGCAAAAGTATAATTGTTTGGGTTTCTTGAAATAATATAATGTTCTTTCAAATTAAGTTAAATTTTATAAATTCCAATAAACGACAGAACTCTATTTATGTATTAACATAGCAATCATTACACTCAACATCAAAAAAAAAAACTGAAATGTAACCGAAAATATCGAAGAATAATTTCATCAGAACAATTTGAAATCCATGTTTATTCGACCACCAAATATTAGCTATACACACCTTGCTGCAGGTCTTTCCAACACCTCTGCGCAGTTCATGTGTTCTTCCATTATAATTGGAGGTGCACTAGCGAATTAATATGGTGATTCTCTTCCTCAATAGTACTTCCGTAGGAAATGAAAGCTCAATTTCAAACGTTCGCCTGATAAGTGCCAAAGGCTCTTTTGGAACAACTCTTACTCTGATCAATTATGTTTTTGAATTCCTGTTGCCAATGTATTTGTATACGTATATATATGTATGTATAGTCTATACATATAAGGAAATTGTTCCTAAGCTGGTTCGAACACAATGGACAATGGTATAACTTTGAAGCTCGCAACACTATCAAAGCTCGATGTATGAAAGCAGTTTATTGTTTTAAAATATAAGGCTCTACAATAGCTGAAGGAAGAAATGTATGGTTGAAGTTTGCTTAACTTCTGTTACAGCACACTGTGTCCAGCCAGTAAAATTCAAAATGTAATACACGCATTAGACCCATTTGCTCATTCGAAACTTAAAAATTTATAATAGTGACTTTTATTTTTACCAACTTATTAAAACGCCGACATTTGAATCGCTTAACAAGTGCTTGAATGGTCATGGATGTCAATGCCAGACATGTTAATAAGGTCAGGTCCAATAGTTTAGGGAAGAAGCTCTGACCTAGCTGACCAGAAACCAGAATGAAATAATAGCCCTGTTTTTTAGTGCATTTTTATCTTCGCTTAAAAAAAAAGTAGCATGTCAAATACAACAACAATTTGATATAACTCCGTATTGGTGTTGTATTTAACATGCTACTTTTTTGTAAACGAAGATAAAAATGTACTAAAAAACAGGGCTAATGTTATTCAATCAAGTGCTGAAGCTCGCTTGGACATAAAGTTAGAAGTCATATGTCCAAACGAGTTTCATCGGACTGTATAAAGAAAACTAATGCTGATCCCATCCAAAAATTACAAAATAATCAAAATTGAGATGGTACCACAATGGAACAACACTGAATAATTTTCTTGAAAGCACAAATCAAGATGGTGCCACAGTTAAAAAGGTCCTCAATTCGGTCCCTGAGCTAATTTATACCAAATTTGATGAGTAAGCTCGGAGCTAAATTTTGATTTCAATAGACTGAAAAACAGGCTTATGGAGTTAACTCAGGTTTAACCCCGAGACAAGGATGATTTCTCACTGAAAAACTGGTCCTAAGAAGAACCAGATATCATGAGCTTATGAGTTATGGCCTAAAATGTGGGAGCGGTACGATGTCCCGCAAACCAAAATCTCGAATAACAAAATTTCGTAATTTCTTTTAAATATCTCGAATGATGAAATCTCCTAAATTAAAAATTTTGTTTTCATAATCTCGAAATTACTAATTCTAGTTTTTAACAATCTCGTATTAACATCTATCACCATAAATTCGCATATTTAAATCTCGCAAATACAAATCCCACATCAAGGAATTGCACTCGGCTTTCAGAAACATTTTTTACTTGCGATATAGGTACTATAAGGCAAGTTTTGGATTCGTGCAAAAAAAAAATTTTTTGAGATAACAATCAAACATGATATTACGATGATAGAGAACACCAAAAAAGTGCGTGGAACAATTCTGTCTGTCTGTTCGTCTACAGCCTAAACGGCTCGATCGATTATATTCAAACTTGGTACATAGTGGTTTTTGGTGATTATGCCCACATTTTTTTAAAAATTTTTTTTAGAACCAAAAATAACGGTACCTGCCATACAATTTGTTTAGCAATTTTACATAATCGTATTTTTGTCAAAAACGGCTCGACAACTTTTCTTAAAAAAATTCAATAAATTTACTATAGTAAAGGCTTCTTTTGGCTGGAAAACCATTTTCAAAAATGTTTATTAATGGTACCTCCCAAAGAACCATTTTTAAAAATTTTTTATTTTCTTCAAAACGGTACGACCAATTTGAATTATTTTTTTATAGGTACAGAAGCTTCCAAAAAATATAAATAGTTCTATGTACCAAATTTAAAAAAAAAAATATTGTTTGGATTTTTAAAAATATTTCAAATTTTTTTTTGGAAAATCAAATATTTCGAAAACGACGTGATCGATTTTTTTGAAGCTCGATATTTAAGAGTTTTTAGTACTCTCTAAAAAATTTTACATTTATGAAAAAATAACGGTACCTTCCATACAAAAGTAAAATAACCGCAAAGGAAGTTTTTTTTTTGCTTAAAAACGACTCCTACGATTTTGATTAAACTTTTTTCTTATACTAAAATTAGAACGATCTACTACCAAAAATTATAAAATTTTACACTTAGCAACTATTAATAGTACCTGCCATAAAACGTATTTTTTTATTTTGAGTTTTCTCGTTATCGGCTAAACGGATTTAGATGAATTTTTATATACAAATTTCAGATAATATTGCATATCAAAATTTTCAAAAAAAAGTTTCAAATTTTTTTTTGAAAATTCGATATCTCAAAAACGGGTTGACAATTTTTTTCAAATTTTGTTTTATATATTATTTGATTCTTGAAGTACACAAACTGCCTAATTTATGCTGATGATGCTAACATATTTGAAGCTAAATATTTCTAATAATCTTGACTGCGAAAAACTTCAAAGTGATTTAAATGCTTTCTATACGTGGTGTATGTGAAATTATTTATTGTTGAATATCGACGAGTGTAAGGTTATAAATTTTGTTTCGTTTTTATTGTTAAGGTTATTGATGGTCATATTAATGCTTTGAATCTTTTGTCTCGTGTTTATTTTAATGTCCACTACGTAATAATTTGAGAGTTCTACCTGACCCTTTGCATATATCCCACTGTCGTACCAACTACAAGCGGAGTTCACCTTTAAATAATTATGTTGAATTTGTATAAAGTAAATCATAATTTATTAAATAATTCTGCTGTAAGATCAAATATTGACTTCAAAAGATCATTTTATAATTTATAATTCTAAGTTACAAACTTGTACCCTAAATTAATTAGCTTGATTCAAATAAATAAACTTCTAGGGTACGCCGATGACACCGACATCATAGGCCACTCCCAGGAAGCCGTTATAAAAGCTTTTACGGCCATTGAAGAACAGGCGAAGCTTGTTTGTCTTCTAGTAAACGAAGACAAGACCAAATACACACTGTCAACAAACAGTGAAAGATCTGTCAACTGGCTAGGGCAAAATGTCTTTGTTGAAGTGTTGATAGCAACAACTTCGAAGTCGTTAGCAGTTCAACTAGCTCGGAGTAAACATTAATTCCACGAACGACATCTTAGTGCAGATCCGACGAAAAATAGCCCAAGCAAACTGGTGGTATCTGCTACTCCGGTTTAGCACAGCACTTGGACTCAAAACTTCTCACACAAAAGAGGAAGTACATGCTCTATAATTCCCCAATACTATCGGTTTTAGCTTATGTCACCGAGTGTTGGGAGATAGGCACAAAGGAAGACCTGATATTAGGCTCCTTCGAAAGAAAAAATTCTTCGACTTGGTCCTGTGTGCGAGGAGGGCGAATGGAGGAGAAGGTACAATCAAGATGTAGATGTAGTCCATATAATTAAAACACGTTGACTATATTGGTTCGGCCACATCGAGTGAATGGGCAATAATGCTGCAGCCAAAACAGCTTTTGAATCCCATCCCCGGATTTGAGAGAACGAAAAAGGCCGAGACTCCGATTTAAAGATTAAGCCATCGTGGATGACAGAGAGCTTGGTATAGATAACTGGAAGCAGTGTGCTCGGGATCATAGAACGTGGAAGGCTACTTTGTTTCCAGGTACGACCCTTAATGGATTGGGAGCCGGAAAAGTACATAATTTAGTTGTTAGATGTTTCAACTAAGGTTTATTCTTTCTCAAGCGTTTCGCTTTAGCATAAGTTCACATGTAGCGATGGGTATGCCAATATTTCCCCAATTTGTAAAAGGCACTCCATACGGGTGCACATTAAACTGTTGCGCAATCTCACACAAATTAGTTTAGGACTGTTATATACGCTATAGAGTCCAGAGATTTAATAGAATCTTGATTGACAACTTTAGAAAATCCGGAAATCTGATATGAAGATGATATCACATTTTCTTTAAGCTAAAATAGGCGAGCTTTAAAAAATCATAAGCTGTGTGAAAATTATTGATCAAAAAGTGTATGCTAAAAAAAATTTCCTTCTTTCTGAAAAAATAAAAAGTAATGAGTTTTGTCTTCACATCACTGTTCGTTTGTACTTGAATTTATAGACCAAGAGCTAGCGACCGATTTACTCACCTCATTTTAGCAAGGCTAAAACTTTGGTCATTGAAAGATTGAGGCCCGACAGTTATAAAAATGCCCGTCTTACACTCCGGTACCCTCCATGAGGCCTTAAGTTTTAGGCTTGAAGTTGTAAAAAAAAAGTGCCCATTCACCTCATTTTAGCAAGGCTCATCTTTTAATATATCGTTCATTGATTCAATATATACACGAAAATAACAATGTAAGACGTTTTAGCCCTCCACGACATGCTGTAAGACGCTCGTGTATATGTAAAAAAAATGACCCCATTCACCTCATTTTAGCAAGGCTGGTATTTACACATAATTAAGATGACATAAAAACAAACACACATTTCAAGTGTAAGACGTTTTTTCGGTCAATAACCCTCCGTAAGACGCTGAAAACTAAATTTCGTTTAAGTCAAGATAGCCCAGTAAAAATGGATTTTTTCAAGGAACAAATTTGTAAAAGGCTGATTTTTGGTATACACGTTGAGATTGGCGTTACTTATAACCTGTCAAAAGTCCTCAAACATCCAATGCCCGCTAGTCCCGTTAGGATGGTCAAAGGTCACGAAAATGGGTTTTTGCTAAATATATCGAAAACGGTAAGTTTTAGAAGAAAAAATTTGTCTACAAACATGTAGCTGAGGTAATTTCCGACAGAAAACATTAATATAAATTGCGTATGACAAAGCTCTCACTATGTCACTGATGAGTTCAAGTGAGTAAGCCGAACGAAACGCCAATTTATAGGACTAAAGGCCATAAAAAGCTATTTTGAATCAATAATTCAACAAGTCCAATCCTTAATGCTAAGTCTTCTACTTGGCTGATTTATTTCAGTAGTACATAGAATTTGTATTATAAAACCTTCTTATATTAATAACAAATTGTTCTTAGCATTAACCGTTACAAAGTTACAGTACGTCAAAGATTCACAGTATTTCAAAAGAATGCTTTTTCTTCCACACCACCAGAATGGTCGAGCGCTTTGTGCGTTTTTTTTATTGTGGTATCCCCAGGAGGCCTTTTCCACAACGTTGGATTAATGAATGTGTAGTTTAAATTAATTTTTCATTAAAATAATATAAAAAATCTGTATTGTATGATTTTTTACAGCCAGTTAGTTTGTTATGTTCAAAAACGTTCTGGAAAAAAAGTTATGATTGTTTTCGATGGTTACAAGGATCACTGAGCAGCGTCGTCGGTGTAGATCAGCTCCATTATCAGTGGATATTTTATTTGATGCATCAATGATGGTACCACCTTCTCAACAACAATTTTTTGTGAATGCAAACAACAAAAGTAGTTTAATTGCTTTGATTTCGGAGAAATTTGAGGCAGCGAATATTTCTACGAGGCTGGACGATGCCGATGTTTTGATTATCGAAACAGCTAAAGAGCAATCTAAAACGCGTACTGCTTTTGTTGTTGGCGAAGATGTTGACTTGCTGGCGATACTGATAGCAAGAGCTCTTCCTGACAAGAAAATTTATTTCAATAAACCTGGCAATGGTTTAGCTGAAACAAAGGTATATTCGTCGCAAAGCTTACTCATATACCCAAAATGTCAAGTCAAAATTCTATGTTTGCATTCATTTACAAGATTCAACTTGGGCTTTATACATTAAAGCCAAACTAAAATTCTTCAAACTATTTGAAAAAAGTGAATATCTAATGAAATATTGAGAAATATTTGCCAAACCCAATTGTCATCATAATATTATTTCCGAAATCGGCTTAAATATACCTACTCCTTGCATTTTACAAAGCACCAGCAGAAGTGGATTCCATCGATACTCTAAGGTATTAAACATTTATCAGATTGACAATGCTTAATAAAGCTGTGCAATTATCTTCCCTTCCTCCAACTTTTGGTGCTGCTAAATAACATTAATATATACGGTATACCTTCAAGTTCAAACTTGACTTGGGTACAAAGGTATGAAGCCAGAAGACTGGGGTTGGACATTAACAAATAATATTTTGGACCCTATAACAACTTTGCTTCAACCAGCTCCAGATGAACTCCTTTGTACAATATTTTGTAACTGCAGTAAAAGTTGTTGTTGTCGAAAAGCATGACTACATTGCTCTCTTGACTGTGGTCAATGTCATGGACAGTCATGTACAAACTCTATCAAAATTGATGTACAAGAAGAAGAATTGAATGATGACATGGAACAAATACATTCAATGCCACAAGGAAACACGGATCACCAAATATTAAATGACGATTAAATAAATTTAGTTCAAATTTTTTTTAATGAAAAATGAATTTTAATACACACCTTCGTTAAGCAAACATCGTGGAATAGGCCTCATGGGGATACCACAGTAAAAAAAACGCACAAAACGCTCGACCATTCTGGTGGTGTGGAAGAAAAAGCATTCTTTTGAAATACTGTGAATCTTTGACGTACTGTAACTTTGTAACGGTTAATGCTAAGAACAATTTGGTATAAATGTTTTCTGTCGGAAATTACCTCAGCTACATGTTTGTAGACAAATTTTTTTCTTCTAAAACTTATCGTTTTCGATATATTTAGCGAAAACCCATTTTCGTGACCTTTGACCATCCTAACGGGACTAGCGGGCATTGGATGTTTGAGGACTTTTGACAGGTTTTAAGTAACGCCAATCTCAACGTGTATACCAAAAATCAGCCTTTTACAAATTTGTTCCTTGAAAAAATCTATTTTTACTGGGCTATCTTGACTTAAACGAAATTTAGTTTTCAGCGTCTTACGGAGGGTTATTGACCGAAAAAACGTCTTACACTTGAAATGTGTGTTTGTTTTTATGTCATCTTAATTATGTGTAAATACCAGCCTTGCTAAAATGAGGTGAATGCGGTCATTTTTTTTACATATACACGAGCGTCTTACAGCATGTCGTGGAGGACTAAAACGTCTTACATTGTTATTTTCGTGTATATATTGAATCAATGAACGATATATTAAAAGATGAGCCTTGCTAAAATGAGGTGAATGGGCACTTTTTTTTTACAACTTCAAGCCTAAAACTTAAGGCCTCATGGAGGGTACCGGAGTGTAAGACGGGCATTTTTATAACTGTCGGGCCTCAATCTTTCAATGACCAAAGTTTTAGCCTTGCTAAAATGAGGTGAGTAAATCGGTCGCTAGCTCTCCGTCTATTAGATATTTGAGCTCAGATTAACCCAGATCTATGTCAAACAAATAATATTTGATGCAAACATGCACATTTATATTACCTCTTGGAAAATACATGAAGCTGTTAAAAATTAAATGTACAATTTGCCCATTGGCATTGATTGATATATTATTAAGGGGTATTCACACTCAAACTTGCAAAAAAAAAAGAAGGCAAAATATCAATTGGAACATTTCAAAAAGGAATATCTATAGTGAGACTTGATAGTTGATTGAAATCCAAATGAAACTAATTTGCCAAGTCTTTCTCGTAACAAAGATGCAACAATCTGCTTCAAAATAGATATTAAAAACGTTGCCAGCGAGAGAAACAAAGACAAAAGCTGACAATTAAAAGTAATATGTAGGTAAATCTGGTGCATGATAAAATATTATACAAAACGGCTTCTGATTCGAAATGAATGGGTGTGTTTTGAAAAACAATCAATATGGTCGCTCTTTAAATTTGTTAGCCAGGATATTTAGCATAGTGGTCAAATGTAAGCTTTGCTATGGATGAGAAAATTAAAATTTGGAGCTCCCAAATAAAAGTATAAGATTCTTAATTGAAAGCACGTTCCTGATTATCAAAAATTTAAGGGAAGTGTTAAAGCTCTTTAAAAACAGCCGTTGAAATCATCTAAGACATCGGATAGCTCATGATTCCAGACAAAGTTTCTTAGATTTAAATCTGGTGAAAAATTCGACCACACGCAAGAAAATTTTTCATCAATCATAAAATATTAATAAAAAAAAAAATATTATGAAAGTAATTTTACTAAGTACATTTTACTTACATTTATTACGACTCTTTCACAAAAATCGTGGTCATGAGGAATGGGTTCAAAGTGCTGAGGTCCTGCGCTGAATCCATGACCAGCCCCCCCTTCTTCGTCTTGACTGCTCAATTTGGGTAAAGACCTAAAGAAAATAACAAAAGAATATATTAATTATAAAATGGGAAAACTCATTCCAATAAAAATAAAACAAAATAGAAGAATTACTTTATCAATTGAAATAATAGAATGCTGAATTTGTCATCATTTTTGTTGGCAATGTTTACAAACGATGTTTTACAAACAAAAAACTATTTAATTTATTAAAATCTTATTTTAGTTGTTAACTGTATTGATAGTAATTTTGAAATGAATGAAAGGTCACTCAATTATTAAATTACAGCGAGGATTGGCGTAGTGTTATTCTAACCTATTCAAAATAAGCAAACCTCAGGAAAAAAATTCAAAGATGTAATAACGGCATAAAATGCAATTTGCCTTCAAGTGTACGAAGTGTTCTTGTCATAATTTACGAATAAACAAATCCACAATATTCCAGTGCAATTACATTTTTTCTATTCATAATACGAAAAATTGCTTTTTTTGCCTTTTCAATGTCAGTTTCTGAGAGCATTGTTCTTGAAACATTGTTTTAATCGCAAATCATTTGAAAATACCTGGTGATATGATGATTGTAGTAATAAATGTTTTATGAATATTCGTACTTTAAATTTCATAGTAAATTGTTGTTTTTTTTTTTTTGTCGATAATAAAACAATAATCGAAACCAAAAGAAAATATTTATTTGTTTTTTTGCTTTTTCCCATCATCGTATACAAAATGTAAACTAACTTTGCAATAAAACATGTGCTCATGATGGTGTATAGGTACATGTGTATATTGTTTTCATGACGTTCCTTGTACTTGAAAAATACACTCTATTTTCATATTTGATTATTTTTGTATAAACAATGTTTTGTGGGTTATTTTACTTATAGAATGACGTTCTATATAGGATCGAAAACAATTTTATTGATAGCTCATGAAATCTATTTTTATTAACTTAAGGAAAGTATCTTTTGGTAGAATAATTACTCACTTCAAGAGAGTTTATTATTTTCGGGTTTGATTGAAACTCAATTTAAATAATGACACAGATGTTTTCAAAAAAAAATTAAATGTACCTAATAACATTCGGGTGATATAAAAATGTACGAAAATACTTAAGTGTAGATGATGAATGGATATCCAAATAGAATTCATCATTTAAGTTAATGGTTGGTCATTACTCAAAAAATTATAATAATAAACTTAGTAGATAAATATTCAAAAACTCAAACAATTTTTGAAATATCCGGTTTCGGCACTGATGATTTATTGAAATATTTTTTTCTTACATTCTGAGGAAAACTAAGCATTGATTTGAACATTGATGTTTTTAAGACGATTTGCAGAAGAAATCACAGCACAGTTGATATAGAAAAACTTGGATTTATTATTTTAAAAACGGTCAAATACACCCGCATTTCAAATATAGTTTATTAAAGAAACAAAAATTCTTAAGACCGCTCCAATTCTCACCTTATTGATACATGTTCTAGTCTTTATAAAAACAAAAAATATGTTCGAACTAAAAACTTTGAATATTTTAACTTTTTAGATTATTTGTTTTCCTTTCCCTGAAAACTCACGTCTTTTAGTTATGACGTTTTCGTTCTGGATATTTGATGTTCAATAAGGTGCAGTGCTTCATGCAGCGATTTTTTAAATGCATGTGGTTGAATATAATTTAATCACACATATATGTAGTTTAGATTGCAACTACGTGTGATCTCTATATGTTGGACACACATCCGAGGAGGTGGCTTGTAGTAAATTCTTTCTATTCTCACTCTTCATTCGCTCAAAATAGTTATGAGAGTCCTGCTGAGATATTTGAAAAATCACAGATTTAAAGAAGATGAAAAAATATTTTCAAAATTGAAAAAGTGTCTCAAAAGGCACTCAGTAATATTTTGAGGGGTTTGCAAAAAACAATATTAAAAAAGCTCCACATGCATAATATGTCCATTGTGCTTCTCTTAGCTTGAATCTTGCTTTGAAAGTGCAATAGAGAAGTAGAGTCACAGCATAATTCGTAGAGGTCAGTTTCAAAGCCATCATGAGGGAGGTGCATTGACTTTGAAAACCTTGAATCCATAACGCCTTATGACGCAAAATCTTGCAAATCATAAACTTCCCTTCCAAGATGTAACAGTCGGAAAATATCAATCTGCTTTTTGCTTATGATCAGCTACAAAATACATTGGCAAATACAAAGAAGTTGAGAGATGGGTTTTACTCATTACAGGAAGATGCATTAAGGATTTGCGATAAGTGTAGTATTGAGAAGAAGTTTATTTACAGAAGATTGCGTAAGATCAAGATTCACTTCGATGCACTGTCTCAAGAAGAGAGATTCGAAGATCCTCAACAGTGTTTCTGGGTAACTATTTTCTACCCCATGATTGACACTATATCATCACAGCTTGGGAGCAGGTTCTCTGGATTGAAGAATGTTTTTAAATATTTTTGAAGTTTTGCAACCTCCCTTTATAACAAACTCGTCAAAGAGTGACTTGGAAGAAAAAGCTTAAAAGTTTTCTGAAAGATTTTCGCAAGACGTATCATTTGATTTTTCCTCTCAGTTGCTTTCTGTCAGAACAACATTAGTGAAAGAAATCAGTTCCACGAAAAATGGTAAGGAAATGGCTATGTAAGGGTATTCACGATCCGAAGAAACTAAATTAAATAAATTTGGTAGCGAAACAGCTCGTGGAGAATCAGGGCCTAACAACTCCACCCATTCCCTGTGTGCGTGTTGTTGGCAGGAATGGATCCGTTGTAACTGGTCCTGTATCATTGCAAAAGTGTAAGAAGGTATCACTTTTTTGCACTGCAACAACAAAATATAGTGAATGCCAAAGTCTTACACTTTTGCTGTAGCCCAACCCTATTGTAAAAGAGAAGTACATTCCGGGGCCCCACCAGCTCAAGCTACGGCCCTGCTTATGGGGCAGAAGAATGTGAGTTTGTTACTAAAGAAAGTTGTTTCAGGTTGTTCTTGTTTTGTTTTGCATTGTTCCAAAGCATCAATATTAAATAAATATCGATACCTTCCCGTAAGAATGTATTAAGCCTCTTTTTCAAAAATTAAAATTAAAATATTTTGAAAAACCTCTTGCTTATTTATTTATTTGTGTATTTTGTTGTAATAAACAGATTTTTAAAAGGATTTTTAGTTGAAAATCCTGTGCCAAATCTTTTTATTCCATTAAATACGCAAATAAATAACTGAATAAGAGAATTTTTTGATGCTTTTAAATATTTTTAAGTGTCGCTTAATACATTCTTACGGGAAGGATTCGATATGAATGTTTGAGAATATATTTAAACCTTTAATAAGTAAAATCAGCGTAAAAACAAATATCATTCAAAAAAGAGCTTCAATGAGCTCAAATCCGATACGATTGTTGGGCTAATCATCGTACCCTTCTAAGACAGAAATGGTCGTGCTCGTTTTTATAATATAAAATGTGCAATTTGCCTTCAAGTGTACGAAGTGTTCTTGTCATAATTTACGAATAAACAAATCCACAATATTCCAGTGCAATTACATTTTTTCTATTCATAATACGAAAAATTGCTTTTTTTGCCTTTTCAATGTCAGTTTCTGAGAGCATTGTTCTTGAAACATTGTTTTAATCGCAAATCATTTGAAAATACCTGGTGATATGATGATTGTAGTAATAAATGTTTTATGAATATTCGTACTTTAAATTTCATAGTAAATTGTTGTTTTTTTTTTTTTGTCGATAATAAAACAATAATCGAAACCAAAAGAAAATATTTATTTGTTTTTTTGCTTTTTCCCATCATCGTATACAAAATGTAAACTAACTTTGCAATAAAACATGTGCTCATGATGGTGTATAGGTACATGTGTATATTGTTTTCATGACGTTCCTTGTACTTGAAAAATACACTCTATTTTCATATTTGATTATTTTTGTATAAACAATGTTTTGTGGGTTATTTTACTTATAGAATGACGTTCTATATAGGATCGAAAACAATTTTATTGATAGCTCATGAAATCTATTTTTATTAACTTAAGGAAAGTATCTTTTGGTAGAATAATTACTCACTTCAAGAGAGTTTATTATTTTCGGGTTTGATTGAAACTCAATTTAAATAATGACACAGATGTTTTCAAAAAAAAATTAAATGTACCTAATAACATTCGGGTGATATAAAAATGTACGAAAATACTTAAGTGTAGATGATGAATGGATATCCAAATAGAATTCATCATTTAAGTTAATGGTTGGTCATTACTCAAAAAATTATAATAATAAACTTAGTAGATAAGTATTCAAAAACTCAAACAATTTTTGAAATATCCGGTTTCGGCACTGATGATTTATTGAAATATTTTTTTCTTACATTCTGAGGAAAACTAAGCATTGATTTGAACATTGATGTTTTTAAGACGATTTGCAGAAGAAATCACAGCACAGTTGATATAGAAAAACTTGGATTTATTATTTTAAAAACGGTCAAATACACCCGCATTTCAAATATAGTTTATTAAAGAAACAAAAATTCTTAAGACCGCTCCAATTCTCACCTTATTGATACATGTTCTAGTCTTTATAAAAACAAAAAATATGTTCGAACTAAAAACTTTGAATATTTTAACTTTTTAGATTATTTGTTTTCCTTTCCCTGAAAACTCACGTCTTTTAGTTATGACGTTTTCGTTCTGGATATTTGATGTTCAATAAGGTGCAGTGCTTCATGCAGCGATTTTTTAAATGCATGTGGTTGAATATAATTTAATCACACATATATGTAGTTTAGATTGCAACTACGTGTGATCTCTATATGTTGGACACACATCCGAGGAGGTGGCTTGTAGTAAATTCTTTCTATTCTCACTCTTCATTCGCTCAAAATAGTTATGAGAGTCCTGCTGAGATATTTGAAAAATCACAGATTTAAAGAAGATGAAAAAATATTTTCAAAATTGAAAAAGTGTCTCAAAAGGCACTCAGTAATATTTTGAGGGGTTTGCAAAAAACAATATTAAAAAAGCTCCACATGCATAATATGTCCATTGTGCTTCTCTTAGCTTGAATCTTGCTTTGAAAGTGCAATAGAGAAGTAGAGTCACAGCATAATTCGTAGAGGTCAGTTTCAAAGCCATCATGAGGGAGGTGCATTGACTTTGAAAACCTTGAATCCATAACGCCTTATGACGCAAAATCTTGCAAATCATAAACTTCCCTTCCAAGATGTAACAGTCGGAAAATATCAATCTGCTTTTTGCTTATGATCAGCTACAAAATACATTGGCAAATACAAAGAAGTTGAGAGATGGGTTTTACTCATTACAGGAAGATGCATTAAGGATTTGCGATAAGTGTAGTATTGAGAAGAAGTTTATTTACAGAAGATTGCGTAAGATCAAGATTCACTTCGATGCACTGTCTCAAGAAGAGAGATTCGAAGATCCTCAACAGTGTTTCTGGGTAACTATTTTCTACCCCATGATTGACACTATATCATCACAGCTTGGGAGCAGGTTCTCTGGATTGAAGAATGTTTTTAAATATTTTTGAAGTTTTGCAACCTCCCTTTATAACAAACTCGTCAAAGAGTGACTTGGAAGAAAAAGCTTAAAAGTTTTCTGAAAGATTTTCGCAAGACGTATCATTTGATTTTTCCTCTCAGTTGCTTTCTGTCAGAACAACATTAGTGAAAGAAATCAGTTCCACGAAAAATGGTAAGGAAATGGCTATGTAAGGGTATTCACGATCCGAAGAAACTAAATTAAATAAATTTGGTAGCGAAACAGCTCGTGGAGAATCAGGGCCTAACAACTCCACCCATTCCCTGTGTGCGTGTTGTTGGCAGGAATGGATCCGTTGTAACTGGTCCTGTATCATTGCAAAAGTGTAAGAAGGTATCACTTTTTTGCACTGCAACAACAAAATATAGTGAATGCCAAAGTCTTACACTTTTGCTGTAGCCCAACCCTATTGTAAAAGAGAAGTACATTCCGGGGCCCCACCAGCTCAAGCTACGGCCCTGCTTATGGGGCAGAAGAATGTGAGTTTGTTACTAAAGAAAGTTGTTTCAGGTTGTTCTTGTTTTGTTTTGCATTGTTCCAAAGCATCAATATTAAATAAATATCGATACCTTCCCGTAAGAATGTATTAAGCCTCTTTTTCAAAAATTAAAATTAAAATATTTTGAAAAACCTCTTGCTTATTTATTTATTTGTGTATTTTGTTGTAATAAACAGATTTTTAAAAGGATTTTTAGTTGAAAATCCTGTGCCAAATCTTTTTATTCCATTAAATACGCAAATAAATAACTGAATAAGAGAATTTTTTGATGCTTTTAAATATTTTTAAGTGTCGCTTAATACATTCTTACGGGAAGGATTCGATATGAATGTTTGAGAATATATTTAAACCTTTAATAAGTAAAATCAGCGTAAAAACAAATATCATTCAAAAAAGAGCTTCAATGAGCTCAAATCCGATACGATTGTTGGGCTAATCATCGTACCCTTCTAAGACAGAAATGGTCGTGCTCGTTTTTATAATATAAAATGTGAACTTTTAACTTTTCCAAAAATTAAAAATCCAAAGCCTTTTCAAGTCAAATTTTTGTATCCATGGGTCTTGTGAATAAATAAAAAGCTTAAGCTAGAACATGGATTTTTAAGTTTAAGCTAGATTTTGTTTGATTAGAAACAATCTTAAGCTAGCAACTACAATGGGTCTTGTGAATAAAAAAAAGCTAAAGCTAAAACTTGGATTTTTAAGTCAAAACTAGGTCTTGTGTGATTAAAAACAAGCTTTAGCTAGAAACTAAAAGATGTCTTCTAGTAATAGCTAGTTTAAAATAGCTAAAGCTGGATTCTTCTAGCTTTAGCTTGTTTTTCCAGCTTAAGCTGCAAATGGTGTGATTAATAATAGCTTAAGCTAGAATATTTTAGCTTAAGCTACAAAAATATCAAGATTCCTGGACCCCTGACTAGAAAGATTTGACTAGTTCTTTTTCCATGAAATGAAATGCGTCTTGTGAATAAACAAATAGCTTAAGCTAAAACTTGGATCTTTAAAAATCTCCTTGCGTTGCTTTTCGGTCCCAAAAATAACAGTTTTAGCTTAAGCTTCTAAGTCGAAACATATGAATACACAAATGAAAGCTAAAAATATTAAGCTTAAGCTTAAATTTCCTAGCTAAGGCTGTTTAGCGTAATCTTTTTTTTATTCACATACATATAACAAAGCTTAACGTAGAACTGTCTAACTTTAGCTACTAGTAATAGCTATGACTAGCAAGCTTTAGCTTCTTCCAAAAATAGCCTTAACTTTTTGTAAGAAACCCCTTCACTTGGTCATTAAGACAATAAGAAAGGGGCATCGTGGATGGGCCTAAATCGGCTTTAAATGAAGAAACAAAAAATCACTAATGTTTTCAGATTTTTAATTTCATCCCCTATAGCCACTGTAGGGGTAAATTTAACTTTATTATTCATTTTGCATAGTAGTACAATCGCATAAAATTTGACAAAAAATTCAGAGCCTGTAGGGACGGGAGGGCCAATTTTATAAAAACTGAAAAAATAATGATTAAAACAACGGCAACACTTACAGTATTGTTTTGAAGCATTTTGGAAAGTTACAAAACAACCCGCCTAAGAAATTCAAACGCAAAACTCACGCTTTTAGGAATGCTCATTAGTTTACCCTTATGTACAACTTCGGATGCGTACCGTCAAGTAAATAGATTTTTTCTTTTGCCGCACAACACGAATGTGGACTACTTTTCTAAGCTCTTTTTTCCCCTCTCACTTTAAACTTCAAAACCCATGTGCATCGGTATCTCCTTTTTAATACTTCCCTATTTTCCTGATCGCTCGCACTGTGTTCATCATCTTAAGGGTCGAAAAAACTTGATTTGAAAAAAAAAAACAAAAAAATGGACTTCTGGCTTTCCAAAAAGCTGTAAAACAATACTGTAGGTATTTCCGTTTATTTTTAATTATTGTTTTTTTTCTATTTTATGCAATTTTTTTATGAAACTGTCCCTCCCGGGTAAACGGTGAAATATTACCACCTCCACTAGATTTTTTTCTTGTCTAATTCCAACCTACACGCTCTGAAGTTTTTGGCAGATTTTAAGCGAATGTGCCACTATGCGGAAGAAATAGACAACTTTGAAAATAAAAATCAGAAAAAATTAGGCAGTTTTTGTTTTTTTTTTTCAATTAAAGCCGATCCGATTAATGCCCATCCATCACGACATTTTTTTAACAACCACCCAAATGTACATATTTTTTTTTCGAAAAATTATGTCGAAAGCTTGGAGGATATCGTCACAAAAATCTTGAACCCATTTTTAATAAAGGGTGTTTTTTTTTAGACGTGTGTTTTTCAAGAAGAAATAAAACCCATATTTAATGTTATGGCCAAGAATTTAGCTTTATTATAAAGATAATTTTTTAATTTTGGTGAGGGCAAAAACCCCCATTTATTCGGCTTAATACAAGCTAATTCTCAATCTAACTTAAAAACTAAGAACTTAAGCTAAGTTTCGTGAGGCGTTGAACGGTTCAGAAGTTATTTTTTTAAGGAAGGAGTACTTAGGTTAAAGTCGAAGGAGGACATGTTTGAATTAACAGCCCGCAGCATACGAGAGATTGGTTCGTTGGAGCCATAAGAGGTTCGGTGGGTGGGTATATAAAAGAGACGTGTATAACGAGGGTTAGTATTAAAAGAGACAGAGTTGTAGAGAGATATGCAGTCAACGGAACCAGAGAGAAGTCGATGAATGAAGAGAATATCTGATATTTCTCTTAGTTCTTCCAACGAATTCAAGTTTATTAGTTTAAGACGATCTAGATAGGGAACCAGGATCAGAGGATTATTCCACGGTAGACCTCGAAGAGCAAATCGTAAGAAACGACGCTGGATGCTCTCAATTCTTGAAATGTGAGTAAGTTGGTAAGGGGACCAAATTTGAGAGGCGTATTCTAGGAGAGGATGAACAAACTGAGCACCTGAGTGGAAGTATCTTAGGTGTGGTTCCTGGGTAAATTCTAAGAAAAAAATTGTACAGGGGGAAAGTTGTATCTCCCCTCCCTGATGCAGGGGGGGCAGTTTCTGAAAAATTGACTTAAAATGCCAAAAAATCATTTAAAATCAACGAAAACACATCTAATAATGTGCTATAATTTTTTTGAAAGCTATACTCCATTTTCACATTAAGTTTTTAAATCAAAATGTTTAAACGAATAGTTTTTGAGAAATTAAATTCCAAAGTCAAATTTGTTTAAAAAAATCGTGATTTTTTTTTCTTAAGTCGATATTTTTCAAAATTTTACCTTATTAAGTGCTATTTTTGTGTTCAATATTCATGGCCCTCATTAATTTTTAGTCTATTACCGAAAACCAAATGTAAAAATCTATCTTAGTTTTTGAGAAATTAAGACAAAACGAAAGGTACTTCTACCAAAAAAGCCCGAAAAAAGGGTTAAATTATGGATAATTCATGGATAAACTAATTTTTTCAATGGGTTGATTATGGAGCAAGTAAAGACGGGGAGGAGATTTGATACGTTTGCGTGAAAAAGTGATTGATTGGCATTTGGCGACGTTAAGCTCCAAGCAATTTTTTAGACACCAAACTGAAAAACTGTCAAGGTCCTGTTGAATAAGAGAAGAGTCATGTGTTGAGGAAATGGTCTTGAAGAACTTGGTATCATCGGCGTACAGAGGAGGCAGATCTGAATCGAACGTTGTAATAACGGTTTCAAGGTAAGAACAAATCCATTTTAACAAAGATGGTTCAAACCCTAGAGTGGATAATTTGAAAAGAATAAGCTTATGGGAAATTTTGTCGAAGGCTTTGCTGAAATCTGTTGAGATAGCATCAACTTCGTAGCCTTTCTCTAAGGCTGAGAGGGTGTAGGACACAAATTAAACAAGGTTAGTGGTTGTAGACCGGCACTTGAGAAAGCCATGTTGTGAGGAGGAGATGAGAGATTTGCAGTGGAAACTTAAGGTTTCATACAAAATACTTTCAAAGAGTTTGGGTATGTGTGAAAGCTTAGCAATGGGACGATAGTTGTCAACATCGCTCTTCGGACCCTTTTTGTGTACAAGAGTTATGAAAGATGATTTCCATATCTGAGGAAACTGTCCTTGATTTAGGGAAAGACTAAAAATTTTTGAGAGAGGGAGAGAGAGGGTGGAAGAACATTTTTTTAGAAGTATGGCAGGGAGACCATCTGGACCCGGATTAAATTCATCGTTTAATTGATTCAATTTATATACGATGAGAAAAGGATTAACAGTTCGAGGGAGAAGTGGTCCAAGTGAAAAACTTTGTAGAAAATTGAAATAGGCAGAATCAGGAACAAAGGAGTCATCAGCAAAAAATTGTTCGAAGTATGTGGCAAAGAGGTTGGCAATAGTGTTAGGATCACTCGAAGTTACGTTATTGAAAGAGAAAGTGGTTGGGTAGCCATCGGATTTTCTTTTGTAGTTAACAAACTGAAAGAATGACTTAGGATCTTTGATAAGGTTGGATTGCATTTCCGTTAGATAACGCTGATAAAGGGAATTGTATAGCTCGGTAAAATGGAGATAAGAACCAAGATAGATAGAATAGTCAATAGGAGAACGAGAGCGGAGGTAACTTTCCCACAACTTATTTCTTTTATTCCGCAGAGAGCGAAGGTTGCGATTATACCAAGGTGGAGAAGTAGACAAGGTTTTGTGGCGGGAAAAAGGGTTTGCCATTATGTTTTAAAAATGATTTTGGGCAAGCGGCCGCCACAGCTGGCTCGAATTAATTCCAGCCAAGAGGCCCAATTTTCGATCACTTTTTGCAGCAATTTGGGCCGTATGTCAGCAATAACGCGTTGTTAATTGCTTCGTTGGCTGTATAGCATGTAGTGCCGTCTTGTTGGAACCAAAGGTCGTCAACATCAACATCCTCCAATTAAGGCACGAAAAAGTCATTAATCATGGCTCTATAGCATTCCGCTTTGGCTATAACAATATGGCCGGCTTCACTTTTAATAATTTTTCATCGCAGCTTGCAAGCCGAACAATTACATTGGTAATAAATTTGCACGATTTTTAGAGGTTGTTCAGGAGTCATTATAAAATGGCAAGCCAAACTGAGCATAAATCAAGTGACAGCTGTCAAAAAGACCAATTTCGAAAAATTATTGCCAGATTGAAAATCACACATCTAAAAAAAATACCCTATAGTTTGTAAGTCAGTGCGAAAGCTCTTTTATCGTCTAGTCCTGATCATATATTGAATGGTTATTCTTAACTTAACTCATATTATCTTAAAATGAAAATCAGAAAATGCTGATTTAATATCTTCATTCGTCTTATAAATAAATAAATTGGGTGGCGCAACAGCTCATGGAGAACCAGGGCATAGTGACTTACAACTCACAACCATTCCTGTGTGCGTGTTTGTTGGCAGGAATGGAGGGGACCTACAGTTTTTTGCCGAGTTCGAACGGCTAAATGAGATGCACTTTTTCATGACAAGTATACTCTTGGAGGATTTGTCAGTTCCTCGCAAGAGGCAGTACCTCGAATAAAACATTTCTGTTTTTAGGTGGCACGGCTGGGAATCGAACCCACACCTTCGGCATGACAGTCCTACGCACTAGCCATCAAGCCACGAGGTACTAAATTCTAGGAATAATATTTTCAAATATGCATTAAAAATCACAGAAGTAGTTCATCATAGCGAATATCCAAGGGATATCTCAAGTTATTCACCAAATAACTCCACCTGGGAAAACTGTGTTTCATCAGTATTTGAGCACCAAATTGAAATGTTTTTCTGAAATTCCTGATACCACACTAAGTTGAAAATAACTACTGATAAAATTAATTAAAACTGATGTTGTCCCATTTTTCCTGAAAATTCATGTTCATGTTTAATTAAGTCTTGAAGATATCGGAGAAATTTAATAATCATTGTTGATAATGGTGTCCTTACCAGCGAAGACTACACTAAAATAGATAAAATTTAATTTGATTCCTGATCGAAACAATCATTTTCCAGATATCATCGAATTTTGTCTGTTATCGGGACAAGCTTATGCTAAGTGGTATATCCGATATTAAGGATCAAAGGTTTATATAAAGAGCCTTGGGGCAATTCCATGGTAACTCACGTTACATTTGGGAGAGTTTCACGTTCTCTTTCATTAAAATTTCCATACTTATATAAATATAAATAAAACAAAATATAAACTCTATACATGGTAATGATTTCGACTGTTAGGCAAAAATAAAATGTTTGCGAAAAATATATTCTTTCTTAGAAAAAAATACTAAAACATGTTGGTAACTCACGTTACCCTATTCGGACACGGGTTTTGTAGCAGTACTGTGGATATTTTCTAAAAATTAAACAAACCAAGAAAGCTTAACTGATTTGGTGAATTAGATAAAAGAATTTATCAGCCTGATTATATCTGTACACAAATTTTAAATTATTGAAAATATTTTATACAAATTTAATAAAGTACATGGTAACTCACGTTACAAAAAGTCGGTAACTCACGTTATTTCACGTTTTTAATTTAAAAATTTAGGGCTAAGCCTTTTATAATTTTATTTTATTTTCAGCCGTATGCTTGTTACTTGTAGGATATATTTTATTTCTAATTTTAAAACTAGCGAACAATAGACAGGGGGCAAGATAAATTTTCCATTTTTCTATCTTCATGTCCACTTTTTCATGGAATTACCCCTTGGTTCAACAAAATTCAGGATCAATACAAATCTCGAATATAATAATTCTAAAACACAAAACTCTAACGTCCACATAGCACAAAATACTCATATTATTTCATATGCTAGGTACCTTGGGAGTACCTTACAAAACCTAATTAAGTATTAAGCTTTGGAAATATAAACAGAGCAAAGGATATAAAATTATCGCACACTCTCCAAATACAATAATCTATTTTTTGATTGAATTCACTGCAATTGTCATAGTTATTGAACGTCAGATAGAAATGTGACATTTATCTATCTATACCTACCTGTTCAGCACACAAAAGTGTTCACAGATATTGTATCTATCCTATCAAAATGATGAATGTCGATTGTGACGTCAGTTTGCCGTAACATAATTACATTTTTCTATTTTTATAATAGAAAAACTTTTGTACTGCTTATATTTTACCTTCCAACTCTTTTATGTGCCGACAGTTTTATATGTACTTAACGTATCTACGTATGTATGTACCTATGTATATATAGATAGAAAATTTTAAAACGACCTAGGCTATATATAGGTATGTACTTGTACATCTAAATGCATATTTCTCAATGACATTGCTGCCGACAACATAGGGCAACCGACCGATCCAAAGACGTGCGACAACAACGTGCATTGTTTGTTGCAAGGCAATCATATACCTACATATCTACGAGTATATAGATATACCTACATATAGATTAGGTATTTCTATATATAGACTTTACATAGTATAGATTCTCAGTGACGTCAAATCTGTACTACTAACTGAAAAATACACCATCAGTCAGTACCTATGTCTTATTTACCTACGCAATTTCGGTACATAAGATGCAACACATATTATATCGATACCTACCTAGTGCCCTAGTGACCATTTTTGGATCAATGAAAAGTTCATTGCTTTGCGTTGGATGCCACTTAGCCAGCTGCAGTATACAGAACATAAAGCCCAAGCTAGGTTTCATTGATGCAAACGCTCACTGGCTGCTGCGCTGCGCCCCATAGAATCCATTCGCATAAATGCCGGGTAAAAATATGATGAGATTCTTCATGGTGAGAGAGTATGAATGACGATGATGAAGATGATGATGATGATGATGATGAGGTGGGGTGAGTGGAGGTGGTGTTTTATGCTTTGCAGCATAATATGGGTCATGGCGTGACGTCACAGTGACCTATTTACTGCACTTTGCACTTATTTACACCAACACTAACTTATATTTTCGAATGCTATCAAAAGTAACTGTCTGTCGGTAGAGTTTCTTATATTTTTGATCGGTCTTTTTTGGATTTACCTATTTACGTTCAAAGCAGTACATACAGCTCGTTATATACAAAACAACAAAAAAGAAACACATCCACCTATACAAATGCAGGCCAAAGTAACCACAACCGAATGTCGGCTATTTACACAAAAAGTGCATTGGCTGAGCTAAAAATAGATTCGTATTGAAACGAAAATAACTTCGTTCGTTTAAACATAGAAAGTTTTATTTTTCATTTTTTTTTTGTATTTCAATGAATTGCAAGTTTCTCCTTGAATGATACAAGAGAAGTATCTGCATCTGTAGAAAACTTGTATAAGTTCATGAAATATCTGTGTCTTTGGGAAAACATGTTTACAAGGGGTTTGTTTGAGAAAGGACATTATTTATAAATGTACCTACCTATAGTATAGAAGTACCGAGGGAAATGGATGTGATACAGCTTACAGATATTGATAAAAATTGACATGTGAAATGCTTGCAAAACAATAATGGATAAATGACATTATCTCTGATTGTTCCAAACATAGGTACCTATAGCCTAGAAAACTATTTAAGGACAATCATGATGGGGGACTTGGGGTAAAACGAACATTTTTGTTTATAAATATGCACGTGGTTGGTAAGTTACACATCACGTAGGTAGGTATAATGTTTTAAAGATTTTCTTTAAATGCTGCCAAATTAATAACTAAAACCATCTTTCTTCTTTTGCAGCAATAAGGGGTTGTGTGGGAAAAACATTTTAAGTGCCCTACTTGTCCGAGATTGTTGAGAACATAATGGGGGAAAAGCATCTTAGGAAAAACAACAACAACAAAAATTGTGTAGCACTTGAATTTTTTTTTAAAGAAGAGTGTATAGTCACTTACATATCCTTAAGAAGTCTTTTGAGTACCTACCTATGCACATGTGAGAGTATCAATTTTTATGTTTGTTTTGAAAAAAGGAAAGAGTCTCTCAATCTTATAAAATAAATCAAAATAAAGCTTTTGAAAATAAAACCCGTGTCATAAAAATTAAACTAAGACGTAGGTATTTATGTTTTGAATAAAATAAAATCTACTAGGTACATATTGCCTTGATCGTATTCGCTGCACAATGATTCAAGGGAACACAGGCAAACATATCAGCTGCCATATTGATAATTAAATTTTACTCGTTATAAATTATAACAACAGCAACAGTTTGTGGAGAACCAGGCCCTAAAGACTTAAAACTCTTAACTATTCATGTGTACCGTGTGCGTGTTGTTGGCAAGAGTGGAGGGGACCAGACCTACTCGGCTAGATGAGAAGTATTTATTCATGACAAGTATAGTTTTGGCGGATCTGTCAATGCCTCGCAAGAGGCAGTAGGCGAGTTCAGGAAAATGAGATCTCAGAGCCCTCAGCAATGTCTGTCTAGTGAACAGAATTCCTCAGAAATTTTGCTGTCAAATTACTGAGGAAACAATATATTGGATTCGCTTTCTCAGTTTTTGACACTGAGCCATCTGAGATCTCGTTTTCCTGAACACGCCTAATATCTCGGGAAAAACATTCCAGTTTTTAGGTGGCAGCGGCTAGAAAAGGAACTCACACCACCGGCATGACAGCCCAACGCACTAACGATTATGCAAAGAGGTACTATTCGTTTATAATTACGAACTTTCAAATAAAAACGATGCTTTCAACATTAACAACAGGAATTTAACTAAAAATTCTAACGATCCCTCGTATCCGTCAAATAAGACCTCTGGAAATAAGGAGAAATAAAGCCCCAAAAGTAAAAATGAAGTAGGGGTACTTCTTCATAGTGTCCACAGAAATAAGGCCCCACCAAAAAAATAGTTTCAAAAATAGATGAAATAATGCCCCAATTTGTTTTCTTTTTAATATTAAAGTTTATTTTCTAAAATCAAATACATAACATCTCAAACTGTCTCACAGACCTGAAACTGTCGAACTACTTGGATTGTTTCGAGTTTTAGGAGTAGCCACAATTTCTCTGGAGAATTGCGCGATTTAAGTGAGGTATTTACTTACTAGATGAGGCTTTCACCACGATCTTTATATTGAAAAACATCAGTAAGTTACAGAATAGCTGAAAATATTCATTAGATTTTATCAGCTCTCTGTTATTTATCTATTGAATCTTTTCCATGCAAGGGTCATGTTGAAAACGCTTTTTCAAAATAGGAGAAATTTAACCAAACAATTAATGTCAATGGAACTTTATTTCATTATGAAATTAATCCCTTAAAAAAAATATATAGGTAAGGTTCCAAAAAATGATTATTTTTTTTTTAGATGTGGCATGTTAATATTTTGAACCATAAAATTGGCCATTTATTTTAGCTATTAGTCTAAAGTTGGAGGCTTTGTATTTGGCTTGTTTTATTTTCAGATGAAAATAAAACGCACAAAACACACCATAAAGCCACTTAAGAAATAATAAAATAAAAATAAAAATTCTTGAATTGAAATTTTCTTTACACTCCATAAAAATTCTCCTACCGCTTCTCTTGTTGCATTGGTTGCTACGCACGAACGCGGACACATTTCTGAGGAGCAGAGCTTCATTTGTTGTGTTTTAAAAATCTATTTACTTTTACATTTTGAAAAGCTAAAATAAAATTGATTTTTCCTTCACACATGCCTCTGGAATGAATTTTTTGACTAAGTTAATTATATGCAACTAAAACAAAGATTTCTTAAAGATTTTGAGAGTTGACTTTCTAGTAGTAAGTAGATGTTTTTTAATACTAGAAAGTCATCGAGAAATTGTTATACCTTACCTACTATGTGCCCTTAATAATTATAAAAGTGGTCTAAGTCAGATTTTTTTTTTTTTTATTTTGAGATATTTAAACGTTTGCGTTTAAAGCATAGTACGCAGCTGAAGTGAAACGAAAATTCTCATACAGAAATTGACACAACGAAATCGTAAACGAAAAGTTTCGTAGTGATTTTTGTTATGTAGTACGCAGTTCGACAGTGAAATGTCAATAAAACAGAAAATCCTAGCAGATACTCGAACCAAGTCTCCACTTATTTTTCGTATACAATTAATTGTTCGGAACATTATTTCAGACGAAAATTTGACAGTTTGTTACATTTTCCTGTTGAATTTTATTTAAAATGAAAATGGAAGAAAATACCGTCGAAACGAACTGCAGAACACAATTATTTGGAACCCTTAGCACCACAACGGACGACACGAAAACAAAAAAAACAAGAATTCACATCATTCGAGAAAAAAAAATTGACTTAAGATTTTTAACTGTTTTATTTTTGTATTTTATTTTGACATCTTTCTGATAAAACTCTACATATTTTTTTCGCAATCACTTCGTTTTGGACTTCGTTCTCGAGTTGGAGACCCCAGAAAAATTTTCGTTTCACTTAAGCTGCGTACTAGGCTTAAGTAAATTAAAAAACATTTTTCCCAGTGACAAAATGATTTAGTAAATGTTGGATCCCATAATGTAAAATTTATTTACTGCATTTAAATTTTCCCTGTAAGAAATGATTATAGGTCTGTTCCTTGCCGACTTTCAAACAGTTTGAAACCGCCAGATTTAGTCCGAAGTTGTTCCACACTTGAAAAATTGTACTGGTCCGCACCAAATCTGGCGGTCTGAAACTGTTTGAAACTGTTTGGGACTAAACCATGGAACAGGGTTTATATATAATATAAAAGACATTAAATGACAGTCCACTTTCAGAATAAACAAAGTATCGAAAAAGTGACATGTAACAATGAAAAACGATGAATTTTAGTCGTTTAAAATAATATTTTAGCCAAAAATTGTATTAATATTCAAATATTAAGACTTACGTGGGAGAAAAATAGGGTTATAGGATGATATGAAGGTGGAAACAAATTATGGGACTCTGAACATTTTATAAATATTTTGTGTAATCCAGGAATCTAATACATATATTTTTTAATAAAGTAGATGACTTCAATTTTTTAATTGTTGAATCTAATAGAAGCAACATTGAGGCGATACAAGTACCCTAAAGAAAGTTATCGCCCTTTCAAAGTGAAAGTGACTGTATTTATTTAAACGAATAAATCCGTAAAAATCAATATTCAGAGCATAGAAAATTTGTAAGGTCTCTTATTTTGATTCTTGGTCCTGGCGAAAAATAAAAATTTCTATCAACTTTCATCAACGTATCAGTTGATAGAAGGAATTTATGCTAGAAACTTATCATTTGAAAAACAAGACTCATTACCATAGATATTTTTACAGATTTTTGATCCTTGTTTCGTATGATAAATTAAAAATGTGGACCAGATTTCATCATTATACGGTTGGAAATTCAGTCATCATAGGACTACCTTTAACTTTTTAACTGTTTATCTAACGTGCTCATTTTTATTTCATAAGATTGGAAACTAAAAAAACACCCTTAGGTCATGAGTCATGTGCTAAGATTGTATTTTAATAATATAAATCTCTTTCTTACTATTCTTGGCTCTATAAATGCCCACATTCTTTGCCACCCTCAGCATGTCTGGGAGTGGGGCGGGGGAAAATCAATGATGTGGTCCTACAGTAGTACCCAGTGTGCTTTATCAAACGAGAGATCTCACGTCATCGTCCGACATCTGGTTCTCGCTTTATAGGTCAATGTATTTGGGGTCTAAGCAGCCTGGGAATAATGGCAACTCCTATCCCCCTTCTGCCAGTGGAACAACCATGGCAACGCTTCTTAAAAACTAAGTTAGGACATGAAAAATTATAGCGGACAAAAGCTCAACCCGTCAGGTTGAAATAACTGAGGTTGGTTTCACTAACAGACCCCCTCAGTACAGGAACCAATGGAATGGAATGGAGTTCTGTTCATCGACAAAACAAACAACAAAGCCTGACGGTTCAATTTGAGTGACGGTTCCTGTAAATTGGAGTGAAGTATCTAGTGCCACATATGAGTTCAATTAATTTTTTTCAAAAAATTGACTTACAATTAGTCCACTTTCATAAGCAAGGGCACATATGTATGTATGTATGTCTTCAACTGAAAATATGAACTAATGAAATACTAAAGCCTAGTACCTATGCTGCTTAGATGCGAAACGAGATTTGTAGTTGATCTCCATCAAGACATCGAAATGCTTCCGACAACATAAAGAACAAATATTCATGAACAAAATTAAAACAAATGCGTTTGCATCATAGGCAGCCATAGTTTAATGATATAAAACAACAACAATGTACACGAAAAAAACACAAAAAAAGTCATTTCCGCACTATTTAATTGGTCATGAAAATATAAATATAAATATAAATATAAATATAAATATAAATATAAATATAAATATAAATATAAATATAAATATAAATATAAATATAAATATAAATATAAATATAAATATAAATATAAATATAAATATAAATATAAATATAAATATAAATATAAATATAAATATAAATATAAATATAAATATAAATATAAATATAAATATAAATATAAATATAAATATAAATATAAATATAAATATAAATATAAATATAAATATAAATATAAATATAAATATAAATATAAATATAAATATAAATATAAATATAAATATAAATATAAATATAAATATAAATATAAATATAAATATAAATATAAATATAAATATAAATATAAATATAAATATAAATATAAATATAAATATAAATATAAATATAAATATAAATATAAATATAAATATAAATATAAATATAAATATAAATATAAATATAAATATAAATATAAATATAAATATAAATATAAATATAAATATAAATATAAATATAAATATAAATATAAATATAAATATAAATATAAATATAAATATAAATATAAATATAAATATAAATATAAATATAAATATAAATATAAATATAAATATTAATATAAATATAAATATAAATATAAATATAAATATAAATATAAATATAAATATAAATATAAATATAAATATAAATATAAATATAAATATAAATATAAATATAAATATAAATATAAATATAAATATAAATATAAATAACAACATCATATGAAGGTCATTATTTGATTTTGATTGAAACAGCCACCTGAGTTCTTCTAAATATGTTAATACAGAAATTCCTTTAAAATTGTATCGCCTTATATTAATGTTAACCGAGAGCTTTCAAGACGAAGAGAGTTTAATATAAAAAAAAACATGCATTTCCTTAAATACAATTAAGAATCTTATAGCTGTTAATTATTGATGGAAAAATTTTAATTTTTGTACAAATGTATTTCACGTTATAATGTGAGAAATGGTGTGGTTATTGAAAAAGATTTAAAGGTAGTAGTTTGTTTTTTGTATTTCAGGTGAGTCAAAATATTTTATAACGACGCCGAAACCGCGCCATGTCAGTTATAACTTAATATGGCGAACAAATTGAGGTAGGTACTGGTTGAGTCTAAAAATATTAATTACATCAGCCTATACGATTGCTTTTAATGTCATCATTTAAAACGAAGTTTATCTTATATCGCAGCATTTTTAAATGAAAATTTTAACAATCTATCATTTTAATGCAATTTAGACAAAATCAGGGATACATGCGTTTAACTAAAAAGCTCTCGATATTTCTCTTTAAAAAATGTATTACTATTTTTATTTGAATTTTTCATTTTGTTCTTATCTTTGACTGGAATTGCAGTTATTTAGAATTTCACATCGGACTAAGCTAAGAGAGTTTTAACAGAAGTTTTAAGAATGAGTACCTACTTGGTCTTGATGTTTAAATTTTACGATTAAAGACAAAGCATTAATAATTTTTGTATTCCTTATGCCATAATATAGTCGAATAAATGTTCTCATATACTTTTTTATTTCACTTTTCCAAATTTTAAAAGAAAGTAAAAAAAACAATACAAGGAAGATTGGGCAAAGTGGCTCCTATACTATACTTAAATGTATTATACTTTGTTTGAAAGGTTACTGCAAGTACATCATTTCGTTATATGGCCGTTAAGCTCTGAGGCATGTGGTTTCAAAACACCGAAAATTCAATAAAGCAACTCCACATTTGGTCATTGTCTTTCTATGCCGTACATCGTTGAAAAGGTTATTACATGTACTTCATTTCGTTAAGTAACTGTTAAACTGTAGACCACGGGGGCTAAAGAGATATTTGACATCAAAAAATGTATACGGAACAATTCTGCAATTCGCCTAGCGCTGGTTTGCTTACTGAACATCAATTTCTAATACTTCATTGACAAAATTATTGCTTGTACTTCATTTTCTTTATTGGATTATTAGGTACAGGTAGTGGGGCTCAAGAGATATTTGACAAAGCGCATTATTGAAAAATAATGCCATTTTGTATTCGGAGCTTGTCTACCAAGTCAACACGAATGTGCCATACATCGTTGAAAAGGTTATAAAAAGTTTATCATTTCGTTATATGGCCTTTAAGCTGTAAACCATGGGGTTCGCAAAAAGTTCAGCTTTAAAACACCAAAAAGACCAAAGCTAGTCCATCTCCACATATATTTCAGCACTTGCTCCTGTACATAAGAATCCATAAAAATATTCATGGACAACGAGAAAGCAGTCTAGTTCTACACTAACACATGGTAAGTCTTCTAAAAAATAAAATAAATAAATAAATTGGGCGGCGCTCACAACCATTCCTGTGTGCGTGTTTGTTGGCAGGAATGGAGGGGACCTAAAGTTTTTTGCCGAGTCCGAACGGCTAAATGAGAAGCACTTTTTCATGACAAGTATACTCTTGGAGGATTTGTCAGTTCCTCGCAAGAGGCAGTACCTCGAATACTGCCAAAACCAGACCAAAAAGTGAGTACGAGGGTACATGTACCTACATTAGGGTGGTCGTTACAAAAAAGTTCATCGCGGATGGGCCTAAATCGGCTCTAAATGAAGAATTTTTCAGATTTTTATTTTCATCCCCTATAGCCGCTGTAGGGGTGAATTAAATTTCCCCTTTTTTTGCATACTAGCAAATTCACGTAAAATCTGCCAAGAATTCAAACATGTTTTTGGGAAGTTGGCAAGAAAAAAAATCCTATGGGAGGGGGGGTAATATGTATCTCCCTCGCTTGGACGGGAAGGGCAGTTTAATAAAATAATTGCATAAAATAGAAAAAAAAAATACCTAATTAAAAAACAACAGCAACCCCTGCAGTAATGGTTTATAGCTTTTGGAAAGCCAGAAGTCCGATCTTACGGTTTGTTTTGAAATCAAGTTTTTTTAATGAATAATTTTGGCAAACAAATATTTCAAACTCAAAATTTTGAAGAAAAATTATTTTTTTTTCAAAATTTTAGGTTTGAAAACAGTTTTTGCTGAAATTGCTTATTCAAAGAACTGTATTTGAAAATAAACTTTAAAAATGGACATCTGGCTTTCCAAAAAGCTACAAAATATTACTGTAAGTGTTACCATTGTTTTTAATTAATTTTTTTCTATTTTATGGGGATATTACCCTAGGATTTTTTTTCTTGTTTACTTCTCACCTACGTGCTCTAAATCTTTTGGCAGATTTTACGTGAATTATATGCAAAAAAAAAAGGAGGAAATTTAATTTACCCCTACAGCGACTATGGGGGATGAAAAAAATAAGGGAACTTTTTCATGTATTTTTATATAAATACGAAAGTCTTGCAGACTTTTTTTGTCGCCTATTTTGAGGACGAGCGGTTTAAATATCACTAGTTAATTTATGAAAAATGGGAACCGATATAATATTTTTAGTTCTTTTAATTGGATGATTTTAATTGAAAATTGAATTCAAAGCTTTAATGAAAGAGAACTATTCCCAATTTTTAATAAATGAATCCACACGAACATTGGAAACCTCCAATTTTTAACTCTTCTTTCCCACATGGGCGCAGACAAAAGCCCGCATGGCTTAGGCATACGATGTTATACCCTTAAACTCAAAATGGAGTTCAAATAATAAAATATAATTTTTACTTGTTTTTTTTTTTTTTATTGGTTTTTAGTCAAAGAGCTGGCTGAAAATTTTTGGGTTGAGCGCACAACCAAAAAATTAGTATAAGGGTCGGTAGTTGCATGCATTTTGCATGCATAGTTGGGACGAGGGCTTGAAAATAGCGGTTTTCAGATTATTGTTTAGAGGCATATGCACTTCAATTCATTTATAAAAATGGGGAATGGGATGCTCTGTCACCTATCGGTTTTATTTTGGAGACTTTTTTTTTACTTTGGATTTTTTAAGTCTCCAAATATATTTCGATATGGCGCACCTGAAAAGAATGTTTCTTGAGTTTTATTAATCGGACCTTTAAAATTTTATTCAGTGGACTTAAAGAAAATGGCAGAGCATAATTTCCCATTTTTAATACATTAATTGAAATACATGTGCCCCTAACACAATAGCCTGAAACCCATTATTTTAAACCCCTCGTTGCCACTACTGGGTGCCAAAAAAATTGTGCCATGCAATTAAAGACCCTGCTCTTAGTCTATTGAGAATTATACTGACAGCTTTGAAATCAATCCCCGATGGTAAGCCATTTGAATGTGTATGCTAATATTCTTTACAAAATATACGGTGGTCAGTATAACCCCCCCTCCCTCTTAAGAATGAATTTCTGGGTGTAGAACAGCAGAAGAAAAAAAAATGTTTAATTGATAAAAAAAAAAAATGTATGGCGTATGAGTGTTATTTTGTGCATGAAGATTTTGGCTGTTGAGAGATATTTTTTCATTAAAAAACATTTTTTAACCCTTTAATGTTTACTTCGTTGCCGAATAGCTTCTTATCTCAACAAAGACCAAGGTTTCATCTTAATTACCCAACAGAATAGTAAACACTCAAGGGAAAATGCAGTAAATGCAACTGTTGACTTTCAACACATTCGTCTCCAATAAAAAAAACTGCAATATATTGACCTGTCTACATAGTTAAGTAGGTATCCACTATGTCAAACTTTTACTATTTGGTTTTAATTTTTAAATTGACTTTTGGTCAGATTTTTAAACCCAATACTCCATTGTAGGCTCCTTCAAAAACCGTTTGAGATTTGTAGCTTATATGCGACAGTTCCTGTAAAAGTATTACAAATTTTTCATCCTTCCCTACTTATGTATATGTATATTATGTAGAAGAATATTATAGTGGCAGGTACGTAGATCCTTTAAAATGTATACAATTAATGTATTTATCTCAATGAATGTCCATCATGGTTGCAACCTAGTTTCTTAAAATGAATTTACCTCCAGGGAGAAATAAGAAAAATAAAAAAGATACAAATTCGACACATAAATAAAACTAATAGAAACCAAACCAAGGAAACATCAAAAAATGTAGGTACTTTATCTTATACTGTAAGCCTAAAAAGCGCACTTGATTTTTTCTTCATATTTTTTTTACTTTCTCATTTGTCCTTTTTCAGTTTTATTATTTTTTTTTGTTGTTGTATTTTACCAACTAAAGTGGCTGAAGAATTATTTTTTCCCATCTAGAATAGCATTTTCTCTTTTCGCAGATACAAACATGTCCTCACTTACGCTTGAATGCCTAAATTATATGACACCAATACCACTGAACAAAAGCATTTCGCTTTGGGTATTAAACCAACAGAATATCAAAAAAATATTCCAACAATACCTCATCATCATGGAATAAGAAGAACACCACGATAAAGCAAAATGAGAAAAGATTTTCGTTCACAATCCCACAAAAAAAAAGGAAAATGTAGAAAAGCATACAAATAAGGAGCACCAACTAACTGACAGGTATCATTACACCTGCGCGCTTCGGCAAGTTGAACTTTATCCCGGCTCGGTGACTTTTGCAATTGTAAAACACTAAAGCTTTTTACCAAACCCTTAAAGAATTATGGAAGGGGTGGTGGGTGTCCGTATCCAGCCCAACCACCACCCCTCAAGGACCAAACTCAACATGCGGCAGTGTGTACTGACTGAAACCGAAACAAAATTTCACACAGACGTAGTCAAGTGACTTCAATTCACTGTTCAAGAGGGAGACAGAGAGTAGAGCTCAATAATGTTTCAACTTTGACTGTACGGCACGGCATGGCATGGCATGGCACAATGATGATGAAAGATAAGAAAATGAAAGAACACACCATACGCACACAGTCTCAAGTTGGGAGGAACAAATAGAATGAAGAATAAAATGAATAAGCCTTATAGCAGCAATGAAAATAGAAGTATAACAGCACAAACACAAAAGCAAAAGCGAGTGTGCTTTTGTGTTGTTCTTAGTTGTGCAACCACAAAATATAATAATCTTAAGGTTTGGGTACTTATTCTTTTGGAATAAAAACACACATTTATTTCAGAATCCAGTGCATTAAGTGAAAGTTATAATAATTTGTCACAATTTTTAAAGAAGTATGTAACTATTTTGGGTATTTTCTGAATTGGGCTTTTTGCAGTTCTCAAGTTTTTTTTTTGTCCCACTTTGTATATAGGAAAAAGAAAGGACGTATAAATTGAGGAGTAATTTTGAAAAAGTAAGTGCCTTTATAGGTTTTTCTTCTTTCTTATGCTTTTTTCAAGGACAACAATCCTTAATCGTGATATACAAACATTTGGTAGGAAGGGCGATTTATGCATTTGTAAAACAAGGATTCGGTAACGAATAAGATTTTAAAATAAAAAGACAACTATCTTCATTCAGTTGTATTCAAGATTAATTTGAAAAACAGTACATATTAACATTTTAACATTCCCACTGGAAAAGCTTATCTGCCCAAAAACGAAAAAGTTTAGCTGAAGTTGGTTAATTCAAATTGCAGCATCCGGTGGAAAAACTAGATAACTCCATATTTTTGAATGTGGTGAAAAATCCAAAGAAAAAACTGTTTTTAAAATGAAGACAAAAAAATCATTTCAAAAACTTAATTTTTCTTCGAAAGAGGATATTAAAGAACACATTGAATAAGTTATTTTTTTGTTTTTAAGTGAATTTTTAATAAAAAAATAAATACATTTGTTTTTGGTCTGGTTTTGCTCTTTTTTTTTTTGATGTAAATAAATGAAGGTTTCGTTATTTTCATCATACACTTACGAACTATGGTAGATTTCGCTAGTAGTCAGCCCTTTAACTTTATTTTTATGTTTAACTGGGCCTCAGAAATTCTATATTTAAATTGTTGAATAGAGTGTTTACGTTATCTGATTGTTTGGAATGTGTAGGTTATTAAATTTTATAGGCGTATTTAGTTAATTTGTTAACATAAATAAGTTACTAGCAAAAATTGAACTGTGAGTAAGATTCTTGTGAGGTCGTCCACCTAAGATCCAGAAGTCGGCCACCTTAGTTCGCCAGTAGTCAGCCCCCTGTTAACAAAATGAAAAATGGGGGCCGACTATAGGGTCACACTTTCTTATACGTGTCTCCTGTAGTCAGCCGCCATTTTTTCATTTTGTAAACAGGCGGCTGACTACTGAAAATAGGGATTTTAAAAAAATAATTTTAACAGAAATCAAGAGAGAATAAAAGGTCCATTCAATTTTCATCATCATCATCATCATCAAGTCCTGTAACCCCGGTTGGGGCATAGGGCGCCAACAAATCGTTTCCATCCTTCTCGGTCTGCAGATAGATATTTTAACTGTGGCCACGTCTTTCTCTGGGAGTCTGCTTCTGCTAGAACTGTTGATTTCCATGTTGTTCTTGGTCTTCCAACCCGCCGTGCACCCTGAGGATTCCATTCAAATGACTGCTTTGCAATTTCATCGTTTGGTTTCCTCAGTGTGTGACCAATCCATTGCCATTTACGCTTTCTTATGTCAACGTCCAGCCGCTCCTGGCTTGTCCTGCGCCACAATTCCTCGTTTGATATAATTTGTGGCCAGCGAATTTTTAGAATATGGCGTAGACATACTCAGTTAAATAAAAAAATAAAAAGTGTAGTCTTCAGTAGTCAGCCGGGGGGGGGGGGGGGGGGGGGCGAGCTTAAAAGACTTGAACAAAATGTGTCTCCTAAGGCCAGCCCCCTTCTAAATATTTATTTGTTGAAAAATTTCATATTTTCTTGCAAAAAACAAGTAAAATAGACTTTAAAGAACACAAAAACAATAACATAATGGACCTCTCTTCAGTATTTTAGTTGTTTGAGACCTTTACAAAAGGCACTTCCACTAACTTTTTTTTTTTGTAAAAACCGTCACATTCAAATATTTTGCAAACTTGAAGCAAACTTCAATTTTTAAACAGAAAACCATCAGTCGCATTTAACCAAAATTTTGCACACATATAGAAAAATAGTAGCGCTTTTTAAAAATATTTTTTTTTCCGAAAGTAACACAAAGCCTTTACTATTTATGCTGTTTTTTATAAAGAGGTAGCTGACTACTAGAGAAGGCTGACCTAGCAAGACATCACTAAACAGTTGTTTTTCAATTCAATATACTATCTTGTTAGCTGAACCACCGTTTGTTCAATCTCCAAAGATTCGGTACCTCTTACAAGCGGTACAGAAACCAGACAACTCCAGTACAAAATTACGTTTTTATAATTTAGATTCAAAGAAGCTGTGTTTCAAGTACACAAATCTACTGAATTTTGAATTTGTTATTTCTACATACAACAAAACACGTATTTCGTCCAAAAATGGAGCTACCAGGTTTTTGACTGGGTGCTTCAATTGGACTCCACTATCTACTATTTAAAAAGATTTGCGATCTTTATTTTTTTTTATTTAGTGTTTTTGTCCAAAGGAACTGATTTTAAAAAGAACTCAATGCTTAGATATGTAAGAGCGAGCATTCATTTTCATTTTTATTTAAATTAATGACCTACTATGCCTTCTGCACTATCAGCAGATGTAATTCAATACTTTTATTTTTCAATTCAATTTATAACAAAACGACCTGCAGTGCCTTCTGCAATATCAGCGAAAATAATATTAAATATTCAACTCGAGCTACCTGCAGTGTTTTGTGGCAGTTCTAAATGAAACACGCGGTAATATGTCTACTGATTATATCGTGGTCATTCTATCAAAACTCCCTAGTTCCATTATATTTGAAACCGAGAAACCTCTCGTTAATACGATATATCTATTTAATAAAATATAAACATTTTAGTGCTGTAAAAAGTCTCTAAATCCTATGCTAGTTTATTTCTTAAGGAAAAATTCCTTTAAATCAAATATTTTCAAGTTCTGGTAAGTAAAAATTTATAAAAGGTAAAAATGTCTCAAAATAAAACAAAATGGTTTTGGGGAGTTTTCATTGAACGACGACAATATACTATCTAAATATGAACACAGTAAATACCTATTACACCTAAATGTGTAGTAAATATTGACAATATTGATTTGTACTCAATATACAAATTTGGACCATCAACAGTGAATTACATATATGTATAACGATATAATAAAATAAAAAAAATTAAAATAATCATCATTCATCACAGCAAATGTAATTGATAGAAATAATGTGTTCTGATTAAAAGATGTTCAAAGGGTAGACACGGTGCATTCAAGAGGACACAAGCGTCCACAAGCTTTTTTTCAAAGCGAACCTCTGTCTATCAACTCCTACTCTCACCTCCAAGTGGTGAACATCGGGTGCCTAGTACCTTTAACTGAAGATGGGGTTCCAATCCCTGTGGACGGTTTTAGGGGGCAGCAAACGAGAGAGGGGGGAGGAGTGTTCCCACTAAGGCACTTCTCCTTCATCCAGGCGGCAGCGGAAGAATTCTCAAGATGGAATCAACGGTGGCGTCTACAGTTCCAGTTAGGCTGAACTACTTAGTGAACACCTTATACGGGCTACTACGACATATTCGGAGCTCAGGCCTATAAGGAGCGGTTAATCCGGCTCCCCGCCCTTGGAGTTATATATATAGGGTCTGGTCCTCCAGGTTGGGGGTCGTGCCGTCGGGGTGACTTCCCGGCCACGTAAAGCTATTTTTAGTTGCGAAGCAAAAACAAGCCTCGGATACGGACGGATTTACTGTTGACGAACCTAGCAAACGAAATAAGGACAACGAACGTGGAATGTTCTGTCTCTCTATAGACCACGTGCAGCCGAACATTTAGCGGAGGCCCTAGACTGCTACAAAGCAGACATCACCGCCATCCAAGAAGTGCGATGGGATGGGCCGGGCAAAAGAATACTGAAAGACTGCGATATATACTACGGTGACTGTTACCGACCACAAGGGCAGCGTCTTTTTGGATGTGGATTTGTTGTTAGAGGCAGACTTAGGCAAGAAGTCTTGAGTTTCAATTATGTAAACGAACGCCTCACGACAATTCGCATCAAGGCTAAATTCGCCAACATCAGCCTCATATGCGCGCATGCCCCCACAGAGGAGAAAGATGACGACACCAAGGACGAGTTCTACGAGCTCCTGGACAAGACATATGAGCAATGCCCTAGCTATGACATTAAAATTGTCTTGGGTGATTTTAATGCCAAACTAGGAAGAGAAGACGTCTTTGGTGGCACAATCGGAAGATACAGCCTGCACGACACCACCTCCGATAACGGACTCAGGCTAATCGACTTTGCTGCGGGGCGAAACGTTGTGGTAGCTAGTACGCAGTTCCCGCATCTCGATATACATAAGGGGACATGGCGAATTCCTGGTCAATCAACCGCCAACCAAATTGACCACATTGCGATCGACGCAAGGCACTCCTCCAGTATCAAGGATGTCCGAACGTTCCGAGGAGCCAACGTTGACTCGGACCACTACCTCGTTGTAGCCAAGGTAATGCTACGGATATCCAGACCAAAGCCAAAACAGGGAAATACTGTCAGGAAGTTCGACGTCGGACGGCTACAGTCGCAAGAAATCGCCAGCTGTTTTTCCGATCGAGTCTCTCGCGCCCTCTTAACTAGTCCTTTGCCGCCAACTGCAAACATCGAGAACCAGTGGAAAAACTACCAGGAAGCCATCAGAGATGCCGCCTCTGACGTGCTGGGCTACGCACGACCACCACAGCGAAACCCCTGGTTCGACGAGGAATGCCGGCAAGTACATGCAGCCAAACAACAGGCATACAAAGCGGCGCTGCATAGAAGGACCAGAGCTGCTCGCGAGCTCTACGAGCAGAAGAGGAAAGAGGAGCACAAGCTTCTTAGAAGGAAAAAGAAAGAGCATGAGAAGCGCGCGATCGAGGAATTAGAGGGATGCCACTGCAGGAATGAAGTTCGGAAGTTTTACCAAAAAGTAAAAAGAACCTCCCAAGGTTACAAGCCCCGAACCGAAGCCTGCAAGGACGATCAGGGGAACATCGTGGTGGAATCGCAGTCGGTGCTGAGGATATGGAAAAATCATTTCAGCAAATTGTATAACGGCGATGACGAACCGAATCCCGCTACCATGCAAATTGCACCATTCAACCTGGACGACGTAGGCCAACAATTCCGTCCACCCGATCTTGACGAAGTGAGGATAGCCATATCTAAACTTAAGTCCAATAAAGCTGCTGGAGCTGATGGCCTTGCGGCTGAGCTATTCAAAGCGGCTGGCGATGAATTGGTTAGGAGTATGCACCAGCTCTTCTGTAAAATATGGTCGGAAGAAAGCATGCCCGATGAATGGAACCTCAGTATTGTTTGCCCGATCCTCAAGAAAGGCGATCCTCTGGACTGCACCAACTACAGAGGCATCAGTCTTCTTAATATCGCCTACAAAATCTTCTCTGCCGTACTTTGTGAACGCCTGAAGCCATTCGTCAACAACCTGATAGGTCCATATCACGGCCGTAGCCAGGCCTACGCTAGGGTGAGCTCAGCTCACCCAAAAAAATGTTGAGCTCACCCAAAAAACTGTTTGGATATTTTTAACGGAAAACAAAAAAAAACAAAAGATTGCTTCAAAATTTAATTTTAAATGTGCGCCAACAGTAAAATTTGGGTTGGCAACGAAATCTCCCCAATCAAAATCTAGCATTCTAAATCTCGCATAACGAAATCTCGCAATTACAAAATCCCGCTTTTTATAATCTCACAATATTGAAATCCCGCAACTAATATCTCGCAAATTAATGCAGTCGATATGAGAAGAGCTCCGTTGGGATACATATTTGAGAACAATTTTGTAGCTGGGTCTTTTTTTTTAACTCATTGGCTTCATCACCATTGAACGAACGAAAACTTTTCTGCTAATCATAAAAATAACAGGTAGAAAACAACTTCCAATAATGTATTTTTTATCGATAAAATAGGGATCAGCACATCTACGAAACGAGTCATCATTTTCAGCACTTTCACAAAAAGAAGCAAAATGATGGCCATCAATTTCCGATCAAAGCCTGTGCAGTCTTTATTTTATTACTTTGGAAAAGACACGATTGAATTTATGGAAATGGATGACATTTTGATTAAATCTGCGAAAAAATACTGAAGAGCCCAACTTTTTCAAATACTTTTTGCTCATATTTGTGATTTCATGTATATTTGTAATCAGGTACATGTAATATTGTGTCAATAAAAATTGTGTATTTTAATATAAGGACAATATTATGATTTTCGTAAAAAAATTTCAGCTCACCCAAAAATACCTTGAGCTCACCCATATGATTGATCCTGGCTACGGCCGTGGTCCATATCAGTGTGGCTTTAGGCCAGGGAAGTCCACCATCGACCAAATATTCGCACTACGGCAGATCTTGGAGAAAACCCAGGAGTTTCAAATCGATACCCACCACCTTTTTATCGATTTCAAGGCCGCGTATGACAGCATCTATAGAGACGAGCTATATAGAGCAATGTCTAGTTTTGGCATCCCTGCCAAACTCGTCCGTTTGTGCAGGATGACGATGGAGAATGCACGCTGCTCCATCGAGGTCGGTAAAGACCTCACCGACACCTTTGATGTCAAAAAAGGTTTTAGGCAAGGCGACGCGCTGTCATGCGACTTCTTCAACATCGTTCTTGAAAGAATAGTGCAAAACTCTCACGTCAAAACCAGAGGCACAATCTTTCAAAAGTCCGTCCAATTACTCGCTTACGCTGATGACATTGACATAATCGGACGAACAAAGCGTGATGTCAGTGGTGCTTTTGTGAGCATTGAGAAGGAAGCCAAGAAGATGGGTCTAACGGTGAATGAAAGCAAAACAAAATATATGCGGTCAACAAGAAGGGACACCCAACACCGACGTCTCGGACAGAACGTCACTATAGACAGCTATAATTTTGAGGTGGTCAGAGACTTTGTCTACCTAGGATCCGCTATAAACTCAGCGAACGACACCAGTGCTGAGATCAAACGAAAAATTACTCTTGCCAATCGCTGTTTCTTTGGGCTAAGAAGGCAATTGAGAAGCAAAGCCCTCTCTCGAGCAACTAAACTGTCTCTGTATAAGACGCTCATCATCCCGGTCCTGATGTATGGTGCAGAGGCATGGACACTGCTAACGGTGGATGAGAACGCGTTAGGCTGTTTCGAGAGGAAAATTCTCCGGGTGATTTTTGGTCCCGTCTGCATAGATGGGGAATGGAGGAGAAGATACAACCACGAACTGTATGGGCTGTACAGCGACACCGACCTAGCCACAAAAGTGAAAAGCCAACGACTAAGATGGCTGGGTCACCTAGAGCGAATGGACACCAATGCTCCGGCCCGGAAAGTCTTTGAATCCAACCCCGTGGGACAACGCAGTAGAGGTGGACAGCGTAAAAGGTGGCGCACGCAAGTGGAAGAGGACCTCAACCAACTTGGCGTGCGAAACTGGAGACAGCTAGCTAGAAACCGAGCCGGCTGGAAGAGGCTTGTTGGTTGAGGCCCTGGTCCACCCCGGACTGTAGCGCCACCTTAAGTAAGTAAGTAAGTTCTGATTGAAAAAAATTGCATTTACCACAGTTTGGAGTAAGAATATAAAATAAATAAATAGATTGTTCACACGCCAAAATATGTACTGAATACAGAGTAGTTGTACTCAATACATAACATTGGACAGTCGATATTGAAATAGGTTTGTAACGATGTCATTTAAGAAATGAAGATAATCATCATTCATCACAGCAAATGTAATGAACACAAACAATGTGCTCTGAGTCAGTTAAATTGTTTTCGCCACAGTTTTGTGTAAGAATATTAAAAATATGCCTTACATGCCAAAATGTGTAGTCAATACACACTATTTGTACCCAATACATATCTTTGCACCATTGATAGTGAAATATGTAAGGACATCAAATAAATTTTAGGCCCAACATCAAAATTGAAAAACTTTATGGTCGCAGCAAGTTATGTAATGAATTCAAGCGAAGTGTTCTGAATGAATAAAATATGTACTGAGTTTCATGTGAACAAATTGTTTTGGCTACAGTATGGTGTACACAGCGGCGTAGCTACCTAGGGGCAAACTGGGGCGGCGCCCCAGGGCCCCGAAGCTTTGGGGGCCCCAGAGACTGACAGAAACAATTTTTCGAAGCGAAAATAAAATTTCATCTTGACTTTAATAAAGTTTTTGCTCAGTTTGTTTTGGATATTAAGGGTCAGTTTCAACACTTATGGATAAAGTCTCGGATAGCCTATCACGAACTGCTAAAAGTTTCCGTCCTAATATTTTGAATTTCACCTAAAATAAATCCGTCGCGGTTCATACTGAATTTAAATCTTTAAAATCAGTCACATTTTAGATTAAAACGACAAGGATTTTCAGTTTTGACAACAAAAATTTAATTTTCATTATGTTTTTGATTTTTTATATTGTTCTCAAATGTCAGCCTCTAGTAAAGATTTTGACTTGTGAATAAACTTCAGAAGTATATGTTGCTATTTGGTGAGAAGTTCAACTAGAAAAAATGGAAGTATATCGCAAAGTGAGCGGAGGGAGTCAGACTCAATTCTGACATTTCGCTCATAGTAAAAATGTCAGAATTGAAACTGATTCCGTCCGCAGCTCATTCATCGGATTCCGTTATAGGCGTGATTATTATTAATAACATATGTATATAAGTATATGTGTAGCAAAATGGCTTTTGAGTTCTATTCGTGTTTGTTATTTTTGTCGTTTCTTTTTGTGATTTACATGCAGGTATAATAATAGTCGGTGTTTCTTGTAGACGTGAAGTTCTTATTTCTTCTAACACTAAATGCTTGCGTAATGTGGACTGTTTTTTTACGAAAAAGTCATTCCATATGAAAACGTCTATCGAAAAAACCAGCACATCTCCGATTTTGCTCCAACTTTGAGAGATGCGACCAAACGTCGATTTTATTCGATTCCAATTGATAAAGAGCAAAAGTGTGTGTTTTGTCACTGCAATCAAAAGAAATACAAAAATCGATGTTTTGCAAAAAGACGTACAAAAATGGAAAACGTCATAGAAGAGGGGATACCTTACCTGTTTTTTTTTGTATCTTTAAGACTTTTAAGAACAACAAAATCAAGTAATTTTTCATAATAAAATAACGGTTTTAAAAGTCCAATTGACCTATAGTTTCGCTTCCTTAAGTCACCTATGCACGCACAATACATAAAAATAACAAAACCAAATTTCCAGGATTTAAAGTTCAAGGTTAGTACTATATCCTGAAACCTTCACGTCAAACACATCTGAGATGTGCTGGCTTTTTCAAAAGACGTTTTCATATGGAATGACTCGAAAATAAAATGTTTGAGGCTAAAATTTCTTATAGATCTTTTATTTTTTCAAAGGAAAAACAAAATGTTTGTACGGCAAAACTGAACTTATCAATGAAGGTCACAAAAATGTATTGGTTCATTAACGATTTTTTGAAACATTCCACAAACATTTCTGTTCTTAGCCACCAATTTTTTGCTATTATAAATAAACTGCATTCTAAGCTTTAAAAATTATATGCCTTACGGACATATTGTGCTGACAGTTTTTGTAAAAAAAATTCCTATTACATTACATGCCTATCTTCTAAACTTTCTCTTTTTTTTTGCTATAATCAAGAACGAAACCGATTTTTGTAAAGGGGCCCTATTTTATTTTCTGCCCCAGGGCCCTCACCTACCTAGCTACGCTACTGGGTGTACACACTTTTAGCATCAACTGATTCGTTGTTTACAGTAGTCTTTTGGAAATAGGCATCCTCCTTCAGTATCTGGTTGCATAAATGTTAAAATTCAAGAAACCAAAACTTAAAATTTGTACTTTCAGAACAAAAAGGTTACAAATGTTGTGGATACAAAAAACAATACTCATTACATTAAAATCTAACAACTCTTGAGGATGAGTACATTATCACTACAAATGAATGCTTGCATACGCAGCCAACAAATTAATGTAATCAGCTCAAATTTCAACATTTCAATTTTTATAGCATTTTTAGGGGAAAATTTTGTAGGAAAATTCTTGGGAAGATACAAATTTAGTTTCAATAAAAATTATAGAACAGTTTTTGAGTCATCTAATTCCTAAAAAAATATTCTTTTTTTAATTTTAATTTTTTTTAGAAATATTCGATGTGCAAAAATATATTAACGTTTTTAAATTATTTTATAAAAGAAAAACAAATTTTGAAACCGTATAACTGATAGTGAGAAAAATTCAAATAAAAAAAGTTGTAGGGGATTTCCCTTTAAATGTTGCCTGGTGTAAGATTTGTTTATATTCAGAACTGTACCGTATACTAATTTTGAAACACAAATAAAATTTTATCAACATCATAGGAGCGTTTTAGTAGTAAAATACAAATTTTGTTAACAATACATTTATTTAAAGATGTTATTTATTTACGTGACCTTTGTTTCTATAATTTGAGATGAATGTAGTTGAAGCGGGCTGTAGGTCACCTACAGCCCGCTTAGATTATATTCATCTCAAATACATTTGTTTCAAATAATCTTTAAAAATATTCTAAAAGGTTAAGAAAAGCCATTAGGAACCGAGTTAAAAATATGGATCATGTCGTTTTTAAAATATGTGTTGAATGTGTTTCAAAACAAAATTTTATACTTTTTTTTTTGAAAAATACAAAAATATATTTTTTGAGTATTTGATACCCAATCAATTTCAATTTTTTTTAGAAGCTTCTACATACATAAGCAAAATTATCAAAATTAGTTACGCCATTTCAAAAGCAATTGGAAATCAAATTGAGCCACGTTCCATCAATATTGTTTATTGAATTTCTTTTAGAAAACTCTATGGATCCGTTTTGGAGACAAAAAAGATTCTGTTATAAAGGTTCAACAAACGTATGGCATATATATAGGTATGGTTATATTTTGGTTCTAAAAACATGATAGAAAAAAGTTTCGGGAGGAATGTGTAAAATCGAATTATTTCAAGTTTAAGAAATCCCGACTAGGCCTTTGAAGCTCTAGGTGAACAGGTGACACAAATAGTTACGAGACCCATTTTGTTCTTCTTCCCTTTCATCGTACTGTAATTTTTGTAAAAAATTTCGAATTCGATTTTTTTTTTACGAATGCATAGCTAGTACCTATGTATATATGAGCATGTATGTACATTTTGCAATGTACACATGCATATGAATCCGAAGTAAAAAAGCCTCAGCGCATTTTACACAAATGGCCAAGTGCAACTGACAACAGGTGACAATAATTTTAGGATTAATATCTATAATCTTGATTCGAAAATTTATTATTTATATATTATTTCAAGTAATTTGAACTTAGTAAACCTTTAATTGAAGAATTCAAAGCGTAAAATATGAGGAAAATTTCTAAATTTGAAAAAATCGATGCGTCAACATGAAGAAAACATTTAGTTGCACTGAAGAAAAAATATATTAGTTTGAAGAAGAGATTGCATCAGTTTGAATAATTTTTTATTAATTTCAGGAAATATATTTCGAAATGAAAAAAATATTTTCAGTTTGAAAAAAAAAAAACGCATTGAACTGAAGAAAGAATACTTAATTTGAAGAGTATGATGCGTCATATTGAATATTTGTTTGTTAATTTGAAAAAACTAGATTTTTCTTCAATTTAAATAAAACGAACCGTTCAAATAAAGAAATATTAGTTAATTTAAAGAGCATAGTCCATCAAATTGAGGAATGTTTCTTCGTTGTTAAGAAATGGGGTACGTAAAAATTATTTTCTTTTTTTTTTTTTAATTTATGGAATATTTGTTCAAAATGAATAACAAGCAAAGTTAAGTTGAAGAAATATTATTCACAATATTTCATCAAACAGCGATGAATATTCTTCAATTTAACAAATTTTTATAGATATAACACCACAACGAAAAATTTTCTTATTTTTTTCAACTTGACAAACATTTTTCAATATCACAGTATATTCTTCAAAACAACGGAAAAGTTTCATTGACCTTATATTGATCACCCTTTCTTCAAATCTATCTGCTTTTTCATTAATATCACTACCAAGTTTGGTTCAGTGTAGAGCTAACCATTAAATTCTTTCCATACTTTAACATTTTTTCGCAGTTTTTGTCCGAAAGTCTATTTTTCGGTACTGCATGGTAATAAAAATATATGTAAAATACTAAAAAAATACATTCAAACCATACAAATCATTTTTCTAAAATTGCAAATTGTAAAAGAGAACCTATAAGAATAGAAACTCATCTCTACTCTAAATAGACTGAAGGTAAAATCTTAAATGGCTTAGAATTCATAAGCTTCAGTTATGCCAGAGATCAGGTATATGTTTTCACTACCTTCCATGCATTAACCTAAATGTAAGATATATGTCTATTTAAAATACAAACAATAATTCATTTCATAATTTTGGCTACAAGTTGTTTCATTTTTTCTTAAAATGTTTCAAAAATTTAAATAAGAATTTTGTCGGCCATGAAACTTAAACTCAATGGCAAAAAAAGGAGAAATAAAATTTACGACAATGTCTTAATATAGCAGACAAACTGTCTCTGTGCACAAATAGATTCGAGAAATACATAGTTTTAAATGAAAATCTATAAACAAAGATGAATATTTATTTTAAGTACTTCAGGGGGCTATTGGCTAAAGTAACAGTAACTGTTGTAATACGTCAGTTTAACTTGAGAAAATATGAATGTTGAAATGTCAAGGTGCCATATAAGTGCTGTATAATAAAGCACTCATACAAACAATTTACTAAAAAGTGTTTTAACATTATATATTTTTAAGTTTTTTTTATAATCTAATATTAACTCAGTTTTTTTTCAATGAAAAATGAAAAGAAGAAGTATTAAGAAAAGTGATTGCTCTTTGATTGCGATTTGAATGAATTTTAGAACTTACTAAACGTTGTTAGTCGTTGCCTTAACCCATTAAATGAAATATTTCGTTCAAAAGCTTGATTACTAGTCCACTTATTTTCTTGTTATTGTTACAGTACTTTATAGGAAGCTTAAATTCAAGTTTTCGACCACCAACCCTTTGCAGGGTTTCTGCCATCTTGGTTTAATGAGTGAACTCGGTTTTGGCTATTTTCTAAACAGGGGAAGGTAGAAAGATTACTTTTTCGGTATTCGATAGATTATGCAATTACAAGAAAGTTGTACCTGTAATGAAAATTTCGGAAAAATAAAGGAATAGAGATATGAATGTTTAAAAGTCAAAAACGGAGAAGTAGATGGCTAAGAAATAATTTGCAATAAATCAGGATGATACTTGTTATTAGAAAATTTTATACTTTTGAAAAGGTAAGACAAAATTATTTCACCCATGTTTGAGGAATTTTTGATTAATGTGTTAGTTTTTGGGACAAAATTTTTTTGAAAACCGCCAATTTTTCGAGATCATTTTTTTCAAGTTCCTTTTGATTTTTACATTTTCATCTGATGGGCTTTAAGATCGGAAATTATTAGAAATGATGTGGATTATCCATCTCTATTTTCGATATAATTCATCACATAATATTGAGCGCAGAGAAGTCACATTTAACTTTTTGTTAAGATTGTAGTAAAGTGCGAGCATGTATTAATTTTGGTTTCAAATACATTAATATTATTTTGCATATAAGATACGTGATTATACTTATTCTGCGAGCTTCCACCATCTTGAATGAAAGAGTAAATTATATTCTTGCAACTAACAACCAAGCCTTGCTATTGATTCAAAACACGAAAATTAGGAAGGTACAACCATTTTGCTTCCAATATTTTAAGTATGGTTCTGCGTTTGGAAGCTTTTCAGGTTCTACATTATAAGTAAATAACTATTTGAAATAATAAAATAATGCTGACAAAACTGTAAGTTAACGATTTTTAAAGAACTTTTAGGATACAATTTTTACATAGCACTGAAAAAAAAAATTAATACAAAATATGTGAGCTCCATTTTTGCTTATAATTGGTTATAACTCTTTAAATACACTAAACATGAAAAAATACCACAATTTGTAGAACTTATTCTTTTTGTCAGGAATGCATCTGTATTTTTTCGATAAAATTAAAAGTACGGATTTTATTTGTGAAAAACGAGTTCACTCGAAAATTGAAGATAGCGGCAACACTGCTATGGATTGATGGTCGAAAATTTTGAATTAAGTTTTCTTTATTGTTTTTCAACGAACTCAAAAATAAAAAAAGTAAACTGTGATTACTAGAAAGAAATTTTTGCGTAATACTGGAGGAAAAAAAAAATTTTACTAAAATGTGTGAACTCCATTTTTGTTTGCTTATAATTAGTTATAACCAGGGATAGGATTCTGCTAACTTTGCCTTTTTTTGTGTGCGTTATCGTATGAAAGTTTCAACTTTACACAAACGCGTTTCATGTCCTCCTGATTCTAAAAATATATAGATTTTATTTTGCCATTTTTGCCTTTATTGCCTTTTTACCCGTTAGTGCCTTTTTTTGCATTTTTTTTTGTATTTAGCCTATTTGTCCTTTTTTCGTCTCTTTTTTGTTTTAAAATTTACTGTTATTCAATAATCTTAAAGTGCATACAAATAACAGTTAGTTTTGAGTATCTGAGTACGTACTTTTTCTATTCACCAATTTTATTTTTTAATTTTTTTTCGGCCAATGTTAGTTTTTTGTTAAATTTTTGTTCCACACTTTAAAAATTTGTTTGTTTTGGGCAGAAGAGAGTGCCTCCCAGAGATAACTTAAAACATTTCACCTTCCTGATAAATTCTGTCCAAGAAATTTCTTTGAGCAGATATTCTTTGCTTTTTTGCCACACTGACAATTTTAGTTCAAAAATATCTGGAACAAGGTTTCTATTTTTCTTTAAAGAATAGCAATTCCAATTGGGTAAGTGTTCTCAATTTAAAGAATATCAACAAAAATTTGGTAAAAGCGAAGGGCAGATTGCAAATTAGGTTTTGAAAGAATTCTCTGCTATTTTGAATGCAAATACGGGACTTAAAACAGTTGAACAAAAAAATGCTGTAATGAATGGCGACGTCAATCCAAACATCCCAAAAGTGTTGAAGTGAATAGATGTATGGAGTTTAAAATGGGTTCCACTCGTTTCTGCTCAAGGAGAGAGGCGCATTAGGTTCTCCAAAACGCTTTCAAGTGATGATTTATCGTAGAAAGCTGTAAACTTTGAATTTTAAAAAGCTGTTGGTAGTTTAATGCTTCTATTTAAACGTTAAAATATGTTAATAGCACCTTTATTTAATAAATTCCGTTTTTGTTGTGAGTTTTTTAGGATTTTATTTTGCCTTTTTTAAGTTTTTTAGGGGAACAAAATATTTTCCCTGGAACTCATTAAATACACGAAATTTGAAAAAAATCTTTATTGTGTTTAAATTTGAAGAACTTTCTCTCCTTGTTAGGAATACATTTCTATTTTTTCGATAAATTTAAAAGTTCGGACATTATTCGTTAAAAACGAATTTACTTTTTAAATCAATCCAGCGGCAACCCTGCAAAGAGTTGATAGTCGAAAATTTGGACTTAAGCTTTCTGTATTGAACTTGAATGGAATCAAAGAAAAAAATTGCTTCCCCAATGTCTTCTTAAAAAAAGTCTAAATTGACTGGACTATACAAAATAAAAACAAATTTTAAAACAATAAAAATAGTACTACTGACAGAGCTGTGTTTTCAAAGTGCTCAAATATGTAATATAGCGAGCAGATTAAAGTAATAATTTTTAGAAACAAACATTTTCCTTAAAAGTTCCTTCAAAAGAAAGTTTGGGCAAAAATTTCAAGATTTTTTGCTCTTATTAGCCTTGTCCCCTCCCTGTGTAGAAATTTGATACACTTATTCAGAAAATGAAAGCTAGAAAACGTTTTTAAGAGAGTGGACATAATTGTATGAGTAGCGTCCCATCGTTGTTACACTTTATTACATGTATATCAGTTGCATTGAGGCCTTTCCAACGATGTAGGTCAGAAACATATGCGAATAAACACCCATTCTCCTTTGAAGCATGAAACTATTTTTTTTTTTAATTATTTTATTTTTTAAATAATGCACACTGAACAGTGATCGGCAGTTTAAATGGTACTTAACTTAAATAGACCCACATTGTGTATATTTGTGATTTTGCACACCTCCATGACTATGGCCTTCCAACCATATAAAATGTATCGAAATTGGGTCTACCACGATATCTAGAAAACCATAATCAAAAAAGCAAAAATCTCTAAAGTGAAAATCTAGGAAAATGAAATCTAGAACTAAAAAATCTCGAAAACAAAAATCTAGAAAGCATAATCTCGAATTACAAAAATCTAGAAAAAAAAATCTCGAATGCAAAAAATCTAGAATAAATATTAATTTTCAAAAATTAATATTAATTCTAGACTTAGAATGTCTATCTATATAAAAGAAGTTACAATTCTGAGCCTTGCAAACAGCTGGAAATTTAAGAATGACATTTATATTTATACGAACTTAAGTTTTTGTTTTTTAAATAAGTTTATTGATTCAGTTTTTATATTTTTTAAGACTTTATTTTTGTTGAGGTGACGGCTATAAGAGTACGACTGACTGAGGTGGAGCAAAAGTACCTTGAGCAGCCTGGTTCTCGGGTTCAAAGGTTTTTAATTCTCTTCTTGGGTCCTTTGATCCGCCCAGGAAACCCCGTTGCACCGTTTAGGTTGTGTTCCATTGCCAGGTTGGCACCTAGGGGAACAATTTTCTTGGACAGCTGTATACTTTTGCACTGTCACACTCAAAACAAAGTTTATCTAAAAATGTGCCCCTGCCAAACTTAAAGCCGAAAAAACTCGACACTTTGTGACAATGTCAGACTGTTGGCATGCCTGGAACCACTGCTATTAGTTTTGAATTTTTATTTATTTTTTTGATATATTTTTCATGTTGTCTTGTTATGAAATATATCTGTTGCATTTCAATTGTTAGATTTTTTTTTTTCCTTTTTTTGCCCAGAAAAGTCAATAATTTGATAAACTGAACATAAAATACGTGTTATCAGAGACTTAACTTTTGAAATAAGTAAAAAAAAAATCTCGAATTTGTTTTTATTTTTCGAGATTTTTTCGAGATTATTTCTTTCGTGATTTTTGTTCATTCTAGATTTTTGTGCTTTCGAGATTTTCGCATTCGAAATTTTTATTTTCTTATTTCGAGATTTTTTGCATTCGACATTTTTGTCATTCGAGATAACGTCATGATCCCATCGAAATTGATTGAATACTTTTTTGAGTAAATGGTACAACATACACATTTTTTTTACGAATAATATGTTTTTACATTTGTGTTAAATAACGTTTAGCTTTGTATTTCTGAAATTTTTATCTACGATTCATTTTATAAGACCAAGTAGGTAAATAATGAACAGGAGAGTAATTTAAATTTTAAATATAACTTCAATTTGAACTCATTTTATTATTTATTGTATGGTTATGGTCAACAAAAGAATGAGGTAAATATATAAAAGATTTAAATCACTAAGACAAACACATTTTTACTATAATGTATAATGTATAATGTATAATGTATAATGCCTCATTTAAAACATAATTTAACCAATTTTTATTTATTTACTATTTTTATTCATTAAAAATGCATATGCATTGCAACGAAATCAGCCCATTAATATGTATGTATATAGAGACCATCTATAAATTTCTGTTGTTAATGATAAGTCAAGTAGTTTCGAAATAAAATAAAGGCTATCTGTAACAATATTTTGCGCAACCATTGATCCTACTTGTACATAAATGTACATTATGTATGTATGCTTGCCTGAAAAGTTTTTTTTTTTTTAAATTTACATTTCAGCATTCCCAACAAAGTCTTCATTTTGCCAGAGAAGTCTTTCAATATGTAACTATGTATATGGACCGAAGAAATGAGATTTTATATGTATATTGAGGACACCATGTTTAATTGCTTTGTCGCATTTTATGTTCATGGAAAACAGGATTTCAAGAAGATTCCAATTGCATGTCTAAATATTTGCGATTAAAAGTCTCAATGTCATCTTAATTGAAACAATCGATTTTAATTGAACATTTTGCTCCTTGAGCTTGATTTGTAATTTTATTATGTATGGATACAGGGCCTAGTGACTTGCAACTCTCAACCATTCCTGTGTGCTTATTATATTGGCAGGAATGGAGGGGAACTACAATTTCTTATTGGAGAGTTAAAACGGCTAGATGAGAAGCACTCATTCATGAAAATGGGGGATTTGTTAATTCCTCGATAGAGGAAGTACCCCAGAAAAAATGTCTTTGTTCTAAGGTGGTAACGGCTGGGAATTGAACCCAGAACTTCGACATGACAATCCAACGCACTATCATCCATTATGCCACGTGGTATCACCTCATTAAATATTTTAATTAATTAAGGGCATGGTTAACACAGATAACTTGCGTCAATTTGCTTTTTTTCTTAAGTGAAATATGATTTGTTATTTTGTTTCATATTTTAATTCAATCATGCGGAAGGCAAAGCCATGCTTCAATGATTTTTAAAAATATAATATTGTTATTTATCTGCTAAAGATAAAAATAATCTAAGATCTAATCTATTTTAATTCTTGAATTTTGAAGAGATATTTTTATTTATTTTCAGCTTTCATTCAGATAGATTTTGGGGGCAAGAGAATTATTGTAAACAAAAATACATGTGGACAAAATATGCAGAAAACATTGGTGGCTGAAGCAGGTCTTTTTAAAAAAAAATTTCATGATATTTTAAGTAATACTTCAGTATGAATCTTCTACAGATTTTTTTTTAAATATATTCTTATGATTTTCTGATTATAATGCTATTTTGTTTAACGTTTCTATATTTTTTTTTTTGTTGATTAAATCATAATTTTCAGCATTAAAAAAGATTTCAAGAAAATAATGGTAAAGGTAAAATAGTACCCCAGGAAAATTAGACAACAAAATGGCAAATCTCCGAAAAAGTTCCGACAAAGCTGAATTTTGGTGGAGATTTTTGTTTTGATGTTTTAAGCATTTCCTTAAAAGTTCCGCAATTTTGGACCGAGGCTAAATTTTTTAGGGGAGGTATAAGGGGGTTTTTCTCAAAATCTGTTGCTCCTACGAAAAAAAGTGTCATCATCTTTTTTGTGTAGAATTTTATGAGCAATAATATTAATTCGTTAATTTTTTGAAAAAAATTACATTTGCTGAGATATTCACAAAAAACTGTAATTTGTCTCTTTAGGCTATAACTTCAAGACTAATCAACTTACAGAGTTTTTTAATAGCTCATTTTTTAGATTATTTGACTATCTAAATGTTCTTTTTAAATTATTTTGTTGTAAAATGAAATTCAATCGAGTTGTTGAATAAAAACCAAGTCTCTTTCTTTTTCAAGATGGTGGCCTTCCCCTTACCTGAGGATATGTAGCCAAACATAAATCATACAAAAAAGTTTGCCTATACAAAATGAAATTTTAATAAATTTTTTGATAAAATTAGCTCCACCATGAAGTTCTTGCACGATTTTCTCTGAATCTATTGATTGTATGAAAAAAAGTAAGTTAATATTTTTTTTTGTAGAATTACATAAACTACAATTTGTACTTTTTTTATTTTTTTTAAGCTGCTAGTTTTCGAGAGATTAAGAAAAACCTGAATTTAACACCCTTTTACCCTTCCCAAAACAATTTAGCCCCGGTCCAAATTCGCGGAACTTTTTAGGAAATACTTAAGACGTCCAAATATAGCTCTCCACCAAAATTCAGCTTTGTCGGAATTTGTTCGAAGTAACAGTATAATTTTCCTGGGCTATAGGGTAAGACAAAAAAAAACTGTACCTTCAAGAAACTAGAAACTCATGTATCATGCAAATGAAGAATTCGAAGAGTCTATAAAACATTTCACACGGAAGAGATGGTATTTCAGAGGGGGAAAGGGAAGGAAGTTATGGTGTATCAAAAGGAAAAATAAAACTCGGTACAACCTAGGCATATGACACATGTTCTTAAGGTAGTTTTAAATGCTGAATCAAATGACACAAAAAAGTCGATGCGGCCTCCGTAAAAAAGTTGTTGTCATTTTTATGTTAGGATGACTATATTTTTTTTGAATAAAAGTTGAAAAATATAAATAAAAACCAATTGAAAATAATATTCCGTTGATAAACTTGGCATCAATGGTTCATTTCTCATGAAAAGCAATAATCAGAAGAATCCATAAATTGTATATTCCATGTATTGGGAACTGAGATTATGTTCATTATGGTACTATTTCAATAAAATCTGTGTTAAAATGGTACCCTTATGAAACTTAATAGAAATGTGTTATGAACTACTTAAATGAAGAATAAAATGATTCTATGAAAATTTCTTTGGTAAAAGGGCGCGTTTTTAAAGGTGAAGGAAAGTATAATATTTTTTCTAAAAACAAAAATATTTTTTCCAAAAATCAACGACACTCCTTATAATAAATAAATTGGGTGGCGCAACAGCTCATGAAGAACCAGGACCTAGTGACTTACAACTCACAACCATTCCTGTGTGCGTGTTTGTTGGCAGGAATGGAGGGGACCTACAGTTTTTTGCCGAGTCCGAACGGCTAAATGAGAAGCACTTTTTCATGACAAGTATACTCTTGGAGGATTTGTCAGTTCCTCGCAAGAGGCAGTACCTCGAATAAAACATTTCTGTTTTTAGGTGGCACGGCTGGGACACTCCTTACACAGCTCCCAAAAACACCTTTGATTCTTCATTCTCGTAGTAAATTAATAATTTTTTCCAAGTTTCTTGAGGGAACCATCCCTTTCGAAGAATTTTGAAAAATAACAGTTCTCCCTATCTTTTAAAAAAAATATTCTTCTAATTTTGGAAGGATTTTAATTTCATGAATTATTTAATCTAAATTTTTGATACAGTGGATAGAGTCAAAATAATCTTCCACGTGGGGCCAAAATTTCGAACGTGTTTTTTGAAAAATTAGCATAAACGAATCGGATAAGATAATTGGAAACGATTTTTTGCTTTTTATTTAAACTTCCCTAGATTTTCAAAATATTAGTTTGAAAACAGAATAATTTTCACAAGTGTGACATTGGAGAAGGGTACAAAATCTCGAATGCCAAACTCCCACATTGCAAAAAAAAATGGAATCCCGAATGCAATAATTCAGAATGCCCAAACATTCCGAATGCCAAATGGACAAAATCGAGAATGAAAAAATCCCGAATGTACAGAATACCGAATGCTAAAAATCCCGAACTCATTCGAAATAAAACCCCGAATCTTAGCACTTCTTAGGACTATTTCAGTACTTTCCAAATTAGCAATGTTAAGCTCAGTTCATTTTAGGATCTCGAAAAAGTCAATAAATAAAAAATAAAAATCTTGAATGCAAAAATTTCAACCGAAAAAATGTTTAGAATTAACCAAAATCACGAATTGTATAATTACGTGCGCGATTTTTAATTCCAAAAACAGTATTAAGCCATTCGGGATTTTGGTAATCTAGATTTTGGCATTTGGGATTGTGGCATTCGGGATTCTGTCATTCGAGATTCTGGCATTCGGTATTTAAGCTATTAGCATTTTGTCCATTCGGGATTTTATAATTCGGGATTATGGCACTCGAATAATGTTTTGCCATTTCGTAATTTTGGTATTTATGGGATTTCGTCCCAACCTGTTGCATTGAATCTCAGTTCGTATTTTGGAAGTAATAAGAATATTGGGTGATTATTTTTAAATTGTTTAGCTGACATGTCAAGTAAATAATTTAGCCTAGGTCTAGGCACAAGTTTTCTCTTATAAATATCGTTTTGTATAATTTTTGGAGCCAAACAAAACTTTTAAAAAGTGTGCCATTTTTCGTGTTTCAAAGTCCTTTGTGGCTATACCACATCAGATAGTAATATAAACTTACAAGGTGTTCTTCGAAGTTTTTCACAGAGTAGTTTTGCTGTGATTCAAATAGTTTAAATTTAAGTTTAAGTTTAAGTTTATTTCGTATAAAAGCTAACAAATATTTATTATGTGAAGAATTTGGTCATCTCCAGCTGCTGTTCAGTTCTTCAAAATTACTTAAAAAATGAGCGTTAATTTCTGAACAAATTATCATTTCACAACATCAAATTGACCACTTGTACTAAAACTGGTTTGATAAAAAATACTTATATTACCAATGTATTGAAAAAAAAAAATATCGTTCTTAGTTAGATCTCAAATAATTGAATGAGGTTTTGAATTTTCATCAGGTTTAGCTTTCATGTCAGCACAAGAACTTAGATTATGAGAATTTTTTAAATAAATCGCTTTTATCAATGAGAAGGATTTGTCAAATTGAAAGGCATTTTTAACATGCTTCTGATCTAATATTAATCTACCCCCTTCTCATCAAGTTTTCGATTTCCATTAATTTAACCCGACAAACCAATAAACGACACCAAACTTATTTATGTTTTTTATTTAACATTAATAAATTGTAAATAAACAACGATACCATTTACAATTTAGCATGACATTAATAGTTATTATTATTACCTTTCACGTTGAAGAGGGGGCGAAGCTGTTGATAAATTTTCACCGCTTAATGGCTGCTCCTGCCGCGGCCGTAGAACTGGAGTCAAGCCCCATCGTTCAATGAATTCTATGCGGGAAATGGTTGACACCGAACTAGATGGCGTATTTTGCTGCTCAATTTTATAATCCAAATGAATTTAGATTTTCAAGATATTATCTCCTTTTCATTCTCATGAATTTATTAAAATTATTTTGATTTTATTTATTTATTTTATGAATTTTCTTGTTGTTTTTTTTTTTTTTTTTGTTTTTCTTTTAAATTGGCTACTTTGATATTTTACTATTATTAGTTGTTGTGCAGATTTAATGCCACATCACCCATCCATGTAGGATTAATTTTTTGATATTTTGTACTTACTTAAAATTATTTGTATATTATAGTATAAATTAATAATTTTTATTATTATTTTGCTTTTGTTTTTTAAGGGTATCTAAATAAATACATAAAGAAATATTTTATGATAATTTTGTTTGTTAATTAAAAAGGTTCCACATACGCCCGAGTGACTTGTTTTTATGATACTTTTATAACACAACACATTTGCAGAGATGCATATACTTATACATATACTTATATATATGTATAATCCTAGACAGATTTAAAATTATAAACGTGACCTATAAAATAAAGTTTCATATACAAATAGCATGTGTTGCAGAATCTTGTGTATTTTTTACTTTAATGACTCTCAAATCTCTTTTTTTGGAAAAGTTTATAAAACTTAAATAAACTTTGTTGAAATTTTCTAACGAATGTGAATGTCACATTGCGATGTTTACCTGTCATGTTTTTCTTAAGAAAAGTTTGTATAGTGAATTATAAGCTTGAAGAACATACATACATACATATATTTTACACCAAAGTGAGGGTGTTTTGTGCAAAAGATGAAAGTTTCATAGCCAAATAGCTAATAATTCTTCATATCAAATAAATTCAAATGAAGCAACATTACATGATACACGTGTTTTTTCTTTATTTAAATATAAGACAGTGTCAAAGCAATAAATATTTATATGATTGAAAAAAATATAATTAATTTATAGTCTATGCCCGGGCCTGCTTTGAAATATTCCGGGCCTGCTTTGAAATATTCCTCTCATAAAGAAAAATGGGAAATACCATGAGATTTTATTTGAATTGATAGAAATTAACCTTTTAATCAAGGTAATAAGTTAGTATCAAGTAAGGTATATTTTAATCAGCTTACATGAAAACAGACATTCTTTATTTAAAAATAAGTTAATGGAAGCAGATAGTGGACAACAACGCATATTTTATTTTATAATATTTAAATGCGTGTCTCCATTTGCAAATACTTCACAAGAAAAGTCTCGAGAGTAACACATAGGCAGTAGCCTGCATGAGCTAATCATTATGACTATGTCACTCTTGCAAGTTTAAATTTGGAACTGCTCAAGAGCTGCTCACAGCATTTTGGACCTGTAATGGATACTCTGATACGAACCGTCTATCAGATATGAACCCAGAACAAAAAATAAAATTGACTGTAAAAGTGATTTCTTATGTTCCAAAATAAGTGAGAGAAACGTGATGAATAAGACGTTCACAAATTTGTTTCAAAACTTGAGACGGTTGTTTTGTTTCTGAGTTGCACTTGGATAATATCAGGTAAAGCGTGTGATAGGTATAATCCAAAGAAGAATGAAAATCACTAGGAATTTGGGTATATCACTACATAAAGATGTGTTAATGTTGGAGCTGTGATAAACGATTCGAGCAACGATGTGACTAAAGCTTCGAAATTGATTACATTGTTTTTCTTATTAGTGTTCATGTTCATGGTTGGAGCTTCGATAGACAATTCGATTCCTAGCAAAGAATTGTTGAAATAAATAGATTATGTACTTTGTAAATATTCACTTTATCAAAACCTGTGTATATACACTGCTATCACCAGTTGCAGTATTATCCACTCATTACGGGACACCCTGTATAAAATATATGTATGTTCATATCATTTTATTTATCATGTCAATTATTTTATTCAATTTAATAAAGTTAATTCTGTTTCTGGAGCTCAAGCTGTGTGGTCGAATTTCTTGGTTTTAGTTCTGTTTTCTGCTCTGATTCAATTTACAATTTTATCAAGAATATCATCGATTATATTTTCGAAGCTCTTATCGGGGAAATATGCTGAACATTTAATGTTGAAATTAAGTACATAATTTGAAACAAAACAAATCATTTGTATTAGAAAACATCACTTATCGAAGCTCCAATATGAACACTGCATAAGACCTGTGACTTATCTAAGCTTCGAATTCATCGTTGCTGGCATATCTGCTTGAATCGTTTATCACAGCTCCAACATAAACACATCCTAAGAGAAAGAGACTTGACTTGAAGAGAGTGGGAAAACAAAGCGTTGAACAACTTCCTCACAAAAGCATTGCCATAAGTGTTATACAAATTGACTGAAAACAACTGGGGCAGGAATTTTTATGCCTTGCACCAAATTCTTCTTTCCGATCATAGGGAAATGAGCTGCACAAAATTCTTAAAAGAAAACACTGTGACCAAAATATTGTCATCTGTCACGTGGCCAAGCTGTACTCTAAGCATTAAACTGGTATATGACTATATGTGTATAGGCTTAAAATAATCGAAAATAATAATAGTTTGAAACTTCATTGGATACTGAATATCAACAAAACCTTGTGCATGGATAATTCACTATTGCATAATGCATAATTCACTATTCCTAATAAAAGTGTCCAAGTAGTCAATGGAAATGATAAATGACTGGGTTTTGGAGCAGTTGGAAGCAAACCTAGATTTGAGCAAAAAAAATCCAAAGCAACGAGGCTCACTTTCAGATCAACGACGACGTCAACAAGCTAAATTGCCAGATTGGAGAAAGTACCAATTCACATGAGGTCCACCAAGTGGCAATGCATCACGAAGTGATATTATCGTCACCACCAGCATTGAGCGATACCGATCGATGAAAATTTATTTCTTTTGACCCAAATTATTTGATATGGATGATGCGGCTTAAACGTTCCATACCATATGCCACAATGGACATTCTGCACGAGCAATTTGGAGACATGGAGACAGCCTCCAAAATATTTAGATTAAGACTTTTTTTTTGCGCAAATGACTGAGGCCTTTTTAGTTGATTTTATCTATACCGTCGCTGATGTAGCCTTATATGCACCGTAGTCATTAAAATTGGACCTCTTATCTGGATGCCACCCAGCAAAACCACGACAATCATTTGAAGGATGTTATATTTCATACAACGCAATATCTTTTTGATAGGCCGTTCGAACAACACAAAAAAATTGTTAAAATTGCAGACACAATTATTTTTTTTTCTTGGGAGTACTTTTTAGATCATGAAATTTGAAAATAAAATAAAGGCACCTTTGGGAAACTTCTTTGATTTTTTTTTAATCTTGGAATTTTTGTTTTAAATTTAAATTTTGATCGAGTATCACACAATTTAGTACAATTTTGACTCACAAAAAGTTCTTCTATTATAGGTATTGATATAATGTCAATTTTGGTTGGGAGTTCGGAGTACTTCTAGTGCACCTCCATAGCTTCAAAAGCATTCAATTAGATGATCAAAGTGTTTTCTTTGGATTCTTTTTCTGTTCCCAAGTTTATGACGAAGTACCTAGACACAGAAAACACACACATATAAAGCATTTTGTTATTGTGAGATCACTTGTTTAAATGGTTAAAAATTAATTTTGTAAAGTATTTTTGTGAGTATTTTTACTCGAGATAGTGACCCTTCGGATAGTTGTCTACCACTCTTGGAGCTTGATTATTGACTGTGTCTGCTTTCGAATTTTACTCTCTTGAGAGTTTTTTTGTACCCCAAACGGACACCACCTTACTGCGACTATCCGGTTTGTACAAAATTTGGCAGTATAGTTTTTGTATGCTTAATTATATTCAAAATAGAATGCAACAGATGCCACTAACCTATTAGACATTTTAGATTTTTATAGGAGTAATTCAACATCATTGATCTCTTGTGAATTTGTTTCATTCATGAAATGTAAATTTGGGCTGTTCATCCCAGTCAAAAACTTACTCAGTCAAAAAAACTGATTCTAATATGAAAGCACTCAGCTTCAAGCTACTCAAGACCCTAACGCATGCAACTTTCATCTGTTCAGTCTTCGGTATAATGTCTTTTTCGCTTGAGAGTTGGGAGTACTCCTATTGAAATCTTTAACTACTCTTAAAGATTTCAATTGACAGCTGCCAGTTATGTCCTTGGAGTCTTTTTCCGTTTCCGATTTCATAAAAGGAAAAAATACATACACTTGCACACATACACATACAAAGTGACTTTACAAAAGTACAAAATTTGTAGTTTGTGTAACCATTATAGCAAGACCATATTTTGTGTATTCTATTGAATTCAAAAAAACAACATGCAACAGTCAAAAAATCCAATCAAAACCACATATGTAAGTCATGATTTTATCATTTGTCAAAATATATTGAATATATTTCAAAATACTGTCGAATATGAAAGATCAGTTTGACAGATTTTTGAGTAAAAAAAAAGACCATTTGTGTGTTTAAAGAATACTTTTCATTTTAATAAATTAATGATGGGAGCTTTTCTCATTGTAAATTATATTACATTTTAAATCACACCTTAGAAGCTTTTGAAAATGGAATATATTTTGTCATCACAAAGATAAAATAATTTTGCAACTGTACATATGTATGTATATCGTTGCAAAAAAAAACATTTAAAAACTGATTGTCCTAAAACCAAAAATTCTTAAATTTTCCATATTACCAGCAGAAACATTTTCACACCGATTAAATTTACTTACAATGTCCAAATTGACACATAAATAAATAAAAAAGAATAAAATAAAGCAACTAAAACCTACCTATAAGAACCTACAAATTATCACTGCACATACATATATTTATATGTATATAAAAGAAAAAGCAAAACAACACAATAAAAAGGAGAAAAAAAAACTGTAGGTATCTCTGCAAATGTATGCGTTGGGAAAAATCGCACAAGAACTATCTTCACACATCGTAGATCGAAACAATTTTTTTTTTGTGTTTTATTTGGAAAATTGCATTTTGATTTCGAAAATCATTTTCTGATAAAATCAACACTATTTTTAGAGAACTAGTATTCACAATGGTTAATATCAAACACACACGAATCGAAAATCATCGTAAATACACAAAAATTAATATTTGAATTTTTTTGAGAACAATTATTATTTTGTGGGTTTTTTTTTTGCTGTCGATATCCAGGGGAATTTTTGAAAAATGTTGAATATTGGCTTGAAAATTGATTCGATTACTTAGAGGGAATCTAACCACCTTTTTGTCCTTCACAAAGGCACTCGTGGCAAACAAATAATAAACAATCAATTCACAATGTTTACATTTTGTGGTATTTTGTTGTTTCTATTCTATTTAATTTTATGTTTTTCTTTTTTGCAATTTATTTCGAGTGGGTTATGGTTATTTTTTGGCAATTTTTGTTTCGGTTAAAAATTCAAAATTTCGATTTTCCTTCGCGTAAAAGTGACAAATGGAGTAACACATTCGAAAAAGAACAAATTTTTTTTCACGGTTGGATTAAGAGATTTTCTTTTCTATTAGATACTCTATGGTGTTTCAACACGCATATTATCTCAGAATGATACACTCTGCACATACACACTGATACACTGAAAATAATAATTATCACTGCTCACTGGTGGCGCTGTATCCTTTTTGGTTAAGGCAAACACATATATTCATAAATAAGTGCGAGGTATTTGTGTTTGTGCACCTATAATTATTGTACACACTCATCTGCAGCACTTTGTGTTAGTTGGACACACTTTTGCTAGTGAAAGAAATTAACTTTAAGATACTCGTCGTTGTCGTAGCGCTCGTAGGTATCTTTCACGAAAAGGAATTCACATTTTCCTTTCCCAGAGAAGGAAATCCTTTCTTCATCATCTGTTTCTGCACTAACACCCACAAATACACTCGAAACACGACAGAGAGAAGATAGCTGAGCGAAAAAGCCGTAAGGTGGGTGAGGGGCGGTGAAGGGGGGTAAAAGAGGGTGGTGTTTGGGAGGTGAGGCGTTTATATTTTATATCTCTTCACAGGGACTTTTGTTTGACAATATTTGTGTTATAACACGCATGGTTTACGAAGACCAACCGTCGCTCGTCGTCGCTCATCGTCGTCGTCGTCGATGTCTGAAAGTTCAGCACTTCACCGAAAAAAAAAAAGAAAACCATATACCTACGTACGAAAGTGTACTTCAACAAGGATTCATAATAATATGCGCAAATTTGAATTAATTTTTATTTTTAATGTTTTATTTATTGATTCGAATGACCATTAATGAGTTTCATATAAAATTCATTAATGCACTGGGGAGTCATTTTATTACTTTTTTTTTATTTGCCAGGATACTTCCGCACTATGTATCTAGGGAGCAGGATTTTTTCGCGTGATTGTAGGTATTGTGTGTGGTCTATGTACTTCTGAAGCACATATACGACACTACGACAAAGAGAGGATATGTACACTTGTAATAGGAGTAAAAGAGGCAGAAAAAGCGGTACAGCAGAATAGGTCCATCATCATCATCATCATCAACATCATCATCATCATCACATCATCATTATCATCATCATTATTGTCATCATCATTATCATCATCATATCAAAGGATAGAGAAAATTCAAGGTAAAGTAATACGATTTTTTACATCTTATGTTAATTGCAATGCTATATTGCAGTGCAACTTCTCATTATCGTCGTCGTTGTTGTTTTGTTGTTGTTGTTGTCGTTGTTGTTCTTGTCACAACTCATGTTACTGTTATTGTTTGTGTTATAGCGTTTTGAAGTATCCTCCTTGGCTATAGTTATCCTTTCTCATTTCACTTGTGTCGAGTTTTTTTTTCTTGTGTGTGTTATTCATCGTCCTGCCAACCTCTCAAGAGCTAAATTTAGACCATCAAATGTTTTAAAATTATTTTTTTTTATACAAAATTTAGACCATCAACAGTAATTATGATGCTGAAGACATTAATGATGAAAAATTCCATCTCTGATGAAATGTTTCGTTTTTTTTATTATTCATTTATTTGTATTGAATCACAAAAACAAAAAACCAAACGGAAGGATAATAAATACATACAATGAAATTTTCACTGAATCAAAATTTGTATACTAACGTTGTTAAATATAATATATATATATATCTACATACATAAATATATGTATATAAAATACAAATGATGTTTTCACTGAAGTACTTTATTTTATAAGAATATATTGTTATCGTATTTAAATAAATATGTACTATATATTTATATGTAGCATTTATTGAACACGTTCAATGGATATATTGTGTTTTATGTGATATATTAGAATGATATGTAGCATTGTGTGTCTTTTCTTCTTTTCTTTATAACTTTATCAACTGATTTTCACATTTTTGCTTAGTTATTTTATTTTAATATGTGGGTATTTTTTTTTTATTTTTATTAAATTTATGTATTAAGAAAAAACACTTTTGGAAATGAAGAAGATTTTAACGCGACTAATTGCAGATAAAAAAAATACTGAATATAGTCTTTTTTTGTCAAGCTGTGTAGCTATAGCAGCATACGGCGGGAAAAGTATTTGAATGGAATAGAATGGTTTTTCGTATGAAATCTTCTGCGAATGGAAAGATGGAATTGTTTTTCGTGTATAAACTTGATGTGTGTTTTAAGTTCGAAAAAGCTTTTTGGAATTTTTCGTTTTCATGATGTATACAATATTATGTAGATACACTTTGCACTCATGCTTACAAAGGAGTGTATGTTTTTTTTTCCAGTTTTCATGTTTTTATTATTTTTCTTTTTTCTTGTATTTTGGGTGAGATGTTGTTATATAGGTGCTTTACGAGATGTTTGTACTTTTAAAGTTTGGAAGATGAAAAGGATTTATTATGTTTTACTTTCAAGAAAACATTATACTTCAAGAACATCTTACAATTATTATTTTGTAAACTAAAAAGAAAAACTTTATCGCATTTCTAATGGGAGAGTCTGGTAAAAAACAAACATACAATTCTTTAACCAACGCTTTAGCTAATCTTTATAAATATTCAGACACTAATCGATTCCAGTACAATCTATAGGACCCATAGTGTTGAAAAGCCGAATTATATGGAGTCTAGTGAAAGCCAAAAGATTATAGGCTCAAATGCATAGCCAGTATTGATACTATCGACATTTGAAAGATGTCATATCTCATAAATAGTGTCATACAGGGATCTTATCGGAAACCTTGTTAAAATCCTTGTTCTGATATCTTTTCTTAGAATTCTGTTTTCCAAAATCCCGTATATTTAAAATCCCGATCTTTTATAATTCCTTAAATCCAGCCTAGCCCATTTTTTTAAGAATTCATCATTTTTGAGTTTTAGTCGTGAGTTATTGTTGATTTTCTCGTTTTATATACACATATTTCAAGGACAATGATCAAAGAATAACTGGACCTAGGCTAAAACTATGCTTTCATTGAAACTCATTATTGGAAATTTTACTTTTTAATATAGAGAAAGAGCAGTTTTGTTTTAATACAAAATTCCATTTCGGACTAGCCTTTCACATAAAATTACTTTCATTACTTCAAGGATTAAAATATGCCGTAATTTTACTTAGGCACCAGTTAAAGCTATCATTGAAAATTTTAATGATTGATTTCGAGACATTTAGGAAGTAAAATCATTTATAATTTTGATGAACAAATAAAGCTTAAGACTTAATTAACATTTTTAGCCCAAAAAAATTCAAATAGGACCAACTTTTTACATAAAAAGACTTTTCTTATTTCAAAGATTGAACTACCTTACCAATGATCATTGAAAAATTAAAAGTCTTTTTTTTTTGTGGAAAGTTGGGCCTATGTGAATTTTTTTTTTACTAGAAATATTAATTAGGCCTTGAGCCTTATTTGTCCATCAAAAAAAAAAAATGATTTTGCTTTCTAAACCTCTCAAAATCAGTCATTAAAATTTTCAATGATGAGTTTACTGGCGCCTTACTCATTAAAAATAAGGATAGTAAAAAGCGGGACATCACGGTTAAAAATTCTGGGGTATTTTTTAATACAGCCTTTGTATTACAGCCGTATTCAATACAGAAAATATTACTTTTTAATATTCCGTAAATATTAAAGAAATTTTTTAATAACTTTGTATTACATTCTAATACATTAGCATTAAGATTGTTATTTTTAATTCCAAAAAGATTAAAAAGTAATCGAATGAAATAAAATATAATCTTTTGGCATTAAAATTTAATAACTTAAGTATATTGCGTCTTAGATTGGGTATGGTGGCATCTAACTGATGAGCCCACCACCATGCCTGGGCGAAACGCATTCTTTGGAGTAAAGGCCACAATAACCTTTATTATTGAATTAAGTATATGCGTACATTTTTAATACAAAAAGTATTGAAATTTAATACAAATTGTATTAAAAATATCGGGACTCGTGAATTTTTAATACAAAATGTATTAAAATTTAATAAAAATTTTATTAAAATATTCGGGATTCGGGATTCGTGTATTTTTAATACAAAAAGTATTAAAATTTAATACAAATTGTATTAAAATATTCGGGATTCAGGATTTGTGTATTTTTAATACAAAAAGTATTAAAATTTAATACAAATTGTATTAAAATAGCAAGATGCGTTTACTTTCAATACAACAGTATTAAAATCTAATACAATTCGTATTACAACAGGAAGCCATTACAAGCAAGCATCAACCATATTTAAATATGAATATGAAGCATTTGTTTTTAATACCAAAGTATTAAAATTCAATACAAATTGTATTAAAACAGCAATAAAACAATAAATAAACAATTTAAATATGCATTATTTTGAAGGCGCGTTGAAATATTTCGAGGTAAAATATACAAATTAGTAGATAAAATTTCAATCGCAATAAGATTTTAGTTCTCACATATGTGAAAAAAATAAATATAATAATGCCACCATTAATTATTGACTTAGAACATAAATACTCTTAGAAAAAAAGTCTTTCATTACTATTATTTGTAATATATTTTGTATTAATTTTCAAGAAAAGGATCTAAGAATTAAATTTCAAGAAATAAAGTATTATATTATAATACCTTTGTATTATTAAAATATAATACAGATTTCGTATTCCTTTGTAATATCTGATATTATTAAGTTATAATATATATTGTATTAACTTCCAAATATTAATATTTGTCAAGTATTAAATTTCAATATATTTTTGGTGTTGTCATATATGTAACCCAGAAAATATTATAAAGTACCCCAAAATTTTTAACCGTCACGTAGATCGTACCCAAACCGGCTATACATAGTCCTTAAAAATTACAAAAGAAAAAAGAATTTTGCTAGTGTCTCAATCATAGCTTGTTTTATTCCATTTCAACATTGACCTGCCTTTACTGCAAGGCCATATATATGTATGTATATCACCGGATTAGCGTGGAAAGCATTTTTACTTGCAATAAAGGTACTACAGGGCACTACGGGGCAAGTTTTGGATTCGTGCGAAAAAAAAATTGAGAAAACAATCAAACATGACATTACGATGATAGAGAACACGAACAAAATGGGTGCCAAAATTTTGTCTGTCTATCTGTACCTACAGCCTAAGCCACTGAAGCGATTTTTTTTCAAATTTTGAACTTAATGCTTTTTTGTAACTCCCCAGACGGGAAATTGGAATTTTTTCTTAGCTCCAGAAATAACAGTTTACTTGCCATACAACCGTTAAGATAAAGCTAGTTAGTTTCAATAACGGCTCCAACGGTATTGATAAGAATAAATGTGTTTTTGTATATAAGGTGTATTTTTTAGTATGAAAAAAAATCCAAAAACTGTAATAAGCGGTACATGTCATACAACGGTTTTTGATTTTCTATTTTCTCTTTAACGGCACAACCTATTTCAATCAAATTTTGTATACAAAAGGTCTTCTAAAATGTCAATAATTATACATATCAAAATTTTGAGCAAAATAAATTTTGGATTTTTTAAAAAATATTTAACAGATTTTTTTGAAAATGCAATGTATGATTTTTTTCTTTTAATAAGTTTGTAAATGTTTATTAATAAATACACAAAATCACAATTTTTTTCTGTTTTTTTTAATATCCAAAAATTTTTAATTTTTTATTAAATATATTTTTATTTTTTTTTTTGAAATGAAATGGCATACTTTGTTTTGAGTGCTTGGCTATTTACTAGCTGTTTACACAGTTTAGAGAATGATTTAAATGCTTTTTTTATATTTAAAATAAAAACAACTGTTTAATGGGAGTTATACTTACTTAGTAACTAAGTATAAATATTTTCAATATTAAGTAATAGATCGCACTAATTTTATCATAATTAAAATTCAAAATTTTCAAATTGATTGGAGCCGTTTTTGAGAAAAAAAAGTTTTACATAACGGGTCATACTATATCTAGGGAAAGTACCGTTATCTTTAAATAAAAGTTATTTTTTTAGATTTCCTATTCCAAAAAGTGTTAAGAACTCGTTAGGTACAAGCTTTCAAAAATCAACTTTGTCGTTTTCGAAATATGCATTAAATTTTCAAGCAAAGGTTTTGGGATATTTTTAAAAATCAAACAATATTTTTATATTTTGGTACGCAATACTATTTTAATTTTTTAGAAGCTTCTGCATAAAAAAAATGATTAAAATCAGTCATAATGGTTTCCTTAGGTACAAATTTTAAGAAATTGCTAAATGTAATTTATTGATTTTCTTACAGGAACATTTTGGATTACTCAAGTTATCAGGCAGCTATATTGTTATTAGTATTTAGCTCCATAATTTGGAAATCTAGTCAAATGTCACTTACGCACTAGGTTGAGATTCTTCGAATCAAATGTCAAACTCATGCTTTTATATGTATGCTTCCGAAACCTGGATAGTCACAACTAATCGCTGTCTACGTTACATTCTAAAGAATTGTTTGCCACAAAATATATCAAACGCGGAATTGTGGCGTATGACAAGTCAAGAGTGGCTTAAAATCTACATAAGAAAGCGTAAATGGCAATGGACACACACTGTGAAAACCAAACGATGAAATTGTAAAGCTGTCTTTTGGATAAAATCCTTAGGGTGCACGATGTTTTGGAAGACCAAAAACAACATGGAAATCTACTGCTTTAGCAGAAGCAGACTCCCACAGAAAGACATGGCCAATGTTAAGATATCTAGCTACCGTGAAGGATGGGAGCGATTTGTTGGTGCCCTATGCCTCAACCAACTTGATGAGAATGTTTTCATTACAGAAAATCTCTGAAAATATTAGAACTTACAGCATAAACGTGTAGCCTGCAACAAAGTCCTTCATTTTACTCTGTTTTTGCAGACAAGAAAGTCAGAAAAAAAAAATAAGTCGTGCTGTATGTTATAAATCTCCAATAAAGCAGACACTTAGCATGCCTTAATTTTGTTTGATTATAAGAATTGTACGGTTAAGAGTCAACGTGCAACCTGCTTCTCTTGCTCTTCGTATAAATGAAATGACTGCGAAAAAAGAGCAGAAGAACTTTTATGCAGTACCGAAACGCGGTATGAAAATGGAAATCATGTATCATACTCTCAAAAAATAACGTTAGTTGCCATGAAACTCCCCTACCAAGTTCTCAACGTAACATCGAAATGTGCAGTTATTAAAGCTTCGCGTCAGTTACAGAGATTTTCTGTGGATCTTCATAATATATATTCAAAAAAGTAAAACCAAAACTATATTCTGAAAACAGACAAAATAATTAAACAATGTGCCCGATTGTTAGGATAATTTTTATTTGAAAGGATATGCATCCATTTGAAGGAGTGTCCGTTTATAGGAAAGCAATTTGTATAAATTCAAAAAAGTTAGTTCCCGAAAATATGTCCGTTTACGGTCATCAGAGCTGTCTTCAAGTAGAGCTATTACTGTGTTTGAATGAATTAGAAAATAAGGACAGTTATTTTCACACTTATATTTAACAACATTTTAATAAATATTTTAGCTTTTGTATTAGTTATTATTTTTATAATTAATATTGAAAATAGCAGGCGATTGTACCTACTGTCATCCCAAAGAGCTTAAAATTTATAAAATTTTAGGGAACACATGAGATTTAGAATTTTTATTAAAGCTAACAATGTTATTTTATAAAACCCAAAAACAATAATATAGTTTGGTCTATTGATTTGCAGTCTTATGCACTGCAGAATTCATTGATTACTTAGAATGGAAATATTAATTTTCTTAGCGTAATGAATATGGTGATTTTAATCAAATGTAATATGAATGATATATGTAGTGCTGTGCATATGTACATACATCCCATAATCGCAATGCAATTGTATATATTGACCTACATCTAATCATTGACATAAACCATAGTTTGTTTTAATTTTAACTGATCATGTTACACATTTTCATTGTCAATCGCTAGCACAAAATTATTATAATATCACAAATTTTATTTTTTGTCATACATTTTGATATGTCGCAGTAATTAGTGAATTCAATTGCATTGCAATTGGAATTGAAGGTTCATTATATATTCAAATGGGAACTATCGGCACTTGTGATGTCACTTTGACCATCATAATTATGTGTTTTATTAATCTAAAATGGTTCTTACAAGGGGAAACTGAACGTACTCTACGCACTGAAACTCCTTAGTACGTACACTATCGGCCACTCTTTGTGCAACAGCCACATGCTATTTAGCTGCTTTAAAAACTGAGAAATATTTCAGTTTCATAAGTCAATGAAAGAACTTCCTATTCTTTTCTCATATGGCCCCGTTTTGTCTCCTACCCTCTTTCTCATTTTCATTATTGATCTCTTATCTGAAACTTCTAATCCATTAAATTGTTTTGCTGACAAAAGCACCTTCAGGTTTTCATATTTGTTTCTGGATTCACATCCCTACAATTTGGATGTGGATTGGGAGCATATGATAAGCTCATTAAATTTTAACATTGACAGCATTATCGAGTGGAGAACTAAAAACCACGTAGAATTTTTTAATGCTTCAAAAACCCAATAGCTACTGTCTGCTGTCGTTAAAGCAAAACCCACACCCAATGCCACTATTCATATGAGCGGTACTTGTATCGAGGAAACTGAACAGCTTTCAGTTCTGGGTATGTGCATCACAGATCAACTTCTGTGGAATGATTACATATTAACCGTCACCAAAAACGCTGCAAGGCTTTTAGCCAGTTGCATTCCTCCCCTAAAAAAATTCGACCGCAATACTCGGAATGCTTGGATTGGAATGCATATCAGTTCACCCTTAAGCCTAATTTTGGACGTACTGTAAATAAAGTGATTTTTTTTAACCAAACCACACGAATGTGGAATGCCTTACCAGGCTCTATTTTCCCTCCCGTTTTGATATTCAAAATTTCAAAACCAATGTAAATCGGTATCTCCTTTAAATCCTTCCCTGTTTTCCCAACGCTCATACTGTGTGCCAATGTGTTCAATCATCTTAAGGGTACTCGCAAGTCACAAACCCTTTAAAGCACGCATAAATGCTGAGACTTTCGGTAGTATCGTTTGGTATTGGCAGACAAAATATGGATTTTTGAATATACATAGTTATTTATTTATTACAAGCAAACAAATCTTAAATTGGTTTCTCGGAAATGAAATTTCCCAGTTTTTTCTCTTTATCAGGAAGTTTAGTTTAAGCCCATTTTCTTATGCTTAGTTTGTCTTAAGAGATTTGGATGATATTTTCAGACTTGGTTATTTTATGCTGGGAGAAGTGACTTCAGTGAAATCCACCCACTGCAACGCTTATTTTTTTATTTTTACCTTAGTTCCTCGGAAATGACTTCAATTATTTTTGTAATAGTTTTGCAAAGCTTTCTTTCTTTTACAGCTTTATACAACATCTGGGGATTGAGAGAGTGAGAGTGAGTGAATTAAGTCGTATTTCTGAAGGCTCCTGTAAAAATCTGATATTTTAAGTGTTTTTTATTTGAATTTAAAGTTTAAACCTCGTTTTTACCCTTTTTGCTAACAACTCAGGGTGAGTCAATTCAAATTTAAATCAATTTTAAAGAATATCAAGCTACAATCACGAAGAAAAAGAAAATTTATCACTCTTGGCGACGATTAATAGATATATATATAAGTATATCATGCCTGTGGAACGGTCACCCATCAACAACGACTCCATCAACAAAAAAACCCCACTAAGCGCCACTGCCAAGAGAGACCTGTCGGAAATCTCCCCCGATAACTTTCCGCCACAAAAATTAATTACTGAAAGGAGTAAAACCAGCATGTCCCTGTCTGTAGGTTCCATGGCAATTACGGATTTAAAAGATCTTGTTATAAATATCATGGCTTCATTGCTAGACGAGAAATTAAAAGACTTACCCACCAAGTCAGACATGGTCAACATTGGGAAAGAGATAAACATACTGCATCAGAACAATCTCTCACTGCAAAACCAGCTAGACAAAATGCAATCCCGGTGTTCCTCTCTTGAGCGCCAAGTCGAGTTTCTGTCAAGAAAGGCAAATGAAAAAAACTTAATTTTTCACTTCCCAGCTCAACCAGGTGTCTCTGCAGTGGACAAGGCAAAGACTCTGTGCTTGAACATTCTGGAAACACAAAATCAAGGCACTATAGCATCAACACGTTCAATTCTGTCACGAAATACAAACATAGAAAATGTTATTGTCGAACTACAGAACAAAGAAGATGTCGGCCGAATTCTTCAATCTGCGCCCGCACTGAAAAGTTCCGGTATTTCACTCCATAGGGACTACCCCGCCGCGGCTAGAGAGAGGAGAAAAAAACTCATCAAAATTAAACAACAAGTGGCCGCGAAAAACAAAAACATCAAAACGTTTATCAGAGGAGATTCGATTAAAATAGACGAAAAAACATTTTACTTCAACTCGAGTGGTGTGCTCACATGTGATGAGGAAGGAGGAATGACGTTTCTCCAGCAGCTGATCAACGACAACTTTGAAGTGACAGCACACGAAAACCAACCCAGTGGCTCTCAAACCAGCAGAAGCGAGGTGCTGCCAAATAATTATATTTAACAAAATTGCCGTCAGCCAAGTTCACAATAGTTATTCTCATAAAGATAAATTATTTGATATTTCTTTTAAAATTACTTCATATAATATATCAGGTCTAGGAAATAAGTTGATTTTCAAAATTTTTTTTGATATTATAAATGAAAGTGATATTTTTTTACTATTTGAAACCTTTATTGAAAGAGAAACAGAACATTATGAAACCTATTTTCAAGAATTTACTTTAAAATGGATCCCAGCAACAAGAAGTCATTTACATGGTAGAGCAAGTGAAGGATGCTTATTCGGTATCAAAAAACAGTTTGGAGTGTCTACGAGATGTCGGTTTATAAACGAAATGAACAGAAGTATAATTGAGATAACAATCAAAAATGAACATTTTTACATAGTCCCAGTTTATATTAACTGTAACAAATGGATGGAAGAATTCTCTAGCCTGTACGACTTTCTTTTGGAGATGCATCATGAAAATCTTATGCTAATCGGAGACTGCAACGGCAGGGTAGGAGACTCACAGATGCTACAACTAGAACCAGAATTTATGCCAGAAGGAGTGAATTCCTCAAGGGAGGCAATGGACACAAAAATTGATGGAAATGGAAGAAGGTTCATAGAAATGTGCGAAACGATAGGACTCACTTTGTTGAATGGTCGGACTAAGAGCGATTCGAATGGACACTTTACATTCATAAGAGGAACCTCTTGTTCAACGATAGACTATTGCCTGGTGCGTGGGAAATGGTTGGAGTGCGTGAAAGACTTAAAAGTGGAAGAACTTGTTTATTCGGATCACCTACCTCTCTCTGTAAAATGCCAATACACTAATAATACACCAGAAAGAAATATCAGTACCATGAAACTGCTACCGAAACTTCAATGGAAAAACTCTCACATTTACAGATATAGAAGCAACCTCGATATTTTAGTGGATTCAGTAAATAACAACCTTTTTAATTCGAGTGCCGGAACTGATATTTTAGTGGCTTGTATATCAGAGGCCGCAAAATCCTTTCAGCCAACCCGCAAAAGGAAATGGAAAGAACCTTGGTTTGACGCAGACTGTGAAACAGCTAGGGCAAAATCTTTTGGATTCTTGAGACTCCTGAGAACGACAAACTCAAGTTATGCAAAAAGAATGTATCAAGAAGCAAACAAAGACTACAAAAGGATATGCAGAAGAAAGCAAGCGAATTACTCTCAATATATTATGCAAAAGCTTTCGGAAGTAAGAGACAGTAGTTCTTTTTGGAAGCTTGCGCGTACTCTAAATGATGTTCCTTTTGCAAAAAACATAAAAATTGATGTAAGCCTTTTAGCAAACCACTTCGAAAGCCTTTTAAACTCGCAGACAGGCCCAAACCAAACCCTTTACGCCTTGCCATACTTAGAAAATGATGCTCTTGATCGTGATATCGCAGCTGATGAAGTAACTAAGGTTATACACCGAGCTAAAGTCAACAAGGCTCCTGGGGAAGACAGGGTGCCATATGAGTTTTTCATCAATGCCACCGAAAGTTTTATAGAAAAGCTAACTACTGCGTACAATTATATATTTAGAATGGCCGAGGTGCCGGAAAGCTTCCGTAAAAATATTATTTTTCCATTGTTTAAAAAGGGTGATGCTAATGACCCAAATAACTACAGAGGTATATCATTTATCAACGCAGTTATGAAAATATTTTCCGGCGTCATCCTAGAAAGATTGACAAGCTGGGTGCAGCAAAACAATTTGCTTAGCGAGTATCAATCAGGTTTTAGGAAAGAATATTCAACGGTTGATAACATTTTCTCATTGACATGTATTGCCAGATCATATCTCGACAAGGGAAAGAAGTTGTACGCATTTTTCATCGATTTCAAAGCGGCATTCGACTCAATCGACAGGAACGCGCTCTTCTACAAACTTAGCTGCTTAGGAATCTCTTCAAGAATGCTAGATATACTAAAACACCTTTATGAAAATAATAGGACAGCTGTGTGGGACGGAAATGTATTGTCTAACTGGTTTCAAACGACAACTGGAGTCAAACAAGGATGCCTACTTAGCCCGCTTCTGTTTTCACTCTTTTTGGATGACATTCCATCATCTCTTCCTGGAGGAATCACATTTGCTGGTGTCAACATAAAAGCATTGATGTACGCGGATGACATCGTTATTCTGGCGGAGTCCTCGCAAATGTTGCAAATGATGATAAATAAACTACAGTTATATTGCGCCCGTTGGAGTCTAAAGGTCAATACCAGCAAATCAAAAGTAATGATATTCCGAAATGGAACAGGTAGATATGCTAGAGAAGAGAAGTGGACCTGGGAAAATACAAACCTCGAGTTGGTAAAAGAGTATAAGTACCTTGGAGTTGTCATCACTCCTCAACTTTCTTTTAAAAAACACCTCCAGGGAAAACTAATAGAATCCAAAAAAGCCATTAATTGTAACTGGAAGGGAGTGCTGGGAAAAAAACATGTAGCTCCGAGTGCCAAGTTCAAGCTGTTTGAAGCGGTGATGAGGTCGATTATGTGCTATGCAGGTCAAGTCTGGGGATTCCTCCAGTATGAAGAAGTAGAAAAACTGTTAAGGTACTTCCTCAAAAAAATATTTTGGCTTCCTGAAAATACCCCTACTTATATGCTGCACTTAGAAACCGGTCTTCCACCTCTTTATATCTTTTCGCTGAAGTTGCATTTCAACTACATCCGTAAAGTGATGGCCCTTGGAAACAATCGTCTGCCCAACATCATTGCAAGGCACCTACGTCAGGAAAAATTACAATTTTTCGCAGAATGGTCACGCATGGAGGTGCAACACAATGTGCAGATAGTGGAGAGTGACTGGAGTACTTGGGGAGAAAACTTGCAGTTGATGCTCGACAGGATAGAACGGACATGTTTTACAGACTTTTCGCAGATGGCTCAAAGCAGCATGACCAGAAACATCTACAAAATTCTGCACCACAACCTAGGTGCCAATAATTATTTTCACGATCGGCATCCCATATCAATGATCTCAACTATTTTTAAAACCAGAGGTGAACTTATTCAGTTAAACTATAGGCCATATGTACCCGTCGAAAATACTGAATGTACCATGTGTAACCACAGAACGACAGAAGATGTTCTACATTTCTTAGGAACGTGTCCCATCCTTTCCTCAATTCGTCAAGTACATTGGGGAAGAAGATCTCTTACTCTAGATGAAACCAAAGAAGTTCTAAATGGACCAGATTGGAGTCTTCTATACAGTTTTGTTAAAACAGCGTTAAGATATAGAAATCAAATTGTAAACGAAGCTTTTTAAATTAGTTATGTTCTCTTGAAATAACTCTTTTTAATACTTTTTTAATACTTTGTTTTTATATGTATAATATTAATACTATCAAATTTAAATTAGCCTTTTTCTATTAAATATGTGTAAAATTCAATCCAAATTTTATTTGTTCAGATATACTCTCTTTTTTCCGGCTGACGGCAGAAGCCAATGCTTAAATTGTGAAATTGTAAATCAATAAGAACATTTTAATTGCAAAATAAAAACACATTCTACTATTACTACTATTACTTACAACATCTGGGTAAAGTTCTCATTACTTATTAATAACTTAAAAGTTTGAGACAGAGTCGTAGTTCACAAGTCAAAAACATTATTTTTGGATTGAAAACCTATTTGATGGGTCCATAAAATAGATATGCATTGTTTTGCTGTGAACTTATGACACGGCATCAAAATTAATGTGTCAGATACCTAATCGAAACTTTACTTTTAATAAGACATGGTGAGACAAGCCCTTAAAAATTGCTAGACCTACTTAAGAACACTTTAGTTAAAAAGATTGTATTTCATTCATAATGCATATTTATGTAATGATTTTTAATTGAATTTTAAAAATAGCAAGCAAGTTCAACTACAAGATCAAGAACATGTAACCAAGTCGTGCATGTATTTTGTGATTAACAATAAGATCAGACCAAAACCAGACGAGACCTCGACCGATACCGATACATAATAGTTATTCGTTCTCAGGGGGTCATGACTGTGAGATGCATTGCAAATATGTAGTATCTTAGAATCAGGTGTCATCAGGTGTCACTCAAACGCCACGCATTACTCATACTTGCACTCAAGTAGTCGAGGGTCGAGTACTCCATAAGATTGCCACCGGAAATGGGTTCATTGATGCACAGAAAAATAAATTTAAAATTGAAAATGAAGCTGAAGCTTTTGGGGGGAATATTTTATTTTAATTTTTTTTTTCCAGTAAAATAATTTTCGAGTAAGTGATCTCATCAAAAAAAAATTTCGTCAGTCTAAAGAATTTCTTAATATAATTTTTTTAGCAAGAAATCAAATTTATTCTTTGTATTTTTTTATTAATTTGATTTCCTGTTAAAAGTATTGGTAAACTAAAAAATATTTTGACAACAAAAGTAATGCATTTTTCAGAGAATTTATTTCTAAAAATAATGCCACGAGATCTCGAAAAGCTGAACAAGATAATTGTTTAGTTTGTTTATAAAATTGATATTTTAAACTAACATCAGTAAGAGGCCCACTTGTGTGAAATAAAAGAATAAATAATTGATTCAATTTTAAATTAATAAATAAACACTTTCAATTCTAAAATCGAACACAAACGAAAAATTAAACAATCGGGTATCCAAAAACAATTAAATAGGTATCCAAAAATTTCCGTTCATAAGAAATTAACAAAATTTTACCAGAGAACAATAAAAGAAAAACTTTTTAAATATATTTACATTAGTAGAGAAAAACGTGACTTGATTGAAATCAATAAAAACATTTATATGTACATCAGAGTCAAATGTTTTGTTTCACATGATGTTCAAATTCGAGTTAAGGTTTCAGACTCTTCTTTAGCTGGGACAAGATCGATTAAGTTGGCAATCTGATGTTTTAAGTCGGTTTTTGATATTGACAATGAATGTTTGATATTCATATAAAAGGTCTTTAAAAAAAGGCGCTCGTAATTTATTGAATTTTGTTTACTGATGATCATCTCTCATATTTATTTTAAATTCTTCAAGAATAAGATCACCAAAGAAGGTTTTTCTCGTTGGAAAACAATTGAAAATCATCAAATTTCAATTCAAAATCAGTGTAACTACGTAAAAAAAATGATATTTAGTGACGAGACCCATTATTGGATGAATTGAAAGAATATGTGAGTTCATAATATATTGGCACCGAAAGCGTCACGAGAAAGCCACTTTTTGGTGCGTATTTTATAATATCCGCTGTATCAGTTCAGTAAACCCTATTTTATCCAAAACGCATTGTAATAACCTTCAATGCAACTTCTTCTATCCCTAACTGATGGCTGATTTGAATATCAACACCAAGTGGGTTTAACATGAACAACCGGTGGTCGTCGATAGTGCATGCCATACGAGTCACTTTCTGCACAAGTAATTTGTGGTCAGGTTAACTTGAGCAAAGCAAATTAAAAGTGACATCATTCTGTATGTTTTTACATCCACTAAATCAAATTGTTTCATCCATTTAAGGCAAGGATAACAGGCAATTTAAAAATTTTCAAAATAGTGGGGTGTTTTATATTAAGTATAATCTGGTGAAAACTTAAAAGGTAAATAACGATTTTTTGAAAAAGAAAAAATCACTTTTGAAGGATTAAAGGACTTTCAAATGACACTACGAGTTTTGTGTACACAAATTATTTCCATTGAACTGATCAGTGATATGTTGTTCGAAGTTTTTTTTATTTTATAAATTGAATCTTTATTCTCTTTAGAAAATGGCAGCAAAATTCAAAGAAAGTTTTTGTTACTACCAGAACTACTATAAAAGAATTATGACAGACAACGAAGGCGGAGTTTTTTTCAAAAGGTTACTCAAATCTGAGATGTACCTGAAGTACAAATTTATACAAATTTAGTTAAATACTCTCAAACGAGATACCGTTTGGTAGGTTTATATAATATGAACTTAATACACTGAAAGAAATATTTTAAATAAAAATTCTCACTTTCTCAATGTTTTAAAAGTTCAGTTCAAACTTTTATTTCAGCTTAAATTTAACTTTTTTAATCCAAAAACTCATTTCTCATAAAAATACTGGAGAAAAGTATATCAAAATACCAAACAAAGCACTTTAATATTTGAGATTTTTCACCTCGGCTCCACTATGCAGAAGCCGCAAAGTGGTCGATTTGTTGAATTTTGGTGACAAAAATTATTTCCCACTCCAATTCTTGATACAAATTAATAAAATTTGGTATATTTCGGGTACGCTTAATTCAATAGAAGGTACTTCCTATGTTTTGTTTTACTTCAAACAGCGGAAGCTTGATCCAATTTCGGCTGTTGGAAGTTATTCAAATTTTAGGTCAACTAGGTATATCTACTCAAAAACTCAAATAAAACCGTTAAACTACCATCCCTTGAAAATAATGTTACTAAACAGTTTTTTCCAACTGTCCATTATTAGAATTCTTAGAAAAAATATAAACATTTTATTAAAACTATGTTTTTAGAAACGCCCTATGCCCCAGCCGAGGTTACAGGACACGATGATGATGTTTTTAGAATAGTTTGGATTATTTTGAGTATTTTACTTAAAATTGCCAACTTCCACCTGTGAAAATTCCACTAAAATTAATTTTAATCCCTTTTGATATTGATCAACATTTTGGATTGGCTTTTAAAAATGTTGTTTAAATCTATATGTGAGTCACTTTCATATTAAATTATACATTTAAGAACATACTTAAGGACATTGCAAACATAAACTTGACTCAATTCCTGACAAATGTTTTATTTTAAATTTTAAATTATGGACCATGTTCTGACCTATATTATCAAGCCTCTTATTGAACTTAGCGTCCACAAATCATTAAGTATACCAATTTTCATTAATTTTTATCAAGAATTGGCGTGGGAGATGATGCTAAAAAAAGTATCTTTTTGCGCACTTTAATTTTAAGCAAAGAAGTGGGCACAAAAAAACACCCTTAACTTAATTATGAGATTATGATCGATAAAAAATAAATAAATAAATAAATTGGGTGGCGCAACAGCTCGTGGAGAACCAGGGCCTAGTGACTTACAACTCACAACCATTCCTGTGTGTGTGTTTGTTGGCAGGAATGGAGGGGACCTACAGTTTTTTGCCGAGTCCGAACGGCTAAATGAGAAGCACTCTTTCATGACAAGTATACTCTTGGAGGATTTGTCAGTTCCTCGCAAGAGGCAGTACCTCGAATAAAACATTTCTGTTTTTAGATGGCACGGCTGGGAATCGAACCCACACCTTCGGCATGACAGTCCTACGCACTAACCATCAAGCCACGAGGTACTACAGATTATGATCGATACCTAAAGGTGATTATAGAAATTCAAAAATCTATAAAATCATAATATCACTTTTCATAATTTAGTATCAACGAGAATAATAACGAACAATTTTGTTTGAGTATTTTTTTGGAAAAAATGAAAAAAGGCGTTAACTGATTTTCTCTTAAGGCAACAGTTTGTTTTATGTCAACTGCACACGCTAGTAAGCGTCAATATTTCCAAAAAAAAAAAAAAAAATGATTTGATCTTTCTCTAAAAATTATAAAATCCCTAAAATCTCTTAAAACAACAACTCTGTATATCCGAAATGCTAAATATAGAACATTATACAGAGTGTCCTGTAAATAATGGATAACCTTGCAACTGGTTGTAGCAGGCTGTATGACCTTTCCAGAAAAAAATATAAAAAAAATATTTATCCAGTGGTTACTATGTTTTGATGTTTTTTCCAAAGGTTGTTAACAAGTTCTACTTTCCTCAAATACGTGAACGCTAAGACCATGGATGAACAATTTTTACTATTTTTCTATTTTTGTAATATTCTAGAATAACTGTTGTAATAGATGGGTGGTAGAATTTAATAGTAGTTATTGCAATTTTTTTACTATAATTTCTTAAAATATTTTTTTCAGTACAAAAATTTATATTCACCAAAGTTTGATAACCTCTAATAAATTAAAATTGTATGAGAGCATGAATGGCCGATTGCTTAAAAAAGTTGTCTATTTAATGCACTTTACAAAATAGTATAACACATGCTTGTGCATTAACGAAATAACCAAGAAAATTTGTCAATCATCTAATAAAACAGCTTTTAACATTTTCGCAAAATGTCTATCAAAATGTTACAATAACCTCCAAATTTAGGTTGGACAAAGATTTTCTCTTTTGATGTGTAAAGGGGTTCAGTGCAAGTATAAAACTCGATTTTAGGTGTTGAAAGCCCCACCATTTATTTGGCCACCATATTGAAAAACGAGTTCTAAAAAGATTTCCATGGCAACTTAAATTGTATTAGTATTAGAAAATTTTTTTACCAAATTGTTGAAAAGAGTTGTTTGGCTCGAAATTCTTGAGAACAAAAAATGATACTGACTTCGAGGTGATTTTAATTTATAAACTAGTTTATATATAAAAATTGTTAAATTTGTCAAAAATATTGAATTAACAGTTATTTTTTTTACTGAAAAAAACTGCAAACAATTTTATCAATAATTGCTGAATACTTGTTTTTTGCCTCAAATACCTTGAGAACTATAACAATGATATTGGCTTCGGGGTAATTTCATTGTATATACTAGATTATAATAAATAGGATAAGTTTTGCAAAAAAAATCAACAAACTGTTTTTTTGAGCGAAAAAATTCAAAAAACTTTACCTACCAAAAAGTATTGAAAATGTTTTTAGTCTTAAATATCTTTACATACTATGTAGTTCAAATTTGGAAAAAAAAGTTATTAACAGTTTTTTTATAGAAAAAGGTTACAAACATTATTCAATAATATTTTTCTCTATTATCTCGAAGGCAAACCAATCTTTGGTCTTCACTTGATTGCCTATTGAACACCTGAAAAAGTTTTCGAAGATCGAGAATCGGCGATTTTTTAATAAAAAAAATAACATTAGGCCTCTAGCTTCCGGAGGGCACCAATGGGAAGTTAATAGTGTGAGTCGCACCCAGTCTCTTTTTTATCTCCAAACGACAGGGTTTATTCTTTTGATAAATAGCTATACATATTTAAAACAAAAAAACAGAATTGGCAGAATTTTCTTGTTCTTAAAACAAAATGCAGAATTGTGAAAAACAGAATTTTGAAAAGCAGAGCTTTGTCAGACAGAATTTAAAAAAAGCTGAATTTTGAAAATCTGTTTTTGAAACCAGAATTTTTTCCTGTTCCCCTTCTAAAGCTTGGCCTTGAACTCGCAAGGAGCGAGTGAACTACGTAAGTTTGAAAGATTGCTTATTTTTTCTGAATTTTTGATTAACATCCTCTAATTCCTCTTGGCATGACTGGCTTGGTTTTATGTGCAACATTCCAAATTCAATGGTGCGAGTATCTGCAGATGGAGCTGCACATGCAGCTAGACAAGTTGGCATTCTTTTAACTTTGGCTATAGCAGCTTTTTTGACGTTTTAAAGTTCCGAGTGCAACATAGTATTTACATTTGGATTGGAGTTTCAAACTCTTTTCATCATCTCATAAAGACGTTAGGGTATTTTAGCTTCTTTTTCATCATTATCCATTTTTATTTTTGGTTTTATTTTTATTTTCAATACGGAAATATCATAAAGCTGTAGATACAACTGCATTTAGCGTAAAAAAATCACGTACTACATTTTTTGACAGCTATTCCAGCTGCAGCTATGCAGCTCCAGTAACAGCACTCTATTCTGTGCAGGCAGTTAGTAAGCATGAGGACACTATTACTGCATTATGTTTATCAAAAATCCTTAAAACTAAAACGAAGCTCAAAAGCATAAGAAGCGTCAGCCATGTTCATGAGAGTTGCTGCGCTTGTGTTTTGGTGTGAATAAAATATTTGTGTGTCATAATCATAACCTTATTGGTGGTATCTTAAAAAACGGGACCATCATTAGAAAAATCAGAAAACGAGTGGCTTGAAAAACACAGAAATTAAAAAAATTCTAAACCAATTTTCAATAATATACTAAATTACTCATAGAGGTAGGTGGGTATAGTCCAGAACAATGAAAAAACTCATTTTTGGGCCTCCATAAATTTAACTGAATGAATTTCTCAGAAGTCATGAACTTGATAGGAGCTGAGTGATCAAAAGAAAAAATTGCTTTGCTCTAATTTTGCAAAATGAAATTACTTTCAACACGCATTAATCATCCTTTGAGAGAAAATGTTTGCTTAAGTTCAAATTATATTTGGAAAAAAAAGACCTCAAAATGATACACAAACAAAAAAACAAATGAGATTTTACGACCAATATCTAAAGATATCACCACATGGATGTTTTTTTTTTTGCGTGCAATGTGTGAAATTTCATGGAAAACTAAACAATTTAAAACAATGTAGACGCATAAAAAACTAAAACCATCGCTGTTTAGTATAACTTATTATTTATTTACAGTTTCTTCTTAGATCTTACCTGAGAAGTAAAGCATCATTATCTCGTGATGAGATAAATATATTCTTAAAAGTTAGAGAATGCGCGAGAGATGTCAGGCAGTGTTTGTTTTCCTTAGAGCTCGGATGTTGTGTTTTTTTCTTTTTCAATTTCAAGAGTATCTATGTGAGAGAGTGATGGCAAAAGGAATATTTCCAGTTTTCGAAATTAGCTTTGGAAAATAAACTTCTTAAGCTTTTTCATTTTCGAAATTTATTGGAAATTCCAAAACAGTTTCGGCATGGAATTGAAATGAGTGGAATGGAAAATGGAAAAAAACGCGCATGACATTCGTGTATAAGCTTCAATAAGATCCAACACGCGACATTGCTTATATAGCTTGAAACTTTACGGTTTAACAGCTTTTTTGTTAGCTTAGGCATGAAGCAGGTCTATTGTATGGAAGTATTGCAGGGTGTTGATGAGGATTTTCAAGAAATCAAAGATAAAAAAAAATGTCGCCAAAATCAACAACAATACCGAAAGTTAAAACTTTTTCGTTTACATTTCCCTAATTGCTGTAGGTTAAGTCTTACACTCCATGTGTACATCACAGAGCTCCTGCCACTCTCAAGTTCTTTATAGTTTGTTGTAGTTGATTTATTTTTAGCCCTCTACTTCTCAGCTTTGAATTCACCTTCAGCGATTTCCCATGGCAATGCAGCAACAAAGTATATTCACGCGCCCGAAGTGACAAGATACTTGGATGCTTGATGCAAACTTGGCCATTTTCACTAGTATGAATATGTAAAATGTTTACATCCGATATACAACTTGCACAGATATCTATGTACATAATATAGGTAACACAGAAAGAGGGAGTCCATGTGGTGTTTTTTATATATTTTTTTTTTTTAATTCATAATAAAAGATACAATGAAAAATGTTTCTCTATCGTTGGATGGTTGATGTTTGTTTGTTTATTTTGTTTTATGCTCAATATGCCCCTTGCTGAGCCTTGAAACTATTGCTTCTCAATGAACATCTATTTTGGATAAGCTTTTTAAATTTAGACACAAGAATATGTTACATGAATTGCCTTGGGGCTTGAAATAAAATGCCGGACAATAACATGATGTAGTGTTGTTTGAAGTGTCAGTGATTGCTTTTTTATGTTTGCAAAATACATCGGCAAGTTTTGATATTTAAATCGATGGTTAAATTATTTTTATTTGTTTTTGCATTAATATATAAAGTGATTGTCAATAATAACTCTCTGAATGCAATTATTATTTAGGAATGTATACCTATACATATGTAGGTACATAAAGCAACTGAGGATGGATGAATGTATGTATACCGAAATGTTCATTAAATCAAATAAATAAATAATTTGTGTGTTTGGAGTTTTTTTTAATACTATCTTTAATTTACTTAGATTCTAAAGTTAAATGAAAAAAACGTACAAAATCTCCCTTATCAAGTTAATTAAAACAGGCTTAGCGATTTTAAACATTCTGGTTCCAAATTCATTAATCTACATACATATGTATTCGTATATACATATTAACATTAGGGTGGTCGTTAAAAAAGGTTTTCGTGGATGGGCCTAAATCGGCTCTTAATGAAGAAAAGAAAATTCACTAATTTTTTCAGATTTGTATTTTCATCCCCTATAGTCGCTGTAGGGATAAATTAAATTTCCCCTTTTTTTTGCATACTAGGAAACTCACGTTAAATCTACCAAAAAAAATCAGAGCATATAAGTGGGAAGTAAGCAAGAAAAAATCCTACGGGAGAGGGGTGATATCTCCTCCCCCTTGGACGGGAGGGGCGATTTAATAAAATAATTACATAAAATAGAACAAAGTTAATGGAAAAACAACGGCAACATTTGCAGTAATGTTTTGTAGCTTTTTGGAAAGCCAGAACTCCATTCTTACGGATTGTTTTCAAATTAAGTTTTTTTGATAAACAGTTTTGGCAAAAAATTGTCTCAAACTCAACATTTTGAAAAAAAATATATTTTTTTTTTCAAAATTTTGGGTTTGAAAACAGTTTTTGCTGAAGTTGTTTATTCAAAGAACTTTATTTGAAAATTAACTATAAAAATGGAGTTCTGGCTTTCCAAAAAGCTACAAATCATTACTGTAAGTGTTGCCTTTCTTTTGTAATTCATTTTCTTCTATTTTATGCAATTATTTTATTAAATTACCACTCCTGTCCAAGCGGGGGGAGATATCACCCCCTGCCGTATTTTTGATTTTTCTCTTCCTACCTACATGCTCTGAATAATTTTGACAAATTTTACGCCAATTTCTAAAAAAGGGGAAATTTAATTTACCCCTACAGCGACTATAGGGGATGAAAATAAAAATCTGAAAAAATTAGGGAGTTTGTTTTTCTTCATTTAGAGCTGACTTAACCCAAGCCAGGGAGTTTTTATTGAACGATGACGATATTTGAAATTCATTTAAGGATCATCAGAGTGCAATTATCTTTTTTATAACTTGAAGATCGATGATTTTTTGGTGTACCCTTCTTGTATTTTAACGGTCAGTTTATAGCTAGTGCTAAACGTTCTTTTCGTGGGACTGTGTGAGTAAAAAGTTTTGGTTGTACTTAATAAAGAGCTTCTCAAAACTCTATGTATCAAACCTTTTGGTTAGAAAGTAACATTTTCGCTGAGAAAGCTAATTTTGGATCACAGAAAGCAAACAAATCACGTATTTATTACAATATTCACTACAAAGCAACGTCTTACAAAAATCGTTTGAAAAAAATCGTGATTTTTATTCCATATTTACTCAAACCCAAAACTCTGTCTGATTTGTTATTAGAAAACTATTTTAAAAAAAGCGCCCAAGAAAGTATTTTATGAAAGAAACTTGAATTATAAATATTCAGTTACTCCAATAAAACAGAAGAATTTATTTTCAAATTTTCTTCATACTCTATTATGAAAATAAATAACCTTCCATACTTCTTAGATTAATTTTTATCACAACAAAAACACAAATGTTGAAAAAAGAGCCAAGTTCTTATTTGTACAAGAAATCTGTGCGTAAAAAGTCAGCCAAAAAAAGTAATGAGTACTTAAATATATATCAAGTCTTAAGTTCATGAAGTTTAATATCAAATATCTGAATTAGAATTATATCGAAACAACTCCAGATTATGACAGAAATTGGTATTAAGTGATGAATGATTAAAATTTGGTGGGTTTACTGGTCAAGTTTTCAATTTGTGGATAATTAAGTAATTAATAGAAAACTTGCCAAGTAAATCCACCATATTTTAATCACTCATCATTTAATACCAATTTCTGTCATAATTTGGAGTTGTTTCGATATTTTTCTAATTCAGATATTTGATATTAAACTTCATGAACTTAAGACTTGGCATATATTTTAGATCTCCTTACTTTTTTTGGCTGACTTATTACACACAGGTTTCTTGTACATATAAGAACTTGGCCCTTTTTTTTTTAAATTTGTGTTTTTGTTGTGATTTCACTCCTTTTTGCAAAGATTCTATTTTGCCACGTGAAAATCAAGCCCTACTGCCTTACAAAGTTTCATAATTCTTCGACAACCGAAAGTGCATCATAAAAATAATAGCAACAATGAGAAAGTGGGTGGATGCCACGCCCCTGTAATGGAAAATCTCCATTTTTTCTCTTATTATGCTCTTCAAGCATACCCTTCTACAAATTTTCATAGTTCAACAACAATCGGAAGTGCATTATATAATTGATTACAATTTTTAAAAAGTGGGTAAATGCCACGCCCCTTGAGGTGAAAATTAAAAATTTCTGAACTTCATCTTTGTATGCACTGCAAACCCCACCGCCTTTCCAATTTTCATCGTTCTACAGCAATCGGAAGTGCTCCACAGAATTTATAAGAATTTTTAAGAATGCGGGTTGATGCAACGCCCCCTGAATGGAAAATTCCAATTTTTCAATTTGTTTCTGTCTAAGTACTTCAAGTTCTACCGACCTAGCAATTTTCATCGTTCTACAACAATCGGAAGTGCTCCATTATAATTTATAAGAATTTTTAAGAAAGTGGGTGGATGCCACGCCCCTGAATAGAAAATTGCAGATTTTCGATTCTTTCCTTTGTATGCACCACAAGGCCTACCGTTGTGCGAAATTTCAATTTCTACGATGTCGGGAATAATCATAATCCATAATTTTGAGGATCTGTCAGTGAGTCAGTCTGTCAGTAAGTCAGTGAGTCAGTCAGTTACGGTTTTTGCGATTTTTTAAGTCTAATATCTCGGGAATTACTAATGCTAAGGGGTTGAGTTTGGTGAGCCACCTGTGTTTGATCAGCTCAGCAAATACTGCGAATTTGAAGTTTCTGACTCTATTGGTACTGAAGTTAGAGGGGGGTTGAAAATCGCCTAAGTTTGTTCCTGTAGAAAGGGTGTAGCGCCGCGAACTTGGCTGGGCACTCCCGTGCCCATAAAATGATACAGCTAGAATTATTGTTGGATATATCGGATGAATTCAAAGTTTCTTTAAAATCAGATTGTTTAAATGCAAAAGAAACTTTGCATACACCCAACCTCGCACCCACCCCAAATCCTAAAGTGTGCCCAAAAAGGGGGAATGCAGGGGGGGCAGCATGCCTCCCCCAAACATACCTCACTGTTTTTTCGCCGTCATGCTGGGTGTTAGCACTGATCTTGCTGATATGCTTTGCTCACATTAATACAGTGCTGGCACCCAGAATTACGGTGAATAAACAGTGAGGTATGTATGCAACCCCCTGCTTGGGCATACTATAGGATTTGGGGTGGGTGCGAGGTTGGGTGTTTGCAAAGTTTCTCTTGCATTTAAGGAATCTGGATTTAAATAAACTTTTCGGGATTTTTGGTTTTCGGGAATTTGGGTTTTCGGGATTCTGGATTTTCGGGATTTTGGCTTTTCTGGATTCAGAATTTCGGGATTGTGTCCGTCTCCCACACTATTTCTATGGTATAAAACTTATTTAACACATTTCGTAGCATTATTTAGCAGTTGTATACAATACCTAGGAAATATATACATTTCCTAGGAAATGTGTGTTTTAAATAATCTTTTACAAATCATTTTATACATTTCCTAAATAAGGTCGTCATTGTATACATTTCCTAGAAATTGTATACAATTCCTAGGTTTCAAACATTTCCGCTATCATATATATGCATATGGATCTTAATATGTACTTATATTTAAACATTTAAGTCTAAGAGCAGAATTGCACTTTAGTTTTCTATTATTTTTCTATTTTACCACTCACAATTAAGTTTATATTTTCAGAACATTAACTTAAATTTTAACAAATTTTTGCCTTGCAAAGTATGCATAATGTAAAGTTATTCGTTTCCTCCAGAAAGAATGGAAATTAAATTATTTAAATAAAATACATTATTCAAATGTTTGTTTCGCTTAAAATAACATGAAAAAAAATCTACAAAACTCTTGCTCTCTGTTGTCCTTGTCAGCAATCACGTGCAAACAAAAATGTATAATTTTAAAATGTCGCCAAACTGACCACATTGAAAACTTCAAACCAACAACTACAAGCCATGGACCATTTTTTTTGTATATATTTCAGGAAGAGGCAGCACCAAATGCAGCTGAAATGGAATATTTTTTCCTTAAACTCATTGCTGATAGCGACAGTTTGCCGCCAAGGAAATAACTATATGCACTTTAAAGTGTACATGCATTATGTATATGTAGGTCTAGGTATATAGAATATTAAATGCAGGTGATTTTGTCTTGTTTTTTAACCTTGGCGATTTCCTTGCTCGTTATTTCACCATTTTGCTTACATTGCTGTTTCGCCTAAAAACTGAGTAATGTTTTACATAAAAAGAAGACAACTTTATTAAGTTCTATTCCGTTCGCCGATTACCTGGAGGAAACATTTAAGCCTTTCGATGGACAAGCACTCAACGAAAATTTTAATATGAATTTTATATCAAATGACAGCTACATAATAAGAAATGCTACACTTGCCGAGTTAAAAAGAGAAATAAAGAAGCTTAAGTCCAATAAAGCTCCAGGTTATGACTTAATCACGGCAGAAATTCTAAAAATGCTTCCTGGTAAAGGTTTGATCAACCTTCTTTATATAATAAATGCCGCCCTTAGGTTAGAATATGTTCCGAGCCAATGGAAAGTTGCGGAAGTAATAATGGTTTTGAAACCTGGCAAACCATCTCATGAAAAGAAGTCTTACAGACCGATTTCGCTTCTTCCTGTAATATCAAAAGTTTTTGAAAGAATACTACTCCTTCGCCTGCAGCCGATAATAGAAGAAAAACAATTAATACCTGAACATCAGTTCGGATTTAGAAGAAAGCATTCAACCATTGATCAAGTGCATAGGATAACTGACGTAATTGAGAGAGCTCTTGAAGAAAAGTAAATCTGTTCGACGGTCTTTTTGGATGTGTTGCAAGCGTTTGACAAGGTGTGGCACGAAGGCCTCAAATTCAAATTAAGACAAGTTCTGCCTGAAGGACTTTATAAAATTCTAAACGATTATCTAGAAAACAGACTTTTTCGTGTAAGACACGGAAATGAATATTCTAATTTCAAAGAAATAGTGGCTGGGGTACCACAAGGTAGTGTTTTAGGTCCAATTCTGTACCTTCTATTTACACGTGATATACCTCAAACAGAAGACACTATCGTAGCAACGTTTGCTGATGATACTGCAATACTAGCAGTAGGCAAAACGAATAACGAAGCTACGATTAAATTACAAAATACTCTTAATAATGTTAATGAGTGGACAAAAACATGGCGAATAGCGTTCAATGAACAAAAGTCAGTCCACGTGGACTTTACGTATAAAAAAATAAATAGATTGCCCGTCTTTCTTAATACCGGTCGTTTACCATTTGTGAATGAGGCAAAATATCTGGGAATGTCTCTAGACGCGAAATTAAAATGGAAGCCGCACGTAAAAAAGAAATGCGAAGAATTAAAAAGTAAATTAAGAGATATGAACTGGCTACTCGGTAAATATTCTAAGCTTAGTATTGATAATAAGTTGATTTTATACAGGCAAGTACTTAAACCTGTCTGGACTTACGGTATACAACTCTGGGGTTGTACCTGCGATACAAATTTAAATAACTTACAAACGTTTGAAAATAAATTGCTTAGGTCATTTGTAAATGCACCATGGTATATAAGAAACGAAGATCTTCACAGGGATCTCGGTATTCCTACGGTTCGAGACGTAATTAAGAGTTTCGCGCGAAAACATAGAAATCGGCTATTAGATCACGCTAATCCAACGATTATTGACATTCTTGACGATTCGAATTTAGTACGCCACCGTCTGCAAAGAATAAAACCTTCCGACTTGGTGCGGTGAACACAAAACCGCTTTAAAATCGCGGAATAAGCAGAAACTTGCACCGAAAAGTTACCTGCAACACGTTACTTAACTTCGTTAAAAATAAATTGCTAGATAAGTTTCAACTTAGTTGCAATCGGGAAGTGGAGGTGGTCTTAGTGAAGTAGGAATCTCACACTTAGCACGCGTTTTCCGGTCCTCATAGAGCCTGATGCAGGTTTTGCACCTACCCACGGTCAAAAAAAAAAAAAAAACAAAAAAAAAAATTATTTTATACGAGGCTCACAAAAAAACAGTGACTGACGATTTTTTTTTTTTGGTATACAACTTGAAAATTGTTTAATATCTGCCCATAAATAAGTTTAACAATTTTGTAAAATATTTTCAAGACTTCAAATACAAACAAAATTGACATGGCATACCCGTGAATTATCAGAAAAAGAAAATATTTATGAGATATTTTATTCATGAGATAATTTAATGGGCAATGTTGATGGGTGATTGTTGTCAACTGTTGGTGGTAAATATGAAATTAAATATTTTATGATTTAAATAGATTCCAAAGATCTTTAGTTGAGGAGAGGGGATTTGTAGTTTCTTTTAATTTTGAGCTCATAGTTTTGGTCTAGTTTCTAGCATTTGGGGACTTTGGTTTACTATATTTGTTTTCGGAAATAACTTTGAATTTGAATGTTTTGTCCTTAAACTTTATTTCTCTTCAGCCAAAAGAATTTAAATAAATAATTTATTTTGCATATGGCCAAAGCACAGTGAACACTGAGAGAGGAGAATATGCCAATTTTTATTTTATTCTTTGGAGTCTTATGTTGACACTCCTTACGTATAGGCTATTGTAGCATTTGGCTATCTTTTCTTGCCGAATGTAATATTACGCTACCCAAGTCTTATAAAAAAATCATGATGGTATTTTTTTCCCCAAACAGATATTTTTTAAGTCGAAAAATGTATTATTTAGTTTTGATTCAAAATAGCTCTTCACGGCCTATATTCCTTCAAATTGGCGTTTCGTCCGGCTTACTCACTTCGGCTCATCAGTGATATAGTGAGGGCCTTTCTCATGTATTTTTTGACAAAAACCAATGCATACTATATCCAATCAGATTAGAGTTTGTAGGACTAAAGGCCATGAAAAGCAATTTAAAATCAATAATTCAACAAGTCCAATCCTTAATGCTAAGTCTTCTACCTGGCTGATTTATTTCATAAAGATAACTAGACATATTCATAATTGTTGTTTAAGCTGTTTCCAGACAAATCTGGAGCTTTCTAGTTGTAGTTTCGATATGATAAACTCCAAATCTGCCTCTAGCAACATCTTAAAATTATATGAGAGGAAAATTTTTGAAATCATGAATCTCGACAATTAAATACACGCAAGCGGGTCAAAATTCTGATTTCAAAATTATGCTTTGCGAAATTCTGTTTTTGCACGAAAATTCTATTTTTCAGTTCTGTTTTTAGAAGTTCAGCTTTTCGAAATTCTGTTTTTCAGAATTCTGTTTTATAGAATTTTAAGCAATTAAATTCTGCTAATTCTATTTTTTCTCAAAAACGGAAAACAAAAAAGTCATTTTTCAACGTTTTTCTTAAACAATTCAGTGCAACACTATCTTGCAATCTGGAAGAGATTTTGTTTTCGCTCGTCATTTATTTATGTTATTTGATTGCTGTAAATATTATTCTACCACGAACTTGCCACGCACTTATATTTTTCTTTATTTTATACTTTAACGGGTAAATGAAGCTGTAACTGTAAGTGATAAGCTGTGTAAGGCATAGTTTACAAATTGATTGAGGTGAAAAACGAAACTATTATGATCGTTGGTTTACAGTTTCATGCAAAATAAAACCGTTTCTGTCATGGAATGTCATGCAAAACAATTGGCCAGCAATTGTTTTTCGTGCGAGAAATAGTGTGGTGAATAATAAATTTTGTTGGTATGATTGGTTTACACTTAAAAAAAAATATAAATATTCACCTCTTAGCATTTTTTGCATGCAAATGATTTTTGAATCAAAAATATAATTGCTTTCCATTTTTGGGCCCATAGCTTATTAATTAAGAAGGGTAAGTTAATGACCCAATAGTTGGCTTGGGCCATGGCAAATATTTTTCGTCTAGAATATTTTACAAAATTATGCAGAGAAAAAGTGCAAAATTGTTTAGAAAGCTTTGTTTTTTTTTGCGAGCGGAGCTGTAAACTATGCTTCTATTTACAATTATTGTCTTAGACAAAAGAGCAGTCTTAAAACCTAATACAAGAAATTATCACTATTTTATGATGAGACAAGTATGAGAAAATTACCTTAAAAAGCGCGTGTTTTTTTAAATTTTCCAAACCTTCTTTTTGTTATTGACAGAGTTTTGTAAAACAGAATTTGGAAAATCAGAATTTTAAAATGCAGAATTTTGAAAATCAGAAGTTTGAAAGCAAAATTTTGAAAAACTAAATTTTAAAAGCAGAATTTTGATTAAAGAATTTTGACCCAGCCATAACTTCGACCCCAACCCTAATTACATACATATATTAATTCTTGGCCAAATATATGAATTAATTGAAATAAAAAACTTTAAAATCATTGGAGCAGCTTCTTAAAAAAATATTTGTTATATAAGTACATTATGTATGTGTAATGCTCCTTAAATAACTTGAAAGAAAACTTTGATAAACTAAGTTTTTATTAAAACCCATGCATATAAGAAAAGATTTTCCAAAGAAAAATTTCAGTTCTTTTTTTATATCGATTTTTTGTAAGATTTAGATCTTTCTTTTCCTTAGCTACTTGGATTAAGCTCAAGCAAAATTAGGAAAGGCACGAACTTTTAGGATTGTGATCGGGTGATATTAAAAAAAAAACGATATTATACCACCAAGATCACATTTTTTTATTAAAATTATAGCCCTTTTTATAAAAAGTTGTGATCTTTGCGGTATAATTTCGTTTTATTGTTTTAATTGAATTTTCAAAAAAAATTAAACTTCTTTCAAAAATTCAAAAAAATGTTTTTTTTTTTTTTAATTTTGATATGCAATATTTTTTCAACTTATTTCAAGTGTGTACAGTAAATAGAAATTCAAATTTAAGTTTACATCCATTCAGCTGATAATGAGAAAATAAAAAAATGCTCTATTAGAGGTACTATTAAGACTTGCTAAGATTTACTAGATTTTAGCATACTAATAAATTGGATCAAAATCGTAGAAGCCGTTTTCAAGAAAAAAACGTTTTGCTTAACGGGTTTTTATCATTTGGATGGAATAAACCATTTTTTCTCAAGGTAAAATATTTTTTAAACATTCTGGAAAAGTATGAAAAAACAATTAGGTACCAAGTTTGAAAAAATATTGGGAATATCTTTTAAAAATAAAAAAAAAATAATTTAGGTACACAATTCTATTTCTGTTTCTTAGAAGCTTCTGCAAAAAAAATATAAAAATCAATTATACCGTTTCCAAGAAAGTCTCAAATTAAATAAATGGTTCTATTGCGGAAAACATTAATAACCATTTCTTGGTATTCCACTGGTATCCTTCACTAAACATGATTTTTAATTTTTTTTTTATTTAAGAGAAGTTGTGGAGCCATTTTTGAGAAAAATAGGTTTTTGTAAAATTCAGCTGTTACCGAACAGACAGACAGAACCCCTCTAGACCCACTTTTTTCGTCTTCCTCATCGTAATGTTAGGTTTTATCAAAATCTCTAGTTTGATTTTTTTACGAGTGCAAAAATTGGTACATGCAAGTAAAAATATGCACGTGCATGGAAATTGATTTTTCTTTAATAAACGAGAGTCAAATATTCCATGAACATTTTATTTTTATTTAAGAAATTTCAGTTCCCTATTCCCTCTGCTTGTAAGGGAGAGAATAAGAGGTGAATCTAGCGTTTCTTATCAAATGGTTTGAATGTGCTTAGAGCACATACGTTTGACCTAGTCTTGGATTCAATTTATATCTTATTAAAAAAGAATAATTTAACTTCTCTACAAATACATACAAATATTTTCGAAAAACATCAAACATTAACATTTTAAAATTCTGCAAGACTTTGGTAATTTCGTTTATTTTAAACGTGTCCATTATTTCGGAACCACCCTGTATAATTACGACAAATAGAATTTATAAGAATGCACAATTAATTGCATTCGAAACAAAAAGCATATTTCTTGATTGATTTAAGCTTATTGACATTCTTTTAAAAACAACAATTTTCTTAAGTATTCATTAAGATGTAGGTAATCGAAGATATAATAATAAGTAAGATGGTCAAACCAATCATTTTGCAGATTGGTCAAAAGGAGACATTAAAAGGGAAAATCACACTAAAAAAAATAGTAAAAGTTAAATAAAAATTAAGAGTAATGTCAGAATGAAAACAGAGAGAGCTTTATTGAAATAAATGGGATTTGGGGTAGTGAAAGAGAATTTAAGTAAAACATAGAATTACTCAAATGAAGAGAAGGTATTTCTTATGATTTTGTATTTTATAGAGTTAAGGAGTGTAATTAAGAACATTTTGAAGCATTATTTAGTCAGGTCATGCTGCTTTAGACCTTGAGTTGTGAATTACAAATTAAAAAAAAAAGAAAAACGTCATTCCAGATGATTTGCAAGGTTTTTATAAAAAGATGAAACATTCTTTTTTGTACATGTGCAAATGATTACACCAGGTCAACCAGAAAAAAAAATACAAGTTTCAATTTTTATACTTTACCCAGTTTTGAGTTGGTAATTTCAAGCAAAACCCATTGTTTTACAATTATTTAATTTTTGTATTTCACATAGCAAAGTTTGGAATAAAACTAGTAACAATTGAGTGCCCTTACCGGTTCTCCTGTTAGATTTATTCATATGAATTACTAACAATCAGTCCAGGCAGTAACTTTATAACATTATTTTTTATATTTCTGAAACTCAACAACTTTTGTATTTTGAAATTTTAAATAAATGGGACATTCAGTCACTTTTCTAGTATGAATTCTGTTGTTCCTCCTGGTCCTGATAACTTTGTGTTAAGAAATGAAATGTTAAGCTTTTATCAAAATCCTTAACCTTGAAGATACAACAGATAGAACAAAAATTATCTATATCTTTTTTCACAACCAACCATGTCGGTCGGATTGAAGGTTACTTTAGTTATGACGGCATTGTTTTTCCATTGAATCTTATTGGTTGGCGAAGAACGACTGGGATTTTTTTTTTAATTCATCGTGGGTTTTTGTAATATTTTAATTAATTTGAAAAAAAAAATTGTGGAACTTATGTAATATGTTACGTGTGACGTGAAATAATAGCTTTATATTAGTCTTGGAAATAACAGGAATAAAAAAATGCGTGTATGTATGTACATTAGGGTTTTCCTAATAAAGGTCATTGGCTTATTTTTATTGACGCCCTTCACTTATTTCCTCCAAATAAATAAATAAACAAACGCTTTAAAATGTAAGCTCTTTATATTAACTTCAGGACGAAATAATATGGGAAAAAACATGTACCTTTTAAAATCAAATTTTGAATATTGGGAATAATTTTAAGGCAGTTTAAAGAGGTTACATTTAACAGGATCTTTTTAAATTTATTTGAAAGACATATAAAACGGGTGCGGCAAGTCGAAATTAAACAACAATCTTTATAAACACAACCATAATATACACATGGGAGGTTTATAAATTGGACAAAGTCTTGAATAATCCTCATTCGATTTAAAACATTGAAAAACAAATTCCCTAATTTTATCAGATTTTTTTCACACCTTTCGTCACCTATTTTCACTTTAAGTTACTAATTATGGACTTAAGGTGATTCTTATTACACGTGAAAAACACAGTGCGTATAGATTAGATTCCCCGTCTAGGCGGGAGGGGAAAGAAATTGACTCAAAATAAAACAATACATATTAAAAAAACGGGAACACCACGCTTTAACATTTTTCAAAGCCAAAAATCCAATCTCTAATTTATTTTTTATTTACAGTTTTTACTTTATAGCCTTTGCAAAAACTAATTTTCAAACTCAAATATCAGGGAATGGATTTGTGCTGCTTTGATGAAAATCTACACTTAAAAAAAATTATAAAAAATTAATTGATACAAAATTTGAAGCATCCGGTGCAAAGACCAGATAACTCCATATCTTTGAATGTTGAGAAAAATAATACAAACAAATGTTTTAAAAATAAAAAAAAAAAAACAGTATATTCTCAAAAACTTAATTTTTCTCTGAAAGAGAATAAAAAACACATTCAATAAATTAATTTTTTTTTAAATGGAATTTTTCATTAAAAATCAATAAATTTGTTTTTGGAGTTGTTTGGCTTTTGCTCGTTTTTGCAACTCCAATAAAAAATTATGTGTTTCTAAATTACAATCAATGTTACTGTGTTTCAAGCACACCAGTCAGTACGGGATTTTTTGTTTGTTATTTCTGCATCAAAAACGATATTTTGTCAAAAGTTGAGCTGTCTGGTTTTTGAGCTGGATGCATCGTTTATTAATTAAAAATTATTATGCCTTTTTGTTTTGCTTTGAATTTCAGTGATTACCGTACATTTGTATAAATTTTAGACCAAACTAAACTAAACTAAGTTAATATAGGTACAAGTAATTAACGGAAGTGTGGACTTAAAATCAAAATCAGTACCTAATAGAAGTTCTCAAATAAGGATGGTTATCAAAATTGGAATAGCAACTATAGGAAAATATAAAGAGGTTATATTCATATTAAAGGCTGATTCCATATCTCCTTGTTAAAACAAGACAAAAATTAATTTTAAATTAATAGTCATATATTAATCAAAACATCATTAATTTCCAAACCGGAAATAAGTATGAATACTAAAAACAATTTGTTATTTATAATTATTATGTCACAGTAGGGACCATTCTGCCTATTGCTTCAGAAGTCATTTTTGGCTAACGTTAGTTTGGAGCCCTGTATTTTTAACTGTATTTTTTGTCGATTTGAACATCCTCTTCAATCTAAACTCAGATCACGTTTTGATGTAACATTCAGAATTAAATACAAACTGAATTAATGGGCAGTTGATTTATAAAGTGGTAAGTAAGTGTCACACATAACAAAAAATATGTCGTCGGCTTAGAGTAAAAGCAGCTAACACCTGTTTTGCATTTTTTGCAAACAATTATTTAAATAAAAGTGTTCGCATTATTTGAATAAAACCAAAATTACATTAATTATTTTTCAGCATTCATTTTTGATAAATTCGCTCAAATTGAAAAGATTTGATAGGTTTTTGTATTTTTAAGCAATTTTTGAAGTGGTCTATAATGACAAAAAAAATGTGGAGTTAGCCGCTTTATACTCTAAGCCGACGATGTATCTGTACTAATAAAAAAAATTATCGAACTAATGATGTGGGGGAAGTGAGAAAATTGCTGTGATATACTGTCGAATAAAACTTAATTCAATTTAAAAAAATCCACGACTAGGTCTCACGCACTTGCTCTTATGTTCAAGAGGCTAAGGGTTTACGAAAATTGTAGATAAGGACAAGGAAATTATGCGAGAAAAATGTTTAAAAGCATAAAATACGATATTTAAATTAACTTAAATAACCCTAGTTGATAGTTTGAAGTGCAAAAGAATGAAATTTTAATTCCTGATTGAATATGATTGTATTGAAAATAAAATGCACGACTGAGTCGCACGTACTTGCTCTTATGTTCAAGAGACTGTGGGTTTAAAAAAAATTGTACATAAAAACATGGAAATTATGAGAGAAAAATGTAGAGAAGCATGAAATACGACATTTAAATTGGCTAAAACAACTCTTTTGACAGTTTGAGGTGAAAAAAAAGAATGCCATCTTAATTCTTGATTGAATATGATTCTATGGGGAACAAAATTAAAAATCGTTGGAGCGGTTTTTTAAAAAATTAATTTTTTATATATAACATATAGAACATTTTTAAGAACAAATTTTGATATGCAAATCTAAAGTATATATTAATGTGTATATAAAAACAAAATTTGAAAAAAAATTGTCAACCCGTTTTTGAGATATCAAATTAAAAAAAAAATTGAAACTTTATGTAAAAATCCAAAATCATTCTTTTTGAAAATTTTGATATGCAATAGTTGCTAAGTGTACAATTTTATTATTTTGGTAGAAGATCGTACTAATTTTAGTATATGAAAAAGTTTAATCAAAATCGTAGGAGTCGTTTTTAAGCAAAACAATATTTTCTTTTGCCGTTTTTTAACTTTTGTATGGAAGGTACCTACTGTTATTTTTTCATAAATGTAAAATTTTTTCTAAAAATATTTTAGAAAGTACTAAAAAAAACTCTAAAATATCGAGTTTCAAGAAAATCGATCTTGTCGTTTTCGAACTATTTGATTTTCCAAAAAAAAATTTGAAACATTTTTAAAAATCCAAAATATATTTTCAAAAATGTTGGTACACAAAACGTTTTATATTTTTTTGGAAGCTTCTGTATAGAAAAAACTAATTGAAATCGGTAGTATCGTTTTTAAGAAATTCAAAAATTAAAAAAGTGGTTCTTTGGGAGGTACCATTAATAACCATTTTTGTAAAATGGTTTTCCGCCCAAAGGAAGCCTTTACAAAAATTAATTTATTGAATTTTTTTTAAGAAAAGTTGTCGAGCCATTTTTGAGAAAAATACGATTATGTAAAATCACCAAAAACCACTCTGTACCAAGTTTGAAGAAAATCGATCGAGCCGTTTAGACGAACAGACAGACAGACAGACAGACAGAATTATGCCACCCACTTTTTTGGTTTTCTCTATCATCGTAATATCATATTTGATTGTTATCTCAAAATTTTTTTTCCACGAATCCATAGCTTGCCTTATAGTAGTACCTATAATCGCAAGTAAAAATGGAGCGGATTAAAAAAAAAAAATAGTTTTTATACATACAATTCTTAAAACATTTTTAAGAAAAAATTTCGGTATGCAAATCTCAAGTATTTATTAATGTGCATAAAAATATGAGATTTCAAAAAACCTTTTTGAGATATCGAATTTAAAAAAAAAAATAATTTGAAGCTTTTTTAAAAAATACTTTGATGATTTACTTATATACTTTTTTTTAAAAATTCAAAAATTTCTTTTTCGAAAATTCGGATATGCAATATTATTTGAACTTACTTGAAATTTGTATATAAAAGAAATTGATCGAAATCTGATCGGCTGATAAATGAGTAAATTCAAAATAAAAAAAGCGTTTTATGAGAGATACTACTAATAAATAGTTGTTAAGTGTAAAATTTTGTAATTTTTGGAAGTAGATTGCATTGTTTTAAGCATACGGGAAAGGTATAAATAAAATCATATAGGAGCTTTTTTTGAGAAAACAAAAATATTGTCCTCAACGGTTTTTAGGTTTTATGTGGAAGGTAAAATTTGTTCTTAAAATATTTTAGAAAGTGTTAAAAAATTTCAAAAATCAAGTTTCAAATCAATTGATTATTTCGTTTTCGAAATATTTGATTTTCAAAAAAAATTTTGAAGCATTTTTTAGAAATTCAAAAAATATTTTTGTTTTAAATTTTGTTACATAATATTTATATTTTTTGGAAGCTTATGTATACAAAAATATTGAAATGGTTCTTTTGAAGGTACCATAAGTAATAGTATTTTGAAAAGTGGTTTCTAACCCAAAGGTCGCCTTTACTAAATGAAATTTATTGATTTTTTTTAAGAAAAATTGCAAAAAAAAAATGTATGGTAGGTTCCGTTATTTTTAGTTCTTAAAAATGGAAAAAAATTGTGGGTAGAATCTCCAAAAAGCACTATTTACCAAGTTTTACAAATATCGATCCAGCCGTTTAGGCTGTAGGCAAACAGAGAGGCAGGCAGAATCTTCTCCATCATATCGTAATGAGCAGTCTGATCAAAATCTCAAGTTCAATTTATCTTACGAATGCATAACTTGCCATATGGTACCTATATACATATGGATCGCTAGTAAACAAAAATATGAGTTCAAAATTATAATTAAAATTCTGTTTCAATCCCCCGTCACCTAACTTAATCCTTTTATGGTCGTTTTGAGTTTTGTTGTTTCTGGAAATAAAATTCTCGGTACAGGGATATAATTGTTTGGAAATCTACTCCACGCATAGAATTTTTTCACTTTAAAAAAGTAAATTCCCCACTCTTTCCCTTTTTTGAGAGAATCATTGTTTTTCCTTATTTCGTAGGATAGCAATTAATAAGGTAGTTTCAAGATAAAAATACTTGGATCCAATAGAAAAGTGTTTGATAAGCCTTAACGTTAAGCTGTCTTATTATTGTAACATTTTCCAACTTATATTTTGAATCTTTTTTCGAAGTTTAATTACTCATTTCCAAACTCGAACTAAATATCAACTTTCATACATATATGAAAAGAATAAGACATATCTAGTCATCCAGGAGTATTTAACATGAATAGTATATATGACCCATTCACAAATCACTTAGTTTGGAAAGTTACCAGCTGACCCGTAACGCAAATAAAATAGATCCTAGAACAAATTTTTATTTTTCAAATACAGTCTACTACATATAGCTCATGTCAAGGACATCAGCAATCAACTGTATAGAATAAAGTTTTTTGTATTGATATAGAATATTCTGTCAAACCCGTAACAATGGAAGCAGCCCGAATACTTGACTTTTACCAAAAGGTAGAAAGCTTCAGGTTGATGTCATATTAGTATGGTATACCAGCTTCTGCTTCTGATCCTTCGTACCTTGCGTTCTGGTCCATATTAAAATAAAATTTAGCTAATCCTTACGCATTGTGTCGTTAATTTTGTATTCAGGTTTTTGTAAAATAACTGTATACTTCTACTTTTGTCGTCTACCTACATTACTCATATACAGGCAATTTGCTATCGAAAATACTTGAGTACATATTAAAAGTTTTCCTTACATTCAATTTTTCTTTGAACATTGACCTTTAGGTATATCTAGATGTGTTAAGTGAGCCATTTTGTTGTTGAGTTATCTTTTCGCTTGCATGTGTAAACGTCTTTAAAAACATTTTCTTTTCAAAAATATTTTCGTTTATCATGTTTCATGTCAAAGCTCAAAGCAAAACTACATTATATAAGTTTGTATGTATTGCGTGTGTACATTGTACATATTTATGTATAATGTTCAACAACGAAACGAAAAGCTTATATCATGATTGAGTGTTAAGTTCTATCGAACACTGTCAATTACTTAAGTAGCCAATAATTAGCTCATATCAAAGAAAACGAATGCCATGAAGTAATTTAGTAGAAAACAAAAGAAGACTATCCTTTTGGGTGTGGCACAGAAACTGAGGACCACATCGAAAATGGCAATTTAAGAGAATTAGATAATAACATAAATCAGCATTTTTGTTTAGAAATCAAAATTCTAGTGAATAAATCAACTAATGTGATTTGCTAAAAGCTAATAAACTAGACGTCATCTTCGGTTTAACTGATTTGCTTTAGACTTTTGGTGATTCGGTATTTTTTGTGATACTAAGCGCCAGTTTCAAATGTTCTGGTTAAAGCTTTGCATAGTTATCCACATAACGCTATCTAGCAGATAAAAGTTGCTGGTTATTTGTTTTCTGTTTCATCGTCAAAGTCTTGGATAAACTAACTGGTGGATAAATTTACTAGCCACTTACAATTTGAGAATAACATAAGCATAAGAAACATACCTACTGAAAATTAAATGGTTGCAGTCAAAGCAAAAATTTTTTGTCGTTTTGATTTAAAATGTCAATAATTTAAATTCAGGACGAACCACGACGGATCGATTTAAAGATAAAATTCAAACTATTGCAATGAAAGAGTGTGATTTGATTATACAGCAAATAATGCCACCCCTCACTGTACATGTCCGACAACCGCTCGCCGCTCTAACTATTCTCATGTAAAAAACTGACAATGGCCTCTTTGGAACCAACGTACAAATTTATACAAATTTTGTTTTCCAAAACTCACATAAATAATCCATCAGTAATCATTTAATACCAAATTTGTGTCATAATTTGGAGTTTCTTCGATGTTCCTCTACTTAAGAGATTTGATATTTTCAATTTCATGAAATTAGAACTTGGCATTACTTTTTTATGGCTGACTTTTTACGCACAGGTTTTTTGTTCATATAAGAACTTGGCTCTTTTTTAATATTTATATTTTTGTTGTGATATCACTCCCTTTTTCAAAGATTTTATTTTCCCAGGTGACAATCAAGCAGAACCGAACTACCAAATTTCATAATTCTAACAAAAACCAAAATTCCTCCATATAAATTGTAGAAATTCTGAGATAGTGGGTGGCTGCCTGGCTCCCTGAAAGGAAAATCTCATTTTTTTATTTTTCTCCTAATATGCTCCTCAAGCTCTATCGTTCTACCAATTTTCATCGCTCTACAAAAATTGGAAATGCACTATGATGACAATTTAAAGTGGGTGGGTACCACACCCTCCTAATCAGAAAATCCCAAATTGTTTGATTTCTTGTATTGTATGCACCTCAAGCCCTACCTCTCTAGCAATTTTCCAGATTCTACAACAACCACAAGTGCATCATATAATTGATAACAAATTTAGGAATTTGGGTGTATGGCACGCCCCCTGAGAGGAAAATTAAAATTTTGGACTTTTATCCATTATCTTCAAACCCTCTACCAATTTCCATCGTTTTACAGCAGTCAGAAGTGCCCCTTTAAATTTATAAAAAATTTTGAGTAAGTGGGTGGATGCCACACCCTCTGAATAAAAAGTCTTACATTTTCAAGTTTTTCCTTTGTATGGACTTTAAACCCTACTACTCTACGAATTTTCATCGGTCTAAACTCTACAGTAATCGGAAGTGGTCCATATAATTTAAATCAGTTTTTGAGAAAGTGGGTGGATGTCACGCCCCCTGAATGGAAAATTGCAGATTTTCAATTCTACTTTGTCTGCACCACAAGACCTACCATTGTGCAAAATTTCAAGGTTCCAGGGTGTCGGGAAGTGCTCCATAATTTTGAAGATCTGTCAGTGTGTGAGTCAGTCAGGGAGTCAGGAAGTCAGGGAGTCAGGGAGTCAGTGAGTCAGTAAGTCAGTGAGTCAGTGAATCAGTGGGCCAGTCAGTCAATCAGATAAGGTTTTAGCCATTTTTGAAGTCCTATATCTCAGGAAATACTAATTCTGAAGAAATGGAATTTAGTGAGGCGATTGTGTTTGACTAGCTCAGCAAATACTACAAATTTGAAGAGGGTGTTCGACTTAGAGGGAATATTTTTTTATCGATTTGTTTAGAAAGTTTCACTCCCTTTTGTTTCATGTGTGTTCGGGTGCACTCATTAATAAAATGGGAAGCATACAATACATCATTCCAAAAAGCCAATTGAAGTCTCTTAGAGTATTGAAAAGGCAAGTGTTCAAAGGAAATGGCATAAATATATATGAAAGTTCAACATGAAACTTTAAAAGCGACTTTTTTAGGGACGATAAAAGGTGCTTTGTAAATTTGTACAAGCATTATGTAAATGATTCCAAGAGAGCGAATTGGCCCTTTGCTTGGCCTATAGTTGAATATTTCGCGACCAAATCAAGCCCTTACTTATAACGGGTGATTTTTTAGCTGGTTTGGTTTTGGCAACACTGGTTTTGACAGCTGACGTGTGTTTAGTACCTTGTGTCACTGTCAAACAGCTTCAGTTTGGTTTGCAATTTAACCATGGATCGTCTTACAAATGAACAACGCTTGCAAATTATTGAATTTTACTATCAAAATTCGTGCTCGGTTCGAAATGTTCATCGCGCGCTGCTTCCATTTTATGGTCGGCATTCTCGACCTTCTGAGCAGTCTATTCGGAAGATTGTGACCAAATTTCGCACCAAATTTACTTTGTTGGACATTAAACCACCAACACGTTTACGTACTGTGCGTAGTGAAGAAAATATTGCGGCCGTATCAGCTAGTGTGACAGAAGACCGCGAAATGTCGATTCGGCGCCGTTCCCAGCAGTTAGGCCTTTGTTACAGCACTACGTGGAAAATTTTGCGGAAGGATTTGGGCGTAAAGCCTTTTAAGATACAGCTGGTGCAAGAACTAAAGCCAGCCGACCTACCACAACGCCGAATTATTGGTGAATGGGCTCTTGGAAAGCTGGCCGAGGATCCGCTTTTTTATCGAAAAATTGTGTTCAGCGATGAGGCTCATTTTTGGTTGAATGGGTACGTAAATAAGCATAATTGCCGCATTTGGAGTGAAAATCAGCCAGAAGCATTGCAACAGCTACCAATGCATCCCGAAAAAGCCACTGTTTGGTGCGGTTTATGGGCCGGCGGCATTATTGGGCCATATTTCTTCAAAGATGATGCGAATCGCAGCGTTACTGTCAATGGTGAACGCTACCGAGCGATGATAACAAACTTTTTTTTGCCCGAAATGGAAGTTCTTGACTTGCATGATATGTGGTTTCAACAAGACGGTGCCACATGCCACACAGCACGCGAAACAATGGCGCAATTGCGAGGCGAGTTTGGTGAACAGTTAATTTCACGTTTCGGGCCGGTCAATTGGCCGCCTAGATCGTGCGATTTGACACCATTAGATTATTTTTTGTGGGGGTATGTCAAGGCTAATGTCTATAGGGACAAGCCCGCTTCGATTGACGCACTGGAAGCCAACATCCATGCATTCATTCGTGAGATACCGGCCAATATGTGTGAAAGAGTATGCCAAAATTGGACTCAGCGGATGGGCTACCTGAGACGCAGCCGCGGTCAACATTTGCATGAAATTATCTTTAAACATTAAATTGCAAGGTTCAAACTATCGATTCAAATAAATATTTCATTCATTTTTTCGATTTTTTTGTGTTTTTTTTTTTAAAAAGTTCTAAGCCTCTTAAAAAATCACCCGTTATAATTAAAATATGTAGGTATCCCTATGATTTCCCAACTTCATATTTTTTCAAAATGGTTCCTTTGACGTTATTCTTAGTTTTCAAACTAAGTTTTAAACAACGAACAAAAGAAAATTAAATAAAAAAAATTCTTATGAAACCAATGGAATTGGCAAAGTAAGTATACAAATTGCCGGTAAAGTTTCTTAAGATTAACTAGAAAAGCATGTAAGTCTGAAAGCTCCAGACAAAAACACACTTTTATATTGTGCACCCATATATACCTATTAGTGTTCTTTATTCTTTTGACCTATTCAATAAAAAGAATCATCAGTTTAAGTGTGGAATAGTACTAAAGCCAGAAAAAAAAACTTAACCCATCAACAGTACACACCCATAAATATCCCAAGCTATGCACAAAACCCCTAATGCATGGTATTAGATTAGGTAAATCACATTTTTCCGCACGAAACCTCATCAACTGCAATAAAACGAAATCCATTTAGGTAGTTTGCTTTATGCAATTAAATTTGTTCTTTCGTGGGAGTCCAATAAGCTTTTCCCGGAGAGAAAATAAAAAAAAATAATTTGTATTCAATTTGTTTGTAATTATTTATACCTTAATATTGCGATACACATTTTTTTAATTTCCGGCAGTAAAAGTAAAATTACCCTAAAAAACATTTACTAAAGAAGAAGACAACCTTTTCCTTACATAACAATTAGCCTGACTGTGCTGAAAAATCACACAATATACCTAACTATCTAAAAAAAAAAGGATGTATCTGCCAAAAGAAGGACATATCCATGATAAAATTCGACTCCTTCAGAAGAAATCCCAAAAATATATCGCTGGCAAAATGCCAATTCTCCTTCTTTTTTTTTTGCCATCATGTAGTCGTGGGTTATTTTTTTTTTTTTTGGTGTGTGTTGTTACACACATTCTTCTTTCTGCGTATAATTTTCATACAATCTGCAGTTTTATCTAACTCTTGTGACATAACAAGGATTTTGTAATAAAAAAAAAAATTGAAATAAAATTCAACATATTGAAAAATACATATATCGGTTTGTGTAATTGTGTAAAATAAATTTATATGCATTTTAATCACCCATCAAATGAAGGCCGGTCCTTTTGCTTCTCTTGGTATTTACGAAATTCCTCCTTTTGTTCTCGTTGCTCTGCTTGATGCTGGTGTTGCTGTTGTGTTTTCTTGCGCTGGTGACGATCCTCACCAAGGCCATAAAGACCGGCTACCGCAGCCATTATTTACAATCAATGCCAATTCAATGACAACTTCTTAATTTTACACACACATATTAATTTCCTTTTTTTTTTGCTTTGTTTTTGTTCTGTTGCTCTTTGTTAAAGACTTTTACTCATAATGTTTTTTTTTTGTTTTATTTTTTTTTCATCTACTCGTATCGTATCTTTCATAACACGTCACTTTAAAGAAATTAAAATAAGACATGATTTTTATAAACTTGTTCACTGACAAACAACTTCCGTTTCCGCTTTCGTCATTTCGAAAAATATTGTTGTCTCTGCAGAAAAGGACACTTTGTTTAGTGTTGCCTATTTTCGCATGGTGTGCTATTGGATTTCTTTTATGTGTCATGCCCAAAGAACAAAAAAATAAAACAACAACAGTAAAAAAAAAACAAAAACTGTCACAAAAAGTATGAGTAAAAAAATAAAAGAACAGACTTTCAATTGCTTCCGTGATACAAGAATAAAAAAAGTCCCACAAATAACCTGATGAAAAGTATACAACGACAGCGAATGAAAAAAAAAAAATTATACACTAAAGGAGCCTTTTTATCGATTTATATGCAACTAAGGATAACAACAACAACAAAAACAAAAACACTATGCTTGATTAGTGTTGGGCTATTTTTCATCATTTATTATTAAATCGCACGAGTACACACTCTCAGAAATTTGATAACATACTCTATACCACCAACTGAACTGGAAAAAAAGGACGAAAAAACAGACCGACCGACGACAACGACGACGACGACGACAACGTGCTGTCTAAGGTATTGTACATGTGAGATATGGATTATCCACTGCTGATGGTATACAGGTAGAACTTCTTCCACGAGAGTGCCAGTACCGGTGGTGGTGGTAGAGACGCGGTCTTCATGCCACTCACTATACACTAGTGGAAACATTTTTTTTTTTTTTTTTGTAATGAAAGCATAGAAACGAACAAAAACCGACTTTAACACTGTAAATTAAAAAAAAAAATAATAAAACAAAGAAACACGTATGTGGCTGACACATAAAAAGAACCAACTGCCTCCTAAGATTCACAAGCATAAAACAATAAAAAGGATATGCTAACACTCATATTTGAAAAAAAGGTAAAAAAATCCCACAATCTTTGTTAGCACAGTTTCTTATTCGGAGCGTTCGTATCCGAATTGATTTTTGAAAAACACACAATTTTTCAGTGAATTATTTTGATTTATTCCAACCACAACAACTGTCACCACTTTCACTGGTGTGTGTCCTTAACAACTATGTACGTAAGTACCATTTGACTTAGGGAAATTTATCCTTGCTTGATGGTGGGCTTTGAAATGTTGTATTAAAAACAATGAATTGCTGTGACAACAACCACTCGCAGTCTTAGAATATGTATAGACATGCGTGTGTGTGTAGGTATGTAGGTGTATGTGTGTTTAATTCACGGCAAAACAGGAAAAAAAATGTGTTTCATTTCATTTAAGACCACAATTGCAGTTGTTTGTTGCCTTCTATACACCTTTCAACCCTCAATCAGCACTTGTCACTTTAATTTTCTTTTCTTTCTTGCAATTAGATATTACCACTGTTAATATTGGAAGGTAGGTAGTTTGATTGTGTTCTTCCATTAGAATAATTTTTATTATTGAGTTTTAATTTATTTTCCTTTTATTAATACACAGAGAGCGAGCGAGAGAAAAGGACACGTTTATTCGGTTACTAAATAAGTACTGTCAAAACGCAATAACACCAACCATCACAACCGAAAAGCTGCTGCTGCCACTGCTAATGGTTGCCCTATACTGTTTTTGATTCTCTTAGTTTCTATTCCTAACTCCACATGTTTTCAATGTTCTACCACGGCGGCGGCACACAACCCACAGTACATAGAGTGCGTTATTATAATAATAACTTTTTTTTTTGGTAATGCGCTTACATTATGTGTGTCAGAGTCGATTGAATATAATATGTAAGGAACAATACATTAATAACAACACCAAAACAACAACAACAACAACCAAAAAAAAAAATACACACTCGTTCAATAAACCGCTTTTTGGCTAATGTTTTGATGCTATTTGTTTGTTTCCGGTATGGACTGTACTTTTAGTAGATTTTTTTTTTGTTTTTGTTGAGAGCAAAACCGTTCAGGATGTACTAGTAACATACCTTGATGTGCTCTCGATTTCTTCTGAGCATCATTACAGAGAAAAAACGTTTATTTAAATTCCCGAAATAAAAAGTTCAGCAGCAACAACAACAATAAGACCACCATAACACTATACACAGCCTCACTAACCTCCCAAAAGGATATAACCAAATAACACCGCACTACGCAAAGAACCAAAAAAATAAGAAGAAGCAGCAGCAGCAGCAGAAGCAGAAGCAGTAGCAGGACCATCCAACAATCCAACCACCATCATCATCATTATCATCATCAACAACATCATCATCGTCATCCAGTAGCAGAATCCAAAGCAGAAGCTGCAAGCAGAGCAGCAGCAAAAGTGATGAAAAAAGAAAGGAAAATAAAACAAAATATCATCACACACACACACATACTCCGAGATGAAGAGTAGGACGAAGGAAGAGGAGGTTTGCAGAAAGGACATCAAAGAAAATAAGGCAAAATTGAGGTAGGTGCATCACTACTGTTGTATCTAGGTTGGTTTCGGCGGGCAACATACAGCCACTCTGTATCTGTACAGTGCGGTAGAAGTAGATACTCTTCTAACCCAATTTCTGAATCTAAATGTTTTTTTTTTCTGCTTTCTTTTTTTTTCATCTTTTTTGTTCTTTTTTTCATGCTTCCTTTAACAGTGGGGTTTTGTGAATTCAATGCAGTTCAGAGTTCAACCCCTTTTATAAGTTGGTTTTCAGTATGTGGCGCTCTTAATTATTCATCTTGGTGAACTAAATATTTTAGTTCCTCTTTCTCTTTCCTTTTCCTTTCATTTTTTCTCTTTTCTGCTATTTCTTTTAATTCGTCCTTGCGGATAGAAAAAAAAATGTCTTAAATTTTTCATTTCTTTTAAAATCCAATTTTTTTTTACTTGTTCTCTTAATTTATTTTAGCTCTTTTTAACATTATATTACTAAACTCGCCAAGTTAATAACGTTAACTGTGAAGGAACCCTCGTATTATTTTTTTTTTGGGTAAAAGTTGCCTTTTAACATGAAGCTATATAAAAGCTTTCAAAACTTTTTATGACCAAAAAACTGAGACAAAATAAAGCGCCCCTATCCATTTTAAGAGAGCAGGTATAGTATGTAATTGTTTCTCTTTTATCTTTGATGCGTAAAGTTGCTTTTTTTTGTTGTTCTTTTGATAGGACATCCCTTAAGTTTAAGTTTGAAAAACGATTTATGCGGTTTAATTGAATTTTATAACATTTTTTTTTAATTGACATCCAACAAATGGGCATGCTCACTTCTTTTAACACACGTGTGACTCATGGTCATTTCTGTCTCTCTATTTTTTGTATCTCTCTTTGGAGTGATAAAGTTGGAAAATAAACGTCTCTTTGATTTTTGAAGTTCATTTATTAAAGTACACGTGTTAAAATGTTATTTTTTTTATTTTATATTTAAATGAGTTTGGTGGAGCTATTGGATATTATGAAAAATAGCTACCGATGAAAGAGAGAAAGAATAAAAAAGGATAATTTTGGGTTACCAAAACCTTCGAGTTCTTTTTGGCATGATTTTATTACCGAATTATAAATTATACCTACCTAAACCTATATTCAATGATTTGAAAAATAATTTTTTTTTTTTTTTAGAATAATAACTGTCGCATTAAGTGTTCTACTTTATTTGCCATTTATAAAGATATAATTTAAAAGGGTCAATATTATATAGTTTTTGGATGAACGCCAATAGAAATCAATTGCGTATATGAGCTTTGAAACTAGATTTTCTTTTTATTTAAATGGATGGATGCTTTATTGATTTAAATAAAAGGAGAGTTTTTTTAGCCAGAAATTTATTATAGAGTTCATAATAACCAAAGCAGGTATATTAAATCATTAAACTCTGCAAAAACTTAACAATTTAAGAGTATTTAAAATGATTTAATGAGGTTGAAACCATAGCAATTTAAAAGTTAATTTATATTTATACATATGTGTAGGTATGTTATGCAACCATTAAGATTTTCAATTGATTTTATATTTTGTGAATATGAGCCAATTTGAGGAAGAACAATAGTCTTACAATAGGTTTTGAATAAATATATATACATAGCTATTTCAGCCTTAACAAAAAGGACTTCGTCAAATGTTTGAAATAATATTTTCAGTCCGTTTATTTGTCATTTTAGTTATCCTCTTCAGAAAGTCCTTTTTTTGGAGGGCATCTAAAATCACGGTCTCAATATTCCCAAACAAGAAAGTGACCCATGGGAATGGCACAACAGTTCAATATTTACCTGTAAGAAATGCTGGACCATAAACAAATTGCAGGAAAGTATAAGAATGATGAACTTTTCACTTGAATATCAAAGTACCAGCGTCACGGTGGAGGAGAGGGGGTGGAATGGTGCGTATGGTGAACATGGTGAGCGTAACGTGCACTGCCACGCAACCGGGTGAGAAGCGTGCCGTGCCAGGAGAAACGCATGTCATGCCGGGCAAATCACGTGCCTTGCTGGAAATCCATGCAATGCCACACCACCGATCGGCCAAAAAGCTCGCCGGGTGAGGTGGAACATGCTCCATCAAAAGCAGCGCATACCTCTCCATGCACCACCTTCCCAAACGGAGTAACTTCGGAATTTACCTGCCACATCGTGGACACCCCCACTCAGTTGCTTTGAAAGGCATTTTCCTGTATTCCTGATTTAAGATTCTTTCATTGTTTCTTGTATTCATGACAAACAAATCGAAGAGAAGTTTCGCCAATCTTCTCCTATACATTGAACAGAATAGCTTTTGGGACTTATTTCATAGAAAAATTTGGGGACTTTTATCATTATGAATTCACCGCCAATTTATAAATGAAATAAGTCTCTAAAACCTATTAAATAAATCCCTAATTTTGGGAAGATTTTCTAATCAAAAAACTTCTCATCTTTATACAAATTTTGGTATATGAATTTGGAATAGTGTAGTATGTGATAACCTGATAACTATGACTTCAAACCTAATATTACTGACATAGAAAATAACCAAAATATTCAAAAATGCAAATAAAACGGGTCTGTAAGAAGTTGCGTTTTTTTGTAAAATGCGTTTTTTTTTTCATCAAAAACTTCTTCCTATAAACAATTCTATATTAAACACTTCCTATATGTTTGCATAAATTTTCCTTATTGGCTGAAGTAAGGTTGATCAGTCTGATGCAAATCAAGGGATAGATAGATTAGACAGGAAGCCTTCTGCGAAAAAACTATCACTCAACTTTTTCTTACGCCGAACTTTTTACTATGGATGATCTGGATACAGAAATATCTTCTTTTGAGATAAAAACAGTTCTGCAAAAAGCTAAAAATAGTAAAGCACCAGGTGAATATGGAGTCCCCTATGAGCATTTCAAAAATGCATCTCAGTTTTTCGACAGTCACCTGTTAGCGCTTTTTGACAAAGATTCTTGTGAGCGCTGAAATTTCTTCTTCTTTCAAAAAAGCTGTTATTTTTCCAATACACAAAATGCCTTAAATGCCGTCGAAAACTACGGAGGCATTTCATTTATGAATATCAAAGCGAAAGTATTTTGTGGAGTTCTTGCTGACCAATTGGAAAAATGGGTAGAGGACAAAAATATACTGTCGGATTTCCAAGCCGGGTTTAGGAAGAATTATTCAACGGTCGATCAAATTTTTTGTCTGTCGTCAATAGTTATGCGCTCTTTGTGGATTTCAAAGCGGTATTTGAATTACTTAATCGAAATGCATTACTATACAAACTGTCACAGATAGGTGTTTCGACTAGATTTCTGCATGTAATCAAGAATATGTAAACAGATACAGAGGCTAAAGTTTGGGATGGAACACATTACTCTAAATGGTTTAAAACTGATTCAGGTGTTAAGCAAGGGTGTCCACAAAGTGGTCTTTTGTTTGCACTGTTTATAAACGACAATGTAAACCATCTTCCTGGAGGAATTAGAATGGCTGGAACCCAAATAAATGTTTGCTATACGCCGACCGACGACCTGGTCGTATTATCGGAATCGAAGAACAATCTACAACTAATGATAAACCACCTTACTGCGAAAATTGGGGACTTGAAATCAACATCGAAAAGTCAAAAGTTATGATTTTGTCCCGAAGTGACAAAAGAATAAAAGTACCTTGGAGTCAAAGTTAGCCCAACACTGGATTTTAGTAAGCACCTAGCCGAAAAAGCCAATTCCTCTCTAAGTCTGATAAACTTAACATGGCGAAATATTTGTTCGAATAATTTAATACAGTTATCTATCAAATACCAAGTATTCAATTTAGCTGTGAAATCTGCATTGTGTTATGCAGCCCAAGTTTGGGGAATGGAAGAGTATGAAGAAATCGAGAAACTTCAGAGAAAGCTTCATCAAAAAAAATGTTCAAGCTGCCAATCAACACCCCAAATTATGCGATATATTTAGAAACAGGCTTACCAAAGTCATATACTAGCACACTGAAGTTACAAGCTAACTACCTCATACAAATTTTAGGATTAAGAAACGATCTGCTTAGCAAGAAGTTGCTCCTTTATGAATTCAGGAACAAAGACTGGTGGTTTGACAAATGGCAGCGTCTTGGCATGACTTTTGGAGAAGTTATTCAAACTGATACAAGCAACATAAATGGTTTAAAAGAGCAAATTTATCGAATTATCCAATTTAATGAAGACTCGATACGGGAGTATTTTAAAGAAACAGCCACCAAATCAGAAAGTCGAATATTGTATAGCCAATTAGAATTTAATCTGAGCAATAACAATTATTTTCAATATTCTCTTAGCCTTAAGGACATTTCTTTAATATTCAAAGCAAGGTGTGAAGTACTCAGCCTTAACGGAATACCATATAATGGCAGTTTTAATCAGTTTTGCACATTATGCAACCTCAAATCCAAGGAAGACAGTTTTCTTTTTATGAGCGTGTGTCCAGTTCTTAAACATACATAGGAGACTAGCGTACTTTGGAAAACGTTCCCTTTCTGTACCGGAAACAATACTTATATTAAATGGATCAGACTGAACAAATCTGGCCTATTAAATGAAGGAAATTTGCAAATTTAGGATGCTGCTTATGACGGAATATATTTAGTATCATTCGAACATTTACATGAATAACAACCAAATATTTAAACTGAACTGAAATCGTGTTAATATAAATAAACATTCATACATATATCTCAAAAATAATAGATAAAATTAAAAGTTGCTGGTCAAGCTGACGGCACAGCTAGAGCTTTTAAATTCAAAAATTCTTTGTACATGTAGAGAAGAAATTGTTAATAAATGAATTTCTAACTTACTTCCTTACTAGACAGGAAGGCAAAACCTTCTGTAAAGAAACTACAGAAGCCAATTTTTGAGTACTTGCCTATTTCCAAAATACAGGTTTGATTAAAATCTTGAAACTAATACTTTTAGGAATTAAAATTGTACATATGGTACATTTTAAACCATCATTATATGCCATGAACATAATTTTTATCTTAAGGAAAAAAAAAACTTGAAAAGTACGTATACGCCAGAGTGTACCCACACTAATGCCTGAAATCGGAATAAGAATTGGTTATATTTTGTTATTATTTTTAAGCCGCATCCCCATTATGTTGAAGTGTAGATCAACATCGTTGATCAACAGTGTTGAGTAAGTGTAGACGTGTTGACCGACAATGCCAATCAACATTTGTTGACCCGAACGCAACCCGATTCAAATGGATAGCAATCGACAAAGTTTTTCAATAAATTCCATTTTATTAAAAACATTTGTAGGGTTTTGTTTTCATGAGCATATTTATTGACTTACGTGCGTTATTTATCAATTTTTTTTAGATGAAAAATTCAATATTTGTTGTGAATAAGTATTTAATGTTAATAATATCGTTTTAACTTTATTGTTCAAAAAAAAAAAAAAAAAGTTAAGTACCCCCAGGATTCAAACCCTGAACCCTTCGGTTGGATCCTGACGCATCTATCAGAAAATTCCAATCCACACAAATTGTTGCTACGAAAATTTTTGACGTACACACTAGCATGTTGATCGACAATGTCAACCAACAATATTGATCGGCATAGTGTGGACCCTCCTTTACAGTATACCTTATTAGGAATGGGCAAACAAGAAGACTTATGTGCTGCTTAATTTAGCAATGCAATATTATTTTAACTTTTTTTTTAAATGGAAAAGTTGAAAAAATAACAATGAAATTTTCCCAAAAAGAATGGAAAAAAAATAATTGTCGTGTAAATTTTTTCGCTAATCCTTGTTCTGAAGGTTATTAGTCGAATTTCTAGAAAGTTCCTCTAAGTCATCATAGAAATGACTTTCAAAGTGTTTCTTTCTTAAATGACAGAGTGCTGGACAGTGAAAAAGGCATCCTCATGTGCTTCTTCATCGCTTCGCCCTCTGCAAGGGTCATCAGCACTGAGCCTCGTTTTCTTTTTGTTGTATCACAGTAGGTTGTGTCCGGGGATTATGCTGATAAAGGAACGAAGATATTTCTTGTCCATTTGCATAATTTTTCTTGTCCTCTGCTTATTGAAATTTGGCCATAACTTTCTAGTTGAGCCACAAGTTTCCAGCAGATTCCATCTCTAATTGATTTTTCTAATATTTTGTTACCAATATCCTGTTTGATGCTACGGGTTGGTACTTCAATATGTTGCTTGACTTGACTAAAATTAAGCTACGATCTGGTTCTTGCCAGCTCATCAGTTTTTTCGTTTCCCCGTGCATCACTGTGACTAGGAACCCAGCAGAGTCCAATGTTATGCTGCATGCCAAGAACCCTAAGCTCTTCGTGACAACAAGTTACAAGCCACGACTATATATATCGGTGGCAGAAATTGCTTTTATTGCTATTTGGCTTTCAATAAAGTGGGTGATATCAGCTTGTGGTATCACCATCATTGAAATTTGCGTAGCTGCCCACTTTTAAAAGACCACATTGGATGGAGGGCATTATTTCACTGCAAATCTATAACTCACTTATTTAATTCTTAAGTGATTTTAAGTAAACAAAATACTAAGGGTATTCATACAACAGCGTAAAGTCGTCGTAAACTTTAAGACTTCGTAGTTCTGTCAGAATTTGTATGGAAAATTTGTCAGATTTACGAAGTCTACAACTTTACTACGATTACGACGACTTTACGCTGTTGCATCTTGCATGAATACCCTTACTATAAAAAGAAACTACAAATCAATCATCTTAAGTTGTTTTTCAAACAAAAGAACTATTACGTTTTGCATTTTGTATTAATATCGAAGCTTGTTCAGTGTAGCGTATGCGAACCACGTTCATATATTTAGATGAAGATTAATTTCTGAAAAAAAAAACTAAAAAATAATTTCAACTAAAACTAACTGGATAAGATTATCAACGTATCCATTCCATAATGAACAAACAAAAATAACACAAAATGGTCTACAAGACCAATAACAACGAGATATAAATCGTTGGAAAAACTTCAATTAACCATTGGCAGCTTGTTTCAAATTAGTATGCCAAAAAAGCCTAGGCTGTAAGCCAAGGAATAGACAGAGGCACAGTGCCTCCCTCCTGTAAACGAAACAGCGAAACCTATTTTGTTAGTGTTATGCCTATTTTCAAAACGGTTTAATCAAAATCTGGAATTTGACGTTCTTAAACTGTGTCAATCATTCATATAAATCGTCATTGTATCACATTTAAAGTTGTACCACTGTACAGTATTTCTATCTCTACAAGAAAACATTTTTGTACAGTAAGTATACGCCAGAGTGCACCTAACATAAAATGCAAGCAAGTTTTCACACTTATTCCAGAAATGTAAACGGGATTTTTTTTTTGTTTTTGTTATTATTATTACAATGTAGGTATATCGTATTTTAATTTGAAAGGTGAGAATGCATGCCTGGAATGCACAAACTTGATACTGTCGTTCAAGGCTTAAAATTAAAGATGTATGGTTGTGGCTTATTATCATTTGTAATACTATTTTTATTATTTTACAAAAAAGCATTTTTAAAAGAGAACGTTTGAAATTTTAGTAGAATTTTGGAAGACACAGTAACGGGATATACGAGAACCACCCACAACAAAAGCAATTTTCTCAAAAAATGTCAAACATTATTTTAAGTGAGTGGATTAAAAATTCACAATTAATAAGAAACTCACACAAACAAGGGTCAGAAGTTCTTTGTGGATATTTAGCTCGATTTATCTTTGAAAGTTCTTATGAAAGAGTTTTAATTTTTGTATTTTTCGTTGTAAACTAAAACAGCCAAGTTGGTTCACTATGACGTATGTGAACTATTTTTACTTTCGAATATAGGTACTATAAGGCAAGTTTTGGATTCGCGCAAAAAAAAATTTTGAGATAACAATCAAACATGATATTACGGTGATAGAGAACACCAAAAAAGTGGGTGGCACAATTCTGTCTGTCTGTCTGTCTGTCTGTCTGTCTGTCTGTCTGTCTGTTCGTCTACAGCCTAAACGGCTTGATCGATTTTCTTCAAACTTGGTACTTAGTGGTTTTTGGTGATTCTGCCGTCAAGTTTTTTCATTTTTTTTTTTAGAACCAAAAATAATGGTACCTGTCATACATTTTTTTTGGCAAATTTACATAATCGTATTTTTCTCAAAAACGGCTCGACAACTTTTCTTAAAAAAAATTCAATAAATTTATTTAAGTAAAGGATTTTTTTGGATGGAAAACCATTTTTCAAAAATGGTTATTAATGGTACCTCCCACAGAACCATTTTTTGATTTTTGATTTTCTTCAAAACGGTACGACCGATTTCAATTGTTTTTTTTACACAGAAGCTTCCAAAAAATATAAATAGTTTTGCGTACCAAAATTTTTGAAAAAATGTTTGTTGGATTTTTAAAAAATGTTTCAAAATTTTTTTTTGAAAATCAAATATTTCGAAAATGACATGTTTGATTTATTTGAAACTCAATAATTAAGACTTTTTTAGTACTTTCTAAAATATTTTTAGAAAAAATTTTACATATATGAAAAAATAACGGTACCTTCCATACAAAAGTTAAAAAACCGCAAAGGAAAATATTTTTTTGCTTAAAAACGACTCCTACGATTTTGATTAAACTTTTTGTATATACTAAAATTAGTACGATCTACTACCAAAAATTATAAAATTTTACACTTTGCAACTATTAATAGTACCTGTCATAGAACGTATTTTTTTATTTTGAATATTCTCGTTATCGACTGAACGGATTTAGATTAATTTTTTATATACAAATTTCATATAAAATCAAATAATATTGCATATCAAAATTTTCAAAAAAAAAGTTTTTGGATTTTTAAAAAAAGTTTCAAACTTTTTTTTTGAAAATTCGATATCTCAAAAACGGGTTGACAATTTTTTTTCAAATTTTGTTTTTATATACACATAAATATATTATTTAAATCTGCATACCAAAATTTGTCCTTAAAAATGTTTTAAGAATTTTATATATAAAAAATTAATTTAAAAAAATAACCGCTACAACGATTTTAAAATTTTTTTTCCCATACAATCATATTCCATCATGAATTAAGATAGCATCCTTTTTTTTTACCTCAAACTGTCAAAAGAGTTGTTTTGGCTAATTTAAAAGTCGTATTTCATGCTTCTTTACATTTTTCTCTCATAATTTCCATGTTTGTATATACAATTTTCTTAAACTCGCAGTGTCTTGAACATAAGAGCAAGTACGTGCGACCCAGCCATGCATTTTATTTTCTTGGAATTTTGTAGGCTTCAAAAATGCAAGAAATTTTTTTCTAGAGAATTATTTTCAAATGAAATAAACATGAAGTCCAGATAAATAGTATATTTTCGTATACATTTTATTGATAATGAAGACATTTATGAAATTAACTTCATTTATAGGTTCAAAGGACCAAATCATGAGCCATGGCTGAGTTAAGGATAATAAATATTTGATTGAAAGTGTCTTTGAAGACTATATATATGACTTTGTGTAAAAAAACTACTGAACTTATCTCTCTCGAAGCACTTTTAGAATTAATGAACAAAAAATGCCAGTTGTATGTGGTAAAACACGAATTTTTGTTTTAAATTTAAAAAACTCGTAAAGCTTTTTATTAATTACTAGCTGCCCCACCCCTGCTCCGCTCGGATAAACAAAAGTTTAAAAAAAAATTAACAAAACAAATTCGACTGCATTATTTTTTTTATTTTATTTCGTAATTGATTGATTTGTTTCCAAACCCAATTAATTTTTTGTTTTTATACAAAATAGGTTCCCAGAGTGCGTTTTTCTGTACCTTTTTAGCAAATCGCAAGCCTGAATTTGAGCAAACTTCACAAAATTTCACTTCCAGACCGATACCAAAGATAACCTGAAAAGAATCATTCAAATTGGGCAAGTGGTTCATGAGTTATGGCGTGTCAATGGGAAAAAGGGACTCATTTGTATACATATGTATATAATAGTTGACCCGACAAACGTTGCTCTGCTAAATAAATTATAAAATAAATCGAACGTAAGTATAAATTGAAAGTGATTTCGGATGGAGCTGTACAGCACACCGGTTACATCAAGTACGATGACATTCGCTCTTTAGGATAGATTTCTTAGGCTTACAATGTTAATTCAAAGCCCGAGCAGCCACCAGTTTTCGACATTTGAATGACATTCCCCAGTGTGTCCTAGGGCAGGGAACATCGAACAAACCTATTGATGTGAAGTGTCGCGTCACTCTTTAACTTTTCATTCTGAATTTGTTATGCATAACCTAGCTTACATTTTTCTGACACATTTTCAAATAAATCGGACGTAAACACGGTCAAACTTTAACGTATTTGTCCAATATCCACGTGGAATATATCCTCAACAACAACAGCGAATAAATTTTGCCCACTGTCGTCGTACTTCAGGTAACCGGAACAAAGCTATACGACACACAACAACAGTACACTTTCAGTTTCAAATTTAATATTTCACTGTCAATTTTTTTGATAATTTATATTGTAGAACAACGTTGCTGAAAGCTCAAAGATCTAAAATAAAATTCTTATGACTTAATTTTATTTAATTTTCAATTTGTCATTTCACATACATATGTATGTATGTATGTAGGTATTCATTATTTTATTTTTCTTACACACTATAGTGTTAAATATGAAATTATGCATATTACTCGGCTGTTTTGGGGGGTAGGAGGGTGAAACATACCTTACCTCCTATTCTTATACCTACTAAATATACAAACAAAATCGCATACAAATCAGTCCAGTCGTTTTGGAGGATTCTTGATTCGTCAAAAATTGATCATCAAAAAATAAGAGATATCTTAAGTTGTTGTTGTCTTAAATATCATTAGCTTTGGTTTCTTTCTCAATGAAATACGAAAACATCATTTCAATGTACAGTAAAAACACCACTTGCCATAAAGGCAAAGATTATTAGCTATTTGCTCAAGGGGAATTTACAATTAAATGAAATACCCAACTGGAATCCTTGTAATTCCTGTAGTTCAAGAAATCTTTAACGCAGCTAGTTGCTGCACACATTTATCAGTAGCTTACTAGCGTGATTCAATTATTAGCTTGGAACTGTAAAGTATCAAAAATGGGTATTTTTCATCATCCGGGAGCCGACCTTAAGATTACCTATCTCATCATGGCCACGCAAAAACTGGATGCCAACTGATAGCTTTAGTGCAAACATTTCGGACAAGGCTTTACTGGTCACAATGGATTGAAAATGTACTTTCCAGGTTGCATTTTCCGCTAAATATTCCAATAATATAAGGAATTGCTATAAATGGGGTTTCAAATGAAAGCTAAGGATGTCCTCCACACGATATCAATGGTCGGACTCGTGGCAACAGGCAATAAAAGTTTTTCCGATCATTGGTATCGTGTAGTTGATAGTCTTAGCTTTCATTTGATATTTATAGCAGTTGCTTATATTATTGGTATATTTGGCGGAAAATGCAACCTGAAAAGTGCATTTTCAAACCACTGTGACCAGAAAAGGCTTGTCCGACCAGTAGTTTCGTAAATGCTTGGACTAAAGCTATCAGTTGATATCTAATTTTTGTGTGTCCGTGATGAGAATGTGTAATCTTACGTTCGGCTCCCAGACTGTTTGTTTATAAAAAATTATTCATCAAATTCTCAAAAAAAATATTTGTTCATCTACTTTAAAGTATTGCATACAAAATTATATGGAAATTAATCCTGCCATTTAAGAAATATTCAGGAATTACCTAATCAGAGGTCAAACTTTCTTAAATAGATACGTCAATTCTCACTTTCTTTCAACTTGCTTATACAATATCTACATGTACCATAATGTTCATATTGTTCATCAAAGACCTTGGAAAATTTCTTTTAGAAAATGTATCTAATTTATTTTGAATTCATTGTATGGCAGCTACCCGTTATCGATAGACAAAAACTAGATTTTTTTAGGACGAATCATAAAAAAACTTGGTATCAAATATTAAATTAATCTGTTCATCTACTTGAAATTAGCTCGGTGTACATCGGGCAAACAGACATACAGACAAAAATAAAACGACGCACGTACCATAAAATTTTAAAGGAGCTATCCATCATTTTAATCCCAAATTCAATTAAGACTTCGAAATAATTTCTATACCAAAATACTGCCTTTAAAAAAAAGGAGTTTAAACACCGAAAATGGAAAAAGCAAGTAATTGGCATATTTGGAACCGATTAACAGTACCTTATTTTTGTGTGAGGCTTAAAAGCTATATTTTCAACTAGGTACAGGCTCAAAGCGCAAACTTAAAAAAAACTGCAAGTCTTTTTTTTTACAGAATAGTTTTGAACTATTTCTAATAGCATTAGAAAATTTGTTTTCCACAGAAAAAATATTAATTAATAAATTTAACAAAAAATTAACTTTACCCTTCAGCAAAAGAAAAATACATTTTCTACTTTCATATATTTTGGGAACTCTTAAGACCTGTTGCCCAAATAGGCCTAGTAGTCAGAATTTGATATAAATTTGTTTTTATAATTATTATTATTATTATAAAATGCTTTCAAAAATATATTATTTAGAAAATTCTGTGTGTTTTGATATTAAGATACATTTAAGATTTTATTAAATTTCTATTAAAACTCTTACCAACAAAATGTGCGCAAACATAAGAGTACTTTACTATTTTTGGTAAAAATGTTATTTTATACGTACCTGTAAGAAAGAAAAAGAAAAGGAATATTTAGTAAAAAATTCAAAGAGTATTAATATCTTTTATAACATTTAAAATTCAGAGAAATATGATTAAAAATTGCTGATGGTTTTTTTCTTAGCAATTGGATCTGCACAAACATTTATTATTCTAAGGGAAATATGATCTAACCAATTCATAATACCTAATTAACATTCATGGCTTTTCAAAGTCTACAGTAGGCAAGCATTGCATTTTTTCTTATATTAACTACGTGTATAAGTATTAGTAATATGTATAATGTATGTGTGAGTGTTAATTGTTGTCTTAATGCAATTTTTTGGTTAATGTGTTCTTATGATTGATTTGATATTATCTTACTTGGTGTAGTTGTGTTATCATAAAGTGTTGGAAACTGTGTGTTTCAAATGTTTTTCTAAAATAAAGTCAAGATTTTTTTTGTATAAAATATATAATCATTCTTTGAAATGCAATACTCACCTTTATTATTATTAAATTCAAACACATTTGGAAAATCTATATTTAAGCGGTTTTTTTTTTGTTAATAGTTTCTGATCTATGTATGTCCATGCAATTCCCAAAACAAAAAGAAGAGAAACCAATGTGTTTTTACTGATTGTGGTTTAGGTAAAAAACAGCACAATTCGAAAAAATAGTCCGGAAAACAAATTAAATTTGCGTCGATATGTGCTCAAAATTACTTAAAATGTTTTATTTTGACTTTCTTTTCTCATTTGTATTGACCGAACATTAATTTAAAAATACTGTATAGTGTTAAGAAAGCAAGTTTCAACCAATTCGAGCATTCCATTTAGAAAAAAATAATCGAAAACATCTAGAAAATCGATCTATTTGTCGGGGGTTTTTAAGGTAAAAATTTATGTTATGATAATTAGACAAGCAGATTTTATTGCTATTTTCTTAGCAACAGGTTACAAAGGCAAAAAAAATCATTTTAAGTTGCTGTGACCTCATATAATATTGTTTTTTCAGACCGTTTTTTGAATTGAGGTTTTTTAACCTAAAAACGGCCGTGGGGTCTCAAAACTCAATTTTGGAAAATGTCCCACAACATAAATTTGGTCTTTCTAAACCCTTTACAAGTACCACCATACCCATTTTGAATATACAAGATTAAAAAAATTCCGACACCCCTAATGTACCTACCTACCTACCTGTGAATTTTTTGACAAGATAAGTCAAGAACGTTTCTAGATATACTTTTTGGTGCTAAACTCAAATCCATCTTCCATTTTCCGGTATCAGCTCGGATTTTAAAGATATTCCGATGAGAAAATGAAAAATAACCGTTTTTCACAATTTTTTGGTGAAAAGTTACAACTATAGGCAGATTTTTCAATATGATCTTAGTAAAGATTCCTTAATTTGTTTTCAAAATTTGGTTTAAATCTTATCGATATTTTTTTAACAATTAAAGGTTAGTCCGTTGGACTGTCATGTCAAAGGTCTGGGTTTGATTCCCAGCCACTACCACATAAAAATATAGAATGTTTTCTCTGGGGTACTGCCTCTTGCAAGGAACTGAAAAATTCTCCAAGAGTATCTGTTGTCATAAATAAGTGCTACTCATTAAGCCGAATGGACTCTGAAATCAGTATTATGTCTGACCCGCATCAGAATTAAGAACGATGAAACGAGACAAAAGTTACAATTTAATAAAAAACGGGGTTACACTTTTACACCAGAAACCTCCTATTATATGTACATTGTACATATACTTATGTCAATTTGTACCAAAGCTATAGGCCATTTAATGGTTTTCCAAGCAACAAACAATAAATCACTGAGTTTTTGGTTGATTTTGAGTTGAAGAATGCATTTAAAGCCATATTAAATGATCTGATCGATGGACAAAATATTGTAAATTCCAAAAATGACCCCTGACTGGCCAAGATAATAACAATTTACAAATTTCCAAAAATTAGTACTTAGAGAGCTCTCCATTGTTACGTGTGGGACATTCGTACGAGAAACCGATCACAAGCAGTTAGCTGGATTAAAAATTGTTTAAAAAAGTTTGAATATTTTTTGATAAATGGGTACACCAAAATAATGTTAAAGCCATAGAATGATATTTTTTGAAATATTTACAAGTATACTGGCGCAATCTCAATTTAGCTGAGCGTTACGAGTGGGATCATAAAACTACCATTGTTTTAAATTTTAGTTGTTGACGCACAAGTTCAGCAAAACTTGAAGTTGGAAATGCGCTTAATATAGTGGTTAATTAGCTTAAAGACATTTCAAAACTATGACTAAATTAAAAAATTAAAAACTTCGAGATAAATAATAACTAAAATTTATTAAGTTTACCGTAACGTGTGGGACAAATTTGATACGTGCGGGACACGTACGAAATCAATGTTTTAAAACCTTACGTTTGAGGCCGAAAATTTATTATTGCTTATATTAAGTACAGTATTTCATTTGGACTAAAAAATAGTTTGATCCCGTTTCATAAAAACTTGAATTTACTGTAGCTATATTGAAATTTTCGTGCTATGTTTTCAGGTAACTGTCAATGCTTTTATTTGCACCTTATTTTTTTGATCCACTGAAATTTTTAGATTAATAAACTTACAGAACTGTTTAATGGCTCATTTTTTAGATAATTTAACCGTCTAAAATCTGTTCTTTGGTAATTTTTTTTGAAAAACGCAATTTCATCGAGTTAAAAAAAACTTGATTTTACAATAAGGAGTTGTACTTAAACATAAATCACAAAACAAAATTTGCCCAGCGGTAAGCAAAAATTTTATAAATTTTTTGGACTAAACTCACTGCACCATGAAGTTCTTGAACGTTTTTCTCTGAAACTATTGGTTTTACGAAAAAAAGTATTTTAACATTTTTTGTGTAAAATAGCATAAGCTTTAATTTTTTCTTCACATTTTTTCAATAAAACCGACAGCTTAGGAGCAATTCCCAAAAAACTGAACTTCAACCCCTTTCACCCCCCTTAAAAAATTTAGCCCGAGGCAAAATTTAGGGTACTTTTCAGGAAATGCTTAAGACGTCATAATAAGCCACTGCACCAAAATTCAGCTTTGTCGCAATTTTTTCGAAGTGAAAGTCTAATTTTCTGGGCTATAAGATTCGCTGCCAACAAATTATATCAAACGAGGAGTCGACATAAGAAAGCTTAAATGGCAAGAAATTCATCACACACTGAAGAAACCAAACGGTGAATTACAGAGCAGTCCTTTGAATGGAATCCTTAAGGTGCATGGCAGGTTGAAAGACCAAGAACAACATGGAAATCAACAGTCTTAGCAGAAGCAGAATCCCAGAGAAAGACGTACCTTGGCAGACCGTGAATTATGGAGACGTTTTGCTTGCGCCCTATGTCCCAACAGGTGCTACAGGACACGATTATGATGATCCTCTCAATCATTTAAATGGTATTGATCGACTTCGACACATATACTTTTTTATAACATAATAATTTTTGATACATTTATCTATCACCATCTTTTCATCGATTTTAAGGCCGCGTATGACAGCATCTATAGAGAAGAGCTATATAAATGAATGTCTAGTTTTGGCATCCCTACCAAACTCGTCGGTTTTTGCTGGCAAAATTACGATGGAGAAGGCACGCTGCTACATCAAGGTCAGCAAAGACCTCCCCGATGTATTTGATGTCAAAAAGGGCTTTAGGCTAAGCGACGCGCCGTCATGCGATTTATTTAACATCGTTCTTGAAAGAATAGTGCAAAACTCTCACGTCAACACTAGAGGCACAATCTTTCAAAAGTCTGTCCAATTACTCGCTTACGCTGACGACATTGACATAATCGGACGAACAAAACGTGATGTCAGTGGTGCTTTTGTGAGTATTGAGAAGGAAACCAAGAAGATGGTTTTAACGGGTAATGAAAGCAAAACGAAATATATGCTGTCAACAAGAAAGGGCAACCAACACCACCTACGTCTCAGACAGAACGTCACTATAGACAGCTATAATTTTGAGGTGGTCAGAGTCTTTGTCTATCTAGGATCCGCTATGAACTCAGCGAACGATACCAATGCTGAGATCAAACAGAGAATTACTGTTGCCAATCGCTATTTCCTTGGGCTAAGAAGGCAATTGAGAAGCAGAGCTCTCTCTTGAGCAACTAAACTGTCACTGTATAAGACGTTTATCACCCCGGTCCTGATGTATGGTGCAGAGGCATGGACACTGTTAACGGTGGATGAGAACACGTTAGGCTGATTTGAGAGGAAAATTCTCCGGGTGATTTTTGGTCCCGTCTGCATAGATGGGGAATGGAGGAGCAGATACAACAACGAACTGTATGGGCTGTACAGCGACACCGACCTAGCCACCAAAGTAAAAAGCCAACGACTGAGATGACTGGGTCACCTAGAAAATTCTTGAAAATTTGTATGCAAATCACTGCAAATAAAAAAAATTAAATAAATTTGGCAGCACAACAGCTCGTGGAGAACCAGAGCCTAGTGACTTTCAACTCTCAACCGTTCCTTAGTGCGTGTTGCAAGTAGGAATGTAGGGAACCTATAATTTTCTGCCGAGTCCGAACGACTTGATGAGAAGCATTTATTCATGACGATTACAGGTATACTCTTGGCGGATTTGTTTGTTCCTCGCAAGAGGCAGTACATCGGGAAAAACATTTCTATTTTGAGGTGATCACATCTACCAACAAAAGAAAACTAGATGCACACTGATGAGAAGCAGAACAATGCCATCAACTTGCTATCAGGGTCAGAACGTCAAAATAAGATTTTAAAGTACGGTATCTATCTTATACCCAACTCATATGGGCTAAGGACTCGGATTGGTTTGGTATAATGTCAATCAAGGTGTGGTTCAATAAGACTAGCGGTAGTAAAGTCCGTGGTTCTAATTTACCGAAATAATGGGAAAGGGTGTTTTACCCTTTTTGATATGGAAATAAGACCCACAACAAAAAATAAATAAGAACCGTGGATGTTATTGCCTTTTCAATTTGGCATTAAAAGTATGATTCAAATTTTCGGCCCCGAGAAATTAAGCCTCAAGAAATAAGGCCCCAAAAGAAAAAATGAAATGAGATCGCTTGATATTTGTTTTCCATTCTATTACTTAATAATGGTTTTCAACCCTCAGATTACATGATCACCATCGAGTAACAGAATATTAAAAAGCATCAACAAGTAACAAAATAGCTGACAGAAATCAAAATAAAACTAGGCCCATAACAAATGTGATCGTAAAATAAAAAAAAACACCCAAAAATTGTTTGTTTATTATTGTCTTCGGTGGATTTTTTGGGGCATTATTTAATTTTTTCATTGGGGTCTTATTTTCTGGGGCCTTATTTTGTTGTTTCGTAGGATTTGTGCTCCATTTTTGGGTTTTCTGTCATCTGTCCCACTCACGCAACTTCGTTGCTCCACTTAGAGTATGTTCAGTTGCCAGGCAGGCATCTACAGTGGCCGACATAAGTCTACGTACGACCATTTTGGAACATGGGGAGATTGAAACCAATATATGCTAAGTAAAAGATACAGCTTTGTTTTAAATGACGTTTTATTAATAAACAATCAGTAATAAAAATAGATTTAGAAACAAACTGTATAATTATTTATATATTTAAAGCTATTGGTCTTATACAATGGCAAACCAGTAACAGTGTTCGAAAGTAGACCCTTGTCGGCCGCTTCATGTAGGGACAGTGCATCATAAAGCCTAAAAATTATGGTTATTAATTTTGAATTTTACATTTTGTGTAATTTTTATTAGATTGGGTTTATTTCCATTTGGAATAAAACCCCATAAAATAAAGAATTAAGACCCATGGCTTGCGTTGCCCATTCAAGGAAGAAAAAAGCCCACAGTTGTTTTTTCCTTTTATTTTGGGAAATATAGCCCATGGTCTTTATTACCGGGGTCTTTTTTCACTGCACCTTCAATCAAGATTATTGTGGAGGCAACAAGAACTGCATTTTGAGAAAAATCTCAGTGCATTTTGCAAAATTACCATAAACTAAAAACTAATTTAAATTGAACTATAAAGTTGCAGGCAATGAAAAATTAATGGTCTTTTTGATCGGCAATCTGGAAGACCGATTCAATGCAAATGAACACTTCTGATTTCGATTGTAAAATCAAATCTAGAAGCTTCTTCCCTTCTTTTCAGAACAAGAACTGTATTCTTGCAACGAAGATAACGCAAAAAAGAACCAAAAAACAGTACCAGAATTAAATTTGCGCTTGTTTTAAATAAAATACTTCGAAGATGCATATTTATTCTTTAAATTGAAGGAAAACGGCAGACAGCTAATATTTATTTTTTAATTACTTACACATTTTTAAGAGTGCACTTAGCACTAAATATTTGCATAATTTGTATAGAATGTATGTACATATCTACTATAATAGAGAATGGGCAGTTTCCAAGAAAAGAATTTAAGACATTTTTTCAACATTTTTTTTTAGACTGTTGTTAGATTTTCTAAGGTCAACCATATCAATTAGTTTTGGAGGATTTGAATAACGAGAATTTTTATACAAAATGTGTTTTTCAAACAAGAGTGTAGAAATTTTTTTCATGTGTATACTGTTCCTTTTTTTATCACAAATTTTGTCATATGGTATTGGTTATAAGCACATTAAACATTCAACAAATATTAAATTAGTCAATAGTTGGAAAATGAAAAGAAAAAAATAAATTTTAATTAAATTTAATAACGTTACAATTTTGTAAATAAAACCACAGATTTATTTTGCTGTTTTTTTTTTTTAATGTTTGTACATGATTTTTTATTTTAAAACTTACCCTCCTGCAACAAGTATCATCTGCATATTGTTATTTATGTGATGAATCCATGTTTTTTGTGATATTCAGTTTTGACATATTTTTGATGCTTCTACATAACATGAATGACACTGACTTTATAGATATATATAATATATATATATAGGTATAGATGTATATTAAAAATATATAAATATATATAAATGTTCATCATTCGGTGCGGCAATTACAAAACAATACAACTTGCGATATTGCATATTTAAAATAAAATATTTTCATAAACATTATTATTAGCATTTTTTTGTGGATATTTTTTTTTTTTTTTGATTCAGTTTATGGGCAATGGAGGGTTTTAGATTTTAATTTTTGTTTTTTTTTTTACTGTTCATTCCTGACATTCACATTATTTTCCAATTTTACAATGATTAACAATCATTTGCGGATAGATATAAAAGAAAAAAAAAAATAATTTGATTATTAATAAGGAAGTTAAGGGAAAATAAAAATAATGCAAGAGAATAAATAAGTTTAATAGGATTTGTTTACTAAATGGAGTTAATATTCAAGCTTAAAATGAGTATGAGATTTTGAGAGGCATTAAAAATGCATGCAAAAAGTTAAACAAAAAATTGTTAATATATTATATTTCTAATAACAAACTTTCCAATTTTTCTTACTTTTAATTTTTATTTTGGTTTTAAGTTTTTATTTAAAAAGGACCACTTAAAGGAATATTTGAATATTCATATAACAATAAACTAAAAAAAAAGAAGAATAATATTTCAGAGATTTCTATTTGGTATTATTTTGCTACCAAGAGTTTAAGTAACAAATTAACTCGACTTTTCTTTGCCAACTGTACCTCCAACAAAATATGCAGAAATGTTAAAGTTTTTTGACAAACATTAAAATTCATAATTGTTGTAATTAAATTTTGTTTTATTGGTATGTATATAAGGGTGGTCGCTATATGGGTTTCTCAGAGTTTTTATATTTGGATTTAGCCTAAATCAGTTCCAAATGGATACAAAATTACTCTAATTTTTATCGGATTTTTATTTTCATCCTCTATAGTCGTTCTTGGGGTTAATTAAACTCCCTTTTTTCCTTGAATTGTGATTCGCGTAAGATCTGCCAAAAAATAATCAGAGCATGTAGGTTGATATTTCTGCAAAAGAAACATATTTTTCAAAAAAAAAAAAACTGATTTCTTTACAATTTCACCCCACAAAATAAAAACCAATTCTTGAAATTTAGTTTGCTTATTAAAATGTATACAGCAAAATCTAACCTTTTCCAAAAAAGAGGGACTTATCAATGGTCTGTTCAATTACTTCATTACAAGCATCGACTATAATAGAAGAAACCGAAAGACTGAAGCGTAATTTCAGTGCTGTTTAGACTTATGTACGTGCAAACAAAGATTTGACAGTCAATGAGGACAAAACTATTTGTATGCTGTCATCACCTAAGAAAGCAGGGTTGCCAGTTTGGGGGTTTTCCCCTCAGATTTGGGTTGTTTTTTTTTCATCGTTAGGGGGAAATCTGGGGTGGTAAAATGTCTGGGGGGAAATCTGGGGGTATTATTTTTAAAGTTAAAAAAATTTAAATTGTATGACTGCTTTATTTTCTTCATTCTCAAATCTACGTCGTATGGGAATTGAAATAGCTGATAGTAATTAAGGCCGTGAGTGCAAAAGCAGCGTCACCCATATATTGGAAAAATTAATACTTTTGTCTCGTAGTCCAACATTTATGCATGAAAAGTCATAAAAGCAAAAAATCTAAATTCTTTCCAAAGATGTCACTTATCCTCCTTGAATACCAAATTAAATAGTAATTTACATCGATTAAAAATGAAAACTAGCTATGCCAAAAAAATTGGGTTACACCTTTTTTGTACTCACGGGCTCAAAAATGAAGATGACGATCGTATTATTCTTGATTTTTTTAAATAAAGTATTTTAGTATAGGTAGATGCATATTTTCATTTTTACTTTATTTTTTTTTAAATTTCATCTAAAATATGTAATGAGCTTATGAGCATTGAAAATAAAAAAAATCTAGGTGTTTTTTTTTGTCAAAATGTGGCAATCTGGGGGGTTTCTAAAGTTGTCTGGGGGGAGAATTTGTTTTAATCTGGCAACACTGTAAGAAGGACATCTACCTAACTAAAATGTCTTCAAAAGTACGGTAGCGTACTGATCTTTTATTTGCAGCAATTTGCCTGTTTAAGTTTTGAGTGGGTTTATAATAGTACGTATACGCCACCGTGAACCATTTTGCTAAAAGCTTCCTATATTTAAATAAAGTATGGTAGCTTACATTTCAGTTGTAAGTTAATATTAATACTAAGCATGACAGCTGAATCGAATGGTTAGTTTTCAAATTTAATGATTTTCAGTGCCATTATGGAGACGTGTACCTCCGTTTTGTGTATAGGATTTCATTAAAGAAAGTAGTAAGTTACTGGAACATAAGTTGCTTCGTGTTACGAGACAAAAGAGAAAAACAGATCTTTTAGGGGTAAGGTAAATAAATGTTCCTAAACTTTATTTGCAATTAAAAAAAATTAATTGTATCAAATAAATAAGATTCAATTTACATTGCAAAATGTTCTTTAAATCATAGTTTTCTTAATTTAAATAGTAAGATTCGATGAGAAAGTTTGTCAAACGCCTTGCTGAAGTCTGTAAATGCGCAATCTAATTCTAAATAATTTAATACAATTTTTAGCCAATTCCAGTAAAAAGTTATAGTTGAGCGCACATTTGTAAGACCATGTTGATTTGGAACTATAAATGATTTAACATAAAAACATAAAGATTCAGAGTTAATAGCCTCGAAAAGTTTTGGAATAACCGATATTCTAGCAATAGGTCTATAATTTTTATTTCATCTCTTCTTTATGTACGAGTAGAGGGATTATGAAAGAGTTTTTCCAAATAGATGAAAATACCCAAGAGAACATTGATAAGTTAAAAATAAACTGACTCACACAGTTTTTTTTTAAATAGTAGAAGGTAGGTAGGAGGCCTTCTCCTATACAACTATCGTCTAGATTAGATGTAAACTTGGCAATATTCTCAGTATTTGTATTTAAATTGATGTCAGTCAAGTAAGAGATGGATTTAAAATTTCAAAAGTGTTGGGCAATTTCGTCAAAATTATCACAGTTCAAAATATCACAGTTTAAGGTTTCACAGATGTTAGTATCACAGTTGAAGGCACATTGAAAGAAGTCAGAAAATAGTAGTGAACAAAAATTTTGAACTTAAATTATTTAAAAACAACGGGACCACTTACAATGGCATGCTATAGCTTTTTTAAAGCCATGATGCTAGTCTCTAATATGTTTTATTTAATTTTCAAACTTAGAAACAAAAACAAAAATAATATTTTCTTACCTTTGAAAATTATTTTTTACAGAAACTATTTACAATAAAACTTGATTTAATAAACATATTTGAGATTGGATTCATGGCTTTAAAAAAACCTATAGCATGCCATTGTAAGTGGTCCCGTTGTTTTTAAATCATTTTTTTCTATTTTGCGTCAAATTAAAAAAAAATTACCCCTCCTGCCTGAACGGGGTGAAATAGACCCCTCCCATACGATTTTTTTTCAACTGAATCTAATCTATAAGTTCTGATTTTTTTTCGCGTGTTATAAGAATCACCCTAACCCCATTATTTGAACCTTGAAGTGAAAAAAGGGAGAAATGGTGAAATAAAAATCTGAAAAAATTAGGGAAATTGTTTTTCAATGTTTTAAATCCAAAACAATGTCCAATTTAAGGACCACCCTATTGTATATATACCATAACCTATTTCTTCGATTTTTAAGACTATATAGCTCACTTTCTATTTGCATATACAAAAAATAATATGTATGTCATATTTAATTTTTTTTTTTTTTTTGAAAAGAGTGCTTCTTGGAGAGTCTTAATCAACGAAGTTCGAAAAAATGTACATTTGCCGTCCGCCATTTTGAAATAGCCGTTGGAACGTGAATGCAATTTCTTCGTCAACTTTTGGACGAAGAATAATATTTTTTTGTATGCTAAAATATTTTGTAAAAGTTTTGGTTAAGAGAATTTTTGACAGCTGGTTTTAATGAAAAACAGTGAAAGTTTTGAAGCTTAGTGTTTTTTCACATTTATCTCATTTCTTGTTCATCTAAATGAAAAATATCTAAATATTTTTATGTGAAGTACTTAGTTTTCTTAATTTTTGTCAATATCTTAGGGGTGGTTGCGATTCGTACAGAGCAAATACAAAATAATGGATTCTTGTAGAATCAAACACCACAAGCTTTTTTTATTTGAAAAAGGCAGTCAAACTTTTTTTTTAATTCAAAAACTTTTTTTTCAAAATTTTGATACGCAATTTTATTTAATCTTATCTGAAATTTGTATATAAATGTATCTAAATCGGTTAAGCCGATAATAAGAAAATTCAAAATAAAAAAAAGTTTTATGACTGTTAGTATTAATAGTTGCTAAGTGGTTTTTTTGGTAGATCGTACTAATTTTAGTACATACATATATGGAAAAAGCTTAATCAAAATCATAGGAACGTTTTTGAGAACAAATATTTTCCTTTGCCGTTTTTTAACTTTTGTATGGAAGGTACCGTTATTTTTTCATAAATGTAAAATGTTTTTCAAAAATATTTTTGAAAGTACTAAAAAATGTTTAAATATCGAGTTTCAAAAAAATCGATTATATCGTTTCCAAAATATTTGATTTTCAAAAAAAAAAATCTAAGCATTTTTTAGAAATCCAAAAATTTTTTTTTTCATTTTGGTACACAAAATTATTTATATTTTTTGGAAGCTTCTGTATAAATGTTATTGAAATCATTCATACAGTTTTGAACAAAGTCGAAAATTTAAAAAATGGTTCTTTGGGAGGTACCATTTAATAACCATTCTTTGAAAAATGGTTTTTCACTGAGATGAAGCTTTTACTAAAATTAATTTATTTCATTTTTTTAAAGAAAAGTTGTCGAGCCATTTTTGAGAAAATAATATTAGTACAAGTAAAATAATTGCATTAATTCGGTTTTGAGAATTTCTTATGGCGTTTATAGTAAAAAAACTGTTTTATTTTGACTTAATAACATTTTCTTAATGAGCGGGTACACATACATTTTTTGTTGCAACCAACGGTGGTATGACAAATAAGCAACTGTTATTAATCAAAACTCCTAATTCTTCCGGTCAAAATAATTTTAGTGCAACGGTTAATGTGAAGAAAAATGATTTTTCTCTCTTATTAATTGAACATTTTAAAAAACATTGGCTTTTGTTTATCCATAGCACCTTCATAGTTTTCATTGAAAAATTGATCATATTTTTTGCACCAATGATGGGAAGAGGCAAACACTGCACACTGGAATAGCGTGCCCTAGTTAGAAGACTGATATCTGAAGGCAAAACTTATGCGCAGGTATAATGCCTAGTTAAATGCTAACCAAAAATAGTAAGAAAAACCATTATTTAATTGCCAAAGTCAAAAAATGGCGGGCGGAAGCCGCTATTGCCACCCAAGTTGATAAAACGAGTCGTCAGGCATTTTAAAATAAATCCCTTTACGCCAGCTTCTGAAACTAAAGGCATATTTTGTGTTGATACCAGCAATTAAATGATCCGTAGAAGAGAACATGCTCAAGCAGCCCACAGTGCTAGAAAGATACCATTTCTGACAAAAAACAATGTAGCAAAAAGATTGAAGTTCGCAAAGGAACCACTTTGACCTGCCAGCATCAAATTGGAGAAATATTAAGTGGTCAGACGAGTCCAAGATTGTTTTTTATGGTTGAAATGGACCTTGTCATTATGTAAGAAGGCCACCAAACACAAAATACAATCCACATTTCAAAGCAAGCACTATTAAACATGGAGGACCCAGCATAATGGTTTGGGCATATTTTTCCTTCTATGGTGTTTTTTCATCACACCGAATCGAAGGCATCTTGGATTAGCAAATCTGAATTGAGATCATGCAGGAAGTAAAACTACCGTATGCTGAACATGAAACGCCGTTGAAATGGGTCCTTCAGTGAGACAAATGTCAGTGAGACAAATGACCCAAAGTCTTACTAGTAAACTTGCGAAGCAATAATTCCACGCAAAGGGAGCTGATGTGATGGATTGGCCCGCACAGTCTCCGGACTTGAATCTCATTCAGAACTTGTGCGATGCAAAGAAATATACTACTGGTTGCCAATCAACTAACAATAAAGCCCTTTGGGAAGCTATACAGCACTCATGGAGTTCCATAAGCGTAGAAAGGTGTGAAGACCTGATAAACTCGATGCAACACTGCCGTTGTTCTGCTGTTATTTCTAACGAGAGATTAGGAACTAAATATAAGTGTAAGGTTCACATCCTAAACTACATCTCATGATAAAAAACTTGTCCTAACTTTTTTGCTTTTTAGCTTTTTTGTAATATTTAAAGTTGGGTTATCTTCGCACTACTATTTTTTGACCGCTGTATTTCAAAAGTTCTTCAATAAATTTGAAAATATCGGGTCAAAAATTATACTTGAATTTTTTTCTTTTTTCGAAAATAAAAGCTTAAAAACACCATTTTGAAAATCACATGAGTATTATATGTTTAAAATTAAGGGATCAACTTTTTTTTAATTTTGATTTTTTGATAATGAGTACTACTATTACTTTGAACGCAGCTATACATACATATGTATATGGCAAGTAAAAATATATGAAAAATTAATGGCAACCCTTATATACAATAAAGGTACTATACTTTCTTTAAAAACCTGAAGTCTATTCTCTTATAATATTTTTCAACATAGTCATATGATACGCATAATATTTTATTTTCCGTTTAGTTTTTGGTTGATTTTCGTTAATATTTCCTACTTAATTTTTTTTATTAATTTCTTAAACCATCTATTTCGATATGAAATTTAATTTTCTACTTAATTTCACAAAATTTCTTTCCATTACAAAAAATAAGGTGATACAGCTACACGCACAACTAGTTTTATTTACATTCAAAAATCGAGCGTCGATATTAAAAGATCCTTCAATTTAAATTGAAGTTCAAATATCACCACTTTTGATAAATAACATTTTCTATTAATTTAAAACTATACCCCTTTATAAGCTAAACAATATTTAAACATAACACTTGAACATAAATCGTTTCAGATACCTCCTTGAAGATACCTACTGTTTAATATTTACCCACTCAGGCAAGTGGCAAAGTGCTTTCAAATATATAAACCAATAAATCAAGTAATAATTTAAAAATTCCAAATTTAAACCTCAAAAATATTTGCATTATTAAAAACAAAAAAAAAATAAGAAACTGGAAAGTTTATAATAATTCATTAAAGTTATCTTAAAGGATGCATGTAGACTATCAAGTAAACCCTTTTTTATTATGTTCATGCCGATTAACTACAAAAATATAATTTATTCATGCTGTCAGGCAGAGGTACATTGGCTTTGATATTTAATAAATACAACAGAAAAAAATAAGAAACAACACAAAATACAAACATTTTGATTATAAATTTTTGTAATTATAAATGAATAATGTATAAATGTATCTTAATGTACATATGTATATCTTTACCGAGTTAATTTGAAAAATCATATCTGCCTGCATGTGAACACAAAAGCCCAGGCACATGGCGAAGATGACAACAATGACAAATAATGCACACAATAGAATTGTTCTAAACGTTTAACGGTACACAACCAATATGACTTCTCTATTATTTATGTTTTTGTTTTTGTTTTGTATAATAACTATGATGGTTAGGTACTATTGACTGATATGATGAGTTGCTGAAGATGTGCTTCTAGACACCGATTAAATTAATGTATGTGAGGCGTGACTTTGGTTTATTATGGATATCATGTTGAATATAAAGACACATACGAGTATCTATATGCATATATCTAAGTAAAATGATGATTTATTAAGTTGATGATGAGTCGAGATTTAAACTATATATGGAGCAAAAAACAACGAAATATTATTTAGATGAGTTATTAGTGCGAATGATAAAAATTATAGGTATAGAACAAGGAGAAACAGGAGGAAATAAGACTAACATTATTCGTCATTAACATCCTTTTTCTATCATTTGTATCAAAATAACAATTGTATGCTCTCCAACAACGAAGGGATGCTGTTTTTGTTATCCGAGATGACACACACGACGACGAACTTGTTAGAGTTCATCAAAATTGCATTTTGTGACATTTGTGACGTGAATCTGCATTATTTTTTGTTTGATTTTTTCCATTGGAATGTTGTGTGTTTATTAGACTTTTTGTTTTTATTTTTAGGTTCAAAGGGAAAGGATATCCTTGCTTCTTTGTCGAAAGAACAAACACATACACACATCGCACACACAAATTGTACGGAGAATGAAAAGAAAGTGAAGTGCGATGTCAACGAGTATACAAAAAAAAGCACACACACTCTCACCCGCGCGACGATTTCAAACGCGTTCTTTTTGAATTCGAACTACCTCGACCCATATCAAATACACCGAAAAGCAAAAGCACATGTCAGCTTGGTAAATTTCCATTTTAAATTTCACTTGCTCTGCTCACACTCTTTGCTCTCTGGTTTTGTTTTTCATATTTATTTGCTTTATTGTTGTTTCACTCACAAAACACATGGTCTGTCTCACTCTCTTTGTTGTCTCCTCGAAAATATCCTTTTAGTTTTCACTTTTCACATTTGGGATTTGGATTTGGCACTCGACGACGGTTAGTGGAACGAAACTCACGCGAAAACCATTTTTTTCACTTTTTATTCCTTTCTTCTACTTCTCTATGATGCACATGCATTTGAAGGTTATTCAAGGGGTGGCGAAGCAGAAGCAGAACCAAAACCAGCACAAGTACAAAGTGTTGGTGGTTTTGTTTATTGAATGGCATTTTTTTCTTTCTTTTTGTTGTTGTTTGTGTATTTATTCTTAATCAGGACAGAAGTAGAAACATTGTAGATACGTATGTAGATATAGGTATATCTGTCTGGTTTTAAATTGAATTTAAAATGGCAAAGGAATAGGTACATAAAACACTCACAGAATAAGGATACCTATTTGTATTTCCTTATTTTTAAGCTTTTGAAGTTATTATTTTTTATAGGATTTTGTTGTGTTATTTTTGTTTAAGGAAGATTGTGTGTTTTGAAAGTAAGGGAAGAAAGTATATCACATATTTTATTTATTTGTACTTAAATTATCTTTTTTATATATTTTTTTTTTTGTTAACAAAGCTTTGAAAAAAATTTAAAATAAAATTTGGCAAGTTTCTTTTATTTATTTTTTTTTTTAAGTTATTATATAACTCTGTTTGTATATGAAAATATTTTTTATTTTATAAATAGAATTTATAATTATTTATTTTATTTTTATATTTAAGTTTAAGACGGAAGAATTTTATTTTATTATTTTTTTATTTATTGCAAGATTTATTTCGTTGAATTATGGTTTGTATTTTTTTTTAAATAAAGCGAAGCTTAGTTGAAAGTAAATTTATTGTTGTATTTTATAAAGAATAGTTGTATGTATTTTTATTGTATGGAATAAATATTTTTTTTGTTAGAACTTTTTGTTGATACAGGTTTATTTTTTGTTTGATTTTTGTAGTGAAGTTTGACAGAGAAATTATTGTTTTTGTTTTTTTTAAGGCAGTTTGGTGAATTTGTTATAATTTCTTTTCTTTTTCTTACAACATTTGCAGGGTATGTAGCATATTTCATGTAGACATAATTATTATTTTTGTTAAATTAAGTTTTTTGATTTATGGACGGGCTGTTGCAATTTATTTTTATTTAAAAAAAAGTTTAATTTTAATTTATTGTTTGCTTTACATCACATAAAATATAGTTAGGTATATTTATTCTTTTAAATCAAATTTGAAAATAAAATTTTTCATTACTATTATTTGTTTTTTGTCATCCACTGTTTCTTTTTCAGGATATGCATTTCATTTCAAAAGTATTTTTCATACCTCCTCCACTTTTGCTTCAAATACAAACAAAAAGAAGAAATAATAATCGTGATCTATGGTTATTTTTTTTTTTTTCAAGGTTATAGATGTTCTGTAAATAGTATTTGTATTTCTGTAATAAGTTAAGTTTTGTTTAATTTTTCTTCGTATTTTGTTTAATCAAATGGAAACGAAATAACAATAAAGCTATATTTAACACAACAATTGCGAGTATTTAGGTGAGATTCACAACAGAATAAGAGTAATGGAATAGATATTTTTATATTATCACATTTTATTTTTATTTTTACTTTCTAAATTATAGAAACAGTGTTTAAAATATTAATTAAGTGTATTTTCTTAATCAGTCACAAGTTCAAGAATGCAATTTAAATAAAAAACATAACAGAAACACACACACACATATATTTTTTGACACAGATCTTGTTGTTGCTTTTATTTGTTTTTTATATTTTTCACTTTATTCGTCCTTGGGTGGAAGTTGCCATTTTTTTTTTCATTTGCTTTGCTTTCTCCTCTTTGAATTATTTTTCTCCTTTCTACCAAAAGAAGACAAAAAAAGGACCAGTTAGAATGAATTATATCTTTAAAAAATCCACCACAAAGACATTCAGACTTAAAAACCGAGAATGATAATTATGGAATACAGCTAAACTTCAAAATAAAAGGATAAAAACACACAACACAAAATCGCACCCGAAGGATTTGGATTTTTTAAAAACTATTTTAGTTCACAGTAGTTGAATTAAATTGAATAGTTTTGCTTTTTTGATTGAAAATGCTGTGGCTCGTGGTGTCCTAGGTCTCCTGTTGGTGTATTATCTTATGTAATATGGGTGAAAAAAGGATGTTCAAGAACTTCACCACTCTCTTTTTTTGTTTTATTTTTATTTTTTTTTCTATTTCTCAAGCAACAACAGTTTATTTCAATGAGATTTCGCACTGATGTTTTATTGTTTTTTTTTTACATTTTGGCAAATAGAAATATTATCATAACTGTAGGACACTTTTTTCTATTTTATCCCTTGATAGGTACAAAAAATTAAAGGATTACAACACTCCACAACAAATTAGAGTACAGATCGTATGAAAGGACGGACAAAAATCGTTTTTCGTTTTCTTTTTTTTTTATTTTATTTAATTTTTGAGTGTTATGCAGCTGAGAACGATTTACGGTAGACAGAAAAAGGTTTGTATATTTTATTATTGTTTCTCGCCGTAATAGTCGTTGTCGTTGTTGCCACTGATGGGGGAGAGCTCTATAGCTCCATTGGATGACACTCTTGATATCGAAAATTATAATAGACTAAACGGATGTTGCACGATTTTCACACTCAAGCTCAAGGATGCACTATTTTAGTTGTTTCTTGATGTTGTTTTGTTTGATTTGAAAATATAGTTTATATACGATGAAGATACAATTTGTTTGGTATAAAATTGGTTTAATAATTTAAAAAATAAAATGAAAACAAAATATACTTTATCTCATATATTTTGAGTTGCCTCTATTCCAGATAGTCTAAAGTCAGAAGTGTGTACAAAGAGTAAATCAACAACATGCCGAAAAATGAATGGCAGTGCGCTTGCTCCATCTAGTGGGGAGAATTTATACAAAACACAACACACTAGCAGAGCGATGGCGGCACCACCAGAGCTAGGTGTACTAATACCATCATGGTGAACCAATATCATCTTCATTAACTCCAAACATCGTAATCATCATCATCATCAATATACCTAACGGTATTCAGATTCAGATTCAGAGAATGTTATTTCCTTGGCTTTGGCGGGCTATAGTAGACTTTGGGGGTGTTTAATGGTACCTATCACACACAATATGCGTGAATATTATTTATGTGTGTGTGGGTGGGTGAATTTTAAATGCTCCTCTCAGCTGGAAACAATGAGTATAATAAAGTTGTTATTGGGTAGCTATCTTTTTCAGATTTGTGTTTTGTTGTTTTTTCTTTTACCGATTGAACCGATTGAATTTAATTTTCTTGCACAAAGTTCACACGGATACGCGGATATGCTCCATTGACATATTTTTAACCGAAAAGACCGACCGAGACGATGCAGGAAATGGAATTCAATTTATCAAACAATTTTGGGATTTTTATTTATTGGAATGTGCTGAGTGATTGATTTTAATCTCCACCCGGTGACATTCACTTTTCTTCACAAATGATGCACAGGTAAAAGTAGACTGCGATTAAATGCACATTTTGAAAAACTTTAAAGTGAATTTTGCAACTTGCACAACAGATTTATAACAAAAAAAAAATGTTTAAAATTACACTCGTACACACACACACACACTACTAGGTATAAGAGGAGAGTCATTTCCTGTGAAAGGTGTTATACAATTTGCAGATTTTTTTGTTGCACATGTAGCACGTGTGCATGAGTTGTCACTTCAGGTAACAAAAAAATGTAAAAAAAATAACGAAAATAAATATGCGAAACGAATAAGAGTCAGCAAAGATGGCGTCGTCGTGTCCTTTGATATAAATTATATATATTTTTTTTTGTGTGTCGAATATTGGATTTGAAGGTACTTAAGCGATCCTCACCCGACGACGGCAAGTACCTATAACTAGAAGTCACTTTGAACTATCAGAGCCGAACCGCATTCTCCTGTGTATTATTGGGTTAGTAAACAAAATTCCTCAAAAGAACCTTGTGCACGTCGTTGTCGTCCAAATAGAAGCCAGTTAAAAAAAAAAAACATAATATCGAACGAGGAGGACACAAAAAAAATTGTCATAAATAAAAAACAAACAAAAATTCCGCAAAAGTTTAGCTGCAATGGCAACACTTCGTTGCCATTTTGCACACAGCAGATGGACGTGGGCTCACCCATCCTTACCAAACAACCGGACGGAACCCCCACTCTCACCCTCTATTGTACAACAGGCCTCCTTTCCCTCTCTGCCATAAATGGAATGTTTTGGAACTTTTTTTTATGCACTGCAGCATATAACTAAAGGATAATTTTATTTAGGATATCCTTATAGTCTTCGGAATGTTTGTTTTACGCCACCTTCGTCCCATAACCACCTTCCACCCATGGATGTAGCCACCATCGTTATACCCATCCTCTTTCCCATCACCACCGCCACTAAAACACCTCCACTACCTCCTCCACTTATAAGTGGACTGCCTATCTCCTATAGACTTGCCAATTTGTGGTTGTACTGTGATTGGGTGCCAAAGTCCACAACCAGCCACAATAATAAAAATTAAATAAATTTTAAGTTTTATTTTGTTTTCTTGTTTATTTCATTGTAATGTAAATAATATATATTTATGTAGATACTTAATTGCAGGAAGGTAATTTTTTAAATTAAGATATAAGTTCATATCCGGATGTTCCCTTACCTACATTAAACAAATCAGGCTTCTTTTTAATGAAGATGCTTAATGAAATAAGTCATTGAGGTACATAATATTCTATCTTGTGAAGTGTTTATAGGTCACGATTGAGCCCAGAATTTAAAAGAAAAACCTCTCATCACAATTAAATCAGGGTGACCATCCATCTTTTTTTCAAAGTTAAGTTTAGCAGGAAGAACAGCAAAATAAATCATAAGGATAATTAGGTGAGTACGTTATAACAGTTGAATAGTATTCCTTGCTTGATAACTATACATAGTAAATAACATACTCGTACATTGTCCTTTGATTTTTGTTTTCATTTTAAAACCAACTTGTTTCAGCAAAGCACAACAACCACTCTAAACCAAATTTAGTTACAATTCAATTTATAAATAGGTAGGTAATTTCAATTATTAAAAGTGTGAATATGCCAAAAGCTATTGGTTATCATGATGAAATAACGAAATTGGCAAATTCATTTGCAGGACATATTTTCAGCATTTTTTTTAAATTTATATTTGAGTAGAAAATAGTAATTAATGTACTTCAAAGAAAAAAACTTTTTAGGCGAAAAATTCCTCGCGGACCATTTCTTCACGTGTATGCAATTTTTACAAATAGAAAATGTAACAACAAAGTTTCTTCTAGTGAGAACAATGTGCTTGTTTTGTGGCGCAATGCTGGTATATCTGGTTGAATTTGTGAGAACTGCAACCGAATATCTGGCTCTGCGTCGAGAAGGGATCTACATATGTTTTGTTGGTGCAGGGAACTAAGTCCCCGTGAACTTAGTCCACCGAGGGACTTAGTTCTCATTAAATGGGAACTAAATCTATCTTATCGAAGTGGACTTAGTTCTCATAGAAGAAGGGAATTAAATTCATCAAAAACTGAGTGGTTTTGCTTCCCCTTTCAATGTGAATTTAATTCCCACTTCAAAGTAAAAAATCAATCTTATTAGTAAAAAAGAAAAACTTTTTACAATTGTTGCATATATAAGATAAGTAAAAAGTTTCTTTAGCTAAATCCAGATTCCTTAAATGCAAAAGAAGCTTTCCATACACCCAGCCTGGCACCTACCCCAAATCTTATAGTATGCACAAGCAGGGGGCCTCATACATACCTCACTGTTTATTTGCCGTAATGCATTGTCTTAATTATAGTACTAACAGCCAGCATTACGGTGAATAAACAGTGAGGTATGCAACCCCCGGCCTGGACCCACTAACTATAGGACTAGACAGCGCAGCGGTAGGATTTGGGATATGTGCGAGGCTGGATGTATGCAAAGATTTCGCGCAATTTTGCATTTTTGAAATTTTTATCGTTGAAAGTTCCCTCTTTTATTTTCAAAATGTGTACCTAGTTCTCATAAAGAGGTTCACTACTTTCTCACCTTGCCTGGGAACAAAGTTCACTTCGTTAAAGTGGATTTAGTTCCCATTTAATGAGAATAAAGTCCCTCGGTGGGCTAAGTTCCCGTGCAATTTAGTTGCCTGCACCTGTTTTGTTTTGGTACCACCGAAGGCAGGGAATTCTGATTCGTATCTACATGTTGTATTTGTTGTTGAAAACCACAAAAAAACTTATTTTGGATCTATCTGAAAAAAATTGGATTCGTCCTTCAACGTACACCAGAACTCTGACAGAGACTTCTTCTTTCTAAAATGTCCCTTTTTTAAGAATCTGATGTCAAATCAATTAAACACTCAAACTGCAACGATGTAAGAAGAGCTGGCTTTTCCATTGCAGTAGAGTATGGGTTTAAGACCCGGAAAATTAATGAATAGGCATCTTCTATCTCAGTTTCATAAACAGAATTCCTTAGAAAAATGTCTCAGGTTTGCTAGTCAATTACTAAGATGGAATGGATGCATGGATGATGGAACAAAATTTGCCGAAGTCTGTGAGAACTCATTTTTCTGATTATGTCTAATATCTCAAATATGCTATATGCAAAAGTGTTGTAAGCCATTTTTTTTATCATATTTTAAATCCTTAATCGATCTTGCCAAAATGCCAAAAAATGGGTTATACCACTTTTGCACTCACGGCCTCATATAAGATCAGAAGAGTAAAATTATTTAGATAGTGAAATGGAATTTTGATTTTTTTTTTCGATCTTTCCGCGGAGCACCAAGTAAAAAACAGAAAATTGCTATGCGCGACCTCTAAATATCAATGATAATAAAAGCTCAAACTTAAGGAGAATTAAGATTTTAAGAGCCTCTACCGATATTTTTATTTGCATTTTTTCGATTATAAGCAACTAAAAGTACATACATATCTTTTATTGCAAAATAAGAATACAAAACGTTGATTCAAAAACAAGATAGATTTATATATACGAGAATAAACCAAAAAAAAATTGTCAATCTTAAAATTTTGTCTACTTTTTTGTCAATTTTTTTCCAAAACTTTAAGACTAAGCTTCATTGGATATTCATTGATTCAAATTCATAAGAGTCGTTTTCTATAATAAATAAATTTACAAAAATAATTTTATGGGAGCTTAAGCCCGTATGACACTACATTGTCAGCAGAGCAAAAAAGGGAAAAAAAGTGTTTTTGAGAAAGTGATAGCATTTCTCTAAATTAGTTTTCACAACAACAATGTATGCCAAAAGTGAATACACATCATAAACTAGTGTTCTGTAGGGTTCAATGTATATTTTCTTTTGTGACTGAGTGTACCTTGAAATTATTTTTGATTTTTGATTCTGAAATGTAAAGAAAAATCTGCCAGAACCTGACAAATATTACTTGAAAGTCACATTTTTCATACATTTTTTGCGACATTTTTACATTTATGGATATAGTGCGTACCCACTTACACCTATCGAAGTTCGAATAAGAAATTGTACGTTCTGCTGTTATTTCATTTTCAGTTCATTAAAAATGAGAGAAAAATGTATGTCATACGGGCTTTACGGTTCTAAATTAAAAAAAAAAAACTTAAAATTTCTTTTTAGGAAATCACACATAAAATAAATCTGATCTATACTATATTATAAAGATGAAAAATTTATTTGTTTGTTTGTTTGTACCTATGTTAGGGGGTAATCTCTGGAAATATTCAACCGATCATTAAAATTCTTTAATAAATAGAAAGATATAATGTCCCTATAATGTAACATAATAGGCTAAATTTTATTTGGATACAAATTAATTGCAACGCTAAAATCTAAATTTTTGTACTTTTTTTTGAGTTTGAAAAGTTATTCTAAGGGGAAGGCTTAACGGTTATAAAATTCAATTTTTAGGGATAAATGGGTAAAAACAAAAATGGTATGAGATAACAAAAATTCTTTTTTTGTTTGATAGAGTTTACTAAGAGGATGTTGTCTTCATACATAGGGTGAAATGGGGTAGAAATTAGAAATGAGTATATGATTTTAAAAAAATTTTGAGTTGGGAAGGTTATTCTTAAAGGCTTAAGGACTGAAGACATTCCAAAATTTAAATATTTATAGTGTGAAATGGGGTTTGTAAAATATGGAATCTGATTTTAAATGTCATTTTTGTATTTGAAAGGTTATATGTAGAGGATATCATTCGAAAATTTTGCCTTACCGAGCAAAGCCGGGGCGGGCCAGCTAGTATAAGATATAAAGTAAATTTAAGGTCTACATCAATGTAAGTCTTGACGTTTTCACGTATAAACCGATGTTATGGATTTGTCTCAAATGTAACTTTTTCAAAAAAAAGTAAGCTTCTTTTGGGAATTGGTTGCATGTCTGCTGCAAAAATTCTGGTTGTATAGGGTCTGGCTCGGATTTATGGTATTTGTAAAAACCTTTAGTATACCATTTAAAAGGTCAACTAGTTTCAGTAATTGGTTAGCCATAGAAAATTTTTAATCAAATTTTGAAGTTTTTTTTAAGGTCAAAAGAAGTAAGGAGTAGCTCCATTTGTGGAGTTTAAAAGTCAATTTGGAAACCAAATTTTCAATTTCAAAACAGAATTTTGGAAAGGGGGGTCATTCACTATTCTGTGAAATACTTAAAACGAAATGAAAGTTCTTACATAATTCTGCACTCCTTATTTCCCCCGTTTCACTAAGGAGCATTTTACTTCAAAAACCGGACAACATTGAAAAAAAACAAACTATTGTGAAAGCCCCCCAATTTGGTTTTGCTTGTAGCTGATTAACCGTATTATCATAAACCAGCCTCCAAGTTGACCCCCACTACGCCACCTCTTCGGGCAGCTAGTCAGAATTTAGTCCAATTTAGTAGGCAAGCCTGCATTTGCAATGCGCTCTATTTCCACTAATTTGAAGTTGGTGTTTAATGTTTTTTGAAGTGAGTTGAAAAAAATTTTATCGATGAATGTTAGAGACAATTGTGCATACTTAATTTCAACGTTTGATTTATTTGATTATATCGACTAATTTTTATGCTCTTTGCCAAACATTGATTCATCAAAAAATCGAGAAGTTTATGTATTTTTTTTACAGTTAAGTATTTTTATTATAGTGCCGGGTGCTGTCGGATTGTAAATTTATTTTTAAAGCAAACTAAAGGTCTCAGTGTTTTGTACAATCCAAACCATTGTCCTCATATTTCCTCCTTTTTGAGAAAAAAATTATTTTAAATTGCCGTTTTTTCCAAAGGTATTATTTTTGAACAAGTTTTTTTATTTATTAACCAATATGGCAAAACCAAACCTTCAACCTTCGATAACAAAAAATTGATTTTATTATTACCTTTTTTGGTCAAAAATGTAAAGTAGTTTCACACATATCTAAGCCCATGGGTAGAAAAAATTAAAAAAAAAACCATACAATGCCTTAAAACGGTATAAAATTAAGATTCAGATGAATATTAGGTCATTAAGACAAAAAAATAATTTTGACCAGTTTTTTCATGCAAATGCTCCAATATGCATTTGTTATATTTCCACCCAGGAGAAATTTTATAAAAAAAAAAAATATTTTAATTTTAAACATTGGCAATATTTTCAATATTATTTCATAGCTTTTTGTAAAGCAAGACATCCATTTTTATAGTTTATATTCAAATTAAGTTATTTTGATGGTTAGTTCTGGCAAAATTTGTGTTCAAACTCAAAACTTTGATGTTTTCCATTTTTATTTCCAAATTTTCAATCTGAAAACAATTTCTACCAAAAATATATTTTAAAACAAATTAATTTGAAAATAAGTCAAATATTGACTTCAGGCCTAACAATATGCAAAAAAATTATATTGCAAGGTGCCGTTGTTTTATATATTCATTTCCATTTAAAGTAGTTTTTTAGAAAACTACCCCTATCGAAGGGGGTGGGAAATATAAAGTACCTCCCATTAGTTTTTTTTTTGTCTAGATTTAAGATACTTGCCCTGAAGTTTTTGACACATTTTATGCGAATAACTAAGTTCCTATACAAAAAAATAGGCAGTTAAATTACAGCGACTAAAGTAGATGAAAATTAAAAGGGAATTTTGATTCTTTATCTAGATCCAAGAATATGCTTTTTTTTAACAACCGCCCTTATGCATATAAAAAGATGTTGCTGTTGACTGAAGTAGCTGTCCAGTAACAATGAATTTTAAAATTTATATAAAAATACTTTTTCTCCAAGTCCTGAAATTACAAGAAATTTATTTACTTAAATTTGAAAAACAGAATAATTGAATTTAAATATGTACAGAGCTTTGGAATTTCAGAATTTTAAAACAATTATAGACTTTAAAACTCACAGAATTTTAAATCACAATAATAATTACAGTGAGTGTAAAATTTCTGAAAACTGAACTTGGGCAAATACAAAATTTATGTTCTTTCGAACTTGTAGCTTTTGGGTACAAGCAAATTTCTTTAATCGATTTCTAGAGAATCAAAATGACAAAGATGCCAATATTTAAAGATAATTGAGCAAGACATTTCACAAGCATATACAATATACATAACATACACATACTTTACACCGAGAAAAAAACATCATAAAATCAACGGAAACCAATTTGATTTAAATATTTTTCGGAACGATTTGGCTTTGAAAACGAAAATTTTTAATTCAAAGTAGCATGACATAAATTCAAAGTGTTTCCCTCTTTTAAAACAAATATGTTCATAATTTGATTTAACCATTTTTTCCTCTTGATTTGAGATCTCATCATCGTTGATTTGAATTCACCCATCTTTAAAACAACATGTATCAACTTAGATTAAACTACAAGCATCGTTGATTGAAATAACGGGTGATTTTTTAGCTGGTTTGGTTTTGGCAACACTGGTTTTGACAGCTGACGTGTGTTTAGTACCTTGTGTCACTGTCAAACAGCTTCAGTTTGGTTTGCAATTTAACCATGGATCGTCTTACAAATGAACAACGCTTGCAAATTATTGAATTTTACTATCAAAATTCGTGATCGAGGATCCGCTTTTTTATCGAAAAATTGTGTTCAGCGATGAGGCTCATTTTTGGTTGAATGGGTACGTAAATAAGCATAATTGCCGCATTTGGAGTGAAGATCAGCCAAAAGCATTGCAACAGCTACCAATGCATCCCGAAAAAGCCACTGTTTGGTGCGGTTTATGGGCCGGCGGCATTATTGGGCCATATTTCTTCAAAGATGATGTGAATCGCAGCGTTACTGTCAATGGTGAACGCTACCGAGCGATGATAACAAACTTTTTTTTGCCCGAAATGGAAGTTCTTGACTTGCATGATATGTGGTTTCAACAAGACGGTGCCACATGCCACACAGCACGCGAAACAATGGCGCAATTGCGAGGCGAGTTTGGTGAACAGTTAATTTCACGTTTCGGGCCGGTCAATTGGCCGCCTAGATCGTGCGATTTGACACCATTAGATTATTTTTTGTGGGGGTATGTCAAGGCTAATGTCTATAGGGACAAGCCCGCTTCGATTGACGCACTGGAAGCCAACATCCATGCATTCATTCGTGAGATACCGGCCGATATGTGTGAAAGAGTATGCCAAAATTGGACTCAGCGGATGGGCTACCTGAGACGCAGCCGCGGTCAACATTTGCATGAAATTATCTTTAAACATTAAATTGCAAGGTTCAAACTATCGATTCAAATAAATATTTCATTCATTTTTTCGAATTTTTTGTGTTTTTTTTTTTTTTAAAGTTCTAAACCTCTTAAAAAATCACCCGTTACATACACATTTTAAAATACTTTTTTAAAACTTTAATTCAACTTCGCCCAGTTATTGATTTTAAATAAAATGGAAACCAATTCATTAAACAAATGACAAAAATAAATATGAGAAAAGTAATAATTTTGTTTCGATTAAATGTAAGTGAATTTTGAGTGCGCGTTAATTTTGTTCACAACTGTTCTGTAGTTACTTCGTGAAATTACGAAGCGCTCTCGAAATTCTATATATCAAGCTAAAATATAAATTAAAAAGTGATTAAACAATCTAAAAAATCTGACTTTTACGTTGGCCTAACTATGCAACACTTTAAAAGTACGTGCATGGAAATTTGAAATTCAATTTCGAAAAAATATTAGCATGTTGCACATTGAAACTACGTTCAGTGTACTTTAAATGTTACAAAAGTTCATTTCAATGTAAAATTGAATACGTTTCGCTTTGAAACTAAGTTGGCTTTGTTAAATCTACGTTGCCTATTTAAATCAACAGGCTTTCAACGTGAAATTAAATATGATTCATTGAATTATAATCAAATTTAAATCAAATATTTTCTATGAGATCTTAAATTGCACTTTTTCCCTCAGTGTACCTATTCAAATAAATTCTAAACAATAAAGGGTCCGCCAAATAACTTTTTTTTTTTGAATATGCTATTAAAAAAAACTACTGAATATTTTTCCAAATTTCTTTTTTTTTTGAAAGTACAATCCTTCCGGTTGATAATGGTAGAATAATATTCATAAATGCCATGGCATTATACGAACTCTATTTAAACTGAAAACGTTGTTTGTAATTTATTTTCTTTGAAAAATATGGTCACCCCTTGTCTATTTAATTTTTTTTTTCATATAGAAGATATTAGAGCAGGTACAATTTATTTTCTATGGTCATTGATTTTGGGCTATAATTTCTCCTAACTAGAATGTATTTTTTTTGTTGTCACATTTTTGTCTGTCATCGCTGCTTCCCTTCGGTAGGGTATACTTACGAGTATACCTATGCTGATTAGGTAAGTGTTTAGGTATGGAAATCCTTTTAATTTTTGGAAAGAGAATTTGAAGATTGCACCCGAGTTCTTCAAATTCCAACTGAGGGGTGAAGGTAGTAATTATATATTTTTAAAGGATTTTTCTTCTTGTATTGTCTTAATTATGGATATAAAAAAGAATACATTAAAGTGGAGATAAACGTAAGCAAAAATCTCACTCCTAGAAGATAGGAGTCTGAGAGATACATCTTATCTGTGAAATAGAGGAAGTTAGTTCTGCTTCAAACATGAAGTTTCTATACCAATTCGTCATATACATAATGCATTTTACTCCCAGCTGCACATCATGTAAGGAAAAAAAGGGAAATCTGATCAGGATCACCTATCCTTATCAGATTCTGAAGTGATGGGAAACAACTCAAAACTGAACTGCCTAAATATTTAAACTCTAAATTAACTTATTCATGAATAAATGTGTGTCTAATTATTTAATTCCTTCGTTATTAAATTGTCTATTTCCAAACAATAATTTTTATTCCAGTGAAATACATAACCTTTCAAGTCATATTCTTAAAATACTTTCTGCACTTCAAGGAATGCAAAACAATTCACCTTGATCCCAAACTTGTATTAAAGGGTTTCTACCAATTATGGAAATTCTATCACATACGGCTGTAGAACGCTTAACTCAGTTCTTTCATCAGCCCTTCCTATTTTAATATTGATCTGCGGCATCTAAATTTCCATCTCACTTACATTTATCATTCTAAGAGGGTATTCAAAATCTCTAGAGTGCGCGAACGTTATAAAAAAAAAAAAATAAAGAACATGGCATCATGCATACATTCATGAAACTATTTTTTAATCCTCGCTAAACCTGTTAAATTCCATAAGGAGATTTGTATCGCTCTAAAAAAATGTTTTGACAAAATAACAAGCCACACAATTACTTAAATCAGAACCAGAAGGCAGAACGGAAATAACTGCTTTTTCCATGGTGTTAAGTACATAATGCAAAGCGAAAGTTTGCATCCTGTTTTATACCCTGTGTTAGAATTAGCATTTTTGTTTTATTTTATTTTCAAATACACAAATAACCCAACAAGCACTTAGGTATCATGTACTTTTTTCTCTCAAAATATTTATCCACTTTTACCTACCATAAAGCTGAATCTATTTTTGCTTCACAAAACCAACAAAAGGATTCAAATTGAAATAAGAAAAAAATATATAAAAATATTTTTGAAAGGGATTGCAAATAAAGTTCTATTGATTTTGGATCTTTGCCATATGACCAAAGGCAAATGAATCGAATGAAAAGCCACATTTTATGTTGTAAGATTTAAAGATAAAATTGTGGTAATCTGTTAATTGTTCTCACTTGCTTTGTTTAATTGTTACTTTGTTCCATTGGGAATCGGGGGCAAAAATGAACAAGGAAAAATGCAAAAATTCTGCCCATAGTGATACGTATAAGGAACATATGTCTCTGCTATAATAATGTAGTTATATTGGCATTTTTTTCGCAATTGAAACTGAAAGAAACACAGAAAAGAAAACACGAAAATGCACTTGCATATAATTATAAACTATAGCTAGCTATTTTTACTTAAAAGCAAAACGTTTGGAAATATAAAAGTAAACTCATTTGAGCTTTGTTTTTGTTTTATATTTTTATTCCAATATCTTTGCACTTAAAAATAACTCTCGACATTAATTTTCGTTTTTATTAACAGAAATAAAATCGTTTGAGTATTGCTAGTAACAGTCATAAAGGGTTTTCCATTTTTTTTTTTGTAAAAAGAAATACCGAAAATATGTCACATTTAAGCATGTTTTTATTAACTCACTTTCTTGTCTATTTGTGTTTGTGTGTTTTTTTTTTTTTTGTTGTTGGTACAAAATTTGCAATCGATTTAAAATATACCTTTGGGTCCGATACGCTTTTTTAAACTTCAAAAATAACCTACAACTGGATAAGAGCATGTTATTCAGAAAATTCATTTTTTCTTTAAATTTGACACATCTCACTCTGCTATATTCTCATTAAAATGATTAAAATTAATTGCAAAATATTTCACACATGTGATGTGAATAAAAACAAATTTATTATATCACATTTATTAGCTCCTTACAGATTCATAGGTGACATGAAATAAAAATCCAATTCTATTAAGTCTTAAACCAAATTTTATTGCATTTCGAGCATTCTGTACCTTAAGAGTGCAGTAAATTTTTTTTTTTTTAGTAAACTGTGTTAATATATTTTTTTTAAATGAAAAATGAACCGAAATATGAATTTTAAATAATAAAATTAATTGAAGCCTATGGTAACAGATTTCTCAATCAACAGTAGCTAAGTGGTCAGCGGGTTCAATGGTTTTTAACTGTGTCAACAGTTTTCATATATTCACAAGAGTATTTTCAAATATGTTTTTCAATGTTGATTTTATTAGATCTCTTAGCTAGAATGTATTGCACTCTTAAAAGTGAAATAAAGTGCTAAATATTTCACTTAAAAACTTAATTTATTCCATTGGACTTTATTTTAATACAGATGGCGTATACTGATATTAAATTCTAAAATCATTTTTAAGGAGATCTAAAAATTAAAAAAAAAAAAACAATAGAATTTCAATAAAATCTGTCAATCCTTTTTTTGAAATACCGAATTTTCAAGAAAAAATTGAAAACTTTTTAAAAATTCAAAATTTTTGTTTGAAATTTTTTTTTAGCAATATTTTTCAATTTATTTGGAATTTGTACCTACAGTAAAATTGATTAAATAAAAAAAATAGGTTTAATGGTAGTGTATCACACACATCTAAGCATAAACCAAATATTTTAAACCTTTTATCAACACAGTAAGATCGGTTTTTCGAGAACAAGAAGATTTTGCTAGGCTGTTTTTTTTTATAATTTGTGTGGAAGATACTGTTTTTTTATTTTTGCATTAAAGTAAAATATATATTTTTTTAAATATTCTAGTAAGTGTTAAAAACCAAAAGGTCCCAACATTAAAAAAAACCGCCATGTCATTTTGAAGAAATTAGGCCTTCAACAAAAATTTAGTTATACAATTTTTTAAAGATTCTAACATTTTTTTTTAGAAATTGTTGGTAAGTACTAAACACTAGTTACATTAATTAGAAGATTATGGATAAGAAATATTATTAAAATCAGTTATTCCAAGAAAATCGAAAATAAAAAATATTCCATTGGAGGTAATATTAATAACCATATTTGGAAAATGGTTTTCTACCCAAAGGTAAATTAAAAGTAACGTATTGAATTTTTAGGAAAAGTTGTGGAGCCATTTTTGAGAAATTTTTTTTAAAGTTTCTAAAAAAAATTGTTAGTTATTTTTGGTTCTTAGAAAAAAAAAGTGTGAAGGAAATGACCAATAAAGGCTATGTATCAAGCTTAAAGTAAATTGACACAGCCATTAAGGCTGTAGCCAAACAGTCAGATAGACAGAGAGACGGGCAAATTAAAGGATCGAATTGTTCGTCTTCCTTACCGTCGTAAAGTCAGGTTTGATCAAAGTCTCGAGTTCGGTTTCTTATGAGTGCATAACTTGCCAAAATAGTACCTACATAAATTTAAATATATATCGCAAGTAAAAATTAAAATACGTTGAATCGGTTTTTTTTTAACTATTATTTCTTACACTAGTCAACGAAATTAATGGAACAAATTTTTGTTTTCTTCAATTTTTGTTTGTGTTTTTTGAAGAGCTGTATCTTTGTGACGAGTAGTTGCATTAAGTTGAAACAAAATGCATTCTACAGCTTTATGTTTTTTGTTTCGAGATTTGTCTACAAAACATTTTTTTTAAAGTAACGATATTTCGTTATTGCAAAAAATGAGACGAGACAAAAAAATTATTTTATAATTTTTCTTTAAAGGTCCTCATTTCTATGGATAATTTTTTTTGAGTCAATCAAATGTAATAATCAGATACCTTGTTTATTCAACTTCAATTCAATTTTTACTTGCGATATACATAGGTACTATAAGGCAAGTTTTGGATTCGTGCAAAAAAAAATTTGAGATAACAATGAAACATGATATAACGATGATAGAGAACACTAAAAAAGTGGGTGGCACAATTCTGTCTGTCTGTTCGTCTACACCCTAAACGGCTCGATCGATTTTCTTCAAACTTGGTACATAGTGGTTTTTGGCGTTTCTGCCGACACGTTTTTTCCATTTTTTTTAGAACCAAAAATAACGGTACCTGCCATACAATTTTTTTTATCAATTTTACATAATCGCTTTTTTCTCAAAAACGGCTCGACAACTTTTCTTAGAAAATCAATAAATTTATTTTAGTAAAGGCTTCCCTTGGGTGGAAAACCATTTTTCAAAAATGGTTAATGGCAAATTTTTCAAATTTTGATTTTATATGTACATAAATATATACTTCAGATCTGCATACCAAAATTTGTTCTTTAAAATATTTTAAGAATTTTATATATAAAAAATTATTTTTTTAAAAAACCGCTCCAAAGATTTTAATTTTTTTTTCCCATATAATCATATTCAATCAACAATTAAGATCACTTTGTTTTTTTCCACCTCAGACAATCAAAAGAGATGTTTCAGCAAATTTAAATGTCGTCTTTCATGCTTCTCTACATTTTTCTCTCATAATTTCCATGTTTTTTATACAATTTCCTTAAGCCCACAGTGGGCAAGTACGTGCGACCCAGTCGTGCATTTTATTTCTTAAGTGAAGGGAGTAAAAAGTGAAAAGTACCTTTTGTTTTTTCTAAATTTCTCAAAAAACAAGAAAGATTTCCTCATTTGGTTTTCAATAATGGACTAAAAAATAATGAGGACATGAATATTGAACACATAAAAAGCACTTAATTACGTAAAATTTTGAAAAATATCGGCTTAAGAAAAAAAATCACATTTTTTTTTTTAATTTTGACTTTGAAATTTAATTTCTCAAAAACTATTCGCTTAAACAACTTGATGTGATAACCAAATGCAAGAATGGAGTGCTTCAAAAAAATTATAGAACATTATTAGATGTGTTTTCGTTGATTTTTAATGTTTTTTTTTTGTTTTGCATTTAAAATCAATTTTTCAGAAACTGCCCCCTGCCTCAGGGAAGGGAGATACAACTGCCCCCCCATACAGTTTTTTCTTAAAATAACTCCAAGAACCACACACTAAAATATTTCCACAGGTCCGGGACACCCTTTACAAACTTGAATTTACCTTAAGAGCAAGTGCGTAAGTCCCAGTGGTGTTATTTACTAAAATGCTATTATGAAAAATGTTTACCAATAGAAAAAAATTGTTTTTAAGTCGTCTGTTATTGCTTATGTACGTCTTTAAAGTTTTCGTTTATTAATAAATATTTTTTGATCAACTCTCAAAATAAAAAAAAATAATATTCCTTTTGGGACAAATACGAATTTGTCAAGTTTGCGCTTTTAAATAAAAGCAGTGTAACGTCCGCATTGGTTTAATTGATAATTATTATTGTCAGATCACGTTTTGCAGACCAAATTCATCAACATTTTCCATAAATATAATATATTTTGTAGGTAGGTACACAACCACACACTCTGCGTAATTAGAGTGGGCTACGTTTTTAACTAACATTTCCTTAATGAGATTTCAGTCACACGATTATTTAATAGAATATACGTTAAATGTGAATCAACGCACGTTTATTGTGAATGGTATTATTTTGTGGTACTTCAACTATTTGTAATAGTAACGACAGAAAGCCGCATGGGCGGTATCTTTAAATATTTCAGAAAGTTTAATTCAAATTAGAAGACAAATTGGAATTCGTTATACCTACTCATAATAGGTACAAAGAGAAATAAATGAAGTCGAGATTTAAATCACGTCAAATATGTAAAAACAATTAGACGAATCTTTTTGTCAATACGATATAAGCAGATATTTAAGTTTTACATTTCAAAAGGCTGAAATGTAAGCCTGTAAGATTTGTTTCATCAACTTTTAGTCTTGTCAGTAAAGCCGTAGCAAAGACTGAATGCATGATATAGTAGACAAAATGCCACACACAACATGATTCACATGCACAAGCTTCTTAAAATTTTGGCTACTCTAACGGATTTAACATGCACACCGGAAAGAACCTTTTCGACAGTAAACGTCTTAAAACTTACCTAAGGCGATTCTACCGAAACTTTTAAGTTTGGAGTTAATGTCAGTTCATCGACAAATTGAGATTAACACTTAGGAAGTTATCATATGGGAAGAATCTATTTCTCTGATAACAACTCTCCAGATGCAGTATTTTTCACGTTCCAAGTATTTTTACTTACAACCCTTGGAACTTCCGCTGTCAGTGACCTCACCAAGGGGTGAGTTTTGCGCAAAAAATTAAATGTTTGACGTTAAAGATCTTTACAGTTCCCAAGCAAAAGAAAAATCAAATGTTTCAAAACAATTTTCCACGTATTCTATGCTTAATTTTGTATATAATTTTAGGCACAAATTTTTGCCTTTGCCTAAGCCACCCTTCATTAATTTACCCCTTATTTAAAATTATTGGCCTAAAAATGAAAATCGATAAATTTTGGATGCAAAAAAAAATGCATGCAAATAATGCTTTGAGGTGAATATATGTTTTTTTGTTTGGAAGTGTAAATATTTTGTATTCAAGACTCTTTATCTCACGTAAAACAATTATTGCCCAATTGTTTTGTAGTTCTTTGACAGAAATGGTTCCTTTTTGCATGAAACTGTTAACTAATCATGCAAAAAAGTAGTTTTGTATTTCACCTCAATAATTTTTGACATGCAAAAATATTTGCATAGATTTTCGTATGGGAACTGTAAGCTAACAACGAATTTATTTACGCGCAAAAAATGTCACTGACATTTTATTTCACCTCTATAATTTTCGACATGCGAAAGTATTTATATAAGCCTGTAAACTAGGCTTTATAACGATGAATTTATTTTTGCGCGAAAAATGTCACTGACATTTCTTTCCTAACAAAAACAAAATGTGTTTGGAATTTGTATTTTGCTTTAAGCCTAGTTTACAGTTCCCGTGCGCAAAAAAAAATCTATGCAAATATTCTCGCATGTCAAAAATAATTGAGGTGAAATGTAAAATTAATTGTTTGCATGATTGGTTTACAGTTTCACGCAAAAAAAAAACTATGCTGTCATGGAATGTCATGCAAAACAATGGACCGGCAATTGATTTGCATGCGAAAAAAAGTGTGGTGAATAAAATATTTTTTTTTTGATGGTCGGTTTATACTTCCGAAAAAAAAAATACAGTCACCTCAAGGCATTATTTGCATGCAAATGGTTTTTGCATCCAAAAATAACTATTTTCCATTTTTAGGCCTATAGCTTGTCAATTAAGGGTAAATTAATGACTCAATGGGTGGTTTAGGCCAAAGCAAACGTTTTTCGCCTTGAATATTATTCAACTTGGTGCGCAGAATAGGTGGAAAATCGTTTTGAAAATTTTGATTTTTTTTTCGCATCGGAACTGTAAACTATGCTTTAACATAAATAATCGTTTACAGCAACGACATTTTTTCTTTGAGTACAATTTTTTTTTTCACCACTAAGCTTTTTGTTTACTCAAAAAAACTGTTTACTTAGTTTAAGTGGTGAAATAATTTTTCGAAAAATTATATTTGTTTGGTAACGTGAAATTTTCACCAAAGTTTCGTAAACTTGGGTTTTCTTCATATGGTTTCTGATAGCAAAACCAAAACCAAACACACCTAATGTAAACCGTTTTCAGTAATTCTTGATACAATCATTGGTCATATTATTTGAGCTTGAAAGACGTACATAACAAGAGCAAGCGTTTATTGACAAAATGAGCGGAAATTAAGCTTATAATATAGTTTTTTTAAATTTAAAATGCATTATTTTGATATTTCTGAACATACAATAAATTAATATTAATTCAACAATAAATTTACTTAATAACTTACATGTACATGGCAAATTAAAATCAAAACAGAATTAAATTTGCATATACCACAACTTTTTCAATTAAGAATATTAAAAGATTATTTATTTATTTATTCAGATCAAAAAAACAAAAACAATCACAATACACAAAATTGATGATGAACTTAATATAAGTAGTTAATGCTTGTATGAAAGCAATTAATTAAATTGTTTCTACTTCTTGCTTTTCTGTCTAGATACCACTATGCTTAATTTGATACTAATTTATTTTGTGGAGAGGTAGAAAGCAAAATTATGAACTCATTTGAATATTTTATAAAATTTTGAACTCTCCGAAATAAAACGAACCAAAAAGAAAAAAAAAACAAAAACAATCTCTGCATTATGAATTAAAACTCGTTCCGATATTAAAGCTTCAAGTAAAAACGAAACGGAACAACATCAATCTGTTCTTGAACGAGTTGTCAGTAGAACACATCATAAGATCGTCATTAATGATTAGTATTTTGACCTCAACAGGGTGTTTAAAAATAAAAAAATAATTTTTTTATTTTTTGAAAGACGTTGTTATATTTTTAATCTGTTTACAGGTACATACGAGTGCATTAGGTTGAATATTAAGTTGTGATGATATATTGTATTTTTTTATAATTAAATACTATTTTTCTTTAAATTATGCTAAATTTTATAACTTAAATGTGATCTTATGTGAAAATTATATATTATTATTATGTGAAAAATACATATTAGTAATACACATTTTGTCATTTTTATCACAATTTTTAAAATTGCTTTTCCTTTCTACAAAATTGCATTAGGTACTTTTCTTGAAGTCAGAAACCGACTTGGAAAAAATATATTTGAAGGTAGTGGAAATAAGGAGAATTCCTTCATTGCCATTTTTAAATGGTTAAGCCTCGTACGCAGATCGAGCTAAAATTTCGCTCCCATACAAAATTCTCTCCAAAATTCAGCCAAGCTAAAATTTAGTCAAACATTTTAGCCGAGAGGTACGCAGCTCATCTGTCAAAATTTAGCGCGTGAAATAATTGTTCGGCACATTAATTCTCGAGCTAAATTGTGGTAGGTTGCTTTATTTGTGAGATTATGTGAGCTTTACATTGCGAAAATAAAAATTGAGACCGAGAAATATTCAAGGACAGAGCAATGCCAAAAGGAAAAATCTATTTTATTTGATTATTTTAACTTGAAATATTGAAAGAAAATTTTTTGAAATTGTTGAATAAAATTTTTTTTCAGAGAACAGCTGACTTGCGTCAAAAGTAAGCTAGGATTTTAGCTAGTGTTTGGAGAGAAATGTAGGAGCGGAATTTTAGCTCGATCTGCGTACTAGGCTTTAGGATTGAACATCTTGACTGAGAGCTTAATCAGAATAAAAGATATAAAAATCGATCAAGAAATTTAATAGTTTTAAAAGAGCCACGGGCTCAGGGACCTGCACAGTTTTGACCCCCCCCCCCTATTACGATTTTTTTTTATTATAAATAATATGTTTACTAAATAATGATTAAAGTTCCTTAACTATAATCATTAAACACGTGTGTCAAGACCATTTTTTTTTTACAAATTTAAGTTTAACTCGCCTAAATCAATGGCAGTTCCCAAGAAAAATGTGACAGATGTTATACGAGCTAGTGTTATACGATTTTAAGTTTAATGAAAGTGTTTAATTATAAAGCGGTTTTGACATCGTTTATAATCAAAAAAACGTCATTCTTTCTCAGTATTTTAGCGAAGGGAATTGACAGTTTTTTGCGGTTTTTAAATCAAATCATAATTTAATTTTTCACCCAATTTTCAATAAAACTAACGTAAATATTTTATTCCAAACAATATCAATTTTTTTGTTATGATTTTATATTTTCTGAAATTCTAAAATTGTTGTGTTTTGTGAATATTTTAGGATTGTACGTAGTGACTTTTTCGGAAATAAAATGTAGTAAAAACACTACAACTGTAGTAGGGGGACAACGCTGGACCTGCACCTCATATCTCGTATATGTAAAGTGTGATATTCAAAAGTTTGAACTAAGTTTCAATATTTTTTATCTAAAATCTAAAATGCTAAATCAATGGTTACAGTTTTGTGGCATATTCGCAAAAATTGTTAAACGATTTGAAAGGCCACTAGATCGTCATAAAAGTCAGCTTGTTTCAGTAATTGGTCAATCATACATTCTGTATGTTCCTTTTAATGAGCTTTTTTCAAGATCAAATAGGAGCTGCCATTAATCTATACTTCAATGTTGATACCAATTTTTGTTTTGTTCCGAATTTTTGAAAACTACATAAAATTAGTTCTTTACCTGAATGAAATTTATTTTGCAAACAATTTGGTATCGAAACATTTTTGAAAACAACCCATAAACTTGTCTGTAAAATATGTTTTGTTCCCGAATTTATCATGCTGGAATAATTATTCAATGAAATTTTTCATTATTTATTTGAGCAGATTATTTCAATAAATAAACATATGTTTTCAAAAGTAATTTAAAAACTTGTATATGGGAGAGGGGAGCACCCTAGGACACTTTTTACAAAAACCAACCTGGAATACTCATACCACATAATATCCAATTTATTTTTGAGTGACGTTGTTCTTTGATATATTTCCTTGAAAATTGATGCCTTTTCATACCTTAATTTGTATTTCATATATATTTATTTTTCCCCCCTAGGGAGGTAGTTTTGGACAGCCCTGGGGCAGTTTTGGACATGCCTTAAAAAACGCATTTAATCAAGCTTTTTTCTTTATTTAACAATAATAAATTATTTCAAAACATAACATTAGTTACAATAAGTCGTAGGAGATTGTCTTTCTCTAATTCCCTAGCGTACTGAAGAGGAAGATTTCTTGATGAAATAAACGTCTATATCTTCTTCCAAGGTGCTAAATACTTGGGCGACAGTATATTTTTAAGTGTACCCACTGTCCACTTTTTGAAACGGTATTTCTTATATAAAATTTTAGTCTGGTTTGGACGTGTCCAAATGTGCCCCTTGTCTACTGTCCAAAATTGCCCCAAGCAGACATACAAAAAAGATTTTTTTTTTTATTTTTTTTTTAGGCGGTATTAAATAATTGTCAAATAGAAGGTTTTCATGACTTTTCCTCCTCAATATAATTCAAAACAAATCAATTTAAACACTTGTGATACTAATTTTTCAGAAGTAAGGTAGCAACACTTATATACCATAACTCTGTGTAAACTGGGCGATAGCAAACAACTGATGTATTTTGTTTTAAACTGGTAAATAAGGGAAATTTAATTGAAGACAGTATTAAACAATACAAATATTGTTTTATAAATCATCCCAAAATAACTAAATACGAAATATAAGAACTTTTTCCGCGTTGATTCCATTTTAAATGCTTACGTCCTAGATCGAAAAAAATACAACGGGTACCGTAAAACAAACATTTATTTTTAATTATTTTTTAAAAGCTGATATCGTCTCATCAGATATCTATTTGAGGAAGAATCGCCACTGTAAAATTGTGATTAAGTATTAAAAAGTATTTTTTTTATACTTTTTTGGCCGTTGGTCTAAGCTGCCCCTGTCCTAAACTACCCTCTCTCCCTTAATGTCGAAAATTCGAAAAGAGATATTTTGTATCATTAAATTAATCCGACAATACAATAAAAAATCACTCGACTTCATGTCGATCAGAACCGCTTCCCTTTTTTTCTTTTCTATGAACTGTGAACATTTCTGATATTGGTAGGGGTTTTTTGATCCATCGAAATTTCAGCCATCTTTTTTTAATTTCAGTGTATTTCGATCCAAATATCACCGAACTGCCTTAAAATCACTCTTTTTCTGAGCTGTAAAACCCTCTGAAAATTTCAATTCAAGTCGATTCGCCAGCTTCTTCTTAAAGAATATCTATTAAACAAACTCAACTCAAATGTCTTTATTCTTCATATTTCCAGAAAAATTATTTCAAAAATAATATTATTTTATTTTAAAAAATTTTTTAATTTATTTCGCCCCCCCCCCCCCTAAAAGTAATCAACGTAATTAAAAAAAATTCAGGGCTAAATTTGTTTAAAATCGGTTATCGTTAACACGTGCCGGCAAGCACTTGAATTTCCCACACAAAACACATGGAGATTTCTCAGTCTCTTACTCAAAATTTTGGAAAAGTATGAAAGTGGATGGAAGATTTTGAAACTTGGTACATATATGTTTTAATTACCATAAGGAGTACACAAAGAATTATTTAATTTTTTTTTAACAATATATACCCCGTTTAAAATAACAACAAATACCCAAAAACAACAATATTAACTGTTGTTTTTAACGGGGTAAATTCAAAAATATGTATAGGTACTATAGGGCAAATTTTGGATTCGTGCCAACAAAAATTTCGAGATAACAATCAAAAATGACATTACGATGATAGAGAACACGAAAAATGTGGGGCGAAATTCTGTCTGTCTGTCTCACTATCGGTCTGTCTGTCTATCTGCATGTCTATCTGTCTGTCTGTCTCTCTGTCTGTCTATCTGTCTATCTGTCTGTCTGTCTGTCTGTCTGTCTGTCTGTCTGTCTGTCTGTCTGTCTGTCTGTCTGTCTGTCTGTCTGTCTGTCTGTCTGTCTGTCTGTCTGTTTGCACCTCGATCAATTATGCGAGCTTCTTCAAATTTGGTACTTGCCATTCAACAGTTAAGGAAAATGTTATTTATCTCAATGGCTGTAAAGATTTTGATAAAAAAAATCAGTGTATTATTGTAGGTATAGTGTACATTTTGGTAAAACAAAATTACCGAAAATTGTTATTAACGGTATTTACCATATAACGGCTTAACCGATTTCAATAATAAATTTTATGAAAAAGCCGCTTTGAAATGTTAATAATATTGTATTGTGTTTTTTTATTTTTTGAAATTTTTTTTAATGTTACCATTTTCTATATAAAAAAATTGTTTTTAAGAAAACTGCTCCAACAATCTTGAATTTTTTGTTGGCATAAATTTATATTTTTTCAGATAATAAAATAGCAGGCTTAGTTTTGAGCTTAAAGTTATTGAACGGGTAAATTACACATTTAAAAGAACGATTTAAGTTCCTTTTTATCCTTTTTCTATAATTTCTTTCATATTTTAAAGTTCTTAAGTACCAAGCAGCTTGAAGAACAAGTACGTGCGATCCATGCAATCCAGGCATGCATTTGATTGGTTTTATGGGAGATATACACGATTTCCTGAGAGAACTACATTTGCATATATTTTTATAGATACAAAATTTTATCGATCACGAAGTAAATTTTTTTGAATGGTTTGTGAGAAGACTGATAAAAAGTGATAAAGATTTGTATTTTATAATTTGCGAACGATATTTTACGAACCCTGGTTCCTATTGCTTATTTAATTTTGGATTATTGTTACGAACTCTTAAAAATTATTCTTACTTATCAAAATACAGTAGACGCTCGTTTAAGTGAATCTCGTAATAGTGAATACACAAAATGTTACATAAAAAAAAAAAACGTTTTTTGGATAAAAATATCACGCTTGAGAACTCTGCAGAATAATTTCTGTTTTTGTTTAAACCTGAGTGAAAGTCTTATTTAATGCTCAATTTAAATTTCAAAAATTCACATCGAATGGAATGTGCATTTTTGATCAAATTAATTTTTAGAAGCCTTTTAAAACTCCCGCTTCGAAAAAGTGAACAATCTCGAAACAGTGAAGAGGCTTGGTTTTTATTACTTCAATGTATCGATATTTTTTTCGTTTTTTCGAATTAAAAATAAAAAATATAACTAAAAATCGAAATGAAAATTTTCTTAGACAAACAAAATATTTCTAAGGGTGTTCAAAAAATTATATAAAAGTGTGGTGAATAATATTCCAAGAGAGATCTATTGGAAACATTAATCAAATTTGAATAAATCACCCTCATTTCTTATATTCGATTTTTTTTCGAACAAAGTAAATGGCTGGTCACAAATGGTCATTCAAATTGTCATCTTTTGGACAAAAAAAAAGATTAAAAACTTCTGCAGACCATCTTGACGCAGCAATAAATTCCTAAGTAATAATCAATTTTTGTGTATCTTATTGTAAGTTTAAATATTTTGTCGAAGTATTTTTATGTTTTAAATGTTCAAAACTCGATTTGACAATTTCTAAGCAACGATTTACAATATTTACGGACTTACTTTAAATCTTTATTACTATTGATGTTTCAAGAGATGGAACTTATTTAAACGCTCAGAATAGGTTCAAATAAAGAGACAATTTATCAAGTTATTTATTCTTTCAAAAAACTAGAAATTTGATGTATTGGGTTATGCCCTATAGCAGAACAGAAATAAGCAACATCAATATACATACTCGTTCTTGGGGTTTTTTGAAATAAATTATTTAACAATTAGGCGAAATTGCTTAACTTATGCGGTATTTCTTTTTCTGAAAGTAATTTTCTCCCGTTTAGATAAAACTACTTTATGATTATAAGAACGTCATCACCCCAAATCTTAATCTTAATAACAAAAAAAAATTAAAGGAGGAAGTACCTTCAGCAAATTATTCAAAATACAAGTTCAAGTATTCTTAGGCATATTCCCTAGAATAAGATCGCGTGACTAAATAGTTTTAGGCTTCCCCAAAAAAACAAAACAAAAACCGCTTATCGATTAACGCACATTCTACCACATTTACCTAGCTATTATAATTTTTGGGCTGTATATGTTACCATGTTGGCAGAGTTTGCCTAAAAGAATTTCATTACCATACTTGAAACAAACAAAAAAACTTTGGCATAGAACTTCAAATACTACCATCAATTATTGCTTCCACGTGCTGGCATTGTAAATACATACACTAAGGTCATGCATTGCGCCGAAACTTAAGCCATTTCACTTGAGAAGGAACTTAAACCTTGATTTACAATAAATCACAATTTCAACCTTCTTGGGTATGTTAGACCTATGCAAAAACGGAATACAAATTTTCATACATTTGGGGCTCTTTTTGTCAAGGAGGTTTTCTAAAGGATTGCTAGAGATATACAGTGATGTGCAAAAAATACTGTGTCAATTTTGTTTTGGCTTTTTATTTGGGGCAGGTAGCTTTCGTAAGAAAATCGAAATTCAATCTTTTTAGCTATTTATCAAAATCTTATTTTTCTTCAAAATAGCTCCACAGATTATAATGACTTCAAAAAAAAATCGAAAAAATATTACGTTTCAAATTTTTCAAAAATATTTTTTTTAATTCTTAAAAAAAGTTTCATTTTTTTTTACAACATAAATAAAATAAATAGTGTTAAATATTTTCTATAAAAATATTCCATCGATTTTTAAAATTTTGTTTTCATACATTTATATTTGACCAAAAATACAAATGGGAAACTATTAAAAGAAATATTTCAGCTAATTTAAATATCGAATTTCGAAAGCATGCTTTCAAACATAAATTATTTCTCATAGTTTCCATGTCAATAGGTTAAGTTGCCCATTTCCTCTTGGACATAAGAGCAGGTAAATGCGACCCAGTCATGCACTTGCATTTTATTTTAATAAGTACTGCCAACAAGTACAAAATTACACCCCATAAATTTTAGATTTATTTATTTTTAAATTTAAACACCAATTTTTTCGGAACAAAAAATTAAAACCAAACATTTTTTTGTTAGTACTTTTTCACATTATTTCATTACAAATTTTCCAAGAGGAATGACTTCCGGCTTCGAGTATTTAGTATATATATATCTTTCTACATATAAATCATAAGTAATTTGATACCAAAACATGTACACCACTATTAAGTGTATATTAAATCAAAGTATGAAAGAAGGTCATTAACACAATATTTTTTGCTGGAAGTTGGACATTAATTTGAAGTTAAATGATTCCTAAAAATTTGATTTGCAAAACGCTTAAGGCCATTAGTATTCATAATGAAATGCCATGATAAAGCTTACAATTCTTTTTGTTTATCCTTGAAGAAAATAACAAAATCAATATAACTACTGCCCTTAAGTCCTAAAATGCTAAATTCACCATTCTATTCTCTGTTGTATTCGCTTCGCTTCAATTCAAACCAATAGCAAACATAATTTGAAAGATTTCTCCTTCACCTGAATAAATTTAAGTTGCCTCAAAGAATAGGTTAGATTTATCATACCAATATACTGATGACGTCACAAAGGACCTTCACTTTAAAAATTCATTAAGCGATTATTTCAAATTGCCCCCCATATATGCATTTATGTACCTACATATATGTTCATATTATACAGATAGTTCCATTTGAACAATCGCATTGGGTAATGAAGTCTGAAAACACCATAAACCATGAAACAGACACATATGTATGCCTATGCATGTACATATATACCTAGAGAAAGGTTAAATTTGTGCACATGAGGATATATTATTACCTATATAATGATCTCGTAAACTATTAGCACGAAACATGAATAAATTATTAAAGCAAAAGGACTTTACCACAATTAAAAAAATAAAACAGAGTAAAAAACATTATTATAAAAAAAAATGACATTGACACACATAATGACACGCGAATACTTGTGTAAAAGTAGGCGGTTGGTTAATTTGCAAACAATTTTTTCTACTCATAATATTTTTTTTTTTGTGCAGAGTGCAGAGACTTTTTAGTTAATGGTGAAAAAGAAAAACACAAATAATAATCCGAGAAGTATATCCTTGATGTGGATATAGTGCTCAATCACGCACAAGTTTAAACTCATATCTAATTATCTGTTGAGGTTGAATGGGTGGGTTAATTGTAGGACTAGCGGTCATATATTGGTCGTAAATAAGTCCATGACCAATATTAATTTAAACGTACATAGAAAAGGCATCCCAGGGCAAACTGATTTCAATTATTTAACAAGGACGTAAACTGTTGTAATGATTCACTTCTTTTTTATTAACATCCAGTTTAACTTGTGTTTAATAATAAAGCATTACTTCCGCTTGGCTATTTGCAATTGATTGATCTTCTTTATAGAACCCCATGAGTGACGGATTAGCTAAGAGCTGTCAATGGGAATAAACAACATAGGCAGAGAGTTTGAAAAGGTGAAAAATGAAGCGAATCAAAACGAAAAGCACATGAAAAGCAGAAAATTATAATATGTAATTGATTCAATAAACAATAGATGTGTTTTGCTATCCACGCGAACTGATCTCAATCGATCTTTAACTTTCTACCTGGATCTATGGTAACGATCCAAAACTTTTTTTTTACTCTGGCATTTATTGCTTGCAAATGGTGTAAGCTGTGTTGAAAAAATAGACAGCAAATATATGCATTCTCGCCGCCAGGACGGGTAAGGGTAAACAGCACCCATCCTATAAAAATTGACTATATCAAAGAATGCAAACAAATAAGTACCGAACCACCTGAGTTTAAAAAAAAAAAATAACATTCAAAGTTTCGTGTATAAAACATATCTCATTGAAGGCTGGACATAAGGCCACAACTAGGGTGGTCCTTATAAATGTCATTGTTTAATTTAAGTTGGTGAAACCCCTTTATTTCTTCCAAATGAAAAAAAAAATCCTGTTAAATTTTTGCTCATTATTTTACCATTAACCAAGCCCCCTGGACGACAAAAGTTTTATATGAGAAAACACATGTACAATGTTCAATCAAATTTTTAGTTTGAAAATTTTTTAAAAATTCGACTTTTGTCAATAATTTTCCTCTATGTGTCTAAAGTTGAGGAAGTATTCGTTTTCGATTTTAATGAGTTTTATACCGAATCTTGAATGTATCCATAAATAAATACATTTTTCTATCCATTATTACCAAAGTTATAAAAATTCAAAGTTTGATTGAACCATCCATGTAAAATGGTTTTTCCCATATAAAGCTTGTTTAGTCTTGGGACTCGCGTTAACGGAAAAATATTGAGATAATATTTTACAGGATTTTTTTTTTATTTATTTGGAAGAAATAAGGGGGTGGAACAACTTAAATTTTAAAACTACATTTATAAGGACCACCCTGCTCAACATTTATGAAAATTCGATGAATCATTTTTAACATCTCGCAAATAGTAAAAATGTTAATATTGATTCTTACTCCCTCCTCCACACCTCGCTTATCGGATTCTATAATTAGGCCAAGAGCCGGGTACTTTTCTTCTGCAATTTATTACTGAACTGATTTTCTGAATAAAATATGTTCAGGGGTGTCCCCTCAATGTAAATCCAAGTTGGCGGGAAGGGGGTAATGAGAGTTTCAGCTGCCACCTAAGGTAACCCGTTTTATCAAATACTTCGTGAGCGATGCATCGTAGGAAAAAAGTATATATATTTTGAATTAGAAAAAGACTTTTTTCCATAAATATTTACTTTAAAATTTAATTTCTCAAAACTTGATCTAAAAAAAAACACAAAAGAATGGAATATTAGATAGATATTTACTATTTTTGGCGTATACGATGCACGCGTGACGAGATATTTTATAAAATGCGTTTTCTAAGATGACGGCTGACGCTCGCATTCGCCCCCCGTCCCGTCAATTTGGATTTATATTCGGGGAACACCCCTGAACTTATTCAAGAAAATCAGCTCAGTAATAAATTGCATTACGAACCTAATTTTTTTTTCTTAGTATAGGCACATATGTATGTATGCATGCAGTTCAGTAAATATTTTTATATATACATTTTTATAGCTCTCGGAAATAGCCTCGGATTATACTTAAAAAAAAGGCTTCAAAAATGTTCATAAAAACCACACTCTTATATCCAAATTAATAAGTACACGGTTAAAAATTCTGGGGTATTTTTTAATACAGCCTTTGTATTACAGCTGTTAATATTAAAGAAATTTTCTAATAACTTTGTATTACATTCTAATAGATTAGTATTAAAATTGTTATTTGTTATACCAAAAAGATTAAAAAGTAATCAAATGGATATTATTCCATAATTTTTTGGTATTACAATTTAATAACTTAAGTATATGCGTACATGTTTAATACAAAAAGTATTGAAATTTAATAAAAATTGTATTAAAAAAATCGGGACGCGTGTATTTTTAATACAAAAAGTACTAAAATTTAATACAAATTGTATTAAAATAGCTAGATGCATATACTTCTAATACAAGAGTATTAAAATCTAACACAAATTGTATTAAAACAGCAATAAAACAAAAGTGGCAACCTTTTTCTGCTTAATAATATAAAATAAACAATTTAAATATGCATTATTTTGAAGGTGCGTTGAAATATTTCGGGGTAAAACATCAACAAAAAATTGGATGATTTTACTTTGAAATATGACATATTACTAAATCAACTTTGGCAATATGAAGTAGGTAAGATTATATTGCTCAAAGAATAAAAATTTAAAGTCTTTCTAAGATGAAATACAAGTAACATTCTGGAGAACCTGTTGTGTAACTGTTGCAATTGTACACTTTTATGGTAGAGGGGACAATGGTGCGCATGCGCGAACTATGCTGATAACCAAAAATACCTCGTTTTGCTGCACCCCTTCTGCTACTCTGACAATATAGTACGATTGATTATTTTCACTTGTAACTCCTATCTAATTTTTGATCAACATTTTTTTTTTTTGAAAATTCAATTTTCTATTCAAATGTGTCAACAGATTTATTATAGGTTTAACGGTTAAGAAGTTATAAAATTCCAAAGTTTCTTCCAACTTTTCCCCATACAATTTGTGTGGAAAAAAAAAACAAAATAGCGATGAGTTAAATTTTGAGCTCATTTTTATGGAGTAATTTTTGTTTAGCCCTAAGCTATCTACTTTTCATGGTATCAAGAAAATCAAAGGAACTTCGTTAAATTATATTAATAATATTATTAATATATTCCTAAACAAAACTAACTTGAGATTTTGATCAAACCTGTTATGATACGGAAGACGAAAAAGATGGGTCTCACAATTTTGTTTGTCTGTAAGTTGAGGTATAGCCAAAACTAATGAATCAATTTTCTTCAAACATGGCACATAGTGCTTTTTGGTCATTCCCCAGCTTTTTTTTTCAAACCAAAAATAATTCTACACTTTAACATAATCATATTTTTCGCCAAACCCACTCCACAACTTTTCTTATCAAAGTTCAATAAATTGCTTTTAGTAAAGGCTTTGGACAAACAATCATTTAAACAAAACTATTGTTCAATGTACCTCAACAAGAATAATTTTTTTGATTTTCAATTTTTTTTGAAAATAGTATAATTTTTTTTGTAGTACCTCATGGCATAATTGTTAGTGCATTGGACTGTCATGCCGAAGGTGTGGGTTTGATTCCCAGCCGTGCCACCTTAAAACAGAAATGTTTTATCCGAGGAACTGCCTCTTGTGAGGAACTGACAAATCCTCCAAGAGTATACTTGCCATGAATAAGTGCTTCTCATTTAGCCGTTCGGACTCAGCAAAAAACTGTAGGTCCCCTTCATTCCTGCCAGCAACACGCACACAGGAATGGTTGAGAGTTGTAAGTCACTAGGCCCTGGTTCTCCACGAGCTATTGTGCCACACAATTTATTTATTTTTATGACTGATGTTTACCTTTTTATTTAGAAGCTTCTTAAATTTAATTAGGATCTTGTACCAAAATTTGAAACATTTTTTGGAAATTTTAATAATTAGGTACATAATGTAGGTGCATATTCCAAAATTTAATTTTTGAAAACTTATTTTGTCGAAAATTACGTGATTATTTTTTTTGCAACTTGGTAGGGTTTGGGTTTAAATACTCCTTAGAACTTTAATAAAATATTTTACTTTTATGAAAAAATATCAGTACAAATGTTAAAAAAAATCTTACAGAGAATCTTATTTTTTCTCAAAAACAGCTCATACGACTTTGATGAAACTTTTTCGATATACTAAATTAAGTGCGATCTACAACCAAATATTATAAAAAAAAATTACACTTAGCAACAACGCGGCTTTGTTTATTTTGAATTTTCTCATTATCGGCTAAATGGATTTAAATATAAATTTTTTTTGAAAAATTTCAAATAAATTGATATAATATTGCGAAATACACAGAAATATAACCATTTAGACTAAATAAAGTGATCCGACTGCTTTAAAACTTGACTCACGACTGTGAATGTTTGCATTCAGCATACAAAAGTACTTATTTACTATTAAATGTTATATCTAGCTGTTTTTTAAAAACTTGAAAAAAAATTTAGTAAATACTAGATAGAAAAAGTACTTACTATGTAGTCCTTATGCAATACCAATAACCATTAAAAGCATTTACTTGCTAAATTCATCCGAAGCTAGTAAATACTTTTACCTCCAGTAAATACTTGTTATTTAGTATTTACTTTGATTTTATGCTTATGACAATTAGTAAATACATACAATTGCGGTCAAAATAATAGTAGTAAAAGAATTACATAACTTCAGTTTTGGAAATTCAATATTGCGTTGAGAGTAAAAAGTTTACTAGTAAAAGTTTTACTAGTTGCCAGCCAATTAACAATCAAGCCCTTTGGGAAGCTATAGAGCACAACGGAGTTCGATAAGCGCGTGGAAAGGTGGTTAAGACCTGATAAACTCGATGCAACGCGGTTGTGCTGCTGTTATTCCCAACGAAGGACTTGCAACTAAATGTAGGTTTAAAGTTCAAACCCTCATCTACATCTCATTATACAAATTTTGCCCTAACTTTGCTTTTTTGTAATATTTAAAGGCGGATTATCTTCGATCTACTATTTTTTGGACCGCCCGCTGTATTTCAAAAGTTCTTCAATAAATTTGCAAATATCGGATCAAATATTATACCTGAAATTTTTTCTTTCTTCGAAAATAAAAGCTTCAAAACACCAAAATCGCATGGGCATTAATTTGTTTAAAATTAAGGGATCAATTATTTCAGTTTTGATTTTTTGGTAAGCAGCACAACTATTATTTTGACCGCAGCTGTACCATGGAAATTTACCAGTAAAAGCATTTATTACCGTTTATGCATATTACCCATAGAGTTTAGAAAAGAGTTTTATACAACAAGAATTTTGAAAAATAAAGAATATTGTCGTAACAAAATTTGAAAACGCAGGGGGCGGGGGGGGGGCAAAGATGTTCTAACCTTCCTCCCATAATTATGATATATTTCAAATTTGTTTTGTTGATGAATTAATAAAACCAACATTTTAAAAGAAATTCTAGATTTAAGGTATTGAAGATTTTCTTACACGATCAGTGCCTTTCACACAACGATAAACATTAAAAACAAAATTCATACCTACTTCAATAATTTTTTTTTTGTTCAATAAAAGCAAACAAAAAACAATATTTTTTCAAATAAATGCATCCCAAAGCTAGCTTGATATGTCTTTAATAATATTTTAATTTACAAGCTGAAGAAGTTGTTAGAAGTAGCTTTTAAATTCGTATTTTGTATTAAATTTGAACCCACTTAAACTCTTTAATATATTGCCGGAATGTCATAAAATTTAGGCATGTCATTTCAGCATATACAATACATGCATATCGTCGAGCATCGGTTTAGAGTGAAATGCGGCTAACTCCATTTTGTTTTGATCAATAATTGCAAAAAAATACAAAAATCAATTAAATCTAAACTTTTTTTTTTAAGTTTTTTTTTTTAAATGCAAAATAGGAGTAAGCTGCTTAATACTTTAAGCCGACGATATGTGTTGTTAATTATACATATAGTGAATAACCTCCATTTTTGCTTGAAATATGTTTTTTGAGCTTAAAAGGTTGTAATACATACAGTCACTCACAAAATTATTCGGAATAAAAAGTTTTTTTTAAGCATGATTTTTTTTTCTGTTATTATTCCTTGTTCTATTACTGTTGTTTTTCTGTTATCAACATTCCTCTTTGTTTCATCTTGTTATATGCTCATTTTATTTTATGGGAAACAAGAAAATTTAATAGCGCCAGATTCTACCTGCCGTTACTTTTTTTTATTATTTCAACAGAGCCAGAAAAATCATTATTTAGATTTGATATAGATTGATTCCAAATATTTTGGGAGTGACCGTATAATTATATAATATATAATTTTTAAAGAAAAAGTAAAAGGAAATTCAGTGCAGTCAAAACTTTTTTAATAAAATATTTTTCAGAATTGTCCTTATTTTTGAATATACACAAATGTATTTATTTTGATAACATTTTTGGTGGAGATAATTCATTATTACAATGAACGACACCTTTATTAGTTCGGGGACTTTTTACACCACAGTAATTTGTTTTAAAAATAAAATAAAAGTCAACTCTTTTTTAATGAGCCTGCCCTCCTAATCAAAATCCTGTCTTGTTGACGGGTATAACTTCTCCAAGAACTTCATAAGGCAAAAAGTATTTCAAATAATTATTTTTAAATAGAAATACCTTACCAATATTTAAACCAAATCCCTCATCATAATGTAGACTTAAACTTAAATCTCGACAATTTAACTAAAGACTTAATCAATACTTTTTCTTAACAAAGGATTGTTCTTTTAAGCTTAAAGGTTTGTTTTATCCCAATGCTGTATTAAGTCGATAGCTTACTAGCTTTCCATATTTATTGACATAAAATATAATTACCTAAAAAAGCTTAATAACTTTAATTAGAAAACTCTCTGTTATAAATGTTATCCATTCAGACTTGTTTATTATTAATTTTATAAACATAAAATGCAATTAGATATGAAGATTTATTAATAGTGATATTCATATGTTGGCACCAAGGCGCAAAAACAATCAATCTGCTTGTGCGTTCAAAAAAAAACTAAAATAATAATAAATATACCAAAACTTAACGTTGACTTCTCCATTTATTAATATCTACACAAAGTTCTAAGTTCTCACAAAGAATATTATTGTGCGTATTACTACACATGTTCGAATCAAATGCTAAAAAGGATATACATATAAATCGGTGCCTTGGCGTCTTCTTGTCTGTAACTATTATTAGATTGAAATTTTATCGATTCTATACGTCAGTTTGTGCGAAACGCCTTCTTATACATACGTTAAATTATTCAAAAGTAAAAATTCAAGAGAATTGGGTGGGGAAAGGTTGGGTTTGTATTGTGAAGGTAACTGGCCTTTCAATGGGATAGAAAAAAAATAATAATTAAAACGTGCAATAAGGCGGTCAACGCACAATACAAATTAGAAAAGATGAAAGAAAAGTAATTTTTCAGATATTAAAAGCTTATAAACGAGTAAAGGTATATATACTTTTCCATTGAATCCTTGTTCTTTGACGATGACTTATGTCGCCTGGGCCGCTGCATTAAGGGATCGTCCAACTGCTTGCCGCCACCTCCCTGTGCCCGTATACTACTCGGTGGCGGCCCTGATGACTTTTTTGCCGCCTTTTTCTCCTTGGGGGCCTGCTCCTTAATAGTGCCTTGTTTAGCCACCGCTGCCGCCGTTGTGCCTTTCTTACGAGCACCAATGGTGCCAAAAAGTCTACGCTTCTTTTTCTCGTTCCCACGACCGCCACCACCACCAGGCCAATCGTCATACTGGCTAAAATTGCTGTCAAGGTCTGTTGCAATGCTCCCAGTCCCGGCCCCCTTTTCACAAGGGAACTGATATGTATTCAGGGTATTCAAGGTGGTCGAAGTCAATTGACGGCTAAGGTGATTATTGTTCAACTGATTTTCGTCTATGATAATCGGTATATTGGTGGTAGTGGTAATGTTAGTGTTGAGGTCATATGAATTTGGATTCACATAGATATGGTTATTATTTAGCAAATTTGATTCACGTTGCTGTTGCTGTTGTTGTTGTTGTTGCTGGTGTGGTTGATTTAATTGTTGTTGTTGTGATGGTGGTTGAACTGGGATATGTTGAGGAGCAGCATCAGCATTATTATTCTGTTGGTCATCATTGGTTGCATGTTGCTGTTGGCGCGCCTGTCTTTGACTGGTTGCTGTTGTTGATGTGCAACTACTGCAACATTCACAAGTTCCACAACCAGGGGCACCCATTTTTTATTTTTTTTTTTTGTATTTTCTTAAATCTAAATTTTCTTATAGCAAAACCGAAAAATTGTTCCAAAAATACTGGAAAGCCACTAATTTATCACAGTTTTTTCTTATGAAATTTCTTTTTGAACACTATTAAGCGAGTATAATTTAGTACTAAGCATTATTTTTATCAAAAAAAAAACCTTTTCAAAATAGCATTGGATTATCAAAAGCGCGCAAGCAACTGTTGCAATTACAAAAAGTGTCAAATTTGTTATTTTTTTTAATTTCGTGCACGATTTATGGAGATAAAATGTAAAGCATCATCAAAAAGCAATTTTTTTAAATTTATAAATTACACAATTTGATTTGAAAAACCGCTGAAACTTTTCATCAATCACAGGCTCAAGTCAGGACATTAACTTAAAGTGCACATAGTTGTATGTTTTGAACGCGCATCAGCAACAGTTGCGATTTCAAATGTAAATAGGTATAGGTAAGTAAAAATTCAAAAACCGTTAAAAACCTCATTTATGAGTTTCGAATATGACTCATTTGAAGATCTGACATTACAAAACCAAAATGTGTAAATGTGAACGAGCGCCATTTTAATTTAAAAAATGTTGAAATCCGTTAAAAAATAGATAGCTAGGTGTGCACTATTGTTAAATTTTTATTTAAAAATTACAATTTCTTAATTTAAATTATTTTCTTTTTTTTTGTTGAAACATCACTTGCACTTTCACTGCACGCATTTAGCGGAGCGGAGAGTTCATTTTGAATTCATTTGAAGAACACACATATTCACTTGACACATCGCCACCATCACCTTCAAACAACTGTCATTTGCTATTTTTATTTTTTGTTGCTTTTTTTGAAAATTTTTACATTTAACGGTCTTTGGGGTTACTTGTAACGACGTTTCGTAACCATCAACTAACTAACTGAAATATCGTTAGTCAAGTGGAGCAACCGAATTCGAAATATACCCATATCCTTTTTTAGTAGTAGTAGTTTTTTTTTACTTTTTTTTTTTGCTTTTGTCCTCTTGCTATAGGTTTGTGTTTTTGTTCTTGTGCTGTTCGTCGTATCGTGGTTGCTGCTGGTTCTGCTGCTGCTGGCTGGTATAACGTTGCTAGTCGTAGAGTCGGCACAGGATGAAAGAGTGTATAGTTTTGAAATCGTGTCCTGATGTGTACACACAGCAGCGTTTCTTTCCTTATTATTAAGTTGTATGAGTGTTATGGTATGGTTTCGATTTTCATGGTAGATGGCAACGATGACGATGATGATGACGACGACGACAACAAGGACGATGTTGATGGGATTTATATGCTTGTGTATTATATAGAACAAGTAGAGAAGAAGGGAATGTGAATAATTTTTCGGGTTTGCTCTCTGTATTCGTCGTACTATGCTAGTTTTAGCAATGATTATGATCCGGGTGTTGTTTCCGGTTGTGGTAGCGCTTTGCCGAACCGCACTGTATAGTGTATATGTACGGTCGAAAGGACATGCGAATAAAAATTCACAATTATTGTGTTTTCCACGTGTTATTTATTTTATGTTTTTTTTTTTGGTTTTGTTTCCCAATGATAATAGCTTTTTACCTTACCAAATTAAACAATCTTGTTTTTTTTTATTTAAAATAATATAATAGAGATACCTAGGTGAACGTCAGGTGACCATATTTGTAAGAGTTAAATAAATTGACAGAACAATTTTTGGTGTAAGAATAATATCGATATTTAACATTGCTTTAATATGTAGGTTTTGAAAAGCAGAATTACATCAAGTTTTGTTTTTAAATCTGGCCGCTGGCTTCATAAAATGAATAACTGTGCAAACTTGGTACATTACGTTTTTTAGTAATTTCTCCCACACATTTTTTTTTATTTTTTTTTGAACAAAAAATAGCGATATCTACCATACCTACCACTTTTTAAACAATCTTACATAATCGTTTTTTTTTTCTCAAAAGCGGCTCCATAACTTTTTTTTTAAATAATTCAATAAATTACTTTTAGTAAAGGCTACCTTATTCAAAAAATGGTTATTAATGGTACCTCCAAAAGAACCATTTTTTTATTTTCAATTTTCTTCAAACCGGCATGAGATTTCAATAATTTTTGTATCCAAAAAATATTTCAAAATGTTTTTTTTTTACTCAAATACGTATTTCGAAAACAGCAGGATCGTTTTTTTGAAACTCGATACACAAAAGGTTTTTAATACTCTCTAAGATATTTTAAGAAAAAAATTTACTTTTAAAAAAATAACGGTACCTTCCATACACAAGTTAAAAACTATTGAGGAAAATATTTTTTTTTTTCAAAGACGACTTTTACTATTTTGATTAAACTTTTTCCGTATGCTAAAATTAGTACGATCTAATAGCAAAAATTATTAAATTTTACACTAAGCAACTATAAGTAGTAGGTACCTCTTTTTTTTTATTTCCCACTATCAGGAGTTAGATTAATTTTGTATACTCAAATTTCAAATAATATTGCATAACAAAATAAAAAAAAAATCAAATTATTTTTTGGAAAATTCGATATCTCAAAAACTTGTCGACAATTTTTTTTAAATTGAATTTTTAAATGCAAATAAATAAATTCTTCGGATTTGCATACTAAAATTTGCCCTTAAAAATGTTTTAAGAATTTAATACACAAAAAATATTTTTTTTTAAAAGTGCTTTATATAGATTTTTTTTTTTTTTTTCATAAAATCATATTCAATCAAGATTGATATCTCTAAGTAGATTGCACATTAGCTCCATGTTAAAACCGGACAATGTCTTATAGGCAAGCACGCAACGCGTCTTGGAGAATTCTCTTACGATTTTTGCAGAAGCTGTATGGACGACGAAGAGATACAATCGATCCCTCATCTTCTATGCACGTACCCCGCTCTCATAGCTGAAGATTTCATCTTGGTGATTTTTCTTTAATGATCCTATGTAGTGACCTAAAAATAGGAAGTCTGTTACGCTTCATAAGAATCTCCAAATGTAATGGAGGAGGGGGTAGCGGATGGTCGAGAGTTCTGTCTCGAGGCTGAGATTGAGACCAATGCATCTATCGTCGAATATCAAAGCTGATCTATATATGTAGCAGAGACTGAGGTTCTCTACCATACTACTCAATATTCCCAGAGTTGATATTTTGTTTGGAGATATAAAGAGGTCCTGGGTTACGCAGAGCTGTGGAAAAGTCAAATAATGTCTTTCTTTCATATTGTAACAGAGGCGGAGGTGCTCCACCGTGATGTTCTTTACTAGAGCGATCGACAACTAGGGATGGGTCAAAAATATAGTAACAGGTATTCAGTAACAGGTATTGGCAAATAGCAATAACAACCTGTTACCGAAAATCGAAAATACCTGTTACTGAAAAAATTTTGTTTAATAATGCAATTATTAATTTATTGGCGGCATAAAAATTCAAATACATTTGAACTAAAATTCACAGTTTTTGGATTTTTTTTCTTTGCTTAAGAATTCCATGGAATAACAAGATGAGAATAGCATACTCATAATATATATTTAAATGCATTATTATTTTCATACTGAATTTGCTTAACTGTAAATCTGCTTAATAGTGATTTCATCTGCTTAATAGTGATTTCAATATTATCGTGTAAAATCGAAATCTCACTGCAATAAAAAATAGTCGTCTTAGTTTTGTTGCTGATATTGCTTAGCTGTTATTCTGCTTAAAATTGATTTCAATGATATTGTGTCAACTCAAAATCTCACTGAAATTGCAAATAGTCGTCTTAATTTTGTTGCTGATTTTGCTTAACTGTTATTCTACTTAATAGTGATTTCAATGATTTCGTGTAAACTCAAAATCTCACTGAAATTGCAAATAGTCGTCTTAATTTTGTTGCTGATTTTGCTTAACTGTTATTCTACTTAATAGTGATTTCAATGATTTCGTGTAAACTCGAAATCTCACTTCAATAGCAAATAGTCGTCTTAATTTTGTTGCTGATTTTGCTTAACTGTTATTCTACTTAATAGTGATTTATATGATTTCGTGTAAACTCGAAATCTCACTGCAATAGCAAATAGTCGTCTTAATTTTGTTGCTGATTTTGTCTAACTGTTATTCTGCTTAAAAGTGATTTCAATGATATCGTGTAAACTCGAAATCTCACTGAAATTGCAAATAGTCGTTGTAATTTTGTTGCTGATTTTGCTTAACTGTTATTCTGCTTAATAGTGATTTCAATGATATGGTGTAAACTCGAGATCTCACTGCAATAACAAATGGTCGTCTTAGTTTTGTTGCTGATTTTGCTTAACTAATATTCTGCTTAATAGTGATTTCAATGATATCGTGTAAACTCGAAATCTCACTGAAATTGCAAATAGTCTTCTTAATTTTGTTGCTGATTTTTCCTAACTGTTATTCTGCTTAATAGTGATTTCAATGAAATCGTGTGAAATCGAAATCTCACTGCAATAGAAAAAATTCGTCTTAGTTTTGTTGCTAATTTTGCTTAACTGTTATTCTGCTTAAAAGTGATTTCAATGATATCGTGTAAACTCGAGATCTCACTGCAATAACAAATGGTCGTCTTAGTTTTGTTGCTGATTTTCCTTAACTGTTATTCTGCTTAAAAGTGATTTCAGTGATATCGTGTATACTCGAAATCTTGGTGCAATTGCAAATATTCGTATTAATTTTGTTGCTGATTTTGCTTAACTGTTATTCTGCTTAATAGTGATTTCAACGATATCGTGTAAACTCGTAATCTCACTGCAATAACAAAAAGTCGTCTTAGTTTTGTTGCTGATTTTGCTTAACTGTTATTCTGCTTAATAGTGATTTCAATGATTTCGTGTAAACTCGAAATCTCACTGCAATAGCAAATAGTCGTCTTAATTTTGTTGCTGATTTTGTCTAACTGTTATTCTGCTAAATAGTGATTTCAATGATATCGTGTAAACTCGAAATCTCACTGAAATTGCAAATAGTCGTTGTAATTTTGTTGCTGATTTTGTCTAACTGTTATTCTGCTTAATAGTGATTTCAATGATATGGTGTAAACTCGAGATCTCACTGCAATAACAAATGGTCGTCTTAGTTTTGTTGCTGATTTTGCTTAACTAATATTCTGCTTAATAGTGATTTCAATGATATCGTGTAAACTCGAAATCTCACTGAAATTGCAAATAGTCTTCTTAATTTTGTTGCTGATTTTTCTTAACTGTTATTCTGCTTAATAGTGATTTCAATGAAATCGTGTGAAATCGAAATCTCACTGCAATAGAAAAAAGTCGTCTTAGTTTTGTTGCTAATTTTGCTTAACTGTTATTCTGCTTAAAAGTGATTTCAATGATATCGTGTAAAATCGAGATCTCACTGCAATAACAAATGGTCGTCTTAGTTTTGTTGCTGATTTTCCTTAACTGTTATTCTGCTTAAAAGTGATTTCAGTGATATCGTGTATACTCGAAATCTTGGTGCAATTGCAAATATTCGTATTAATTTTGTTGCTGATTTTGCTTAACTGTTATTCTGCTTAAAAGTGATTTCAATGATTTCGTGTAAACTCGAGATCTCACTGCAATAGCACATAGTCGTCTTAGTTTTGTTGCTGATTTTCCTTAACTGTTATTCTGCTTAATAGTGATTTCAATGATATCGTGTAAACTCGAAATCTCACTGAAATTGCAAATAGTCGTCTTAATTTTGTTGCTGATTTTGCTTTACTGTTATTCTACTTAATAGTGATTTCAATGATTTTGTGTAAACTCGAAATCTCACTGCAATAACAAATATTCGTCTTAATTTTGTTGCTGATTTTGCTTAACTGTTATTCCGCTTAATAGTGATTTCAATGATTTCGTGTAAACTCGAAATCTCACTGCAATAGCAAATAGTCGTCTTAGATTTGTTGCTGATTTTGTCTAACTGTTGTTCTGCTTAATAGTGATTTCAATGTTATCGTGTAAACTCGAAATCTCACTGCAATAGCAAATAGTCGTCTTAGTTTTGTTATTGATTGTGCTTAACTGTTATTCTGCTTAAAAGTGATTTCAATGATATCGTGTAAACTCGAAATCTCACTTCAATAGCAAATAGTCGTCTTAGTTTTGTTGCTGATTGTGCTTAACTGTTATTCTGCTTAATAGTGATTTCAATGATATCGTGTAAACTCAAAATCTCACTGAAATTGCAAATAGTCGTCTTAATTTTGTTGCTGATTTTGCTTAACTGTTATTCTGCTTAAAAGTGATTTCAATGATTTCGTGTAAACTCGAGATCTCACTGCAATAGCACATAGTCGTCTTAGTTTTGTTGCTGATTTTCCTTAACTGTTATTCTGCTTAATAGTGATTTCAATGATATCGTGTAAACTCGAAATCTCACTGAAATTGCAAATAGTCGGTTTAATTTTGTTGCTGATTTTGCTTAACTGTTATTCTGCTTAAAAGTGATTTCAATGATATCGTGTAAATTCGAAATCTCACTGAAATAGCCAATATTCGTCTTAATTTTGTTGCTGATTTTGCTTAACTGTTATTCTGCTTAATGGTGATTCAATGTTATACATATGTTATACGATAACATTGAATCACTATTGAGCAGAATAACAGTTAAGCAAAATCAGCAACAAAACTCATACGACTATTTGTTATTGCAGTGAGATTTCGAGTTTACACGATATCATGGAAATCACCATTAAGCAGAATAACAGTTAAGGAAAATCAGCCACAAAACTAAGACGACTATTTGTTATTGCAGTGAGATTTCGAGTTTTCACAATATCATTGAAATCACTTTTAAGCAGAATAACAGTTAAGCAAAATCAACAACAAAATTAAGACGAATATTTGCAATTTCAGTGAGATTTCGATTTTACACATTGAAATCTTTTTTAAGCAGAATAACAGTTAAGGAAAATTAGCAACAAAACTAAGCAGACTTTTTTCTATTGCAGTGAGATTTCGATTTCACACGATTTCATTGAAATCACTATTAAGCAGTATAACAGTTAAGAAAAATCAGCAACAAAATTAAGAAGACTATTTGCAATTTCAGTGAGATTTCGAGTTTACACGATATCATTGAAATCACCATTAAGTAGAATAACAGTTAAGGAAAATCAGCAACAAAATTGAGACGACTATTTGTTTTTGCAGTGAGATTTCGAGTTTTCACAATATCATTGAAATCACTATTAAGTAGAATAACAGTTAAGCAAAATCAGCAACAAAATTAAGACGACTATTTGCAATTTCAGTGAGATTTCGAGTTTACACGATATCATTGAAATCACTATTAAGCAGAATAACAGTTAGACAAAATCAGCAACAAAATTAAGACGACTATTTGCTATTGCAGTGAGATTTCGAGTTTAAAAATTAAATAAAAATAAATAAAATTAAGACGACTATTTGCTATTGAAGTGAGATTTCGAGTTTACACGAAATCATTGAAATCACTATTAAGTAGAATAACAGTTAAGCAAAATCAGCAACAAAATTAAGACGGCTATTTGCTATTGCAGTGAGATTTCGAGTTTACACGAAATCATATAAATCACTATTAAGTAGAATAACAGTTAAGCAAAATCAGCAACAAAATTAAGACGACTATTTGCTATTGAAGTGAGATATCGAGTTTACACGAAATCATTGAAATCACTATTAAGTAGAATAACAGTTAAGCAAAATCAGCAACAAAATTAAGACGACTATTTGCAATTTCAGTGAGATTTTGAGTTTACACGAAATCATTGAAATCACTATTAAGTAGAATAACAGTTAAGCAAAATCAGCAACACAATTAAGCCGACTATTTGCAATTTCAGTGAGATTTCCAGTTTACACGATATCATTGAAATCACTTTTAAGCAGAATAACAGTTAAGCAAAATTAGCAACAAAACTAAGACGACTTTTTTCTATTGCAGTGAGATTTCGATTTCTCACGATTTCATTGAAATCACTATTAAGCAGAATAACAGTTAAGCAAAATCAGCAACAAAACTAAGACGACTATTTGTTATTGCATTGAGATCACAAGTTTACACGATATCATTGAAATCACTTTTAAGCAAAATAACAGTTAAGCAAAATCAGTAACAAAATTAAGACGACTATTTGCAATTGCAGTAAGATTTCGAGTTTACACGATATCATTGAAATCACTATTAAGCAGAATAACAGTTAGACAAAATCAGCAACAAAATTAAGACGACTATTTGCTATTGCAGTGAGATTTCGAGTTTACACGAAATCATATAAATCACTATTAAGTAGAATAACAGTTAAGCAAAATCAGCAACAAAATTAAGACGACTATTTGCTATTGAAGTGAGATATCGAGCTTACACGAAATCATTGAAATCACTATTAAGTAGAATAACAGTTAAGCAAAATCAGCAACAAAATTAAGACGACTATTTGCAATTTCAGTGAGATTTTGAGTTTACACGAAATCATTGAAATCACTATTAAGTAGAATAACAGTTAAGCAAAATCAGCAACAAAATTAAGACGACTATTTGCAATTTCAGTGAGATTTCGAGTTTACACGATATCATTGAAATCACTTTTAAGCAGAATAACAGCTAAGCACAATCAGCAACAAAACTAAGACGACCATTTGTTATTGCAGTGAGATCTCGAGTTTAAACGATATCATTGAAAACACTTTTAAGCAGAATAACAGTTAAGCAAAATTAGCAACAAAACTAAGACGACTTTTTTCTATTGCAGTGAGATTTCGATTTCACACGATTTCATTGAAATCACTTTTAAGCAGAATAACAGTTAAGCAAAATCAGCAACAAAACTAAGACGACTATTTGTTATTGCAGTGAGATTTCGAGTTTTCACAATATCATTGAAATCACTATTAAGCAGAATATTAGTTAAGCAAAATCAGCAACAAAACTAAGACGTCTATTTGCTATTGCATTGAGATTTCAAGTTTTCACGATATCATTGAAATCACTATTAAGCAGAATAATAGTTAAGCAAAATCAGCACCAAAATTAAGACGACTATTTGCAATTGCAGTAAGATTTCGAGCTTACACGATATCATTGCAATCACTTTTAAGCAGAATAACAGTTAAGGAAAATCAGCAACAAAACTAAGACGACTATTTGCTATTGCAGTGAGATTTCGATTTTACACGATATCATTGAAATCACTATTAAGCATAATAACAGTTAAGCAAAATAAGTAACAAAACTTAAACAACATTTTGCAACGGCAATGGGGGTTGATAAAATTGGAATCACTATTTAGCAGAAAACACTTTCATTTATGAGTTTAATTAGAGCTATAACGTCCATTTTTGTTCCTATATTTCATCGACTTTTTTTCCTTAACTGTTATTTCAGTAACAGGTATTTGTAACTGTTATTGAAAAGTAGCAATAACATCAGTAACAGATATTGCAAACTAGCAGTTTGGCCCATCCCTATCGACAACGAGAATGAATCTCTATTAAAATCAGGCTCGGTATTTATACACAATTTACAAAGCTTTCTTTTCATGTTTATTTCTTTGTTACCAGCTTGAAGAGCTTTCATTTGACATTTAATGGCATTGCCAGTTAAGCAAAATTAGAAATATTATTTAGTAAATCAAGAGGTATTGCCAGAAGGGCTTTATCTTTTTAGGACAAAACTGAATTTTAATTTAAAACAAAACGAAATAAGTTCAAAAATAAAATGAGTTGCTACACAAATTGTACACAGAGTAAGGAAAAGGGTTTCCTAGTTTCATGTGGTATCACAATGGACCAACTCATGGTCTTAAAGTGTGACAGTCAGTACGACTGGCAGCCACTTCAACCTTACCTAACCAACAATACTTAGTACCGATTCTTACCTTGTGTCTTTTGTAGATTTCCGTCTGTTAATCTGTTTTGATTTTATCTCGATGATGATTTTTTTTTGAAATTATTAAACAAATTCAATGAAGCCATTGAAGCCAAAGTCAAAAATCGAAATAATGGTTCTTTGGCTATTAACGTGAATGACAGTTTTTGTTTCAAATTTTGGTACACTTTAGATTATCTAATTTTTAAAGTTAGTTGGATAAATATTTTTGAAGTGAAACTTCATAATGCATCAGGAGATGGGATACAGAAAATTAACCAAGATGCATGTTCCATGATTGAATTGAGGTCAAGCCATGCAGAATGGGAAGATTTAAGAAATAATCAAAATCGATCAGATAAGCGTGAGAGTCCATTCAAAATTTACGAAAACAATAATTGCTCGTAACGGATCTTCAAGATTAATGCTCTTTTCAACTTATCTTTGAATTATTACAGCTTGACAGATCACGATTTGGTCTCTGAAAGGCACAATTTCCAGTCAATTTCGTCTTATGGCTTCCGAGACGGTGTTGATACCAGCTGCACGCGTAGTAACTCATTTTACCCTCTCTTATTTTTATCTCACTCTAATCTCTTTGAATGAAAGAGGTGGTCAAGTGAGGCAGAAGTTTTGAATTTTTTTGAAAATGTCTGCCTTATAACTCGCTATCTCTTTCTTTTCAGGAAATAGGAATGATATAAAAAGAGAGACGTCAAAATGAGTTGCCTTACATGAAGCTGGTATGAACACCTTTGCAGACAAAGAGACAGCTATTTTCATTTACTTCGTCCTTTATGAACCGAAATTCATTGTCAATGAGCAAATTTTCGCAGCTGTGAAAAAAAAAATACATATCTTTAGGGTTTATATCTCAAATATTGTCGAATTTTTGAATATAGTGTATCAGCATATCTTCGTTTCTATTGTTCAGTCCATGTCCATGTTCACTCCAGAGTGGACTTTCTGCCTCTTTTTGTTTTCCACTTGTCTTTAAAATTTGCTGTCTTTCATTGACAAACAGGTTTTTTTCAGTTCAAGACCGTGTTCAGACAAGCTTCACATGAGGCAACAGTGCAAAATAAAATTTTCGATTTCTTTGTCAAAGGACTTCAAAATTTGAACTGAGTTTTTTTCTTAATTTGCATAAGAAACTACAAATTTGGAGCCTTACTGGAAGTTTCTAACAAGCTCTGTTACTGAGAAAAGGACTGTTATGTTAACTTCACTATGAAGCTAACAGTGAAAATGATTTTTTTTTTCAAATACAAACTTCAAAGTTTGGGCCTCAATTTTTCTTGAAATGCAAATTAAACTGCAAATTTGGAGCCTAACTTCAAATTTCTATCCTGCTCAGTTGCTGAGAAAAGGACTATTATACTAACTTCACAGTGAAATTAGCAAAACAGGTGGTAACACCCACTATTTGATGAACAGTAAAATCCGGAACAAAAATGCAAAAAACTGGAACTTCCTGCCATGGTCCAATTAGCTTAGATAAAATTGTTATGCTAACTTCACTGAAGTTGTAGGAAACTTAATCTGATAGATAGGCTGCCATCTTGAAATAAAAGGTGACTTGGTTTTTATACAATAACCCCATCAAATTTCATTTTACAAAAAAATCATGAAATAATTCAACCACAGTCCTGTAGCACAGTATTCACACGATTATTCATTAAATTCAATACTTGAAAGTGCTTTGTTAGGTATTATTGTAAATTTTGTAATCAGTATTTCAGACGAGAAATCTAGCTGTGATAATGTTTTGGGATTATAATTTTATTTTCAACAGAAATAATTGTTAAAATTGATATGGAATTTGTTCCTTTAATGTTTTACTTAAAAATAATGTCTCTTAAAAAATAATTTACCATCTACATATTTTAGATAACACGTGAAAATCAAGCCAAAATCTGAACTTCGAGCGGAAATACTTCAGTAGCCATACCTAAAATAAAACTTCACCATTCTTGGATCAACATCAATTTCTTCCTCATAGTGCTGGCAGTTATTATTGCCATTTTCTACTAGTATTTGACACACTGAATATAGATTATAAGAGAATATAACCAGGTGAGTACTTATGTAGAAGTAATTTTCCTATAAAAAACTTGAGAACTACACTTTTCCTTCAAAATGTATTTAAAATTTGACCAACCCTGTTTTCAATATCTCGCAATCGTTTATTGCTTGTTAGACTTCACAAGACCCTTCCTCACTTCGTCTGACGTTTTTCATCCAAAATGTCAGGTTTGACCCCACTGTGTGTTGTATAAGAGTACCTATGCTTCGAAATATGTAATTTGTGTCAATAACAAGTTACGATTTTGAATCATCCGAGAACTTCATTTTTTCCCATATAAGTTTAAAAATATTGCTCTACGACTCAAATTTAATTTAAAAAAAGTTTAAAGGTCCTTTATGTATGTAGTACCTCGTGGCATGATGGTTAGTGCCTAGGATTGTCATGCCGAAGGTGTGGGTTCATGGGCGTAGGAAGGGGGGAGCGGAGGTGGGCAGTGCCCACCTTAAAAAATGAACTGCCCACCTTAGAAAAATCGACATTTAAACTTTTCTGGTTCTACAACCCACCCAAGAAGCAAAATTGAACAACTGTGACTGAAATTTCAGACACGAAAATTAAAATTTTGCCTACAGTTACATTTGGTCATCACATAAAAGCAATTTTTGCCCACCTTAATTTTGTTTGTGTTTACACATTGAATCACTGTCCGGGAAGCCTCAGCACGCACAAACCTAGTTGAACCAGTTTAAATTTGTCTCAAACCGCGTTATCTTGAAACTTGAAGATGAGTAAGTTTTGAGGTTTCAAAAGCGGAATCACCAAATGTAAGATATTTGGAGTGCGTTCAGATTTAGTACTACGATGGCTCCATCTAGCAAAATATTAAATTATAAAACGAATGTCAAATTTAAGTAAAAACTTGGAAATAATATAAAGATTTGAATTCAAAAAATTAAAATCACCAAAAGCTAAAAATATTGCCTGTTTTGTGTACGTCGCCAAATGGATTTTCATGCCACCAAATGAAATTTCAAATCGTCTGTTTGGCGATAAATCGCTACATCTGACAAATTTGGAACATGAACACTAACGTAATTCGATTTGGTTTGACTCAGACTTAACGTAGTATTTGCTCTGTAACAGACAAATCAAACCAAATAATTGGAATTTTATAAAAAAATCTAAACCGAGTTGCTTCTACTTATTGCCTGCGGAAAAATGTAAAATGTGGATGAATTAAAAAACCTCAACAAAATCAGAAATTTTTATTTTTTACTGTTCCGGAAAAAGATTATTTTAGGGCAATTGGGTGACATTTGGATCAAAATACACTTTTTCTGTGCCAGTACCTAAACTCTACAGACAGTACAGTCCATACCCTTGAAACATTAAGGAATGATTTTAAAATTTGGTTTGGAATAGAAAAATTTTCACAAAAGTATGAGATTCCTTTAAAACCTATACGAGTATCAAAAAGGAGACGTCAGGAAAAACAAATTTACTTTCCAGCAACAGTTGTGGCGAAAGCAATACACTTGATTTGGCATCCCATATCGCAACCGAAGATTGTTGGAGAATAAATATTATAATTTGTACCCAGGTAGATTTTTTAATCAAGTTTTTTTTTATTTTGTCAATGCAGCTTTGATTTGTTTTTAATGGTCTATTATTTAAATTCATATTTTGAAGTTTATTTGACGGTTGAGTAGTTGGACAGTTTCTAAAAGTTTCTAATAGTTGGAAATTTGCTTTGTTTAATTAAATAAAATTCAAATTTCGTCAAATATTAGAAAACCGATGCCGTTGTCCAATTAAGATAACTTTATGACAAGTTTTTAAAGAACTTTTTGGAGTAGGACAGCAATCAAAGTTTATAAATACGACCGTATAACTCTTTTTTCGACTAGGGTGATGGATAACATATTATGTCAACTTCAAAAGGCGGTTTGAAAATATTCTATTGGCCCATTCATTAGTCGCCTTCTTCAAATTATATCGTCTCCTGATTGCAAGAATTAGGTAACTCAATTTTCAATTTTTAAAATATCTGTATTATTTAGTATTGTTTTCAAAATGTTTCGTCCAATTTTTTTCAATTCTAGAATATTTCTGAAATGTAAGAAACATACAAATTAAACTTTCCCTCGTTCTCTTGAAGTAAGGCATCTATGAACGTTGCTATTTTCAAAGGTGCCGTGACATAAGGCCAAATTTGAATATTTGGCTTTATGTCACATAACAAAAGTGACATAAGGCCAAATTTTAAGAGTTGGCTTAGTGTCGCATTTACAAAGTGACATAAGGCCAATTTGGCCTTGTGGCACCTTTAATACTAACGTACCTGTTATTTTTTCATTTTTCATTGAATAATTTCATTAAATCCAGTTTCTTTAAATGCATAAGAAACTTTGCATACACCAAAATTTGCACCCAGCCCAAATCCTATCGTGAGCCCAAGTAGGGGGGTTGCATGCCCCCCATGCATACCTCACTGTTTATTTGAAAATGTTTATATTTCACAAACCAAATAAAGGAGAGGTTTTATTAGGTTTGTGAAATTTAAAAATTCGTAATAAACAGTGAGGTATGTATGGGGGGCATGCTGCCCCCCTGCAACCCCCCTGCTTGGGCTCACTATAGGATTTGGGGTGGGTGCGAGGTTGGGTGTATGCAAAGTATCTTCTCCAAAAATTACTGTTTTTTTACAAAACATTCTATGTTTGGCCTTAAGTCACAAACAAATTTGGCCTTATGTCACTTTATAAAAGCGACATAAGGCCAACTCTTAAAACTTGGCATTAAGTCGCTTTTGGAAAGTGACTTAAGGCCAAACTTTTAAATTTGGCCTTATGTCACTTGGCCTTATTTCACGGCACCATCTCCAAAATGTATAAAATTGGGTTACCTAGTTCTTGCAATCAGGGGACGATATATGAGTAGTGCAGACAAATTTTATCAATTACTTTAAAGATGTTTTAAAATGAATTCAATATAGCACTGAGTGCCGAAGTCTAGATTATGAAAAAATATGTTCGAATTAAAGAGCTATGAAATAACCCTTAAAAATTAAAAAAAGCAAACATATTGGAAATTTTCAAATGTTTATACAAACTGCAAGGCCGCATTTATCGGCAGTGCGGCGGATAAAAACTTGGTTGAGAACTTATTTTACTAAAAACCATTCTTTTTTAATATAGATGCATCGTAAGACAATTATTGCAGAGTTTAGTTTGTTAGCACTTCTAATGACTGTTAATTTGCTTTACTGTTGACGTCGTTGTCGGCTTCATTCATTAGATCTCTTTTGAACAAATTCGGGAATTAATTTAATGCTCAAGCCCAAATAAATACATAGTTATTGAGGAATCATTTGCACCAAAAATTGTTTAATGATTAGGTTTGGTTTGGACTGGTTGCCCACCTTAGAAAAAATTCCTTCCTACGCCAATGTGTGGGTTCGATTCCCAGCCGTGCCACCTAAAAACAGAAATGTTTTATCCGAGGTACTGCCTCACGTGAGGAACTGACAAATCCTCTAAGAGTATACTTGTCATGAAAAAGTGCTTCTCACTTAGCCGTTCGGACTCGGCAATCACACAAGAATGGTTGAGAGTTGTAAGTCACTAGGCCCTGGTTCTCCACGAACTTTTGCGGCCCCCAATTTATTTATTTTAAAGGTCCTTTATGCATAGAGGCCTCTTATTTTAAATGGGAAATATGATAAGCTCTTAAATAAAAATAAGACGAACAAAATATACTCCCTTGTGAAATAAAGGATAAATGGTCACCATATTTATACACCGCAATGTTAAATTGTTGCCACAATGATTCATCCTTTTTTCGATAGAAGTGAGTTCATGGAGCAAACAAGCGAAGTTCTATGTGTTTTTCTATTTTTTCAGTTTTTCTATCCCCTAAAAAAACAAGGACATCAATAAGTTGAATAGGCTCCTGACCTCCAAATTATTTCATCTCACTCACACACACACACACACACAAAATATACCTGCAACTAATAAAATAGGACACGAATATGGGAAAAGTCTCTTAAAAGAATAGCTGCAGTAGCTTTCTTCTGGAGTAGAGATCTGAAAAAGTGAAGACGCGCAAGGAATGAGTAAACAATATGAGCGATGCGATGTGATTTGATTTTGTCTGCTGTGGCTGTCACGATAAACCATCTTGAGGATAATGTTGTTCATTCCAATGAATGCGAATTTTCAATTCAAGATGCAAGTTGTCCTTAGCTGCAGAAAATTCAATTTAGTTTCTTCTTCGAAAAATAAAAATCAAAGCACGTAAAAAACAAACCTTCCTAACCAACCAACCTATGTTTTTTGGTTTTTTTTTTTTTTTTTTTTTGCACAAACATTAATTTTCCTGTTTCTAGGTAACCATAGTAAGTTAGTTTTTCATGTTTTTCTTTTAAGCTACTTTGCTTTGGTTTAGAGGGATGAAAGCTTCGTGCTTTCTGTATAAGGATATGCTAATATTTTGGCGCCGGCTGACTAATTCGTAGCGTTTGAGTTGTGTACTATTAAATATAAGGATTTTTGTACTATTTTGACCTTCAACAATTGATCGGTAGTACACATACAACAATATAGTTATAGTTTATAGCTTATATATGGCAATCAAAGTTATTTTCTTTGTTCTTGAAAACAAAAAAAAAGATGAAGGGGTAGTTTTTCGTATGTTTTCATGACTGTTTGTTTTTTTTTTTTGTATTATTATTTTTCTCAGGGTAGTTAAAAGGTGCTTGTGGTTGGGTGTTGTTTTGACAAAGTAGAAGATTGCGAGAGTCAAGTTTTATTTATGTATATTGTTACCTTTGGTAAAGGAAACACACTACTTTTAGAACACCTTCGATCTAATATGGCTCATAAATACGAAACCTTTGATTTTTATTACCTACCTACATAAAGTGATGTGCAAAATCGGTTCAAAGTGTATTTTTGGATGTCGCGTGCATTTGGAAGAAATGTGAATTTGACAATTTGCGGGAAGTAACGATTTTTTTTTTATTCGATTTTACCTATGTACATATCTGTGGTATTTCGTAGAAACATGATAACTCTATACAATAATTTGCGTCTTTACATCAAATTTACATTGATCTGGAACCTAAACGAGTGAACAGATTTTCTTTAAATTTGAAAAATAATTTTCAAAGATAAAGCCCACAAATATATAAAATTAAAAAATCAATCAACCCGTTTGGGCTCTAGCTCGATGTAAAGTGGACGAAAAGATGCAAATTATTTTCTGGAGTTATCAAATTTCTACCAAACACTACAAAACTAGGAAATAGAATTGAAGAATTGGTGCCTTCTTGGCTATGATAAAATTTACTTGGTCATTAACAATGGCCATTCGTTTTGGCCGATGTAGTATACAGGGTGTCCTTTGATTCGTCGATGATATTTTGAGGCACGAAACCTGGGCATATTCTTCGAAACAAATTGTATAGGGGGAAGTTGTATGTCCTTCACCTGAGGCAGAGGGGGACAATTTCTGAAACATTGACTGCAAACAAAAATATTACAATCAACGAAAGCCCATACAAAAATGTGCTATTGACTTTTGAAAGCTAACACTCTATTCTTTTTTTAATTTCCAAATCAAGTTATAAGAAGGAATTTTTGAAATTTTTGAAAAAAATTGTGAATTTTTTTCAAGTTGGTTTTTTTAAAAGCCAGGCATAGGTAATAAAGAACATTTTTTATGTTGAATTTTCAATGTACCTAATAATTCTTAGAAGAATACCGAAAACTAAATAAAAAAATCTAACTTAATTTTTGAGAAAAAAAAATTAAAGGTAGTTTCTACAAAAAAAAAAAACGATATAAGACTTTGGGAATGAATTGTAATTTTTTCCGTCATAAACATAACAAAACAAACAAGCAATGGAAATAATTGCTTCATTTTTTTTTTATTTCCCAAAAACTAAGACGATTTTAACATTTGGTTTTCGGTATTTAACTCAGAATTTCTTAGAACATTTAATATTTAACCCTAAAATAGCACTTAATAAGGCAAAACTTTGAAAAAAATCAACTTTAAATATTGAATTCTCAAAAACTATTCACTTAAACAACTTGATTTGAAAAAAAAAAATGTATAAGCCTTCAAAAAAGCTATAGCACGTTATTGTATAATTTAAAGCCAATTTTTCAGAAATTGCTCCCGGTGCCTCAGAGGGCGGAGATAGAGTTTTCGGCCAAAACGATTGTTTTCTTAGAATACTCATATACCCAAAAATCATGCCCTAAAATATTATTGACGTAGTTTATCGATTTTAGCAAAAAATTTTCAGAATTTTTTTGTATGCAAAAAATGTTCATACATTTTTTTTTTAATTCAAGAAATTATTTTATTTTATTTTATTTACATTTTTTTTTATGCAAGAAATTTTTAAATTCTATTGAATTTTTTTTAATACAAGAAGTTTTCAAAGAAGAATGGGCATTTTTGGGCTTTAGCGGCCATCAATGAAATTAGTGTCAAATGAAAGGTATGTTACTCAGTAACAACTTTTACTATGGGTGTTACATTGCACTTCATTTAGAAAAGAAAATATTTCAATGTTAATATAATGCAATTGCATATGGAAACATTGTATAGAAATTATATAATAAGTGTGTGTAATGCTTCAAAACATATCGTGAAACTGTAGTATTATGTTTTAGGTGATTTCAGAAGCTCCCTAGGTCACGTTGTGGGTTTAAACAGTACCAGTACAGATTTCAACAGCTTTTTTATTTTTTAAATATTTTATTTAAATCAGGACTTAGGCTCCCTGTTTGAAGACGTTAATATAGCAGGTTGACTAATTGGCGCTTTCCAAATGCCAATACATGATAGCGTAAATACATCTACATTGATAATGACCACTAATAACGACTGCTTGATTTTCGCAATAATATGAATAGACAAAATGCAATGTTCGAAAGCACCACTAGTAATTGGCCTGTTTTTGACGAAAACCAAATCCGATTACACGCAACGGAATCAAGTGGGATTTAGAGCTTGATTAGATGCACTTTTACTATATAAAATACCTATCAAACATTTTTTTGATATAATCTTTGTATATAAAATCTATAGTACTATCATGGGTGACGAACGACTGGCACGAACCAAGTGACGGCTTATGAAATTACTGGTGCTGAGCCTAACTAAGTGTGTACAGCTGAATTGTAAACTTAAGAATATGGCAAATGAAGAAAAAAGTGTAATAATAAAATAATGAGAGAGCTGTATACTTTTTTATAAGAGTTGGAGGGAGGCTGGAAAACAAGCAATTTTGTTTTTTTCAAAGGTATTGGTTTTGAATAATAGGTTGAGAGTTGGGTGCGTGCGTATGCGTATTTGGCTCTGATGTGAGCTGAAATGAAAGTATGATTGTTTTTCTTTCTATCGTTGGGAAAGAAAAAATTTGTATTTGGAAACAAACAACAAAATAATATGCTTGCAAGTTATATAATATTGTAAGATTGTATTTGTAACCATGGTTACTTTAAATCTTTTTATTTGTTTATTTTACTTTTGTGTTTTCTTTCGTGTTTTGTTTTTATCAGATTTCAGTCGTAAAAATGCTTTGGTGGGGGAAGGTTGCTGCTGTTAGGTGTAATTTTCGTTGTCATTTAGTGTGTATATTTTTGGGTTGTTTTGTTTACTTTGGTTTTTTGTTATTTTTTTTATTGTTGTTGGAATATGGTAAGCACGTAGGTGGTTGTCATTGACTGCTGCTGTTGCTCCATGCTCGGCTGCTGCTGCTGCCGCTCAGCATACGATCGGAATATTTTTGTGCTGGGGTGGGTAAAAAAACGAATTTTTGTTTGGGGTGGTTGGATGCAGGGTTGTCAGATTGGGCTATTTATCATAAATTGGGCTATCTTTTTTCTTAATTTGCGACAAGAATATGAAAAAAGTAGCCCAATTTCATATTATTTCTATAACTTTTAAGAAAATTCGTTACATAAGTTCAACGATATATTTTAGTTCGTCCAGATTTTAAGGATTTGTCCCTGGTAATTATTCCAAAAAACAAAAAAAAACGTGGAATGTATTAGTAATCCTATATTTTTAAGATGAGATTGGGCTCGTTTTTGGGCTAGATTTTGGGAAGCGATTTGGGCTACAAGAATTCTGAAATTGGGCTACACAAGTGCTTCTTGAGCTGGCAACCCTGGTTGGTTGCTTTAGGTCTGTTTTCGTTTGGATGTTCTTATAGCATTGCTTTTGCAGCACTTTTCCTGTTTGACACAGTTGGAATGAAAAAGGATTGCAAAATAACAGCCCTGAACAATCAGTGAAATTTGAAACATCTATCGATAATTAAACAATACCTATAAGGGGAGATTACGATAACTCGGGCGACAAAGTTTTATTGACAGATTTGTATAGAACAGTTATTTAAAGCATTTTTTACTATGAAAGAGGGGGTCTATCTCACCCCATTTGGACGGTAGGTGCAATTTTCTAAAAAAAACACTTAAGATGAAAAAAAAAATATTTAGAAATAATGGTAATACTTACAATTAAGGATTACACATTTTTTTAAAGCTAAAAGTCTGTTCTATCATCTTGATTTGAAATCAAGTGATTTCCATGAAAACTAATTTGAAACTAAAAATTTCAGAACAAAAAATGACAAAAAACAAGCTTATACTGTCTTTATTCCAAATTTTGAGACTAAATACAATTTTTTTTTTTACTATTTTTTTGCTTTTATTAGTTTTTAATCGAATACTGAAGACTAGATGGTTATAGATATTTTTAGGGACTCTGAACTCTTGGTTCTATTGACTAATGAAACATTTATTCAAAGTTCCACTGACTTCCCATTATTTTAAAAGGGTTTTCGGTAATATTTCGGATTTTAAGGGACTTTTGATATGCCATAAGGGGTGCAATTATGCGTCGATACCCATTTTAACATTTCATGAATTAATTATTTCAAGGCTCCCCATACGATTTGAGTTCTTTTTTCTGGTCTACAAACAGTTTTTTTTTAAAGAAAAAGCTAAAAACATATTATTCAACAATGTTCTTGTCTCTTACATCTCGAAAGCAAACCAATCTTTGGTATTCACTTGATTGCATATTGAACACCAGAAAAATAAAAATTAATACAAAAAATTTCATTGGGCCTCTAGCTTTTGAGGGCACCAATGGGAAACTACCAGTGTGGGTCGAACCCAGCCTCTTTTCAACTTGTGATATAGAAACTATAGGGCAAGTTTTGGATTCGTGCAAACGAAAATTTTGAGACAAAAATCAAACATGACATTACGATGATAGAGAACACGAAAAAAAAGGGTGGCACAATTCTGTCTGTATGTCTGTCTGTCTGTCTGTCTGTCTGTTTGTATCTGGATCTACAGCCTAAACAAATGATGTTATTTGCTTCAAATTTTGAATTTAAGGTTTTCTTGTAACTCTCCAGAGGGGAAATTAAAATTTTTGTTGGCTCTAAAAATAAAGGTAATTTCCATACAACCTTGAGGGAAAGCTTTTTGAATAAAAAAAATTTTGTTTTGGATTTTTAAAAAAATGTTAAATTTATTTTTTGAAAATTCAATATTTCAAAAATGGGTTGATGAATTTCTTGTCATTTTGATAATGACTACGCATTGTTTAGCAACAACACAATTTGTTCCTTTAACTGGTTTGTAAGACTTTGAAAATTTGGTGTGGAAAAACGGTTCCATGAATCTATTTGAATATTTACAGGAATATTGATGATTTAAAAGTCTAAAATTATGCATACCAACGCAAGCCATGCAATCAATATTTGCAAGGAAACAAAAGATTTACGAAAAGACCATAAAAAGTCGTTGTTTAGTACTTTTTTAAACTAAAGGTGAAGGGTCAAAAAAAATAATAAAATGGTAATAGTACTTATATCTTTCTAGAATATTTGTCTCACAAAAGTGTTGAATTTCAAAACCAGAAAACCAAATTTGTATTTAAATTTTTCTAATAAATAGCTCCAATGATTTCAAGTTTTTTGTTGGTATAAAATTAATATTTTCGTATTTATGTACATAGATGACATTCGTTTTTCTTAAATCAATTTCATGCTTTCGAACATTGTTCTTTTATGTATTTCATCTAGTTTTTATGCACACAATTTCAAAAATTCTATGCCTCTTGAAATGTTGATAGCTAGGAAGATATGTAGGTAGGTGCATTAGGGTGGTCGTAAGAAAAAGATCAGGTTGTGTGGGCATAAACCGATTCTAAATGAAAAAAAATATTCCCTAATTTTTCAGATTTTTATTTTCATCCCTATAGTCGCTATAGGGGTTAATTTAATGGCATATTTTTTGTGCATACAGCATACTAGGTGATTCGCGTAAAATCTGCCAAGGGCATGTATACTTAGGTTAAAAGTAAACAAGAAAAAAAGTATATTTCCCCCGCTTGGACAGGCGGCAATTTTATAAAAAAATACTTAAAATGGAAAAACATACATAATGTGTATTAAAAAACAACTTTTTTCACAATTTTAAGTTTGAAAACAATTTTTGTCGAAGCTGTTTACGAAAAGAACTTTATTTGAAAATAAACCATGAGAATGGACTTCTGGTTTTCCAAAAAGCTACAAAACAATACTGTAAGTGGTTGTTTGTTAATATAGGTATACTTTTTCCATTCTAAGTACCTAGGTACCTAACTATTTTTTTTTTATATAACTGCACCTTCTGTCCAAGCGGGGGAAATAAAACCCCCTCCCGTAGGATTTTTTTTCTTGTCTACTTTTAACCAATAGTGTGTGTCATAATTGATTAAACACAAATTAATTCTGGAGTTACATGAAATTTAAACAAACAAATACATAAATAAAAATTGCATCCCAATAGTTAAAAAAAAAATTTATTCAATAGCAATAGATCAAAACAAAACTATTCATAATAAAACTACCTAATGCATTTTTTCCTAACAAAAACTTAATATACTCTTAATTTTACGCGATGATGGTTTAAATTCCTTGAATCGTTATCGTAAGACTGTTATCATAATGTCATAATAAAATTTGGAAAAAACTGATAAAGCTCCTTCTACCTACATAAGGTAAATAAAATACAAAAAATTAAAATATCGCAACATGTTCTTAAATAGTTCCTTCATAGATGTGGTGAAAAGTTACAACATTGCTACAAAGATTAAAAATTTCAAGTCAAATACCCAAGATTTGAAAAACAAAATTAAAATAATAAACGAAAATATAATCTACATGCCTACCTACATTATGTATGTACGTATAAATCTATAAACAAACATATAACTTATACCTCAAGCTCACATACAAACACAATCGAGTAATAGAAAGCAATTTGTTTTATTTTTATTTCCTTTCATTTATTCTTGTCGTTAGTATGGCACAAGCAACTGATTCATTTGTCTCCCTTGCTCCCTTTATTGTTGCGAGAATCAATGTAATATAACCCTCTCTTACGACTTTTTCATTTTGCTTTTACATTTTTCTTCTATTTCAACTCTCAAATATCAAATACATTTCCATATTAGCGCCGCCTGGTGAAGGCTTATGAAAATAAAAAAAATTGGCTGATGATAGTACTATAGATTTTATATACAAAGATATAATGTTAATTATAATATACAGTATTTTGGCAAATGTATTTATTAATGGTGTTATAGGGCATTTTTACAAAAATGGAATATACAAAATATTCCTGAGACAGTCATTTCTTAGTTCACTTTCCTTTTCTATTTTTGCATTGGTTAGAGGCCAGAATACTTTGTAAAACTTGATTAAAGTGTTAAAGCAAAAATGCATTTTTTTCGTTTTTGAAGTACACCACAATGAAAAAACTTCTGCACGGTGATTGTAGGACTCAACCACATCAAAAAATAACAAAATCATTCTTGGCCGCTCACGCCCATGTTTCATACAAATTTGCCCATTCTCCTTTGATTGAAATTTTTTTTTTCAATGCAAGAAATTTTTAATCACACTCACATATTTTTTAATGCAGTAAATATTTAACTAACATCACCATTTTTTTTTTTCAAATGCCAGAAATTTTTACTGACATATTTTTTAATGCAGACAAATTTTGATCCGTATTAACATTTTTTTTAATGCAAGAAATTTTCAAATTTTATTGAAATATTTTTTAATGTAGCAAATATTGGTGTTTTTTTGTAATGGAAGAAATGTTGATACCTATTGCATTAACATTGATTGATTTTTTTAATGCAAAATATTCACATTGCTTTAAAATTTTATTTTTAATAATTAATGCAAACAAAATAGCATTAAAAAAATGCATTTTTACAACTCTGTATCATAACAATATTAAATTATAAGAAGTTGTTAAATAAAAAAAATCCAACTTAAGACGCAAAATTTTGGAAAGTAACAAAATAAAAATATGGCAAGACTTGACAAAAATAAAGGAAACAGGAAAACAAAATAAGGGAAACATAACGTTTCTGTCTATTTTCGCCCATTTGAGTGAGATACAAGTACCTACATCTTTTTAAGAAAATTACTTAAAATTGATAAAAAAAAGTATTCAAAAACACTGGCAATAAGTAAAATGTTTTGCAATAGCTATCATGAAACTAAAAATTTTCTTATAATGTACATGCACATTTTGTTTGTAACTTCACAGAATTATATTTTTTTTACCGTAGTAAAAAGTTATGACGATAAAATCCCGGCGCCGTAAAAATGTATCGATTTTAAAAAATGCAACGGTGGCGGTCCATTTGTTACTACAAAATCTCGAAGAGCCATTTTTAATTTGTTTATTTATATGTATTTTTAATAAGGAAAGACTTATCGGGAATTTTCGATTACCGTTTCATTTTTCAAAATCGACTTATTATTACGGCCCTGGTGACAGTCCACACATTTTCAAAGTTTTTTTTCCGCATTTCCTACTTTTTTCATCATAATTTTTCTATGTAATACATTTCTATAAAATTGCTGGGAATACCGGGAGCTTATCTCATGGAATCTCCATCAGGTAAAACCTAGTTTAACGGCTAACTTTTACTTACGTATGCACGCAGTGTTGCCCCCCCCAACTGGTTGAAAATGTAGCGTGAGCGTTGCTGATTTAGTTTACTTGAAAACGCAAGAAATGCACTAACTGAATTTCTTAAACCTATCGGATTTTAGAAATTTTAATGAAAATTACTTATAAAATAATTCAAAATTTTTACTTTTATAAACAATGTAACTATAAAATCACTTCAAAATTAGGATAGATATTGTAGATTTTTATCTTTTCTTTAGAATTAGAGGCGCAAAATTATAAACACCCTATTTTAAGGGCATAAACGTGACACTAATTAACAATTTTTAACTTTGATGCAGCTATCTTACTTTTCCTTAACTATAAACACGAGCGTTAAAGCCATTTTTTTAACAAGTTAAAGTTAAACTCGTCTAATGATAGTTCCTGAGAAAAAATGTGACAGATGTCATACGAGCTAGTGTTATCCTTAAAAATTATAATCAGGATTTGACGATTTTAACTTTAATGAAAGTGTTTAAATATAAAATGGGTTTGACATCGTTTATTATAAAAAAAAAACATTCTTATTTAGTGTTTTAGCGGTGCGAAGGGGAATTCACTGTTTTTTGCAATTTTCAAATCAAATCATAATTAAACTTTTCCCCCAACTTTCAATAATCCTTACGTATGTAGATATTTTTTATCAGTCTTTTCGTTTACTTCCGCAAACTACGATTCCATACGAATTTTAGTGAACATTTTTCTTATATATGAACTTGGACAGAACTTTGGGCTTGATTCGTAGAAATTCGTAGTTTTGGTAAGTATGCGAACAGAACTAAAGGGTCGGCCAAATAACTTTTTTTTTTGGAAATGCTACTACTACATGGAGTGGAGCTTCAGCTGTGTGGCACGTAGCGCCATCCTGTTGAAACCAAATGTTGCCAATATCCTCCTCTTCAATTTTTGTGAACAAAAATTCGTTCAACATGGCCCGATAACGATCGCCATTGACTTAACGGCCACTCGAAGAAAAATGGCCCAATTATGCCTCTCGACCAAAATCCGCACCAAAAACAGTGACTCGTTTTGAGTGTATCGGCTTTTCAATGGCGTGCGGGTTTTCTGTGCCTCAAATGCTACAATTTTTCTTGTTTACATAATTTTCATTATTAACCGGAAGAATTTTACTTTCAAATAAAAAAAAAAATTGAAAAAATATTCAATAGTTTTTTTTGTATAGCATTTTCAAAAAAAAAAGTTATTTGGCGGACTCTTAATAATCAATTTTTTTGTTAAGATTTTATATTTTCTGAATTTCTAAAATTGTTGTGTTTTATGAATATTTTAAGATTGTACGTAGTGACTTTTTTGGAAAATGAAATGTAGTAAAAACACTACAACTGTAGTAGGGGGGCAACGCTATTGTACAGTGAAGGAAATTTCCATAAAAACACATGGATTTTACTCATGTGACTTTCAACGCCTTTGATATTTTTTTGGAAATAATGTTTAGGTTGACTTTTATAATTTGTCTTACGCTTCTGATACAAACACGCAAGTCAAGTTTTGCCCCTTAATTTGAGAAGCAAACAGCTTGTGTCTGACCGCTTCACGTGAATTCATTCGAACTTAACGGGTTGTTAGCCTTTTATTTTGCGCGTGGCTAGCAGTTTTTTTTATAATTTTTGCCTAACCTTGAAAAGTTATGAATAACTGTATTTATTATCCCAATTTTTCTGGCAATTTCATGATCAGAAAGGCCACAGTCTATGTATGCAGTAATTTTTGACCTTTCTACCGCAATCAAAATTCTTCCACGAGACACGATCAAACTCTATGAATAAATTTCTGATAAAACAATTTTAAAGACTCACAAAGTGCTTTCCCACCAATTTCAATAAAAATTTCAAGCTACTTTATAAAATAACCACTCTTAATTTGACTGTTTTTATACGAATTTCCACCTTGATATATCACTCTTTAGATGTTATTTCGCAAAAAAGAGGAATAATGTTCCACGTTGATGACAAAAAGGTTGAAAGCAAAACGGTTGCCTTCGTATTGATCACTGTGGATCCAATAAAAAAAAGTTCTCCCAAACTTGCATTCGGTGTAATAAATTATGTATGGAAGATTGCAGTATTTTTATGTATTTCACAAAATCAGTCTTCAAATATTCCTCGAAAAATTCTTTCTTCATATTCTGCACTGTAGTAAGCATTTTGATAAGAACATTAAGAACAAAACAAAATTCGCCGAAGCCTTGCATACAATTTTTATTTTGAATCCAGCCCTGGTTTTGATTTATTACCGGAAGTTTGTTTGTGAACGCATGAGAAAGAAAATGAAACAAATAACCAATGTCAGACAACATTTCTCATATTGCGTGATTTTACAAATTGTAAGTTAAAAAATGGTAAAAAGTCATGCAAGTAATGTGCAGAAACAAATATTTTCAACTCATTATACGGGTGGAATTTCTTCAAACAACTCATTTACCTTTGTTTTCATAGTTATTCTTTAAGCTCTGTATTGTCTCCTGTAAAATATTTTTAAATAAAGCGCAAAATGTAACTTGAGAAATTTTCAGGCATAAAAGAAAATAAGTAAAATCCGTCGGTCTTGTAATTTTTTCCAATTCCAAATAAGCTTTTTTTTAACTAGAAATAAATTCCATTTCAAATGGAACCGCATACCAAAATGAAATGCGAAACTCTTCGAATCGTTAATAAATTGTGTTGCATTTTCTTCCCTCTCCCACTACACGGGTACAAATATCAATTCCTTCCACTTGATTTAAGCTAATTGATCCAATAAGTCGATGATTTTTCCCTCAGCGATGTCAAATGAAACTTAAAAAAAAAGACATTTGGGATGGGGAACATAAATATCCCTGTTAGAGCTCATATTCATGAATTCATGCACATGAATAGCCTCAGTACGAAAACATAAACAAAAATAACCCTCAACTTGCCTTAGAAAGTTGTTTGGCCATGTGTTGAAAAAAACCACCATCCACCATATCGGAAGCAAATATACATGTGTAATTTAAAATGAATAAAATGGAAAAATGACACCGGATGTTTAATATTTTTCATTTCGATGCAACATTTTTTTTTTATTTGGATAAAACTAAACAAATTTTGATCGAGTATGACATTATGGTTTTAGAAATGTATAGGTAGTTAAAACCAATAGTGTTGGATGCTTTAATTCCATTTTTCCTCCTGACTGTGTAGTTATGTATTGATAGTATAGTTGAAGGGAATGGCCCAAACGACTGGATCGTCTTTCTTCTAACTTTGAAAAAATTGTCCCTTTTGTCTTTTTTGTCTTCTAAATGGATTTTTTTTTATTTCTAAAAAAAAAAAAATAATGATATTCGATTTCATATAACTGTTAAGGAAGAGCCTATAACTATGTCCATTATGATTTCGACAGTGGTTTTTACTCTGCGCACGTCGTCGGTCGTACATATGTATACATCTATATTTTTTGGTGAAAAACAATTTCGATTTGTTTACGCCAATACTTTCTTGGAACTCTTTCTTGTTTTGATTGACTTTCTCGTTAAGGACTCAAACCAAATTCTATTTTGTAAACACAAAATTTTCTTGATACCTACATTAAGTCTGTGGTACTAAGGCGATGCCCCATTATGTCAAATTCAAAATCGAAGATCTGTATTTAATTTCCAGTTTTATGAAATTTATAAAATTTTAAACTTTCTTAATCTTCAACGAGCTACCTTAATCTTTAGTAAAAATAATACATCGTTTTTATATATAAATAATTTACACCAAATAGGTGAAACAAAACAAAATTCGCTCGATTTGAAATTAAAAAAATCGCTCGATTTTTAACTTGCGATATTGGTACTATAAGGCAAGTTTTGGATTCGTGCAAAAAAAAAATTTGAGATAACAATCAAACATAATATTACGATGATAAGGAGCACCAAGAAAGTGGGTGGCACAATTCTGTCTGTCTGTCTGTCCGTTCGTCTACAGCCTAGGCGGCTTGATCGATTTTCTTCAAACATACATAGTGGTTTTTGGTGATTATGCCCACACATTTTTTTCATTTTTTTTAGAACCGTTAGTACCGTTACCTGCCATACAATTTTTTCTAGCAATTTTACATAATCGTATTTTTCTCAAAAATGGCTTGACCACTTTTCTTTAAAAAAATCAATAAATTTACTTTTGTAAAGGCTTCCTTTGGGTGGAAAACCATTTTTCAAAAATGGTTATTAATGGTACCTCCCAAAGAACCATTTTTTATTTTCTTCAAAACGGTACCTACAACTGACTTCAATTATTTTCTTATGCAGAAATTTCCAAAAAAATATTAATAGTTTTGTGTACCAAAATTATTGAAAAAAATATTTTTTGGATTTTTAAGAAATGTTTCAAATTTCAAGTCAAAGATTTCGAAAACAACATGATCGATTTTTTTCAAACTCGATATTGAGTTTTTTAGTACTCTCTAAAATATTTTTAGAGAAACTTTTACATTTATAAAAAATTAACGGCACCTTCAATACAAAAGTTAAAAAACAGCAAAGGAAAATGTTTTTTTGCTTAAAAACGACTCCTACGATTTTGATTAAACTTTTTTCATAGACTAAAATTAGTCGATCTACTATAAAAAATTATAAAACTTTACACTTTGCAACTATTTATTAATAGTACCTGTCATAGAACATATTTTTTTATTTTGAATTTTCTCATTATCGGCTAAACGGATTTGGATGATTTTTTTATATACAAATTTCAGATAAGATGATATAATATTGCATATCAAAATTTTCAAAAAAAAAGTATTTGGATTTTCAAAAAAAGTTTCATTTTTTTTTTTTGAAAATTCGATATGTCAAAAACGGGTTGACAATTTTTTTTCAAATTGTGTTTTTATGTACACATAAATACATACTACATTTGAATACCCAAATTCGTTTTTGAAAATATTTGAAGAATTTTATATACCTATACAAAATTAATTTTTTATAAAACCGCTCCAGCGATTTTAATTTTGTTTCCCATACAATCATATTCAATCAAGAAATAAGGTTTCATTCTTTTTTTTCACCTCAAACTGTCAAAAGAGTTGTTTTAGCCAATTTAACTGTCGTATTTCATGCTTCTCTACATTTCAATTTCACAATCCTTTTTCTTTGGGTAATTTGTTTTGTTGTTGTTATACTCTTCACCAAAGAATACAAATTTATTCATAATTCTTTTTCTTTGTGTAATTTTTTTGTTCACCAGGGAAAATTAATTTTAGCAAAAAAAAAAAAGAATTCGGGCGAATTATTCAATTTCACAATCCTTTCTCTTTGTTTAAATTTTTTTCCTTGGTGAAGAGTATAACAACAAAAAAAATTACCCAAAATAAAAGGATTGTGAAATTAAAAAATTCACGCGGATGATTTATTTGGAGCGGATGAAAGGGCCTCGATGTCTTGCTAACTATGAGCTTACACACGAAACAAGATGATCTTTTATCGGGTTTACAACGGAAAGAGAAAATAAGCCAAGAAACATAAGCGAAAGTGCTATGGTATCTAAATTTCGCACTTTAACGGATCCGTATACGTTAATTCAAAGGGTAGACATGTGCATTCAAGAGGACACAAGCGTCCACAAGCTTTGTTTCAAAGCGAACCTCTGTCTATCAACTCCTACTCTCACCTCCCCGCGGTGAACATCGGGTGCCTAGTACCTTTAACTGAAGATGGGGTTCCAATCCCTGTGGACGGTTTTAGGGGGCAGCAAACGAGAGAGGGGGGGAGGAGTGTTCCCACTAAGGCACTTCTCCTTCATCCAGGCGGCAGCGGAAGAATTCTCAAGATGGAATCAACGGTGGCGTCTACAGTTCCAGTTAGGCTGAACTACTTAGTGAACACCTTATACGGGCTACTACGACATATTCGGAGCTCAGGCCTATAAGGAGCGGTTAATCCGGCTCCCCGCCCTTGGAGTTATATATATAGGGTCTGGTCCTCCAGGTTGGGGGTCGTGCCGTCGGGGTGACTTTCCGGCCACGTAAAGCTATTTTAGTTGCGAAGCATCAACAAGCCTCGGATACGGACGGATTTACTGTTGACGAACCTAGCAAACGAAATAAGGACAACGAACTTCGGATCTGCACGTGGAATGTTCTGTCTCTCTATAGACCACGTGCAGCCGAACATTTAGCGGAGGCCCTAGACTGCTACAAAGCAGACATCACCGCCATCCAAGAAGTGCGATGGGATAGGCCGGGCAAAAGAAAACTGAAAGACTGCGATGTATACTACAGTGACTGTTACCGACCACAAGAGCAGCGTCTTTTTGGATGTGGATTTGTTGTTAGAGGCAGACTGAGGCAAGAGGTCTTGAGTTTCAATTATGTGAACGAGCGCCTCACGACAATTCGCATCAAGGCAAAATTCGCCAACATCAGCCTGATATGCGCGCATGCCCCCACAGAGGAGAAAGATGACGACACCAAGGACGAGTTCTACGAGCTCCTGGACAAGACATATGAGCAATGCCCTAGCTATGACATTAAAATTGTCTTGGGTGATTTTAATGCCAAACTAGGAAGAGAAGACGTCTTTGGTGGCACAATCGGAAGATACAGCCTGCACGACACCACCTCCGATAACGGACTCAGGCTAATCGACTTTGCTGCGGGGCGAAACGTTGTGGTAGCTAGTACGCAGTTCCCGCATCTCGATATTCATAAAGGGACATGGCGAATTCCTGGTCAATCAACCGCCAACCAAATTGCCCACATTGCGATCGACGCAAGGCACTCCTCCAGTATCAAGGATGTCCGAACGTTCCGAGGAGCCAACGTTGACTCGGACCACTACCTCGTTGTAGCAAAGGTAATGCTACGGATATCCAGACCAAAGCCAAAACAGGGAAATACTGTCAGGAAGTTCAACGTCGGACGGCTACAGTCGCAAGAAATCGCCAGGTCCTTTTCCGATCGAGTCTCTCGCGCCCTTTTAACTAGTCCTTTGCCGCCAACTGCAAACATCGAGAACCAGTGGAAAAACTGCCAGGAAGCCATCAGAGATGCCGCCTCTGACGTGCTGGGCTTCGCACGACCACCACAGCGAAACCCCTGGTTCAACGAGGAATGCCGGCAAGTACATGCAGCCAAACAACAGGCATACAAAGCGGCGCTGCATAGAAGGACCAGAGCTGCTCGCGAGCTCTACGAGCAGAAGAGGAAAGAGGAACACAAGCTTCTCAGAAAGAAAAAGAAAGAGCATGAGAAGCGCGCGATCGAGGAATTAGAGGGATGCCACTGCAGGAATGAAGTTCGGAAGTTTTACCAAAAAGTAAAAAGAACCTCCCAAGGTTACAAACCCCGAACCTAAGCCTGCAAGGACGATCAGGGGAACATCGTGGTGGAAACGCAGTCGGTGCTGAGGATATGGAAAAATCATTTCTGCAAATTGTATAACGGCGATGACGAACCGAATTCCGCTACCATGCAAATTGCACCATTCAACCTGGACGACGTAGGCCAACAATTCCGTCCACCCGATCTTGACGAAGTGAGGATAGCCATATCTAAACATAAGTCCAATAAAGCTGCTGGAGCTGATGGCCTTGCGGCTGAGCTATTCAAAGCGGCTGGCGATGAATTGGTTAGGAGTATGCACCAGCTCATCTGTAAAATATGGTCGGAAGAAAGCATGCCCGATGAATGGAACCTCAGTATTGTTTGCCCGATCCTCAAGAAAGGCGATCCTCTGGACTGCACCAACTACAGAGGCATCAGTCTTCTTAATATCGCCTACAAGATCTTCTCTGCCGTACTTTGTGAACGCCTGAAGCCATTCGTCAACAACCTGATAGGTCCATATCAGTGTGGCTTTAGGCCAGGGAAGTCCACCATCGACCAAATATTCGCACTACGGCAGATCTTGGAGAAAACCCAGGAGTTCCAAATCGATACCCACCACCTTTTTATCGATTTCAAGGCCGCGTATGACAGCATCTATAGAGACGAGCTATATAGAGCAATGTCTAGTTTTGGCATCCCTGCCAAACTCGTCCGTTTGTGCAGGATGACGATGGAGAATGCACGCTGCTCCATCAAGGTCGGCAAAGACCTCACCGACACCTTTGATGTCAAAAAAGGTTTTAGGCAAGGCGACGCGCTGTCATGCGACTTCTTCAACATCGTTCTTGAAAGAATAGTGCAAAACTCTCACGTCAACACCAGAGGCACAATCTTTCAAAATTCCGTCCAATTACTCGCTTACGCTGACGACATTGACATAATCGGACGAACAAAGCGTGATGTCAGTGGTGCTTTTGTGAGCATTGAGAAGGAAGCCAAGAAGATGGGTTTAACGGTGAATGAAAGCAAAACAAAATATATGCTGTCCACAAGAAAGGACACCCAACACCGACGTCTCGGACAGAACGTCACTATAGACAGCTATAATTTTGAGGTAGTCAGAGACTTTGTCTACCTAGGATCCGCTATAAGCTCAGCGAACGACACCAGCGCTGAGATCAAACGCAGAATTACTCTTGCCAATCGCTGTTTCTTTGGGCTAAGAAGGCAATTGAGAAGCAAAGCCCTCTCTCGAGCAACTAAACTGTCCCTGTATAAGACGCTTATCATCCCGGTCCTGATGTATGGTGCAGAGGCATGGACACTGCTAACAGTGGATGAGAACGCGTTAGGCTGTTTTGAGAGGAAAATTCTCCGGGTGATTTTTGGTCCCGTCTGCATAGATGGGGAATGGAGAAGAAGATACAACAACGAACTGTATGGGCTGTACAGCGACACCGACCTAGCCACAAAAGTGAAAAGCCAACGACTGAGATGGCTGGGTCATCTAGAGCGAATGGACACCAATGCTCCGGCCCGGAAAGTCTTTGAATCCAACCCCGTGGGACAACGCAGTAGAGGTGGACAGCGTAAAAGGTGGCGCACGCAAGTGGAAGAGGACCTCAACCAACTTGGCGTGCGAAACTGGAGACAGCTAGCTAGAAACCGAGCCGGCTGGAAGAAGCTTGTTGGTTGAGGCCCTGGTCCACCCCGGACTGTAGTGCCACCTTAAGTAAGTAAGTATACGTTAATTCGCAGATTAACTAGTTAAAGTCCGAAAACTTGCTCATTGAAGTAAAATTTCGCACTTAAACGGGTCGAACCAGTTAATTCGCGAATTAGGTAGTTAATGTGCTCATTAACTGGTTTTCGCACTTTAAAGGTGGGTCCACACTATGCCGATCAACATTGTTTGTTAAAATTGTCGATTAACATGCTTGTGTGTACGTGAAAAACTTTAGTAGCAAACATTTGTGTGGTTTGGAATTTTTTGATCGATGCGTCAGGATACAACCAAAGGGTTCTGGGTTCGAGTCCTGGTGGTACCCAACTTTTTTTTATTTTTTCTTGTGAACAATAAAGTTAAAACGATATAATTAACATTAAATACTTATTCACAACAAATATTGCATTTTTATCTAGTGAAAATGTGATTAATAATGCACAAAACCAATAAATTATGCTCATGAGATTAAAACCCTACAAATGTTTTTAATAAAATGAAATTTGTTGAACAACTTTGTCGATTGCTATCCATTTGAATCGGGTTACGTTCGGGTCAACAAATGTAGATTGGCTTTGTCGATCAATACGTCTACACTTACTCAACACTGTTGATCAACGATGTTGATCTACACAATTCGACATAATGTGGACGCGGCTTAATGGCAACATGTCTGTCTATGCCTTGACATACAGCCTAAGCCACCTTATAGTGATTTTGTTCAAATTTTTAGCTTAAGATTTTTTTGTTAGAAGGAAAATTAAAATTTGTTTAGCTCTAAAAATAACGATGTGATTAAGGCGTATCGTTATTTTTAGAGCTCGAAATGAAGAAAACAAAAATTCCATAATTTTTTTAGACTTTTATTTTCATTTCCTATAGTCTCTGTAGGGGTTAATTAAATTTCCCTTTTTTTTGCAAACCAGGTGATTTGCGTGACATCTGCCAAAAAATTTAGAGCATGTAGGTTGGAAGTGGAAGTAGACAAGAAAAATATTCCACGGGAGGGGGTAATATTTCCACCCACTTTGACAGGAGTGGTAGTTTTATAAAAAAAAAATACATAAAATAGAAAAAAATTAATCAAAAACAGCGACAACACTTACAGTATTGCTGTGTAGGTTTTTGGAAAGCCATCAGAAGTCCATTCTTATGATTTATTTTCAAAACAAATTCTTTCAATAAAAAGGTTGATAAAAAAAATGCTTTCAAAGTTTAAATTTTGAAAAAAAAAAATATTTATCTTCAAAATGTTGAGTTTGAAACAATTTTTTCTCAAAATTGTTCACCAAAAAAAACTAAATTTAAACATAAACCACAAGAATGGACTTCTAGCTTTCCAAGAAGATACAGGAATTTTTTTTTCTATTTTATATATTTTTTTATAAAATTACCCTACCTGTTCAAGCGGGGGAAGTATTACCCCTCCAGTGGGATTTTGTCTTATCTACTTGTAACCTACAGGCTCTGAATTTTTTGGCAGATTTTAAGCGAATTAGCTTCTTTATTTGGAACCGATTTAGGCCCACCCAAGATGACCTTTTTTTAACGACCACCCTAATGTACTTAAAAATAAAACGTACATGAGTACATAAATGTACATATTTTGATTTAAGTTAAATATAATTATTTAGAGCTGAATTTAAAAAGACGAATTATCAAAAATGAGTCAAACATACACTGCCGGTCATTTGAATAGGTTCAATCATTTTGCCACACTACTTTTCTTCTCTCTTAATATTTATTCGACGCACCCCTCTTTGATTTGCATGTATTGGAGGGCTATTTGCTTAGACTCAATTGAGATATAAGACCAACTTAGAAATTCACTGTTATTTTGATATGATACTTTGATCATAATAACTAAAAAATTATCCGATTTTTTTGCGCCACTTGAATAGGTTCACTGCCAATGATTTCAGTTCACGTCAAACTGAATTCGCTTATCATCCTTTTTTTTGCCAATCGATAGTAGGAATTGTTTTTAACAACTGGAGCAAAAGGGTAATTCAAAGCGTGCAGTGAATTGTTATCGGGACATGGCGGGCAAATATGGTAGAAGCCAAAAAGTAGCAACCAATAATTTCAAAGTTCAAACTGAGGATAAGCAAATGGCCCTCCAATATTTATAAGACAGTGGGGGTCCAATCAATATTAAATGAGAAAAACGTAGTATGGCAAAATAATTGAACCTATTCAAAGACCAGCAGTGTATATACATAGGTATATAGATATACCAAGTAATGTCTGTATGTAATTTAATAAACAAAAAGAGAAAGTGTCCTTTTTGTGTCTTCTAACATTTATTTAAAAGACTGCTGCCTTTTAATAAGCATTATCTAATTAAATATTATTGTAATTATGTTTTTTTAATTTTTTATAAAATTTAAAATCAATACCATTTTCATCGTCTTTAAAGAAGATTGAAAATACAAGGATTGATTCCAACTGTAATGCTAAATGTTGTCTCCTTTATTTTGAAATTATCAATCTGTATCCCAAAGCAAACGCCTATTCAACAAATATTACTGGAAATTTCAATAAACCTCCAATAAAAAAAAATAAAAATAAATTTAATAAAAAAAATAAAATATATTAAAATAAAATAAAATAAAATAAAATTAAATTAAATTAAATTAAATTAAATTAAATTAAATTAAATTAAATTAAATTAAATTAAATTAAATTAAATTAAATTAAATTAAATTAAATTAAATTAAATTAAATTAAATTAAATTAAATTAAATTAAATTAAATTAAATTAAATTAAATTAAATTAAATTAAATTAAATTAAATTAAATTAAATTAAATTAAATTAAATTAAATTAAATTAAATTAAATTAAATTAAATTAAATTAAATTAAATTAAATTAAATTAAATTAAATTAAATTAAATTAAATTAAATTAAATTAAATTAAATTAAATTAAATTAAATTAAATTAAATTAAATTAAATTAAATTAAATTAAATTAAATTAAATTAAATTTAATTAAATTTAATTTAATTAAATTAAATTAAATTAAATTAAATTAAATTAAATTAAATTAAATTAAATTAAATTAAATTAAATTAAATTAAATTAAATTAAATTAAATTAAATTAAATTAAATTAAATTAAATTAAATTAAATTAAATTAAATTAAATTAAATTAAATTAAATTAAATTAAATTAAATTAAATTAAATTAAATTAAATTAAATTAAATTAAATTAAATTAAATTAAATTAAATTAAATTAAATTAAATTAAATTAAATTAAATTAAATTAAATTAAATTAAATTAAATTAAATTAAATTAAATTAAATTAAATTAAATTAAATTAAATTAAATTAAATTAAATTAAATTAAATTAAATTAAATTAAATTAAATTAAATTAAATTAAATTAAATTAAATTAAATTAAATTAAATTAAATTAAATTAAATTAAATTAAATTAAATTAAATTAAATTAAATTAAATTAAATTAAATTAAATTAAATTAAATTAAATTAAATTAAATTAAATTAAATTAAATTAAATTAAATTAAATTAAATTAAATTAAATTAAATTAAATTAAATTAAATTAAATTAAATTAAATTAAATTAAATTAAATTAAATTAAATTAAATTAAATTAAATTAAATTAAATTAAATTAAATTAAATTAAATTAAATTAAATTAAATTAAATTAAATTAAATTAAATTAAATTAAATTAAATTAAATTAAATTAAATTAAATTAAATTAAATTAAATTAAATTAAATTAAATTAAATTAAATTAAATTAAATTAAATTAAATTAAATTAAATTAAATTAAATTAAATTAAATTAAATTAAATTAAATTAAATTAAATTAAATTAAATTAAATTAAATTAAATAGAAAAAAACGCAATAAAAATAATGTAACACATAAACAATAATTTAATAATGTAATAATTAGTGCATAACTTAAAAATATTATAGAGTTAAATTACCCCACTTACCTATTTTTTCTGAAAAACAAAAGAAGCAAACACGTCAAACTTAAACTTTAGATATATCAGTTATACATTTCGGTAAAACATGAAGATAAGTTATTACGTTTAAGAGCTGATTTTTCAATCATTAGTTAGACTTTAAGAAGAATAAAACTATAGCAACAGGAACTATTTGTTGCTTTATCTTAAGAGTAAGTTCTACCTGGGCTTTAACTGCCTATTGAAAAATCTGCTCTTAACTAAAATTGCAAAATTATTTTTTCACTAACAAAAAGACAATAAGCAAAAATTTACTTGAACTTATTCAAAAACATAAACAACAAAACTTAAGCAAAATAGGGCATATTCATTAACATTATTTATGTTGTTGCTAGGCAAAACTGGAGTTTACCTGATGAATTTGAAATGATGAAAATAGACTCTTGGTTAAATTATTTGACTAGTAATAGCTTAAAAAACATCTATGAATATGCCCCAATGTAAACATGATTATGAAATCAAAGCTCATATTTGTAATACTTTAATTTTATTAAATAATGGCATTTTTCTAGGAATATTTCTTGTATAGCTCTGAAAATTTAACTTGACCTTTTTCTTGCATAATATAATTTGTTTTTGAATTAATTCCTAACACGTGTGTGTTTAATGCACTTTCAAGAAAAGCACACGTGCATAATCAAGCTTGCAATCGAATCTGTCAGAACGTCTAGTCTAGTCTACCATTATGATTTCTTTGATTATTGCATAATTAGCAAAATTACGTAACGATAACAAAAAATTTTTAAGTTAAAATAAAACTAACCGATCCCTTTTCTTCTGCTTACGAATCTCTGCCGGAGATTTCTGATCGCCGCCGGCTCCACCAACTCTAGCATACATATTAAACGACCATTAAATTAAAACACCAATTTATTGAACGCTAAACCACATTTTTTATCTTCTGTGGTTTGTTTTTTTTTTTTTCTGAACACTCATTTGCCAGTTAATTTCATGAACAATTCTTCATGATATCATTTTTATTTTTTGGACACTTACACTAAAATTACTTGTTATTAATTTTTTTTTATTTTTTTTATTTTACTGTTTTAAGCACATTTTGTACAAAAAAAAATCAAAATTGTATAGACATTAATTAAAATATAACCGATTCTTACGGAATAAAATAACGTAAATAAAATCCACTGCAGGGCTTTAAGTTGCAACAAAAAATTGTTAAAAGCATAAACATTCAAAGCATTATTGGTGAACTTTTTTAATTTAATTTTACCTTCCAATTGCTGGAAGGGTTGTTTTGATAAGTTTTTTTTTTTTTTGTATTTTGCTGGGCAAAACGAAAGTTGCAACAAGCGTCAGTTTTCTTGACTGTCCATTTCTTTTTTCCTTTTGCTATTTTTCCAGTCAATGAAAAGTTTTTTTTTTGCATTGCATAATATCTATATATCAAGTCATAGGTTTATGAAAGCTTTGGATTTTCTGTGGTTTTTATAAACTTCTTAAGATTCAGTGGCTTATGGGTTTTTCGATTTAATGCTTCTATGCATAAGTGTGTGGAAGGCACAAAGGCACGTGGTCACGAAATTCGAAAAGATTCTTAATCGGTATAATATACTAAATGTAAAGTTCTCTACATTTCAAACAGAGAACAAATAAAAATGTTAACATTTGAATATGGTGTTCTAAATTTTTAAACTCCAGGCTATTTACTTTTGATGAAAATTCAAGGTTTTGATGATATTTGAAGAGAAAGCCTTGAATGAAACATCAAAAATTTCAGTGCGCTTCCACAAAATGCATACATAGTCCAGCCGTTCAAGCATTTTGCTTCGGAAAAAATGGCGGAGAGCTGAATTTTGGTATGTAATCTCCTCATGGCATTCTTAGAAAACTTTAAAAAGTCCCCATCGATATGAGCACCGCTAACAATTTTAGGGGGGGTCAAAGGTCCCCCCAAACGTTTTTTTAAAGAGTATCTCCCGAACGGTAATTCTTACAGAAAAATTGTCAAAGACTAAGTAGTACCTCGTGGCATGATGGTTAAGTGTGTAGGACCAGGGTTGTCAGATGTGGCGATTTGTCGCCAAACAGGCGATATGAAATTTGATTTGGCGACACGAAAATCGGTTTGGCGATGTACCTTAAAAAAGGCGATATTTTTAGGTTTTGGCGATTTTAATTTTTTTAATCAAATTCGTAATATCTTCGGTCAAAAGGTAAAACTCACGGAGTACAGAAAATATATTAAAGTAAATGAGAATGCAATTAATTTTTTAATCCAAGAGATCTCATTTTGCAAGGTATTTACTAACACATTGAAATATATGCCCAGGAACTTTATTTCAAAATTTGCGGAACGTGACTTCAGCTTCAAAAAATTCTTTTCAACCTAATTTCAAAAGTATATTTAAATAAATTGTGAGTAGTTTTTACCTTTTAAACGAAGACGACATTGTTTCTTTTTTTCTGATCTTCACTTAACGCTGTGGCTCCATTGGCAATTTTTGAGACAATTGCAATTGGAATAGGAATGGCAATTATTTGCTTGGGTGGGCATTTTCATTGCCAGGCAATTTCAATTGAAAAATGTGTGTATAGAAATATTTGACTGCAAATGCAGTCAAATACTGTTTAAATCCCCTGTTTTTAATAAAATTTAATTTTAATTCACTATATTTTGTCATGTGCGTTGTCATATTCTACGATTTAATTAATTAAATATTGCCAATGGAGCCGCTGGGTAAGCCTCGCATCTTTTTTATTGGTCTGCTAAAATTTAGGCATCAAAATACTAAATCTCATCGCACTCAAAACTGAACATCGATTCTTTCCCATCACTCAAATAATTTTATAACATTTTTGTGATTTTTGAATTTGGTCATTTATAAAGTGGAAAATTTTTAATTTGGCGATTTTTTGGCGATTTATATTTTGCCTTTGGCGATTCCGCTTTTTTAAACCTGACAACCCTGTGTAGGACTGTCATGCCGAAGGTGTGGGTTCGATTCCCAGCCGTGCCACCTAAAAACAGAAATGTTTTATTCGATGTACTGCCTCTTGCGAGGAACTGACAAATCCTCCAAGAGTCCCCTCCATTCCTGCCAACAAACACGCACACAGGAATGGTTGTGAGTTGTAGGTCACTAGGCCCTGGTTTTCTACGAGCTGTTGCGCCACCCAATTTTATTTTAAAGTTGTAGCTTAGAAAAATTCCGACAAAAAATGTTAAGTATCTTTTTTTCGTAAGAGTAACCGTTTTGAGATAGTTCAATCGGTAGAGTTACAGATTTTATGTTTCTGTATAAAATGTACTTTTTTACACCACCTTTGAGTTAGAGTACCAGATGAGTTTTTATTGCGTGGTATCCCCTTGGAAAACTAGAAAACAGTTCCAAAAAATATACACAGGGATTTATTAAAGGGGGGCCTTTGACTCCCTGAAAACTGTTAGCGAATGGGACTTTTTACAGTTTCCTTTGAATGCTTTATACCAAAATTCAGATTTCCGCCATTAAAAAGTTACTGAAGGTCAAAGGTCGAAATAAATGGTTTTTCACTTATAACTTTAAAACGGTGAATGCTATTGAAAAGTAGTATGAGTAAACTTTGTAGATCAGGCAATTTTCTACAAAAATAGACCAGGAAAAATAGCACAAATCGTATGGGGAACCTTGAAAAAATTAATTCATGAAATATTAAAATTGGAATCGACGCGGAATTGCAACCTCTATAACATATCCAAAGTCCCCCAAAATCCCCGCATTGGCTTTTTGTGTAGATGCATTTGAAGAGGTGCAGACGGGGAGAATTTGGAGGTCTATCAAACTAAAATATTTGTTTGGGTAAAACCTGATCATATGATACATGCTTTAAGGGTAGTTTTTAACGCTGAATTTAATGAAATCAAATTCAAGACGATACAACCACCCAAAAAGAAGTTATAGTCCTTTTTATGTAACGATGACTTTTTGTTCAAGTACAACAGGTAAAATATTACCGAAAAACCTTTGAAAATAACGGTATGTAAATGAAACTTGGAATGAATGTTTCATTTGTCATAGGAACTAAGAATCAAGAGAGTCCTTAAAAATATCCATGGTGAAAGGGTGCTTTTTGTAAGGGGGAGGGGCAACAAAGAATGTTATCCATAACACCCACGTAAAAACTCTTACACTCATGAAACTCGCCAAAAATATTAAACTCTTCAGTGCAACCAAGAATCAAAATAGTCCATACAAATATTTTTGTTCTAATAGTGTTTTTGGTGACTGTTAACTTTTAAATTGTTCTACGGAAAATACGATTTCAAAAATTAATTTTTGCTTGAAAAGGCCCATAACTTTGTTAGAGGTGCTTGTATCATTTTAGTCTTACTTTTATTAGATTCAGCGTTAAAAAATACCCTTAAATCATATACCATACTTTATGTATATACCTCAATTACACCAAATCGGAGTTTTGGCTCAAATCTTCCAACTTCTTCCCAGATTTCCCTTCTCTTTAAAAAAAAACCCCAGAGCAATTATATTTATGTGGACTATATTGATTCTTGGTTGCCATGACAAATTTAATATTTTTGGCGAATTTCATGAGAGTAAGAGTTTTTTCGTGGGTGTTATGGTCAACATTCTACACTTGCCCCTCCCCCTTAAAAAAACACGATTTCACCATGGATATTTTTAAGGACTGTCTTGATTATTAATTCGTATGACAAATGGTACATTTATTCAAAGTTTCATTAACATACCTTTATTTTCAAAGGGTTTTCGGTAATATTTTACCTGTTGTACCTGAAAAAAAGTCATCATTACATAAAAAGGATTATAACTTCTTCTTGGGTGGTTGTATCATTTTGAATTTGGTTTCATTAGATTCAGCGTTAAAAACTACCCTTAAAGCATGTATCATATGATCAGGTTTTACCCAAACAAATATTTTAGTTTGATAGACCTCCAAATTCTCCCCGTCTGCACCTCTTCAAATGCATCTACACAAAAAGCCAATGCGGGGATTTTGGGGGACTTTGGATATGTTATAGAGGTTGCAATTCCGCGTCGATTCCAATTTTAATATTTCATGAATTAATTTTTTCAACCTCGGAACCTATTTTCCTGGCCTAAAAATATTAATACACATTTTTTCGTAAAACAGATGGTTTAGGAAATAGAGCTGTTTTAAAAATGGTAAATTGACGAAAATAGGGGTTTTTCGGGTATAACTCCTTAACGGTAAATAATTTCGGAAAGTGTTTAAAGTAACGTTTGTAGAAAATTTGATTCTTTACAAGAAAATATTTTAAAAAAATCCAAAAATGTACCGTTAAAAAGATATAATTATTTTAAGAATTTGGTCAAAAGCCAAAAATTACGGTTCTCTGATTATTAATCGTTAATGACGAAGTTGTTCAAAATTAATGTATGCCCAATTTGTAGACGTTAAAATATTCTGCTTAAAAGATTTTTACACTTTTTCCTTACGAGTGGTCGGTTACAAGATATTGCGATTTCAAAATGGCCAAATGTCGAAAATATAGAATTTTCACGTATAACTCTTAAACGGTAAACGCTATCGTAAGTTACTTTATGCAGAGTTTGTACATAATGTGGTGTTGTACAAGAAAAAAGAATTTTTTTTTCCAAAATGTATAAATCAATAGATATAGTTATTTTAAGAATTTGGTCAAAATTTAAAAAAAAAAACGGTTTTTTAATTTTTACTTCTAAATGGCTAAGTCATTCTAGAAAATTTTAGATTGAGTTTGTAAAGATTGAAATGCACGACCTAATAAAAAGTAAAATTTTGTCTCATACGAGTGATTGGTCAAAAAATATTGCAATTTAAAAAGGGCAAAATGTCAAAAATATAGGATTTTCATCTACAACTCCTAAACGGTGAATGTTATCAAAAAGTAATTCGAGCTAAGTTTGTAGATAATGTGATACTCTACAAGAAATAATAAAAAAAAAATTTTTCTAAAACTTACAATTTAAACGATATAATTATTTTAAGTTTTTATAAAAAGTTAATAACACTGATTTATTCCCTTTTACTCGTCTAAAATCAATATATGCTCAGTTTGAAGACTATACTATAATTGCCTACAAAATTAATCATACCCAAGCAATAATGCACAAAGTATTGAATTTAAAAAAAATGAAAAATAATCATTTTGCATGATATGGTGTGGAAAAGAGTGCACATCATGCGGGGACGCGGGGGTGTAATATTCCCTCCGAAATTTGTATTAACTATTCTTCTTAGTTCAATCAGGGTTTGTTGACTTAAAATCTACTCCTTAAAGCCTCGTGAATTGCAGGTAATGTTAACCTCATCATCATCAGAAACAAAAGAGGAAGTAAATACCACATACCACGAGGTCAGTGAAGGACAAGCTCCGTCAACATCTGGAGTGCCACCTCTTAAGAGGGGACGAAAACAAATATTGGATCAAAACTTGGCGGCTAATCTTGATGTTGCCAAACTAAGTTATCGGAACGCTGCATTGGTTTTGACTGCTATCCTTAAACTTCTCATAATCCAAATTCTATTCGCCGAGAGCGTCCAAAGCACCGTCAAAAGATTGATGAGTGTTTAAAAGTTGAATTTAACCCAGAAGTTCCATTGAAGTTCCACTTCACTGGGACGGTAAACTAGTGGAGGATATAGCTAGACATGATATAGTACCTCGTGGCATGATGGTTAGTGCGTAGGACTGTCAAGCCGAAAGTATGAGTTCGATTCCCAGCAGTGCCACCTAAAAACAGAAATGTTTTATCCGAGGTTCTACCCCTTTTGAGGAACTGACAAATCCTCCAAGAATATACTTGTCATGAATAAGTGCTGCTCATGTAGCCGTTCGGACTCAGCCAAAAAGTGTATAGGTCCCCTTCATTCCTGGTGCAGGGAACTAAGTCCCCGGGAACCAAGTCCACCGAGGGCCTTAGTTCTCATTTAATGGGAACTATATCCACTTTAACGAAGTGGACTTAGTTCCCAGGCAAGGTGAGCAAGTAGTCCACTTCTTTATGAGAACTAGGTACACATTTTGAAATATGGAGAGGGAACTAACTTCCAACGATAAAAATTAAAAAAATTCAAAATTCCGCGAAAACTTTGCATACACCAAACCTCGCACCTACCCCAAATCCTAAAGTGAGCCCAAGCAGGGGGGTTGCAGGGGGGCAGCATGCCCCCCCATACATACCTCACTGTTTGTTCGCCGTTATGCTGGGTGCTAGCACTGTATTTATGTAAGACAAAGCATTACGGCGAATAAACAGCGAGGTATGTATGGGGGGGCATGCTGCCCCCCTGCAACCCCCCTGCTTGGGCTCATTATAGGATTTGGGGTAGGTGCGAGGCTGGGTGTATACAAAGTTTTTTTTGGCATTTAAGGAATCTTTGAATTTATCCTATATAGCCAACAATTGTGAAAAGTATTTCTATTTTATTTTTAAGATTGATTTTTTATTTGGAAGTGGGAATTAAATACACATTTGAAGGGAAGTAAAACCACTCAGTTTTTGAGGAATTTTGTTCCCACCTTCTATGAGAACCAAGCCCACTTCGCTGAAGTGGACTTAGTTCCCATTAAATGAGAACTAATTCCCTCGGTGGACTTGGTTCCCGGGGACTTAGTTCCCTGCACCCCATTCCTGCCAACAGCACGCACACAGAAATGGTTGAGAGTTGTAAGTCATTAGGACTTGGTTCTCCACGAGCTGTTGCGCCACCTAATTTATTTATTTACAGCTGTATATGAAGCTGTTGCTTATAGTTTAACAATGCAAAATAATTAATAGTACAAAACGTACGTGTTTCCCAGCACTTCATTGTTGTTTTTGTTTGATTAAAACCCCCAAAAATCCGGACACTGAAAAAAAATTATCTGTGATGAACACTCCCATACAAATTCCTATGACAAATATATTCTCTGCTAGCCATTTTAGAAATTCGTAGCCGAACTTGGATATCACCGATTTCGGGGATAGTATAATAGAAATAATGCTTTTATTTGATTTAGTACCAGATTTTCAGTTGAATTATTTTTATTCAAAGTAATAACCATATGGCATGCACGTGCTTAATTTCTCTGTTATTTACCGTAATTAGTATTAACATATGTATCTCGTCGTTCTTTTGGTTGGAATCATTGAATTTTTTGAACAATACGAGTTAACAGCTATAATTTACCTTTATCACTCCGCACACTAGTGCAATGAATTAAAATAATACAATTTCAAATTAAGAGCAAAAATTAGGTTTTATTGACAAAATGTAAAATGTATAAGTTTGGGGGTCAATGTACATGGTTCAATGCAGGCCATTCAATTGGAGAGGAAATTGGGTTAAGACAATAAAACAGAATTTTCTCTATTAAAACGCACCGAACTCAGAATTGGAACTTTATTGAGAATAAAATTACCTAACAGCTCTCGTTAAGCCACCTTGCGTTGAGATGTGTGCCATTCATAAATTCCATTTGGGCAGAATTATTTTTTATTTAATTCTATTACATACATATATTGAATTTTCCAATTCACAATTTTCGACATTCAATTTTATTTTTTTTTTTGTGGCTTATCTATTATTACACTCAACACACATCGCACAACTATTTATCACATTTTGTCACAGCCACCTTGTTACACAAATTTTTTTAATTTTTTCTCTCACTATTTCCAAATTTATAAATGGAAACGATATATATATGTAAAATATATTTTTTCTTTAATTTGATAATAATTAAATATAATTTTTAAAACACTCGATAATTTCCAGACAAAAAATTTTCTTAAACGAAATTATTTGAAGAACAATTAACCCGAATATAAAAATTGAATTGGATGAAAAAAACTCGAGTGTTCGCGAATAAACACTTCCCATAGTTAACTAACCGCCGCACGTTCTTAAGATTGTTATGTTTCTCTTAAAAATATCTGACCAGTTCAAAAACAAAAAAACACAAAAACTGAAAAAAAAAAACCAAAACTTTTCCGATACTTGGACAGAGTACACGCGTATACATACAACAAAGTGCTGACGCGACGCGACGTTAAATTTTCTTTTTTGTAAAAATAATATCTTTATTAACTTGAGAGAAAATTTAAATTTAGTCATGCCGCTGTCTGGCAAATTATTTTTTTTTTTTTTCAAAATGTTTATTTTCCATTTGTTATACAGAAGATGCTAACAAAAAGAAAACTTATGATAGATTGATATGGACTGATCTGATACTGGCGCTAGAAATGCTTGCTGAATTTGTATTTATACAAAGTCTAAAGTGGTAATAAATAAGTAGGTACATAACACTTGGAATGTACATATCTTTCTTTTAACTGACCCATTAAATCTATTTAATTTAAATTTAAGAAATTTAAAAATATGGGAAGCTCGGGAATGTAGATTTCACTGAAAACAGTAGGTGATTTCTGATAAAATAACAATTATGAGACAGCATATTCAGAAATCCTGCTTGCTTAAGAAAACAATGTTATGTATGTGAATGTGTTTCCAAAGCAGCAACTTAAACCACAGTACAGCTATTTGGTTAAATGCAAATTCATGTGGTTTAAGTTTACGGTCAATAAGCATAACCAATATGCATAAATTTTATTATAACCTTAATACCAGCAAAGCCTAAACCTAATATTCCTTAAATTTAAATCTTAGTAGAGTTTAAGAAAACGGTTATAAAAGGATTGAACTTAAGATGCCTTTTTTTTAAGCGGGCTTGCTAATATTGATTGTTAATTTAACTTTAGACCACAGCCTCGTCGTTCTATGAAAACTCCCTAAGTTCATTTTTACTTGCGATTTTAGGTATTATAAGGCAAGTTTTGGATTCGTGCAAAAAAAAAATTTTGAGATAACAATCAAAAATGATATTACGATGATAGAGAACACCAAAAAAGTGGGTGGCACAATTCTGTCTGTCTGTCTGTCTGTTCGTCTACAGCCTAAACGGCTCGATCGATTTTCTTCAAACTTGGTACATAGTGGTTTTTGGTGATTCTGCCGACACTTTTTTTTCATTTTTTTTTAGAACAAAAAATAACGGTACCTGCCAAACATTTTTTTTTGGCAAATTTACATAATCGTATTTTTCTCAAAAACGGCTCGACAACTTTTCTTAAAAAAAATTCAATAAATTTATTTTAGAAAAGGCTTTCTTTGGGTGGAAAACCATTTTTCAAAAATGGTTATTAATGGTACCTCCCAAGGAACCATTTTTTTAATTTTTGATTTTCTTCAAAATGATATGACCGATTTCAAATATTTTTTTTATACAGAAGCTTCCAAAAAATGTTAATAGTTTTTTGTACCAACATTTTTGAAAAAATATTTTTTGGATTTTTAAAAAATATTTCAAAATTTTTTTTTGAAAATCAAATATTTCGAAAACGGCATGATAGATTTTTTTGGAATTTAATATTTAAGACTTTTTTAGTACTCTCTAAAATATTTTTAGAAAAAATTTTTACATTTATGAAAAAATAACGGTACATTCATACAAAAGTGAAAAAACCGCAAAGGAAAATATTTGTTTGCTTGAAAACGACTCCTACGATTTTGATTAAACTTTTTTCATATACTAAAATTAGTACGATCTACCATCAAAAATTATAAAATTTTACACATAGCAACTATTAGTAGTAACTGTCATAGAACGTATTTTTTATTTTGAGTTTTCTCGTTATCAGCTTGACGGATTTAAATGAATGTTTTTATATACAAATTTCAGATAAGATTAAATAATATTACATATCAAAATTTTCAAAAAAAACTTTTTGGATTTTTAAAAAAAGTTTCGAACTTTTTTTTTGAAAATTCAATATCTCAAAAACGGGTTGACAATTTTTTTTCAAATTTTGTTTTTATATACACATAAATATATAGTTTAAGTCTGCATACCAAAATTTTTTCTTAAAAATGTTTTAAGAATTTTATATATACAAAATTAATTTAAAGAAAACCGCTCCAACGATTTTAAATTTTTGTTCCCATACAATCATATTTCATCATGAATTAAGATGGCATACTTTTTTTTCACCTCAAACTGTCAAAAGAGTTGTTTTAGCTAATTTAAATGGCGTATTTCATGCTTCTCTACATTTTTCTCTCATAATTTCCATGTTTGTATATACAATTTTCTTAAGCTCGCAGTGTCTTGAACATAAGAGCAAGAACGTGCGAACCAGTCGTGCATTTTATTTACTTGCGATATAGGTACTATAGGTGCAAACAAAAAAATCGAGATAACAATCAAACATGACATTACGATGAAGAGAACACGAAAAAAGTGGGTGGCCCAATTCTGTCTGTCTGTCTGTCCGTACCTCAACCTACAGCCTAAACCACTGAAGCGATTTTCTTCAAATTTTGAACTTAAGGTTTTTTTGTAACTCTCCAGAGGGGAAATTGAAATTTTTTTTTAGCTTAAAAAATAACGGTTCTTGCCATACAACCGTTAAGGAAAAGCTTATTTATCTCAAAAACGGCTCCAACGATTTTGATAAAAAAAATCAGTGTATTATTGTAGACATGGTGTACTTTTCGGTAAGAAAAAAAATTACCAAAAACATTTATTAACGGTACCTGCCATATAACGGTTTTTTTGATTTTCGGTTTTCTCATTAACCGCTCATCCGATTTCAATAATTTTTTTTGTGCAAAAGCTTTTTTAAAATATAAATAATACTGTGTACCAAAATTTTGTAAAAAAATAATTTTGGATTTTTAAAAAAAGATTCAAAATTTTTTTTTGAAAATTCAATATTTCAAAAACGGGTTGATGAATTGTTTTGAAATTTCAGTTTTAAATGTATATTAATATATACTCAAAATTGGCATACCAAAATTTTTTTTGAAAAATGTTACAAAAATTTTATATATAAAAAATTAATTTTTAAGAAAACGGGTCCAACGATTAAAATTTTTTTTTTGCATATATTCATACTTTTTCAAGTAATCAAATGGCATACTTTTATTTGAGCTCATAGTTATTTATCAGACTGTTTATACAATTAAAAGAACGATTTAAATGCTTTTTATACTTTTTTTACTTGAATATATTTTTTAAAGTTCTTAAGTCCCATACAACTTGAACATAAGAGCAAGTACGTGCGATGCAGTCGTGCATTTTATTTCGATACCGAGAAACCTCTCGTAAATACGATATATTTAATCAAATACAATTATTATTTTGCTCCGTAAAAGGTCTCTAAATCTTATGTTGGTCTATTTCTAAAGGAAAAATTCCCCCAAACCAAGGATTTTCAGTAAGTACAGAAGACTCAAAATAAAACAAAATTGACTCAGGCAGTTTTCATTGCATTAGAATTGTATAAGGAAGAAAGGAACTAATAGCAGCTGATAAGGATTTAAATCATGCGGAATCTTTTAGAACAAATTAAGGCAATCTATGACCATATAACCGTCATTTTGGAACTGTATTTCAAACTAATCGATCCTAGTTGGCATAGTTTTTCTAACCAGACAACATCCCAGGGAAAGGATGTTGAAGTTTTACTGATGGATGAGTAACCGGACTAAGATCATTGCCAATCAAACGTTGATGTTCAATGCGCCTCACGCATTAGACTTGTTTTGATTTTACTTAGTGTATTATGTAGTATAAGACGCATAAAATCGCATTGGCTCAAAAAAAATTATATAGAAGTGGGGCTCTATATGATTTTATGGAAAAGAAAATTTAAATCGTTGAAGCGTTTTTTTTTTTAAGAATTAAATTTGTATACCTACATATACCAATTTTTAATTTTTGAAAATTTTGATATGCTATATTATTTGAAATTATTTAAAATTTATATAAAAAAAAAACATAATCTTCCCCCGTTTAGTCGATATTGAGAAAATTCAAAATAAAATAAATTCTACTGTTCATAGATGCTAAGTGTAATTTTGTACAATATTTGGAACCAGCTCGCATTTAAATAATCATACGAAAAAAGTTATATCAAAATCGTAGGAGTATTTTGTAACCTCTGTATATGGAAAGTACTGTTATTTCTTCATAAAAGCAAAATATTTTAGAAAAGTGTTTAAAAATTCTTAAATTTCGTGTTTCAAAAAAATTGATTATATCGTTTTCGAAAACTTGATTTTATTTTCAAAAAAAAAATATTCATTTTTTAATGCAAAATGCAGTAAATAAATTGGGTGGCGCAACAGCTCGTGGAGAACCAGGGCCTAGTGACTTACAACTCATAACCATTCCTGTGTGCGTGTTTGTTGGCAGGAATGGAGGGGACCTACAGTTTTTTGCCGAGTCCGAACGGCTTAAATGAGAAGCACTTATTCATGACAAGTATACTCTTGGAGGATTTGTCAATTCCTCGCAAGAGGCAGTACCTCGAATAAAACATTTCTGTTTTAAGCTGGCACGGCTGGGACTCGAAACCCACGCCATCGGCATGACAGTCCTACGCAGCCCCGGATCTACGATTTTTCCGAACCGGGGCAAAACTTGATTTTGGCGCCCTTGCCGTTTCTGATAAAAATGAAAAAAAAAAACCCATCTGCTTGGTTGGATTTTTTGTCACTGGGAGAATAAATAAATAAATAAAAATAAATTGGGTGGCGCAACAGCTCATGGAGAACCAGGGCCTAGTGACTTCAAATCACAACCATTCCTGTGTGCGTGTTTGTTGGCAGGAATGGAGGGGACCTACAGTTTTTTGCCGAGTCCAAACGGCTAAATGAGAAGCACTTTTTCATGACAAGTATACTCTTGGAGGATTTGTCAGTTCCTCGCAAGAGGCAGTACCTCGAATAAATCATTTCTGTTTTTTAGGTGGCACGGCTGGGAATCGAACCCACACCTTCGGCATGACAGTCCTACGCACTAACCATCAAGCCACGAAGAATAATAAAACTTTTTAATGGATGTGCAGCCCATACCTATTCAGCAACTTATTACTACAAAAATTAACAATGCCTAAAAAAAGACGATACACAACCAAGGTTCGTAGAACGATAAAATATGATTCGTTCTCTCGTGAACAATTCAAAAGAATTTTGTTTTTGATTCGATCACGAATCTTTTTTTTTTGATTCCTAATAAAATTCGTTTTCATTCGAATCAAATCTGCAAGGATCTGTAAAATATGGTTCGTTCCCGATTTTATCATGGAAGAACTATTGAAGATCCATTCCCTGAACCAAAGAAAGAAAAATGTTAATTTACGACAGGACACAATTTCAAAAAGCCAAAGTTAAGCAAGATAAAGTATCGAAGTACAAAGTTCCGAAAAAAGTTTTTATATCCTAAGGACCTCGTTGTTCCTTGAGCGATTTCAATGAAATTGACAGAGGTGATAGCTGAGACAGGGTTGTAGCAGAAAAAAATATTTTCAAAATATGATGTTTCTAAAATATGTCAATATTTTGCAACTTCGTTTTTTCTTGAGAGATTACAATGAAATTTTCTCAGGTGATAGCTGATACAGAATTGTAACGGAAAAAAATATTTCACAACAGGATCTTTTAAAAAATGTTAACATATTATAACTTCGTTGTTCTTTGAACGATTTCAATGAAATTGACACACACAATTTCAAACCTTAATAGTACGAGAGCTAAGCAATGCCAAAACAGAAGTAATTTTAGATTGGCTGGTTCTTCGATACGCGTGAGAGCAGTCTCTGGCTGGTGGAAAATTTTGTGTTATCCGCCATTTTGAAAAAGGTAAATTCAATTTTCTCGCAGAGCAACATGTTTTTGATTTTGTAAGTTAAAATATCTTTTCAATATTTTGTTTCCAAAAATTATCGACATCATGAAAAATTGTTGTCAAAATTGTAAAAATGGTTTTCAGCGTTTATCTAACTTTTTGTTCATCGGAACGAAAAAATTTTTACTAAACAGCTTTTTAGAGCACCTGATTTCCTACATTTGTGGGTATTTAGATTTTTTGTGAATTAAAAAGATCTAAAATACAGTGTAATAAAGCTGTCAGCATCCAGAAAATAATTCTTTAGGCAAGACTAGGATTTATGTGATGCTGTTGAGGTACACAGTTGAAATGTTTTTATTATTGAAGAAAGGGGATCTATCTCCTACAGCTTAGGGGGGAGGGAATGTTTTGTAAAAATACACTTACATACAATGCAAAAAACTATTGTTAAAAAACATCAGAAAAACTTTTAATAATGCATTATAGCTCGTTTCTTATTTCAATTTTTAGTTTTAACTTATTTTAAATGGAGAAATAATAATAGAAAAACTGCTAAATTTGATATTCCATTGCCGCACCATTTGGCGCCCTTGTAAGCTGCCACCCGGGGCACAGGCCCCGGTTTGCCCCCCCATAGATCCGGGGCTGGTCCTACGCACTAACCATCATGCCACGAGTTACTACGAAATGCAGTACGCCCTCGGTAAAAGCAACAAATAAAAATTCGAGCAGTTGCGTTAGTTAAGTTTGTTGCTATGACCGAGTCACAAAAATGTATAGCCTTGGCTTAGGAAATGAGCTTAACAATGGTAAATCAAAATGAAAATACAATACACTTATGACTTGAGTGTACAATATTTTGAGAAGTAGCTATAAAATAACTGTCCAGTTACAATAAAAGTTATCATTGAAAAAATGAAAATATTTGTCAAATATATATAGAGTTAATTGCAGGGAAAGTTGCGTTTACTGAGTCATACTTTTTTGAAAAGTTGCAATTACTGAGTCACTAATGGACAAAATTTGGGTATTGCTTTACCGAGGGATTGCGTTTATCGAGGGTTGCTTTTACCGTACTGTATGTATATTTTTTAAACATTTTGGTACACAATTTTATTTTTTAAATTTTAAATTAAATTTTATTTTTTAAAAGCTGTGGAGCCATTTTTGAGAAAAAAGGACTATGTAAAATGATTGATATGATTGAATATGATTCATTGGGAAAAAAAAATTTAAATCGTTGAAGCGGTTGTTAAAAAATAATTTTTTAAAATTAAAGTTCTTAAAACATTTTTAAGAACAAATTTTGGTATGCAACTCTAAAGCTTGTATTTATGTGTATACAAAAACAAAATCTAAAAAAAATATATCTACCCGTTTTTGAGATATGTATCGAATTTTCAAAAAAAAAAATTTAAACTTTTTTAAAAATTCAAAAACATTTTTTTTTTAAATTTTGATATGCAATATTATTTAATCTTATCTGAAATTTGTATATAAAAAATGCATCTGTTAGCCGATAACGAAAAAATTTATAATTTTTGGTAGTAGATCGTACTAATTTAAGTATATGAAAAAAGTTTAATTAAAATCGTAGAAGTCATTTTTAAGCAATAAAATATTTTCTTTTGGGGTTTTTTTAACTTTTGTATGGAAGGTACCTTTATTTTTTCATAAATGTAAAATTTTCTCTTAAAATATTTTAGTTAATACTAAAAACTCTTAAGTAACGATTTTTAAAAAAATCGATCATGTCGTTTTCGAAATATTTGATCGTCCAAACAAAAAATTTGAAACAATTTTTAAAAATCCAAAAAACTTTTTTTTTTTAAATTTTGGTACACAAAAATATTTATATTTTTTTGAAGCTTCTGTATAAAAAATTATTGAAATTAGTTGTACCGTTTGAAGGAAATCAAAAATTGAAGAATGATTCTTTGGGAGGTATACCATTAATAACCATTTTTTGATCAATTTATTGAATTATTGAATCAAAGGGCACGGTAGTGCCCAGCCAAGTTCGCGGCACTACACCCTTTTTACAGGAACAAACTCAGGCGATTTTCAACCCCCCTCTAACTTCAGTACCAATAAAGTCAGAAACTTCAAATTCGGAGTATTTGCTGAACTGATCAAACACAGGTGGCTCACCAAATTTCAACTCTTTAGCATTAGTAGTTCCCAAGATATAGGACTTAAAAAATCGCAAAAACCGTAACTGACTGACTCACTGACTCACTGACTCACTGACTCACTGACTCACTGACTCACTGACAGATCATCAAAATTATGGAGCACTTCCCGACATCGTAGAAACTTGAAATTTCGCAAAACGGTAGGCCTTGTGGTACATACAAAGGAAAAAATCGAAAATCTGCAATTTTCTATTCAGGGGGCGTGGCATCCACTCACTTTTTTAAAAACTCTTATAAATTATATGGAGCACTGTCGATTGTTGTAGAACAATGAAAATTGGTAAGTTGGTAAGGTTTGAGGTACTAAGAAAGAAAAATAATGAAAAATTGGAATTTTCCATACAGGGGGCGTGGCATCCACCCACATTCTTAAAAATTCTTATAAATTATATGGAGCATTTCCGATTGTTGTAGAACGATGAAAATTGGTAGGTCGGTAGGGCTTAAGGTACTTGGAAAGAAAAAAATTGAAAAATTGGAATTTTGCATTCAGGGGGCGTGGTATCCACCCACATTCTTAAAAATTCTTATAAATCATATGGAGTACTTCCGATTGTTGTAGAACAATGAAAATTGGTAGGTCGGTACGCCTTGAAGTACTTAAAATAAAGAAATTGAAAAATTGGAATTTTCAGTTCAGGGGGCGTGGCATCCACCCACATTCTCAAAAATTATTATAAATTATATGAAGCACTTCCGATTGTTGTAGAACGATGAAAATTGGTAGGTTGGTATGCCTTGAAGTATTTAGAAGAAAACACAATCGAAAAATTGGAAGTTTCAGTTCAGGGGGCGTGGCATCGACCCACGTTCTTAAAAATTCTTATAAACTATATGAAGCACTTCCGATTGTTGTAAAACGATGAAAATTGGTAGGTCGGTAGGGCTAAAGTACTAAGAAAGAAAAAATTGAAAAATTGGAATTTTGCATTCAGGGGGCGTGGCATCCACCCACATTCTTAAAAATTCTTATAAATTATATGGAGCACTATCGATTGTTGTAGAACGATGAAAATTGGTAGGTCGATAGGACTTGAAGTATTTAGAAAGGAAAAAAATCGAAAATTTGGAATTATCCATTCAGGGGGGGGGGGGGGGGTGCCATCCACCCACTTTATCAGAATTGCTATTACTTTCACCTGGCAAAATAAATCTTTGCAAAAAGGAGTGAAATCACAACAAAAACATAAATGTTAAAAAAGGAGCCAAGTTCTTATGTGTACAAGAAACCTGTGCGTAAAAAGTCAGCCAAAAAAAGTAATGAGATCTAAAATATATGCCAAGTTTTAAATTCATGAAGTTTAATATCAAATATCTCAAGCAGAGTAATATCGAAACAATTCCAAATCATGACAGAAATTTGGTAATTAATGATTACTGATTAAAATTTGGTGGGTTCACTGGTCAAGTTTTCATACATTTGTGATTAAGTAAGTATTTAAGAGAAAACTTGCCAAGTAAATCCACCAAATTTTAATCAGTAATCATTAATTACCAAATTTCTGTCATGATTTGGAATTGTTTCGATATTACTCTACTTAAGATATTTGATATTAAACTTCATGAACTTAAAACTTGGCATATACATATTTTAGATCTCACTACTTTTTTTGGCTGACTTTTTACGCACAGGTTTCTTGTACACATAAGAACTTGGCTCCTTTTTTAACATTTATGTTTTTGTTGTGATTATTTTTAAGAAAAGTGGTCAAGCCGTTTTTGATAAAAATACGATTATGTAAAATTGCTAAGAAAAATTGTATGGCAGGTACTGTTATTTTTGGTTCTTAAAAAAAATGAAAAAAACGTGTGGGCATAATCATCAAAAACCGCTATGTACCAAGTTTCAAGAAAATCGATCAAGCCGTTTAGGCTGTAGACGAACAGACAGACCGACAGACAGACAGAATTGTGCCACCCACTTTTTTGTGTTCTCTATCTTCGTAATATCATATTTGATTGTTTTCTCATTTTTTTTTGTTGCACGAATCCAAAACTTGCTTTATAGTATCTAACTATATCGCAAATAAAAAAGTCTGATCAAAATCTCGAATTCGATTTATTTTGCGAATGCATAACTTGCCATATACTACCTATGTATGCAAATACATATTTATTTTTTTATTTATTTATTGACGTCTATAAGCATTATGACTCTCTTAGATTATATCGCAAGTAGTAATACTCAAAATTGATAAAATATTTAAAAAAAAACACTTTCTATAGCGCTTTTAAAAATCCTTTCTGTATTTTTTTTTAAAAACATTAAAAAAATTTTAAAATTTAAATTTTATATTTTTGGAGCAATATTTGCTTTAGTTTTAAGCATAGACAGTCAAGGTAGCAAAAAATAATAATAATGAAAACAAACAAAACAAAAAAAGATTTATTAAACCAAAAAGAAAAAAAAAACAAATAAATTATAAAACCAAATATGCTTGCCGTGGCTGTTCTAATTTGTGAGTAGTCTTAAGTAGACTTAAATAGCTTAAGTACTGAAGTTAAGGCAAAAGAAAACAAAATTGTTTTTGAAAACTTAATCACTCTCTTAATTTGTGGCCAACAGCTACAGATAGTTTGAAACATGATACAAAATGTTAAAAATTTCGAAATGAACAATTTGTGTCAATTTTCATCCAAGCAATAACCCAAAACTAATCGATTTTTACTTAAAATCAATGAACGATTCGCAGTTGGCAGGTACTTGCCTACTCTTCTGTTCAAATCAAAGGGAATTATGTATTTCACCTACATATTTGTATATTTGTTAAAAAAATAATAAAAAGTTTGAGATGAGAGAAAGAGGATTTCTATTAATTTTGTAAATATAAAATCTTTTAAAATTGAGCAACATTTTGGTATGAAAATTTCAATTGTTTATTAATGATAATGTACCAAAATAAAATTTTAATTTAAACAAAAATTTTAAACCCGTTTTTTAGATATAAAATTTTTTAACAAATATTTTGAAATTTTGTTCTAAATTCAAAAAATATTTTCGAGAAATAGTTCAGATTTCTTGGAAACTTTTTTATAAAAAAAATTGACATGAATCTGAGAAAGTTTATAATAAAAACAAACTTATATGGAAGCTAGGTGTACTATCTATAATGGATATAGGTATTTAAAATTGTTTCATGGTAGATCGTAACTATATATTGAAGTACATACTGATAAAAAGGTAAATTGAATCAGAGCAGAAAACAGAACTAAAACCAAGAAATTCGACCACACAGCTTGAGCTCCAGAAACAGAATAACTTTATTTAATTGAATAAAATAATTGACATGATAAATAAAATGATATGAACATATATTTTATATACACAGGTTTTGATAAAGTGAATATTTATAAAGTACATAATCTATTTATTTCAACACTTCCCCTGAATGAGTTATTCATAATTTTAAACATTTTAAATTAAAATATTTCATTCTTTTTTTTTAATATTATATAAACAAAACGTAGTACTTATAAATTTTTTTTTAACAAATCCCAAGTAAGTTATTATTTATTTCAAGTTTTAATTTCACTAAGCCTTTGGTTAATCCATCAGCTAAATTTTCATTTGAAGGAACGTATTCTAATAAAATCGAACCCTTTTCCATTTTTTCCCGGATAAACTGGGTTTTGATTTCTATGTGTTTTGTTCGAGGTGAATAAGAGTTATTTTTAATACGTTGTATTGTACTCTTATTGTCGCAATATAAAACCATTTGTTTCGGGTGGTTTAAAAGCATTTCTGCCTCCAAACGTTTTAACCATATAGATTCTTGAACTGCTAATACAACAGCTAGCAACTCAGATTCTGTTGATGAAAGTGCAATTGTTGGTTGGCGTTTAGAAGTCCATGATATTGGTGCTCCCTGCATTGTAAATACATATCCAGATGTGGACTTTCTCTCATCTTCGTCACCAGCCCAATCAGCATCTCAAAATCCTTGTAATTCACCGCCTGTTTTCCTATACACAAGCTTTTTATCAATTGTGCCTTTAAGGTATCGAAGAACTCGTTTTATAGCAGCCCAATGTGCCTGACCAGGATTCGAAGAGTATCTGCTTAAAAGATTTACGGCGTAGCTTATATCAAGCCTTGTGGTTTGCGCCGCATATAATAAACAACCTACTGCTTCCATATAGGGCACATTCAACATCCTTTTCTGCTCTTCAGGTGACGATGGGCACATTTTTGATGATATTTTTTGATTTGAATCAAGCGGGGTACTCACTGGATTACAGTCTGACATACCAAATCGATTTAATATATCACCAATGTATTGAGATTGATCTATGGCGATAGTTTCAGCTGACCTGTCACGAGATATTCTGATCCCAAGAATTGAGGAAGCTTCCCCTAAATCCTTCATTTTGAAATTTTCACAAAGTAACTGCTTTAAGCTCCCCTCAATGCATTTGTCGTTTGAAAGTATTAAAACATCGTCAACATACACAGCGACGAAAATCATTTGGTTTTTGTTGACTTTATAATACACGCACTGATCTGCATCAGAACGTATCAAACCAAATTTTCTTAGCACTTGGTTTAGTTTCTCGTTCCAAACGCGACTGGATTGCTTAAGACCATACAAGGATTTTCGAAGTTTACATACTCTACTAGTACCATCAGAAAACTTCTCTGGCTGAACCATATAAATTTCTTCTTTTAATTCTCCGTTCAGGAATGCTGTAACCGCGTCCATTTGGCAAATATTCAGATCATATCTAACAGCCAAAGCAATCAAAAATCTTATTGATGCATAACGTGTTACTGGAGAAAAAGTTTCCGTATAGTCAACGCCTTCTTTCTGGGAATAGCCCTTGCATACCAGTCGTGCCTTATATTTCATTATATCCCCATTTTCTTTGCGTTTAACCTTAAAAAGCCATTTAGATCGAATTGCAGTCTTACCTTTTGGTAGATGAACTAAATCCCACGTATTATTTTCTTGTAACGATCCAAATTCACTTTCCATCGCTGCCTTCCAGTGCTGTGAATCTGAGCGTGACAAAGCCTCTGACACAGTTTCAGGATCTGCCATCTTCAACTCTGCAATCAAACTAGCCTGGTTTAACTTGGAAATACGTTCAGACCGCCTTAGCACAGCTTCTTCTTTGACAGTTTCAGTTTGCTTGGCTTTTCGGTTTTCAATTTCCGCAACTCTATTGTATTCGGTCTCATCATCAATCATCTCAGCATCACAATACTCAAGCTCATCAGAATCATCTTCAATTGCAATATTTTCAGGCCGGACTTCAGAAAGAATTTCAGCATTCTCAGATATAACTGGAACATTAACCTCAGTTAGATCTTCAGATGTGTTAACATCAGCTGGCACATTGACATCAGATAGACCACCAGCTGATGTGTTCACTACACCTGGCACATTAACTTCAGTTAGATCATCAGTTTCAACAATTTGAAATTCGAATTCACTTTTCTCCCCTGAATTCAAATTGTTCTTTGCAAACTTCTTGAAATTATCAGACTCGAAAAAGATGACGTTTCGGCTGATAATTATGTTTCTCTTTTCATCACACAATCGATAAGCCTTTGATTCCTTTGAGTATCCCAGCATCATGCACTCCTTTGACTTAGCATCGAGTTTTCTTCGTTTTTCATGCGGAATGTGGACCATGGCTTTGCAGCCAAAAACACGCAGCAGCGATAAATCGGGTTTCACTCCTGACCAGAGTTCCTCAGGAGTTTGTGAATGATTTGATCTGCAAGGAATCCTGTTTATCAAATACGATGCCGTATTCACTGCTTCAGCCCAGAAACGTTGCGAGATGTTTGCGTCTATTATCATGCACCTGATTCTCTCTACCAGATTTCTGTTGATCCGTTCTGCAACACCATTTTGTTCGGGGGTGTACGGTGCTGTCTTTTGATGCTGGATTCCGCACTGTGATATGAATTCTTCAAAACGCTTGTGGCAGTACTCTGCACCATTGTCGGACCGCAAAACCTTTATTTTTCTTGAGGTCTTGTTTTCAACAAAGCTTTTGAACTTGCAGAATTCTTGAAAGACGTCAGATTTTTGCTTCAAGGGAACCACGAATACTTTGCGGCTGAAATCGTCAATGAATGTCAGAAGATATTTACATCCTGTCCAAGACTTTACAGGTAATGGTCCACAAATATCGGTGTGTATCAAATCTAAAATGTTATTTGCACGATTTCCAGTATGTGCAAACGAAGCTCGTGCATGTTTCCCTTTTACACACACAATACACTTCGACGGACCGTGAGGAGAAAAGCTCATTCCTGTTACAGCTGACTTGACCTTTAGGAGATTCTCGTTGCATATGTGTCCCAAACGACGATGCCAGATTTCTTCACCTACTTCCACTTTCAATGCAGTTTCATGATTATTAACACCTTCAACAAGCTTACAATTAAGCTTATACATGTTGTTGACAAGGCTTGCAGTACCGATGAGTTTGTTGGACTTATTATGAATTTTGCAAATATTCTTGTCAAAATTCACCTTGTTACCATTTTTCACCAACTGGCTTACTGAAAGCAAATTCGCACATAGGTCTGGCACATATTGTACGTTTTTGATGGTTGCACTTGTTTTATTATTGCCATTAAGGAGTGAAATCTTCACGTCCCCAACACTTTCTATTGACATCTTTGAATTGTTAGCGGCAACTATTTCTTTGTGTGACGGCTCAAATTGGTTCTGTAGAATCCCTTTCTTCATAGTCATATGAGCAGATGCACCAGAGTCCACATACCATGTCTCTTGGGAGCTGCTTCCATCTGCCAAAAATGTTGTGAACAGGCATTCTGTTTTCTTATCTTTGCCTTTCTTTTTCGAACAATTTTTAGCAAAATGTCCAACGTCGCCACAGTTATGGCAACGAAATGTGGGTTTCTTCAATTTCTTCTTAAAGGACTTGCTCAACATTGCCTTTTGAACAGAATCAACTCCATTATATTGAACTTGCTGTAAAAGCAACGTCTTGACGGAATCAGATGTCAGCTTTGAGGAGGAATTTTCAACTGCCATTACAAGAGGTTTGAAATCTTCAGGAAGACCAGCTAGCATCAAAGAGGCGACGATCTCATCGTCAATTTTCAAGCCAGCCTTTTTCACCTTGATGGATGTCATTACCATTTTATTGACATAGTCTTCCATATGGTCACATTCTGACAATTTCAGTTGTACCAGTTGTTTTAATAGCTCTACTTTTCTGCATAAACCAGTATCCTCGAAAGCACTAGTAAGATTGTCCCAAGCGTTCTTAGCGGTTGTTGAATCAGCAATGTATGAATAGTTTTGGGTTTCCAAAAGTAAAATCAGCTCAGATTTCGCTTTCAGGTCCTTCTCCGTTTCAGCAGCATTTGTAGGTTCTGTCTCCATACAGCTCCATAGTCCTTTAATGACTAGATAAGATTTTGCAGCAATTTTCCACACGTCATAGTTTTCTCTGCCCTTCAATTTTTCAACCAATATATTTGATGCCATTTCAATAGGGTGCCTGGGCCAATAACCTGATAAAAAGGTAAATTGAATCAGAGCAGAAAACAGAACTAAAACCAAGAAATTCGACCACACAGCTTGAGCTCCAGAAACAGAATAACTTTATTTAATTGAATAAAATAATTGACATGATAAATAAAATGATATGAACGTATATTTTTTATACACAGGTTTTGATAAAGTGAATATTTATAAAGTACATAATCTATTTATTTCAACACATACTAGGTACAAATACAAATTGTATCATAATCGTAGGAGTCGTTTTCAAAAAAAAAATAATATATTTTAAACATTTGTATGGTAAAAATTGTACCTGTAAATGTGTTTTATTTATGGACAAAAGAGCTATTTTTTGTATCTGTATGCTTATAATCGCTCAGTATCGAGTTAAAAAAAAAAACACAAAATGAACTGAAAATAATGAGTTTTTGAAAAAAAAGTTTAACTGGGCATCAACCTATTAGTTTTTTTTAAAAATATAAAAAATATTTATCAAACATTTTTTAAGGCATGCAATTCTCTTAAAATCTTTCTCGGAACTCTTGCATAAGAAAATAATCACAATCAGTATTTTTATACACCGTTTTCAAGAAAACCTAAAAGTAATAATTTCTATGGAAGGAACCATCACAGATAAAGGTTTGCCAAAATAAGTTCCTTACCCTAAAGAAGCTTTTTCTTTCAGTGATTTATTGTCTTTTATTAAGCCTATAGAGCCATTTTGGTAGTTCCATGGTAACTCAAGATACATTTCGTCGGCTTAGAGTGTAAACCTGCTAAATCCAATTTTTGTCAAATTTGAGATAAGTATGCAGTTTGAAAGATCGAACGAAAACGCATCGTCTGACATAATTATTTTTGTTAATTTCGGCTTCTAAGCTGGCCAAAACGCTTGATGAGTAAAACAGCTAAGTCCATAACATCCAAATTCACCTGCTAACTCCATAACAATTAAAAATACCATATAAAATTCGAGTAACAGGACAGAGAGGGGGGAACCTGATTTTTAAGAAATAATACAGTTTATTATCATGATAGGTATTCTATAAAATAATTTAAAAAAAAGTACAAAAATAGTACCTCCGTTAGTACCTACATACTTTGTTTCGAAATGTAAATTAACATTGTGTTTATTAAATCTCAAGGTAGACACTACCAATGAACCTTTGTGTTAGCGAAAACACTACCTTTTGAAATGAACCCCTATATATAGCATTCGAAAACTAAATTAACAAAATCGCAAATAGGTTTAACCTTAACTAAAATAAGTTTCACCCAAGCGCAAATAGATTTAACCCAAAACCCAAACGCAAATAGAACTAACCCAATCGCAATTCGATTTAAACAAAACTATACGCAAATAATTTAAACTATTAATAAATCATTTTAAGCAAGACGCAAATTGGTTTAACCCAGACTCAACTTATTGTTCCAGCTGTGTGGTGAAGAAATGGAAGGCTTAACAGTATTGTAAATTCCACTAGTTCTGCGCGTTTTTCCAAGAACTTTCCGAACAAATAAAAGGCCAATCCCCTAATAATAGCTTTTAAACAATTATGGATAATTCCAAAATCCATTAGACCCAAAAAGTACAACTGGATCAATAATTCAAGGTTAGATTAATTCAATTTACTTTTTGGTTAAAATTATTTGTAAATTGTTTAAATTATTTGCGTATAGTTTAACTATATTTGCGTTTTGCTTAAATCGAATGGGGTTAGTTCTAAAGGGTCCGCCAAATAACTTTTTTTTTTTGAAAATGCTATAAAAAAAACTACTGAATATTTTCTCAAATTTCTTTTTTTATTTGAAAGTACAATCTTTCCGGTTAATAATGAAAAATAATTTCATTCAAATGGCTGCTTCGCTAAGTCAGCCTGCGATCGACTTAGAGAAGATGCCGATTTTGCCATAAAATCATCTTTTCAGATGAAGCTCATTTTGATCTTGGCGGGTATGTAAACAAGCAAAATTTTCGCATTTGGGGCACAAAAAACCCGCACGCATACATTGAAAAGCCGATACACCCAAAACGAGTCACTGTTTGGTGCGGATTTTGGTCCAGAGGCATAATTGGGCCATTTTTCTTCGAGTGGCCGTTACAGTCAATGGCGATCGTTATCGGACAATGTTGAACGAATTTTTGTTCACAAAAATTGAAGAGGAGGATATTGACAACATTCGGTTTCAACAGGACGGCGCTACGTGCCACACAGCCGAAGCTACACTCCATGTAGTAGTAGCATTTTCAAATAAAAAAAGGTTATTTGGCGGACCCTTTATTTGCGTTTGGGTTAAATCTATTTGCACTTGGGTGAAACTTATTTGTGTGTAAATTAAACCAGTGGCCTAGCTAGGATAGTTGCCGCCTGGGGCAAAACAGTAATTTGCAGCCCCTACGGTCTAACCATAATCAAACAAAATTTTGTCAAACTATTTTTTAAGCTATTTAGTTAAGTTATGGGTACCTTCATACTTAAAGTAGCAGACAAAATTTTGACTAACATTAAGCCGTTCCTATGAACTAATAGTTTTTTCATTTTATTTTTTTATGTTTTGAAAAAAAGCAACGGTAGGTTTATTTTTTTTTTATTTTATCAATTTTGTTAAAAATAATTATATTTTTTCTTGAAAAAAAAACGAAACAACAAATCTTCTGCAAAAATATTCAGGTTACAGCATTTTTGTTTACTTTTTTTTACATGTCTACCGCGAAAAAATTTCTGATTTCTGAGAAGTGTCAACCCCTCTGAGCTCTGAACTGAAATTTACATATACAAAATATAAGCTAAGAAAGATTACTTACAGTAAAAATTTTATTTTCTAATATAGATTTAGTTAAATTTCCAATTAAAAAATTTGTTTACCTAATTGGCTTACAACTTCCAACGCACAACGAAGTTAATTTTGCCGTCCCTAACTCCTAGTGCCCGGGGCAGCTGCCCCCTCCCCCCCCCCTAGCTACGCCACTGGGTTAAACCTATTTGCGATTTGGTTTATTTAATTTTCGAATGATATATATTTTATTTTAACATTATTTATACTCAATAAAGCTATCGATTAGCAAAAATCCTACTCTATTTTTGATTGTTCTGGAAAAACGGCTAAGTCCATTATTTTTTTACATTACCAAAAAAAGAAAACCGGCTAACTTACAAAGATGCAAATAAGTACAAAACTAAGATCCTGCTTGAGTTGTTTTATGTTTAGAAAGGAGGAGTACCAACTAACACACAATCCATGTTTTGGATTTTATTTTCTAGCAACGATAAAAGTTTTTGCGAAGTTTTTTCTTTCTCCTGTAAAATTTCCATTTATGGAGTTAGTAGGTTTACACTCTAAGCCGACGATTTATGATATTTTAATGAAATTTTTTACCCAAACTACTATACTTTTATATTGATATACCTGTTACCCGCCATCTTTGCTGGGCCCACGAAGCCATGCACTTTTGTATTATAAATTGCTTAATTATATCAATAACAATATCAAAATTTAGGCACAGTACTATAAGACCAGTGAAAATAAGTCCCGTAAAATCTCAAAACAAGAAACATAAAACTGTAAAATGCTTTTTGTTGCATTTCAATACGACCAATATTGATAAAAATGAAAAAAATCTTGGGCTGTTAATTTTTTTACTAGTGTAGGTGCTTTCCACTAGGTTTCTATAATATTTGATTGGAAATATGTACAAGTATGTACTAACAAAAAAATTTAAGTTTAACAATTTTTGGAGGAAAAATTTCGTTAAATCGGCTCTTCCCTAGATAACTTCTCAATCCCTTTTCAGCTTAGTGAAAATGTAAATTTACAATTTTGTTTTTTTTTGAGAAAGCAACAGTTATGAATTTATTTTGTGAAAAGCCGCTTTACGCAACTTTGATTCAAATTGGCGAATACAATGAACCGCCTTTCAAGGCTGAAAATTTGTATTTTCATATTTTGCATTTCACTTATCAGCCTGATGCAGTTTTTAGAAAGAGAAATAAACGATATTTATCGATTAAAAAAGTGAAAACACTTAAAAAATAAACTGCCAAAACTATACTTGTCAGTAAAATATAAATCATCATCCCTGAACTCTCGCACAAAAGCAACATAATTTTCCAAAAAAATTATAATTTAGATACTCTCTGCATATATGTATGTAGAGATTTCCATCTAGAATGAGCAACACTTTTCCGTAACCACACACTTGCAAAATTATATACGAGAAATATTTTTCTGAATTAAAGAGAGAAAATATTGCTTTGATCTTAATGTCACGAATGACATTCTCAAATTTTATAACACTCCCAACATTTATGTCTGCAATATCTTTGTATCTTTTACATTTTATACACAAAAAAGAGGCCAATTGGTGTTTTTTTAACTTTTTTTTTTGTATTATTGCTACGAACTTCACTAGACAACCCAATTTCCCTTTGTTTGCTTTCCCTATTGACTTTTTGACACAGAGGGGGAGCTCGTTCTCTGCATAGTTAACGGATCTGGATATTTGCCAAGTTATGCCAAAAGTGCAAACATTTTTCTTTGTGCTTATCAACGATGACCAAAGTGTGTACATTTAATGTTTTAAGCTTTTTTTGCTCAACGGATAAGTATTGGATTCGTTAAAAATCTATTCTGAATCATTTTTTTTTAATTTTTAAGATGCTAGAAAAGTGAGAAGTGAAAATTTTTTCTGAGCAAAATTTTCCAAAGCGTCTCTTCATTTATATTTCAATAATTACATGGGGAAAAATAAAATAAAAATTTTATTTTATTTTTGTGTAAATTACATTTTATTTTACTGGCTCATGATTATCTTCGATTTAAATAATTGATATTTATAAGTAAAAAGTCAGGTATTTTAATTGTATTTAATTTTATTTCATACTTGTATGGTTATGATTAAAACCATTTAATTAGTTATTTATTTTAATAATTTCATTAATTTTATTTATTTATTTGCTTTAATTATATATGTATTTCATTAATTCCAATTATATTATTTTTTACTTATTTTATATACTTATTTATTTTATTTATTTCATTTAGAACTGATTTTTCAATCGAAAGTTGAACTATCAGAGGAATAAATACTATAGCAACAGGAACAAATAATTGCTTTATCTGATGGTTAAGTATTATTTGAGGCTTAGCTGCCTATTGACAAATTGGCTCTTACTGTTTTATTTATTTAAATTTATTTTATTTTGTTTTATTTTATTTTATTTTGTTTTATTTTATTTTATTTTATTTTATTTTATTTTATTTTATTTTATTTCATTTTTTTTTATTTTATTTTATTTTATTTTATTTTATTTTATTTTTTTTTTATTATTTATTTTATTTTATTTTATTTTATTTTATTTTATTTTAGTTTATTTTATTTTATTTTATTTTATTTTATTTTATTTTATTTTATTTTATTTTATTTTATTTTATTTTAGTTTATTTTATTTTATTTTATTTTATTTTATTTTATTTTATTTTATTTTATTTTATTTTATTTTATTTTATTTTAGTTTATTTTATTTTATTTTATTTTATTTTATTTTATTTTATTTTATTTTATTTTATTTTATTTTATTTTATCTTATTTTATTTTATTTTATTTTATTTTATTTTATTTTATTTTATTTTATTTTATTTTATTTTATTCAATTTTATTATGAATCTCCGCGATAACACTTACATTAAGTTGGAACATTGAAAACAGAGTAGTCTCAAGCGACCAAGATTGTATTCTTTATTTTGTCAGATTAAATTTATTCATTCATGAGAGGCTATAAGCTACAGAATTACATTTCGAATGAGCAGAGGCTGGAAACAAAATCTTATGAGTACTGATATTGGCACTTGAAAACAAGATGCAAACACTTTGCAGAGCATCACAGGCAAGGTTACGAAAAGTATTTATTTCAATCAGTTCAATAATTGTACACAAAATTAAAGTAGATAGGGTAGGTACTTAAATGTGGCCGTGAACTTAGACAAAATATTCAAAATATTTTGACCCATGAGAAAAAAATTAAGCTCAAAAAAAAATATTGTCGAAACTAATTTTAAGCTTATAAGAAGTGTTAAGAAAATACTCAACAAAAGTAGTATACACAGATACATACTCTTTAAGTGAGAATTGCATTTTATCAGATAGGACATAGATGAACATTTTTCTCTACTTACCACACACATCCTCCCACACATGCGTGTGAATTGTTTTCGGATTGTGTCTCGATAAAAAAAAAACTGAAAGTAGGTGGTTTTCTATTGAGGATTTTTATTTTTAAAAACACATGCTTGTGCTTTCAAACAAAAAAAGATATCTTGTCTACGATTTTAATAAATAAAGTAATGTCATTTCATTTGGTACTAGGTACACTGAAAAAATATTTGTTCACATTAAAAAAAAAGAAACTGGAATTGAACATATAGCATACTTATTTCTTGGAAAGATTAAAATGGGGGGGCTGAACAGTTCTTAGGCTGGCTTTCATGCTGGCTACTCAACAGTCGACCAAATATTTGCCATTCATAATACGGCGAAACAGTATTGAGAACAAATTAAAATGGTTTTGCTATGCGCAAGTGATTTAGTTATACTAGCCAAAATTATAGCGACATTTCAACTCATGAAGATTAAACTATGAAAGTATTACAAAATTTGGAATTTGTAAGTAAATACTATAAAACCTAAAATAATGAGCTTTGAAAATATATTCGAAGGAATATTGTAAATGAGAGATGGAATCTGGATACTGTTTTTTTTTAAGGTGGTTGGAGAGTATTAAGGAATTTAATGTAAGTACCAACGCGTGTTTTAATGCTTTGAATGCGAAATTTTTGAATGCACTAAAGCTGAAGTGCCTACAAATGCGCAGAGGTTTTTATTTAAAGGACTTTGAAAACTTTCCAATTGCAAGTACTTTAATTTATATGCAATAGTGTAGAAATAAAAAATTGAATAACTTGACTTTAGAGCAACTTTTGAGGTAGTCATTAAGAACCAGGTTAGTCGAGATGTCAGAAGTAAATTATTATTTTCACAATGTGTACATAATTCTTAAATAAATACTTAGTTTACAACATTTATAAAAACCTTTTACTACACTTTCTCAATATTTAACAAAATATAATAACAAATACTTTTTTCCTGATTCAAAATAGCTTTTTATGGCCTTTAGTCCTATAAATTGGCGTTTCGTTCGGCTTACTCACTTGAACTCATCAGTGACATAGTGAGGGCTTTGTCATACGCAATTTATATTAAGTTCAGTTCAACTTACATGAATTTTTCAACGAAAATCCAGTGTAAACTATATCCAACAAGATTAGAATTCCTAATCATTAAGCTGGAAGTTTTTTTTTGCCCTGGGCCAGGCATAGTTTCTATATAAGAAGGTTTTATAATACAAATTCTATATACTACTGAAATAAATCAGCCAAGTAGAAGACTTAGCATTAAGGATTGGACTTGTTGAATTATTGCTTCAAAATAGCTTTTTATGGCCTTTAGTCCTATAAATTGGCGTTTCGTTCGGCTTACTCACTTGAACTCATCAGTGACATAGTGAGGGCTTTGTCATACGCAATTTATATTAAGTTCAGTTCAACTTACATGAATTTTTCAACGAAAATCCACTGTAAACTATATCCAACAAGATTAGAATTCCTAATCATTAAGCTGGAAGTTTTTTTTTGCCCTGGGCCAGGCATAGTTTCTATATAAGAAGGTTTTATAATACAAATTCTATATACTACTGAAATAAATCAGCCAAGTAGAAGACTTAGCATTAAGGATTGGACTTGTTGAATTATTGATTCAAAATAGCTTTTTATGGCCTTTAGTCCTATAAATTGGCGTTTCGTTCGGCTTACTCACTTGAACTCATCAGTGACATAGTTAGTACATTTTTCCTGATTAATAAGATTTTGGGAATAAAAACTTAAAAACCAACCTTTTAAATTTAGGAAGTCGTTTTGGACCTTGTGCCAACTTAACCTATAACATAATAATCAATTGTTTTTTTTTTTAATGAAGACATGTGAAAATATACAATACCTGGAGTTAAGCAACCAATAGGAGTACAGAGAAGTATAATAATTGACATAAACCGACGTAACGTGCGTAGACAAAAATGGAGGAAAACTTATTAAAGAATGTAATTAAATATAAAAAATTAAGTATACGCCCGAGTTCACCACAGAGAAAGAATTAAACTACACCATACTAATAATAGCATGACCTATGCTTGGAAAAAAGCTGAAAATGTTTATTTTCTTCACAAATTTGTTAAAAAATTTAGTTAAATATAAAAAAGTAAGTATACACCCGAGTTCACCACTGCGATATTGCTGTTTTCAGAAAGAATTAAACGACACCATAAAAGTAGCATGGCCACTATGTTTGGAAAAAGCAAAATTTGTTTATTTTCTTAACACTTTCCCAACATATAATTCGAAAACTGGTTCAACCCCCTTGATGCAGGCTGGTGTTACTTTGAAAAACTCACTTTAAATGCAAAAATAATACAATAAAAATCAGTGAAATGAGCTATTGCTTTTTTGCACTCTAATACTCTGTTCCTCAATTTGTTCTTTTTTTTAAATCAAGTTTCGAGTTTTGAAATCAATGTTTTTGAAAAAAAAAGAGATTTTTTTCAAGTTAATTTTTTTTTTTTTTAATTTTGTGTGATTTGATATTTGTGTGTTTGATATGAAATGCCCTTACCAGACATCTCAAATGAAAGGTCTTGACTCCTTGAGTACGAATATGTGCGTGACAGATGTCTAAGTGGCCCCAAAACCCCCGACAGAAGTCCTTGAGAGTGCAACTTTTTTCGTGTTTTTAAAATTTTGGGAAACCACTTAAAATATGTCTTAAATGAAAGGGGTTGACTCCTTGAGTACAAATATGTGCGTTACAGACGTTTAGGTGGCCCCAAAACCCCCGACAGACGTCCTTGAAAGTGCAACTTTTATCGTGTTTTTAAAATTTTGGGAAACCACTTGAAATATGTCTCAAATGAAAGGTCTTGACTCCCTGAGTACGAATATGTACGTGACAGACGTCGTTGAACTTTCAACACGAAAAAAGTTGCAAGTTCAAGGACGTCTTTCGAGGGTTTTGGGGCCACTTAGACGTCTGTCACGTACATATATGAATGGTTTTGAGTTAAACACACTTTTCTTCAAAATAATGCATTTAAACAGATTAGAATTAAGATCAAACCGAATACTACCTGTATCAGTTAAGCATCAGTTTCTTCAGTATAGGGGTGTCATTAATGATGATGAAAAAAACATAAATCAAATTAAAAAAAAAAAAGATTTTTAAGGGGCAGAGTTCTTTTGTTACGCCATTTTTCAAAATTGATTTTCTCGAAAACTCTGGGTGTTAAAAAAAAAAGTTATAGGGTGGTCAAAAGTAGTTAATTAATTGGTCATTACAAACAAAAATTGGATACTTATTCGGGCCATATCAACACATCTTAACTAAGGTAGTTATAACGTACTAATTAAGCTTTAAATTTTCAATACTATTTTTTTCTAATTTCTATTCAAATGCAAACAATTATATGGTCTTCTCTTACGTCTTATACTTTTAAATAAAATTGAAAAATACCATTTTTCAATTTTGTTTTCAAAATTATGAGTTTGAAAACAGTTTTTACCATTACAAGAACTTAATTTGAAAATAAAACATAAGAAACAAATATAGGTAGTTTAACCGTTGTTTTAAAAAGATATATTAGTAGGTACCTGGGCGACCGAGCTCCGCTTGGCTAAACTTTTTTAATTTTTTGTAGATATTTGTATTAATATTTAAAATAAATCGAGATGATAGGCTATACTTCGCCTATCAACATGGCCGTAATGTTTCTGCTCTAATGATTGTACCCCACCTCAATATAATTATTCCCACAGAAAAAGTTGCAAATATTTGTTTCCAAAATTTTTTGATAATTTTTAGGGCATATATTTTTTAGGGAATATTACCTATTAAATCTTTTTGAAGATAAATATATGCAATTTTAACAAAGTTAGTAATAACATTTTCACTTCAAAACTGTCTCGATTTATATTTTGATCTTGTTTTATTTACTGTACCAACTTACCAACTTTTTTTTTCTATAAGTCAATTATTTTTAATTATAAGTTTATTATCTTTAAATTGTATTTTTGAATAAGCTGCTTACATTGAATAAATATAAATAGAAGGTGACACCGGGCAAAATGGCCGCATGATTTTATAGTAGCTCTGCCTTCGCTTTAAATATTATGATGAGGTTGGTGTATAACATAAAATTAATTTCCTTAATTATAAAAAGTTGGTGTATTCGAAAGGGAATTTTCCAATAATAGCATTGTTTGTTATTTTTGTTTACTATGAATTGCTATGGAAACGATTGGTGTCAGGACGATTGGAGTGTCTGCTTTGGATGTTAGTTGTGTTCTAGTATGAAATTTAAATTTTCTTTGGAATTTGTAGTTTTGAATGATTTTCGTCGCCTTTTCAAATTAAACTTTTTTTCAAAGCTTAGTATATAAATAATAAATGTACTGATTTTCTTGATACGAAATCTGCATAGCATTATGCTGAGGTATTCAACTTGAGTTCAATTGATCTGATCTTTTGGATAAAGTTCTTAATATACAGGAGATAAAATAAGCTATATTCTAGTACCACTTTTTTGAGATAGGCATGAGAGCAGAATAAAGGTTGGTACACAGAATTTCCAAACGCCAAAAACTTTTTATTAATTTTTAGAAAATCGTTCGATTTTATGGTGAATATTTTAAAGATAAGAAGGTTTATGTATAATAATACAAATTCTATATACTACTGAAAAAAATAATTCAACAAGTCCAATCCTTAATGCTTGGTCTTCTACTTGGCTGATTTATTTCAGAAGTACTATATAGAATTTGTATAGTAAAAAAAACCTTATAGGAGCTATGCCCGGCCTCGGAAAAAAAAACTTCCAGTTTCATGATTAGGAACTGAACTCTTATCTTGTTAGATATAGTTTAAAGTGGTTTTTTGCCAAAAAGTTAAACTGAACTTAATACAAATTGCGTATGACAAAAGGCCCGCACTATGTCACTGATGAGTGAGTAAGCCGGACGAAACGCCATTTTTACTAAAGGCCCAAAACTTACTAAAGGACTAAAGGCCATCCATAAAAAGCTATTTTAAATATACGGGTTTGGGTCATAATTCTGTATGCGTCAAAATTCGGATTGCAAAATTCTGTATTCCAAAATTCTGTATTTCAAAATTCTGTAAATCCAAAATTCTGTAAGTGCCAAAATTCTGTTCTCAAAATTCTGTATTTAAAATTCTGTAAATCTAAAATTCTAAGAAATCAAAATTCTGTGTATACCATAATTCTCTATTTCAAAATTCTGGATTTCAAAATTCTGTATTCCAAAATTCTGTAAATGATAAAAGAAAAATTGTTTTGATAATGAAAAAAAGTGCGCACTCTTTTTCATTATCAAAACAATTTTTCTTTTATCATTTACAGAATTTCAGTATACAGAATTTTAAAATTGCTTAGATAATGAAAAAAATACTCATTTTTTTCATTATCAAAACAAACTGAGAAGTTTAGTTTCAAATTCTAACGGAGCACTCCCGAATATTTTTCTTCTTTGGTTTACAGCTATGTATTGTAGTAGGAAGAAGTAAGACTGGAAGCTAATTGAAGATCTAAGCTACAGTTCAAAACGGGGAACATATTCCTAAAAGTAAAAAAACAATTCTCAAAAATAAACAGGTTAAGCGTTTGATTAAAAAAAGAAGAGCTTTAAGTCAGACTGAGTATTTTAAAAGGTTAGCCAAGAATCTTCATCTTGATTAAATTATAAAGTTAAGCATTTTGTTTTGTTATTGTTTTGGTTATTGTTTTTTTTTTTGTTATCTTTTGAACTTTTTTCTTTGCAATACTTTGTAATTTTTGTTAGGTAATTGAATAAAAATTGTTTAACGGGGACTAACAAACCTGTTTAAAATTATAACAGATTTTTTTTTATAAGCTTGGATTTACAGAGCTTCGAAAAGCAGAATTATGGATAAACAGAATTTTAAAATACAGAATATAAGATTGACAGCATTTTGAAATATAGAATTTTGGATTTACAGAATTTTGAAATACAGAATTTTGGATTTACAGAATTTTAGATTACAGAATAATGGAAAAGCAGAATTATGGAATACAGAGTTATGTTCATACAGAATTTTTTATTCATATACAGAATTTTGTTCATATAGAATTTTGGAATACAGAATAACGACCCGTTCCCTAAATATACATATTCAAGTTTAAGGTCTATCAAGGCTTTTGAATAAATAATTAAGTAGATGTTAAGATGTTTGTATAAGAACTAAAAACAAAAAACATTACCGTCATTTACTTTGAGCGCTTCTAGTAACAGCTAGTTTGGCTGTGGAATTCAACACCAAAATATGAATATAGGGGTCTGGTACGTGCGTTTTGATATCGAATGAATCGACAATCGAGGAACTGAAAAAAAGAGATATAACAGACTAAATTCTTGTATCTACTACCTATATTACAATTTATCGTTCAAAATGCATCGTTTTCGTTACATTGCGATTTAGTCCAGTCATATTGTGTTTTTAGCATGCCAATTGAGGGGTAGTTTTGATCTGTTCCCTGCTTTATGGTTTTGGGGTTGCTGAATCGGAATCTGAGGTTTTCGAACGAAATTTCGTGACGCAACGTGGACAAAAAGGCAAAAAATTATGCAAAAGTGTTTTTTTGGGAGGTTTTTACTTATGGCTTGAAAGCTATCCATTATTCGTGAATTACATCAGAGAGCAATTGAAAGCATAAACAATTTCCAAAAAATCTCTGTTTTAGGTTTTTGTTCTGCGGCAACCCATTTGGACTCAAGCGCTAGTTGACGTGTTTTTACTGTTTCCGAAAATCCACTAGAAAACACTAATTTACTACCTACTTTGCGTGACAACAATTGAGTTTTTGTCTTTAACATGAACCAAGATATACTTTTTTGGTGGTTTTTGATGCGCTGATTTCGAATCTGGCCTAGAAATTGCTCTAGCACGTCACGTTTTTAAGATATTCAAATCTAAAAATTAAAAAGGAATGCGTTTTGATGCAAATTGTTTAAAAAAAAACTCGCGGTCATTTTTTTTTTCGAATTAATGTTTATGGTCATTCTAAAGTATGAACATTTTGCTTCGAGATTCTTTTTGAATCCTCCAAATACCTTAATTTATCTTTGAGAAAATCATTGATTAGTTGTTAGATTTCGTCTTAAACCAAATAGTATGAAAGTACGCAAAATTTTAATTAAGGATTTCTTAGAGAGAAATAGGAATAGCCCAGGAAAATTAGACAAACAAAATGGCAAAACTTCGAAAAAATTCCGTCAAAGCTTAAATTCGGTGGAGAGCTTTGTTTTGACGTCTTCAGCATTTCCTAAAAAGTTCCGTGGATTTTTGGTGAGGCTTAATTTTTTAGGGGGGGTTAAGGCTCTCCCAAACCAACGCGAAACATTCGCCAACGACGCGAAATCATTCACAATAATACAAAATATGAAAGATACACAATGCTATACAACAACAAAAAAACGCCTTTGCGAATGATTCGCTATGATTTCGCGTTGGTTTGGGAGAGCCTTTAAAATTTAGTTGTTTCTTTATTTCACGAAAACTAGCAGTTTTTTTTTTGAAAAAATGTGAAAGTAAAAATTGTAGCTTATGTAATCTTACACGAAAAAGATTAACATAGGTACTTTTTTCATACAATTAATAGATTCAGAGAAAATCGTACAAGAACTTCATGTTCACCACATGAAGTTCTTGTACGAATTGTGTTTGGCTATATCTCCTCAATATAAAACCAAGTTTGTAGGTTGCCTGCCCGGGGTAAGGAGAAGGCCGTCTTCTTGGAAAACAAAGTGATTTGGTTTTTATTCAAACTAAAGCTTCATATGCGTGGATGCTGCTACAGAGGAGAAAGATTATGACGTTAAAGACATCAATCAGAGCTTCTGAGCAAGATGTCATAATTAATGTCCTCTAAATGGACCTATTGCACTTCTCATGGTGGAAGCCACGCACTTTAGCTTCCGGAAGGTGACCAAACGATTTCAAAAACAAAGTGTTTGTCTTGTTTAAAATATGACTTACTCTACTGAGCCAGTAAATATGTATGTACAGTACATATGTAGCTACATCCCTAAATTAAAATCTGAGAGCAAAAACTATTTTTCACAGAAATTATACAAGAAACTAAATGAAAATAAACCCTCCACCCTACATAAATAATCAAAATCAACAAGTCTCTAAACTTTCCACATATATTTTTTTTTGTATCTAAACACATTATGAAATAATAATAAGACTATCCTCAAATAATTTTGTTCTATATATCAATAAGAAAAATAAAATCTTCTGCTTAGCTTGAAAAATCATAGTCATGGCAACAAAAAAAAAACAAAAACAACCAATACCACCATACCTTATAACATAAATTGTAAACAAAATTTAAATACAAAATAATAAATTGACCCATAATCGTTATAGAAACCAGTAATAAAGGAAATATTAAATAAATAAATATCCCTTTAAGAATTGGTTTGCGTACGCAAAAGTTTCATAATTTCTATTTATTTGTTTCTATTGGCCAACACCTTCTAGTATCGTTTTGAGTAATGCGGTGTCACTTCTATTTGTATTTATTCAATGCTGCTTATTACTACCTTCCTTAATCGAAATATTCTCTTTGCCTTTCAAGGAATTGGTTGGAATCTTCTCTTTTGCCTTTTTTATGACAGTAAATTCTGAAAGTAGTATCCAAATCATTTTATTAATTTCCATGACATTGAACACATATGTAGAACAATTTTCGAGAAACTAAAGAACCAAATCTTGTACTACTTTCACTTTTATAAGAACAAGCTATGCAAAATGTCATCCAAATACTTAAACCATTTCTGAGAAATTAATAATTAATAAAAGTGGGCTGGCTGATGATATTGAAGCCATTTTTCACTTTCTATCTTTTAAATTAACTCTCAAAATATCACCCAAATCATCTGACTCAGTACGTAGAAATGCAGTTTTGTTTTCAGAAAACAACAAAAAAGTTGGCATGGCAATGAGTAGATTTTAATAAAAAATACTTTTCCAATGTTTTTCATCCGTACAGACAAGGCCTTCCAAAAAGCTAAAAAACATTGCTGTAAGTGTTGCCATTGTTTTTTAATTAATTTTTTTTATTCTATGCAATTATTTTTTTAAATTACCTCTCCCGGCCAAGCGGGGGGAGATATTACCCTCCTCGAATAGGATTTTTTTCCTGTCTACTTTCCACCTACATGCTCTGAACTTTTTGGAAGATTTTACGTGAATTTCCTAGTGTGTAAACAAAAAAAGGAAATTTAATTCACCCCTACAGCGACTATAGGGGATGAAAATAAAAATATGAAAAAATTAGGAAATTTTTTTTTCTTCGTTTATAGCCGATTTGGGCCCACCCAAATACAAAAACTAAAAAAAAAATAATATTATAACGAACACTTAAAAAATGCATAGTTCAATTTAAGTATTACTTTGAAAAATTTCCCCTTTCGTCTTAAGGGAGCCCACCCCTCCCTGAAGTTTTTTTGTTGTCTGGATCTCATCTTTTATGTTCTCACTCTTTTTTGAAGCAGAATTTGAAAATTTATTGTTAAAAAATGACATTTACCTGCCTCCACCTCTTACTTTTTAATACAAAAAAATAGAGGTTTGATCGGTTCTAAGTTTTAAATCTTTGGAGTTTCTGCTCTGGTTTTCTTTTCCGACCAATTTAAATAAAAAATAAAAAATAGATTAAAAAATAGAGAAACAGTTTATTAGGTATTAGAAACTAAACATTTCGTTTATATAAAACTAAAAAAAAGGTTTCCACCTTTATCTAAATGTCCAACTTTCATTCAAAACAACTCTACAAGCTATCTACTTACGAATGATTCACTCATCTCAGAACTAACTCAAGGTGGTATCTACTATATACAGTCCAGGGTGGACCTTGGTGTCAAACAACAAGCGTCTTCAGCCATCTAGGTCGGCATACACTATGAAACATTGCCAAAATAAGAACCAAGGTCAAACCCAGTAAGGGAAGTAAGTACGTTCACCTCCAGGGACTACGTATATTACTTCGCGAGTTTCTCAAAGTTCAATTCATTCGTTTATGCAAAAAACAATATACGAACACAAACGTGCTTACATACGGGAAATCCATTTACATTTTCATATGAATTTTATGACCAATCTAAAAATAAATGTTCAAAAAAAGAAAACATGGTCTGTGCTCTGTGCATTGCCCAGCACATGCATTGACTTTTCCCATATTTTCCATATGCACGCTCACTTGATATTATATACCGACGCTCGTGCACTGTGTGTCAAGCTTAACAAACACAACACAAAAAAAAAATCCATAATATGGCTTTGACCTTTTCCTTCACTATCTTGCGGCACTGAATGCAGGCTCTCGTTTCCCGCAATGTGCAATCATAAATTTTCCCCCAATTTTCCTATGTTTTGCTTTTCTGACGTTTTTTTTTTTCCTTAGCTTGGCCTTTTCTTTGGCTCATTTTTGTGTTTCTTCCCATTCCGTGTGATTTCCTTAGCCATTTTGTCGCTTTCTTCATCTCCACACATGTTTTTGGACTTTCGAGTTCGATTCTTTATTTTTTTTTTGTTTCTGTGAGTTGGTGCAGTCGATGAAGGCAAGTGTAATCAAAACTTCTGCAATTTTTCTTTTTTTTTGGAAAACCGCACTTCAACGGGCTTTTACCCAAAACTTTTATTTATTGTCTTTTTATTCATGGAGATTCTTATATAAATGTTTTTTTTTTCTGTTCGAATTTAATTTAATTCTCTTATTTATCTCTTATTCATGAAATTTCCTTTTTCTCTTATCTTATCCCACAATTTTTTGTGTGTAAGTTTTTTAAAAGAAGTTTGGCATAATTTTTAAATCGATGACGTAAATGGTGACACAATAACCTCGAAACAAGGAAGCACAAAGAGAATCAACTGTGCGATTAACTTAAAGGGTAGATAGAGGAGAAGAGGCTTGGAGGAAGAGAAGCAGGGGATGGTGGTTTTTAAAAGCTCATTGGTTCCACACATCCAGATCCGCACCACCATCCCTGGCTGAACACAAAAGTTCACAGAGCTGCTTTGCCATTGTATTTGACTCTCTTACTTGAGGTTTTGACTTTATAGCTTTTTCCATTTTGACTTTGACAAATCTGACTGAGCATGTGCACCAATTAATTATTAAGAGGAAATTAACTACAAGCAAGAGACAAATTTATTTTAACCGGCTACATATATTTATGTATGTACTTTGTACTTGTACATTGTGCAAACGAGGACGGAGATGACGACTGACAACCATGACAAAGATGAAACCTCTGACAACCATCAGTAAAGGATTCTTCCGCCAGATAAGGTTCTTGAGGGATACAGATTCAAGTGAAGGTTATAAATACCGTGTTGTAAAGTATTTTTTTGCATTGTTTGCAGATATTTTTTTGTAGGTACCCGTTTTCTTTTAAAAAAAAAAAGCTTTTTATTTTATTGGATTGTGTATTAAACAAATTTTAAGCAAATTTTTGTCACTCGTTTGTTCGCTTGTCTTTCCCTGTTTCTATTAAAATATTTACAAGTATTCTCACAGGGTGGATTTTTACATGAGTATGAAATGTGTTTGTATGTATATTTTGAATGTAGGCATGACATGTTATGCCATCGTAAATCAAATGAAAGATTTTGGAGATTTTTATTTAGCTCCTCACGATTAAAGAGTTGAAGTGGGCCTCATAATTCTGTCTGTTATTCTTTTTTTAACGACTACAATCTAAACTCTGGGTTAATTAACTTAATCATTGAAACAAGGGATTTCTTGGACATGGACCTGGTGTGTTTTTGAAAATACGATACCTGCCATAAAGCATTTTAAATCGTTAAAAAAATGATTCGGGAATACTATAAATAGATCAAACATTTAACCACCTAACTAAAATATGACATTTCAATGCTTCATAGGGTGCTGGTTAAAAAAGGTCATATTGGGTGGGCGTAAATCGCCTAAGAATGATGAAAAAATCTCTAACTTTTTTTCAGATTTTTATTTTCATCCCCTATAAAACGTGTAGGGGTTAATTTAATTCCCTCTTCTTTGTTTTGCATGCTTGGTGATTCGCATTAAATATACCAAAATAATGAGAGCATAAAGCGTGAAAGTAGACAAGAAAAAAAATCAGGGCATTTTTATAAAGAAATTACTTACATTTACAGTATTTTTGTTTAGCATTTTGGGAATCCAGAAGCCCATTCGTAGGTATTTTTTTCAAATAAAGTTTTTTCAATAAACAGTTTTGGAAAAATATTTATTTCAAAATTTTGAAGAAAATAAAAAAAAAATTACCATAATAATAGACTTCTGGATTTCCAAAAAGCTTAAAAACAAAATACTATGAGTGTTGCCGTTGTTTTTATACTAATTTTTTGTATTTAATATAATTTTTCTTTATAAAACTACCTCTTCTGTTCATTCGGCGGGATATATAGCAGCCCTCCCACAGGTTTTTTTTGTCGAAAAATTGTTCGTAACCTTAAAAAAAATACTTTAAAAGATTTTAAAAACGAATTAATAGCTGACCAATTGCTGAAAACAGCTGATCTCTTATAAAGATCTTAGGGCCTTTCGGGTGGTATTAATTTCACATAAATGAGGTGCCAAAAATCACTATGATATTGGTTTTTTTTTTTTTATCAAAAAAATGTAAGGGTGGCCAATTACTGAATAGTTGATCTTTTATGATAATGCAGTGTCCTTTCAAATGACATATTTTTTTTAAATGACCTAAATGAGGTGCGAAAAGTTTTTTTGAGACCCCGAAACAAACTTACATATTACATAAACTTATTCGCCTCGCTCTGAAGGGTATCCCTTGAGCTGATCTATACAACCTCGCACCATATGAACATCGGATCCAACTACTGCAGGTCCAAACTTTATATCAAAAGCGGGTTAATAATGACTTAATATTTCTTCATGAACTTATAAATGGCCAAATTGATGCCGTTAAATGCTTAGATTTTACCAAACCGAATTATAAATTTTATAAACTTCTTTCCCCCCCCCCCCTTCCAATATGGGAGTTTTTTAAGGATCTTGGATATGCTGCTGATAATAAAATTCTGCGTCGATGGCAACCTTAATGTTTTCTGAATAGATTTTTTCAACCCCTCAACCTATCTTTCTTGAACTATTAAAATATTTAGCTTATATATACATATATCACAAGTAAAAATTGTGTTTTACTTATAATTTCTTAATTTGTCTTCATATTAAAGAATGATACTTATATGTAATTTATTGCAGACCATAATCTCATAAACTATTTTCTTGATATAGCAGATAGCACTCAGCAGTTGTTCTCTTGACAAAAAGCATTTTTAGGGTACTGTCTGTCATCAAATGTCTTTTGAATAAAATTGACTTACCTGTAAAGAAAAAAAGAAATAATTGGTTAAAATACATTTTAATAGAAAACACGTACTTAATTTAAAAAAAAAAAAATCAAGAAAAACAAATAACAAACTGGAATTACACATGAGTTTTAAATAAAAACTGCACTTCTGGTTAAGAGTAACTTCCTATAATAATAAAATGTATTTTAAATTTTGAATAAAATACAATATCAGGTGTTTGTAGATATCTAAATAGTTTTGATATTTAATTAATTTCTTTATACACTAGTCAAAAAAATTAACGGAACAAGATTTTTTTTTAATTTTTTAGTGTTTTTTGAAGAGCTGTATATCTTTGTGATGAGTGGCTGTATTGAGTTGAAACAAAAAGTATTCTACAGCTTTATGTTTCTTGTTTTGAAATTTGTTTGCAAATTATTTTATCTTGCAGAACTGTTATTTAGTTATTCCAAGATATGACAAGAGATAAGAAAATGAAAAATACAGTAAATTTCTCCAAAAAGTTAAAAAAAATTAAGTTTTATTGAAAAATTTTTGAAATATTTTTTTTTGAGAAATGTTCTTTTATTTTAATTGCAAGTCTGAAAAGTTTTTAATCAAAGCAAAACTGTCAAGCTAGTTGAAGGGAATTGTTGTTTTTATTTTCATTTTGATGACGACTACGCAATGTTTAGGAACAACACAATTTGTTCCTTTAATTGGTTTGTAAGAATTTGATGATTTGGTCAGAGTCAGAAAAAACAGTTTGGGGAATAAATGTGAAAATTTACAAGAATATTGATGATATAAAAGTCTAAAAATCTTCATAAAGAATTTTGTAGAAAAAAAATCTACAAATTTCCAAAACTGTTCTGATGATGAATTCTTTGCTGAAATATTGGTAGTCAAAGCAAAAAAAAAATTAATAGTCGAAACTGTCGCAACAGCCAAAAACAATTTGTCCGACCATTAGTAGGTATCATGAAGAAGACAGTTAGCTTTCATATTATTCCCAACTTTTAGGAGTTGCTTATATTATAGGTACACTTCCCAAAAATGTTACCTGGAAAATCCATTTTCTAACATTGCATTGCGACCAGAAAAAGCTTGCCCAGCTAGTAGCTTTGTAAATGTTTGGAAGGCTCCCTGAAATTACGCCATAGGAAATTACGCCAAAAAATAAAAATGGAAAAAAGCCCCAAAATTTTCCATACAATGTTATGGCTTTTTTTCCTAGGAAAAGGAACCCAAAAAGTTTGGCGTAGATTCCGGAATTTTGGGTTATTTTTTCCAAAAATTTCTTGGCTTTTTTCCTTAAAGAATATTGAAAAAAGGCCAACATTTTTTGTTTTGGAAAAAACGCCAAAGACTTGCTTTTGGGCATTTTTTTCTAAATATTACAAAATGTATACTTTGTTAACATAAATTGAAATAAACAAAGTTATAAGAACATGTGTTGTTTTAAATGTTTTTCAAATCAAATGCACAAGTATGATATAATCAACGGCGGGGGGGGGGGAGCGCGTTTGCACAACCGTTGCCGCCACGCGCTGGACGGGCCGCAGCGCACGCGCTACCGTTCGCTGAATGGTGCATAGCGTGGAGTACCACGTGCACGCGGCAACGGTAGCGCGTGCGTTGCGGCGTGGCTAGCGCACTGCTGCAATGGCGAACGGTAGAGCGTACGAACGCGAACGCAACCCCCCCCCCCCCCCCCCCCCGCCGTTGATTGTATCATACTTGGGCATTTGATTTGTAGAACACATTTAAAACAACACATCTTCCTATAACTTTGCTTATGTCAATTTGTCAATTTATGTTAACAGAACATACATTTTGTAATATTTAATGTGAACCTAAAGGACATCTGCCACAATTTCTGGTCTTATTTCCAAAATGAATTTGGAAATTAAACCAAAAAGTTGATCTTTTCTTGGCGTTATTTCCATTTAAAGTTTTTGGCTCTTTTTCCAAAAGTGTGGCGTAATTTCCACGTTTTTTTGGCGAATTTTCCTTTTTTATTTTGGGCGCTTTTTCCAAAAATTTTATACCAAAAAATTTTGGGCTTTTTTTCCTAAACTCTTTTTGGCGAAATTTCCTATGGCGTAATTTCAGGGAGCTTGGACTTAAGCTAACAGTTGGGATCCACTTTTTGCGAGGCTGCAATGAGATAGGTAATCTGATGGTCGGCTCTCGGACTAAAAGTTCAAATTTGAGGTGAGTAAGTTGTTTGAAAATTCGGCCACTACCAAGTCCATTTATCTTAAACAAATATTATTCTTCAGTTGAAGCTGGTTCCTTGGACGGTCTTAACGGACAAAATATTTCAAATACTTCCGCAAAAATCATGTTTGCACTCAGATCTCCTGGGAGATCATTAACTTGACTGCCGTTGAGAGTTCTTCCAGATTTTTTGTTCTGCTTATCACTGGTTAAGCTGAAACTGTTAAACTGTTTACCCATACAAATCAATTTCCGACCAGGAACAAGACTCGCGGACAGATATTTGAGTGATACCTGAATGCATGTCACACACGAGTAGCAAGGACGACCGCTACTGCGGGCTTAAAACAACTTCTTTAGTAGTTTGAGGTGAAAAAAGAGAATGCCATCTGAATTCTTGATTTCGTCTTGTACTAGATGACCAGGTGAACTTCGTTCCACCAAAAATTAATTTAAAAATGTAAGTGTAACCCTTCATAGGCGAAGCTCAGCGAACTTGGTATCCACCTTAAAAAATGCAGCTGTTGGCAAACTGCGAGTCCAATTCGGAACAGACTTCACTCATGACGGCCACACTACTAAAGCTTTTTTTTTTCTTTTTCAGTTTAGACCATGGTAGCCTTACCTTGTAAGGTACTTTGTAATAGAATATTTTTTTTTCAATAGGCCTGTATCAAACTTCAGAGTGTTAGGAATACCTGGTATTTATGCCTTGATGATATTTGACTGAGTGATTAACTTTAGGACAGTATTTTTTCATTTATAAGATTTTTTTTTGTACTAGCTTTTACCCGCCTCCTCGCTGGACCCCAACAACCTGGGGCCTATTTCAGCGCTACTACAACAGAGCTACATCAGCTACATCAACTACATCGTACATCTAAATCCTACAACTACATCAGTTAAATTTGTCTGATTCAAACATACAACTGGAGTTATGAAATAAAAGGCAAACAATTTAAAAGAATTATAAATGTAACTGGTGTAATTGTAAGATGATGTTGAAAAATGTAGTTGATGTAATTGATGTAGTAGCGCAGAAATAAGCCCCTGGTTGCATTTTATTCCCCCGAACATTTTCTGCCAATGGAAAAAATATACCTCAAACAAAAATCCAAAATTACAGCCCAGTTCCCCTTGGAAATACATTTCCGATACCAACCTCCGAAGTGAGCTATATAAGTGATTATCTACCAACTCTGATTCCTTGTGTTCAGCGTTTTTTTTTTTGTTGTTATTAAATGTAAAATTTTGTTTATGAACCACTGGTTTCAATAATAATTTAAAAAAATCACAAACAAATTTGCTACTTATTCCACTTGGCTTGGAAAAGAAAACAAAAATGTAAATATATTTTTTCTAAAAAAAGTATTTCATTGAATAGAAATGTTGTAATTAAAGAAGTTTGAATACAATACTTGCTTAGCAAAGCTTTGCAAAAATCTAGACAAAATACTTATTCCTGAATTAAATTATCATGAATGAATGTTGTCAGAGGACTTCATTTGATTTTTGAATTCAAAGGGTTTCCCGCTTTTTTTTTTTTCTTTAATTACGTTTATGTGGTGGTGTTTTAAAAAACAAACTATTCACTTAAAGTTAACAGTAGTTCATTTTAAACGTGATTAAACTTAAAGAATAATTTGTTTTTATTCGAAAAAAGTGTCACAGATAGATTTTTCAGTACCGTGGTAGTCTATTCCAAGCGTGTTCTGATATGTGTTTGGTTGGTTATCAGAATTTTGTACTCCTTTTAACAACAAGAACAAAGTTCTTAGAAATTATTCTTCTCATACCTCAGAATTGTTTTCCTTAACGTTTTTTTAACATTTGTATGGAAGGTACCGATATTTTTTCATAAATGTAAATTTTTTTCTTAAAATATTCTTTAAAGTAATAAAAAACTTTAACATACTGAATTTCTAAAATTCGACCATGTACATAGTTTTCGAGATTTGATTTTCCAAAAAAAAATTGAACATTTCTTGAAAATCTAAAAATATTTTTTTTGAAAATTTTGGTTGAAAAAAACTTTTTATATTTTTTAAAGTTTAAACAGTTAATAGGAAAAATGGTTCTTTGGGAGATACCATTAATAACCATTTTTTGGAAAATAGTTTCCTATCCAAAGGTTGTCTTTGCTAAAATAAATTTAGTGAATTTTTTTAAGAAAAATTGTGGAGCCATTTTTGCGAAAAATAAGATTTTGTAAAATTGTTAACAAAAAATTATGGTACCGTTATTTTTGGTTCCAAGCAAAAATGAAAAAAACGTGTAAGTAGTCGAAATCACCTAATACAGTAGACGCTCGATATAGTGAAGTTATAAAACCAGGCCTGTTCACTCTTTCGATATTGTTCACTTTTTCGAGCGGGAGTTCTTAAAAGCTTTCTGATGGTGAATTTGATCCAAAATGCACATTTTTTCGATGTGGATGTTTTTACATTTATTTAATTGTTAAACAAAGCTTTGTTTTAGGTTTAATAAAAAAAAAGAGACAGTTCCTCACCTCAGTGTCCTTAAGCAATCTTAAATCATTGCGAGATATTTTTATACAAAATAAATATTTATATAAAATTTTGTGTGTTCACTATTATAATTTTAAAGGAAATTTCCTTCCCGCACCCTGTACATTTATGCAGGCTTTTTTCATGTTTGTATTTGTATAAAGTAATACATTCTTTGCAGGGTCTCACTCATATCAAATAGATATCAAAATAAACCTTAAATCTGTTCAATCATGGATCATACCTATACAAGTTCGTATCATAAAGCTAAAAAAAAAAACAAAGATTCAAAGCAAATACATACATAGATGATGGGTGAAACCTGTTCCAATATACGATTTTATGTTATCTCAATCACCCTTTGAATACGGTGGGAGTGATTCTGTACGTAAATAAAAAGATATTCAACTATTTTAAGAACCTAACATACATTATATGTACATAAGTGTGTACATATGTACCTACTCACAAGTCACAACCTAAAGCAATTAATTAAAATAAAAGTCGAACAAATAAAAAAAAATACAAGTAGGTACACATTGATTCAGTATAAAAGCCTTTTCAGGAAGATGCATCTAGGCTTTTATTAAATCAACCAATCCAATGGCAATTTTAATCAAATAGTAGCTCTTCAGTAAATTCAATCCAAAAAATTATTCCAAGGTCGTTTTTCTTCATCAACCCTCTTCATATTTCGTTTGTTTTCATTACTGACTGCAAATAATTCACATTCAAAGAATCTGATATAAAAATATACTTTAAAATAGAAATTCAACAAGAGTACCTACCTACCTGTCTATTTAAGGGAAAAAAACTCTCTCTTAGTTAATAAAGTCTCTAGAACCAGCCCTCGTCCCCTTTTACACTTTTATTCAACGAATGTAGGTGAAGCGCTAGCAAGGGCATATAAAGTGTAACGTGTTAACGTTTTTATTTTATTTACATTCTGAGAAAAAAAAAACTGTCATTAAAATCCATCCCCATCTCCATCATACATACCTACATACATACAACATTGTGAGGAGAGAAAAGTAAGAAGCTATAGAGGTACCACCGCAAACATTTTAACAAAAAAAAAAAAAACACAACAAAATAAACACACAAAACTTATGACAAAGAGAAGATTTTTACTCAAAAAGTTTATTGTGTGCGATGGCAACGAATTCCCTCTGTGCCAAGACCAAGAAAACGCATGCTGTATGTCGCAATGCGCAATGACGTCACATAGGAAAAGTTTCACCACCCGCCACCACCGCGCTGCCGGCTGCAAAACAAAGAAAAACTAGGTTCATCGCGCGGTGAAAGTTTTATAATTGACCCAGTGCCAGTATACCAGAAACGAAAGTTGGTAAATAAATTTTATGAGTTGTTTGGGGGAAAAAATGTAACGCCATCTATAATAACAGGGTAACTGTGTCAAATGGTTCAAGTCTAGGCTAAGCTTTTTCATTGCTTTTAAGGAACTTTAAAACTTTCGACGAAAGCTCTGTCAGATACTTTCACTCAAAAAAGCTCAAATTCTTATCAGGAGTAAATTATAGAGACCACCAGCTTGAGCTAAAGAGATGGACACTTCTTTTACACAGTATTTGTCCCTGACGTTAAAAGTAGGTACCTATCCAATATATTCAGTACCGTCAGTATGCTCTTGTAGTTCCATAGGCTCCTGCAAAAGCTTTAGATATTATCCCTCATCAGCTAATCTTTATTGTGTTGAGTTTGTCTCATAATATTATTTTAGAGCCAGTCAGCCCAGTTTGCTTTAATGAAAAACAAAAATCAGCCCTCCCGCTGCTTTTCACTCCCTCTAGCTAGACCCATTTCTCATACATAATTTAAGAGTTGCGCCCTAAGGATTGAAAATATTGAATAGAAATATAATTTTTATTCTATATTATACAAAATCTGGAACTTTTTCCATGAGACTGAGACTGTGAATAAAACGGCTTCAATATGAATTAATTTTAATACATACATATAACATCACACATAGTATATAACATGCGGGTTTTGAATAATCTCGTTATTGTTGTCTAGGTACTTAATGTCTATGGGCATTTAAACCTCATTTCTTTAATATTTTATGATTGCAAGCAATTCCGGTATAAGCCACTTAAAATAGATTTTGCCACTGGGTGTCGGTTTCTTTTTAATAGATTATTATGGAGACAACAAGTAACATCGATATTATGTAAATAGTTGAGTTTTCTTGGTGGGAGTAGGGGGATAATTGGCTGAATAATTTTAATAAAATTTTTTATGTTTATGTTTACGATACGCACGTTTTGAGGGTTTCTCCAAGATACCATCAAGGCAAAAAGAGTTATTTTTATTTAAATGTGAACATAAGCATACTGAGAAAATTAAACCTTTAGAATACCAAAAAGATCAATAGCCATTGAAATTGGGGCTATTTAGATGTAGGTACATAAATCATACGAACAAAAATATGATGATGCAAAGTCAGAAGTTCAAAACAAAAGGCTTAAATTTATTGACTTTTACCAGCCACCACACTGTCGGTAAATTAGTTTGATTTTGAAGAAAAAATCATCGTATCATCGTAACTACCTTTTTTGTTACTGTTAAAAAAAAAGAAATAAAAATAGCTGATTTTTCTTGCATGTCAATATGGACTTTGGCGAAAAAAAAAAACGATATCGGGACATTTCAACATTTGTCTACCTTTTGCATTGGTCTGCCATTTTATTTGGAATTATCTTACCAACAAACATAATCAAGGGAGTGAGAGTGAAGTAAATGTTTTATATAACTTTCAATGCCCCAAGACAATTTTTTTTTTTTTTTTTTTAAACTGTGGTTTTGTCATAACCACTGTAGTTTCTTCATAATTTTGGTTTTTGCCGAACTTTGCTACTTTGTCTGGCTTTTGAGTGCGATCTATAGATACGAGTACTTATCGCGAACTTTTTAATACAAAAAGAAAAAACTGAACAAAATTTTGTTCTTCCCAAGAAAAAACATTCCATGGAGAATTACCGATGCTAGGAACGTGTTCCCGGGAAGTGAAAACTTCCGAGGGAAAAATATTTCCCATGATGGAATTCCCGATAGGACTGAATATGCGTATTAGGAAAACAAGATATAAGGGGTTTTAATTATTTATCTAATTTTCTCTCAACCTCTATCATACAAAGTAAACAAAAAGTAAGTAAATATTATTTCACTTTATTACGACTATCTTCTTTAATTTTAGTTTTAATCAAACGATTAAAGTTTTACTTCCCGTCGGGCAACACTTGTCATGGCTTCATTCGTCTAATCTATTATTTCACAGATGAAATAAAAAAATTCTCTCGTATCAACATGTTTGACATGACAGATTATTTTGTATATATATATATCTGCACAGTATTTATCTTATGTCGAATTCCTTGCAACCTCAAAATCGATTTTTTTCTGAACAAAATCGATTTTTTTCTAAACAATCGATTTTATTCTGTCAAAACAAATCTTGCATTTTCAGCCAGATTTCAAATCGATTTCACACACACTAGCAAGATTTGACATTTCTCTGGAGTTGAAAGTATTCTGCGGCGACCGCCTCTGCCCGATGATGAAAAATAAAACTGGGCTACGCCAACAGAAAAAAGTTCTAATCTATAATCAACTCCTGAAACCAGTCTCGGTTACAGCTTCCCAGTTTGGTTCACCATCTCCAAAACGGCTATGAAGGAACTACAGGAGAGCAAAATCCTGAGGATCTGCACTGGACTTTACTTCGATCGTTAGCAGCGTAAGCATTTCAAGAACAAGCAACTCTACGCTGGGGCTAAGTGTGAAAGTCACAATCAGGTGAAAGGTTAAACAGTAGAAGCACAAACTGAATCCACTGCCAAATACGACTCACTTCGGTTTCCATTATCAGGATTAATAATTTTTTTCTGAAGCTTATTGGCGGTACAGGGTGGCGTATGTGGAACATTTTTTTGCATTAGTTTTCAGATGGTGTAGGTGTTTTATATGGAAGTGAGTATATAAACATTTTTATGATTTATTATATTTATATTTTAGAGTTTTTGTGAAAAACATATTGACGAAAAATAAAAAGTTTGTGGCAACTCTTTGGAATGGCATTTTTATTTCACATCATATTTTTGTAGGTAATAAAACCATACTTTGTTATAGCAAAAAATGTTGATTGGTTTAGTTAAAACCACATATAAAAAGAAAGTTCGCTATTTTTCACACTTTTTGAGTGGGATTCAACTAACTACAATTATTCACATTTTAAGTGCTGGAAATCATTTAACTCTAGCCCAGGGCTCCACAATGAAAATACTTGTATAATCGATTTTTACTTTAACAATATTATTAAAAATTATTTTCTAAAATTAAATTAAAATAATGCTCCATAAAAATATTTGTTTACTTTGAAAATAATTCCCAGGATGAACCATGAACATCTTTGGTTTATCCATAATTTCTTTCTGCTCTAAAAAGGACAGATTGCAAACAAAAAACGAGAAAAATGTATGTTTGATAGAAAGAGTAACGTTCCAAGGGAACCAAAGAATCATTTTTTTTTTACTGGTCTTATACACAAACGAGGGGACGACAGCCACATAAAAGTTATTTCCTACTTACGACTATGATAAAGAATACAATATTTTTCTACCATAAACTACATATGTTGGTCTACCCACCGACCGACGACGCACGGCCGCACAGTGCGTCGATTGTATGGAGATGGTGGACCAAAATCAAATTTCCAAAACTAAGTTGACTTTGCAAAAAAAAATTATTGGAAATGTAATAAAAAAGATATTTTATAAAATCTAACGAAATTTTCACGCCCCCTGCCACGCCCACTTTTGAATATGGTTTATATCTTAAGAATTGTTTGCACGATTTCAATAAAATTAAGAGAATTTGACTTTCTAGGTGAGTTCAAAAACAAAAAACGGTGTGGACCCTATCCGCCCACTGCCACGCCCACTTTTTTATATTGTTTATTTCTAATAAACCGCTTGTAAGATTTGAATAATATTTTGGAAATTTGAATTAGTTAGTGAGTTGAAAAACACAAAATATTGTTAACGTTATTCGCCCCCTGCCACGCCTTTTTTAAATCGTGAACAATACTTCACAAATACATGACTTTAAAATAATATTTTTTAGATAAACTCTGACAACACAAATAAACAAGACCAAAAAATATAAATTTGTGCATAAAAATGAACAATTCTTCTTTAAAAAATTAAAAATCAGAGTTCTATTTTCAAAATCTTTAATGATAAAAAAAAAGTAAGCGCAGCTATAGATTTGTCAACCCATTCAGTATTTTGTATATGTATACTGTGCAATTTCTTCTTGATCTTCCTTCGATAATTTTAGATCTTTTTTTTTTCTTAAATTTGAAATCAAAGGATCAGATCTGAGAAGCAGGACTGTCAAAATATCTTCGTTGGTTGCGAACTTCAGCCCTTCGGTTGTCCAATTCAACTGAAGAGCTAAAAGTTTCACAATTTTTCGTTTTTTCGTGTTTTTTGACGCTTCTGAAAATGGTGTTTGGGGTCTTCCCTAACTAGTTCCTGGTTCATCAAAAGGCGATACATTTTGCAGATAGGTTGAAATGCTATCAGGAAGTGTAAATCTATTTTTAAGCCAAGCCTCATGGCGCTTCTTGAAAAGAGCATGATTCCTTGAACATTGTTTCCATCGTCGTTCAAGGTTTGAGTCAACAAACTTAATTTTGGACTTTAAATCATTTTTAATTTTAAAAGGACATTTATTTTTCTTCAATTCATTCAAAATAAATGTTAAAATATCTTCAATTAATGATTTTTTATCAAAAGAAATTCATTTTTCACCAACTTGTTGATTTTTAAAGGTTTGACCTTGTTCTACAAAAAATTGAATATTTTGAAGGTTAGCAAAAAGTAGCATGAAAACTTTGCATTTTCGCAAAGTAAAATTATAAGACAATGTAATGACACTAAAAATTCTGCTACACTTTGCTAAACTTTTTTTAAAAGCTTAACCAAATAGAAAAAAATGCCTTAAAAATATGATTTTTTTCAATAATTCACTTAAGTTACAAATTATTTCAAAAACCAAATAAAATTAGTCATAGTAGCTCTAAATGAATCCATTATTAATAATCACTGCCAAAAAAAATTTTTCTTCAATTACTTTTCTTTCACCAGCTAAATCACTTCACACAAAATCGCGTTTCACAACAAGACTCTGACTATTATTACCTTATATGGTTTAAACAATTCCGCTTATCTATTATCTAAAAAAAAGCAAACAACAAAAAAACATTAAATGACATTTATTCAACATGTGCTTGACCCGAATCAAAGTATAATAGAACAAAATTGCATTTTTTGATTTTTTGATTTTTGTCCACTGATCGACGCACTGTGGGCCGCCGCCATCAGAAACGCGAAATTATCCTCTTATCCATACACATTTACTGTATGTTCATGGATAATGCCGTTCTCTTGTGTGTACAAAATATATATAAAAAAGTTCCGGTCTTTTTTCCAATAAACCATAATAGCATAAAAAAAAAATGACAACAAAAGAAGGCAAAGGGCACCAGATATACCAATATCTATTTAAGCCAGAGCTTCTTGTATAAGGGAAGATCTATTTACAGATTTCAAGGATATGGTTTCATAATATTAAAAGTCAATGGCCAAATATTTTATCCCATAAAGCTTAAGTGATGTCAAGAACCTTTGTGAAAACAAAGCAAAATATTGAAACATGTTTTTGGTTTGGTAAACAAACGGAAATTAACATAATAAACACTTTTTTGTTGAGTTATAAGTTATGAGCTGAAAGTAAATTTTATCGAAAAATAGCAATAATATGAATTCTATACCATAAAACATTTTTAGAAGTTTTTTGAGTTTGTTTTATTCTACGAGTATGTAAAGGGTATGCCATTATTTCTTTTAATACAAATAGAAAAGTAGAGTCTAAAGGTAGGCTCTGGACCTTTGGCACCTCATATTTGGGAAATTTGATAAAAAAATGCCATCTAATTGGTCAGAAAAGGTCAACTAGTTGCAAGAATTGGTCAGCCCTAAACAACTTGTAATCATGGCTCAAAGTTTCTCAAGATCACCCACGGCCACGCGCGGCTTTTGGGACCTCATTTATGGAAAGTTTGCAAAGCTGTATACTATCTGAAAGATCTCTACATAGATCAATATTAAAGGTCAGCTAGTTTCAATATAATTAGTCAGCCATAGACTTTTTTTTAATGAATTTTTATATTTTTGTTGGAGGTCAAGTGATTTTTGGCACCTAATTTATGGGAAATTTGCAAAAAATAATTCAACCTGAAAGTAATTGGTCAGCTATAGATTCTTTTTCACAATTTTTTAAAGTTATTATTTCAAGGTCAGAAACGATTTTTGGCAAAAGGATAAAAATTCATACAAAATAATATGCACGACTGGGTCGCACGTATTTGCTCTTATGTTCAAGACACTGCCGGTTTAAGAAAATTGTATATAAAAACATGGAAATCATAAGAGAAAAATGTAGAGAAGCATGAAATACGATATTTAAATAAGCTAAAACAACTCCTTTGATAGTTTGAAGTGAAAAAAAAAGAATGCCCTCTTAACTCTTGATTGAATATGATTGTATGGGAACAAAAATTTTAACTCGTTAGAGCGGTTTTTTAAATAATTAATTTTTTATATTTAAAATTCTTAACACATTTTTAAGAACAAATTTTGGCATGCAAATCTAAAGTATATATTTATGTGTATATAAAAACAAACTCAGGATGTAAAAATACAATCATTATTGGTGATTTCAATGCAAGAGTTGGCAAAGTGCAAGTAGCTCCAATTAACAAAGGTGAAGTAGAATGTTTTTCAAATGCTGCCAGAAACTCTAAGGACGAAATAATTGATGCAAAAGGCAAACAGCTTATCGAAACCTGTGAATCATTTGACTTGTGTCTACTCAATGGAAGAACAAAAAGCGCTATAGAAGGTGAATTTACGTATGTAAAGGGTAATGGATGCTCTATAATAGACTATGCTGTGATTAATGGTGATTGGCATGATCTCATAGATGAGGTAGGCAGGTAGCAAATCAAACATATTCGGACCATATGCCACTTAGTATCATTTGCAGTTTACATACCAAAGTTCTAACTACGAAGGATTTATCCCTACTCCCAAAACTTATTTGAAAAGAAAATGGAGCTAACGAATATCGAAGGCAGTTAGTTGACTGTGTCGCCAGGCTGGTACCGGGCTGGAACCACGCCCTTCTATAATCCAGTTTTCTGACGAACATCATTACCTTTGTGGCAGAACCAAGAACTGGAAAAAAGAATTTGTAAGAAAACAACCGTGGTTTGATGGAGATTGCTTCAAGGCCAGGAAAAAATTGCTAGAATCACTCAATCTCTTTAGAGAACTGAATTCAGAAAACTCAAGGAAAATTTACAACGAAGCTAACAATCTTTTCAAAAATATATGTCAACAGAAAAAAGCGCTGTACTTTAATGGAATGGCTAATCAAATAGCGGATGCCTTTTAATACAAAGAGTTTTGGACGATGGCGAAGAAACTAAATGGAACAACAACTAAAGTTGGAACACTTATTGGGGTTGATGTCTTAAGAAACCATTTCCATTCGATGCTCAATATTCAAGAACCCCAAATTGCTTTCCATTATGCAATGCCCCTCATACAGGATGATATCTTGGACAAACCGTTTGAAGTTCTGAGTAAGGCGAAACAAAACAAAGCCCCAGGAGAGGACCGGATCCCATACGAGTTTTTCCAAAATACTTCTTATAACTTTCACGAACTGCTTCTTAATTCCTTAAATTCCGTGTATAGAGAAGGAAACATACCGAATGAGTTTCGAAAATCAATAATATTTCCCATTTTCAAAAAAGGAGATCCAAATAACGCTGCTAATTACAGAGGCATCTCATTTATGAATATTATAACCAAAATTTTTGCTGGATTGTTGATTGGGAGACTCACGAAATGGGTGAAAGATAACAATAAGTTGGGGCCATTCCAGGCAGGATTCAGAGAAGGTTTTTCTACAATTGACCAAATTTTGACTTTAACAAGCATCGCTGAAAGGTACTTAAGCAAGGGAAAAAAACTGTACGCTTTTTTCATTGACTTTAAAGCAGCTTTTGATACAGTGAACAGAAACTGTCTTTTCTATAAGCTCTCTCGTATCGGAGTTTCATCGAAGTTTCTAAAAACTCTTAAAAATCTCTATACAAACAATGCATCGATGATATGGAGTGGAAAAGAACTATCGGAATCGTTTAAAATAGAAGTCGGAGTAAGACAGGGGTGTCTTCTGAGTCCTTTGATATTTTCCCTATTTCTGGATGACATTACTGAAATGTTACCGGCTGGAATCGAAGTTGAAGGAGTTAGAATTACTACTTTGCTTTTTGCAGATGATTTTGTGATCCTAGCTGAATCATCAAGCTTCTTGCAGCTTAAGATAAATAAGTTGGAAAGTTATTGCAAATTAAACTGCTTGCAAATCAATACAGCAAAATCAAAAGTTCTTATCTTCAGGAATGGAACCGGTCGCTTTGCGAGTGCCGAAAAATGGAAGTATGGTGTGGATGACTTGGAAGTCATCATAGAGTACAAGTACCTTGGAATTACCTTAAGCAACAATCTTTCCCTGAAGAAACATTTTACAATAAAACTATCGGAGGCAAAAAAAGCTATAAACTCAACATGGAAAAATTTAATGGCCAATGCGAAAGTAGAAGTACCGTCAAAAATCAGAGTTTTTGAAGCTGTCATGCGATCAGTTATGTGCTATGGTGAACAAGTATGGGGAGGAAAATTCTACGACGAGGTGGAAAAACTACTGCGCAAGTTATTCCGTCTCCCATCAACTACACCGAACTATTTGCTGCAAATTGAAAGTGGCATACCACCACTTCTTGTGTTTACACTCAAGCTGAACATGAACTACATCACAAAGGTCTTAACTGAAGCAGATGACACACGACTTACAAAAATTTTAGTTCGAAAAGCTGTAAGAACAAAAACACTCTTTTTCAATGACTGGGAAAACATCGCCACGAGGTTCAATATAAGTCTAGACTTAGATGAAACTAATGTTGCTCAGTGGAAAGCACTTACACAAAAATTTATATGGGATGTGGAACAGGAACTAAGGATGGAAAGTATTGCTAAGGCTGAAACTTCAAATGCACGCGCATTGTACAGGCAACTCAATCACCAGCAAATAAACTACCTAACTTCTAACCTCAGTACTGCCCAAATATCAATAGTAATCCGCATACGAGGAGAACTAATCAAACTAAACTGGATGCCTCATCGAGATGACCTTCCACTACACTGCTGTCTTTGCAACATAAGGGAATAGAAAGATGTGTTTCATTATCTCGGCTCCTGTCCTATTTTAAAGGAAATAAGACGAAATCACTTTGGAGTGGACGTAGTACTCATAGAAGATATAAAGCATATCCTGAACGATATCAACCTCTGGACTTCACTGCCAAACTGCACTGTCAAACTGCGCTCAGGTAAAGAACAAGAATATTTGATGAAAACTTTTAAAAATTAACCCAGCTATATGTCCCTTATAAGTCCTTAACTTTCACGTTTTTAAAGTAAAATTGTTTAGATTAATTGTCTAATCTCGGCAGACGGCTAAGCCATGCTTAAATGTACAATTTGTATACATAATATTGTAAATTTTTTCGATTCAATAAAGTACCTTAAACAAACTAACTACATAACTAAAAACAAAATTTGAAAAAAAATTGTCAACCCGTTTTTAAGATACCTATCGAATTTTCAAAAACAAAATTTGAACTTTTTTTTAAAAACCAAAAACTTTTTTTTTGAAAATTTTGATATGCAATGTTATTTCATCCTATCTGAAATATGTATATAAAAAAATTCATCTAAATCTGTTAAGCCGATAACGAGAAAATTCAAAATAAAAAAATACGTTCCATGACAGGTACTATTAATAGTTGCTAACTGTAAAATTTTATAATTTTTGGTAGTAAATCGTACTGATTTAAGTACATGAAAAAGTTTAATCAAAATCGTAGGAGTCGTTTTTAAACAAAAAAATATTTTCCCTTGCGGTTTTTTAACTTTTGTATGGAAGGTACCATTATTTTTTTATAAATGTAAAATTTTTTCTAAAAATATTTCCGAGAGTACTAAAAAACTCTTAAATATCGAGTTTCTAGAAAATCGATCATATCGTTTTCGAAATATTTGATTTTCCAAAAAAGTTTTGAAAATAAATAAAAAATAAATTGGGTGGCGCAACAGCTCATGGAGAACCAGGGCCTAGTGACTTACAACTCACAACCATTCCTGTGTGCGTGTTTGTTGGCAGGAATGGAGGGGACCTACAGTTTTTTGCCGAGTTCGAACGGCTAAATGAGAAGCACTTTTTCATGACAAGTATACTCTTGGAGGATTTGTCAGTTCCTCGCAAGAGGCAGTACCTCGAATAAAACATTTTTGTTTTAAGGTGGCACGGCTGGGAATCGAACCCACACCTTCGGCATGACAGTCCTACGCACTAACCATCAAGCCACGAGGTACTACAAAAAAAAAAAAAGTTTTGAAACATTTTTTAAAAATCCAAAAAATATTTTTTTTTAAATTTTGTTACACAAAATTATTTATATTTTTTGGAAGCTTCTGTATAAAAAAATAATTGAAATCGGTCGTACCGTTTTGAAGAAAATTAAAAATTAGAAAAATGGTTCTTTGGCTGGTACCACTAATAACCATTTTTGAAAAATGGTTTTCCACCCAAAGTAAGCCTTTACTAAAACAAATAAGTGTATTGAATTTTTTTTAAGAAAAGTTGTCAAGCCGTTTTTGAGAAAAATACGATTATGTAAAATTGCTAAGAAAAAAATTGTATGGCAGGTACCGTCATTTTTGGTTCTAAAAAAAAAAAAAAAAACATGTGGGAACATGACAAACAGACAGACAGACAGACAGAGTTGTGCCACCCACTTTTTTGGTGTTCTTTATCATCGTAATATCATGTTTGATTGTTATCTCAATTTTCTTTCCTTTCAAATGGCATTCTGTTTTTATTTAAATAGCCCAAATGAGATGCCAAAAGTTTTTTTTATGACCTTGAAACGAGCTTTAACAATTCATGGACAAAAATCTAATGCTGACCAATTACTGACAATATGACATAAGTCGCAAACTGAATTAATTACAAAAATTACACGATATCAATCCAAAGTTTGACAATTTTTAAGGTCAATGGATCCTTTTTTTTGGTACAAGGTAAATATTATATGATTTAAGACTTTGTAGAAATCTTACGTTGAATATTACAATATTGATCCTTTTTTTGATGAAACTTGTATTTACATAATTTTACCATTTTCAAAATCGAGATATCCTGTGAATGGTCGCTCATTTTTAAAACGTGCTTTTGGTTGTTTCACTATCGTCGTTTCAACTAAAATTAACTAATCACCTCAAAAAGAATCTGATGGCTGGATTGGTCCCTTTGTAATGATTATGTTAAATAAAAAAATAAATCTTAATCTTAAAAAAAAGTCTGCACTCAATGTCGTGTTTATTCAAGAACCTTCAAAATCATTGCACACCTTGAGCAATACAACCAAGTTCCTACAAGTACACTGAATAATGAGAATAATGTTGGCCTTTCTTAAAGCCATAAACAATTCTCTCTCTCTTGTTTAGCCCTCAGTTATAAATTTCAACTAATAACAAAAATAACAAGGTTTTCTTTTAAAGCCCATAAACATAAAAGCCCTAACTGTATTAATTGAAAATGCTCCTTGAACGAAATCAACAACACAAATACTATAATAAATTATTTCAATTAAATGGTATAACGATATTTTAAAAACCTATCCCAATTTAAAAACATAAGTATCCTTACTCATATGAAGAAAAAAAAAATTCAGAAATAATAACGAAGTGCTTAAGTACACACAAAATGTTAAATTCAAATAAAAATAATATCCACGTCCTCTTGGGCAAACTTTTTAAAGGACCGAACCAAGGACAAGTGTGCTAAATTCAGAGGAAAATAAATAGACCAAAAAAAGAAGAAACAAGCCATGAAGTAGTTGGCAACGTGCAGCAAGTGTATACCTTCCCCTTGACAAAGAGAAGTGTTCACTCTAGTCTACCCATACCTTCGGGGCATGTATGGTTCTTCTTGGTCCGAATCTTGCTCAAACGTTTCGTTTCTTCATGTGTAGGTATTTATGTACATACATAACTATAGATATGAGTTTTTGTAGAATCATTAAATCTTAAGTTGTTCTAAGTTATTTCTTCAATGAACATAATAGTAGTAGGTGAAGCTGCATACCTTTGTGTATATGTGTAAGGTATTTTTTTGTATTTCTTTTACATCAGACGATGATTGTTTCTAAGGCAACCAGTGATGTCGTATTATTGCAGATATAAACACCATGAAATTATAAAAAATCATGGTTTTATTTTTCCTTATTTTACTAAATTACCCCTCCGGTGCAAGCAAGGGGAGATATTACCCCCTTCCATAGAATTTTGTCTTGTCCACTTCCCACATAATCTGAATTTTTTGGCAGATTTTACGCGAATTTCCAAATATGCGAAAAAATTGGAAATTTTATTTACCCGACTATAGGGGATGAACTCCATTCCTGCCAACAAACACGCACACAGGAATGGTTGTGAGTTGTAAGTCACTAGGCCCTGGTTCTGCATGAGCTGTTGCGCCACCCAATTGATTTATTTTTATAGGAGATGAACATTAAAATCTGAAAAAATTAGGGAATTTTTGTTTCTTCATTTAGAGCCGATTTAGGCCTACATCAAGAGGGTGATTTGGTTTTTATTTACCCGAGGCCACATGGGCAAGTTGCAATACAAACACATTTGTGCACTAACACATACAAACCCAAGCAACTTGCTCATCAACTAGCATAGAATTTTTTAATCCAGTAAAATGAAGCAAGCTGAGAAGCAAGTTGGTTTGGTAGACAAGGAACTTGCTTGGCAAGTGGAATGCAAGTAAAATGCCAATTACAAATTTGACAGGCAATATATGTAGGCAACTTGCTTGCCAGTACTTGTCCGTGTGGTCTCGGGGTGAATAAAAACAAAAACTCAATTGAATTTCATTTTACAACAGAATGACGAAAAATTACAGTAAGACAAAAAATTGTCTGAGTTTATTTATCTTGAAGTTACAGCGTGTTGAAGTTGGCATTTTGATTTTGTAACTGTGAAAGAGAATTATAGAAAAGCCTTTGCCCATCATAAAATAAAAAAAATTGGTGGTGCTATAGCTCGTGAAAATCCAAAGTCAAGGGACTTACCATTCTCAATCATTCCTACAACTCTGGAACGAATAGTGTACTACGAATAGCAAATTGGTCTCGAATTTTGACATTTCTTTCACATGAGTGGTCCCTGACAGACGCGAATTGTCGTAAACTAGAAAAATGGGTGCTAAAAACAAATTGAGGTTAACTTCGAGCGAATTTGTCTTTCGCAGACTTGTGGAATGCGTCCTCTGGTGTTGTGGATTCCGAATAAGTGTTTTAAGGTTCGCATCAGAAAACTCTTGTTGGTCGCGTAGAAAATATAAAAATGCTAAATTTTACAATTTTTAACCATGTTTTTTTATTGCAGATATGTATGTTCGCTTGTTCACTCTTTCGATAAGTTAAAACAAGAGTTTGTTGATATTTTGGATTTGAATAAACAAATTTATTCGAACCCGCAAGTTGCAGCTTTTCTTTCTTTGACATGACAATAGAAGTTTCTTCAAAAAAGAGAGGGCTCCAGAAAAAAAAAATTTAAGACTAGATCGCACGGACTTGCTCTTATGTTCAAAAAGCTTAAAATTGAAAAAAAATATAATTCTGTATAAAAAACATAGATATATGTATGTATGAAAGAAAAATGTTAAAATGAATAGAATTTGTGAAGGAAAAAAAATTGAAAATCCTTGGAGCAGCCTTTAAAAACATTAATTTTGTAAATGAAATCACAACAAAAACATAAATGTTAAAAAAGGAGCCAAGTTCTTATGTGTACAAAAAACCTGTGCGTAAAAAGTCAGCCAAAAAAAGTAATGAGATCTAAAATATATGCCAAGTTTTAAATTCATGAAGTTTAATATCAAATATCTTAAGCAGAGCAATATCGAAACAATTCCAAATCATGACAGAAATTTGGTAATTAATGATTACTGATTAAAATTTGGTGGGTTCACTATGGTCAAGTTTTCATACATTTTAAATTTGTGATTAAGTAAGTATTTAAGAGAAAACTTGCTAAGTAAATCCACCAAATTTTAATCAGTAATCATTAATTACCAAATTTCTGTCATGATTTGGAATTGTTTCGATATTGCTCTGCTTAAGATATTTGATATTAAACTTCATGAATTTAAAACTTGGCATATATTTTAGATATCATTACTTTTTTTGGCTGACTTTTTACGCACAGGTTTTTTGTACACAAAAGAACTTGGCTCTTTTCTTAACATTTATGTTTTTGTTGTGATTTCGCTCCTTTTTGCAAAGATTTATTTTACCAGTTGAAAGTCAAGCCCTACCGCTCTACAAAGTTTCATAATTCTACGACAATCGAAAGTGCTCCATACAAATAATAGCAATTCTGATAAAGTCGGTGGATGGCTACCCCCCCCCCCCCTGAATGGACAATTCCAAATTTTCGATTTTTTTCCTTTCTAAGTACTTCAAGTCCTACCGACCTACCAATTTTAATCGTTCTACAACAATCGGAAGTGCTCCATATAATTTATAAGAATTTTTAAGAATGTGGGTGGATGCCACCCCCCCTGAATGCAGAACTCCAATTTTTCAATTTTTTCTTTCTAAGTACCTTAAGTCCTACCGACCTACCAATTTTCATCGTTCTACAACAATCGGAAGTGCTTCATATAGTTTATAAGAATTTTTAAGAATGTGGGTGGATGCCACGCCCCCTGAACTGAAACTTCCAATTTTTCGATTTTTTTTCTTCTAAGTTCAAGGCCTACCGACCTACCAATTTTCATCGTTCTACAAGAGTCGGAAGTGCTCCATATAATTTATAAGAATTTTTAAGAATGTGGGTGGATGCCACCCCCCTGAATGCAGAACTCCAATTTTTCAATTTTTTCTTTCTAAGTACTTTAAGTCCTACCGACCTACCAATTTTCATCGTTCTACAACAATCAGAAGTGCTTCAAATAATTTAAAAGAATTTTTAAGAAAGTGGGTGGATGCCACGCCCCCTGAATAGAAAATTGCAGATTTCCGATTTTTTCCTTTGTATGTACCACAAGGCCTACCGTTGTGCGAAATTTCAAGTTTCTACGATGTCGGGAAGTGCTCCATAATTTTGATGATCTGTCAGTGAGTCAGTCAGTTACGGTTCTTGCGATTTTTGAAGTCCTATATCTTAGGGACTACTAATGCTAAAGAGTTGAAATTTGGTGAGCCACCTGTGTTTGATCAGTTTAGCAAATACTCCGAATTTGAAGTTTCTGACTTTTTGGTACTGAAGTTAGAGGGGGGTTGAAAATCGCCTGAGTTTGTTCCTGTAAAAAGGGTGTAGTGCCGCGAACTTTGCTGGGCACTACCGTGCCCTTAGATTTTCAAAACATTTATAAAGTATAATTTTGGGATGCACATTTAAAGTGTAGGTATTTATTTGGGTGGTCGTTATAATGGTTTTTTTTAGATGGGCCTAAATCAGCTCTAAATGAAGGAAAACAAATTCCCTTATTTTTTCAGATTTTAATTTTCATCCCCTATAGTCGCTGGAGGGGTAAATTAAATTTCCCTTTTTTTGGAAATTCGTGTAAAATCTGCCAAAAAATTCAGAGCATGTAGGTGAGAAGTAGACAAAGAAAAAATCCCTCCACTTGGAAGGGAGGGGCAATCTAGCAAAATAATTGCATAAAATAGAAAAAAAATAATTAAAAAACAACGGCAACACTTGCAGTAATGTTTTGTAGCTTTTTGGAAAGACAGAAATCCATTTTAATAGTTGATTATTAAATAAAGTTCTTTGAATAAACAATTTCAGCAAAATCTGTTTTCAAACCTATAATTAAAAAAAAAAATTATTTTTCTTCAAAAAGGTGGGTTTGGAACAATTTTTTGCCGAAACTGTTCATCAAAAAAACTTAATTTAAAAACAAACCGTAAGAATGAACCTTTGGCTTTCCAAAAAGCTACAAAACATTTCTGTAAGTATTGCCGTTGTTTTTTAATTAATTTTTTTCTATTTATGCAAATATTTCATTACATTGCCCCTCCCGTCCAAGCGGGGGGAGATATTAGTCCGCTCCTATAGAATTCTTTCTTGTCTAGTTCCCACCTACATGTTCTGAATTTTGTTGGCAGATCCAACGCGAATTTTTTAGTATGTAAAAAAAAATTTAATTTACCCCTACAGCGACTATAGGGGATGAAATAAAAATCTGAAAAAATTAGGGAATTTTTGTTTTCTTCATTTAGAGCCGATTTGGGCCCATCCGGGATTACCTTTTTGTTAACGACCACCCTAGTATACATATATAAGTTTGAAGAAAGTCTATCCAGTTGTTTAGACTGTAGCCAAACAGGCACAAATCAGATAAACAGAATTTTGGGACTCACTTTCTTCGTTTCCCTATCATGGTAATGACATGTGTGACCAAAATCTCGAGTTCTATTTTTCTTATGGATGCATAACTTGTCATATAGGTTGTACCTATATATATCGCAAGGAAAAATTATCTTATTTTTTTGCATACACACAAACACACCTCTACAAAGTACAAATAATATTTTACTCTAAAGTTCTTAAGTACCTTGCAGCAGACCGTGAAGGATGGAGACGATTTGTTGACGCCCTATGCCCCAGCCGGGGATACAGGACACGATGATGATGAAAGTTCTACAGGCAATTATTTTTAGAAAACAACTTAAAGTATCTTCAATGATTATCTGATGTACTCGTAACAGCCCTATGCCTCAAGAGAAATGTCAGCTGATTAACTCGTGAATATCTTGTGTTAGTAAATATATTTTATCACTAATATAAGAAAGTCTAAAACTCTCAGAAATATACTCTGAAAGAAAAGAAAGACAAGATGTATTGCATTTCTATACCGCACTTTTACTAAAACGACAGCTCTGATCAAAACAAAAATGTATAGAGATATTTTTCCATTAAACGAGAGAATAGGGACATACCTACATAGATGTTCCGAAACGACATGGGATCAAAATCCAATGTAATTCGATAGGAGGTATAGAAAGGACATGAAATGGTATTTTGTTTTACTACCCATGACAAGCAAAAAGATTTATAAAAGTTTTTAGTGAAAACTAATGTCTTTGAAACATGCACTTTTATTTTGTCTAATTGAGTGTAGTTATTTGAGTGATTTGAAAATAATTTTCAAAGAAGGAGAACTGACAAATGAGGGTATAATAAATACCTTTTTGTGTAACTTTAAGTTTCAGACTAAAAACCTACATATGTATACATAACATCAATTTGAACTCTGATTCTTTGTCAGCAATTTGTATTTCTAGTAAAACATTTGAAATTTCCAGCTATCTTTAAACTCAATAAATTGATTGGAAAATTGTGATACCTTGGCCTACAGAAAATTTGCATTCAAGTCACGAAATGTACCTTTGTTTATAGGCAAGGTGGTAGGCACAAAATTGATTTTTCGTTATGCGCAAAATATCATAGAAGCTGATTCTTTTTTTTTAAATAAATTTGGTGGGACAACAGCTCCTGAGAATCAAGGCTTAGCGACTTCGGCTCTCAATCAATTCTAAGTGTGGTGGGAATTCCTTGGTTTTTTTTTTTGTTTTGTTTTCTAAATTTTATTTTGTTTTGTTCAAAATTATTGAGTTTATCTCTTTCGTATATCTTTAGTACTCTTACCCACGGTCATCCAAATATATGATAAAGTTCCAAACAGCAAGGAAAAAAATGCATAAGAATCAGCGTTTTTATAGGAACTTCTTTCACTGATTATGCCTTTCTAATTAATATGCGATTTGCTTAATGCTCCTATTGTTAATATATAAAATTCACCTTAAATCTTTATTTTAATTAAACACCCTTTAATTTCAAGTGCTTTAAATCTTAAAAAAAAAAAGAATTTTACGTTATCATTGCCCCTCAAAAGGTGTACCCCACAGAGAAATCTTCTTCATATATTTCAAAGTTTTAAAAAGTTTTACAAATTTCTTCACTAAATCTTACCATTTGTGGTTCAAAAGTTCAAATCAATATAATGCAAAAATAACCCAAAAACTTTTTTGAAAAATGTACTAACCTACTAAACAAAATAAAACTTTTGCTACAAATATTTCAGCTATCGTTATACGAATACAAAGAGAGAAAAACATTAAAAATACATTATAGCTGGATAGGGTACTTGTACAATCATGATTACCTACTTACATATCCACCCCAGTTATTGTGGAAATGTGGAGAAACACAAGCAAACCTTAGAAACCACAACAACAACAAAAAATTGTGTGAAATTCATTTCTCTCCCTAATGGTGAACGGAGGTGTCGATGATTATGATCCAAACAAGAATAAATAAAAGATAGAAATACCTACATACAAAATATGTATGTATAATGTATGTAGTTAGTATGTACGCTACGTATGCATGTACCTACATACGTTGGATAAGAAATACTCATTCACATCATAGTCAATTACTAATGGTTTGAGTTTTTATTATGTACAAGTGTTTCTTTTGAAGAACAGAATAAAAGATCTGTTTATTTCGTGGATCCTATAAATCATTAATATTGATAACGATTTGACACCCGAAACAGGAAGCGTCCGCAAAGTGACTATTCGCTTTAATATTTAATGTCTGTAGGGGTTTTAACACTTAAGATTTTTCTTAAGGGATACTATATTGGTACAACTGAGTGCTATTATTCTATGCTTTTTATAAAGGATTCTGCTCCTTTTTTGTCAAAGGATATGAGAATATGTACCTAATGAACTCATCATTATCAATTACTTTAAATGTTCAAAAATGTTTCATTTCGTAGCTAGCTATCTTCTATCTAGGAACTTCAGATACCACCACGCTGGGCACTTTGAGACAATCTATTATTTTGCACTACTTTTTCAGAACATTAAACTTATGTACATATGTATGTATATAAAAATGGTATTTTTGGGTGAAAAAAAAATATTCATATGTATGTAAGATACACAAAAAGTTTTTACTAAAAGTGGGTTCTTTATATTGTAATATATAGCCACTATATTACAAGTTATGCATTCGTAAAAAAAAAGTCAAGATTTCGATCAGACTTGTATCTACGATGATAGGAAAGACGAAAAAGTGTGGCTCACAATTCTTTCTGTCAATTATCTTATGCTTCATTTCTCGAAACCCAAGGATTTGAATTTTCAGATTTGGTCCTTTTGGCTGGGTGAAGTAACTTTATTGAAATCAACCCACTGCTACTCTTTCTACAAGTACCGATACCGATACCGATACCGATACCGATACCGATACCGATACCGATACCGATACCGATACCGATACCGATACCGATACCGATACCGATACCGATACCGATACCGATACCGATACCGATACCGATACCGATACCGATACCGATACCGATACCGATACCGATACCTATACCGATACCGTTACCGTTACCGATACCGATACCGATAGCGATACCGATACCGATACCAATACCGATACCAATACCGATACCGATACCAATACCGATACCGATACCGATACCGATACCGATACCGATACCAATACCGATACCGATACCGATACCGATACCGATACCGATACCGATACCGATACCGATAATGATACGGATACCGATACCGATACCGATACCGATACCGATACCGATACCGATACCGATACCGTTACCGATACCCCGATACCGATACCGATACCGATCACGATACCGATACCGATACCGATTTTAACGTCACGATACTTAAGAAGTAGTACCTCGTGGCATGATGGTTAGTGCGCAGGACTGTCATGCCGAAGGTATGAGTTCGATTCCCAGCCGTGCCACCTTAAAACAGAAATGTTTTATCCCAGGTACTGCCTTTTGCGAGGAACTGACAAATCCTCCAAGAGTATACTTGAAAAAGTGCTTCTCATTTAGCCGTTCGGACTCGGGAAAAAAACTGTTGGTCCCCTCCATTCCTGCCAACAACACGCCCACAGGAATGGTTGAGAGTTGTAAGTCACAAGGCCCTGGTTCTCCACGAGCTGTTGCGCCACCCAATTTATTTATTTATATTGCTTAAGAAAGTATCGTTTGGCTTGGTATCGTGGAAAGCTTTACTCCCAAATCACAATTTTGTCTATTTTTAACTAATCTCAAGAACCGAACGGTTTGACTTATTAAAATAGCTGTTCTATGCAGAAGCTCCTAAAAAGTTTAAATGGTATTGCCTACCAAAATTTAAAAAAAAATATTTTTTTGATTTAAACAAAAATCTTTTTTTTTTAAATTCAATATTTCGAAAACGATACAATCGATTTTTTTGAAACTTTGGTATTTAAAACTTTTTTAAACTCTTTCGAATATTTTAAGAAATTATTCTACTTTTAAGCCAAATTAATTGTACCTTCAATACAAATGTTAAAAAATCGTAGAAGAAAAAGTCATTATTTTCAAAAACATCTCTCACGATTTTGATACAAAAATTTGTGTGCTGAAATTAGGAACAGTCTAATACAAAATTTAAAAAAAATAAACTCAACACTTATTAACAGTATACATTTCGCTTTTGTTGATTTTGAATTTTGTAAAATCGCATATCAAAATCATCACAAAAATCTTTAGTAGGAATTTTAAAAAATAATTAAAAATATATTTTGAAAATTGTATGCTTCTATACATTTCTCTCTCATAATACGTTTTTACTTTATGGGTCAATATTTCAAGATATTAATATTTCAGTCTCCTTCATTTTTGAACCGAAGTACAAAATTTTACTATAAGTTTGTTAATTGGAAGGCTTGAAACAAACGGGTTCTAATATTCGCTCTAGAAAAAATAAGTTAAAAAGAATATCATACCCGCTATCTCCATTTAAACACCCAAAATGTCATTCCCCTGACGTGTCCCCATGCCTACTTACCACACTGTCTGAATTTTAGCAACGAAACTAAAAACGGTACATAAAATCTAATGATGCAGTTTTTTTTAATAATATATGCATCCTAACTAAAAAGTAGTTAAATGATTTTTAGTTGCTTTATTTTTTTTAAATAGGAGCTATTAAGTAAGTGTCCCCCATAAATTGATCATTTCTATCCCACCAATGGAAATTTAAAAAAAGTATATATAGGCTCAAAATAGAAAACTAATTTTTTTGTTGTTTAACGGTACAGAATTGCTCTTTATGAAAATTGAAGTAAGAGTTTCAAAAAATCTTAGTTGTCTTTTTTATTTCAAGTTAAAGCAACGATTTTGTTTTTTGTCAAGCGAAAATGTCATTCCTCTAACGCGTGTTTTTTACTAAACCGTGTGGTATAAAAATTAAGAAATTTTACTCGTCTGTGTCTTTTACAAAGGCTTACGTAAAAAATAATATAAAACATCAAATTTTCTAATAACCTCCATTTAATTCTCATAAAACACCCTTCGGAGTCATTCCCCTAACATCATTTTTTGTGTCTTTCCCCTGACTTTCAAGTTTTCATTATAATGATTTATTGCGTTTTGGTTACTTTAGAAGAATCAATAATATTACATTTAAACATATTTACAGTATTTTTAGTAGTTTTGAATTTTTTCACATTTTCTCGGTCAATATATCATAAAAAAATACGATTATTACTATAAAATGTTAAGTCACTCAAAATCCTTGAATCACGAGAGCAAGTTTGAGCAACATAGTCGTGGATGCTATTTTTCATGTTAGTATTTGTTCTCTTTTTTCTTTTCCATCTAATCAACGGAGTAAATATAAATCTTTGTCATTCCCCTGATACAAGTATCATTTCCCTGACGTAAAAAACCGTTAGATCTGATCAAATGTTATGACTCCTTGCTTTAAAGTGGTTATTATAGAGTTATTAAGAGATATAATAGTTCGTCTACCAAAATAGGTTCTTTTGAGCGAAGGTCCACTTTGGAGTGAAATATATTAATGCTTTGAAATATTGACCCATATGCAATATGTATTTGAAAATTTAAAATATTTGAACATAAGTGCTTGCATCATAGTTTGCTGCTAATACGATGCTGCCAGAAAGTGTTATAACTCCTCCTGTAATTCAGAGCCCTAACTATTTCATGGATTGAGTTTTCTTTCGCACTCGTGCAGTTGCAAAAGTCCTGAGAGATTTTGGTAGATACAAATCCTCTGACCTGAATAGTATCCCTCTCATTTTTCTTATAAAAGAACAGCGTTTTTCGACGCTGGAAAATCCACTGCGTCATAACCAGTCAGCTTCTCTCTATCGGTTTTTTTCTAGTGGAAAACAAAATTTGTCTAGCCTGTCCTTAAAATCTTCTTCTTCCTCTAATTATCGTCCAATTGCACTTACCTCACTTCTTTTCAAGGTCATGGGAACGCTGATAAATTTACTAGCTCAGGAAATATCTTGAAGAACGAAAGCTTCTTAATAACCGACAGTATGGTTTTCGAAGCAATGAGTCCACTGGTGATCTGATGGGATGTCTCAGCGAGCAGTGGAACAAGTCTTTACGTCATTTTGAAGAAAGTAAAATTATTGCACTTGATATTATCAAAAGCGTTCATAAATAAATTATAGTTTATAAAACTAAAAACACGCTTTTAGAGTTAATCAAACTAAAAAGTAAAAAAAAAATTCTTAGCATGAGAATAAAATTACTGACTAGAAAATTAATGTCATTATTCTAAAAGCGTGGGGCGCCTTGTATGACATTTTTAAGCGTATCGAATAGGTAATTATATAGGTGACTTTAATATAATTCCGGTAAGCGTCTTGGATAGCTTAACTGGAAGAGTTCTTGGCGCGTAACCAATACATCTTGGTTCAACTCCCAGTCCGGGCTGTCTGAATTGTTTTTTCAGTTACCGAAAATTACCCACTGAGTAGGTCTCCCTTCCTGTATCCTTTCTTTCTTTTGCTGTAAGCCAACAAAAGCATCCCACACTTTTAGAACAATGACATTAATTTTTTAGTCAGTAATTTTATTCTCATGCAAAGAATTATTTTTTTACTTTTTAGTTTGATTAACTCTAAAAGCGTGTTTTTAGTTTCTTAAACTATAATTTATTTTTCACTTTTTAGTTCGATTTGCTATAAAGCAACAGTCTTTAATATGTACAGATGTGTTAAGTTGCCTCCCGATTTAGAAAGTCTCTACTCCGTTTTGCTAGGCCAAGTGCCCGAACCAAAGAGTATATCTGGAGCTGCGTAACTTCTCTTACTCTCGCGCAAAGGATCCCGAAAGAAACTTATGATTTCTGGCGAGCCTAATCAGGATAATCGGATATTTTGATCGAAATATAGTATTGTCATCGGGCGTTGATAAGTGTGTAAAAATTGAATCAAATCTAACCGTTTGAAGTGGGTCAAAATCACGTCCAAAGATTCCGTTACATACATACATACATACATACATACATATATACAGCCAAAACTAATAAAAGCGTGTTAAAAATTAATGCTGGTGTGTCCCAAGGCTCCGTTTTCTCTCCGACTCTCTTCTTCGTTTTCATTAATGATCTATTGTCTGAATCTTCTAAACCAGCACTCTCAGCTTTTCATATTTGTTTCTTGATTCACAACGTTTCAGATGTGAAACTTGATCGGTAGCATATGATAAGCACATTAAATTCTTATCTTGGCAGCATTGTCCAGTGGGGAATTAAAAATCGTATAGAATTTTGCTTCAAAAACCCAATGTTTTTTGCTGGTACTAAGACAAAACCCACTATCTATGAAAGGAATTTGCATTGAAAAAAACTGAACAGCTTTTACTTCTGGGTATGGCATCACAGATTACCTTCTGTGCAATGGCCACATATTTGAAGTCGCCAAAAGCGCTGATTTTCTTCGACGATGTTAGAAATTTGTCTCCCCTTCTCATCTGGCTGTAATCCATAAAGTCTTCATTCAACCAAAGCTTGAGTATAATTTGAATACTTACTTACTTATCCGGCTCCCGATCCATGAAGGGTCTCTGCCTGAGATATTGCGGTCTTCCATCGGTTGCGGTCCCTCGCACGCTCCCTCCAGTCGTCGAGACCAAGCGCTCTTGCGTCTGTGACCGCCTGGTCCCTATAGCGGAGGTTCGGTCTTCCTGGTCGTCTCGAACCTGGGGGCTGAGATTCGAAGATTTTCTTGGCTGGAGCGTTGTTGTCCATTCGCTCGATGTGGCCGAGCCAGTGTAGTCGACGTGTTTTGGCTCTTTGGACTACATCCACATCTTGGTACAGCTCGTACAGTTCACGATTGAATCTTCTCCTCCAATCGCCCTCTTCGCATATAGGACCAAATATCCGCCGAAGAATTTTTCTCTCGAAAGTGCCCAGTATCAATTCCCCTTTTTTACTTATCGTCCAGCACTCGGCGCCGTAGAGTAGAACTGGTAAAATTAGCGTTTTGTACAGCGTGCACTTTGTCTTTCGGGAAAGGAGTTTTGAACCCATTTGTTTGGCCAAACCGAAGTAGCAGCGGTTCGCTAGGGTAATTCTTCGTCGGATTTCCACTAAGGTGTCGTTCGTGGGATTGATGTTTGTTCCGAGGTAGGTGAACTCCTTGACTACCTTGAAATTACTGCTACCAACAGTGACGTTTTGTCCTAGGCGATGGACAGATGAGGCTTTGTTTGTTGATAGCATATACTTTGTTTTGTCCTCATTCACTTCAAGACCAACGCGTTTCGCCTGTTCATCAATAGCTGTGAATGCTTCAAGTACAGCTCTCTTGGAGCGGCCGATGATGTCGATGTCGTCCGCATAGCCAAGCAGTTGTGAAGACCTGTTGAAGATAGTGCCTTCCATGTTAACACCACTCTTGCGCACTATCTGCTCCAGGACTAAGTTGAAGAAATCACATGATAGCGCATCTCCTTGTCTGAACCCTGTACAAGTTTGGAATAACTCGGATGAGCTGTTACCCATTTGCACGTTGCACCGCGTATTTTGTAACGTCATGCGGCATAGCTGGATCAGTTTTTTCGGGATCCCGAGTTCCGACATCGCCAATAGAAGCTCTTGGCGACTTATGCTATCATATGCGGCTTTGAAGTCGATGAATAGGTGGTGGGTCTCGACTTGAAATTCGTTGGTCTTTTCCAGGATTTGCCTCAATGTGAAGATTTGGTCTATCGTTGATCTGCCTGGCCTGAAGCCACACTGGTACGTGCCGATCATAGTGTTGCAGAAAGGTTTTAGACGCTCACATAGTACGTTGGATAGGATCTTGTACGCAACATTAAGCAGGGATATGCCTCTGTAGTTCTTGCAGGACATAGGATCGCCTTTTTTGTAGATTGGGCATATGGAGCTATTTGACCAGTCGTCGGGCATACTTTCCTCCTCCCACACTTGGTTGATGAGCTGGTGCATGCACCCTACCAGGACATCTCCTCCATACTTAAAGAGTTCCGCAGGTAGGCCATCCGAGCCGGCGGATTTGTTGTTCTTAAGCTTGTGGATGGCTTTCTTAACCTCTTCAGTACTGGGCGCTGGGACTGGATCTTCATTGACTGGTCTTATGCTTATTTGTTCCTCTATTGCCTCCTCTACATAATGCCCATTAAGCAGCTGTTGGAAATGCTGCTTAAACACGTCTACAATTCCCTGTGCTTCGGTGACTAGGTTCCCTTCGCTGTTTCGAAGAGCTTGCGTGCCAGTCCTATAACCAGATGCCAGTTGCTTGGCTGTTTTGTAGAACCGGCGGGTGTTGGTGGCTGTGCTAGACTCTTCGAGATACTTGAGCTGAGAGGCTGCGGATGCTCTTTTCTTTCTACGCAGGGTTTTTTTCTCTTTCCTTCTCTTTTCACGGTACTCCTCTCTTGCTGCTCTTGTTTTCCGTTGCAGCATTTGCATTCGTGCATTTTCCGTCTCCTGCTTCAATACCGCGCATTCATCGTCATACCACGGGTTCTTTTTTCTGGGTGGTTGATAGCCTATGGTGGTCTCGGCTGTCTCCTTAATGATGTCGCGATATTGGTTCCACTGGTTGTTGACGCTTGTGGCTGGGTTTACGGCAGAGAGTTTCCCGGTCAATTGCTCACTGTAGTCTCTGGCTTTCTCAGATGTGCTAAGGCATGCAACGTTGAATTTCTTCCTTTGGGCGGTCTTCGTTTTCTTTTCGTTGGACAGTCGGGCTCTGAACTTTGTCACAACAAGAAAGTGGTCAGAGTCCACGTTTGCGCCTCGGAAAGTTCGCACGTCCAAGATGTTCGATGCATACCTTGCGCCAATTAGCACGTGGTCGATTTGGTTGGCGGTTCGACCATCTGGAGATCGCCAGGTTGCTGTGTGTATCCTTCGCCTGGGGAACCTAGTGCTACTTATCACCGTATTACGAGCTGCAGCAAAGTCGATTAGTCGGAAGCCGTTATCTGTTGTCGTTTCGTGGAGGCTGTGCTTTCCAACTAATCCGCCAAAGATGTTTTCCTTTCCGACTTTAGCATTGAAGTCTCCGAGCACGACTTTGACATCGTACTCCGGACAGGCTCCGTAGGCTCCGTCCAGGAGGTCGTAAAACTCCTCCTTGTTAGACTCCTCAGCTTCATCGGTAGGGGCGTGTGCACATATTAGGCTGATGTTTTGGAAGGTAGCTTTGATGCGGATCACAGCCAGGCGATCGCTAATCGGCTTAAAATCGATGACTTTCGATCTGAGTCGATTTCCCACGACGAATCCGCATCCTAACATGTGCAGTCTTTGATGGCAGCTGTAATAAATGTCGCAATCTTTTCTTTTCGTTATATAATTTGAATATAACTCTCATATCTACGGGCCGGTGTCCCTACAACTCACTTGAATCTTTTAAATGAAATTTTAAAAATAAAGCCTTAAAGGTGATAACCATCACACAAACATTTTATTTCTGAAATACCACCAGTATGAAATACCACCAGTATGTTTCTTGTTTCGCATTATTTTATCGCTATTTCTATAAAAAGTATTCTATGGAAATGGGTATTTGCATTCACCCCCGTTAAAAGCTCAACCGTAATACTGCGTGCTTTTAGGAATGCTCATCAGTTTATCCTTGAGCCCAACTTCGGACGTACTGCCAAGTATAGTGATTCTTTCTTTAACATTAAAAAGCAAATATGGAATGCTTTACCAAGCTCAATTTTTCCTCCCATTTGAATATTCAGAAACCAATGATCATCGGTTTCTCCATTTGAATCCTTCCCTATTTTCCTGATCGCTTCCACTCTGTTTCATCATCTTAAGGGTAGTCAAAACCCCTTCAGTACGTACTCATTATACCCAAAAAACTAGTCCGAGTGACCCAGTAGTGTGACTCCTGGCAACAACCATAAAAAATCTATCCGGACATAGGTACCGTGTAGATGACAGTCAGCTTTCATTTGATACCCCATTTTTAAAAGTTGCTTATAATTTAAGGTATCTATATTTAGCCAAAAATGAGGCCAAAAAAGTGCATTTTTTAACCATTGCCACCAGGTAAAGCGGCCAGGGGGTCAATTCTCGATCTATAAAAGCTGTGAAGTGATAGAAAAATAGTATTTGTGTTTTCACAATAATTTTTCATTTTATCATTTCACTAACACACCTTATGCGATTCTCGATTAATATCTATCAAAGTGTGTACTAAAAAGTACTAAAATGATGAATATTGTAATTGGTCTGACAATTATGAGTTTTCTTTTTCTATTTAATTTATGTTTTTTATTATTTATTTAATTATTGTTTTGTGAGAAATGAAAATAATTTTTCATCATCTCTTGATATTTGAATTTTTCCTTTCAAGATAGTATATTTTTTTTTTACAATCGAATCTCAAAGATTTTCACAGAATTGTTTATACACATGTGATAAATAAACAAATTAATCCTGTGAAAAAGTTCAGCTCAATTTTTTACCGCGAATTGACCCCCAATAGTTTTGTAAATGTTTCGACTAAGGCCATCTGTTGACATTCTCTTTTTGTAGGTTATAATACGGTTGGCTCCCAGAATATTAAAATGAGTCGACTGTACTTACTTTATTTTCGAAAATATTATTTATAAAATTAAAGCAGTTGCATGTGGCAGTGAAAAATAAAGTTAAATTTTTCAGCTTGTTTTATTTACATTTAAAAACCGAGCGGCCTTTTTGGCAGACCTTTTACATAAACAAACAATATACAAAAACAAGATACCTATATTCCAGTTTTCATATTCGGTAGAAGAGGGTACTGTACTAAAGTTGTAATATTAAAACCAACAACATAACAGTATAAAAGTGATTAATTCAAGAAAAAATGTCTCATCTCCAAGTAGCATCAACCTTTTTCGCACTTTGTTTTTTTTTCAGAATGAGAAACCACAAGAGAAAAAGCTGTACATGTATATTACATGTCAATTAGTGTGCTTTGTTTCGAAGCATAAGCTGTATATAGTTTAAAATGTTTCAATTAATTTTCAAAGTATAATTCATTAAGAAAATTAAATACCCTTTGGGTGTGTTTATATTTGACTTGTGGTAATTGATTCGAGCAACGAAGTGATCAAAGTCTAAGAAATGTTACCATTATTTTTCTTACAGCACTTTGAACAAAAACAATCAATATAAAATATTCACAGCTCTGGTTGCTTCGCTGCTCTTTGAATTGTTTATTATTGTAGCTCCAACATAAACACACCGCAAGGAAAACACTCTTTCTAACTGAACAGTTTTATATCTTTCCATAAATCAATTTTTGAAACCAAATAAACTGATTGACAACCCTGATGTTTAACTATTTAATTTAATTTTAACTTGTAATTTTGAGTTTGCAAATTTAAAAATTAAAATGTTACGCAAAACGACGTAAAAACTTTTTCATGGAAAATAACTTAAATGAAAAAATATAAATAAATATAAACATAAATAAATATGTAGTAAGATGATTTTTCTGCACAACTTTTTCACAAAGCAGTTTCACTTTTTTCACTTCGCATTATTTATACTCAAACAACAGTCATAAATCATAACTTTTGTTATTAAATATGAAATAATATGACATACCCAGAAAATAATCTTACAAATATTTCTTGTATGTTGTGAAAAGGCATTTTTTGTGTAGCAAAGTTTAAATTCAAGGCTGAAATAGCTCATTTTTCTGTTTATAACACAAAATATACACTTTTTTTTCTGTTCCTTATAAAACAAAAATTTCCACTTATACACAAATAACTGTTTCCACTCTACTAATTTATTTCAAAAGCAAAAACATAAACAAACAACAAAGTTAAGATGACATTTAGCAGCTTTTTCATCGACCGGTGTTGTGTATTTTACAAAATCCTCCCTTTTTGTGCACTTTAAATTCAGTGCCCCTATCGTAGTTTAATATTAGAAAATAAATAGTGCATAAAAGGTTACTTAGTTAAGTTTCTAGGTTCGTATAATGGTCTATTGTAAATGGTGTTAATCATTCTGTTTTGTGTTATTTAGAAAAATGTATATAGCTTTACTATAAGGCAAAGCTTTTATACAGGGTTAAGTGCATTGGAGAATTAATTGAGATTAACAACTTTGTACTTTTATACAAATTCTATTCTATTTAAAACCTTGTTCTTGTAACGGTCAGGTTTCTTATAAATGAAATATAATTGTTGTGAGGTAACCGAAAAATGATTGCAAGAGAGTAATATAAGCTAACTTCTATGTCCGTGAAATTAGCACCGCCCTTTTGGATTTTCAAAAAAAAAAGGTTGTGCTGCTATGTGCCGTATTTTAAAAAAAAATCGTACTAAGGGTTTGGTTTTTAGAGGGTACCCATTTTTTTAGAGTGAAGTTAGCACCGCCATTTTTGATTTTCGAAAAAAAAAGTTGTGCTATACTGTGCTTAACTTGTGGTGGCTTGTGTCGTAAATATTTTTGAAAAATTTGCGAATTTGCAAATTTTACGTATCAAAATTTTTCAAATTTGTATAAAATTACAGTTGTGCTGTTTTCCAAAAAAAACAGTGTTGCGAATCGTGAAGTTAGCACCGCCATTTTGGATTTGCAAACAAAAAAAGTTGTGCTGTATTCTGCTCAACTTGTGCTGCCTTTTGCCGTAAATATTTTTAAGAAATTGGCAAATTTGCAAATTTTACGGATGAACATTTTTCAAATTTTGCAATTTTGTAAAAATTTAAGTTGTACTGTTTTTTGCTCAATTTGTGCTGCCATGTCCCAAAAAAATTTGCATATTTGTAATTTTTTTTTTTTGAAAATCGAAAATGGCGGTGGTAGCTTCACGCTTCGCAAAACTGTTTTTTGGCCGTAAAAGTTACAAATATGCGAATTTTTTTGTTTTCTCTTCGGAATATGGCAGTATAAATAGCGCAGAAACAGCAAAACTTTAATTTTATACAAAATTACCAAATTTGAAAAATTTTCATCCGTAAATTTTGCAAATTTTCACAGCTTGTTTTTCGAAAATCAAAAATAGCGGTGCTAACTTCACGATTCGCAAAACAGTTTTTTGGTCGTAAAAGTTAAAAATATGCAAATTCTTTTTATCTCTTCGGGATATGGCAACACAAACTTAGCCCAAAATAGCACATGTTAGTTTTTAAGAAAAATGTAAAACTTACGAAAAAAAAATTATTAATTCATTTTTGGCATACAAGTTACAAATATGCGAATTTTTGTTTATCTCTTTGGAATATGGCTGCACAAACTGAGCACAAAACAACACATCTTTCACTTTTTAGTAGTTACGAAAATTCGCAAAAATTTCATTCGTAAAATTTGCGAATTTGCTATTTTTTTTTAATATTTACGGCACAAGGCAACACAAGCTGAGCACAATGCAGTACAACTTTTTTTTGAAAATCGAAAATGGCAGTGCTAACTACACGCTACAGCCCTTCGCAAAGTTTTGTTTTGACCATAATAGATGCAATTATGCGAATTTTTGTTTTTTTCTTTTTGGTTCTTAGTAGCATTTTTTGAACACAATGCAGCACAACTTTTTTTTTACGAAATTTTAAAATTTCGCAAAAACTTCATTCGTAAAATTTGCAAATTTGCGAATTTTTCAAAAATATTTACAGCACAAGCCAGTACAAGTTGAGCACAGTAAAACACAACTTTTTTTCGAAAATCAAAATTGGCGGTGCTAAATTCACGCTAAAAAAATGGGTTCCCTCTAAAAACCAAACCCTTAGTACGATTTTTTTTTTAAATACGGCACATAGCAGCACAAGTTGGGCACATTACAGCACAACCTTTTTTTTTTTTGAAGATCCAAAATGGCGGTGCTAACTTCACGCACATCTAAACTCTATGCGTCTACCTAGAATAGATGGACACTATTTTCATTATCAATATAGAGAAAGTAAGAGACACGGCCTGGGTTAAGGATTATAGGTACCATTGTTAAGTTACCATTAACGGCTCATCGAGCTATCATAAGTGGCCCACCTGGCATACTTACATATGAACGACAAGTAGAAATGGCTCAATTGACAAACGAAATGTCACTTTTTTTCTTGAATGACTGATCATGAAAATATTTTGCTAATATTTGACAGCTGATCAAACTCAAATTTAAAGTGACTTCGAGAAGTTTGACGGTGTTCACATTGGACTGAAAACTGGTTTGCTATCAAAAGTGAAGCAAACGGTCAACGGCATTCTAGTCTAGTGGCGGAGGAGCCCCTTTTTTTTGAAAGGCCAACGGAAGCAGCAAGTAGCCTCTGTAACCCATTTTGGGCCGCTACAAAAGGCATCTGTTTTCCCATTGTGGGCGGCCTCGAGCAGTTATGTGTTTGACCATACGAAAGGTGGGTGTGCCTGTCAAATCTGAGGTTAGGCAAGTTATAAATCGTATCTCGGAAAACACCACTGGGGAGGGATATATGCAAATACATGAACTATGACAACAAATGGAAATGAATCCCAAAGAGTTAATCTTTTTATGGAAAATCCTTCTGCAGCTTCGGTTGCAGTAAACCACACATCGGATTTGGGGGTGCGGGATCTTTCATGTACTTTTGGCGTTCGCATACGTACGAAAATCGGAGCATGGAACGTTCGATCTCTGTACAGCAAAGGTAGATACGAGCAGAGGTTGAGCGTAAAATGCTTCGCCTAAAGATCAGTATCCTGGGTATAAGCGGAACTAAGTGGAGAGGAAGAGCTGAATACAGATCTGACACTGGATAAACGAGAGTGCTGTATTCCGGGGAAGATGAAAGAGAGGTTGGCCAAAGACTATGCATGGTGTTGGGATTATGTTGAACGAAGAAGCGAGGTGTAGTTTGATTGCATGGGCGCCCATTTCTGCGAGATTAATGACAGCAAGGTTTCGTTCAAAAATTGGTAATGTCACAATTATTCAGTGCTACGCCCCCACAAACGAAGCGACCGAGGAAGACAAAACCGCATTCTACACTCATTTTAACTCAGTTTACAGGAGTGTTCTGAGAGCCGACAAGTCGGTTCAGACAATTACGGGCTGGAACGCGTGATGTTAAAAAATTGCTTGGAGTCACGGAACGAAAATGGTGACTTGCTTGTTGACTTTTGTAACGCAAATCGTCTTGTGACAGGTGGGACTGTATTTAAACATAAGACCCGCAACAGAATTATCTGGGGGCATCCGGATGGTCAAACCGAAAACCAAATTGGTCATATCATGATTCAGCAGCGATGGAGGAAGTCAATGTGTGATGTCCGGAGTATAAGAAATGCCGATGTGGGAAGCGACCACCATTTGGTTCTGATGAGTCTCAAACTACGAACCACTGCCGTACAAAAACCAGCGCAGGATACAGCAAGGAGCTCAAAATTAATTACGAATGCTTTAAATGACCCCAAAATATGTCGAAACTATGTCACCACCCTTAACCACAGAGCCTCGTCATTAAACGGAATCCAACATTCAACAATTGATGAGATGTGGGGTGAAATTAAAAGTGTTTTAATGGAGGCTGGATCCGAAACTGTACCCAAGCGAACGAGGCGTAGAGACTCTTGGATATCCCAAGATACCTGGGATAAGATCGAACTTCGCAAATCGTTGAAAATCCAAATAAATGCCGAAGCAGATGTTCAACGAAAGACTGAAAGCGAGTATCGCATTGTACATAAGATGGTCTACCGCTGTGTTAGACGTGACAAGAGGGTGAGGTTAGATGGAGTCGCAGATAATGCGGAAAACACTGCCAGAAGAAGGGATATCTGAAAATTGTACCAAATAGCCAAAGATGTTATTGGGAAAAAAAGCAACACCAATCATCCTGTAATGGATATGTGGATGGCACACTTTTGGTATCAATTGAGGATCAGCTCCGCTGATGGAAGGACCATTGTTGTGCCCTGCTAAATGAGGATTCAATTGAGCAGAGTTCTGAAGTGCCACAACTAAACGAGATGCGCAGGTCATATGGGAGTATTTACATCGAACCTCCGTCAGAATCGGAAAACCAAACATCAATAAATCTCCCCAAAAACAACAAGGCAGCTGGACTGGACGGAAAACCAGCTGAGTTCCTGAAAGCCGATCCCGTAAAAACGGTTAGTATTTTGCATCCGATACAAATCATTTAGGAAAATGAAAGTTATCACAAGGACTGGAAGGATGGTGTGATTGTTAAGTTGCCAAAGAAAGGTGATTTAAAGAATTGCAACAATTGGCGTGGTATCACCGTTTTCTCCATTTTCCCAAAACTAATGGCAACCATTATTCTCGAAGAAATAAAGTACATATAGAATCGAGTCTACACTCAAGAGGCCTAAAGCTGGCTTCCACGGTGGTCGATCGTGTGTCGACCATATCAACACCCTGCGTATCGTCCTCGAGCAGTCGATGGAATTTCAATCACCGCTTTACCTCATGTTCGTGGATTTTGAGTTGGCCTTCGATCGAGTTAACCGAGAATGTATATGGAGATCGTTGTTTGCTAGAGGAATTCCGCCAAAAATTGTTGTAAGAGTCCTACAACAACGCAAGGTGTTTTGTTTTACACTATGGGCTATCCGACTCCTACGTAGTTCAACAGGGTGTGAGACAAGAGGATGTTCTATCGCCAGTTCTCTTCCTGGTGGCGATGGACGAAACGTATTGACGGCCCAGTTCGAAAGGCTCAGTCATTTAGACTATGGTGATGACATTTATGTCTATTGGCAAATAACATAAGTAGACTGAACGGGATGTGCCAAACACTGCAAGTGAACGGAAAGTCAAGTGTTCTAAGAATAAACAGTAAAAAGACAAAAATAATACTCACAGACCACTCCACATAGAAGCCTATTATACTACAAGAGATGCCAGTGGAAGAAGTCGAACCATTTAACTACCTTGGCAGTATTGTGGCTGCAAACGATGGTACGGATCTGGACGTTAAAAGTAGAATAATAAAGCTCGTGCTGCCTTCGGTACTCTGTACCCGATTTGTAAATCCAGTTAAATATCCTCACACACTAAGTTAATATTCTTCGAATCCAATGTCAAATCCGTGCTGTTATAAGCTTGTGAAACCTGGAAAGTCACGTCTACAATTTCGAGGAAATTGCAGCCCCTTGTGAAGATTCGCTGGCCACAAATAATATCAAACGAGGAACTTTGGCGCAGGACAAGTCAAGAGCGGCTTGACATCGACATAAGAAAGCGTAAATGGCGTTGGATTGGTCACACACTGAGGAAACTAAACGATGAAATTGCAAAGCAGTCCTGTGAATGGAATCCTCAGGGTGCGCGGCGGGTTGGAAGACCAAGAACAACACGGATATCAACTCTCTTAGCAGAAGCAGAATCCCCGAAAAAGACGTGGCCACAGTTAAAATACCTTGCAGCAGACCGTGAAACGACTTCAACGATTTTTATAATAAAATCAATACTTACATACGTTATTGTAGCAATGGTATACATTTTGGTAGAAACAAAAACTGTTAATAACGGTACCTGCTATGTTACGGTTTTTTATTTTAGATTTTCTCATTAATGGCTTAACGGATTTCAATGAAAAAGCTTCTCTAAAATGTCAATAATATTGTATATCAAAATTTTGAAAAATAAGTTTTGCATTTTTAAAAATACTACTTTTTTCTGAAAATTCAATATTTCAAAAACGGGTATTTTAATATTTTCTAAAAATATTCATCTTTTTTTTAATGTTACTAAAATTTTATATTTAAAAAATTACTTTTTTAAGACAATCGCTCAAACGATTGTTATTTTAATAATTGCTTAAATAACGTGTACATAAAATCGATATCGTATAAAAGTTGTAAGCTTTCATTTATTTTATTATTTTATTTTTCAACATAACCACAATGACCATTGACAATTATAATATTTGACTTCATGAATTCCACAACTTCAAAATCTAGAACAACAACTTAATCCAGATTTTAATTACCACACACACCCCTGAGTAGCCCAGTATGCGTAGAGTCAGTTTGGAACTTATCGTGTATAGGGTTCATAATATTAGTATTTTGACTTACAAAAAACAAAAAAGGAAGCAGTACTCCAACTTATTCAACTTTATAGCATTCAACTGCTGTAGCTCCCTATAACACCCATTTCATAAGGTTTGTTCGCTGTTCCCTGCCCCAGGGCGCACTGGGGAATGTCATTCAGATGTCAAAAAACTGGGGGCTGCCCGGGTTTTGATTTCACATCGAACACCTCAGTGTTTCATTTGTATGATACAAATGTTAAGGTGCTTGGATACTATTTTCTGCAGCTTCAAAATCTTTATGCAAGCACTAGATATCCATATATTTTCCTAAGCATTGTATTTATTAATATATAAATTAATAAAAAGTAACAAAATAGTATACAAAATATTTCGCATTTATTATTTATATCGTCATAAAAATTCGCAAAGTTATTCCTTTTCCTTTGACATTCAACTTTTACAAACAGCTGATTTCAATTTCGCAGCTCTGATTTCTTTCCCTGAGAAAAAACCTGGGGTGCGTAAGAGCGAATTCAGTGCTCGCCCCGAACACACATCGAACACAGTGCAAATAAACTGGGGTGAAAAAAGTGTCACATAAAACACATTAGAGCGAGTTCAGGGCGACCCAGTGCGCCCCAGTGCTGACATCGAACAAACCTATACACACAACAAACCATAACCACGCACCGTGCGTCGCGTCGTCGTCGTCGTCGTGGCTAAAAACCCCAGGCCATTTCTCATTTAGTCAGGTCAGTGATAAGGTCTTTTCGGTTTGTATACACATTTCATTTTGTTATAATTTGTGGGAAAAGTTAAACTTCTGTTTGTTGGTTACATTGGGCATATAGGATGCTCTTGGAAATACATAGAATAATTTTCCTTACAAAATAGCTGTCACAGACTTTTTCAGAGTTTGAATTATTATTACGGTTAACTAAAGTTTCGACACTTTTGTTGGTGGTTTTAAATGTCATTTCAAGCTTTGTATGTGTATGTGCAATTAATTTATATGGAATAATATAGCATAATGTAATTGTATTGTATGAATGTAAGTTTTCTCTGAAGATTTTGTAGATAGTGCGGTTATTCTACCCAAATGTAACTGTCAGTAAACCACATTGATACACAAACATTTGTAAAATAAAACTTTATTTGTTACCAGTATTCGGAGCAAGAATTTGGCATAAGGCAATTCAGTCTTCATGCATTTTCTTCTTTATGTAGAAGGAGTTCATGTTCAAAGCTGATTTTTCAAGAAAAAACGTCTTTTCCGGGCTTTGTTTGATGACAATTATTTAAGGAGAATATATGAGTTAATATCTGCTATGTTGAGAATATCATAAAACATAGCTGATGGTTACAGTCATCGTAAACTTCCTCTGATGGATACCCTCTACTGGTCATAAAGTTATATCACACTTTTCCTACCCTACGGTCAAAGGGACCCGAAGTTGTAATTTGTATGCATGTATCAGTGTTGCCAGAAACACCGATTTATCGTAATTCTCCCGATTTTCAGACCTGTTTCCGATACACCGATTTTTGATCGAAATATGACACTTTTCCCCGATTTTCAATATTTCTTAAGCTGAAATAAATGTATCTGCGTCACAAAATTCCTTTTAATAACGAGTCGTTGTTGTCACTTTACAGAGAATATTACTTTTTTTGGAATACTTGAAGTTCAAGGATTGCAATTGTTTGAGCGTAAAAGTATCTGAATGAATTATGTATTCAAAATAGTTAAAATTAGCAATTTATTTTAATCAATACAAATATATTTAAAATAGTAATAATAAACTTAAATCTTTGAAGAATTTTTGTCTTATTATCTACGTTTTCCTTTGTAGGAGAAAAAGTCGAATTTATAAACTTTTTCTAACTCTAGACATCCGGCCAACTCCAAAAAGTTATAAGCTTTGTTCACTGTTGTCTTAAAGTTGTCCACTAGACAACGGAATTAGTAGCCTAAGATTTGACTAACTTTTCATTTTATTTAATTAAATAAATTATATTTCCAACTACTCAAAACTTTTAAGAAAATCAGTATCAATAGCAATAGTCTAAGAAATCAAGAAATCTAATAAATAAGGGTGTAAATGTTTAAACATATAGCACCAATCGTGCTGCACCATATACAAGACTATCAAATACCTAAGGGAAATATTTATTTTTGATTTTGAAGTTTTACGTACTGGGGGGTCATTCCGTATTTCGATTATCGCCAGACGATATCGTTTAGACGATAGTATTGCTTTCCGTAACTTTGAAAATGACTATTGTCTTGGCGATCTCGTTTTGGCGATGAATTATTTGCTCTACGTAAGTCAATAATCGTCAAAACGATACAGCTTAGACGATAGATAAAGAGGTATCGTCTTGTAATTATTTGAGTGTTTTAAAACCGATAAATGCTTTTTCGTTGATTTTCAACCATTGTTTTCTAAATAATATGAAAACAACACAATTATTGAATAATTACGGCATATACATATATCAGTTCATAGTTTGAGTTTTCAGAAAAAAATCTTACCAACAAATCATACTTGCCCATTAATCGAATTAACAAAAAGTGTAAATTCATAAACTTCAAATCACAGATAATACAATTGCATGAGCAACAACGCATCAAGAATTTTCTTGATTCTAATTTGTTTGAAGTGATGCAAGTTTGCAATAATGAACATGTTACGCAAAAAGTGATGCGAGTTTGATGCATTTATGAATGTTTGGCGGAAATGATTGTGCATCATTGCTGCAACGATGCGTTTGTGGATTTATACATATATTTTATTCAATATTAAATAATTTTGATGCACATCTTTAATTTTTTGACAATTTTGCACTTTTTAAATAACCAAAGAATTTGACATCGTAGAGGATGAGAGCAGAGGCTATGTCAACCGTTAGAAACCCGCACAGTGATTAAAGGCTTTGTCTTTCTGCAAAATCATGCTTCAAGATGTACATATTCTCGAGGTGACGTGAAATAACGCCAAACGAAATAAAGCCGAAATTCAAAAATTTGGTCTTATTACGTTTTCAAAAACGAAATAAGACCAAATTTTAAATTTGGTTTTATTTCGTTTATGAAACCGAAATAAGACCAATTTGGCTTTATTTCGTTTTCAACTTATTTCATATTTTCAAATATCTAATTCTGCCCAAACTGAAATTTTTTTCCTGACATGAGGAGGCTAATGAAGAGAAGTTTAATGGTAGGATAAATTCAAAGTTTCCAGATAATTTAAATGCAAAAGAAACTTTGCATACAACCAACCTCGCACCCACCCCAAATCCTATAGTGAGCCCAAGCAGGGGGGTTGCAGGGGGGCAGCATGCCCCCCCTAAACATACCTCACTGTTTATTCGCGAGCTTTTAGATTTCACAAACCTATAATAAACCCCCTCCTTTATTTGGTTTTTGAAATTTTAAAATTCACGAATAAACAGTGAGGTACGTATGGGGGGGCATGCTGCCCCCCTGCAACCCCCCTGCTTGGGCTCGCTATAGGATTTGGAGTGGGTGCGAGGTTGGGTGACTGAAAAGTTTCTTTTGCATTTAAAGAACCTGTATTTAATGAAATAACGATTCTTAAGAAATATTTGGCCTTAATTCTATTTTCGCATTGCAATAGGGCCGAAAAACTGGTTGAGATAGATTTGGTTTTATTTCAATTATTTTTTTGGTGTTATTTCCATCGGGCATAAGAAATAAAACCAAATTGGCGTTATTTCGTTTTTGAGATGGAAATAAGGCCAAATTCAAAACTTGGCTATATTTCGTTTGGCGTTATTTCACGTCACCTATTCTCGATCGGATATTTTTTGTATTTTCATATTCGTTTTCAACATTGGGCTGCTGGAAGGCCAAAATCGTATTTTTAAAGGGACATTCTAATGACCAGCTGCTTTCAAGCTTTATTTCTTTATTGTTGCGCATCGTAAAGAATCAATTTATCCACGAACACAAACTTTAACGGACGATATTGCAATTAAAATTTTTAAATAACGTGACATTTCCAAAAAAAAATTACAAGGATTTTTGTTTTGACCGCTAAATTTAATTTTCAAATTCATTTCATTCATTCAAAAAAATAAACGATAGAAGAGACGATAGTGATTGAGTTACGTGAAACAAATTATAGACGATATCGTTAAAGATAATTGTTTTGACGATTATCGTTTTAAAAATTACGGAATGACCCCCCTGTTTACTAACAATATAACAATTTAAAATGAATTTAAATAAAATAAATAAAACAAAGTTGCTTCTTGAAAAAAAAATACTTTTCAGCTTCAAACAATTTTTTTCAAAAGAAATCTGATTTTATTTACTTTAAGAATGAAAAAATGTACAATCTGAAAAACATATTAGGAAAAAATCAGCAAATGCCTTTTTTATAAAAATCGAGTGGTTTTGAAGCCGGCATGACTTTTAGGGTTAAAGCTGTTTCCCCGACTTACACCGATTTCTAGAGTGGCAATCTCCCGATTTCAGAAAATATTTTCTGGCAACACTGGCATGTATGTACGGCTGACTATTAAACATAGACTACCTGGAGCTATTTTATGAGATTAATTTTAATACCACCATCTTACATTTGGTAGCGACATAAATATAGGTAGGTAATTGAGAATAATGTAATTTGCATATTCTGCTGACCCCAAGGTAAGATAAGGTGTTTAATTATTTGAATAGAAAATTACTCTTAAAACGATTTAAGTGCGTTGGAAAAATTTCTTGGCTAAATTCAGGAGCCAATAAAATTAAATAAAGAAATCGAAAAAAACATTCCGATAATAGGGAAGACTAAAAAGTGGGTCTCGCAATTCTGTCTGCCTCTTTTCCATTTCAAATAGAGCCTAAACGGCTGGGTCAATATTATTTAAACTTGATAAATAACATTTATTGGTCACTCTCCCCAAATGTTTTATTTATTGTTTTTTTTTTAGAACCATAAATAATGGTACCTGCACACAATTTCTTTTAGCAAATTTTATTGGTCCCTCCTTGCACTTACTAACTCTAAGCAGTACGAAATTAAACAAAAAGCTGTTTGTAGGTACCCACGCTTTTAAGCATTGTAAACTGAATTCAGGAGCAAAACCACTTGACTTTTCTTAATTCTCTTTTTATTTATTGTTCGTTACATTAAAAAAAAAAAATTGCAGCTCAGCTAGGGGCAAATAGAGCCCCGACTTGCTCGCCCTTGTAGATATACGCACTTATATTAAAGTTGTATTAAGTGTTCCTACTGTTGCGTCTATTACATTTACCCTTACATTATTTTAGAAGAAGGGTTTCGGTAATAACATTGCAGAACCTATAGCTATTATTTCAAAATAATACAAATGTTCATTAATTTATGAATATAATGGGCCCTACCCCCTACCAATAACCAAATTTAGAGACGGCATAAATGTTTAAGTAAAATGGACCATAATGGAATAGAATTCATATACTTTATAATTAACCAAAAATGGATGACTTTAGAATTTAAGTAGACCCCAAATATAGGCCAGGAAAAATGGGTTCCGAGGTTGAAAAAATTAATTCATAAAATATTAAAATTGGAATCGATGCAGAATGACAACCTCTATAACATATCCAAAGTCCCCCAAAATCCCCTTATTGGCTTTTTGTGTAGATGCATTTGAAGAGGAGCAGACGGTGAGAACTTGGAGGTCTATCAAACTAAAATTTTTGTTTTGGTACAACCTAACCATATGATACATGCTTTAAGGGTAGTTTTTAACGCTAAATCTAATGCAACCAAATTCAAAATGATACAACCACCCAAAAAAAAGTTATTGTCCTTTTTATGAAATTATGACTTTTTTCAGGTACAACAGGTAAACTATTTCCGAAAACCCTTTGAAAATAAAGGTATGTTAATGAAACTTGGAATAAATGTACCATTTCGCATACAAACTAAGAATTAATAGAGTCCCTAAAAATATCCATGGTGAAAGGGTGTTTTTTTAAGGGGGAGGGGCAAGTGTAGAATGTTTACCATAACACCCACGAAAAAACTCTTACACTCATGAAACTCGCCAAAAATATTAAATGGTACATTTATACAAAGTTTCATTAACATACCTTTATTTTCAAAGGGTTTTCGGAAATAGTTTACCTGTTGTACCTGAAAAAAAGTCATCATTTCATAAAAAGGACTATAACTTTTTTTTGGGTGGTTGTATCATTTTGAATTTGGTTGCATTAGATTTAGCTTTAAAAACTACCCTTAAAGCATGTATCATATGGTTAGGTTGTGCCAAAACAAATATTTTAGTTTGATAGACCTCCAAGTTCTCACAGTCAGCTCCTCTTCAAATGCGTCTACACAAAAAGCCAATAAGGGGATTTTGGGGGACTTTGGATATGTTATAGAATTTCATGAATTAATTTTTTCAAGGTTCCCTATACGATTTGTGCTATTTTTCCTGGTCTAATAAGGAATATTACAAGGCATGGAAGCATAACAAATGGTTAATTATTTATAGTCCATTATGATTTATTTTACTTAAATATATTTAATTCGTCTCTTAATTTGGTTATCGGTAGGGCCCAATGAAATAATTAGAAATTATGTATTAACTAAGCAAAGCACCTAAAATGTTTACACCAAAATGTATTCTGTTCATAATTATATAATTTATTTAATTTGTTATGAGCTCCGCTCGAACAACATTCCATCGAAAAATTGTCATTTCATTTTCGTCTATTTATGTGTATTTCACCCGGAATATGTTGAAAAATTCGAAAAATTCCACTATTAGGATCAGTCATTTCGGGTGAAATTTTACCCCATAAAAGGCCAAAAACATGGCCGAACATGTTCATCAAACATGCTTGACATATATTCTTTGACAAACTTGCTTGACAAACATGCTTGGCAAACATGCTTGACAAACATGCTTGAGAAACATGCTAAACAAACATGATTGACAAAGTTATTTCCACAGTAATTGCTCACTCCTGTAACTTGCCATGGTGGTTTGGCATCATATCAAAATCGTAGGAGAAAATATAGGTTTTTCATATAACGGTATGTATCATGCTCCAAGAAAATTTAAATTGAAAACAAATATGTAATTAAAAAGCCGTGACGTAAGCAGATCTCAAGAACCAAGCATTCTAGGAACTTGCAATAAGCAAATTTGGAGCCTTACAGCAAGTTCCTAGCATGCTCGGTTCCTGAGATACACGATGTGACCTGCGATGTGAAAGTCTTTTCCGGGCTTTGTTTACTTCACAGACGTTATTAAAGCAGTTGTTTAAGCGATTTAAAGAACGAAGTTCATGCCATTTAACATTTTATCTCATTATATTGAGAGATACATCAACTACTTCGTACATCTAAATCCTACAACTATATCAGTTACATTTGTCTGATTCAATCCAAGAGTATCCGTTTTCATGAAAAAGTGCTTCTCATCTAGCAGTTTGGACTCGGCAAAAAATTGTAGGTCCTCTCTATTCCTGCCAACAACACGCATACAGGAATGGTTGAGAGTCTTAAGTCACTAGACCCTGATTCTCCTCTTTTAAATATTTATTGCTTCGTTTAATTTTAAAATGACGTTAATCGGTTGCACCAACCACTTCTAAATCTAACAGGCCAATAAACGAACCAATAAACTAAAGTTCCATTTTCCTCCAGATAAATTTTAAAAGCAAGTTTAAACGAACATATCTAACTACCTACAAACAAAATAATTCAATTTTATTTGACGGAATATTGTTAATTCCAGATTAAAATAACGAAAACAACAGGTGAAGGCATTTTGTTTCCTATTTATAATTCACTACTTAAATACATAAATTATTCCAGAAAAATTATAGACTGGTGATCATGTGTTCATCTGATAACGAACTAAACCAAAAAATGGCGAGACGTCGAAGAGTTGTTCAGGTTCACAGAGAAATCCATTTTCTAAATTCGATGACGTCGCTTTAAAATATTTGTTCATAATTTCCAAGACTGTGTCGAAAAAATATTAGTGTTAGTTGGTCTATTTCAATAGTTTCATAATTTCTCTAAAAAAAAGAAAATAATAAATAATAATAAAAAACACCAAGATGGTGCATTGGCTGTATCTAATGAGAATAACTTGTTTCTGTTTCTTGTGTATTCACATTTTCCTTATTGCTATCTCACTTGCACTGGTTAAATTTTTTCGTTCAGTTTAATAAACATATGATAAAATCCAGGGGTGGTTCATGAACTGCAGTTTAGCTAAAAAATGTGCGAAAGAGATTGGTGCAACCCAAATAAATTTATCAGTCCGATAAATTTTAACTCCATTTTAGCAAAAACCGCTTTTAGTGAATTTTGGTGCAACTGGGCATTAGAGTAAATTATTAATGTAGCTGATGTAATTGAACGATGAAGTTGTGAAACCGAGTTGATTCAATTTATGTGGTGGCGCAGAAATTGGCCCCAGGTTTAGGGGGCGGTATGAGTGTTTTTTCCTTTATTAATTTGGTTGATTATCTGACCCATTTCAAGGACATTTAAAAAAAAAAAATTATTGACGCACCAATGGCTTTACTTAACATCATCATTCATCACATTTCACATAAATTCACTAATTAAATGCCTACTTAGTCCATACATAGCTTAAAAGGTGTTAATACTTATTAACACCAAGAACCATCTCTTCTCTTGTCTTTGCAAATAAGGAACCATCCCTAAAAAAAAAGGGTAAATAAATCTACTTTCAAGTCAAAAGATACTGATTCCAAAAACATTCATAATCTTATCAACGAGACGAAAATAAAAAAAATGTATTTTTAAATCAATCTTAACTAAATGACAAGTTTTTGTCTTTTCATTTCTCAAAGCACCACTTCAAATTGATTGTCTCTATAGCACACTCACCATATAGCCACTTACTTTTGTCAAAGCTAGTTAAAACAGATTGGACGATAAGTACCCCCAACTGTTATAATATAAAATTTCCTTTCTTACGTATTTATCACCGTTAAATGAATTCTTCAAGAAACTCGAAAACATTACTCTCTCAAAAGAATGTCGAGCACAAGTCCTTCAGTCGCACATGAAAAATTGTTCACTTTTAACCAATCCTTACGTACACCTGCTGGGGGTTTCTTTTTTTTTTTTGTATTCTGCATCACTTTACTGCTTCTAAAATACATTGAAAAACAAAAAAAAATATTATTTACAATCTCATTTTACCGGAAGTGAGCACCATTACACTGAAAGTAAAATTATAATAAAAATAGTTTTTTTTCTCCCACAAAACGGTTTATTCTTATTTTACTATTAACATGAAGCTGCATATTATGTATTTATTAATTCGGGATAAGTATTACAGCACAGCCCTGTGCAAATGGTTCCATGTTCATTTTTTTCAAGCTCTTAATTTTATTTAAACACTTAATTTAATATTAAAGTTTTAATAAATATCTTCGTCAAGAAACTTTCTCTCTGTGTATAACAGCAAACCATTTCGATTCAGTTAGCACCATTCTTCACACTCGACTACCCTTTTACCATCAATTCATAAAACCATTCTGACAAGGACGACAACAACGAATATTACGTATAGTGAATGAACGTTGAGAGTTCAGCTTCATTGTTTTTATGCACATAATGCCAAGTTGTATGCAATAGCGTTTGCCTGAATGAGCCCTCGAAAAAGCTATTGGGACTGGAGTGGGTGTGTGTACTTTTGCACATATGTATTCAACTCATAATAATTAAAGGGAAATTCTTGTTAAGTGTGTGATGCAGCTGATGTTCAATGTTAGTGCACAAATACAAGTTTGAATTTCCAAAAAATAAACAAACATGTAATTCTGGGAAAATTCAAACACACTTACACAAACATACACCACATCCTTATGAATGAGGTTAAAGGATGAACACAATTTCAATCACGCAGGTATTTTTGCAGGAAGTGATGCATTAAAGTTCTTCGAAGGATTTTTGCTAGACAAACTACAAGGAAAAAGATAAGAAGGTGAATGACTGAATAGCCGTTAGCTGTTGTATATAGGAAGCAAAAATGATTTGGAATTTGTTAAACAAAAAATATACGAAAATCCATTTTGTCTTTGGTTTCAGCTTTCTTCTTCAACGACATGATACTCTAGCTATCAGCTCACTTGACAAAACCAATTTGCTTGCAGCGTCTTTTGCTGCTGATTCATTGCTGCTAGGAAGTGTGTAAATTCCAACTGTACTTGAGTGATAGTTAAAAAGTGATTAGTTGGGAAGAATCTTCTTCCGCACTCGAAAAGTGGCAATAGTTCTTAAAGAGCCATGTGTACGTTTTTCAATATATATTACTCTTTTGATAAATGGAGATCAGAAACTATCCAGTCCTTTTAGAGGCATTCCATGATTTCCATTAAGTCGTACAAACTGCGAATGTGATTAATTTATTATCGGATAAAAAACGTAAATGTATCGAAGAACGAAGGTATCTAAAATAAATGCGGTACGACTTTGAAGTGAAAGTTAGAATTATACATAATAATTTGATGGTAAACTTTACGAAAAGTAAGAGTTTATCATCGATCATTTTAGAAAAAATAAATATTCTGATCCAGCTGTACTTTATAAGAGGTCTACTTACATCCATCCGATGATTGAGTATATACTATTCCTTCATCTGGGCCAAGTACTTTTAAGTCCTTTAAATAACAAGAGTGCTCATCAGAGAATAAAATATCTCCCCTTCCTGACAAATTCTGTCCAAGAAATTTCCTCGGACAGAAATTCTTAGGTCTATCAAATGCCAGGTTGACATCGGTCAGATATCAATGACATACAAACAAAATCAGAAATTCATCAAAATTTGCCAGACTGACAATTTTTGCCAAATATCTCTAGAGCAAAACTATTATTTTCATCTAGCAATAGTGGGCAGGTGAAAATTTTGTAAAAGTGAAGGGCCGATTGCAAACGAAGTTTTAAAGAAGTTCACTGCTTTTTTAAATGCAAATACAGCAGTTGAAGAGGCCCTTTAGCTCCTTCAAAACATTTTTAAGAGATAATCGTAGAGGCAATTGCCTGTGAACTTTAAAAAAGCTGTTCCTAGTTTAAGGGCCATTTTCAAATGTTCCGGTTAAAGCCTAGTACGCTGCTGATGCGAAACGAAAAATCCCATACAAAAATGACACAACGAAAGCATAAACTAAAAATTTAGTTCTACTTTTCGTTCTACAGTACCTACGCTTTTCGATGAGCAAAATTGATGATTGTAGCAGATTATTTGGAGATGTCTACACTCTTTTTTCGCACTCAATTAATTACCCAGACCATTTATTGTGTGCGAAAAAATGACATTATGTGTTTTTTCGTGTTTATTTTTGTTGTTTCTTTCATTACAGCATGGCTGCTTATGATTATTTTGCATTTGCATTTGTTTTAATTTTTTTGAGTTTGTGCAACTGTCAATGAATATTTTTATGCTTCGTTTTCGTAAGCATTTCGTTGTCTTGCTGGAGACCAACTAAAAATTTCGTTTCGCATCAGCCAGCGTACTAGGCTTAAGGTCTCGGATAGCCTATCCGGAACTTATCTGCAAGATAAACTTCAACTTTTGGTTTCAAATGTCTCAGATAGTAATATCCGACACATAAGGTTTCGGATAGCCTATCCGCCGGTTCAAGTAGCTGTTTTATCCAGAAGATAAGAAAAATATTAATTTGAAGCGTTTGGAAAAAATATAGTTTCAGACCATTTTTTCGTTGAAGAGCGTAAAATGCAGTCAAAAGAAGTCCTGGATTTATGGATTTATGTGAATCTTGGAAGACGAAATTGCATAAATCTGTAGGTACCATTGGTTCTAGAAGGGCCATTGTCCATTTTTTACAATATACTTACATAACTTAAATAAGTACATTATTTGACTCAGTGAAAGATGTTCCACGACTTTAATAAGGGCCCATGGACTCCAATTGCTTCTTAATGAACATTTTAAGACATTAAAAAGCAACATTTTCAACTTCCCAAAAACTAACAAATTGGACATTTGCTTTAGGTACCAATTGGCGCAAGGTACACAAATATCCTATACAAGAAAGAAGCCACTAAGCAAATTAGAACACGGCTATAGTTCCGTCAATCCTTTTTATATATTTTTATTGCATATTATTATTTATTTACATACATACATCTTAATCATATTCCAAAATTTTAAACTCCAGTGCATTTTCGGGCATGTATTGTGAGGGGTGGCCAGTGGCATCATTTGCTGCATAATCACATCGCTTGTGGTGTCTTCTTCTCTTCTTTTTGTGGAATCTATTTTCAGCACTTGTTGTTTGCAGGCAAAAATCCTAGGTCCAACATTGAGGATTGGATGTCTCAATGCCTAACTGCTAAGAGTTTCATCGTAATATTTTGAATTTTCTCTCTAATTCGATCCATCGCGGCTCGTATACTGAATTTAAACTATTGACATTTTAAATAACGAACAATTCTTTTTTTTTACAGCAAAAATTAAATTTTCAGTATTTTTTGATGTTTTATGTTATTCTCAAACTGTATGTGGCTAGTAAATTTATCCACCGGTTAGTTTATCCGAGACTTTGATGATGAAACAGAAAATAAATAACAGCAACTGTTATCTGCTGGATAGGGTTATGTGTCGGATATCTATCTGAAACTTTAACCGGAACATTTGAAACTGGCCCTAATAATACTATAATTGAACGTTAAGTTTTGTTAATTTTCTCTATATTTAACATATGCTATTTTGTTTGCCTTTTTCATGATTTTATTTCACCTTTTTTAAATTTTTTAGGTCAACAAAACCCTTTCCCTCCTCATAAGCTTACCCTTTAGAAGCCAATCGATAGTTTTGTCAAGGAGCTACAGAGATTCTGTATTTTATCGCTCACTGGAATACTTCATCTTTTTTCGCATACTCAAATATATAATTCTTCATATAAGAGGAAGAGGAATTTGAGATTAGATTAGCGTAATAGGTAGCCGATTGTTAAGAGTCAATTTTGCAGTGGACGTAGTTCTTGGCTGTTAACTTAGAGGTGTGGGTTTGAGCACCTAGGACACATGTTTTCGATATTTCCCCAGTTTTAACGAGATGCCACCCGTGAGATGAAGTAAAATATTCTCAATCCACTGTGACTACAAAAATTCCTTCCCAACCTCTTATTCTCTATAACTAGTGCCTTGAAATTAAGTTGCATTCAAAAGACCTTAGGTCTTACAGGCATATGCAGTGGTGAACTGGAGGTCAAAGAACCTCCCGGGACTTTTTGAAAAAGGGCCACAACGTACAGATGTAGGTAAAATAATCTCAAATAGTATAGTTTGTAATGCTGCATTTCTTGATAGACAATTTTTCATAGCTTAGTGGACAGAAAACCAACTTACGCCATTTTCATATTAATTTGTATGAGTGTCAAGTTAGCAAAGCAACTTTGACGAATCGAAAAATGGTTAGTTGGATAATTTGGCGTTAATTAGTCGTTAATTACTTGTGACAATTTCGAATATTTGTCGTTCAATGTTTTCTATGTTTTTTTTTTAAAGTGGTAAAAACTTCCAGAACTTAATATGTTATTCCTTGATAATTTGCCATTAATTAGTCGTCAATTTTGTCATGCGATGCTTTCTATGTAATTTTGGGTGATTTGTTTTCTATGAGCGTCAGGTTACCAAATCAATTTTCACCAATCGAAAAATGGGTAGGTGAATGATTTGCTGTTAATAATAATTTTCCGTTAATGCTAATATTAAACAAATAACCCAAAATTACATAGAAAATATGGCATGACAAAATTGAATTTTTCACAACTAATTAACGACTTGTTAATGGCAAATTAACAAGGAATAACATATTAAGTTTTGGAAGTTTTTACCACTTTTCGAAAAAAAAATATAGAAAACATAGAACGACAAATTCAAAATTATCACAAATAATACACGGCTATTTAATGGTAGATTATTAAACCATAAACCATCCGGTATAAACAGTTCTTACCCCATTTTCAAGTAGTACTTTGCCAACTTGATGTCAAGCTACCAAAGAACCCAAAAAACATAGAAAACGTTTCACGACAAATTTAAAACTGAATGAAAATGTTTAAAAAAATCGAAAACTGAATTTAACTATACATTAAAGAAAAGAGCATTTAAATAATTTGTTAGTTCAGAAATTCACGTAGATAATTTTAAGAAAAAAGATAAAGACAAAATATTTTTGTATAAAATACAAGTAACAATTTATTGCTATGTTCATGTGTCTCTTATTTGTAAGAGAAACTGTAGCCTTGATATCTGAATATGTAGCTGAGTACAAGTAAATGCTTATGTGTAGCTAAAACATGATTTTGTATTTCCAACGGTTCTTTAAATATTAAATTTTCATGTAAAATAAGACTGAAGTTGGGGGACAAAAATGCAAAAATACTATTTTTGTTGGTACACAAAATTGTAGCTTTTTAAATGTTTGTTTTGTGCGCAAAAATTATTTTTATGCTTTTATGGATAATTTTGTATTTGCAATTCAAGTTAAAGGGCTTTTCCGATCTACTAACATAGGTTGGAAGTTGCCCAACAAAATGCTTGAATTTGAAGCGTTTTGAATGATAATTTGTTTGCAAACCAAAAATGATAAGCTATAACTTAAAATTTGATATTCAAATTTTCGCAAAATGGTGAAATCCAATTTTAACTTGCGATCTGTAGGACCCATATGGTATGTTATAAAAATAAATAAGTTGGGTGGCGCAACAGCTCGTGGAGGACCAGGGCCTTGTGACCTATACACTTTTTTTGCAATTTAACATTATCGTATTTTTCTCAAAAATGGCTGCACAACTTTTCTTAAAAAAAATTCAATAAATCTTTTTTAGTAAAAGGCTACCCTTGGATGGAAAATAATTTTTCAAAAATGGTTATTAATGGTACCTCTCAAAGAGCCATTTTTATAATAACAATAAATTCCTTACATAGAAACTTCTAAAAAATATAAATAGAATTGTGTATCAAAAATTTTACAAAAATATTTTTTGGATTTTTAAAAAATGTTTCAATTTATTTTTCGACTATTACATAGTCGCTTTTTTTGAAACTCAGTAGTTCCGAGTTTTAAAACACTCTTTAAATTATTTTCTAAAAACAATTTACTTTAATGAAAAAAAAAGGTACCTTCCATACAAAAGTTTAAAAACCGTTAAGGAAAATAATTTTGTTCTCAAAAACGGCTCATACGATTTTGATAAAATTTTTCCGTATACCAAAAACTATAAAAATTTACACTTAGCAACTATTGATAGTACTTCTCATAGAATGTTTTTATTTTGAAGTTTCTCATTATCTGCTTAACGGATTTAGATGGATAAATGATTGTATATACAAATTTTAAATAAGTTCAAATAATATTGCATATAAAAATCTTCAAATTAAAAAAAAAAAGTTTCAAATTACTTTTTTTTTGTATTCGATATTTCCAGAACGGGTTTACAATTATTTTAGAAATTGTATGCGCATATGTACAGAAATTAAGACCCTCTTGAAGCCACAATAGCTCAAAATTTACTACAGGAACCAAACAGCTCCATTAAGTTTTTGAACTGTGTTTAACAGGCCAGCCAAGACCTATTTGGGACCCTGTTGGGGGTCACAACAGCTTAATATTTAGTATGAGGTCCCCAACAGACCTTGACAATATTATGAGTCTTCTCGGGACCCTCTTGGGACCTCAAAAGGTCAATATTTAGTCTGGGAACCCCAATAGCCCGACTAGAGTTTCTGTCTATACATCTAAGAGTACTAAAGAAGCCTCTTCCAGACTCTCACAACAGTTAAATATTTAGTGTGAGGGCAACAACAGTACTTGAAAAAACTGTGGATGCCATCGCGGAACCCTCTTGGGGCCACAATAGCTCAATATTGAGTGTGGTAGCCCCAAGAACACCACTTAAATGTTCGTTTAAATTATCAATGGGTGTTTCTTCAATTCCCCATTAGAACTACAACAGCTCAGTATTTATGTATTTTGAGGGCCCAGACATATGTGGGAATTAGAGTTTCATTAACATGTCGCTTAGAATAATTTAGAAGCCTCAACAGATTTGTTGGAGAATTTCGATAGTTCGATAGGAAAATTATTCCTCTACAAAAAAAATTCTTAAGTAATTTTTCCATAATATCGTCAATAACTAAAAAAAAATCAAATTTCATGTTAAATAAATAAATGATTAGATACTTTAAATAGCTGAAACGTCCAAACGGCTGGATTACCGATAAAACATGTAAGGACCTTTTTATAGAGCCATTCATTTTCTACAAAACAACAATTATTTCAAGTACTTACTTGTTATTATAAAGTTATAAAATAGTTCCAAATACAAATAGGTGTCTTATCCCTTACAAATCGTATGGAGAACCGATACGGCGTCTTTTTTTGAAACATTCTAGTATACATATTTGTCAAAAAACTGCATAGAACATCAATGAACAAAATACAAATATGAATCAGCTACTCCTTGTATCACTTCAATCAATATTTCCATATTGCCAATGTTAAACTATTGGCACTTCATTTAACGGAACTTCGATGAATAATGGAAAAGGCAATTTTAAATTTTGGTAAATTTCTTTAAAATAATCAACTTGAGGAAGTGTATCCAATAAGTTTAAGAGTCTTGCATTATTAAAGGTGGAATAATAATGTTTTTGGGAAAGAGTATTTTTTTTTCAGTTTCACTCATTTTATTTTGAGCATCATAAAATTAAAAATTGAAAGTTTGCAAGGACTGTCAACTTTTTATCATTTGAATGGTTGCAATACGAAGTCTTTTTTCAAATTCAAACCACTATAAGAAATCGTAAAGTTTGTTCATCCTTTTTCAGCTTGTTTTTATTATGCCATGTGTACGAGCAGAAGTCATCTTCACTTTCACATTGATCTCCCCCAACATGTTTATTGGTCTTAACTCTTAAGATAAGTGACAATACTTGTTTTTTCCATCGCTGCCTACAAATAAATATCATAAACTAAGAAACTTTATTTTATGTCCTTTTTTTATCGTTTAGAAATAATTAATCATATACAATTTCAGCTCACTTCGAATACAACTTCAATAAAAGTTTTATTCTTATTTAGTTCTTGTCCAACCATATATTTGTCCTTATTATTGACTCTAAGAAAGTTCTGCAAGACTTACTTAACCAAAACGTATACAAAGTTAAACTATAACTGAGGACTTTTGATTATGTATGCTACGGACAAATTACTTCCCTTTTACCATAAGGCTGGCCCACAATGTGGTTAACCATCATGGCAACCCAATCCACTCAAATTCAGGACCATTGTATAAATTTTGTCAGAATGCCAGAAATCAACAGCTGCTGCTGTCTTGTGTTGTTGAATACAAAAAAAAAATAAACACTCTTCAACATAAATAAACGACCAAACGATTCGTGTCCAAAAACATTATTTTAAAAACATTTTGAGAGACAGAAATTGACATTCTATGGGGGAGAAACTTTGAGAAATGATAAATTGAACATGAGTTTTTATTGTGTTGAGGAAATTCAAGCTTTTCTTCCGGTTTAAGCTGCTTAAACTGGTCAAAAGTTAATTGAAATTGAAAAACATTTTCCCATTAATGTCTGTCAGTAAGGTTTTTTTTTGTTGTTATGATGGTATATGTATGTATGTATGTGTGTTTGGTCCTGTAGAAAATATCCTTAAAAAGAATGCTTTTGTTTATTTTAAGAAAAATTAATAAAAAAGTATTTCATTTTAAAATGTTATGAAAAGGAAAATAAAGTTCACTAAAAAAGGTCGTAGTTAAGTGAAGCCAAATTTTTGGTGAGGACCTTGACAGGTGGTTAATAGATACGTAATGTTTTAATTAAAGTCCTGTGACTTAATTTTAAGAGACATTTACTAAAAAAAAAAAACAAATTTGCTTTAAAAATCAACACAAAAACTTCTGTTTCGAATTTTTGTTTGTTTAAATGAAAAGTATCTCATGGAAGAGTAGGTATAATTCTTGGATTTAAACTTATTTTAGTCACTGATCAACCTTTACGTTGGTAAACAATTTGAATGTAAAACTTATCTAATAGGAGCGATCAATCGGATGAACTTTAACGATTTTTTTTTAATATCAGGGTGAAGTTTATTTAAATGTGTCAGTCACTGCGTTGAGTAACATGCAGCCAGTTTCTCTTTTTGGTTATGTTTTTTTTATGGCACTTAACTCATGCTCAGACAAATACGATGATGGGAATGGTTAAATGAAATTGTTGTACGATTGAAATCGCCAAAGCCCGGGGTTACGAAATCATATAGCTTCTGTTGTCAAAATCATTGATAATAATCATTCTTGAAAATAATTTTAATTCCTCGTTTATTGTCAGTTCTATAAGTGGTTCTTCCAACTAAAATGATACTTCTGTATTGACATTTGAAAAAGGATTCAACACCCAGTAAGAAATGTCCTTACTTTAAATTATATATTGAAACGTTCCTTAATCTCTTCTCTAAGCGTTGAGAGTAATATCAAGTAAGTCGTTATTGTTGGATACTGCTGATAGATCTGGTAGTAATCACGATATATATATTTTTTTAGCAGCAGTTTGGCTACAAAAGAAGCAATGAAACTTTTTCACATCATTAAATTATATAAACATGTCTGTAAACTACGCGATATTATTCTTTGATTTGATAAGGTCGCACCACAAGTCTCTATCTTTGTTTTTGAAGAACTCTATCACAGAACAAAACAGATTATAAAATCAAGACAAGCAATCTTCATAAATGGCAACCCAAACATCTGTATAGTGAGTATCTTTTTATTTTATTAACTGCTCTGATAACTAATTACAGTGGTGCAGGACTTCACTCCAGGGGCGTAGGCAAGGAAGGCACCAGCTGAGATATGTAAATATATTAGGTATTCAAGGCGATAACATTTTCGTTAAAAAAACTTGTCCAAACAAACAAAACCAATCAAACCTGTCCGCCATTTTGTTGATTCATATTGGTTTCAGTTTGCAGAAAAGTTTAAGTTTGTGAAAATAAACACTCTAAGGGAAAATCCCATCTCCCTCCTCTTCTCTGAGGAAAGGGGGCAATTTCAGAAAAATTGACGTAAAATGGAAAAAAATATTAAATTTTACGAAAGCACATTTATAATAATGGGTTATGATTTATGACTTTATTGAAGGAAAATATTTCAATCTTTTATGTATTTGCTTTTAAAAACAAGTTGTTTAAATGAATAATTTTTGGGAAATTTAGTTTAAAATCAACACGAGAATATTTTGTTCAAGATAAATTTTTTCACAGTATTGCGCTATTAAGTGGAACCATCTTTATTAGTATCCTCTTATCAATCCTTATTGTTTTTTTTTTAAATACATACCTACTTTTCATTCTCTTTTAATTTTCTCAATATTCAAAAACAAACAGTAGCACCTAATTACACAAAATTTTGAAGAAAAAAATAATCAACTTGGAAAGAGTTCCTTTTTCAAAAATATTGAATATAAAATTTATTTTTTTCAAAAACTATTACTTGAAACAACTTACTTAGCATTCGTTGTTTTAAATATTTTTTCCTATTTTATGTAATTTGTATGTAAATATTCTAAAATGCAAAGAAACAAAATTATTGAGTTTTCAAAAAAAAAAAATATCTTTGGAAAATCAAAGAAATTCTTTTTTTTTTTTTTTTAAATATTGGTACAAAATTACAATTTTTTTTATTTTGTATTTCAATAATCTACCGATCGCATTAGAAAAATACTTTCTATCATTTTTCGTTTGGAAAATAGATTCCAGACTTTTCTCTTTGTTTACCGTCATTTACCGTACTGAAATTTGGAATTTCAAAAAATCACGTAGTTTATAATTCTTAAACAAAATTTTCTTTATATGGTATTTTTCGTTTATCCCTAAGGTTTACCATCTAAGCTGGGGCAGATAATTGAAAAAAACCCAAAAATTGAGAGTTATTGCTTGGCAACTTTTTGCCTTGACCACTTTTCGACAGGCAACCCATGCGCAAATTGCTTTTTATGGCAGCCTACAAAACTGTATACCGCCCATTTAGTACCTTTATGAGGGTAGGTCGTCATATGGCGGGATCTTCTATTAATATATTTTATTTGGATATAAAGTCAATTTTTCAGAAGTTTCCTTCTTTTGCTTCAGGGGAGATAAAAGGAATTTCCCCGCTGTACATTTTTTTCCAAGGAATGATCTCAGAAACCATCCCCAAAATATCGACCATGAACTAGAGGACACAATGCATAAAGTTTTGTTTTTGTTTGTATTTATTTTATCAATCTAAAAATATAGTTCAAGTTCAAACAAGTCTCCATGACAATTTCACTTCACAGAGAGAATCATATGATGAGTTAGAAAATGCTAATGGTAGGATCTTGATTGACCTCTTTCAAAGTTTCGATCTGTTTATTCTTAATGGCTGTTCCAAAAAAGATCCCAAAGGAGATTTTACGTTTGTGGGTGGCCAAGGAAAGACAGTTATAGACTTATGTGCAATATCTAGCCGGTGGCCTATGTATGTCAAAGACTTTCAAGTATGCACACAAATTTTCTCTGACCACCTACCAATCGTAGTTTTTCTATCAATTTCCAGGCAGTTAGAATCAAAAGAACTTCAACTGCTACCCAAATTGAAGTGGAGAAAAGGTTTTGAAGAAAAATACCAAGAAAAATTAAATATTTATTTGTCTTGTAAGGATATCGCTCAAGAGCAAAATCCATCGAAAAAAATTGAACTTTTACTGAAGGGTATTTATGCCGCAGCTCCGCAATTTCCAAATGGCCCTTTTAAGCCGAACAAAAATGGTTCGATAACGAGTGTCGTAAGTTAAGGAATGCATCATCTAACTTGCTTAATTTGTACAGAAATTCTTCGGATTTACGGATTAAAAACTTGTATATCGAAGCAAACAGAAGGTATAAAACATTATGTTCGGAGAAAAAGACAAATTATGAGAGTATGCAAGCACTTCAGCTGGCACAAACCAAAGATTCTAAATCATATTGGTCTTTGCTTAAGCAAATAAATGGTCAAAAATTCATATGTGGCGTTCACATTTCAACCAGCGAACTTGCAATATATTTTAAAAACCTTCTTGAGGAAAAAGATACATACTCTAGCTTTTTTTATGCACAACCAATGTTTAGAAATGATGAATTAGACAAAGATTTTTCTATGGAAGAATTATATGATGTCTTAGGACAAGGTAAAGACAATAAAGCCCCTGGAAATGACCGTGTTTGTTATGAGTTCTTCAAAAATGCTAGTGATGAGTTTCATATATTATTATTGAATAGCTATAATAAAATTCTGATGACAGGTGAAATGCCTAGTTCGTTCAAACAGTCAATAATATTCCCGCTCTATAAAAAAGGCAACGTTAATGAAGTGGAAAATTATCGTGGTATTTCTTTTATGAATGTTGTGGCGAAGATATTCTGTGGTGTCTTGTTTAATAGATTAGAGAACTGGGTTACTAGAAACAAGATAATTTCAGATTTTCAAGCTGGTTTCCGTAAAAATTATTCCACAAATGATCAAATCTTTTCACTCACAACCATTGCAAAATCGTACCTCAGTAGGAAAAAGAAATTATATGCCTTTTTCATAGATTTTAAGGCAGCATTTGATTCTGTTAACAGGAATGCACTATTTTATAAGATATCTTCCTTAGGAATTTTATACAAGTTCATTAATATTTTGATTTCTTTATATGAAAGCACAAAAGCTGCTGTGTGGGATGGTCAACGAATGTCAGAATGGTTTAATACAAGTGCAGGTGTTAAACAAGGCTGTATTTTAAGTCCACTCATATTTTCAATTTTTATTAATGACATTGTTGACTGTTTACCAGGAGGACTTTGTATTGCAGAAACAATTGTAAAAGCACTTTTATATGCTGATGATGTTGTTATCTTCGCAGAATCCCCAAAAACATTGCAACTTATGATAAATAGAGTATCTGAATTTTGTAAAAAGTGGGATCTTTTGATTAATATCCAAAAGTCCAAAATTATGATTTTTAGAAACGGTGGTGGTCGTTACGGATTGGAAGAAAAATGGTTCTATAATGGGGAGGAAGTAGAAATCGTTAAACAATTCAAATACTTAGGTGTCACTTTAACCCAAAATATGGATTTTAACAAGCATTTGCAAGATAAATGCAAGGTTGCTTTAAGTCTTGTTAATGCATCGTGGAAGGATATCATGTCAAATGAAAATATTATTCTGTCGACCAAATTTCAAGTTTTTAATAGTGTTGTGAGATCTTCTCTTTGTTACGCTGCTCAGGTTTGGGGTTGTTATTTCTATGAAAATATGGAAAAGGTGCTTCGAAATTTCATCAAAAAAATATTCTGTCTTCCCGCAAATGTACCTTATTATGCTATCTATCTGTAGAGTGGGCTACCTTCTCTTCACAATTTTACACTTAAGATACAAGCTACCTTTATTTTAAAAATTCTGAGTTGTGAAGAAAACAAGCTATCAAAAAAACTTATCGAATATGAAATGAGGTATAACCATTTTTGGGCTAAGGAATGGAAGCTGTTAGGGCAAATGTGTGGATGTGAACTTATTTTTCATCCAGTAATCGACCTTTCATCTCTAAAAAACTCCTTCTCGGCAATCATGGAAAGACTTGATGAGATGCAACGAGAGGATTTTATACGCCAAGCAAGAAATTCTTCGAGCAGAGTTCTGTATTCAGGGCTTATTTATAATCTTTGTAGTTTCAACTACTTTAAAGACGAATTTAGCTACAAAAAGATTTCATTACTTTTTAGGCTTAGATCTGAAACACTTCTTCTGAATGGTTCCCCCTATTCTACAAACGATAACCATATTCTGTTCAATATGTAACTTGAACGAAAAAGAAGATTGCTTTCATTTTACTTCTGTTTGCCCAGTTTTTGGTAGAATAAGGGAAAGGTATTTTGGTCACAAAACTCTGAGTATGGAGCAAACTAAAAAAATATTAAATGGTCCTGACTGGAACACACTGTACAGCTATAGTGTTGAAGCTTATAAATATAGATTTCTAATATTAAAAGAATTTTCCTGACTTACTTGCTTTTCTCATGTAAAGAAATCATTGCTTTTCTCAAAAATTATTGACTTGTTTTAAATATTGTTTCACTCAATTTTATATTAATGTACTTTATTAATAATTGTAAATTTTGTTTATATTTCCCTTAACTTAAATTTATAAAAAAAAAAAAAATTGTTAAGTTGGATTCCAAACAGACGGCTGGTGCCATGCTTGATTTGTAATTTCTTATATATCTTTATCTATAATTGTATTTAAATTTAAATTTAACATATTGTAATATGTATCTATCATATATTTATACGATTCAATAAATTATTATTATTATTACTATTAATATCCTTTTTGATCTAAATCTCGAAATACTTACTGTAAAGCTCCTACATATCGAAAGTGAAAAACATTTAGTTTATATCCAAATACCTTGCTTTTCAATTTTCAATAAATTACAATTTTTATATCTGAGTGCATGAAAAAAAGTTTGCTTTGAATTTACTTTAAGGACATATCAATGTACTTCAAAAAATATTTTCCTCTTTTCCATAACTCTTAATAAAAATGGCCTCGGGCCCAAAAAACATTCTTCCCCAACTTGAAAACACAGGGGAGTCTCCTTACAGAAAGAACAAAAGTGTAACAAATACATATGTATATAGACTATTTTATAAATGTGGTTAAAGGATTGTACATAGGTATAACGAAAAACATCCAACATTTCAGAAGCAACAGCATTCACAAAATTCTACCACGATTTTGTATAAAGTTTTGCTTCTTGTTTAGAAGGAAACACTAAAGTTCCATAAAACTACAAAGTTATTTGCACTTAAGGTGCCACCCTTGACAAAAAGTTCGTGCCAAAAACTACCACAACTTACTCGACGAAAATACCATAAAACATAGACAGAAAATATATATCCACAATCGGAAGGAAATTTATTGGAATTAAAGCGCCAACCGTGCGAACAACAGCCCTGGCTAAGTATAATTATAGCGCCTCGGATTTGCTTACACTTCCTTTTTGTTTTATGTTTCCTTTTTTGTACATATTGTGTGGTCTGCCGAAGAAGGAGACTAACTCACCCTTAGATCATAGAGCAAAAGGCGGTAGAACAGGTTTCTCATTTCTTGTTGACAATTAGAGTAAGGGAATTACATGATGACATTGTCTTATCGTGGGCAAAGTCTGTAAGGGTATTTATAACTGCTTCCAGCAGGACGCCGGCGACGGACAACCATAATATATGTAGGAAGGTTTGATTAAATTGAATCTGATTGAACAAGTACACCAATCTTAACACGATTAGTTATGTATTATTGCATTATAAAGTAGAAAAATATTTCATTTTTCCCTCTTCTATCGTTGGATTATATTGTGTTCACTGTGGCGTATGAGTAATATTAAACTAGAAATATATATTTCCTTCGTTTGTTAGATTCAGAGAAAATAAAAGTGAAATCACCTCTTAGTAAGAAAAAAGGATAGAGAAGCACACTTCACTAAGCATTTCCTTTATATATTTTTCAAAGATAGAAGGTAAAGGCTTAACTCCATGATAGTAAAATGCAATCTTCCTAGTTAAATCACCACACACATAATCGTTAGGGCCATTTAGAAAATGTTCGGATTCGTTTTTGCAAGCAATTTCGTTGGTATTTTCCAAGAGTAGGTGGCATCTAATCCTACAAAAGGGTGGTTATTTCTTAAGATTAAGCATGATGATTATGTTTTTTTTTTTCTTCCCGTAACCTCTACCTGCTATAGTCCCTCTCACTTAAGAAAACCATAACAAATAGGGAACTTTATTGAAGTATTTTGCCTTTTAATGTTGCTGTGGGTCTTTTTTTAGAAACAAAATGCACGGATCACAACTTTTTCTAGCCATTGAAGATATAAGGTTTAGAAATTTATGAATACTGTTTAATACTTAACAGAAATGTGTGCTCAAATTAGATATTAAAAAAATCTATTTCTTCATTGATTTGTTTTTATTTGTTTGTAAAATTATTAATAAATGGAGAGATGGAAAGAATAATATACGATTATATCTTGTCTTTAATATTGAATTAGGGTGGATACTGATCACACCCGTTGATTTATATGGTGCGTTTATTTGAGAGGGAACATATAGTGAACTCACCATAGTGCGTGGGATAGCAGCATAGTAGGAAACTTAATACGAGTAGTCTAGCAACTTTATAAACCAGATCTTGCTTCGGACCCGGTAGCTCTATTTTTTTTCTGAATGGGGAAGGATGTTTAACTAATAAATACTCCAAATTTTTGACCTCAAGCGATGAACACAAAATTTTTAATAAATATTTTCCCTAAATGGAGATAAAGACTAGTTTTCGATTATATGAGTAGATAAATTTTGTTCAATTTGAATCTAAGCTCGTCTCTGTGGACCCAAAGATTTCCAAAACATATCTATTCAAAATTTATCAATAAGTGAGTGATAGCAAAAAAAAGAAGAATAGGCGTCGAAAGCTTCATTAAAGGCTATTCAAAAAATCTAAGTCTTCCAGTCCACAACTGGGGCCTTCCCGAGAAACAGTGCATCGACAAAAAAATATGAATGCAATTTCGAGAATAATCGTGTTAACCCAAATTGGTTTTCACTCCTCTATAGATAAGCTGCTCGGATCACATATCATGGAATCTGAGACCATTTGAGTGTATGCATAGTTCGCTCTACCGGACAGTTTCAAAAATTTCAAAATTCAAAGTGAAAACGGTTTTTTTAAACAGTCTGGCAGGGCAAATTAAACACTTAAATGATCTCAGATTCCGTGATATGGGAGCTTATCTAGGGAGGGGTGAAAACCAATGATTTTCCTCGAAGATGCATTCATATTTTTTTTTTTCGATGCACTGTTTCTAGCAAAGGCCCCAGTTGTGGACTGCAAGACTTTAATTTTTTGAATAGCCATTAATGAAACTTTTGACGCTTATACTTCTTTTTTTGCTATCACTCACAACCAAAATCTGCTGTGGGCTCTTAGTCTAATAGTCAAAGACAATTTTGATTTTAAGCTTTTATACAGATAATTGATTATATAATGCAAAGTATAGTCAAAGGCAGATTAGAGTTCTAGAAATTATAGCAACAATATAATGTGTTGTTACAAGCAATTATAAATTATGGAAATATATACACTCGCACAAAGTGTTAGAGTATTGAAAATTCTCTACAAAAAATGTGAAAATAAAACAAAAACGGAAACGTTTCGTAAGTTCGTAATGCTTTTTAAATTAACGCATCACCGTTCAAATTTATCGAATTTAATCGATAAATTTGAACGCTGTAGTGAGTTTAGTGATCTAAAGACTCCAACTCTAGTTCATTCAATACGCTTGATGCTTCCTTCATATGAAGGGCACCAAATACAACAGGCATATTCAAGAACAGATGTTATCATAGAAACATAGATAGATTTGAACGTATACGGATCAGTGAATTCATTTGAGTTCCTTTTAAGAAAACCTAACAGACTATTAGATTTTGATATGATATATTCATAGTGCTTGTTAAAACTAATTTTGCAATCTAGAATAACACCTAAATCTTTATGAAAATTGACCCGTTTAAGCTCCGAATCACCAATTTTATAACAAAAGTTGATTGGACCTAGAGATCTCGTATAGGATATGAACAAACACTTATTGCTATTAAGATCAAGACTGTTATTCTTACACCACTCAAATAAAAAATTTAGATCAGACTGCAATAGTCTACAATCAGATATTGTTTTAATTGATCTGAATAATTTTAACATACAGTAAGCACGAAGAAGACAAAAAAATACTAGGGAGATCATTGATGAATAGGAGAAATAGAAGTGGGCCGAGATGGCTACCTTGGGGAACTTCAGAATAGTTCAAAATTGCTTTAGATACCTTTGAACCTATAATAACAGACTGTTTGCGGTCAATAAGGTAGCTATTGATCCACTTAAGCAAGATTGAATGAATACCAAAAAGTTCAAGTTTTTGAAGAAGGACGTTATGTTGAACCCTATCAAATGCTTTGGAAAAATTCGTGTAAATCGTATCTACTTGGTATCCTTTTTCCATATTACTTAAACAGTAATTAGAAAACAAAGCGAGATTGGTAACGGTCGAGTGACCGCCAACAAATCCATGCTGCACATCAGATAAACCGTTTTTAACCAATTCATAAAGCTTGTTTTTTACAATGGCTTCGAAAACTTTTGGTATCAACTGGAGTTTTGAAATAGGTCGATAGTTAGAAACCAATTGTTTTGAGCCAGATTTATGAATCGGTGTTATATATGATACTTTCCATTCCTCCAAAAACTCACCCTTTCGAAGTGATAGGTTGAAAAGCTTTGTTAGTGGTTTGGCTAAACTATCTTTGCACTTTCTCAAGAAAAAAGGCGCTATATTATCATATCCAATTTTGCCTGTAGCATCAAGACCCTGAAGTTGTACAACCACTTCCTTTTGCGAGGATATTCAGCTCACCAACATCGGCAAATGAAGTGTTAACATCATTTTTCACAAAATAACCCAATAAATTTTGAACAAAGTTCGACTGAAAAAAATCTGAGAACAAATCACAAACTTCTTGTTCATTAGAAGCTAACCTATCATTAAGAATCATATTAGCTGGAAAACCAAATGACTGTTTTTTACTATTTAGAAAAGACCAAAAAGCTTTGGAATTACCTTTAATATTATGTTCGATAGACCATAAATACTGTTGATAAGAAAATTTTTTCAAAATATCATAATCCTTCCTACAACGCAAATATTCATCTAACGAATCTTTACAAGAATTTTTACTTTTTAATAACTTATTCAGTTTATTTTTGAGTTTCCTGAGATGTGAGTTGAACCAAACCGGTTTGTGGCCTTGCTGTTCTTTCTTTAATGGTACAAAGTTTCTATTAGATTCTTCCAAAATAGACTTAAACAGAATGAAACATGTAGATAAACTATTAGACATAAATATCTCATCCCAGTTCAGTTCCAAGAAATAGGAGTTAATAGCCTCATAGTTGGCTTTTTCAAAGTTATAACCCATTGAAGACGGGTTACCAAACTTCATAGCGGAAAATTTTAAAAATTTTGAATTCAGTTTCAAAAGCAATATGATGTACTATAGAATTTTCAACAAAAGGTGATTTAGAATTTTCAATAAGAACATCAATATCATTGTCAACAAAAAGGAGATCTAATAAGCGATTATTTGAGTTTTTTATGCAATTAAGTTGTTTTAAATTTAGTGATAACAAAGAATCTATAAATAAAATTTCTGAATCACTCAAAACATTAAAAGGAAAATAACATTTATCTTCATCTGAATAAAACCAATTTATATCGCCTAAATTAAAGTCGCCCGAAACACATATAAAAGAATTTTTAGTAGAAATATTATCATCAACAATATGGGAAATATTAAGCATATGAGTTTTATAAATGTCAGAATTACTTTTCGGTGGAATATAAGATACACAAAAGAAACTTACTCTAACACAGATTTGCTCAACAGTATCAAATTTCAGAGGAATAAGTTGACTAGCTAAGGAGGAGCGAACCGCAAGTAGTACGCCACCTCCTCTGGCCAAGCTATCATTATGACAGTAACGATCTCTTCTAAAAACATTAAATTCAGTAATAAATAGCTCTGAAGAAAAAATTCCATTATGAAGCCACGTCTCTGTATGGCTAATAACATCGAATATGCATTCACTAGCAGCAGTTATAAAAGTATTGGTTTTCGTCCTCAAACCACCAGTGTTTTGATAATATATTCGTAGAATAATATCATTCGAAGCCAGAACATTGAAACGAAAATCAGCGACAGGAACATTTGGAATATCCAAAATAACATCTTCTGAACGCCTCGAGTCGGTTAGTTTATTGCCTCGGATTGGGATTCGAAGCGAAGATCCCTCTGGCCCTCTAAGTTTTTTGGCATAAAAAAATGGGCGAATCATTACTCCACTAGGCCAAAAAGTGTCTATGTACATATATGTGTTTGGCACATTCCAAAGAAACGCCAATTTTGAAATTAACGAATCTCAAGTGACGATCTGATTCCTGATGTTTAAGAAGCTTAAAGCAAAGGATTTCACCTGGATCGAATTCAAGATTTGACAAAATATAGTTAACTATGTCATCCGTAGCACGACTTCGGAGTTTTTACACTTTTTCTTTGTGCCATTTTCGTTTTTATTACTCGCAATATTTGGATATGACGATGATCTGATGCGAGAGGTACTTGCACTTGACTTTGATGATTCTTTACCGGACCGAGGGGCAATAGGGGAGCCCTCTGTGGTAAATGGGGAAAATCGAGACAAAGAAGACGACAAGTTTGCACTTTTAATTGTTTCTTTATTTTTCGGCTTCGATTTAGAAGGTACATTGATCCTAGACTTACGTTGCAAGCGGGTGGTGCCTCGTTATTGTGAATGATTTGAAATTTTTCATCTTTCAAGATTTGTTTAAAAGTTCTTTTTGCATTTTTGGCTGAATTGAGGAAAAGATACTCGATTGAATGGAAAATTATATTTTGTGGCTTATAATATGTACCTATTAATTGCTTTGTGTTATATTAATATGTAGTATATTTACGTATACTATGCACTATGCACAGTATTCCTTTCCTTCCTTTTGTTATGTAGAAGAAGTAGTTGTGGGCAGATACATATATTTTTATTTTAAAATTTATATGAATTGACAGTAGAAGCCCAACAAATTTTTTTCATTTTTTTTTTAGAAGCAAAAATAACGGAATCTGCCATACATTTTTTAGCAATTTTACATAATCGTATTTTTTTCAACAACGGCTCCATAACTTTGCTTTCAAAAATATATTGAAGAAATTACTATGAGTAAAAGCTACCTTTGAATGGGAAACCATTTTTTTTTTTTTTTTTCAAAAATGGTTACCAAGAACCATTTTTTATTTTCAACTTTTTTCAAAACGGTAAGACTGATTTCAATTAAAAAATTATACAGAAGCTTCTAAAAAATTTAAATAAAGTTGTGTTCCAAAATTTCAAAAAATATATTTTTGAGATGTTTAAGAACAATTTAAAATTTTTGTTTGAAAATTAATTATTTTGAAAACAGCATGATCAATTTCCTTGAAAACTTGTGCTTAAGAATTTTTGTACACTAGAACAAATTTTGCTTTTATGAAAAAATAACGGTACCTTTCATACAATCGTTAAAATATTTTTTCTCAAAAACGTCTCTTGCGATTTTAATAAAAAAAATGTTGTCGAATACTATATTGCGGTCTACCACCAAAAATTATAAAAATGTATACTTAACAATTATTAATAGTACCTACCTCTCATAGAATACTCTTTTTATTTTGAATTTTCTCATTATCGGATGAACGGATTTAGATTAATCTTTTTATATACAAATTAAAAGTAAGTTTCAAAATATTTTTCTGAAAATCGATATCTCAAAAACTTGTTAGCAATGTTTTTTTGAAAATTTTAACCTTTTATGCTCATAAATAAATACTTTTTTACTTTTTTATCAAAATTTGTCCATAAAAATGTTTTAAGAATTTTATACATAAGAAATAAGTGTTTTAAAAAACCGCTCCAACGAATTAATTTTTTTTTTTCATACAAATTACATTCAATCAAGAACAAATATGAAGTCTTTTTCAGCTCAAACCAGTCATGGTTTTAACCCTGACAGTTAAAAAGGGGACCTAGCTCTTTTTAACCCCCCACCCCACTCAAAGGCTGAGAAAAAAACCTGCCAGACTTTCATTTTCAGATTTTGGTTATATCCACTCCCAAAATTTGCTGTCGGCTCTTAGACTAAATTACTTTTGAGTGAAATCTCTAGTATTGATGCAACAACGTCAACTTAAAAATTTTCTATAAGAAAAATCAATATTGGAACGAAACAAAAAAAAATTTGACAAGGAAAATTAGTGGCTAGGCTGTGAGATCCCGAATGCCAAAATTCCGATTAGAAAAATTCCGAATGGACAAAATCCCGCATGGATGGCGAACGCTGAAAATTTGCGAATAGATTCGGAAATTTTACTACATTTTTGTTTTTGAATTTCTTCGTTGTTCGTGTTAGGTGTATCATTATACACAGAAGATAACAGTCAGAAGTTTAAATGCAGCTTAAAATTGAATCGTTAAACAGGATAGATGTATTTTTTTAACGCATATCTATTTTCGTCGTACCCCTACTAAATTATAATGATAAGATTAATGTTCTGGTAGTTTTGAAAATGTATTAAGTTTTTGAAGGATACCCTTTTCAAAATTTGATTATATATTTTTCTAGAATGGACTTGTGTGCTTTTTTTCAAACTAAACGATTCAATTGGAAACGTTGCATTAATGACTTTTAGGTAACCTTGAAGAAACTGCAGTTTCATCATAATTCAAAACATCAAAAGTTTGCGAAAGAATAGGTGAACTAAGAGGGATCACTTGACTTCGCTAGAATATGAATGGATCTATTGTACTCTACAGGAAAAAGGCAAAGTATTATATTAGAATTCAGTCGAATCTTAGGAATGGGGTGCTTTCTTGAACCATTTTTAATTAAATCAAAAAGTACTTAAAAAAGAAATATATGATGGACATATGCACATACATAGAACCAAAAACAAAACATTAACGTCAATCGCTTTTTCGACAAACATAGTGTTTCAGTGAAATGGTCGATTGAAATCCTTCCCTAAGGCCATTCAAAAATCGTTCACGCACTTATTTTTGTTTGTTTTCTTGATTATTTTATGCATGTCGCGTTAGGGGAGAATCCTATCAAATAAAAACTAAGAGCATGTCTTGAAAGTATGAGTTTACATTAAAAGAGCGAAATTAGCAAAATATTCATTCCTCGACAAGAGTTTAGTTTAAAAAATAAAATTAATTTTTTCAATGAAAACGTACATCATGTTTTAAGTAAATACACGAATACGTGAAAGGTTATTCTACATACTCGTAAATAAAATAAGCATTCAAATTAAAATGTATCGCGTGCTGGGACCATATAATTACAACAAACAAATTGGGACGCAACACTAGTTGCCTCCATTGACGGCGGCAGCGTCAAAAAAAAATAATTTCTTCTGACAATGTCTTTTTTTGAGGTCAACCATGTTAATATCCATTAAGTACATATTATTCGCTAGATTGAAGTCTTGATTTCGAATCCTAAGCAACATTTTTAAATAAAGTGTTATCTGCAAGTGTGTTTCATATAAATTAATTAGCATTTGTTTTTTAAAGAATTAATTGAAAACTTATATTGAAAACATTATTTATCTTCAGTTCCAGTGCTTCATTTTATTTTTTTCCACTCTTTGTTATTTGATGAATATCCATGATCCGAACACTCGAATCCGTTGCAAAACCCTTAACCAATAGGTTTTGATTTCAGGATTTGTTTTTTTCTATGATTGAAATGACACTCATGTATACATATTCGCATACCAAAAAAAATCAATTTCGAAACAAGCTTTTTGCCATCTATGAAAGAGTGAAAGCAACGCTAACAAGTAAGAGTGTATACATTTTCAATATTGCAAAATTAAAAGAAAAATATACCCCCATTAATCGTTTGGTTTTCCCACTTGTTACTCATTAAGCAAGAATCCATGAGTAAACTCATTTATTTATAACGAATAAAAAAAAAAAAAAAAAAATTCTGTGTGAATTTTCAATTATTTAGACAGCCACGTTAAAAAAAGGGTAAATTGCAGTTTAACGCCTATATCGTTTGTTATTTTTTGCTTTACTTATTCTATACTGCTTGCTCGATTGCGTGTAAAGTACTTTAGGATTTGAGTCCTTATTTGTTTCCGCTTGCTTGTATTTAAAGTACATTTTTCACTAAGCCTATTACTGTGCAAGCACGCAGTAGACGTTATTTTCAAACCAGACTGAGTACCTGCGAGTAGGTAGGTATGACTATGCGAAAGGAATGTTAAAACAATAAAATATCGTGAACTTATTTCAACATAAGTACAAAAAAAAAATTGAAATTGAGTTAAAAACAAGTAGTGTTATAGGAGGGGTGAATAGGAGCGACTGTTTCATGTGTTTTAATTTTACTTTATTTATTCATTTAAAAATACACTAGTCAACAATATTAAAGGAGCACATTTTTTTTCAATTTTTGTTAGCGTTTTTTGAAGAGCTGTATCTTTGTGACGAGTGGTCGTATTGAGTTGAAATAAAAAGCATTTTACAGCTTTATGTTTTTTGTTTCGAGATTTGTTTGCAAACAAATTTTTTTGAAGTACCGTTATTGCGTTATTGCAAAAAATGAGACGAGACAACAAAATTATTTTGTTTTTATTTTTTTTGAAGGTCCTCATTTCTATGGATAAATTTTTTTGAGTCAATTAAATGTCATGATCAGATACCTTGTTTATTCAGCTTCAATTCAATTTTTTTGTTGTTTTCGTACGATTTTTTTTGACATGGTTTATCTGACTTTGAATGAAAAAAGATACTTTTAGCCTTGATTACCAATATCTCAGCAAATAATGACGTTATAAAAAACTCAAAGACAGTTTTGGAAATTTGAAAAAGCGTTTTACAAGATTTTTTTATGATTTTGTAGAAATTTTTTTTTTTTACCGCTCACCGTTAGTTTAAAAAAAAGTACTAAAAACCGACGTTTTGTGGTCTTTTCGTAAATCTTTTTTTTTTGTTGCAAATATTGATTGCATGGCTTGCGTTGGTATGCAAATTTATAGACTTTTAAATCATCAATATTCTTGTAAATCTTCAAATTGATTCATCGAACCGTTTTTCCTCACCAAAACTTCAAAGTCTCACAAACCAGGTAAAGGAACAAATTGTGGTGTTCCTAAACAATGCGAAGTTGTCATCAAAATGACAAGAAAACCGCAATTCCAGTCGATTTTTTTCACAGTTTTGCATTAGTTAGATACTTTTTTGAATTGAAATGAAATAAAAGTACGTTAAACAAAAAAATAAAAAAAATTAATTTAAAAAAATTTTCAAACAAAAAAACTTGATTTTTTTAATTTTTTTTTTTTTTTTGAAAAATGTAATTTTTTTTCATTTCCATTCAAAAAAGTATCTAACTAATGCAAAACTGTGAAAAAAATCCACTGGAATTGCGGTTTTCTTGTCATTTTGACGACAACTTCGCATTGTTTAGGAACACCACAATTTGTTCCTTTACCTGGTTTGTAAGACTTTGAAGTTTTGGTGAGGAAAAACGGTTTGATGAATCAATTTGAAAATTTACAAGAATATTGATGATTTAAAAGTCTATAAATTTGCATACCAACGCAAGCCATGCAATCAATATTTGCAGCGAAAAAAAAAGATTTATGAAAAGACCACAAAACGTCGGTTTTTAGTACTTTTTTTAAACTAACGGTGAACGGTAAAAAAAAATAATTTCTACAAAATCATAAAAAAATCTTGTAAAACGCTTTTTCAAATTTCCAAAACTGTCTTTGAATTTTTTATAACGTCATTATTTGCTGAGATATTGGTAATCAAGGCTTAAAGTATCTTTTTTCATTCAAAGTCAGATAAACCATGTCAAAAAAAATCGTACGAAAACAACAAAAAAATTGAATTGAAGCTGAATAAACAAGGTATCTGATCATGACATTTAATTGACTCAAAAAAATTTATCCATAGAAATGAGGACCTTCAAAAACAATAAAAACAAAATAATTTTGATGTCTCGTCTCATTTTTTGCAATAACGGTACTTCAAAAAAATTTGTTTGCAAACAAATCTCGAAACAAAAAACATAAAGCTGTAAAATGCTTTTTATTTCAACTCAATACGACCACTCGTCACAAAGATACAGCTCTTCAAAAAACGCTAACAAAAATTGAAAAAAAAATTTGTTCCTTTAATATTGTTGACTAGTGTATTTCAGAAGAGCAATACAGCGTCCTTAGAAAAAAGGGAGCAAACGCCAAAGTTCAAATACGGAGAATATTTTCACCCGTTAAATAGTGGGTGTTTTTTTCGAGGTATAGAATATTAAGTCGGCAACACTATTTTAACTGGCGGCCATTTTTTCAGCTGTCAAGTGATTTATTTTTAGTTTGGTTTGACATTTCAGCATGATGCCTGAACAACGCCGGAATAAAGCTTCCAAATTGTGCAAATTTATTTTGAAAATAATGGTTCTGTTCGAAAAACGTATCACGCACTACGATGAAGCTCACTAGTGGTTGAATAGATACGGTTGATAGAAACAAAACTGCCTTATTTGGAGTGATGATAATCCTCAAGTGAGAAACCGTCACATCCGCAAATACTGACTGTTTGGTGTGCTTTATGGTTTGGTGGAATAATTTTCGCGTACTTCTTTAAATACAATGCTGGCCAGAACGTTACAGACCATCGTGACCGCAATAGAACCATGATTAATGATTTTTTCGTTCATTAATTTAACAACCATGATATGCAGGAGCTTTGGTTTCAACAACATGGTGCAACATGTCACACAGCTCGTGTCACAGTCACGGTTGCCGTTTTGGTAGGATCCTACCAAACTTGGTAGGATTTTTCAGCTTTGGTAGGTTGGTAGGCTAAAATCCGATTTGGTAGGTTTTTTCATAAGACTCTTGAGCATAATATAAAACATTGTACAATCATAAAAATTGAGATCATTTCCGATCAATTCAAAAAATGTCAAATAAACTCAAGTAAACAGAGACTTGAATCATTTGGTGTTGATCTGCGTATTTTTTTAAGAACAAATAAACAACGAACGACACAGTCAAAGTGTACTTATGAACACAAAACTCGATTTGTTACCTTTTTATCACTTAGTTGATACCAAATGGGGAATACACAATTGTGCCAACGATAACACTATTATGACCTACGCAAGAGAATAAACTCGTTTGGTTGTTGTTACCTATTTGTGACTATCATAGTATGGTATAATATAACCAAAACTTATAGAAATTGAGTACCTCAGTTTTAAGGAAATGTGTACGTTTACGTCCATTTGACGCAATGAAGTAAGTATGCAGTAAAATATTTAATATGGTTCAGACATATACACACATGCATAATTGCATTACAACCGCAAAAAATGGAAAAAAGAATTTAGAATTGATAAGAAGTATATAAAATATTTAACAAGTTTGACTTCGAAATTACGGGAATTATAGTGCCCTTAAAATCAAAACGGAGATCATTTTTATCATAAATATTAGACACTTCTGGAACAAAAAATTTACGCGCTCAAGAAATAATGAATATTCAAAATTTTTAAGGTGTAAAATACTCGAATTATATCGAAATGGAAAGCTATATTTCTAAGATCTAATATGGCGATAAGCTCGTGTGCCGAAAACTACACATTATGATGTTTTATTTCCGATTTGCAACCTAACAGATACTCATGACACGAACGCCATGACAAAAGAAAAAAAAAACTTACCTAGAACCGCCATATACCATAGACGGTGCTTTAAGGGGTGGGTACCTGATGCCCCACGTTGAAATATTTTTCAGGAAAGTACTCTGAAAGTATTCTGAAATATCTTCTAAAGATTTTATTTGACTTGCCTGCTTAGATTTTATGATTTCAGTTTTTAATTTTCTATAGTAAGTTGAGGTGAATTAAAAGTGTTTTTTTCTTCTTGACGGCATTTTAAGTTAAAAGACACTTGAATGACATCTCGATCACCAAAAAAAATTTTCTCATTTTGTTAAATTGAGCAGCTGTTGTAAAAGGTCACAAATTAAAATGAATATGGTGTAAATTGTAAATAAACCGAAAGGTACACTTAAGCTTAATGGTAGCGTCTAGAAGGCACAATATGCTTCATAGCGTATGACATTTGAGTAGTATAGAAGTAGATACATTTTAAGTTACGATTTGGTTTTTCAGAGTGCACAAGGTGTTTTCTTAAATTACCGCAGCTCTATTTACTCAAAATATTTACGTATTATCCGAAATTGTGACCATAATTTTGTATGAATTTTCAGAGAAGTTACAAATTTCTACTTGGGTATGAGCTAATCTCGTTGAAAAATTCTAATTTCGCTTCCAAATGATATAATTTTTAAAATTAATTTTTCAAAATGAAATAATTTTAACCTAATTCATACAAAATTATGTTGAAAATTATATTTTGTTACACCTCAAGTGAAAGCATTTGAAGATTATGTCAAAATTTTATGCATAGAAAATTCCAAGTAGGGAGAAATCATTAAATTTTAGCATGAAACTACCTCAATTTATCATTCGGAAATATGTAACTAGCATTTATGCGCCCAAGTGAACCTCCTTAACATAAACCTTGATTCAATTTAAATTTACTGCACATCTTTGGGGTGGGGTGGAACTCGAATTTTTGTTTTAGCTCATCATACAACAATTCCGTTTTTTTTTCAAATTTCCTGGAAAATGGATTTGTATATTGTGAATAAACCTCCTACCTCTAATGTGTTTAAGGTTTCTACCAAAGAAAATTTGCTGAACGGAAATAGAGTTTTTTTATTTGGTAGGTTTTTATTCAATTTGGTAGGTGTTTTTTTGGGAAATTTGGTAGGAATTTTTTTTGCAAGTGGCAACCGTGGTCACAGTTGATTTATTCAAGGAAACGTTTGGTAACCGCATGGTGCGATTGAAACGCTGCTTGACTAAAGAATTGAAAAATCACCAATTGATAAATTTGCAGGCGCAATTTACGAATCATGTTTTATTCGTAAATCAAGGCATTGATCCCAAATTAATACAAAAGTTGGTAATTTACAAAATTTGTTTCTTCGTGATTTGCAATTAAAGTCCATGATTGAAGCCTGTACTTTTCTTAGCAAAATTCAACTTTCTTGGTGTAATTTACTCTCTAAAAGAATAATTTCACAAACAGCATTTAAAAATATTGATTTGCGATTAATATTTAGTAATTTACATTGCACAATCACTGATTTACGTTTTTTCACTACTTTCTTGTCGCAATTCACTTCTCGAAGATTATAATAATAGTGTGTGACACCAATGATCTCTAATGCAAATTGGCCAAGTGGTTGCATTTTCGCTCCGCAACTGAAGAGTTGCGAGTTCAAATCCCAGTAGAGTCAAGCGTAAAGTATTTATTTCAAAAATAATATAAATTAAATGCGTATACCTTCAAAATGAAGGGTTAAGGAAGATTGATCTTTTTCAAGTGGCAATATCACGAAATAAAAGTGGTGATCACAAATCTTTTCTGCAAATTTACAAATTTTTGCAATTGAGGAATAATTGGATTAAATTGCGATTTGTTGTTAGCAATTTTTATTTTCTCTCGATAAAAAAATTGATACTTAAAGAGTGTTGATTTACGATTGTTGAGTATCAATATCTTCATTTTGCTCAGTTTTGCAAATTGCAAACAAATAGTCGTAAATTACGAAATCCCGAGCCAAAGTAAAAATCGGGACTCATTTTTCGTAATTTTCAGCTCATTTTTGGTGATATGATCCAAGAATTCTTTCTGTGTAGTTTACGCCGATAAGCACGAAACGATTGACCATTTGGGGGACAATATTTGCCGCGTTATTGCCGATATGCGGCCACAAATGTTGGAAAAAGTCATCGAAAACTGGACCTCCAAATTAGACTAACTCCGAGCCAGCCGTGGCGGTTATATGCCAGAAATCATATTTAAATTATAATGCCAGAAGATTATCTTCTTCTGTCAATTTAAAAAGATCATCTTTGTTTTATTCCATTTCAAATTTATATACCTCTAAAAAAAACACTCTTTAGTATCTTTTTTTTGTGAAGCTTAAAAGTGCGTTTCCAGCCTCGATTGGCTAAAAATTATGAGCATACATTTCATTGCAAGTTTCAAGCAAGTTGCTTAATGTGAATATGATAATATTTTTTTTATTAGAAATCTTTCTTCAAAATTTTCAAAATTATTTAATCTCAAGGCTAGAAAAGCACAGTCCTAATAATCCTTCCTATACTTTCAGATCATTTTCAATTGCAAAATTGGAAGAAATATTTGTAAAAACACTTAGGTATTAAAAATTATTATAGATTACATATCTATAATATTTTGTAATGAATGTTTTTACAAATATTATTTTGTGAGCTGAGGTCTATCTTGTTTTTATTTTTTGATAAAATTGTGTTGTTTCGGGCGCGGTTACACCCTTCTTCAGACAATTTTAAAAAAAAGTTATATGCGCAAATTGTTTTGAATTTAAATATTCGAATAAGCCAGTCATTTTTTAAAATGTTTTATTTTTATTTTCAAAAAAATTATAAAACAGACATACGAACAATACAAGCAAGCCAAAAAGATATAATTAATTTTCTTAAATGTTTCTGAGGTAAATTAGAAACTTGGAAAAAAATATTTATGCAAGTTTTCTGAGAGGTTTCTTTTGATTGGGTAACACATAAAGCTCTGCTTTCATAAATAGCTTTACAAATTTACGTTGTTAGTCGTGCTTTGCAAATTATTAGGACTCAACACACAAAACATAATAAAACAAAATATTTAACCAACAATTCTTACGGGTTATCACCAAGAGGATTCTCCTGATCTTTACCATCGATATTTAATATCTGTAATTTAATGTATCTGTAAATGAAAATATGTCAAATGAAAGAAATAAAATTGAAATTAAAACAAAAAAAATACAAAAACATTGCACAGTTAAATAATATTAGATAAAGTTTTATTTTTAACCTAAATTGAACGAACCAAAGCAGCAATTAAAAACAGGTATAACATAAAAAGACGTAATTAAAAGCAAAGTACCTACTTGATTTAATGAATCTAAAATTACAAATTTGCTCTCTGCATGGTTTATAAAAATATATAATTTAATCCATTTGCTGAAACAAAATTAAATATTTAAGTTTTGTTTCAGCAAATAGGACTTAAGTGTTTAAAATAAAAGCTCAGAAAAAATTGGTTCGAAATATTTAATAAAAATAATAATAACTGAAGCTTGGTTAGTAGGCTAGGTATACATATGTAGTTATATGTAATTTAACTTAAGATATCTCTAGAAGCGCCTGTGTAAAGAATATTGAAATATGTAGGTTGAGCCGTTGAAGACAAAGCCAGATATAAATAGCATGGTATTCAGAAAAAAAAAAACAGAATAAAAATAACTTCTGTTTAAGTGAAGCGTTGAATATTATTTTACAGAATTTTGAATTGAATTCTACTTAATCTAAATCTACTTCTAATTCTAGGACTAAAGTGTTTAAAATAAAAGCTCAGAAAAAATTGGTTCGAAATATTTAGTAAAAATAATAATAACTGAAACTTGGTTAGTAGGCTAGGTATACATATGTAGTTATATGTAATTTAACTTAAGATATCTCTAGAAGCGCCTGTGTAAAGAATATTGAAATATGTAGGTTGAGCCGTTAAAGACAAAGCCAGATATAAATAGCATGGTATTCAGAAAAAAAAAACAGAATAAAAATAACTTCTGTTTAAGTGAAGCGTTGAATATTATTTTACAGAATTTTGAATTGAATTCTACTGAAAATGGAGGTTAAATTGCATTAGATCTATAATACTTCGATTTAAAAAAAAATATTACAAATTAACTCCAACACTCCGTTTTACTCAAGATTTACATATTTCTATTTTTGTTCACACGAAATAATGTACATTTTGTCTTATCTGTCTTGATTAAATGGCACTAGTCAAAAGAATCGGTGGATGTGCGATTTTGAAAATAAGCAGCTCAAGCTATGTATTCAAACCTTAATTGATCTTCAAATTTGGATTATAATTCATCATTAATAACACTAGTCTGCAACGAATATCACCTTTAAACCAAACCATAATTTTCTTAAGGATTTTGGCACAGTGAATCCGAATCCAAAGTCAAAATTGCTCTTACATTTCACGTTTTTGAAATAATTTCATCATAAAAATATGTCAAAAACCGGTTTTTTTTGGTGCATTTTACGTCGATCGTTTTGCAAAACTACTAATACGATCTGAGAGAACTGTATTTCATCTTCTTAAATCAATTCAAATCTTTTTGAAATTCATTTACTTCTTAAAGCAGCAAAGTAATCCGGTAGAAAAATGTAAAAACTGATTTTTGGAGTCTGGTGAGCTAATTTCATGACTAATTTCTGCAGAGCTGCTCGCCGTCTTTTTAATCTCGAACCGATACGCACCTTAAGAATATGCAATATGTTTTGAGTGCGTTGCTGTAGGCCAAGCCATAACATACGATGGTAATATTCGTAAGGATTTTGTCACTTTTGTGGATGTGTTTTAGGAACTTCCGTATTATTAAACTGGCGAAGAGTACGAAGATTAGAGAGAAACCAGGAAATGACTATAGCAGTCACTGCCGAAGAAAAGTTGGATGGAACTTCTACATCTAGGGATAGTTTTTTCGCTGTTTTTGAAAATGTCAAATCAATGTCAACTAAATTGTCAAATAAAAATAATTTTTTTCACAAATATTGCTATAGTCAAATATATGCTATCGTTCTGCTTACACCAAATCTCTCTAACGCATTGGACATTTTCGAATACGTTATCTGGCCTCTCAGTATTTTTTTCATCAATTCGATTTTTTTAACTGCAGAATTGCACTGCAGATGATGTTTTTGATTATTTGACCTAAGCAAACTTTGTCAACTGCAGTAAAACTTGTATTTGCCTTTTCGAGCAGAAGACTTATAGGGGCTGAAGCCCCCCCCCCCCCCCACGACTGATTCAGAAGAGAGTTAGACAAACAAAACATGTGAGCTGTGTTTTTCCAAGCCCTAGGAAAATTGAATGAGTTGTTGGGTTGAACCATATTATATGCAAGCTGTGTTTTTTTTACGAAGCCCCAAGAGAATTGGATGATACGATTATATACAAAACAAAATATACCTACGTAGGCGTATACGTTTTCAAACCTTAAAGGTATGAGACAAAAAGTTGAGGCTTGGGGCTAAGCCCTTACGTAGCGTTTTCCTAAGCGTGCAAGGGAATCAGATGAAAACTATAACACTGTTAGGGCTAACAAATTTGCATAATAGCTGTGTTTTTTCCACGCATTAAAGAAATCCGACGAGAGTAAGAGGCAAAAGCTAAAAAATTTACATGGAAGCTGTTGTTTTCCGAAGTCAACGAAACAATGGAGGTTGGGGCTTAACAATTTGTGTGTAAGCATTGTTTTTTTAAGCCCCTTAGGAATCGGAATAAACAAATAACAAGTTTGGGGCTAGTAAGTATGCATTCCTAAATGCTGTGTCTTTTTCCAAGCCCTTATATTGAAACTAGTGAGGTTGACTTTCATGTTATTATTCTTACCTAGATTTCCTTTGGTATCAATATTTCTTAAAAATCTAATTAAGCTTGACAAAACGAATGAATGTTCGCTTTTACTTAAATTCCTCTTGATATTTTTCGGACTTAGCTAAGCCCAGATAACTTTTGGGGCTTAAGTTTAAAAACTCAGTTTTTGGTGTAAAAAATCACCCTGATTACAGAATCCGACGAATGAGTCAGGGCCAATTTTGACATTTGGATCATAGTAAAAATATCAAAATTCAGTCTGATTCACTCCGCAGTTGGACGGATGCTATAGGTAATCGGGCTGAATAACTTTGATATGGATAGTTTGCATGATAACATCAAAATATTGTTTTAGAAATTGAAACTTATGTTTTTATTTCAGATTATTTTCGTGTACTGAAGGATATTTTGACGATTTCAAAGACTACTTTAAGACGAAGCGATTTTGAGCTTAGTTTCTCTTTTGATTTCCTTTATGCTCTAACGAAAGATTGGAGAGCTCTTTCCGCGAGCAATATTCATTAAATGAAATGAGACAGAATTGCAATTCACTTCTAACTCGTCTTCGAAATGTAAAAATCAGCTGTAACGGTTAATTTTTTTTTCTTTGGAAAGCATAATATACATTTTTGTTTTAATAAGAACCCAATACTCGTAAAACTATAAATAATTAGAAATTGAAGGGCAGAACAAATTTTAAAATTTGAACTCAGATTTTTTTCAAATCTTCGTCAAACTGTAAGATTTGAATTGACAAAAAATATGAATGGAATTCAAATTGTTAATGATCGGAATGTTGAACTCGAATTTTTATGTTCGAAATACCAATCCACATGGACTAAAGTCATTTGAGGTGGAATAGGTACAGAACATGCAAATTAATTTTTTTCCTCAAATTTACAAAAAGTGAATTGAAAACATGATTTAGCTAGATTCTTGGAACAGCTACTTGTACAAAAAATTTGCAACTTTTTTGTAGGGAGCTTATTTATCTTTCTTTTTTGCCATTTAGCTATAGCATTTTCTTCTATAGGAATTAAATTTTAAGAATTAGATAGGTGAGATAAAAGGGCGTACGCTGGATTTCGATTGGGTGGGAGCAAACTCATTCAAAAAATAGTTTTATTACAGAAATCTTGCTTTAAAATGTTTTCATCAAAAGAAGCAAAATTGAATAATATATAAAATATATTCTGATTAGGCAAGCACATCTAGCTGCCCCCCTTGCATATACGGTCTTTTATTTCAACTTTTTTTTATTTAACGTTCATACGGATCTTACGTTAGAGTCAAAAACAGAAAAAAAAAGTTTGCACTGTGACTCTTTTAGTCTTAGTTAGTATTAGAAAGTTTCTCAAAACTTCTCATTATTTGGAAATATACTTTATTTCAATATGTAAATAAAATGTCTAGTTAATCAAATCTTGGACAACCAATCCAAGTAAAAAAATTTTAAGACAACAGTAACCTACAAAGTTTATCAATAACTTTTGGTAGGTAGACAGCTGCCTAAAGTTAAACCGAGTACTTTAGGATGAGGTTTTTTTAAATCCTACAAAAAATATTCAGATTACAGAAAGGTTCAAAAAAAGGTTCATTCTTTTATTGAACATAATATATACAATCTGGCTTATAACTAATATGATACTATGATAAATTTACATTTGTTGGCACATAGGGGGCCTAACGTTACACAATGTCTTAAGTTTAACAAATTATAGATATATAAATTACATGTCAAAAAATTTAAATTAAAAGTCGGCTGACTTAATCGTCCTCAGGGTGTTCATTCCCGGTTGTCAATGGTGCTTTTGGTGTAGGTTGGGGGAAGTTTTGGCGTTTAGCCACGGTAGAAGGCTGACCCAATGTCAGCGTAGAACGAGACTGCTTCCTCGTTGTCCATGATTATGTTGTCATCAAGTGTTTCCATTACACTGAGGTACCTTGGCTCCGGATGTCGTTGTTCAGTGGTCATCCTTCTCATTAGCTGATTCGGGTGGTCGATGATGTTCCGTACTAGTCTCTTCGCTGAAAGGACTAGGTATTTGTCCAGCGGGATTATGTTGGCTTCGGAGTAGAGATGTTCGTTCCTGTAGTGTTTCCGCCGCTGCCGGTCGAAGTACAGTCCGGTGCAAATTCTGAGAATCTTCCTTTCGAATACTTGAAGCTCCTTCATGGCTGTCTTGGAGATTGAAAACCAGACTGGGAAGGAGTAGCTGATGATAGGTCGTAAGAGCTGCTTGTAGATCAGTAACTTCGTTGGTTGGCTTAGTCCTTTTCTTTTCTTCATCAATGGATGTAGACGGTTCGCCGTTATGCTGGGTGCTAGCACTGTATTTATGTAAGACAAAGCATTACGTCGAATAAACAGTGAGGTATGTATGGGGGGGCATGCTGCCCCCCTGCAACCCCCCTGCTTGGGCTCATTATAGGATTTGGGGTAGGTAAGAGGCTGGGTGTATACAAAGTTTTTTTGGCATTTAAGGAATCTTTGAATTTATCCTATATAGCCAACAATTGTGAAAAGCATTTCTATTTTATTTATAAGATTGATTTTCTATTTGGAAGTGGGAACTAAATACACATTTAAAGGGAAGTAAAACCACTCAGTTTTTGAGGAATTTTGTTCCCACCTTCTATGAGAACCAAGTCCACTTCGCTGAAGTGTACTTAGTTCCCATTAAATGAGAACTAATTCCCTCGGTGAACTTGGTTCCCTGCACCCTTTTATTTCGTGATATTGCCATTTGAAAGATCAATCTTGCTCTTTGGCATGTATACGCATTTAATTTATTTTATTTGAAATAAATACTTTACGCTTGACTCTACTTGGATTAGAACTCGCAACCCTCCAATTGCGGAGCGAGCATGCAACCCCTAGGCCAATTTGCATTATAGATCGTTAGTGTCACACATTAATTAAGATACATGCCATGTTGTGGTGCTTTATCTCTTCGAGAAGTAAATTGCGACAAGAAAGTCGTGATTTAGGAATTTCTTGTTGGTGATTTGCAACTATTCTCATGGAGTTGCAAACTGCGACAAAAAAAACGTAAATCAGTGATTGTGAAACGTTAATTACTAAATATTTATCGCAAATCAATATTTTCAAATGCTGTTTTTGGAATTATGGTTTTGGAGAGTAAATTACGACAAAAAATATGTATTTTGTTATGAAAAGAACAAGCTTGAATCATGGATTTTAATTGCAAATTACGAAGAAACAAATTTTGTAAATTGCTACGTTTTGAATGTTAAATTACCAGTTTTTGTATTAATTCGGAATCAAAATGCCTTGATTTACGAATAAAACATGATTCGTAAATTGCAACTGCAAATTTTTCAATTGGTGATTTTTCAATTCTTTCCGTGTGTGTCTAGGGAACTCCAAGCCCCCCCTCTACAACCAAATCCTGGATCCGCTACTGGCTATACATATTGCTTATGAAAACAATTCCCAAATTTATCTGAGGATAATACTTTGTGATCATTTGTTTGCATCAAAGTTTCAGCTTTGCTTCTTTTGAGCTTTTATATTGTCTACTAACAAAGGCCTACTCAAGCAAACCCTCATTCATGTATGAAAGAGTGCAAATTAGGTACTCAGTTTTCATTTCAAGAGCCCTTTTCCTGATTTTATATCCTGATTGGATGGACGTCTTTTAATGTAAAATAACACTAAATACAACAATCTTAATCACTTAATAGCTAGGTCAAGTGTTAGCTTACCCTTCAATAAAGCTTATTATTACAATCTTCACGATTAAATACATACACAAATACATTTAAGGTTTATACTTACTGATTAAGGTTCCTCTCGTTCGAACCACTTTGGCTTTGGACATTGTCTGTATGACGCCGCTCCTTGTGTACAATACCCATTAGCTTCATCCACGGATTATTTTGGGATCCGTGGCCTCCCATGCCTCCACTCTGCCACATCGTCATTGTGGCAGAGTTTTAATTTGAGCGCTCTTACACTTCAAAACGGTCACAATTTATTTTTCATAATTTTTAGTTTTTTTTTTGTCAACCACAAATTAATAAAAAAAAAACAGTTATAGAGGATTTCTTATTTTAAGCTTGTGTGTTACATCATCTCAAAGAAAATGTTTTAATTTTATATTTTTAGTTGTTCTAATCCTGGCTGTGAAAGGGGGGAGTCTCTGTGTCTATCACTTTCTATAAATAAATTTCTATACACCCTCAGAGGCAATCAAGTGGGGCTGATGAGCACATCCTTGTTGACACACGACACCATTGACAATAAACCATCGGGCGTTGTTTACAACGATACAGATACACTTAACTTTTGTAACATCTTGTGTGATGATTTTAATGGTTACATCCGGTTCATTGTGCGATGATACATTGTTTCCTCTTGTTTTTGTTGCTTGTTTCTCGTTCTTCTTTTATTTGATAAAATTATTTGCTGATGAATTAAAGCGATTGATAAAGCTTTAGTTTTATTGCGATTTAGGTACATACAATTTGTAATTTTATTCTTCTTTACATAAAAGCAGCAAATATAATATTATTATTTTTTATAATTTGTTTTTAAAAATGTTTTTAATGGGCGGCTGACGTTACTTTTTTATGCTGAAGAATGCAATGTGATTAAAAACAGCGTTTTCAATTTCAAATCAAATAATTGATAAAGTTTTAAATTATTATTTAACTTTATGCGAAGACGATGGAGGAATATATTTTAAAGCATATTATAGAACTAATATTGCATTCATTATAGTTCAAGGTGTTGTCAAAATATAATTTTTAAATTTTTTTTTTTTTTTAAGTTAACTTCTAGGTTCATTCATAAAAAAAAAATATTTCTTTATTCTACGTATTGAAAATTTAATTTACTAAATTATTTTGAATTAAAATTATGTTGATATTGTTTAGTTAGTAAAATATATTAATTAAGTTTTTATTTTTAATTGCTTTAATTTACTATAGACAAAAATAAGAAGACTTCGTTTCTATAAAATATTAACTAATGTATCACGAAATTTACCACTATAGTTTTATTTTATTTATTTTATTTTTCATAAATTACTTTTAATTTATTTAAAAACTTAATAAATTAGGTATCTAAGAATCACAATGGTATATATGTTGGTTGTATTTGATATATTTTATTTTTTGTTGATATTTTTTGTTTTGTTTTTGTTGTTGTTGTTGATATTAGGTGTGTTACGATTTTTATTTTTATTTTGTATGAGAAGTTAATAAATAATTAATTTTTTTCTTAATGAATTTTTAACTATCACTATCTATTTTTTAAATTAACTAATATTGTTTTAGATTTGATTTAATTTTTTTTTTGGATTTTTTTTTGGTTATGTGAAAGGATTTAATAAGTATTCAATAATTGGTGTTTCCACTGGCCATTAGATCTGTAAGTAAATACAAAAATAGTTTTTATTAATATTAAAACATCCTTGAAGGAAATCTAATTGTTAACATTAATAAACAAATATATATGTAAAATTTTAATACAAAAAGTGAATCGAATCATTTCCATTCATAATGAAATTCATTGTCAAAGTTCTCAAAACCTTATTAAGTGCAACCACGTAAGCAGGCAGACTATGGGGATTACCCCCTCCTCTCAGGGGCGTAGCAAGGGGGGTGTGGGGGGGGGGGGTGTGGGGGGTGTACCACCCCCCCCCACGCTTTTCAAGAGTCAGCAAATTCAGGAAGCTAGATTTAAGCAATTGAAAAAAAAAATAATAAAACCAGAAATTTTACAATATTTTTCGGAAAAAGTTAAAAAAATGAAGTTTGTATTTTCATTATATTTAGGTTTTTAAACTTTTAAATGTACCTATGCAAATCAACATTTTTGCCGATTGCAGATTTTGGAAATATGCCGAATAATTAAAGAGTCGGCATATCAACGAAGATTTATTTGAAAAAAAATTTATAAAACGAACATTTTTGCCGATTGCGAATTTCGCAAATATGCCGACTAGTTCCAGAGTCAGCAAATCAACGAAGCTTAATTTGAAAAAAAAAAAATTAATAAAACGGGCATTTTTGGCGATTGCAAATTTCGCAAATATGCCGACTAATTCAAGAGTACAGTCCTTCTAAAGATGCAGCATTTTGCTTTGTTTGCATTTTATTTTCAGAAGAAATTGATAGACATTTCGCTAATCCGGAATGGGTATTAGTAGGTGTTCGTGAGTGGCATAAAATGAAGAGTCGAGGTAAAAAAAAAGAAGGAAAACTGATCCAACATTTCACTTCTGAATCTCATCGAGCAGCTCTGCGTGGTTACTGTAATTTCGTTAATGGAGGAAATCATATCAACGTTTTGCTGGACAAGTCTGAAAGGGAACAAATCATTCAAGAAGAACAAGAAAAAGCTTACCATTTGAGAGTCTTGCAAGTTATAATTGATGTCGCGAGAACTTTGGGGAGGCAGGGACTAGCTTTTCGTGGTCACGATGAATCACTAGAGCACAGCGATGGCAATTTTCGACAAATTGTTCATTTGATTTGACGACATTGCCCGTTAGTGAAAAAATGGTTGGATGAATCATCAAAAAGACCACGTTATGTGACGTACCTTAGTCCGGATGCCCAAAATGAATTCATTGATCTCTTGGGAACTAGAACTCGAAAAGCCATTTTAAATGAAATCAATAAAGCTGGTATTTTTTCTGTAATGGTTGATACAACTCCAGACTCATCACATCACGATCGACTTGCTATTAATATTCGATACGTAGTGAAAGCAAACGAGTGACTTATTCCTATTGAACGTCGAAGAATCGAGGAAGATCCAGAAACAGCTTTCGACTTCGATTTCCAAACATTTTATCGAAAAGAATTTAGAACGGTTTTGCAAGTTTTTACGACGTGTATAAACGATAATTTAAAAGATAATTTTTCATCTTTCGAACCTTTTCAAAAGATTTTTGAAATTCCAGTCGACAGAGGCAATGTCACAATAGAATCAGTGGAATCCATAAAGAAATTGGAGCCCCTATTTCTTTATGGATTCCACTGATTCTATTGTGACATTGCCTCTGTCGACTGGAATTTCAAAAATCTTTTGAAAAGGTTCGAAAGATGAAAAATTATCTTTTAAATTATCGTTTATTAACTATCGCAAATTCTTCTTGATTCATCCACAAATTGTATAAATTTCGAAGACATTACCAAAGTTGTGTTCAAGTTGAAAATGGTAATTCCCTTAGCGCACAAACTCATTTGCTTCATTTTAACCGCCCCTGTGACCTGTGACATCAGCTATATTATTAAAAATTGTTTATTTAAATAAATAAACTGCTGCAATATTAATAAATTAATGTATTTTATTATTATAAATGCCTAAACTGCTGATGCTGATTGAATTATGCGTTACTTTAATTTTTTTATAAAGATTGTTTAATACCTATACCTAAACAAAAAAAAATTGCTGCAATAATAATATAAATGTCCATGAATTTAATTCGTTGTTAAAAATTATTTCTTATTTAGATTAATCGTTGCAATAATAATACTAATTTATTTATTCCATTGTTATTAATTATTTATTATGAATAAATTCATAATTCCAAAAATAATTGATAACTTATTTTTCTACCAAATAATAGTTCCCAAGATTTTAAAATTGTTTCATGGAAAATCATTGCTCCTAAGTTTTTTAAATCTCTTACATCAGCTGAAGGCGGTTTTATTGACAAATCTCGCATTTCGTCATCTCAAAAGTGTATGTGGCGAAGTGAAGATTTGAGCTAAAATCAATCAGCCCTATCTGGAGTTTCGCCCGAATGTCATTCCACTCGGAAAAAATACCTTTTTTCTTTTCCCTCATTTTGAGTTTCACCCGAAAAATGCTAAATCTATACAGTCGGCAAATTTTTAAAATAAGTCGGCAAATTCCTAAAATAAGTCAGCATTTTAATGAAAGTCACCCCCCCACGGCTCGAACCCTCGCTACGCCACTGCCTCCCCTCTATTGGAATAGTAAGTAGGATCAACGTTCCCATCAATCAACTTTCAAATCAATAGTTTCTTTTCTTTCGTGTGCAGTGTTCACCACAAGGCCTAACGTTGTGGTAGGTTAGGTGTCTGGAAGCGCTCCATTATTTTGAGGATCTGTCAGTGAGTGAGTGAGTCAATCAGTTACGGTTTTAGCGAGTATCGATCTCCTTTATCTCAGGAATTTATAATTTCAAAGAGATGAAATATTTTGAGCCGACTGTGTTTGCCTAGCTCAACAAATACTGCAAATTTGAAGTTTCTGATTTTAATGGTACTGAAGTTAGAGGGGGTTGAAAATCACCAGAGTTTATTTCTGTAAAAAAGGTGCATTGCCGGAAGCTTGGCTGGGCACTGCCGTGCCCTTTGATACATATATACATAAGTGCTTAAGCCTTCGAAAGATTCTGTGAGATTTTCACTTACCACGTAAAAATTAAAATCTGTGAATTTAAGTCTTAACCCCTCGTCCCTTCCAGACTTTTGTATTCAATAACAAGATGTATCTAAGGATCCTCATACTCATGTTTTAAAGTTATGTGATCATCCCAACATTTGTTGCCAGATCTTATAAACTAGGTATAAGTATCGAAAATGTTTAATAATATTTTGTTTTAGAAAAGTTATGGCCAGTATTTAAACAATGTTTTTTAGCCAAAAGACCTGATGGGACATTAAGCAATTATAACGTGACTGAGTTATACCTTATTTCTTCTAGCGTGTAAAAACTTCGATTCAGATCTAAGTTAGAAATGTACAACTTCGAAAACTGTATACCCTGAAATTCAAGGTTCTAGGCACTTACTCGCAAGCTCAGTTTCTTTATAAAATATTACTATTTTTTCATTGTTAGCTATAAATTAAATCTCTCATTGATTTTTGTATTTGTAAAAATTTGTTAGTACTAAAGGGTGTGGTTTTCAATCTTGCAATAATTTTTTCGGAGTTTGTCTTTTTGACAGCTGTCACTTGATTTATGCTCAGTTTGGTTTGCCATTTCATAATAAATAGACTTACTCCTTAACAATGTTTGCAAATCGTGCAAATTTATTACCAAAATAATGGTTCGTTTCGCGCACTGCGATGAAAAATGAAGCCGGCCACAGTGTTACAGTGAGTGGGGAACGCTATAGAGCCATGATTAATGACTTTTTCATGCCTGAATTGGAGGATGTTGATGTTAACGACCTTTGGTTCTAACAAGATGGTGCTACATGCCATACAGCCAACGAAACAATCAACAACACTTTATTGCTGACTTACGGCAACATTGCTGCAAAAAGTTGTCGAAAATTGGGCCTCTCGGCTGGAATTTATTCGAGCAAGCCTCGGTGGCTTCTTGCCCAAAATCATTTTTAAAACATAATGGCGAACCCTTATCTTTATAATAAAGCAAAATTCTTGGCCATAACATTAAATTGTATGCGTTTTATTTCTTCTTGAAAACCACCAGTCTTAAAAAAAAAACCCTTTATATGGCAAGTTATGCGCTCGTAAACAAATTTGGACCAAACCTGACATTTAGATGAGAGATGGAGAGGGAACACGAAAAATGTGGGGAATCTATCTGTCTGTTCGGCTACAACAGCCTAAACGGCTTGGTCGATTTACCTTAAACTTTGATTGTATTCTTTATTGGTCATTTCCCTAACACGATTTTCATTTCTTTTTTAGAACCAAAATTAACTCTATCCCATAACCTTTTTATAGCAACTTTACTAAATCTTATTTTTCTTAAAACTGAATTCACAAATGTTCTCTAACATTAACCCTATTGCTTGGGCGCCATTTAAAAAAACAAAAACAAATAGTATTTTCCTGAAAATTGGCAACATTGAAATTTTAACCGATGGTGCGTCTACTCAACACCTATTTTCAAAATATCAATTTTTATTTCTCAACACATGTTTGGTATCTAGATGCATTTAGAGACTTTTTCCATGTTTGAATATTAAAAATGATGAAAAAGTGGAGGTTTCACCTGTTGACATTTGTTTTTAAAAAAATGCATGTTCCGAAAAAATGGCAACACAACACCATTTCTTAAGATATAAATCGTTATATTGTTCATAGAAATGCTAAAAATAATTAACGAGTTTTTTTAATTTACCATTTTTCACAGATTGGGCGCTATTTTTGAAAATGGCGTCCAAGCACCAGGATACCAACAATTTCATCCTTAATGTATAAGGAATGAATTCCAGTAATAAAAAAAAAGATTCCCGCTAAAAACCGCACGGGATTCGGATTCCTGACCGGACTATTAGTTAAGGCCACCTTTGAGCGGAAAACTATTTTTAAACTATGGTTATTAATGGTACCTCCCATGGAACCATTTTATTGATTTTTGATTTTCTCGAAAATGATATGACTGATTTGAGTAAATTTTGCTATGCAGGAACTTCTAAAAATAAAATGCACGACTGGGTCCCTTGTACATACCTTCTCTTATGTTCAAAAGCTTGGAATTTTAAAAATTGTATAAAAACATGGATAATATGAGAGAAAAAATTTTAAAAGAATGGAACTCGTTCTTTTAATGGCTAAAACAATTACTCTTTCAATAGCAATTGAGCTTCATTTTAAGAAAAGGATTATAGTCTCAAAAAATATGAATTAATGTTTTTTTTTTAATAATTTCTATATTTACAATATTTACAATTTTCAAAACATTCTAAAGGAAAAAAATTGGCATTTAAATTTTAAGTTTTTATTAATATGCAGACGAAAATTAAATTTCCAAAAAAAAAAAACTATCAAGCTGATTTTAAAATATCGAATTTTCAAAAAAATATTGTGAAATTTATTTTTAAAATTCGTCAAGTATTTTTTTTTATTTTTGAAATATTATTTATACTTATTGAAAGTTTTTGTATAAAACAAATTTAACAGAAATCCAATCAGCTAATAAATCATAATTCAAAATCTAAGTTTTAAGGCTTTCGCGGTTGTTTACATTAGACATTTTTAAGTTAAATATTTATAACGCGGCTAATCCTAAAAACTTAAAAATGTCTAATTCAAAATCGACAATAGCGTGTAGGAGAGGAATGCAAGTACTCTTAATACTTGCTAAGTTTATTTTTTCTTTATTATTTTATGGTAGACCCTTCTAATTTTAGCAAACGAAGCAATTTAATCAAAGTCGAAGAAAAAAAAATTTTCTTCTACAATTTTTTTTGCATTAAATAAAAATATTTTTTAATATAACAATGTGTTCAAGGAAATCAAAAAAAATGGTTCCTTGGAAGGCAGTGTGCCTACTTTTCATTATTTTTCTAATTTTCAAAAACGAAGGCAAGAATAATTTTCATCTGCTTTTCACTATTACCTAAAGGTAATACTATAGGCGGCAGCTGTCGGAAGCTTATGTCAAAACCGACCGAAAAGTAGCTTTCCAAAACGTCAGTTTCATGAGTCACCCATAGTGCACTTAAGGAGTTGAAAGTAAAAAAAATGTAAATATTATATTGTAAATAGTGTTTGTTCAATGTTAAAGGAGAATGGGCATTTTTCGGCGTTAGCGGCCATTAATGAAATTAGTGTCAAATGAAAGGTATGTTACTCAGGAACAACTTCCATTATGGACGTTACATTGCATTTCATTTAGAAAAGAAGATATTTCAATGTTAATATAACGCAATTGCATTGAGCAATATTGCATAGTGATTATATTTTTAGTGGGTGTAATGCTTTATTCTTACTTCATAACGTCTACTGACACTGTAGTAGTGTGTTTAACGGGGTTTAAGAATATCCCAAGGACGCATTACGGGTTTAAACAGACCCAGTACGTATTTCAACAACTTTGTAATTTTTTTAAACATATTATTTTACTCAGGATTTTTTAATATTGTGAGGATTGTAATATTATAGTTTTATGGTAAATGTTCTTATTTATGATGTTATATGGCCATTTTTATAAACAAAATATTCTTGAGACTGTCTAGATATCTTGTCCCACTCTCTTTTTCTATATTTGAATTGGTCAGAAGACAGAAGCTTAGCGAAACTTTATTAAAAATGCATTTTTTCGGTTTTGAAGTATACCACAATGAACAAATTTCTGCACGGTGATTGTAGGACTAAAACACATCCAAAAATAACAAAACCATTCTTGGCCGCTCACGCCCATGTTTCATACAAATTTGCCCATTCTCCTTTCATATACTTATTCACAGCAGAGTGATTGGCACAGAGTGATTGGCTTTTATTTATTTACTTTGCGAAACCACAAAAATTCGATGTGAAAAAAATTAATTTACAGAAAATTTAAACATTTTACTTCACATTCATCAAACAGAAGAAAAAAGTTGAAAGCTATAATGCACCATGCCAATTTTTTTTAAGTTTGCTTCCACCATTTTGATTTTTGCATTCGCCCACTTACGAAAGAGCTGTCGGTGAGCGCTCTTCACGTCCGACGCAAAAGTAAACGAAGACTAGACGAAAAGTACCAAATCGCAATTATGGGCACAACATATGAACTCCTTGTATTCGCTCGGTTTCGGACGACCACTTAAATGGCCTTCCGACTGTTATAGTTCTACCTTAAAAATTGCTAAGAGAACTGAATATTTTATATACATAATATTCGAGCCCAGCACATCAAAGACAATCAGAAAAGCATATTTTGGTTCATACATACTAGAGACAAAAATTCAAATTTTCCACAAAAACAAATTAGTGTTTTCGAGTAGATTTTGGGATTCAGTACAACTACGTCAATTTTCAACTAGTGCTTGGGTCCAAATGGGTTGTCGCAGAAAAAAACTTTAAACATAGATTTATTGGAAATTGTATATGCTTTCCTGTTTTCCAGGGTCCGAGCTTACAGTTAAGACCCGATTCACTGGGCTTTGCTCAGCTTGAATGAAATTGAAGAATTAATTTTGTTGGAGCATCTCACTGGCTTAGTTGTTTGCCCTCTTTATCTAGTTTTATGTTCAACTTGCTCGGATTTCGAAAGAAAAACAATAGATATTAGCCGATATAAAGTTTGTTCACGTACGTATGCTACCTAAACTTTCAAATTACTTCCAATTTTTCATTTATATTTTGTTAAAAGAACTTCTTGAACACCCGGACGACTTTGTACTGAAATTATTTGGAATAGGAATAAGTGATATCGGGCAAGTAAATGTACAGACCTTTACGGAAATCACTTCTCTTTTTGTTGTTATCCAAAAATGTAGCTACATAATATAAAACAAGAAACCAATATACTTTGCCCAGTAAAGCAATTATTTAAGTGGAAAATTAAGTGTCAATTTTTCGCTATTAATTGATACTTTCTAAAACCTTGTATTCAGTGCTCTCGAAATAGATATCACTATTAAAGCAATTGTCTTTGATTACTCATCTTTCTTGATTGAAAAACCTTAAGGGCTTTCTCGTAACCTCAATAGTCAATTCGACTTTAAATGATAACAAAGGTCACTAAAGCCAACAAATACCAACAACACAAATCACTCCCTTGAAGATATCAGTTCAATATTCCGACAGCACAAGCTATAAGCATAAAAGGGATAACCATATATATACAAATAATATCATCGATATCCTTTGAAATATACCAAAAACCACTTAACTATGGCAAATAAGGGCAACGTTAATCCTGACTATAACATTTGAGGATACCTCTGGGAAAGTTTGTTGTTGTAATAAATTGTTTAAACTCATTAAACGTTGGTCAAATTTTACACTCAAATACGAAACAAGGATGGTTTTGACTTTCATTCCTAATGAAATGAAAAACATACTCGTAACTTTTTTTTTGGTAATTTAATGACTCTTTAGCGGTTGCCATAGCAAATTTTGTAATTTGCTTTTGCCTTGTGAATACGGTCATTCGAAATGAGTGAAACTTAAAGTTATATAGAGTTAGAGAGGATATTGTAAGGAAAAGGAATGAATTTGTTGTTCCTGAGAAAAAAGGTGTTGGTATTTTATAACCAACAACGCATAATACCATAATATAGGTGCGACAAGTCAATTGAACCTTTTACCCTTTTTGTTTATTTAGGTGAATGGTTGTTTGTGTAAAGCATTGTTGTGTAACAATTTCTGATTTAAAAGGAAAAGAATAAGTCAAGGTTAGCAAATCGAGAAAGTTAAGGGAAAGCAAAAAACAAATAAAATAAATTACAATACACGGTTTGAGGTTTTGCAGGAAACTTATTCAAAGCATCTTTAAAGTGTTTCGAAGTTCGAAGATAAAGAAAATTGTTGGTCGATCGTAATACTATACCAAGAACTTTGAGCGTGAGGAACTTGAATATCTTTCTTGTATCTATTCATTTTTAAAGGAAAGGTATGGAGTATGGTTAATACAAGACGAAAAATTTCTACTCAATATAAAAAAAAATTATAAAAAAAACGGTGGTAAGTAGGTCTAGGTACCGAAATAAATTATTTCATATCGATACCTTCCCGTAAGAATGTATTAAACGACATGTGAAAAATTTTGAAGGAATCGAAAAAAAACCTCTTGTTCAGTTTTATTTGTGTATTTAGTGGAATTAAAAACTCAAAATCCCTTTGCATATCTGTTTATTACAACAAAAATACAAATAAATAATCAAGTAAGAGGTTTTTTAAAATTTTAATTTAAAATTTTGAAAATGTCGCTTAATACATTCTTACGGGAAGGCATCGATATTATAAAACAAAAACTCCCCTAATTTAGAGAAAAGTCTGGCAGGTTTTTTTCTTAGCCTTACGGTGGAGGGTTAAAACAAAAAGCAACCTATTTTTGGGTTTGGGTCATTACCATTTTGATTTAATTTTAAAGAAAGTAGGAAATGATGCTCTGTCATTTTTCCTAAGTCTACTTTTATCTTGAAGATCAGATTAGTAGAACCAATGAGTTTAGCTTTTTAAGCAAACCTTTTCGGCCTTTTTTGGAATAAAAATGAGAGTTGTTCTCATTTTCAAACTTCGAAAAACAGCTTAAGTGATTGGTGAACAGCACAAATATTATATAAGTTCTGACCCTTATAAGCTTAAGAGCCTTGTGCTTAGTGACCCTAAATGTCCGTGGATAAGTAATGCGACGTTTACCGAAAATTTCTTAAGGAAATCTACTACCATAAGTACGAGGCCTCTTTGTACCTAAAGATTCTCTTGTTTATGCGTCTTCCTCAATTATTACTATTATTATAGAAAATTCAATTAAAAAAAGGAAAAGAAGCGAGAAGTGGAGCACCAACAACAAAGTTAATTCATAAATATTTACCAAACCATTTATAAATAACTTTCTGCTCTATCTTCTTCAGAGCCTACTGAAATCATACATACATACATAGAAAAAAAATGTTATCGAAAATATAAATCTGTTTATGGGAAGGGTACAAAATCCCGGATGCCAAAATCCCAAATTGCAAAAAACTAGAATCGTGAAAGCCGAAAGCCATAATCCTTAATGCTTAAGATCCCGAAAGCCAAAATCCCGCATGGACGCAATCCCAAATGATTGGACACAATCCCGAGTGCCAAAAATCCGAAATCCATTCGGCAAAAACTCCCGAATTTTAATACTTTTTTAATACTATTTCATTACTTTCAAGGAAACCAAACTGCTTTTTTTTCACCAGATTAAATTAAATTTTAAATATTTTGAATAAGCGCTCACCCTTCGCTATTCCTCGTTTTCTACATTGGGCTGTTAAACTATTACTTTTTCCCTATTTTTGTATTTCTTTCAGTTTCATTATTTACTATCACCCATGCTTCTTAAGTGATAAAGCCTAGTCAGTCAGTCCAACTTGGCCGAACGCCAAAAGTCTTTTGACGTACAGTATTCCCCATCAAGATCAAATATGCGTCGACTAACAAAAACCATTTTTTGTTTCATCACAGCGCTAGAATCATTATCTGAGCGGATAGTCGAGCCCAGACACAAAGTCTCTAACCACCACAAAATAAAGTTTTTCTGTGGCCACCAACCGTTGGAAAATCTTTATCGAATTGTTTTCAGGTACATATGTAAATTACCTGATAAGTCTTGGCTGGGGGTATGTCACAATTTGAAATTTAAATGAAAATAATTAAATTACTTATCTAATCATTTTTTTTTAATATGGAATTTAAAATATTTAACCAATAAAATTTTTAGCAATACCACACAAAATTTAATTGGTTATTGCTAAAATCAAAAATACGGATGTTATTCGTGCAAATTGAATTCAATCTTTAATTAGAGATACCCCAGTCCTTCAAAGGGTTTATGGTCGAAATCAGGATTTAAGCTTCATTATGAAATGCAAGAAAGCCTTGCTGAATGAAATTCGTGATGGCTTGGTCATTACACTGGAGGTTCGGTCGCCTTTGTTATCTCGAAGCTGGAGGCTGGGACTCAAATACCCTCTTGGACCAAATATCCATGGAAGAATTTTTCTTTCGTAAGAGCCCCGTTTAAGCTCTCCCTTTCTGCTTATTGCCCAATACTCGGCGGCAAAAAGCATGGGCTGGCAGCATATGGGTTTTATGAAGCGTGAACTTTGTCTTTCGTGTCAAGAGTTTTTAGGTGAACTCCTTAGCAATTTTGAAGTTGTTGCTAAAGTTACTGATGTTTTGTGCCTTCAGTGTATATGCCTGCCTTGCCCACTGTTTGCTCCAAAACGAGATTGAAGAAATCAAATGATAGTGCATCTTCTTGCCGAAACCCTGTGCATGTTTGGAAGAGTTCAGAACAGCATTTCACTAGTTACACATTGCATCACGTATTTTCCAATGTCATACGACAGAAGTGGATCAGTTTTTCTGGGATTTCAAGTTCAGCCATCACCATATAGAGTTCCTGACTGACAGTAAATACTATCATATGCGAATTTTTCCTTAGAGTGAGTATTTTTTCTATGATCGGTCTACCTGTACCTGACCAGAAGGCACACTGATACTTGCCAATTATAGTGTTGCAGAAGGCCTTAAGACGCTCACACAGTAGCAGGGATATGCCTGGATATTTCTTGCAGGCCTTTTTTGTAGATGGGACATATGGAGCTGATAATATACCAGTCATCGCGTATGTTTCCTTCCATCTATCCAAATTTGGTTGATGAATTGATGCATACCCTCTTTCAACACATACCCTTCTTGCTTTAAGAACTCAGGTGGTAAACTATCAGATCTGGTGGCCTTGTTGTTATTAAGCTTCTTTATTGTTTAGTCTACATCTTCTGTACTGGTTGGTGGTACTGGGGGTTCATTGACTGGGGATCGGTTCATTGACCTTGGCTGTTTCGAAGAGCCTGCGTTCCCGTTTAACATGCTGGGCTAGAATGGTTAAAGTCCGCTTACTTGACACAATCTATGGCTGTCCAAATTTCTCGTGTTAAAATGCTCTACATGTACAAGCAAATCCGTGCATTCGTTCAAGCTCTTGCTAAATGTAGGTACCTACCCCTCTAGACGCACAAAGGTACAAACAAATGGACGTACAAGCAGATGAGACATAGCACAGGGGACAGACGCACAATGGGACCTCATGTATGGAGAGCGTGCTCAAAATGCAAAATTGAAACTGACGGTTTCGTATAAAATTGAAATGCGGATTCAAAGTTCACATGATTGTTCATCAATATGTCAAGTTTTGAAGTTTTGGGAGACAGAAGGGTGATAGAAAATAAGCGATAAAAGTAGCAATTCATGTAAATTCTAAAATCCATTGCGCAGTTGTTGGTCATTTGAAAATTCGAAAAAAATAAATTCGTGGTGAATACAAAAATATAAAAAATATATTGGCATTAAATGATGGTCAGTAAAAACAAAAAAAAATGTTTTTTTAAATTTAGATCAATATATTTCCCTTACATTTTAAAAAAATTGAAAAGTTACGTAGAAAATATTCAAAAAACCTTATTTCGGTTTTGCGCACCATGCTCTCACTTTTGACTTCTGTTTCATATAGAGGAATATTGATACTACTAGAGCACGTATTCAGTTTTAAAAGCATCGTGCGCAAAATCAAAAAATAAATTTTTGAACATTTTCTAGGAAATTTTTCAATTTTCTTAAAATGCAAGTAAAATATGTTGATTTAATTTGATAAAAACATTTTTTTTATTTTTACTGACCTTCATTTGATGCCAATATATTTTTTATATTTTTGTATTCACTACGAATTTATTTTTTTCGAATGTTCAAATGACCAACAACTGCGCAATGGATTTTAGTCCCAGTGTGAGACGGTATGACGAAAACCATACTTTATGAAACTTCTTCCCAAAACCTCGAAATCATTTTCTACACAAAACCAATACTGCAATACTTACCAGTACATGGTAATTTTCTTACCGTATACACCATTTTTAGTAGTTTTAAGCTATGATTTTGATAGATATAAAGGGTGCTTTTTTAGAGGTATAGAACTTTGAAATGGAATAAAACAAAGATGTTTTTTTTAAATCGGCATAAATTACTTTATTCGAAAGATAATCTTCTGGCATTATATAGTTTAAATATGTTTTTTGGCATATGACCGCCATGGCGTGCGGGCTTGGACGTAGTCTAATCTGGAGGTACAATTTTCGATGACTTTTCCAACATTTGTGGCCGTATATTGGCAACGCGCCAAATGTTGTCATCCAAGTGGTCAATCGTTTCGGACTTATCGGCATAGACTAGCAACTTCACATATCCGGATATCTCCACAGAAAATAGTCAAGCGGCGTTAAATCGCACGATCTTGGAGGTCAATTCACGGGTCCGTAGCGTGAAACTATGCGGTTACCAAACGTTTCCTTCAATAAGTCAATTGTGGCACGAGCTGTGTGACATATTGCGCCGTCTTGTTGGAACCACAGCTCCTCCTGGTTGTTCAATTGATGAACCAAAAAGTCAGTAATCATGGCTCTATAGTGCACTGAGAAAACTGAACTATGAGTTATTTAAACAGAAGCATGTTTAACTATATGTTTAAATTAGTACAAATAGAAATCAATTTAAATCTACCTCTTATCTATTCAAATTCAAATATAATATTATTTTGGGTAAAATCTGTTTAATTCAAAGTAAATCATGTTCAATTATTACATTGGAAGCTACACGTAACTTTTTACATGAATTCAAGCCTACTTGAGTTTGATTTTCGAAAAACCTGTTAAATTATTTTACTCAATTAAAAATGTTAAACATTAAATTAACATGCACGAGTTTGTTTCAAATATAAATGCACTCAAAATATTAAGAAGAAACAGGGATTGAACAGAAATGTTTAATTTAAACTCGAATCAATTTGAATTGACCTCAAAGGGATACAAAACATAACTGTAACTGTCTTATGATTCTTACAAGTACTTGGGGGTCTAAAAAAATTGCAAAAGAATCCGTCGCGACCACGTCGTGCAAAATGTTCAAATAGTTCAAAAATTAGTGCCACCGTAGTATCGTCGGTCCAAAGGTAAAACTCACTAAGTGCGGAACAAAATGTTCGAGAAAATGATAATGAAACGCATTTTTTTAATCCAAACAGTATAGTTTTGCCCAGTTTTTATAAAGACATTGAAAGCCATGCAAAAGAACTTAATTTAAAATTTTGCAAAAAGTGACTTTTAGTTTCAATCCGATTTCTTTAAAAGTGTAAATTGTTAGTGAGTGAGTTTTAACTTTGAACCGACAGCACGATATGTATGTATGTGTTACAGCTATAGGAAACGCTCCCATCATTACAAATAGAATAAATTCGTATTAAATTCAAAGGATCTAGCAACTATTTGAAAAAACTAACATTGAAATCATTTGTTTTAAACAGAAAACATATTTGACCCAAACACGAAAAATATTCAAAAAAATTAATATGATTCTATTTGAAACAACATCAAATGAATTTAATTAAAACAAACAGAAATATCCTTATGTTAAATAGAAAGCATAGTAAATTTGAACAAAATCATGTTCAAATCGTTTCAACAACGAATTAATACGATTCTATTTAAATTAAATAGAAATCGCTTTCATGCCAAATCATATGTGTTTGAGTTTGAATTAAATATGAATATGTTCAATATTTTTCTCAGTGTGGCCACCATTGCCTGTGACGTTCTGGCCAGCATCGTTTTTATAGAGGTACGGAACAATTAATCCACCAACCCATATAGCACACCAAACAGTCAGCATTTGTGGATTTAACGGTGTCTCAACATACACTTGAGGATTATCATCACTCCAAATACGGCAGTTTTGTTTATTGACATATCCATTCTTCATCGTAGTGCATGATACGTTTTTCCAACAGAACCATGATTTCAAAATAAATTTGCAAAACTTGGAAGCCTTATTTAAGCGTTGTCCAGGCGTCATGCTGAAATGCCAAACCAAACTAAAAAAATTACTTGACAGCTGACAAAATGGCCGCCAGATAAAATAGTGTTGCCAACTTAAAGTTCCTTACCTCTAAAAAAAACAACCGTACGTCGAAATCATTTTGAATATTTTACTCAATACTTTCTCTTACTAAGATATTCAGATAGAAACAAACAAATAACAAATTTGAAAAGAGCGTCATCGAAAACAAAAGACTTCTTATCCAGTTCTAACTGTTATATTTTATACGACAAAATAATACAATAGGGAGATGAGAGATGACATGTAATATACCTAAGTAAAAAGTCTTCTCGGTGATAGGTACTTCTAGAAATTGACCTAAAAAATTTACATCTAGAATATGGAACTACCACCTGCTTAAGCTTCATTTTGCAAGCCTCAAAAAACCTCAGTTTAATTTTTTTCTAAAGCAAACCACATCTCAGAATATTTCCATATTCGCCAAGATAGTTATATTTTCATATTTATCACTTTTACATGCAAATAATATGCAAAAGACCGAAGGTAAGTAGGTATACATATAATTCCTAGAAGTCATATTTCTTTCAAAAAGAAAAATAATACAAAACATCTGGTGTTCTTAGAATGTTGGAAACATTAAAAAGCTAAGTATGTCATCTTTGTATACCTGGATAGAACAGAAACTTCCTCCGGCAAAGGCCGACTACAAAAGCTTCCAACAAAGGCTCTGATGTATAACCATTTTCCTCAAGCATTTCTCAAAGTACGTTTAATTTACCTAACCATACGCTACCGCCACCACCGCCGCCGGAGTACCGGTAAATTTTTTATTTTTTTGTATATGTTTCCAACAACGATATTTTCATTTTGATTCAAGCACATTCGTTTGAGTGGTCTCTCTTGTCTTAATAGCTATCTTCGCTACAAAACTAAATTTAATTCAAAAAATACACACAAAGAACATAATGAAAATACACCTTAAGCTCCAGGTGCTATAAACGTCCATTTTGCTAAATTTTTTTTTATTTCCTGTTTCCGGGCGTTGAAGAATGAAATCCAGTCAGGAGGATGCTAACACTCAAAACAAAATGCTCGGATAATATAAGAAGCTATAGGATTTTAAACTGGATTAGGTTTTTCTTGATGTTGTTGTTGTTGTTGTTATTTTTGTTTTTAGAATGTAGGTCAAAGGAGACAAATGATAGGATCCGATGGTGGCGGTGATGGTGGTAGTGGTGGTGATGAAGCAAATAAATATTATTTTACGAAGGAAATAGTCTGCAGTGTTGTAGTAGATCTAGATACAGAAAACCATTGTGAGATTCTGTTGTGACGTATTGCCTGCCTGCCTCTGCGTCTGCAGATGATGAATGTTTATTAATGCAGGAATGATATTTTTGTTTGACAATTTTCATTTGACAAATTAAGGTTATGTTATTTGTCATTTTTATTGCGCGTTGCATTATATAAAAAAAATGAAATACGATGCATTTTCAAGGACAAGAATTTGAATATAAATTTATGCCAAGCTTAAGTTTATATCGTTAGAGCAGAAGAAGCATTTGGAGCTTTATGTACATAAGTACATAAATATTGCCTACTTATACCAGGTGTAAGATAAATTAAGGTCGACGTGGCCCTTTTAAGTATCAAAAATTATTTATTACACATAATTTGTTGAAATAAGAATGAGGAAAAAACACCGCTATCTTTATTAAGTGCTCGAAGGAGCAAGTGTTGTTTTCGTGAAATCGAGTTTTGGATCAATGTTTACAATACGCTGATACAGAGTGTGGCTTTTGTCTTAATGTCCGTCGATGGGTGCGTCCGTGCGTTTGTACATCCGTGCGTGAGTACGTGTACGTTCGTGTGCTTAAGCGTTCAGTACTTATATGGAGTTAGAACCTAGAACTTTTCAATATATTACAAAACAATTTTTTTTCCGTGGGTAAGTGCAAAACCTGCATAAGGCTCTATGAGGACCGAAAAACGCGTGCTCATAGAAGTGTGAGATTCTTACTACATTAAAACCACCTCCACTTTCCGATTGCAACTAAGTTGAAACTTATCTAGCAATTTATTTTTAACGAAGTTATGTAACGTGCTGCAGGTAACTTTCCGGTGAAAGTTTCTGCTTATTCCGCAATTTTAAAGCAGTTTTGTGTTCACCGCACCAAGTCGGAAGGTTTTGTTCTTCGCAGATGGCAGCGTACTTAATTTGACTCATCAAGAATGTCAATAATCGTTGGACTAGCGTGATCCAATAGCTGATTTCTATGTTTTCGCGCGAAACTCTTTATTTCGTCTCGAGACGTAGGAAACACGAGATCCCTGTGAAGATCTTCGTTTCTTATATACCATGGTGCATTTACAAATGACCTAAGCAATTTATTTTCAAACGTTTGTAAGTTATTTAAATTTGTATCGCAGGTACAACCCCAGAGTTGTATACCGTAAGTCCACACAGGTTTAAGTACCTGCCTGTATGAAATCAACTTATTATCAATACTAAGCTTAGAATATTAACCGAGTAGCCAGTTCATATCTCTTAATTTACTTTTTAATTCTTCGCATTTCTTTTTTACGTGCGGCTTCCATTTTAGTTTCGCGTCTAGAGTAATTCCCAAATATTTTGCCTCTTTCGCAAATGGTACACGACCGGTATTAAGAAAGACAGGTAATCTATTTATTTTTTTATACGTAAAGTCCACGTGGACTGACTTTTGTTCATTGAGCGCTATTCGCCATGCTTTTGTCCACTCATTAACATTATTAAGAGCATTTTGTAATTTAATCGTAGCTTCGTTAATCGCTTTGCCTACTGCTAGTATTGTAGTATCATCAGCAAACGTTGCTACGATAGTGTCTTCTGTTTGAGGTATATCACGTGCAAATAGAAGGAACTGGACCTAAAACACTATCTTGTGGCATCCCAGGCCCAGCCACTATTTCCTTGAAATTAGAATATTCATTTCCGTGTCTGACACGAAAAAGTCTGTTTTTAAGATATTCGTTTAGAATTTTATAAAGTCCTTCAGGCAGAACTTTTCTTAATTTGAGTTTGAGGCCTCGTGCCACACCTTGTCAAACGTTTGCGACATAGATTTTCTTTTCTTCAAGAGCTCTCTCAATTGCGTCAGCTATTCTATGCACTTGATCAATGGTCGAATGCTTTCTTCTAAATCCGAACTGATGTTCAGGTATTAATTGTTTTTCTTCATTATCGGCTGCAGGCGCAGGAGTAGTATTCTTTCAAAAACTTTCAATATTACAGGAAGAAGCGAAATTGGTCTGTAAGAGTTTTTTTCATGAGATGGTTTGCCAGGTTTCAAAACCATTATGACTTCGGCAACTTTCCGTTGGCTCGGAGTAGTACCTGGCATGATGGTTAGTGCGTAGAACTTTCATGCCGAAGGTGTGGGTTCGATTCCCAGCCGTGCCACCTAAACACAGAAATGTTTTATCCGAGGTACTGCCTCTTGCGAGGAACTGACAAATCCTCCAAGAGTTTACTTGTCATGAAAAGTGCTTCTCATTAAGCCGTTCGGACTCGGCAAAAAACTGTAGGTCCCCTCCATTCCAACAACACGCACACAGGAATGGTTGAGAGTTGTAAGTCACTAGGCCCTGGTTCTCCACGAGCTGTTGCGCCACCCAATTTATTTATTTATTTATTGGCTCGGAATTTCTGCCGTGATTAAGTCAAATCTTGGAGCTTTATTGGACTTAAGCTTCTTTATTTCTCTTTTTAACTCGGCAAGTGTAGCATTTCTTATTATGTAGCTGTCATTTGATGTAAGATTCATTAAGTATTTCCGTTGAGTTCTTGTCCATCGAAAGGCTTAAATGTTTCCTCCAGGTAATCGGCGAATACCATCGCTTTTTCTTTGTCACTTTCAGCCCATTCATTTTGGCCTTTCTTAATCGGAGCAAATGAACCAACTGTCTTATAAAACTAATAAGAATTTCAATAACCGGTTGATTTAAATTATCAGCTTCAATCTTTCTTGTTCTTACTAAGAAATTGGTCTCTTTATATTTTAATATTTTGAAAATTTAAAATGTTATATTGAATCATTTTTGAATGAACAACAATAACCTGCGTGTGTTACCACCAAGTTTATAGGCTGGAGTTATAGCTATTTCACGAGTGTCACCTTGATCTTCAGAATCCTTTAGTCGTGCTAAGTCTGGTTTTGCTCATATTAATTGAAAAAACTCTTTGCCAAGTGATTCAGAAGCTGCTGCACTACACAAAAAATAGCTCGAATTTTTTTTTAATTTTTTTTTTTTTTTCAAAAAAGTTAATTTTAAGTTCAACAGTAAAATTAAGAAGTTTGAAATTTTGGAAAATCATTATTGATATGGTTTTTTAGTGAAAAATTATAATTTTTAACTTACCGTGATTCGGAGAAAATAACAGCTTTATATATTTTTGCTCCAATATCACTCAATATATATTTCCATGCCGATTTGCATAGAGACAGCTTTAGTCAAAACATAGTCAAAAAATAATACGCACAGGCTGCTCCACACATCAGCGTATTAACACCAGTTGAAAAAGTTGAACAATTTAACTACCTTGGCAGTATCGTTTCTGCAAATGGCAGTACGGATCTGGACGTTAAAAGTAGAATTAATAAGGGTCATGCTGCCTTCAGTACTCTGTCCCCCCAATTTGAATATCCAGTCGAATCTCCTTATGCACTAAGCTGAGAGTCTACGAATCCAATGTCAAATGCGTGCTGTTATATGCTCGAGAAACCTGAAAAATCACTTTTACAATTTCGAGGAAATTGCAGGCTTTTGTCAATCGCTGTCTATAGTCTATGCCACATCCTAAAGATTCACTGAACACAAATTATATCAAACGAGGAATTGTTGCGCAAGAAAAGTCAAGAGAGGCTGGAAGTCAGCATAAGAAAGCGAAAAAATGGCAATGGATAGGTCACACATTAAAAAAACCAAACGATGATATTGCGAAGCAGTCCTTTGAATGGAGTTCTCAGAGTGGACCCTGGGTTGAAAGACCAAGAACAGCATGGAAATCAAGTGTTTTAACAGAAGCAGAATCCCAAAGAAAAACGTGGCTACAGTTAAAATACCTTGCTGGAGACCGTGAAGGAAGAAGGTGTTTTGTTGCCCCAAGTGGGGGTTACAGGACACGATGATGATAAAAATCAAAACGAAGATCGTTCAATTGATGCGTGTTATGTGATTTTGGCACATGTTTATAGTACAGAGGGAGCTTGAAACCTCTGAACCTCTTTCCGCTACTGGACGGATATTATTTTGTAATTTGTATGCATGTAATTCCCTTAAAGAGTATAGATATATATTTTTGCCTAAGCTCGTCAAGGACAGGTTCTTGATGATTGTTTGTTTCTTTATAGCCTATTGAATAGACCGGAAAAAGAGGGGTATAAAGGAACAATTACGTGCAAGGGTTTTTATTATTGAATATGTTTGTTTGGCCCATAAGCATGCTTAAAACCGAAAATGCTACTAAATTCACCCATGCGTTTCTTAGAGAATGGTCACACTGGCCACTTTTTATTATTTATGGTATAACTCGCAAACTAAGCCGAATTTGACAATTTTACACATAAAACTTGTTGTTCAAAATTAAATTTTCTATTGGAATGGATAGTTCAAAAAATTTTATAGAAAAATGTAAGCATGAAAAATGAACAAAACCAACCTAAAAAAAAATCAAAAAATCAAGGATTTATAATTTTTTTAATAAATTGTGCATAACTTTTTTTGAAGCAAAGATAAGGTCAAGGCATGCATAGAAAAAATAAAGTAGAGATTAAAGACTATAATATGGCATGCTCAAAAATTAATATTTGTTCAAAATGGACAGAGATATTCCCACTCAAACCTTATCATTTCTTATATTTTTTCGCAGTTTTGCCCCGTAATTCCTTTTTCCGGTACAATATGGCAACTTTCACATTCGCAAAAATATTCGAAATCAAGATTTTGATGAAATATGACATTACAACTATAGAGAATTTTTGAAAAGTACGTAAATTCACAGTTTTGTTTTTCGGCTGTTTTTAAATACTTTCAGACCTACAGACCGAACGACTGGTCCGATTAACATAAGATTTGGTACTAGGTGCTAGGAATGGTAAACTTGTCATAAAGTACCAAAAAATAGTCTTTCGGGCAAAAAATACGAAAAATTATAAGAAATAATAAAGTTTGAATGGCTATATCCCTGTCAATTTTCAAATAATGTGGCTTTCTTAACATGTCATATTAAGGCCTTAAGACTCCAGTTTACTTTGTTCATGCATGTCTTGAGCGTATCTTTGCTCCGAAAAAAGTTATGCGCAATTTAGAAAAAAAAATTAGAAATCTTTGATTTTTCGATTTTTGTATGTTGGTTTTTGTTTACTTTTCCTGCGAAATTTTTTGGAGCAATTTTCCAAACTATCTATTTCGATAGAAAATTTATTTTTGAACAAAAAGTATTAAATGTAAAATTGTCAAATTCGGCTTAGTTTTCGAGTTATTCCAAAAATACTGAAAAGTGGCCAGTGTGGCCATTCTCTCAGAAACGCATGGGTGAATTTAGTAGCATTTTCGGTTTTAAGCATGCTTACGGACCAAACAAACATATTCAACAATAAAAACCCTTGCACGTAATTGTTCCTTTTTAAAAGGTCTATTCAATAGGCTATTATAGTACAGGTAAAATAGAATAAATAAAACAAAAAAACTAGTACCATCATGAAACTTGGTGTAAACGTTTCATGTACTATAAGAATGAAAAATCAAAAGAGTCTATAAAAATATTTCACATGGAAGGGTGTTTTTTTGAGGGGGGGAGGGGCGAAAGTTGTGGTCTATCAAACAGAAAAATTAACTCTGGTGCAACATTATTGTATGACACATGTTTTTAAGGTAGTTTTAAATGCTGAATCCAATGACACCAAAACCAAGTCGATACGGCCTCCGTGGACAAAGTTATTGTCATTTGTATGTAAGGATGACTATATTTTCAGTATAAAAGTAAAATATTACCGGAAACCAGTTGAAAATAACGGTCCGTCGATGAAACTTGGCATCAAAGGTTCATTTATCATGAAAAGCAATAATAAGAAGAGTCTATAAAAATATCTGTGGTTAAAGGGTGTTTTTTTGAGGGTTTGGGAGAGCTTTGGGGTTATGGTGGGACTATTACCATAGAACCTGTTACAAAAATGGTACCCTCATAAAACTTTATTAAAATGTGGTATGAACTACCAGAATGAAGAATCAAAAGAGTCTATAAAAATATCTATATGGCAGAAGGATGTTTTCTATGGGTGAAGGAATGTATACAATTTTTTCGAAAAACTTAAATTGTTTCCAAAAACAAATAACACCCTTTACCCAAGCTCACAAAAACACCCTTTTTTCCTTGATATTTTTGTAAACTCCGTAAATTCTTCATTCTCGTAGTAAATGAAACACTTTTACCAAGTTTCTTGAGGGTTACCATCCTTTTCCATTTTTTTGAAAAATAACCGCACACTTCCCCTATCTTCAAAAAACACACCCTTCCATGCAAAATATTTCTATAGACTCTTTTGGTTCTTCATTCTGTAGGTTAATAGCACATTTTACCAAAATCTCATGGGGGTGCCATTTTTGTCACAGGTCTTATGGTATTACTCCCACCACTACCCCAACTCACCAAAAAAACACCCTTTAACCACAAATATTTTTATAGACTCTTCTTATTATTGATTTTCATCAGTGGCGATTCCTCTCAGTTGGCTAGGTTGGCTGCGCCAACCCTAAAATTTCGTCTTATACACGTACTACAAACAATTTGTTTGTATTTAAACTTGAGAATAAAATATCCTTTTATGTTGATAAAAAAACAACAACCCAATCCGTTTGAATCATTATAAAACCAGCCAAACCTATTTAAATCGAGCCATTCACTGCAACCCCTACGTGCTGTATTAATCCCATACATAGTAGGAATCTCTTTTAATATTATTTTTCTTTCAATATTGGCCGTGTTGGCTACAAAATTTGCGCCAACAAATCTCATACAAACTACATATTATTCCCGATGTGCTGTGTCATTCTATCTTTAAGAACAGACCCACAAAAATACCCACACAGGTTGGCTCTACTGAAAGAGCCAACGCCTGGGTAGAAAAATGTGAGTTGATTGCCGACCAGTACCCACCAGTGGAGAACCTAGTTATCTGAAGCAAATGTTTTAGTTCGAATTATATATGGGTAACTTGAAAAAATCATAACTCCCATTCTACTAATCCGATCCTCAAGGTTAAGGTCTTTAAATAAGGCCAAAATGACACGCTACAATGTGTGAAAAAATCATTGAAAAGGGGTAAAAAATTTCATACTAAAGGGGTGATTAAGTCTGCCTTCAATTCGATTTGCAGCATTCTAAATTCAAAAGTTGATGAAAAATTTCACAATTTGAAAAAACAAAAAATACTTATTTTTTGCTTATTTTCTCTTCTAAGATTATGTTTTGCAATGTTTTACCATCAAACCTACATGAGCGGTGCTAAATTTTTTTAAACGATTTTTACAAATAAAATGCATTTTAATTAAAAAACTGATCGACATAGCTTCATTAATATAATGATTACTCAAACAAATCTGCATGAATCTTTATAATTAAGGTTTTAAAATACTGTCAGTAAGATAATCGTTAGATTTATAAAAAAGAATTATTATTTTTTACATGGTAACTATGAAAAAATATAAAAACAATTTGAAGTAATGTTTTTTTACACCTACTTAATGGCATTAATATCTAAAAATTTCATATAAATATTGAACATAGAAAAAAAAATGTAATCAAGTATTTAAATTTAGTATAAAGACTAAATATATGTAAGTAATCACAAAGTTGTATATCCAACACCAGAGCAGGAATTAAATATTATTTGAATTTAATACATTTAAACCATGCTTTGTTGTACATTGTTCCGGCCTCACTAAAACATTAATAACTTTTTTAATTATCAACGGACTTTAATGAATCAGATTTTTTTCGATTAACAATTAAAAATACTTTTATTTAAATGTATCATACATCATTGTAAACCACGGAAAAGCTAAGAAAAAATGTACACAACAAAAAATACCTTTAATTTTTGCATATGAAAATAAATGAAAGAATTCAGTATAAATGTAACTTATCAACATTGGTAATTTTTTTTAATATTCCAAAATGAAGTGTCAAATAATGGATTATAATAATTTAAATTATTTTCAGCCAAACAAAATTATAAAAAACTTCACAAGAAATTTTAGGGGGAAACAAACTTAGAGCATCTATATAAATATATGCTTTTCGAGTACATTTACCTGAAAAATACATTACTTGAATATTAGGGAACAAAAATACACCTGATTTAGTATTTGTCTTAAGAAATCAGAAATATCTAATTATAAAGCTCAATTGGAAGTAAAATATCAAAAATGTGTTTTTAAAAAAGTCTCACATTAAAAATTACTAAATTATTCCCCATTTTGGCAAACTATATGGCTTATATTTATCAACCAAGTCCACAAAATGGATTTAATTTTTCAAAATTCTATTTCACCTATCCTAATAAAAAATTTGATATATGAAACATTGCTGTACGTTGCTCAAAAGCTTGAGTATTGATTTTCGATTTATTAATTAATTGTAAGAAAATTCACATTTTGATAATTTCCAAGGTAGCCGTAGAAACCAAATAAAATCATAAATTGTCGATCCAACTGCATGAGAAATACTGCTTTGATTTTTAAAAATAAGGTGTCTATTTTAGCTCAGAGTAGATCAGATCAGATTCAAAACACAAAAATAATTGAATCAGATAGTAAAATTTTCAATTTCTGAATCTGATCTGATCTGCTCTGAGTTAAAAAAGAAAAACGCCATATAAAAAGATTAATCCTCAATTGTTGTCGAAGATAAGAAAAAGTGAAAATTTTTAGGAACCGGTTCTCGAAATTTTTTTGAAAATAGAGTGACGACTGCATTTTATGTAGGTAGAGATAAATGAGTTGAATTATAGAGGAAAAAAATTAAAAGTTTTTGCTTTTATTACATTCAGCTTTGATCAAAGGATTATTCGTAGCCAACCCAGAACTCAAGACCAGAAATCGCCACTGATTTTCATGACAAATGAACCACTGATGCCAAGTTTCATCGATGGACCATTATTTTCAACTAGTTTTCGGTAATATTTTACTTTTATAATGAGCATATAGTCATCTAACCATAAAAATGACAATAACTTTTTTCGCAGAGGTCATATCGACTTGGTTTTGGTGTCATTTGATTCAGCATTAAAAATTACTTTGAAAACATGTGTCATATGCTTATGTTGTACCAAGGTAATTTTTTCCATTTGATACACCGCAATTTCCCCCCCTCTCCCTCTCAAAAAAAAACCCCTTCCATACGAAATATTTTTATAGACTCTTTTGATCCTTCATTCTCATGGTACATGAAATGTTTTCACCAAGTTTCATGGTGGTACCAATTTTTTTTTTTATTCGAAAGACTTTTCGCACTATTTTCCCTGTACTATTAAAGCATGTTTTATATTTTTGTCTTATTTATTTAAAAGGCAACGAGTTTTGCCTGTTTCACCGTAAAGGATTCTGCAACGGCACTTTGCGAGTGTTCACACAAGTTACTTTTTTTCATCTCATAAGACTCTACAAGAGTCTCTCTAGATTAATTTATGGAAGCTTGAAGAGTTAGTATAACATCAGATTCTTATAAGATATTTAAAAGCTTTAAACGGCCTTATTGCCAAAGGCAATATTTAAGGCCAATTTCATAAACAAACACTGAAATTACTTTTATCTAAAATGCTTCTTAATTTTATCAAACATTTAAAAATTTTCAGTTTCACCAATGTAGAAAAGGGATATTTTAGGGATATATTAATTTGACTGATTTTGCTCACATCCCTGGATTCAAAAGAAGAGGTTGTTTCCCTCGCACATTTGAAGTCTATGAGAAAAAGTGAAAAAGCTTTATGGATGAGGGACAATTATTCTGACAGCAAAATATCAGCTGTTGTTGACTGGAATGGCTTAACAAAAAGGACTTTTAAAATTTAATGAGACAAAAACGAGCTTTTAGTTTACAAGGGCATTTAAAATCTTCTTAAATATAAAGCATTTGGTGATGATATGTCGAGAAGAAAAAGACTTTAATTTAATTTATTTAATTTACTTGACTTCAAAATTAAGAACTATTATAAATGTAATAGGTATGGTTAATAATATAAATGTGTTCAATGTCGTGGCTATATTCTAACTGATTTCATAAGCTTAACATATTGTACAGTATGGCACATTATAATTATATGTATATAATAACATGTTAGTACATAGGCGATTATTTAATGTAGGACAGTGATGTCTATCGGTGGACACTACATTTTTCTCCCCTTCAAAGTTATCGTCGTCTGTGTCGAATGGTTACCGAAGGAGTGAATCTGACAACTGGTCTTCGGATGCGCTGCGAACGTCGGTGTTGTTGTTCGACTGGAGATTGCCGAATACTTCTTGGTTTTGCTTCACGTGGGTTTGATGTCGACGAAGTAGGCACAGGTAAATTTTCCTCACTTTGACTAAGTGCAGCTAAACGCCTTCCCTCGTCAAACTCAGAAGGCCCAATGACTTTTCGAATTTGATTTTGATGCCTCCTGCTGATTCCTTTTGAAGTTTGCGCTTCAAACATTCGATTTCCTACTCTGTTAGTAATTTTGGCAGGCATCCACCTTGGTCCTCTGGCAAAGTTTCGGATATAAACTTCTTCTCCCACAGCGAACTTTGATCGTAATGGTGGCGTCTTCAAAGTTTCTTGGCGTGGTTCTAATTGTGATAATAGCGTACGGGGCTGTCTAGAATGGAGCAGCTCCGATGGTGACTTTCCACTTGAATTTGGTAAAGATCTGTAAGAAATCAAAAAATCTAGTAAGGCTTTTCTTTTATTGTTACCATCTTGAAACAGCTTTTTCATAGAGGACTTAAAGGTCCTAACCATCCGTTCGGCTTCTCCGTTAGATGATGGATGAAAAGGGGCTGATCTCAGATGCTGAATATTCCGTTCTTGGCAAAATTTTTGGAACTTTTCCGATGTAAACTGGGGGCCATTATCGGAAACTAGCAACTCAGGTAGCCCTTCAATTCCAAAAATATTTTCTAGTGCCATTAGCGTTGATTCGGTTGATGTATTTGACATTTCGACTATATACGGGAAATTGGAGTAAGCATCTACACAGATGAGATACATGCCTGACAAGAAAGGACCAGCGAAATCCACATGCACCCTCTGCCATGGTTCTGATGGTAATGGCCAGCTTGTAAACTCTTGACGAGGATTCGCAGCATTTTGTTGGCACGTTTCACATCGATGCACCAACGATTCAATTTCATGGTCAACTCTAGGCCACCAACAATGTCGGCGAGCTAGCTGCTTCGTCCGAACTATACCCCAATGCCCCACATGCAACATCGTTAAAACTTTTTTCCTTAGGCTGGAAGGAACAATGACTCGGGACATGTCATTGCTTTGCTCAAGTAAAACTCCATTTTGGCGAGTTAAAGCAAAACGCCGCAAAAAAAATGGTTTTAAGTCTTCATCGTCTTTTCTTAGTTTTTCAGGCCAACCAACGTCTAGCAGATGATAAACCCTTTTAAGCACTGGATCCTTAGCTGTTTCCTCTGCTACCAGCTTTGCATTGACTGGAAAATCAGCAATTTCATCGTCCAAGTCTGCGATAACCTCAAAAATTCTCTCTTCATCCTCGTCAAACTTTGCATCGGGGCCTACCGGCAGACGTGACAAACCATCTGCGTTTCCATGTTGACGTGTTGGCTTGTACTTGATGGTATAAGTATACGCCATCAATATAATTGCCCATCTCTGCAGTCTGTGAGCAGTCATCGTTGGTAACTGCTTACTGGGGCTGAATATTGATAAAAGTGGCTTATGGTCAGTAACCAGCTTGAACATGCGACCATAAATGTACTGGTGAAATTTCTGTACACCAAATATTATTGAGAGCGCCTCCTTCTCAATTTGGCTGTATTTGACCTGCTGATCGTTTAGGGTTTTGGATGCATGAGCTATAGGGCGTTCTGAACCATCAGGGTAACGATGCATTAAAACAGCTCCGATGCCATGAAACGATGCATCTGTTGCTAGCACGATTGGGAGGTCGTCAGTAAAATGCACAAGGCGGGTTGTTTCAACAACCTCAGACTTTAGTCGATCGAAGGCTTCCTGTTGACGTTTTGTCCAAGTAAAGCGTGTGTTTTGTTTTCTTAACTCGTTAAGTGGAGCTGCAATTTGAGAAAGATTATTTATAAATTTGCCATAATACGTCACTTTTCCTAAGAACGCTTGCAACTGCTTAAGGTCTTTTGGGGGCTTCATATTTTTAACAGCTTCGATTCCGCTATCCGTTGGTCTTATACCTTCAGCATCAATCTTGTGACCCAGATACTCAATGCTTTTTTGAGCAAACTCGCATTTCTTAACTTCACAGTGTAGACCAAAAGATTTTAGTCGACCTAACAATTCTTTGACGTTTTCTGCATGCTCCTTATTGTTTCGACCCGTAACTATAAAGTCGTCAATAAAAACGGCACAATGATTCATTCCAGTGATGATTTGGTCCATCAACTTTTGGAACATGCAAGGAGCACTAGCAACTCCATTTGGCAACCTGAGATGCTCAAATAAACCAAAGTCTGTATTGATAACAGTGAATTTTCTCGATTCCTCATCGAGAGGTATTTGAAAGTATGCGTCACTGAGATCAATCTTTGTAAAATAAATACCCCCCTCTAGCTTGTGAAAAATCTCTTCCACACGAGGAATATAGTGGCTATCGACATCAAGCTCTGGATTTATTGTTATTTTAAAATCGCCACAGATCCTGACTTTACCTGACGGCTTCTTTACCACCACGATAGGAGCAGCCCACTGACTTGAATCTATTGGACGTAAGATGTCTGTTGCAACTATTCGATCTAGCTCCTCCTTTACTTTAGTTTTTAAAGCAAATGGAGTAGGGCGAGGTTTGAAAAATCTAGGTCTAGCATTATCTTTGACAAACAATTTAGCTGAGTAGTTCTTGCAGCAACCTAAACTACTATCAAACACATCCGGGAACTGGCTACAAATGTCTTTAATGCATGCTTTTAACTCAGTTTCATCTTCATAGTTAGTAGTTGAAAAAAATATAGTATCACAACAACTCACTTGAAACTCCAGCGTGTCAAACCAATCCATGCCCAATATGTTTCCACCTTCATAAGTGTCAGCAACCAAAAGTTGAAGTTTATGTTCCTTGCCTTTGAACTCGACCGCTGCCTGAACATAACCTTTGATAGGGACCGCATGATTTCCATAAGCCTTAAGCACCTTATGAGAGCTAACACAAAATGGCTTGCCAAGTTGTTCATATGCTCTTAGCCCTATCATAGAACACGTGGCACCGGTATCAATTTGAAAACATAGCTTCACTCCATTAATTAACAATTTAGCTACCAATTGTTTGCCATGCCGTTCTACATCTGCACTTTCCTCTTTTAGAGTTAGAATTTGATCTACTTTGCCATACATTTTTTGATCAACTTTGCCATATACTTTACCTTTGCGATTTTGCCAACAAAGGACGATATATGGCCTTTGACATTACACACTCGACATTCAGCTTCCCGCATTGGACATTGAGTTTGAGTATGCCTAACTCCAAAAAGGCGTCTGTTTTCCCATAGTGGGCGGCCTCGAGCAGTTATGTGTTTGACCATACAAAAGGCGGGTGTGCCTGTCAAATCTGAGCTTATGTATGTTATTAATCATATCTCGGAAAACACCATGGTGGAAGGATATAAGCAAATACATGAATTATGACAACAAATGGAAATGAGTCCCCAAGAGGTAATCTTTTTATAGAAAATCCTTCTGTAGCTTCGGTTGCAGTAAACCGCACATCGGATTTGGGGGTGCGGCATCTTTCATGTACGAGCGTCAATCAAGACGCCATAATAATAAGTGAATCGTTGACAAATAGAAGAAGTCTTTCAAGAGGCGCAAATGTTACTTTTGGCTACCGCATACGTACGAAAATCGGAGCATGGAACGTTCGATCCTTGTACAGCGATGGTAGATACGAGCAGGTTGAGCGTGAAATGCTTCGTCTAAACATCAGTATCCTGGGAATAAGCGAAACTAAGTGGAGAGGAAGAGCTGAATACAGATCAGACACTGGACAGACGAGAATGCTGTATTCCGGGGAAGATGAAAGAGAGGGTGGCCAAAGACTGCATGGTGTCGGAATTATGTTGAACGAAGAAGCGAGGCGTAGTTTGATCTCCTGGGCGCCCATTTCTGCGAGATTAATGACAGCAAGGTTTCGTTCAAAAATTCGTAACGTCACAATTATTCAGTGCTACGCCCCCACAAATGAAGCGACCGAGGAAGACAAAACCGCGTTCTACACTCATCTTAACTCGGTTTACAGTAGTGTTCCGAGAGCCGACATCATAGTCGTTATGGGAGACCTCAATGCCCAAGTCGGTTCAGACAATTACGGACTGGAACGCGTGATGGGAAGAAATGGCTTGGGGTCACGGAATGAAAATGGTGACTTGCTTGTCGACTTTTGTAACGCGAATCGTCTTGTGATAGGTGGGACTGTATTTAAGCATAAGACGTGCAACAAAATTACCTGGGTGCATCCGGATGGTCAAACCGAAAACCAAATTGATCATATCATGATTCAGCAGCGATGGAGGAAGTCTATGTGTGATGTCCGGAGTATAAGAAATGCCGATGTGGGAAGCGACCACCATTTGGTTCTGATGAGTCTCAAACTACGAACCGCTACCGTACAAAAACCAGCGCAGGATGCAGCAAGGAGCTCAAAATTCATTACGAATGCCTTAAATGACCCCAACATATGTCGAAACTATGTCACCACCCTTAACCACAGAGCCTCGTCATTAAACGGAATCCAGAATTCAACAATTGATGAGATGAGGGGTGAAATTAAAAGTGTTTTTATGGAGGCTGGATCCGAAACTGTACCCAAGCGAACGAGACGTAGAGACTCTTGGATATCCCAAGACACCTGGGATAAGATCGAACTTCGCAAATCGTTGAAAATCCAAATAAATGCTGAAGCAGATGTTCAACGAAAGGCTGACTTGCGAAGAGAGTACCGCATTGCACATAAGATGGTCTATCGCTGTGTGAGACGTGACAAGAGGGTGAAGGTAGATGGACTCGCAGATAATGCGGAAATCGCTGCCAGAAGAGGAGATATCCGGGAATTGTACCAAATAGCCTAAGATGTTATCGGGAAAAAAAGCAACACCAATCATCCTGTAATGGATGTGGATGGCACACTTTTGGTATCAATTGAGGATCAGCTTCGTAGATGGAAGGACCATTTTTGTGCCCTGCTAAATGACGATTCAGTTGAGCAGAGTGCTGAAGTTCCCCAACTAAACGAGATGCGCAGGTCCTATAGGGGTATTGACATCGAACCCCCGTCAGAATCGGAAATCCAGACATCAATAAATCTCCTCAAAAACAACAAGGCAGCTGGACTGGACGGAATACCAGCTGAATTCCTGAAAGCCGATCCCGTAACAGCGGCTAGTATTTTACATCCGTTGGTAAAAAACATTTGGGAAAACGAAAGCTATCCCAGGGATTGGAAGGATGGTGTGATTGTTAAGTTGCCAAAGAAAGGTGACTTAAAGAATTGCAACAATTGGCGTGGTATCACCGTTTTGTCCGTTTTCCCAAAACTAATGGCAACCATCATTCTCGAGCGAATAAAGGAGAGAATCGAGTCTACACTCAAGAGGCATCAAGCTGGCTTCCGCAGTGGTCGATCGTGTGTCGACCATATCAACACCCTGCGTATCGTCCTCGAGCAGTCGATGGAATTTCAATCACCGCTTTACCTCATGTTCGTGGATTTTGAGAAAGCCTTTGATCGAGTTAACCGAGAATGTATATGGAGATCGTTGCTTGGTAGAGGAATTCCACCAAAAATAGTTGCCATTATTAAAGAGTCCTACAACAACGCAAGGTGTTTTGTTTTGCACAATGGGCAGCTATCCGACTCCTTTGTAGTGCAACAGGGTGTGAGACAAGGGGATGTTCTATCGCCAATTCTCTTCCTGCTGGCGATGGACGACGTATTGACGGCCAGTGTAGGTACAGCAGAGCGACAGGGCATTCAATGGAGACCGTTCGAAAGGCTCAGTCATTTAGACTATGCCGATGACATATGTCTACTGGCAAATAACATCAGTGGGCTGAACGGGATGTGCCAAGCACTGCAAGTGAAGGGAGAGTCGAGTGGTCTAAGAATTAACAGCAAAAAGACAAAAATAATGCTCACAGGCCGCTCCACACAGCAGCGTATTATTCTACAGGAGACACCATTTGAAGTAGTGGAACAGTTCAACTACCTTGGCAGTATTGTCTCTGCAAACGGTGGTACGGATCTGGACGTTAAAAGTAGAATAAATAAAGCTCGTGCTGCCTTCGGTACTCTGTCCCCAATCTGGAAATCAAGTCAAATCTCCTTACGCACTAAGTTGAGATTCTTCGAATCCAATGTCAAATCCGTGCTGTTATATGCTTGTGAAACCTGGAAAGTCACGTCTATCATTTCGAAGAAATTGCAGGCTTTTGTGAATCGCTGTCTTCGCCACATCCTAAAGATTCGCTGGCCACAAATAATATCAAATGAGGAATTGTGGCGCAGGACAAGTCAAGAGCGGCTGGACGTCGACATAAGAAAGCGTAAATGGCGTTGGATTGGTCACACACTGAGGAAACCAAACAATGAAATTGCAAAGCAGTCCTTTGAATGGAATCCTCAGGGTGCACGGCGGGTTGGAAGGCCAAGAACAACATGGAAATCAACTGTCTTAGCGGAAGCAGAATCCCAGAGAAAGACGTGGCCACAGGTAAAGTACCTTGCAGCAGACCGTGAAGGATGGAGACGTTTTGTTGACCCCCTATGCCCCAGCCGGGGTTACAGGACACGATGATGATGATGCCTAACTCCGCAGCCCGGGCAAGATCGTTTAGCTTCTTTGCGAAAACCACTCGATGAATTGGACTTTGCACCTCTATGCTCTGAAAATGAACGACCTCTAGAGCGTGAACGTTGCTTTTTATAATATGTTTCGACGCGATTAACTGTTGGAGCTGCACTGTTATCTCCTTTTATTGTCAAAACTGATTTTTGTGTCGATTCATAAGTTTCCGCTATTTTTAAAACGTCATCCAAACAAGGGTTTGATTTTTGCAAAGCAGCTGACCGGACTGTATCATGTGGAGTATGCAGAACAATTATGTCTCTAATTAAGTTCTCTACAAACGGTTGTTTGCATTCTTCTTTATCGCATATAAAAGCACAATCCCTAGCAGAACCCCGTAAGTCGGCTACCCACTCCGCATAAGTTTGGTTATCTTTCATTCTCATCTGAAAAAAAGCATAACGGGCAGCAAGTACATGTGTCTTATCAGCAAAATGCACTGTTAGCTTAGCAATGACTACGGCAAATGCTACGTCTTCTACTTTTTTATCCGCAAATAAATTTCTAATAAGCTCGTACAGTTCAGGGCCACACCAAGATAAAAAAAATGCTTTTTTCTGATCATCATCTTCAACATTGTAAGCTCGGAAATGTTGATTTAATTGATCGACGAAAGATGACCAAGACTGTTTGCGTTTGTCAAATGGAGGAAAAATGGGTATGTGGTTGGCACCGGCTGGTGAGGTTGCAGCCTCTTTCGGTGATCCAGAAGCAACAAATTTGTCCATAGCGGTCTTTTGATTTGCAAGCACGTCTTCCATCCATTTCTGTTGCTGCTTTAATAGGCTTGTAAGAGAATCTAAAAGCGTGTCTTGATTCGACATTTTATTGAATATTAATACTCTAGAAAATATTTATGCAAAGTTACTTCCCGAAAACATAACAAAAATTGATTTAGTAGTCCTCGTCGCCAAATGATATGTCGAGAAGAAAAAGACTTTAATTTAATTTATTTAATTTACTTGACTTCAAAATTAAGAACTATTATAAATGTAATAGGTATGGTTAATAATATAAATGTGTTCAATGTCGTGGCTATATTCTAACTGATTTCATAAGCTTAACATATTGTACAGTATGGCACATTATAATTATATGTATATAATAACATGTTAGTACATAGGCGATTATTTAATGTAGGACAGTGATGTCTATCGGTGGACACTACAGGTGAAACCAAAAAAACATCATTTAAAGGCTAAAAGGCTTTTTAATTAATTAAAAGCCTTTCGTGAAATCGGCCATTAATCTTATAAAAAGAATAAAAGATTTAATATATGTAGTTTCTATAAATTTTTTCCGGCCGTTTGTTTTAAAAAAAACACTGGTTTTTTATATTTTAAATTAAAGAAAATTCAATTTTAATTATTTAAAGTTAAATTCACAAAATAAAAGATTAACGAAATAAATGATAAAATGTTTCTTACAAAAATAGACTTTTCGGCTTTACTCTTTAGCGACTTCTTTTCGATTAATTTTAATTTAACATAGGTTTGTCTGACAGTTAGAAAATAAAATAAAGCTTTTAAACAATGAACAGTACATTTCCAAAGTTAATGACTCTAAAGCATACACTTGTCGGCTATTGTTTTTCTTAAAGTAGGATACAATCTATTCCACACGGTCATCCTGAATTTCGTCTGCCTCAGACGACTCGTCTTCGCTATCCTCATAGGTTCTCCATAGCTTCATGTAGTCAACTGCTGTTGATGTAAGATTCGGACCATCATGATTTCCAACCTTTTTAACTTCGTATCGGTCGTTTCGCTTCACTTTGGTTACTTCATATGGACCCAGATACTTTGGATACAGTTTTAGTCCTGTCCCAAACTGCGTACGTAAGATAGCTACCATGTCTCCCTTTTTATATTTTACTGCCTCTTTTCTGTGTTTATCGTAACTTCTTTTAGATTCTTGTTGAACTTTGCTGATTTGATTCTTAGCAAGCTTTCGCATTTCTCTTCTCTCGTCCTGAAACTGCGTAAGTATTTCCTCTTCAATCAGGCCTTTAAGTTCTAAGTCCTCGGGTGAAAACATTTGAATACCAAACATTAACTGAAAAGGTGTTCTCTGAGTGCTCCTGGATACCGTAGAGTTAATGGCACCCTGGACACGGCTTACAAATTTGTACCACTTCATTGGATCTTCTAAACTTAGTTTCCCGAGTACTTCAATTATGATTTTGTTTAGGCGCTCCACCTGACCGTTTCCTCTGGGTACTCCAGTTGTGACCATATGGTGAGTAATACTTTTCTTTTCGCAGTAGTCCTTAAAGTCATTCGATGAAAAAGCTGTCCCCTTGTCAGTGATAATTCGCCTTGGAAAACCAAACGTTTCACTCTGCAGGTCCAATTTTTTGATGACGTCTTCCGTAGAACATGCTTTGACCGGGTAAATCCAAGTGAATTTGGTGAAAGCATCAACAATAACTAACAGGTACTTGTATGACTTTGCTGTAGATGGTAGTGGTCCGAGATGATCTAAGTGATAAGTGTGCAATGGTACATCCGGTTTTGCAATTGGGTTGAGCAGGCCTTCCAATTTTCCTTGCTTTTTTGATATAAGAATGCACGCAATACAATTCTGAATTACTCCTTCAATGTGTTTTCTTAGATTAGGGATGAAATAGTCTTGACGAATAGTAGCTTCAACTTTTTGCACCCCAACATGCCCCTTTTCATGAACACTTGTAATTATTTGCTTTCGTAGGGTTTTTGGGACTACTAACAAATGAAGACCGTCTGCAAACTTATAAAGTACCCCGCTGCGCACCTCGAAATCTTTGTACTGCTGGCTCTCTAATAGTTTCATAGTAACGACACAAAAATCGTCTGATGCTTGTGCTTTTCGTACCGCCTGAAACATTTCATCCTCCACTCTCAATATGGCAGGAAACCTGCTTAGCGCGTCAACATGCCGCATTGCACTTCCCGATCGATGATGAACCTGACACTGGAACTCTTCAATCTGCATCGCCCAATTAGCTATCTTACTATTAAGTGCCTTCTTCTCCATTGTCAGTTTGAACGCCTTACAATCCATGTAGATTTCGAAGTCCAGCCCTAACAAATAAACTCTTAACCTCTTTAATGCTTTAATAATAGCTAAAACTTCTAAATCGTAGCTATGATAATTTCTTTGTGTACTATTGGTTTTGTAGCTAAGAAAGAAAACTGGGTGAAAATGACCATCCTCATGTTTCTGTAACAAGACAGCACCAAATCCTTCCTTGCTCGCATCCGTGTGTAACTGAGTAGGTAGAGACGGATTAAACAATTTTAAAATGGGTTCCTTACATAACCGTTCTCTTAACTGCTTAAATGCCTTCTCCTGGTTATCGCCCCAAACGAACTTTTCTCCTTTCCTAGTTAAATCGGACAGTGGCTTTGCAAGGATAGAATATCCCTCTACAAACTTGCGGAAGAATCCAGTTAACCCTAAAAAGCTCATTACGTGCTGCACTGATTTGGGTTTTGGAAAGTTTTTCACAGCAATTACTTTTTCTTCTGAAGGTTTTATTGATCCATTTTCAATAATGTGTCCCAAAAACACCACATTCCTTTGCAAAAATTTGCACTTCTTCCAATTGATCATAAGACCATTTGCCTCACAAATTTTTAGGACCTTCACAAATTTGTCGATACACTCCTTGATGTCTTTTCCTGAGATTATGATGTCGTCAACATAGATACGCAATAAACCCTCACGTATGGCTTCTCTGAAGATTGCGTCTATAAGCCTTTGAAAAGTAGCAGGAGAATTGCAAAAGCCAAATGGCGCCTTCAAAAATTCCCATTGACCATCTGGAGTCACAAACGCTGTAAATTTAGTCGAAGACTCCTCAATGTCCACATGGAAAAACCCATTGCTGATATCCAAGGTAATAAAAACATTTGCATCAAACAAGCCCTCTAAAATGTCCTCCACTTTGATAAAGGAAATCGATCTCGTATAGCTTTTGAATTAAGTTTCCTGAAGTCAATGCATAATCGATAACTTCCATCTTTTTTGTGTGCCAAAACTATAGGACTTGCATAACAGGAGCTACTCTTTCTAATTATTCCCTCCTTTAACCACATTTCAATTTGCTGGTTCACAAAATCTCTTTCCTTTGGCGCTAACCTCCTCGGCTTTTCATAAACGGGTACGTCGTCCACTAAAACAATGCGCATTTTGACACTCGATTCGATGGGTTTTACTGGGATGTATGCATTTATGATTTTCGTGAGCGTTTTCCTATCCTCATTGTTTTTCACATCCATTAAACTTTCATTTATCTCATCCTTCTCTGAACGATGTATTAAATTTACACGCGCAAGAAAAAGCTTCTCGTTGTCTGGCTCTAATTTGTATGTTATGACTTTTCCTCTGTCTATAAAAACAGCTGCAGTATCTAAGAAATCTTTTCCCACCAGTATGCTTTCTCTCATAGAACTATCTGGAACAGTGTGAAAGTTAAGCTCATACACGTCTGATTCAATTACCGCTTCTAATTTCGTGTATCCCATCGTTCTCTTTTCATCATTTCCAAAATTAGATACACTGATACCTGGACCATCAAAACAATCTACTCCTAATTCATCGCTCACAGATTTTTTTCATTATTGTAATATCGCTCCCCGTGTCTAGATGTGCAGTAAAATTTTTTACTTTTAGTTCGATCTTCATAGTTATTTCAGAAACTTTCACTTAATTAACCTGTGTCTTATTTTCCTTAGAACAACTTGCACCACCCTGAGATTTTGAAGAAGAAGGGCAATTAGGGGAGATGTGTCCAAATTCATTGCACTTAAAGCAACGTGCCCCTTTTGATTTATTTGGACAGTGTCCCGTTAAATGTGACAAGGATCCACAATTAACGCAACGTTTCGAAACATGTCTGTCCTTGAACTGCTCTTTACTTTTTACCCCTGACCCTGAACTATGGTCTACTGTTGTTCTCCTCTTCTCTTTGGCCTGGTCTGACTTGAGCCTTTCATAAGCCCTAAAATTTTCCTTTAGATCTTTTAAATCCTTCGATTGGTATAACACTGCTTTATTAATTGTATCATCGGGTATGCCTGCAATGACATAGCCTATTAGGTGTTGTACTTCAACGATTCCCCGTAACGATATTTTTTTCATTCTGTACAAATATTCAAGTAGGGTTTCATTTGACATCTTCTTAGTACTTTCTAGTATTCGATGAATATTTACAATCTCTGTTGTTGCAAACTCGGTTTGAAGAACCTCTTCAAACTTCGCCCAACTGACAACTCCAGATTCCGCTTCAACAGCCAGCTTAGCAGCACCTCCCAATAGCCTCCTACCGTACAAAAACTTTTGAACCTCGTTCCATCTACATACTTCCGAAATTTGTTCAAAATCCGTCAACCATTCCTCAACTGCTTTACCAGTTTCGCCTGTAAATTTCTCGAGTGATTCCTCGACGTCTTTTAGTTGAATATTATTTTGAACCGGCTTCTCTTCAGCCATTGTCGGTACTTTGACCTTTTCTTTGCCTGTATCAGTTAAATCTTCCTCTCTAGTTTCCTCTTCTTCCTTGCCATTACTAGTTTCCTCGTCTCCTTCACTTTCCGTCTAATCAATTTCTTTGCTTGGAGTAGCCTCTTCTGCCATAAACAAATGCGGAAACTTTAATATTCGTTCAATTAAATCTGCCTTAACGTTATATCTGTATGAAATTCCCTGATCTCGCAATAGTTTTTGTAACTGTTTGACAGTAAGCTCCGATAAATTTTCGGACAGGTTCATTAACACGAATAGCGACCAACCGAAAGAAAACCAGAATTTTTGTTCAACCTTCTTATTGTTTTTATTTAGATATTATTTTTTGTTTTTAAAATAAAAGCTTTCTATTCAACGTTAACGTAACGTAATGCATGCAACATATTTATAATTATGTGAAGCATGAAAACTTCTAAGAATGATCACTATGGTTTGTGTCTTATGTTTCAACAATGCCTAAATTTTGTGTCATGCAAGTGGAGTCGAAAGCTTAAGTCTATGTAGTAGTATATAAAAATATCATGCAAAATAATAAATCGAAAGATCTCACCCGCTTATATACTTAAGGGCCCTGGAGACGCTCGAACATGGTGCGAGTGAACATAGTTCGACTTAACTCCGCAGACACTGAAACCAAGCAGAAACCAAACTACTCGAACTTCAATATTCTTACGACTTATATGTCATTAAAAATATTCACTGTCACATTAATTTTATTTTTATTCCGGTTGTTTGACATTTTTCTTTTTATTTTTAATATTGAAACTCAAAATTATACCAATATGTTCGAGTAAACATACGAAACCGGTCCGCAAACAGTCGAATCTGGTACGACAAACGATTAGCCCCGCCCTCGAACTTCAATAAATATCAAACTTCTTTTGATTTTGGTGAGACCAAATTTTTGTTTAGTGACACCAAATAATTGGTGCTCGAACCAGTCCGCAGACAAGTAAAATCAACTCGAACGTAGTACTCGAACCATGTTCACTCGCACCATGTTCGAGCGTCTCCAGGGCCCTTTATAATCAAGTATATATAAAGAACATGCTTTGCCTCTTGAACTTTTCTTTGCAAGAAGTTTTCGCAAAATTATATAAATTTAAGCACAATTTTTATTTTTTAAGAAATTTAAATTTATATTTTGGTTGACTGTTCACTTGGGCCACCTTTTTTTATCTTGCACTGATATTAATAATTGCTTGCACTGACACTCAACGTTTTATTAGACTTCATATATAATTTGCCCTTAATTAATTTTTTTTTCTTGTTACTTTCACTTGTCAATCACGTTTCACAAACCATGGGATGTTTCCTTTTTTTTTATTTTTATTTTTTAATAAATTATTAACTTCGCGCGCGGGTTTTGGTTTAGAACAGTTTTAACCGTTATCCCACTTCTGACACCATGTAGTTTCTATAAATTTTTTCCGGCCGTTTGTTTTAAAAAAAACACTGGTTTTTATATTTTAAATTAAAAAAAATTCAATTTTAATTATTTAAAGTTAAATTCACAAAATAAAAGATTAACGAAATAAATGATAAAATGTTTCTTTACAAAAATAGATTAGAGGCTTTTCGATTTGTTCGCTTTTCACTTTACAACTTTTCGGCTTTACTCTTTAGCGACTTCTTTTCGATTAATTTTAATTTAACATAGGTTTGTCTGACAGTTAGAAAATAAAATAAAGCTTTTAAACAATGAACAGTACATTTCCAAAGTTAATGACTCTAAAGCATACACTTGTCGGCTATTGTTTTTCTTAAAGTAGGACACAATCTATTCCACATATATGAGATTTTTGTTTTTTTTTTTCACTTTTAAGAAATAAACGATGGTAGTGGGGTGTGTTTGTTTCCTATGTTAGAAAACTTAAAACCCTTTTTATGAGGGTATTTATCTTGTGAGTCAATTAATTGTAACATAAGTGGACCAGAATTTGATGGCGGTTGAAATTTGACTACATTTTACATTTTTACCTCAAAAAAAAAACAAAGTGATTTCAAAATAAGGCATATTTCAATGGTTTATTTTTATTTATGGGGAAAGTTTTTTGTTCTCACCTATTTCACTTTTTCTGCAGTTGAGTATCCTTACAAAGACTCTTTGAGCTCTCCTCTTTTAAGATGTTGAACTTTTATTTTTCCCATTGATTTATTGTTAATTTCTTGAAGATTTTATTACTTTTGATTTGCACGACGAAAATATATTATTTTTTTTACTGTAACTCATTCTTGTTATAAAAAGTTTATAAATGCTTTTTAGAAGAGTATAATAGCTTAAACTCTTTCAAGAGTAGGTATTGTTATGGGATGATTTATTATTACGATATTGTTAACTGAGTTAAGATTTTATAATAAGATTCTAAAAAAATTTAAAGTTTATAAGCTCCTACTAAATTAGGAAAAAATTAACTACTAATACTGCCATGTTGAGAAGAAAAAACGTAACTGACTTTTTGGCTGTTTTGAGTTAGGGCCAGTAATGACATCTTTGATATGTTTGCTATTTTATTCTTTAAAATAAATTTTAAAGAAAAATTTACGTTTTAGAACTTATTTTAAGAAAAAAAGTGACCATCATACAGGGATTTGTACATTGGATAAATAATCAATTCAAAAAAATGATTTACTTGTAAATAGGACAGAAAACACTCATCACCAAAACAAAAAAGATAGAGATAAAAACAGAAAAACTTGTTTATCTCAAAATGTCAAAAATGCAGATACGTTTTTTCTTCTTAACAAGGCAGAATAAGACTTAAATGTTTACTTCGGAATTTGAATAGACCTTATGTAGGTCTTAAAGTTAAAATTTGTATGGGAGCAACATAATTTGCATAGAAAGATATTATTATATATTGAAGATATATTGTCCTCCGTACCAATGCCTGATGCCCTTCATGCAATCTGAGCACATCTTCTTGGTGAAATCCAGTGAATTTTTGAAATAGTTAAGGGGAGGCGTGACATTGCACCGCATATTTTCCAATGTTAGGAATCTTACAGATGGATAACTATCATATCGTCCCCTGATTGCAAGAAGTAGGTAACTCAATTTTCAATTTTTAAAATATCACGGCAAAAACGGTATTGTTTAGAACAGCTTTCTAGATTTGTCGTCCAATTTTTTTCTATTCTAGACAAATATAGAATATTTCTGAAGTGTAAGAAACATACAAATAAAACTTTCCTTCGTCGTCTTGTAGTTAGGCATCTATGAACGTTGCTATCTCCAAAATTTATAAAATTGAGTTACCTAGTTCTTGCAATCAGGGGACGATATGCGAAATGTAGTGGGCTTTCACTTGAAATTCATTGTTCTTTTCTCTCATTTGCCAAATTATAGAATTGCCCAAAAAAAAATTGTTGGTCAAAGCCCTTTATTGGGGTCGCACAATTTTACTACTAATGAGAGCCTGATAAAAAACTTCGCCCTTATTGTACCTGCCCTCCTGCACATGGTACATAAATATTTTAATGTCCTTTTGTTCTTTTATTTAGTTTGAAATTGTATTTTTGTGGGAACCTCCAAGCATATGCAAAACATAGAACTAAAGCTCAAAGGGTATTATTTCACAGCCTCCACATATAGAAATATTCCGTTATGCCCATTGTGAGTAGGTATTCTATCTCGTCACTCAATGTGAACAAGCCAACCCTTCCCTCTCCTTTAATTAAATTATTCAATTCAAAAAAAAAAAAAATGGGATTCATTAATAAAAATTAAATGCTTCACAAGAAAAAAACCCAGAAAACTTATTAGTATACGAGAATTTGGAATGAAATTGCCAGATTTTTTTCTGGGGGGTCATTCCGTAATTTTTAAAACGATAATCGTCAAAACGATTATCTTTAACGATATCGTCTATAATTTGCTTCACGTAACTCAATCACTATCGTCTCTTCTATCGTTTATTTTTTTGAATGAATGAAATGAATTTGAAAATTAAATTTTGCTGTCAAAACAAAAAATCCTTATAATTTTATTTGAAATGTCACGTTATTTTAAAAATTGTATCAAATCAATTATGTGCATCAAAATTATTTAATATTGAATAAAATATATCTAGCAAAGATATGCTTTTTTTTCTCAAAACCAAAAAGAGTAGGCACCCCTTAGCTACATATGTATCGTGTTTAACTATACGTGAAAAAGACGCCGTCAGACGATCATCGTCTTACGCGATGAGTGTTGACATAGGCGCCTGTATAGATAAACGATTATTTTGGTATAAATGGTCGAATTTTGATCACTGGGCAGATAGTTTTTGTTAATTCGATTACTGGGCAAGTATGATTTGTTGGTAAGATTTTTTTCTGAAAACTCAAACCATGAACTGATATTTATGCCGTAATTCAATAATTGTTTTGTTTTCATATTATTTAAAAAACAATGGCTTAAAATCAACGAAAAAGCATTTTTCGCTTTTAAAACACTCAAATAATTACAAGACGATACCTCTTTAGCTATCGTCTAAGCTCTATCGTTTTGACGATAGCGTTTTGACGATTATTGACTTACGTAGAGCAAATAATTCATCGCCAAAACGAGATCGCCAAGACGATAGTCATTTTCAATGTTACGGAAAGCAAGACTATCGTCTAAACGATATCGTCTGGCGATAATCGAAATACGGAATGACCCCCCTGGTTCTATCACACTTCTGAAGAAGTGTATATACCTATAAGTATCGTCTGTTCAATTTCATTTATTCCGATATTGGATTCAGAGACTTCTTGTTCTTTCATTTATACCTTCATCCTACAGTTACATTTTTTGCATATTGAACAGATTTTCATCCATCGTATTTCAAGTCGATAACTTTTGCATACAATTTATTCCAACCAAAGTTAAAATATGCTAACGTTTGCGTCTTTTATGACAGACAACCCTAGAGAAGTACTTAAAAGGTATAAGGGGTGTCTTATTTTGTATAAGCTTAGCGTGTAGGGTAACTTTTATCACCACCTCTGGAATGTTAGAATTTTTATAGACTTTAAATATGTGTACGTGCGTGCCCTAGAATCCTCATGTAAATTGTTGAAATAGAGCTTAACTGCTACTTATACAAAAATTTATGTATACACACCAGGTTGAGCAATGAGCATATACTAGAGGAAACAGCAGCTTGGTGAGGAGCAGTGAATTTAGTACTTAAATTCGTCGGGGAATGGACTGAAGTTGATTCTTGAACGAATACATATATTCAGAGCATTTTGTATGTTATAAATCACAGCTATTGAAGCGTGCTTCGTTATCATTACTGAAAGATTGGGCTTAATTCGTTAATTTAATAAACTTAACTTGCAAGTGTTAGAGATAAGTATTTAGAGTTCACAAACCTTAATTAAAAGCTTTAAATCTTCAATGAGTGTTAACTGGAAGGAGGTACATTACTTGAGAATCTTCCTTGTTAAGGTTCTTCGTTTCACTCCCGAAAAAAAATAATTATGTAATCTGAGGAATCTATGGTCGTAACTCGTTAAGTCTCCTTCACACTAACATTAAGGTATTTAAAAAGGTTAATACTAGGGTTCTGTATTATAGTATACCTAGGAGAGAAGACCAACAATATTAATTCATGTAACAAAATCAAGGAACACAGACCGTTTTCAATGCCAAAATATGATAATGGAAGGTATAGCGGCTGACACATAAACCTTTTCATATAAAAGAAAAGTTATTTCTTCGAATAATTTTGGTTTTGTTAATTCTCGTACAAAATTCACACGCATAAAATGTCAAATTGCGAATTTTGATGTTTTCACTTCCTCCTAACCATGAATACCGGTAGCGGCACTGAGGACCTAGATGCTGTTGATTTATCATCTTTATGACCTACCAGGATTAACCACGACGTGTCAGTATGCGCACCTTCAGACACTATACCGAGGAGACTTTATATCTATAAAATCATGTTCGAAATATAATTTTATGAATCATTATTTGATTTTATATCCGAAGTCAATAAAAACTTGCCTTGATAATTCATATTTAATATTGGAAATTAAATTCAACTCACACTCAAACTCAAGTGACAGTAAATTTCCTTTCAATTTTCCCAAAAAGAACTTTGATAACTATATCAGCAGCAGGTTTTTCCCTCTTGGGTTTTGGCTGAACGTCACTTAAATTAAAATTGTTACTTGCTGCTCTCACTGCACTTGAGGAAAAGTAAAGTAATTAAAAGTTAAAGTTGACCAAATCGAAAATGTACCTACATAATCGTCTAAAAAATTGCTTGTCTGACTTGCAGATACTTGCTGCACTTACATACACCCAAGATCCTTGCTTATACAGTCATCTCCGCTTAGCTGAAAAAATTGATTTTATGAAACAAGAAATTTATTACGGAGCCTTTTTATAAGCTATTTCATATAAACTACATCGGTTTTCAACTGACCTCCATCATCATCGTGTCCTGTAACCCCGGCTGGGGCATAGGGCGTCAACACGTCTCCATCCTTCACGGTCTGCTGCAAGGTACTTTAGCTGTGGTCACGTCTTTCTCTAGGAATCTTCTTAACCGCTAAGACAGTTGATTTCCATGTTGTTCTTGGTCTTCCAACCCACCGTGCACCCTGAGGATTCCATTCAAAGGACTAATTTGCAATTTCATCGTTTGGTTTCCTCAGTGCGTGACCAATCCAACTCCATTTTCGCTTTCTTATGTCGACGTCCTCTTGACTTGTCCTGCACCACAATTCCTCATTTGATATTATTTGTGGCCAGCGAATCTTTAGGATGTGGCGAAGACAGCGATTCACAAAAGCCTGCAATTTCCCCGAAATGGTAGACGTGACTTTCCAGGTTTTACAAGCATATAACAGCACTGATTTGACATTGGATTCGAAGAATCTCAACTTAGTGCGTTTGAAGATTTGACTGGATTTCCAAATTGGGGACAGAGTACCGAAGGCAGCACGAGCTTTATTTATTCTACTTTTAACGTCCAGATCAGTACCACCATTTGCTGAAACAATACTTCCAAGGTAGTTAAATTGTTCAACCTCTTCAACTGGCGTCTCCTGTATTAAAATACGCTGATGTGTGGAGCGGCCTGTGAGCATTATTAATTTTGTCTTTTTGCTATTTATTCTTAGACCACTTGACTCTCCCTTCACTTGCAGTGTTTGGCACATCCCGTTCAGCCCACTGATGTTATTTGCCAGTAGACATATGTCATCGGATCGGCATAGTCTAAATGACTGAGCCTTTCGAACGGTCTCCATTGAATGCCCTGTCGCTCAGCTGTACCAACACTGGCCGTCAATACGTCGTCCATCGCCAGCAGGAAGAGAATTGGCGATAGAACATCCCCTTGTCTCACATCCTGTTGAACTACGAAGGAGTCGGATAGCTGCCCATTGTGTAAAACAAAACACCTTGCGTTGTTGTAGGACTATTTAATAATGGCAACAATTTTAGGCGGAATTCCTCTACCAAGCAACGATCTCCAAATACATTCTCGGTTAACTCGATCAAAGAACTTCTCAAAATCCAAGAACATGAGACAAAGCCGTGATTGAAATTCCATCTACTGCTCGAGAACGATACGCAGGGTGTTGATATGGTCGACATACGATCGACCACTCGGAAGCCAGATTGATGCTTCTTGAGTGTAGACTCGATTCTATACTTTCTTCGCTCGAGAATAATGGTTGCCATTAGTTTTGGGAAAACGGACAAAACGGTGATACCACGCCAATTGTTGCAATTCTTAAGATCCCTTTCTTTGGCAACTTAACAATCACACCATCCATCCAGTCCTTGCGATAGTTTTCGTTTTCCCAAATACTTTGTATCAACGGATGTAAAATACTCGCCGCTGTCACGGGATTGGCTTTCAGGAATTCCGTCCAGCCCAGCTGCCTTGTTGTTTTTGACAAGATTTATTGATGTCTGGATTTTCGACTCTGACGGGGGTTCGATGTCAATACCCCTATAGGACCTGCGCATCTCGTTTAGTTGGGGCACTTCAGCACTCTGCTTAACTGAATCCTCATTAAGCAGGGCACAAAAATGGTCCATCTGCGTAGCCGATCCTCAATTGATACCAAAAGTGTGCCATATTGCCATCCACATGCATTACAGCAGCGGTTCCCAAACTTTTTAAGCTGTGGAACCCTAAACAATGCCCAAATATATATCGGAACCCCATCCTGACAATAGCAAAACATGAAAAAAAAACACATTTCAAAATTTTAAATTTAGTGGGAAGAATGAATCTGTTTCATTGTTTGATTTATAATAAATTAACTTCTATGTCCGAAAGTTGTATTCGCATATCTGGGGCAGCGTCCAGCCTCGATCTGTATTCAGTTTGTGTGTAAGTATACGCTGGAAAGCTTTTCACAGCGGTACGTTGTAACAAAAGGTAGCAAATGTAATATAGCTTTCTTGGCAAGCTCAGGGAATCCATTTTTTAAAACCAATCCAAAATTCGTTTAATGATACAGAATCACATACAAATTTTGATGAAGAGGAGCTCTGCAGATCTGTCAGGGTCATACGCTTGATGGTTTTCATTAGAAATGGATTTTGAACCCACTCGATGTCAGTATTTGTATCTGGAAAGTAATCCAGTATGGATCTTTCGAGAATAACCAAATGGAGAGCAATAACATTGCTAATATCTGCTCTAGTTCAAGCATGTTTTCTTGCAAGAATTCATGTAAAACTGAAAACGCTCAAAATTCTTCTTTTGTTCACGCATGAGATAGTCCAGTGATATTGTATTTTTACCATGCAAATTGTGGGGTAGTTTTGATTTGTTCGCTCCTTTATGTTTTTGGGGGTGCTGCATCCGAATTTGAGGTTTGCTAACAAAATTTCGTTACGCAACACGGAAAAAAAAGCATTTTTTGGTAGTTTTTCACTAATGGCTCGAAAACTACAAACTATTCAAAAATAACATCAAGCTACCATTGAAAGCATAGGTACACAATTTCCAATAAACCCCTATTCAAGGTTTTCTTCTGCGACAACCCATTTGGACTCAAGCGCTAGTCGAAAATTAATGTATTTTTACTGTTTTCGCAAATCCACTCGAAACCACTAATAAATTACTTTGTGTGACAAAGTTTGAAGTTTATTCCGTAATATGAACCAAGATATACTTTTCTGATGGTCTTAGATGCGCTGGGTTTAAATCTGGCCTTGAGATTGCTCTATCACGTCACCTTTTTGAGATAGCTATTCAAATCTAAAAAATTAAAAATAAATGCATTTTTTATACAAATTTGGGGATTTTTTTTCTCGAGGTAATCTTTTTTCGAAAAAATGTCTATGGTCATTCTGAAGTATGAACATTTTACTTCGAAATCCTTTTTGAATCTTTCAAATACCTCTATTCGTCTTCGAGAAGTGGTTGGTTTTCATTTTACTACCTAATTCGAAATATCCCACATTTTGCCATTTTGAGCACAAATTGACTGGATTTTTCGAATTAGGTAGTAAGACGAAAACCAACGATTTCTCGAAGACGAATGGAGGTATTTGAAAGATTCAAATAGAGTTTTGAAGTAAAATGTTCATACTTCAGAATGACCCCAAACATTTTTCAAAAAAAATTACCTCAAGAAAAAAATAAATAACTTCAAATTTGCATAAAAAATGCATTTTTTTAAGTCTTTAGATTCGAATATCTAAACGTAACGTGCTAGGGCAATTTCAAGGCCAGATTCGAACTCAGCGCATCAAAGACCATCCGAAAAGTATAAATTGGTTCATGTTAAAGACAAAAGTTCAAATTTCGTCACACAAAGTAATTCTTAGCGCTTTCGAGTGGATTTTCGAAAACAGTAAAAATACATCAATTTTCGTCTAGCGCTTGAGTCCAAATGGGTTGTCGCAGAAAAAAACCTTAAATAAAGATTTATTGGAAATTGTGTATACTTTCAATGGTACTTTGATGTAATTTTCGAATAGCTAGCTGGTAGTTTTCGAGCCATTAGTGAAAAATTCCAAAGAAATGCATTTTTGCATCATTTTTTGGGTTTTTTTCCATGTTGCGTTAGGAAACTTTGTTGGATAGTATCAGATTCGGATTCAGCACCCCTGAAAACATTGAAGAAGGAAAAAATCAAAATTATCCCTCTATTTGCTCGCAAAGAACCTTTTTGACCACAAATTAACTGGACTAAGAGCCAGAAATTAATTTTTCTTTTCAAGGCTGCCAGTTTGTCTCTCGCAAAAAATACTGTTATTGATTTTTCCTGCAGAGCTGCAGCAGTTTCGTAGATCTTCTCGAAAATGTCTGCAAGTTAAGCTAATTTCGTAATCCATAGCTCATCATGCAATACATCAAAGAGGTTTGCAGTTTCATCACGAAGTTGAAATAACCAGGATAAAGCTTTCCCTCTGGAAAGCCATCAGATTTCAGTATGAAATAATTTAAACAATCTCAATTGGAGATGATGATTCTTTACAAAATTTACTATTTTCACAGCTGCACTATGCACAATTTTGTTTAAATTTTTTTTTTTGTGAAAATTTTTCTTTTTTTTTCTTTTATTGTTTGCTTTTTACTGTTTATACTTCAAGAAATTTGTGGAACCCTGAAAACTCTCCCGCGGAACCCCAGGGTTCCGCGGAACACACTTTGGGAACCACTGCATTACAGGATGATTGGTGTTGCTTTTTTTCCCAATAACATCTGCGAGTCCATCTAACCTTACCCTCTTGTCACGTCTCACACAGCGATAGACCATCTTATGTGCAATGCGGTACTCTCTTCGCAAGTCAGCCTTTCGTTGAACATCTGCTTCAGCATTTATTTGGATTTTCAACAATTTGCGAAGTTCGATCTTATCCCAGGTGTCTTGGGATATCCAAGAGTCTCTACGTCTCGTTCGCTTGTGTACAGTTTCGGATCCAGCCTCCATAAAAATACTTTTAATTTCACCCAACATCTCATCAATTGTTGAATGTTGAATTCCGTTTAATGATGAGGCTCTGTCGTTAAGGGTGGTGACATAGTTTCGACATATGTTGGGATCATTTAAAGCAATCTTAATGAATTTTGAGCTCTTTGCTGCGGAGCGGTTCGTAGTTTGAGACTCATCAGAACCAAATGGTGGTTGCTTCCCAAATCGGCATTTCTTATACTCCGGACATCACATATTGACTTCCTCCATCGCTGCTGAATCATGATATGATCAATTTGGTTTTCGGTTTGACCATCCGGATGCACCCGGTTAATTTTGTTACACGTCCTATGCTTAAATACAGTCCCACCTATCACAAGACGATTCGCGTTACAAAAGTCAACAAGCAAGTCACCATTTTCATTCTGTGACCCCAAGCCATTTCTTCCCATCACGCGTTCCAGCCCGTACTTGTCTGAACTGACTTGGGCATTGAGGTCTGACCTCCATTTAAACGAAAACTCAGAATAAAATTGAAGCAAAGAATTTCGCCTTGAATGAACATATTGCACTTATTCAATTCTGCATAGGTGAAACTACCATTATGAACGTCGCTATAAAATAGTAGTAAGTTATGCAAATGACCTAGCACTACTTGCGACAGGAAAATTCTCATCCACTGTAGAGTATGCCTTGTCAAAGGTCAAAACCTGGACAAAGAACTGTGGTCTTATGGTCAATCCATTTAAAACAGAATTGGTTCTCATCACTAACAGAAGATAAATACCAATGTTTATAGAGAACCATGTACCATCAGTCGAAGGGACACCACTTTAAATCTTGGATCAGGCCAGTTACCTTGGTGAGATACTAGATAGGAAACTGAACTGGAGTTTCAACACTAAAGAAAGAGCAAACAAAGCTATGGGCGCATTCTATTCCTGCAACAGGATTTTTGGAAAATCATGGGGACCTATACCAAAAATTATCAGGTGGATGTACAGGGCAATAGTTAGACTGATACAACCCTGCGGTAATCTTGTTTGGTGGAACGCGACTGAAAAAGCAACAATCCAGAAAACCTTGAGAAAAGTTCAAAGAATAACATGCGTAGGTATTACGGAGGCGCTGGAAGCGATACTCAACCTTAGGCCCCTAGATCTATTCGTGCAAGAATCAGCAGCATACAGTGCCCTGACGGCTAAGCCAGACTACTGCTGAAAACAAAGCACAACGGGCCATACTCAGATTCTTCAGAGAAATGTAGGAATTAATGTTTACACAGACTTCACAACTCACCATTTAAACCTCTTTTCCTAATAGAGAGGAGGGGGAAAACAACCAACCCTTCAATAATGAGTCTACGATAGCTGTTTTCAATGATGGTTCTAAGACTAAGACTGGAGTTGGTGCAGGAATTTTCTCGAAAGCTCTGGGACTAGCGAGCTCCTTCAGACTTCCGAATTTTTACAGCGTTTTGAGGTCTTGGCAGTGACCAAAGCAGCTATACGTAAATATCAATGATGGCGATTCCACGAGCTGATATTACCCTCTATATTAATAGCCAAGCAGCAATAAAGCAATTTCAGCTGGGTACCAGATCACAGCGATGTTATACAGGAAAACGATATAACTGATGAGCTGAAAAGAACGGGATTGTCCCTTGATTTGATTCAAGTCAAGCTGGATATTGGTAAAAAAATATTGGAAAAAAACCAATGGGAGGTGGAACCGGCTTGAAACTTGTGGCACAACTTAAAATTTCAATAAGCAGAGGAAACACAAAATAATGTGCATGAACAAGAAACATCTTCGTTTCCTGGCCGGACACAGCCTATGATGACTTAGAGGAACTTTCTAAGACTTCGGCTAATAGCCTTCTGAACTTCATCCACGCCTCTTAATGGCTTGACTGCTTACACAACACATAGATTTTTACATTTAGTGGGATACTTCCTAGGGTTTCACAACGGATCTGCATAGACCTATAACCCAGCGGCTCCATTGGCAATATTTGAAGCAATAAATTGCCTCACTTATTGCTATTGCCTTTAATAATGCAAATGGAGACGCTTTGTCAATGGCAATGGCAATATTGCCTAGAAGATGAGAGGCAATTATTGATTGCCATCTTCAAAGCAATAAATTGAGGAAAAATGGGGTTCCCCGTGTTTTTGAATGGCTTCTTTATTGATTTTTTCAATTAAATCGTAGAATATGAAAACGCACATGACAAAATATAGTGAATTAAAATTAAATTTTATTAAAAACAGGGGATTTGAACAGCATTTGACTGCATTTGCAGTAAAATATTTCTAGACACACATTTTATAATTGAAATTGTCTGGAAATGAACATGCCCACCCTAGCAATAAACTGCCATTCCTATTCCAATTGCAATTGCCTCAAAAATTGCCAATGGAGCCACAGCGTAAGGGTGACGGTAACAAGATAAACTGACAGCCCTTTTACCTAACCTAACCTATCCGAAGTTAGGTTCACTAAAAACTCCGTTTAACTGAAAAAAAAAGTTTTGCTATTATGGTGTTCCATTTAAGTGGAGTCGACTGTTCATATATTCAGCAATGGATTTCGTTCTATTTCCTCTTCCTCCTTGTTGCTGACAGTTCCAAAAACAAAATTATTATCAGAATTTACCAAAAAAAAAAAAAAAAAATATGTACATATTTAGTTCAATTCCACCCAAGCGTATTTTGTGTCAAGCACATCTGCAGCCTTTCTTAGGTTTCATCTTCATTCTCTGCTACATACATATGTACCTATTCCTTTATGTAGTATTTCTAAGAAATTCCCAAAACAATTTGTTAGAATAAATTACTGTAGCACTTGTTTTTATGATGCTGATGAGATGATCAATTTAAAATCCTCACCACAACAAGCTTTTTGTGTGTGCTTCACTTTCAGGATATTTATAAATATTTAACACGTGCTCGAAATCATTTCGAACGTCAGAAGATCAACTCGTTCCTCGAAGCGCATTCCTATTTCCAAATGCTGCCTGCATATTTTCAAATTAATTACTTCTTCCGAGTTCCAAATGCAGCAAAGACTAAAGGCACCGTCACCGTCGCGTCGCATTGACGGCCTTGAAGATAAGTATCACTATACACAATGTGCGAATGACGACTACGTCTTAATTGTTGTTTCTATATAGTTGATGAAGGTGGTATGGTTGCGGTGATACAAAGGTATTAATTATTGTGATATTCTAGGTATATGGGGAGTGAAAAAAATTAATTTATCATTCTGCTGAGTGCGTGTTATAGCTTTTATAAACAAACTACCGAAGGTGGAAAAAAATCAAATTGTATTTCAATTCATTTCAAAATCTGATTAAAATGAAAACATGCTGTGTTGTTGAAGCGCGAAGCAGAAAACGATATATCTACATTCTACACCTCAACCACATGTTGTCACAAGTGCGGTGAATTCCTTTTTTTTTTTTTTTCAAAATCACTTATAGAAATATTTGTAAACATGCCACTACCGCGTAATTAATAGCAGGTGTGGTTTTTTTGCATAAGGGTGCTCCTGCTCCTGCTCACGCTCAGTGCTCAGTCTGGGGAATAAAGTAATAGGGTATGGTAGGGTATGTGTATGCAGATCAAGATTTATAGGCTATTGATTATGTCATATAATAAGGAAGTAAGACGTTCATGGGATTTAATTGTAAAAATCATCAGAGGGGTCATTGAAGATTTTTCTCATTCAGATTACGCTCCAACTGGGTGTATTAGTGAGCCATGACCAGTTAAGACAAAAATAAAAATCAAATTAAAAATTTTTCACAGTTCTAGGGTAGCCATTTAATTTTTTTCAAAATTTAGAATAATTGCCAAAATCAACACAATTGCTCTTACAAAGTCGGGCTTTGAACACAAATTAGCTTATACCTTCTCGAAGATGAAAAAAAAAAACAGTTCCAGACGAGTTTTACATGTATATAAAGTTAGCAGGACACTTTTGGAAATTCATGTTAAAAACTATCCTATCATTAGTTGCTACTTAATTGCGAATTAGTTACGCAAAAAAAAAATTAATTGCTTTTTTGGTTTGCGAGAAAATGGGTGTCCTGCCAACTTCATATGAACTTAGCAGGACAACTTTCTCAAAAATGTGTATAAACGATTAAAAAAAAAATGATTTTGAGAACTAATTAATTGCATTTGACATTTTTTCAAAAATAAAGATAATCGAGCTGAAAAAATTCGACAATTGAGAACTAATTAATTGCGAATTAGTTACGCAAAAAAAAATTTAATTGCATTTTTGGTTTGCGAGAAAATGGGTGTCCTGCCAACTTCATATGAACTTAGCAGAACGTTTTTTTCAAAAATAAAGATAATCGAGATGAAAAAATTTGACAATTGAGAACTAATTAATTGCGAATTAGTTACGCAAAAAAAATTTAATTGCATTTTTCCTTTGCGAAAAAATGGGTGTCCTGCTAACTTCATATGAACTTAGCAGGACAATTTTCTCAAAAATAAAGATAATCGAGCTGAAAAAAGCTTATTATTGAGAACAAATTAATTGCGAATTAGTTACGCAAACAAAAATTTAATTGCATTTTTCGTTTGCGAAAAATAGGTGTCCTGCTAACTTCATATGAACTTAGCAGGACAACTTTCTCAAAAATAAAGATAATCGAGCCAAAAAAAAGTTTTTCATTGAGAACTAATCAATTGCGAATTAAAAAATTTTATTGCATTTTTGGTTTGCGAAAAAATGGATGTCCTGCTAACTTCATACGAACTTAGCAGGACAACTTTCTCAAAAATAAAGATAATCGAGCTAAAAAAATTAGATTATTGAGAGCTAATTAATTGCGAATTAGTTACGCAAAAAAAAATTTATTGCATTTTTGGCTTGCGAAAAAATGGGTGTCCTGTTAACTTCATATGAACTTAGCAGGACACCCATTTTTTCGCAAACCAAAAATGCAATAAAATTTTTGTTTGCGTAACTAATTCGCAATTAATAAGTTCTCAATAATAAACTTTTTTCAGCTCAATTATCTTTATTTTTGAGAAAGTTGTCCTGCTTAGTTCATATGAAGTTAGCAGGACACCCATTTTTTCCTAAACCAAAAAAGCAATTAATTTTTTTTTTGCGTAACTAATTCGCAATTAATTAGCAACTAATGATAGGATAATTTTTAACATGAATTTCCAAAAGTGTCCTGCTAACTTTATATACATGAATTTTACGGTTGAAAGTCCTTGCCAGACGAGTTCATCATTTTCAAAGTAGGTATTATAAGAAATTACATTTTTTTAAATTTCAAATAACTGTCAAACCTTGTTTTACGAAGCCGGGTTTTCGATATATGTAAAGTAATGTCTCCTTAAATAGAGACAAAATTGTGCCAGACAATTTTGGCTGTCAAAAATGCATGCCAGACGGCCCCTAATGTTATAAAGTTGGTGATTTGTTTTCCTTTTGTTTTCTAATTTTTTAAATAATTATCTACTTTCACAAACTGGGGTATTTGGTAGCTTATGCCCTTCGTTATATGGACAAAAGAGTAACAGATGAGTTTGGTATTCCAAAATAAAAAAAGTTAATTCTTTAATACCTACTTAGAAAATGTTGAGCTGGTCTGGCAAGGACCTTCAACCGTAAAACTGGTCTAACACAAGTTTTTTCTCATGTTCGAGAAGGTATAAGCTAACATGTTCTCAAAACCCGGCTTTTTAAAAGCAAGTTTGTTGATTTTGACAATTATTCTAGGTTAGGTTAGGTCAGGTTAAGAGGGGCGTGCACAGCACAGAGGCTGTTGCGTACACGGGGGCCTTTTGGTCCATTGTGATCCCCTTATAAAAGAAGGCAGAGATGCACCCAAACTAATGGTTCACATAGACTGGTTCTTTTGCGAACCAGCCTGTGCTTTCTATGAATTTTCTCATGTTTGCCATTGAGACCTGCGCTAGATCTTCCAGTTCCTCAAAAAACCTGTTTCCAAAATAACGGAGTCGATTTGTTTGGAGGTTTGGACAGTCACAGAGCACAGTACACATATCTAAGGTATTATCTTGCGCATGTGGTCCGAAATGAGAACTGTCAAAGAAATTCAAGATGGCAGCCTTACGTGACCTCTTCCACAGTATTACAACAACAACGAAGAAAACAAACACAAACGGATAATTTAAATAACACTAAAAAAATGTTAATAAACACTAAAAGGCTTGAAATAATTGTATTTGTATTTAAATAAGTAACAAATGAACACATAAAACACAACAATTTTTGATGTTTAACTAGTCGGGGTCACGGAGAGTCGCCATTTTCCACTGATTTTGATGGATGCGCAGAACTGAACAAAAATGAAAACGCTAATGATATTACCTTCAATATGTGTACTGTGGTCACAGAGCAGGTGTTTAATGGTTTCTATTTCCTCTACGTCCTGACAGCTCCTGCAGAAATCGGGTGCAAATACACCTAGTCTGATGGCCATTGTGCCAATGGCGCAATGGCCCGTTAGTACACCTATCAAGATTCTTATATTCTTTTTACTCAGTGATAAAATATACCGAGATTCCTTTTCATTAATTCTAGGCCATAAACTTCTAGAGATAACACAGTCGTTCCTAGTCCTCCAGGATTTATTGATGTGCTCTTTTGTTATTAGGTCTATTTTCGTTCTAATCACGCCGATCGGGATTTTAAGTCCCATATCTTATTGGCTACTACTGTTTCTATTTGATACTGACCCTTTCCTTGCCAGTTCATCTGCTATATCGTTCCCTTCTATATCGCTATGTCCAGGAACCCAGCAGAGTTTGACTCGGATAGTGTCACAAATATCATTCAGTTTGCCTCGGCATTTTGCTACAGTTTTGAATCTTATAGTCTCACTGGCTAAAGCTTTGATAGCAGCTTGGTTGTCCACGAAAAATTTACAATTATTCTAAATTTTGAAGAAAAAAAAAATGGCAACCCTAAAACTGCGAAAATTTTTAAACTTGACTTTTATTTTTGACTTAACTGGTCATGGCTCACTAATACACCCGGTTTGAGCGTATAATCTAACAAGTCCATCAAAATAGCCAAAAATGCCATAAAGTTTTAAAAACGTAAAATCAGCCTAGTTTGAACGACTATTTCTCGGACGATTTTTATCCAAACCGTTTTCTTTTTTAAATGTATTTTAAAGAAAATTTAATTATCTTTCTTTTATATAAAGCAAATTTTGCTTCGTTTTCGAGTTATATGCAAAAAACCAAAAAGGATGCTTTTGCACCCCCCTCTAAAAAACGCACTCTCCAATTTAATAACACTCCACGGTTTTCTCATCTTCTATGACCCCTTTGATGATTTTTACAACGAAATCCCATGAACGTCTTACTTCCTTATTGCCCTGTTTTTTAGGACATAGCTAATCAATAGCCTAAAACTCGTTTTTGATTTTTTTTTTCTTTCAAAAGGAAAATACATTTTAAACTAAGAGGCGGAGTATTAATAATATTGAGGATCATACATAGTTAACATTGTCATACACAAAAAGAAACACGTATAGGGTCAGAAAATTAATATGAACCTAGTTAGTTAAACTTGGTAAGAAGGTAGGTACCTTATGAAAAACTTTGACACTGCGAAGATAAAGGACATAAAACCAGTAAATACCCAAATAGGTCCTCCTACAGTTTCTTCAATCTATCTGAAGTGTAGATCAAGATGCATTCGTGTATTTCGACATGCAGCCTAAGCCACTCAAGCATTTTTCTTCAAGCTGGGGGCGATCATTACTGGTAACTTCCCAGTAGTGCCATCGGAAGCTAGAGGCCCGATGTTATTTCATTATTAAGAAATCTCCAATTCAAAATCTTCGAAAATGTTTTCTGATGTTCAATATGCAATCTAGTGAAGACAAAAGATTTGTTTGCTTTGAGATAATACAAGATTATCTAATACCTAGCTGCTTGTAGCTTTTTTCTTTAAAAAAAAACCGTTGATTAAAATTTTAACAAATCCGATAAAACCAGTAAGTACAATAAAATTATCCCAAAGAGAAAATATTGGTTGTACTCAAGATTTTCGAGAGGGGACAAACAATTTGATGTCAAAAGGGGTAATTGTGAACGATTTTGCATTTTCATTTTTTTTTTGTATTAATATTTTATGTGTCTTTTAACTAACTAAACTATGGGATATTATACAAAAATGTCTACCTAGGAAAATAAATAAGTTTTCTAAACTATTTTTATTAATTTGTGAGTTTCATAGTTTTTATAAAAACGGGTATTTACATTTACCCCCTATTTTTTAGAGTAAAAGGAAGAAAATGAGGTTAATAGAAATAAGGATTTAAGTGTCTACTAAGGCCATAGAACTAGATTAAAATGGTCGAGATGTGTAAGATATAATTTTAAAAAAAATATTAAGAAAGCATTTGGTGACGAGAAGAAATTGAAATATTCATAATAAAAGGCTTGAACATTTACAACGTAACAAAAACTATTTACAACAGCTCGCTTATGGGTGCAGTTTTCTACTAGAGAACTTGTGATAGTCGTAACTTGTGTTACGAAAGTCTGAGACGGCTTCCATCTAATCAACTTCGTTGCAGCCCGTAATACGGTTCTAAGTAGCCTAGGTTCCCCAGGTGAAGGATACACACAGCAACCTGGCGATCTCCAGATGGTCGAACCGCCAACCAAATCGACCACGTGCTAATTGGTGCAAGGTACGCATCGAACATCTTGGACGTGCGAACTTTCCGAGGTGCAAACGTGGACTCTGACCACTTTCTTGTTGTGTGTTGTTGTCCAACGAAAAGAAAACAAAGACCGCCCAAAGGAGGAAATTCAACATTGCATGCCTTTTAGCACATCTGAGAAAGCCAGAGACTAAAGTGAGCAATTGACCGGGAAGCTCTCTGCCATACCCCCATCAGCCACAAACGTCAACAACCAGTGGAACCAGTATTTCGACATCATTAAGGAGACAGCCGAGACCACCATGGGCTATTAACAACCCAGAAAAAAGAACCCGTGGTATGATGATGAATGCGCGGTATTGAAGCAGGAGATAGAAAATGCACGAATGCAGATGCTGCAGCGGAAAAAAAGCAGCAAGAGAGGTGTACCGTGAAAAGAGAACGAAAGAGAAAAAACCCTGCGCAGACATAAAAGAGCATCCGCAGCCTCTCAGCTCAAGTATCTCGAAGAGTCTAGCACCGCCACCAACAGCCACTGGATCTACAAAACAGCCAAGAAATTAGCATCTGGTTATAGGACTGGCACGCAAGCTCTTCGAAACAGTGAAGGGAACCTAGTCACCGAAGCACAGGGAATTGAAAACATGTTTAAGCAGCATTTTCAGCAACTGCTTAGTGAGGATTATGTAGAGGAGGCTACAGGGGAAAGGAAAAAAAGGAAACAAGGAAGCATGAGACCAGTCAGTGAAGATCCAGTCCCAGTCTACCTACGGAACTCTTCAAGTATGGAGGAGATGACCTGGTAGGGTGCATGCACCAGTTCATCAACCAAGTGAGGGAGAAGGAAAGTATGCCCGACGACTGGTCAAATACCTCCATATGCTCAATCTACAAAAAAGGCGATCCTATGTCCTGCAAGAACTGCAGAGGCATATCCCTGCTTAATGTTGCCTACAAGATCTTATCCAACGTACTATGTGAGCGTCTATAACCTTTCTGCAACACTATGATCGGCACGTACCAGTGTGGCTTCAGGCCAGGCAGATCAACGATAGACCAAATCTTCACATTGAGGCAAATCCTGGAAAGGACTAATGAATTTCAAGTCGAGACCCACCATCTATTCATCGACTTCAAAGCCGCATATAATAGCATAAGTCACCAAGAGCTTCTATTGGCGATTTGGGAACTTGGGATCCCGAAAAAACCGATCCAGCTATGCTGCATGACGTTACAAAATACGCGGTGCAATGTGCAAATGGGTAACAGCTCATCCGAGTTATTCCAGACGTGTACAGGGTTCAAACAAGGAGATGCGCTATCATGTGATTTCTTCAACCTAGTCTTGGAGCAGATAGTGAGCAAGAGTGCCGTTAACATGGAAGGCACTATCTTCAACAGGTCTTCCCAATTGCTTGGCTATGCGGACGACATCGACATCATCGGCCGCTCCAAAAGAGCTGTACTTGAAGCATTCACAGCTATTGATGAACAGGCGAAACGCGTTGGTCTTGAAGTGAATGAGGACAAAACAAAGTATATGCTATCAACAAACAAAGCCTCATCTGTCCATCGCCTAGGACAAAACGTCACTGTTGGTAGCAGTAATTTCGAGGTAGTCAAGGAGTTCACCTACCTTGGAACAAACATCACTTCCACGAATGACACCTTAGTGGAAATCCGACGTCTGAGAATTATCCTAGCGAACCGCTGCTGCTTCGGTTTGGCCAAACAAATGGGTTCAAAAATCCTTTCTCGAAAGACAAAGTTCACGCTATAAAAAACGCTAATTTTACCAGTTTTACTCTACGGCGCCGAGTGCTGGACGATAAGTAAAAAACTGGAATTGATACTGGGCACTTTCAAGAGAAAAATTCTTCGACGGATATTTGGTCCAATATGCAAATAGGGCGATTGGAGTGGAAGATTCAATCGTGAATTGTACGAGCTGTACCAAGATGTGGATGTAGTCCAAAGAGCCAAAACACGTTGACTACACTCACAGTACACATATCTAAGGTATTATCTTGCGCATGTGGTCCGAAATGAGAACTGTCAAAGAAATTCAAGATGGCGGCCTTACGTGACCTCTTCCACTGTATTACAACAACAACGAAGAAAACAAACACAAAAGGATAATTTAAATAACACTAAAAAAATGTTAATAAACACTAAAAAGCTTGAAATAATTGTATTTGTATTTAAATAAGTAACAAATGAACACATAACATACAACAAATTTTGATGTTTAACTAGTCGGGGTCACGTAGAGTCGCCATTTTTCACTGATTTTGATGGATGAGCAGAACTGAACAAAAATGAAAACGCTAATGATATTACCTTCAATATGTGTACTGTGGACTACACTGGCTTGGCCACATCGAGCGAATGGACAACAACGCTCCAGCCAAGAAAATCTTCATATCCCAGCCCCAAGGTTCGAGACGACCATCAGGAAGGCCGAACCTCCGCTACAGGGACCAGGCGGTCACAGACGCAAGAGCGCCTGGTCTCGATGACTGAAGGGAGTGTGCGATGGACCGCAACCGATGGAAGACCGCAATGTCTCAGGAAGAGACCCTTCGATTTTTAGTTTTTATTGATTTACCAAAGCCGAATAATGTCAAAAACATTCTTCAACCCATTGTTCAAATATTGTATCTTCAAAACAAAAAAAGTATATAGCTGGAGTTATAGCTATTTCAAGTGTGGTGCTTAGTCTGGTTATGCTCGTATTAGTTGAAAAACTCTTCTTCAGTCATTTGGGAGCGATTCAGAGGCCTTTTAGTTTTTCCCCGTTCACCGATTCGTAGTGCAACGGCCTCTGAATCACACTTGATGTGATGTGATGTCTAGTACCTCTCGGCCATGACCACCTTGGCCCTCTCCCAGGTAAAACCCTGGAGAATTTTATCGCTGAAGCAGAAAGGCAAAATATCAGCCTCATTATTGGGAGTGATGTCAATGCCCATCACACAGTATGGGGTAGTACTGATATTAACGATAGAGGTGAGTCTCTTTTCGATTTTATCCTAAATACTAACCTTATAGTAAGTAACGTAGGCAATGAACCAACTTTCGTTACCAGAAACAGACAAGAAGTTTTAGACTTAACTCTTGTCTCCGACAACATCTATCAGATGATTTTAAACTGGAAAGTTTCTAGTGATCACTCGTTCTCTGATCATAGATACATTCAATTCAGCTTGAACGATGAACCTCCTGGCCAGCTAACTTTTCGTAATCATAGGAAAACAGACTGGCCTAAGTACAGAGAAACACTTAAGAGACTTATTAAACCTGACATTTTAAGTGTTCCATCCAACAAAAACGATCTTGACAGCAAAGTCAATGATCTTACTTTAGCCCTAAACAAATCATTAGAAACCTCCTGTCCTCTTATTCTAATAAGAGGTAAAAGGAAGCCACATTGGTGAACTTCGGGGCTCGAACCGCTCAGAAAAAACTGTAGGAAACTTTTCAATCGAGCTAAAAGTACTCGAGCTAAAAGTACTAGAGTAATGTCCGATTCCTATAAAGAATCACTAAAATTATATAAAAAAGAATTGAGGAAATCCAAACGATCTTCTTGGAGGACATTCTGTGGCAATATAGAAGAAGCCTCAGAAGCATCAAGATTAAGAAAAATCCTCTACACAAATCCAGTTATGCCTAGCTGCCTTCAAAATGCTGATGGCTCCTGGACCAACTCTTGCGAAGAATCGCTCAATTTGCTACTGGATACTCATTTTCCAGGCAGCTCACAGACTGTTAATAGCACTGCCCTTTACAGGACAAGCGAAAAACTAACATTTCCACAAGGTCTAATTACAAGGGAAAAATTACAATGGGCACTCAATAGCTTCAAACCATACAAGTCAGCGGGGCCAGATGGCATCATTCCGGCTGAACTACAGATGAATTCAGAAGTAATTCTGCCGATTCTGGAAGTCATCTTCAATGGTTGCTTAAATCTGGTCCATATTCCGCTTCTATGGAGAGAAGTCAAAGTTGTGTTTATACCCAAAGCCGGTAAATGTTCCCACGTAAACCCTAAAGATTTACGACCTATTAGCCTATCATCTTTCCTTCTAAAAACTTTTGAACGACTGATTGATATCGAACTAAGGTCAAGCATTGATACGAGACTACTGTCTACAGCTCAACATGCCTATTGCAAAGGGAAGTCAGTGGAGACAGCTCTCCACACACTAGTTCGTACCATCGAATATTCCCTCCATTATAAAGAATATACAATGGTTGCCTTCCTAGATATAGAAGGTGCTTTTAATGACGTTGATACATCTGCAATCACATCTGCACTGGCTTCTCTGAATGTGGATGGGTCGCTTGGTGAACTGATTAATCAGATGCTTACAAGCAGGGTTATCAATTCAAAACTGGGCGGCTTTTCGGCAAGAAGATCTGTCAGTAGAGGTACACCGCAAGGCGGGGTGCTTTCTCCCCTTCTTTGGAATTTGGTAGTTAATGAACTGCTGAATACCTTAGAGGCAGAGAGCTACAGAGTGATTGCCTATGCGGATGACGTTGCTATAGCAGTATCAGGAAAACATCCTAACATTTTAAGAGATCTTTTACAAAACGCTCTAAACAAGCTAACACGATGGGCAGATCGATGCGGACTTGGAGTTAACCCCCATAAAACAGATCTTGTCCTCTTCTCCAGGAAATACAAAATTCCGCAAACAGACCCCCCTATTATTAATGGTGTTCCACTAAAATTCTCAGACGAAGCTAAATACTTGGGTCTCATCTTAGATAAGAAGTTAAGTTGGAAACCTAACATACAAGAAAGAGTGAAAAAAGCCACAGTGGCACTTTTCTCCTGCAAAAAAGCCGTAGGTAGTAAATGGGGCCTCCAACCTCGAATCACTCACTGGCTATACATTTCGGTAATTAGACCGATTCTAACTTACGGCGTGGCAGTATGGTGGACTGCCTTGGATAAGGCGACACATCGCGACAAACTAAGCAAAGTCCAAAGAACAGCATGTCTATGTACTACTGGAGCACTTCGGTCGACTCCTTCCGCTGCATTAGACACTCTTCTCCATCTGACACCTCTCGATATTTTCAGCAAACAAACGGCTGCGAGCACAGCCATTCGCCTCAAAGCCTCTTCACAGTGGATCAATAATGAGATTGGTCACTCCGCTATTCTGAATTCATTCGGAACACTTCCTAGTAACACTGACTACACAATCCCACTATTGAATTTCGATAAAAATTTTGAAGTGACCAAACCTTCCAGATCCACCTGGGAGGATGTGGAATTCTTAGAAGATCAATCAATTCACTTCTACACTGACGGATCGAAGACCAAAGATGGGGTTGGTGGGGGAGTGTACTCTGAAAGACTAAATTTAAGTCTCTCATTCCGTCTTCCTAATCACTGTAGCGTATTCCAGGCGGAACTTCTAGCGATAAAAGAAGTACTGTCTTGGCTCAAAGAAAACGTGATATCATGCTCGGATATCCGCATCTTCTCTGATAGTCAAGCCGCCATTAAATCCCTGGACTCTGTCCGTACAAACTCTAGAACAGCCCTCAACTGTCGATCATCTCTGTTGGAGATGGCGCAACAGTTTAATATTCACCTTTGTTGGGTGCCGGGTCATAGGGACATTCCAGGTAATTGTAAAGCTGATGAACTCGCTAGAAGTGGAACATTACTACCCATTTTACCTGAAAAGGTAAACATTGGTATACCCATCGCTACGTGTAATTTTTTACTGAAGCAAGATGCGTTGAAGAGAACAAACACAAGGTGGGAAAACATCACTACTTGTTTGGCGACAAAACAAGTATGGCCAAACCTTGACCTGAAACGCTCCAAGTGTTTAATATCTCTAAATAGAATGCATATTAGCTCTATTGTAGGTGTCATAACAGGACACTGTTTAATAGGCAGGCACGCAGCGCGGCTTGGCGTACCTTCAAACGATTTCTGCAGAAGCTGCATGGACGAGGAGGAAGAGGAAACGATTCCTCACCTTCTCTGCACATGCCCTGCTCTTTCCCTCAGACGTAGGCTCCATTTAGGAGTTTACTTCTTTAACGATCCTAGTGATCTGGCAAACACAGACATTTATAGTCTCACACGCTTCGTCAGGAGCTCAAAGTGGTTTTAGCGAGTAAGGAAAGAGTTTTTAAGATTCATGTGGTATCACAACGGACCAATTTTGGTCTAAGTGTGTCAGTACTTAGTATTGACAGCCACTTCTACCTAACCTAACCTAGTACCCTTTATTTTTTTTCAAGCCATCCATCAAATTTGTAAATAAATATGCTTGGAAAGTAGTCAATTTGCAAAAATTGAAAATTGACAGAAATGCAATTTCTGTTATAAAATCTTTCATCTGAAACCTCATCCAGGAACATTAATTAGAATGAATGGGAAAAGTGATGGGCCATTTTCGAATCTCTTTCAGCCATTTTCCAACAAAATAATTTAATGTACTGTAAGCCTTTTCCGCGAGGACGACATGTAAAACTTTTCCATTCTTTCTAACAAAAATCTTTTATTACATTACGAAATAGTTTTCCTGCCAAAAATTCTTTACGGCATCTAACATTTCCTTTAAAATTGATTCAAATTGCATTTTCCTTTAAAATTCCCTTTGAACCTTCCCACTCTTAGTTTTTGCTTTCCGAGAAATCTTTATTTAATTTTAGAACTTTGTCTGCCCTCCTCTATTCACGAATACCTACCCCACTATTGTGAAACACTTATAAATTTCAACTTAGGAATCTCCAAGCTATGAATTAAATTGGAAACAAAAACTCTAAATGGACTTTAAAGAGAAGAATTTAATGGCGGAATGTATTTTTTTAGGGGAATATAATGTTCATAGTAAAAAATGAAAAATTAAGTTCCAAAAACTATAGCCAATTGAGAATTTCTGAGAATTCTTTTTGGTCGACTTCGGTCTCTGTAACAAAAAAATATTAAATTTTGTAGACCAGTGTTGTATAAGATGCACACAAAACATCAAACGTCTGATACTTTTGTTATGAAGATAAAAATGGGTTCCCTTAATGCAAACACAGAAGTTAAGTGAGGATACACTTCTACAATATTTCCTTTTAACTTCCATCCCTTAAAATTCTATCAACTGGTACCTATGTTGAGTTTATCCCTTCCAGTTTAAGGAAGGAACAAGTTCGTAATGAGCTTTTGAGCATTTTCTTTAGCAAAATAACTATGGAAATCTAAAGGGAATGTTTAATCAATATTAAGAAAGGAGTCTACACTTCAGAACATTGTATTTGCATGAACAGAAGGATATTATTTTTAAAATGGTAAGCAAAAGTGAATTAAACTAAAAAAACCTTTAAAAATGATTAATAACAACATACATATGTATATCTACATCTCTAGCCACCAAAAAAGAAACTTTCAAAAAAAGAAAAGGCACGCCTTGAAGCCGAACAAGCTGAACTATTGCGAATTGAATTGGAAAAGGAAAAGTAAGTTAATTTAGTTCTAACATTGGAAATTAATGAAAATAAAAATAACACAAAAAACAAAATAATTAAAGACTTAAAAAAGTTGAAGAGGAACGACAGCGGAAACAAATCGAACGTGAACAAGCCGAAAAACGGCAACGAGTAGAAATTCTAGAAAACAAGGAACGCCGTCAACAACTAAAATCAAGCATGGCGTATTTTAATGACATCCGTTCGTTAATTGACACAATCAAACAAAACGAAAAGGAAAACACCGAATGGGAGAAGTTCATGCGATGCAATGGTCTACCTAACGCGAATAGTCCAAGTGATTTGCGAAAATATATACACATGTGGAAAGTGGACATTAAATGTCGTCACCAGGAAGAACGCAATTGGTTGTTGAAAACCAACGAACGTACACTTCTCACACAGGATTCAAATGTTGCCGATTTATCACGAAGCAACCTGCGGAGACAACAGGGGAATTTGGGAGATTTGTATGCAGGTCGGATCGAAGAGGTCCTTGGGGTGAGTGATTTATAGAGGGACTACCCTTCATTATACAGAAAGAGAGACCAGAGACGACGACGTGTCTGTATAATGATGAGCTAGTAAAACCTGGGATGATCTGAATGTTAAATTTATATATTTTCGTACACCGCATTTGCAGATACTAGCGGAAGTTGATGATTCTATTGCTGATTTCAAGCAGTCAATAACTACGGTGACCGATTTGAATAAATTGAAAGCGGAAATAAGGGATTTTCTCAGAGATTATCTAGACGAGTTCACATATAAAATTCTTTCCCATGTCGAAAGGGATATGGAGTAAGTATTTGCAATAATATTATGCATGAGGTGTCACTTGAGAACTCAATTTATTTCAACTTATGCTAAAGGGATTTTAATAATAAATAAATGTATATCCTCAGTGAAGGTTTTATTCGGTTTTGAACAAGCCAAGCACTTTTATGGGGTTGAAGTTTTCTCGTTTTGAGATCTTCAATTTGTTTGTGGCATGCAGAAAAAGTTAACTTTGAAAATTTCATAAAAGAGTACAAGAAAAAAAACCTGTTTACTTAATAATTTAAACGAGGGTTTATTATTGTTTGTTTTATGTATTTTTTTTTTTGTTTTTGTTCCTCGAAAGCAATAAAAGTACATCTCATTCTTTTTTTAAATATCTGTAACGCAAACAAGAATTTGTTTGTCTGTTAAATTAATGATTAAGACGTGTTCAAATATAACTTTACCACAAGTGCTTACTTCTTAAAGGATATACATTTTTGGTAAGGAATTAAGTAACAAACTATCTGTTGGTAATTAGTAAATTACAAAGGTACGAAACTAAAGAGCAAGTAGAAATATTAAATGCACAAATAAATCACAAGTGATACATACCCTTGGAGGATTTGTCACTTCGTTACAAGAGTACTACAGTATCCCGGAAGAAATACTTTTTGTGACATAGGCTGGAGTTCGACCCGCAACTTAGCATAATGCAAAGTGCTATTCTCAAGTAGTTTACTTTTCTTAATTTTGACTTGAAATCACTCAGAAAGCGTTAAAGAAGTCAAGTGCAGACGTTATTATTTAAGATTCAATTTTTCAATTATCAATTAAATATTCAGTTATACTTGTCATTGGCATCGGCAAAAATGTATGGAAGCAGGTCCAGGGACCAATAACAACGAGAAATATATCATTGGAAAGGTAATTTTAAGTACTACAATAGTTACAATGGGCAAATTTTTTCAAATAACTGTATAAAAAAGTTATTCGCTGTTTTGGTGCATTTTAGTATATGGACAAAATACATGTGGTAGGTACGGGCAATAAAGAGCGAATAACTTTTTTCACACGGTTATTTGGAATCCATTACTCTGTTAGGTATTAAAGTACCCAAAAATACGTTTCCAATGACAAACATATAACTCGTTACTTGGTTAAGCCCAGCTTTCACACATTTTTTCCCATTCAAAATAAATATTTTTTATATGTATTACCTCGTAGCATGATGGTTAGTGCGTAGGACTGTTATGCCGAAGGTGTGGGTTCGATTCCCAGTCGTGCCACCTAAAAACAGAAATGTTCTATCCGAGGTACTGATGCCTCTTGCGAGAAACTGACAAATGCTCCAAGAATATACTTGTTATGAATAAGTGCTGTCATTTAGGCTCTTGACCTTTGGAACCTCTTGACCGACATTGGAAGCGACCATCATTTGGTTCTCATGAGTCTCAAGCTACGAACGGCAGCTGTACAACGTCAATCACAGGGTGCAGCAAGGAATTCGAAGTTCAATACAAATGCTTTAAGTGATCCCAACATATGTCGTAACTATGTCACCAACTTAACGACAGAGCTTCGTCATTAAACGGAATACAACATTCAACAATTGATGAGATGTGGGGTGATAGAAAAAGTGTTTTTATGGATGCTGGATCCAAAACTGTACCCAAGCAGTCGAGAGTTAGAGACTCTTGGATATCCCAAGACACCTGGGATAAAATCGAGCTTCGCAAATCGTTGAAGATGCAAATAAATGCCGAAGCGGATGCTCAACGAAAGGCTGAATTGCGAAGAGAGTATCGCTTAGCACATAAGATGGTCTATCGCTGTGGGAGACGAGACAAGAGGGTGAGGTTAGACGGTCTCGCAGAAAATGCGGAAAACGCTGCAAGAAGAGGAGACATGAGGGAATTGTACCAAATATCCAAGGAAGTTGTCGGGAAGAAAACCAACACCAATCATCCTGTAATGGATGTGGATGGTACACTTTTGGTATCAATCGAGGATCAGCTGCGCAGGTGGAAGGAGCACTTTTGTGCCTTGCTTAATGAGGATTCTGTCGAGCAGAGTGCTGAAGTGCCCCAGCTTAACGAGATGCGTAGATCATATAGGGGTATTGACATCGAGCCCCCTACAGTACTGGAAATTCAATCTTCGATAAATCTTCTCAAAAACAACAAAGCAGCTGGACTTGATGGTATACCAGCCGAGTTCCTGAAAGCTGACCCTGTCAGAACGGCTAGTATTCTACACCCGTTGATACAAGCTGTGTGGGAAAACGAAATCTATCCCAGCGACTGGAAGGATGGTGTAATTGTTAAGTTGCCAAAGAAAGGTGATCTTAAGAATTGCAACAATTGGCGAGGTATTACAGTTTTGTCCGTTTTTCCAAAATTAATGGCAACCATCATTCTGGAGCGGATAAAGGTTAGAATCAAGTCTACACTCAAGAGGCATCAAGCTGGTTTCCGCAGTGGGCGGTCTTGTGTCGACCATATCAACACTCTGCGTATCGTTCTTGAGCAGTCTGCGGAGTTTCAATCACCGCTTTACCTCATGTTCGTGGATTTTGAGAAGGCCTTTGACCGAGTCAGCCCTGAATGTACATATATGGAGATCACTTCTTGGTAGAGGAATTCCCCCAAAAATTGTTGCCATTATAAGAGAGTCCTATAACAACGCAAGATGGTTTGTTTTACACAATGGGCAGCTATCCGACTCTTTCGAAGTGCGGCAGGGTGTGAGACAGGGAGATGTTCTATCGCCAATTCTCTTTCTACTGGCGACTTTCTATTGACGGTGTCTTGACGGCCAGCGTTGGAACATCAGAGAGGCAGGGCATTCAATGGAGACCGTTTGAAAGGCTTAGCCACTTAGACTATGCCGATGATATATGTCTCTTGGCAAATAACATCAGCGGGCTGAACGGGAAGTGTCAAGCTCTGAAGGTAAAAGGAGAGGCGAGTGGTCTTAAAATAAATAGCAAAAAGACAAAAATAATGCTCACAGGCCGCTCCGCACATCAGCGTATTTTAATACAGGAGACGCCAGTTGAAGAGGTTGAACAATTTAACTACCTTGGAAGTATTGTTTCAGCAAATGGTGGTACTGATCTGAACGTTCAAAGTAGAATAAATAAAGCTCGCGCAGCCTTCGGTTCTCTCTCCCAAATTTGGAAATCATGTCAAATCTCCTTGCGCACAAAGTTGAGATTCTTCGAATCCAATGTCAAATCCGTGCTGTTATATGCTTGCGAAACCTGGAAAGTCACGACTACCATCTCAAAGAAATTGCAGGCTTTTGTGAACCGTTGTCTACGCCATATTCTAAAAATTCGCTGGCCACAAATTATATCAAACGAGGAATTGTGGCGCAGGACAAGCCAAGAGCGGCTGGACGTTGACATAAGAAAGCGTAAATGGTAATGGATTGGTCACACACTGAGGAAACCAAACGATGAAATTGCAAATCAGTCATTTGAATGGAATCCTCAGGGTGCACGGCGGGTTGGAAGACCAAGAACAACATGGAAATCAACAGTTCTAGCAGAAGCAGACTCCCAGAGAAAGACGTGGCCACAGTTAAAATATCTATCTGCAGACCGAGAAGGATGGAAACGATTTGTTGGCGCCCTATGCCCCAACCGGGGTTACAGGAATTGATGATGATGATGAGGGAAATTTGATAAAAAAAATGCCATCTAATTGGTCAGTAATTGGTCAGAAAAGGTCAGCTGGTCCCAGAAATTGGTCAGCCCTAGATAACTTTTAATCAAGGTCAGGCGCGATTTTTTGCACCTCATTTAAGGGAAATTTGCCAAAAATGTATACCATCCGAAAGATATCTAGATCTATATAAAAGGTCACCTTATTTCAGTAATTTGACAGGTATAGATTTTTTTAATGAATTTTTCAAAACTTCAAGGTCATAGCGATTTTTGGCACCTCATTTATGGGAACTGAGAACTTTATAAAAAGTCAGCTAGTTTCAGTAATTGGTCAGCTATGCTTACCATTTATATAGTTTCCAAGGCCAATTACTGAAAAAAACTGACCTTTTACAACCGTGAAGAGGCCTTTCAAATGGCATACTTTTTTTTATGACACATATGTATGAGGTGCCAAAAGTTTTTTTTTGTGACCTTGAAACGAGCTTCAAAAATTCATAGAAAAAAAATCTATGGCTGACCAATTACTGAAAATAGTTGACCTTTTATCACGATCTATAAATCTTTCGGATGGTATACATTTTTGGCAAATTTCCCTTAAATGAGGTGCCCAAAATCGCGCGTGACCTTGAGCGACCTTGAGAAAGTTTAAACCTTGATTAAGAGTTATCTAGGGCTGACCAATTTCTGGGACCAGTTATGTAACCTTTTCTGACCAATTACTGACCAATTAGATGGCATTTTTTTATCAAATTTCCCTCAAATGAGGAGCCACTCATTTAGCCGTTCGGACTCGTCATAAACTGTAGGCCCCTCCATTCCTGCCAACAACACGCACACAGGAATGGTTGAGAGTTGTAAGTCACTAAGCCTCCTCTTGGGGTTCACCTTGTCGCGGTGAGGAGGCTTACGTTTGGATCCTCAGCTGGCCAGCTGTGGATCTACTTCTAAGATCCTCAGCTGGCCAGCTGTAGATTTTAAACAAACTAAGAAACCCCCCCACCTATGACAAACCATGACAGATACAACAAAAACGAACACAAATCTAGCGGGGATATACGCTACAGTGTCGGCAGGAGTCACGACTTCCGGCGAGGGCTTGGCTTCGCAAGAAGCTAAGTCGCCAGTGACAGAAAACACACTAAACGAAAACAACAAGGACAAAACACAAACAACACACAAGGACAAAACAATAACAATGACGAACGAAGAAGAGGACCTACTCCTCAACCCGTTTGCCAATCTCGGGGTGGGGGATGGGGCCAGCGTCGGGACAGTTGACAGTGATGACATCATTGACTGCTGTTCCGTTGCCAGCTCTAATCTCTCCGGACTGTCAACTTCCTCCAGGCGGAGTAAAATCTCCAACTGCAGGAAAACAGTAAATCGACTTGGCACAATGGGGTGGGAAGAACTAACAGACGCTGAACGCAAAAGACTGCACAACGCACGTGCGTTTCTGCAGAAGGAGCTTTCAATGAAGAATGGGCCACCTGCCCATACATCGGCGGAGGCTGCTCCTGTGGAGGACACAAGCGTGAGTGGATTGATGGGGCCGCCTGCTTCTCGTGTTGGTAAAACCCACACCAGGGAGAGGACAGCCTCATCAATTACTCCAGCAATGACAAAGACTGACTCACAACATGAACCAACTACCGGAATATCGAACTCGCCTGCCGGACGTTGCATGGAGCATTCCGCTCCTACGGGTCCGAAGGGTGAAAAGATACCCGCGGAAGGGGTTAGTGTAGAGGTAGCACACATGAGGAACATCCAGGGCCATAGCCCTACATGCAACTTAGGTGCGTCTACCTCTTCACAACCAGGGCAACGTGGTAAGAATTACCCAAAAAGGAAACACACCACTGAGCTGCTCAACACACCAACCAGACGTTGCATGGAGCCACCTGCTCCTACGGGCCTGGTGGGTGGGAAGGTAGCTCAGGGTGAGGTTGAGAGAAGTGAGAGGCACAAAGGAAACATCCTGGGCCATAGCCCTACATGCAACCTAAATGCGTCTTGCTCCTCCCAACCAGGTGACTGCATTGGTAACTCAACGCTTAACAGTGACATGACTGACTTGACAGCTGTGGAGAATCCAGCCGTGCGACGCAATGCAGGACCTGCAGTGCGACGCAAGGGGAAGAGACTCCTCAGCGACAAGGAAATACAACGCCGACAAAGACGGAACGATGCGAGGACTGTCCGGTTCCTATCAACCAAAAATCCTGAAACCTTAACGGTTAAGGAACGGTTGGCTCTGGACAGATCCAAACAAAGACTCCAGACGACACCACAAATAACTAACAGACACGACAACAAAACGACTAAACCGAGCTCCAGGAATACCGCATTGGGAGTGTCTAAGGATGGCACCCTGCCATCCACTGACCCACCAGCCAATGCAGGTACGTCCAAGCGAGCAAGGAACGATACGAGCTCACCATCTACCGTATCACCGACCAATAAAAAGAAAAAAGCCAGAGTCTCCAAGGCGTCTGTAGTAGGCCAGCAAGTTGCCATAGTAGACTATGGTAATCCTACACGGAAACTGACGGATGACCAGTGGCAACTAATGGAACTTCGAATCCTTGAGGAGGTTAACGAGGCTATCGTTAAGAGCCGGCCACCGCCACTCTTCGGTAATCTCAGCACCTTCCAAGGATTCAAAATGTTGACATGTGAAGATGACCATACTCTTACATGGCTCCAAGAGTTTGTTGGTAAAGCTGAAGCTCCATGGCCAAACGCTGACCTTCGCCTCATGAGGAGGAAGGAAATCGGCGATTTTTCACGGCCTAGAGCAAAGCTTATCATCAAAGGACCGCTCATTCCGAAGGATCGAATCGAGAGAAACCTCAGGTCACTCAACACCGACCAGCTCAGTCAAGACTGGGAGGTGGCTGAGATGGGCGAGAAGACAAAAGATGGCACAGAAGTGGTTGTGATCCTAAATCACAAATCATTACCACTTCTTAGGAAAATTGGTTTCAAGGTACGCGTCGGCACAAACCGATGCAGGCTGCGGCTGATAGCTACCAAGAAAGAGGTAATTAAGGAGGGGAGGGTTTTAAAATCAAAATGAAGTTAATTCAAATTAATCTCCACCACAGTAAAGCCGCCAGTGCCAACTTAGTCTACCTCATGGAGAGTAGACACATAGACGTTGCCCTAGTTCAGGAACCCTGGATTGCAGGTGGCAGAATTAGAGGGTTACACTCCAAAGAACTCACGCTGCTAGGAGGAGAACAGATCAAAGTATCTACCTCCAGAGGGACTCCACAAGGGGGGGTCCTTTCTCCGCTTCTCTGGATACTCGTGATGAACGTAGTTCTAATGAGACTGAAATATAGTGGAGTAAAAGTAGTCGCATATGCGGATGACCTTGCATTACTAGCGACAGGTAAATTTCCCTCCACAATTAGTGAACAAATTAAGAATGCCTTATTAGTAGTAAATACGTGGACTAAAAACTGCGGTCTAGCGGTTAACCCGCAAAAAACAGAATTAGTCCTTTTTACGAACAAAAGGAAAATACCGACTTTTCAAATTCCCTTTATTGAGGGGACCCAGCTCAAAATCTCCGATCATGCCAAATATCTGGGTGTGATCTTGGATAAGAAACTGAACTGGAGTCTCAACATTAAAGAAAGAACGAAGAAAGCCATGTTTGCTTTCTATTCCTGCAACAGGATATTTGGCAAAACGTGGGGTCCAAGCCCAAAAATTATCAAATGGATGTACACAGCCATAGTTAGACCTGTACTGACTTACGGTAACGTAGTCTGGTGGAGTTCACTGGACAAAGTTACCAACCTTAAAATCATGACAAAGATACAAAGATTGGCATGTATTGGTATCACTGGGGCAATGAGGTCCACCCCGACAGCGGGTCTGGAAGCTATACTCAACTTAAAACCCCTAGATCTATATATACATGAATCAGCAGCCAAGAGCGCACTTCGGCTTAGCCAAACTAGCAGCTGGAAACAGAGTGCTACAGGTCACGCCCAGATTCTACAGAAATACTCGGGTAATATGGTGTGCACTGACTACATAACACCCCATTTAGACTTCAACAAGCCGTTCACGACAGCCTTTCCTAGTAGAGAGGAATGGCAAATAAACGAGCCGTCAACCGGCGATTCGATGATAGCTATATACACCGACGGTTCCAAGATGGATACAGGTGTTGGTGCAGGGTTCTACTCAGAAACCCTCGGATTATCCAGCTCATTCAGACTTCCTGATTACAGCAGTGTCTTCCAAGCTGAGGTCCTGGCAGTGACAAAAGCTGCTAGACAAGTCTCAATGATGGCAATACCACAAGCTGATATCACCTTTTTCATTGATAGCCAAGCGGCAATAAAAGCGATTTCTGCCATTGAAATCAAATCGAAGCTTGTTACTTGCTGTCGCGAAGAGCTAAGGGTTCTTGGTACACAGCACAATATAAGGCTCTGCTGGGTTCCTGGTCACAGTGGTGTCCCAGGTAACGAAAGCGCTGACGAGTTGGCAAGAATCGGATCGACTCTTGATCCTGATCAGGCAATAACTACAGTTCAGGTTCCACCCTGTAATCTTAAACAGTTAATCGAGAGTAGAACTCTAGCTGCGACAAATAAGCGTTGGAGATCGCTCGATACCTGTGTTATAACCAGAAAATTATGGCCTAGTTTCAACAAACAAAAGACCGACACCATCATCCAACTGAATAAAAAGTCTTTATCTCTTTTCGTGAGTATCATCACCGGTCACAACCACCTAGGATACCACAAGAAAAAGATGAAACTCAGTTTAGACGATTTATGCAGGGGATGTGGTGACATAGAGATTCATGAGGATACTCCTCACTACCTGTGTCACTGCCCTGCACTTTATCATCTCAGAAACAAACACCTAGGGAGATACTTCTTCAATGACTTGGAAGAACTCTCGGACATTCCAAGCAAAAACATATTGAAATTTATTAATGCTACCAAATGGCTTGAAAATGAAAATCCGTACGCTCTATCAACCACACGACCATGAGATTGGTAACTTATCCAACCACAGTCAATAGGCGTACAAAACATTTCTTCAACGAACGATAACGTAAACCAACCACCGACCTATCATACCCATCTATCAGACGTTGCATGGAGCCACTGCTCCTACGGGCCTGATATAGGGATGATTTCTCAAGTGGGGGCAAAAGAAGCATCACGCTTTTGAAAAGCGTTATCTTCTCAGCCAGGTGATTATATAATGACAGTTAACGAACGGATACATATACCAACCACTGACCTATCATACCTCTCTACCAGACGTTGAATGGAGCCACTGCTCCTACGGGCCTGATAGAAGGATGATTCCTCAAGTGAGGGCAAAGGAAGGATCACACCATGAAAGGGTGTTTTCTTCTCAGCCAGGTGATTATGTGACGACAGACATTTCTTCATCGAACGTTTATAAACCAACCACTGACCTATCATGCCCATCTACCAGACGTTGAATGGAGCCACTGCTCCTACGGGCCTGATAGAGGGATGAGTTCTCAAGTGGGGGCAAAAGAAGCATCACGCTTTTGAAAAGCGTTATCTTCTCAGCCAGGTGATTATATAATGACAGTTAACGAACGGATACATATACCAACCACTGACCTATCATACCTCTCTACCAGACGTTGTATGGAGCCACTGCTCCTACGGGCCTGATAGAAGGATGATTCCTCAAGTGAGGGCAAAGGAAGGATCACACCATGAAAGGGTGTTTTCTTCTCAGCCAGGTGATTATGTGACGACAGACATTTCTTCATCGAACGTTTATAAACCAACCACTGACCTATCATGCCCATCTACCAGACGTTGAATGGAGCCACTGCTCCTACGGGCCTGATAGAGGGATGAGTTCTCAAGTGGGGGCAAAAGAAGCATCACGCTTTTGAAAAGCGTTATCTTCTCAGCCAGGTGATTATATAATGACAGTTAACGAACGGATACATATACCAACCACTGACCTATCATACCTCTCTACCAGACGTTGAATGGAGCCACTGCTCCTACGGGCCTGATAGAAGGATGATTCCTCAAGTGAGGGCAAAGGAAGGATCACACCATGAAAGGGTGTTTTCTTCTCAGCCAGGTGATTATGTGACGACAGACATTTCTTCATCGAACGTTTATAAACCAACCACTGACCTATCATGCCCATCTACCAGACGTTGAATGGAGCCACTGCTCCTACGGGCCTGATAGAGGGATGAGTTCTCAAGTGGGGGCAAAAGAAGCATCACGCTTTTGAAAAGCGTTATCTTCTCAGCCAGGTGATTATATAATGACAGTTAACGAACGGATACATATACCAACCACTGACCTATCATACCTCTCTACCAGACGTTGAATGGAGCCACTGCTCCTACGGGCCTGATAGAGGGATGAGTTCTCAAGTGGGGGCAAAGGAAGGATCACGCCTTTTAAAGGCGTTTTTCTTCTAAGCCAGGTGATTATAAAACGACAGACATTTCTTCAACGAACGGATGCGTAAACCAACCACTGACCTATCATACCCATCTACCAGACGTTGCATGGAGCCACTGCTCCTACGGGCCTGATAGAGGGATGATTCCTCAAGTGGGGGCAAAGGAAGGATCACGCCATTAAAGGTGCTTTCTTCTCAGCCAGGTGATAATGTGACGACAGACATTTCTTCATCGTACGTTTACATAAACCAACCACTGACCTATCAAGCCCATCTACCAGACGTTGAATGGAGCCACTGCTCCTACGGGCCTGATAGAGGGATGAGTTCTCAAGTGGGGGCAAAGGAAGGATTACGCCTTTTAAAGGCGTTTTTCTTCTCAGCCAGGTGATTATAAAACGACAGACATCCATCGAACTGACACATAAACCAACTACTGACCTATCATACCCATCTACCAGACGTTGCATGGAGCCACTGCTCCTACGGGCCTGATAGAGAGATGATTCCTCAAGTGGGGGCAAAGGAAGGATCACGCCTTTGAAAAGCGTTTTTCTTCTCAGCCAGGTGATTATATAACGACAGACATTTCTCAGCCTGGTGGTTATGTACCAACGGACACTCCTCCAACGACCAAGAAATACTCACCGACTTTTCAGGCTATAGCCTGCTGAAACTCTTCAATACCCTTAACGGGCTTGAATTAACATGGGATGTATCATAGGTTTCTTTTCATAGGGTTCACAACCCCTAGGGTACCACAATGGATCTACATTGATCTAAGTGTGACGGTAACAAAACCAACTGTCAGCCCATTTACCTAACCTAACCTAAGTCACTAGGCCCTGGTTCTCTACGAGCTGTTGCGTCACCCAATTTATTTTTATTTTATTTTTACTTGCGGTTATAGGTACTATAAGGCAAGTTTTGGATTCGTGCAAAAAAAAATTTTGAGATTTTTTACGATGATAGAGAACACCAAAAAAAAGTGGGGGGCACAATTCTGTTTGTCTATCTGTCTGTCTGTTCATCTACAGCCTTAAAGGCTCGATCGATTTTCTTCAAACTTGGAACATAGTGGTTTTTGGTGATTATGCCCACACGTTTTTTTCATTTTTTTTTTTAGAACCAAAAATAACGGTGCCTGCCATACATTGTTTTTGGCAAATTTATATAATCGTATTTTTCTCAAAAACGGCTCGACAACTTTTCTTTAAAAAAATTCAGTAAATTTATTTTAGTAAAGGCTTTCTTTGGGTGGAAAACCATTTTTCAAAAATGGTTATTAATGGTACCTCTCAAGGAACCATTTTTTTAATTTTTGATTTTCTTCAAAACGGTACGACCGATTTCAATTATTTTTATACAGAAGTTTTTAAAAAATGTTAATAGTTTTGTGTACCAACATTTTTGAAAAAATATTTTTTGGATTTTTAAAAACTATTTCAAATTTTTTTTTGGAAAATCAAATATTTTGAAAACGGCATCATAGATTTTTTTGAAACTCGATATTTAAGACTTTTTTGGTACTCTCTAAAATATTTTTAGAAAAAATTTCACATTTATGAAAAAATAACGGTACCTTCCATACAAAAGTGAAAAAACCGCAAAGGAAAATATTTTTTTGCTCGAAAACGACTCCTACGATTTTGATTAAACTTTTTTCATATACTAAAATTATTACGATCTACCATCAAAAATTATAAAATTTTACACATAGCAACTATTAGTAGTACCTGTCATAGAACGTATTTTTTTATTTTGAGTTTTCTCGTTATCAGCTTAACGGATTTAAATGAATTTTTTTATATACAAATTTCAGATAAGATTAAATAATATTGCATATCAAAATTTTCAAAAAAAAAGTTTTTGGATTTTTAAAAAAAGCTTCAAACTTTTATTTTGAAAATTCGATATCTCAAAAACGGGTTGACAATTTTTTTTTCAAATTTTGTTTTTATATACACATAAATATATAATTTAAATCGGCATACCGAAATTTGTTCTTAAAAATGTTTTAAGAATTTTATATATAAAAAATTAATTTAAAAAAAAACCGCTCCAACGATTTTAAAATTTTTTTCCATACAATCATATTCCATCATGAATTAAGATGGCATACTTTCTTTTCACCTCAAACTGTAAAAAGAGTTGTTTTAGCTAATTTAAATGTCATATTTCATGCTTCTCTACATTTTTCTCTCATAATTTCCATGTTTGTATATACAATTTTCTTAAACTCGCAGTGTCTTGAACATAAGAGCAAGTACGTGCGACCCAGTCGTGCATTTTATTTTATACTTAAATGCACTAAAATATTGTTTCCAAAAACACAAATCCCGAAAACGGGTTGGGGTCAAAATTCTGCGTGTGCAAAAATTCTGCTTTCAAGATGTTACAAAATTTAAAAATGAATGCGGTGAATGCTGATAATTTTTGTTGTCTATGTGATTATTTCCGACTTTTTGGACAGCAAATTGAGTCCTGTGAAGCTACCAAAACAATTGTTAAAAATTGAATAAAAAATGAGAGTTCCCAGTTAGTCCAGTCATCACGTCATGAAAAAGGGCCTGACCTTGCGCGCAGAGGCACTGTCTGATTTTTTTTCATGGATCGATAGAGGCTCATTTAAAAAGCTTAAATCCAAATTTGCACCACCTGACAACTTTTTTTACCAAAGTTATTGGTAAAAATGTGTTTTTTGCCATTTTTGCGTCTTTTGTGAATATCTCGGCTGCAGTATGTCGCACAGAAAAAAATAAAATATGAATTTATTTATAATAAGATTAGCTTATATATTATAAAAAAATTAATTTGTTTAAACAAATAGAAAAAAAGTTATCGTTAGTTAAAGTGAGTTTTTATTGTTTGAAAATCACTCTTTCATGATTATTAAGAAAAAAGCTCATTTAACAATGAATTTTTTATTTTTTACTTTTAAAGTCTTTCAGCCAAATTAAAAAAACGTGGAATAGCGAAGGTTTAGCATTATTCCATGGATTAAGTGCAAAATGTTACTAATAAAACAAAATTTCTGCTATGTGACGTTTATTATGCTAAACCACCGAAGCAGATGGTTTAGCGAAGGAATAAGCAGCCAGACTATTTTTTTTATTGGTGTTGGTATCAGAAGATTTACCTTTTCAATAACATTTTTTTTCTAAGCACAATGATTTCGCTATGTTCTGAAGAATATAAAGCAAAAGGTTATTTATAAATGGTTTAGTTTATTTTTATGAGCTTATTTTGTCTTTGGTGCTCCAACTCTCGCTTCTTTTTCTTTTTTAATTAAATTTACCATAATACCTACTAATAATTTAGATAGACATAAACAAGAAAATTCTTAGGTGTGTTTGGTTACTTGAAATTTTAAGATGTCAAAACCCATACAGAAAAAACCCAAGCTTCCGAAACTTGGTACAAATTGCAAGATACTTAACAGGCCTCTTACGGTAAACGTCACTTTACTATTCCACGAATATAAATTTCTTTTTAATGAGAAATTTTAACCCGTGGCTTAACTCTTATTCCGTGGTTTAGTAAAATCGTGGAATAAAGGTAGAATAAGCGTTTTTTATTAATAGCGCTGTTTATAATTACCTACAATTTAAAAAAAATTCAGCCCTTAACTACTAACACAAGCCGAGAAATAAATCTATGAACATAGGTAAGTCAGCGCACCCACGCAATTTTATGTTTTTGGTTTAATTTTATATCTCAGCCCCAGTATGTCGCAAAGTTAAAATTAAAAAGTTTTATTGTTTATAATAATTCTTTCTACCAACTTGCGTTAGATTCAATTTGTTTAAACAAATAGAAAAAAAGTTACAGTTCATTCAAAGGTTTTTTTGCCTTGATTTTATACCTTTTTTCATAACTATTGAGAAAAAAGCTGTATTTAGCGGTACTTTTTTTTCAGGTTTACTTTTTTTTGTAGTCATATACATAAATTTTCTATAAATAAAAAAATTAGTCCATTACGACAAACAGGAGCCAAGTTATTCATGCATTAAAAATGACGCGTCAGTTTACTAACGCATAACAATATTCTTTCTTTTTTTTGTGAATATCTCGACCTCTGTGTATGGGTATGGAATGAAACTGTATTATTTTTAATAATATTCATTATGGACTTAAAGGATTTTTTTTTTCTCTAAGCAGATATCTACATACCTACAAATGTTAAAGTTAGTAGTAACTAAGTTAATTTTTTCTTATTCCGCCCACGCTCACTCTTTTCGCACCACCCAAGGGGTAGAGTATGAGGAGCGTTTTCTTAATCTTGTGGTATCCCTTGTAGGCCTTATCCACTGCAAAGATCGATTAAAATGGTCTTATTCTCAACCATTTTGGGCGTGAGGGAATTTTGTATGATAAGGATGTCTGCATCTTTTAAGGCCTGGGAGCCTGAAAAGCCACGATTTTGAAGATATTTTTTTTTTAAAGAACTATAAAGGTATACATATTCCTCTTTTAATTGCACCTCGCTTATTTGATTTTCCCGCTTAATTGATCTCAAAAAAACCATAGCTAAGAAAAAAAACATGTTGATGTTTCGTTCAATTGAACTGCCCGGTTAATTGATCGAAAAATTAGACAAAATGGTCGGTGCAATTAAGCGGGGAGTACTCTACCTTCTCTCTACAAAAAATTGAGCCTTGTATGATTCATGAGAGTCGAGAAATCCATAAAAGTCTTACACAGAGTTATTTGGCAACGAGACGTCAGTTTTGGAGATATTTGTGAAAATTATGTGGCGTATTTGCGGAACCATTTTAAACCTTCTATAAAAGTGGTTTTTGATGGCTACCCAGATGATCCATCTAAAACTGGAACAAAATTAGCTGAAAGAAGCCGACGATCTGCAGTTCAACAAGCAGCTGATTTCATCTTTGATGAAAATACAATTTTTCGAGCATTGAAGAAAGGGACGTTTTTGGCCAACGAACAAAAATAAAAAACGATTTATCGTTCTGCTTGAAAAATATCTTGAAAATCGTGGTTTTTCAGTTTCCCAGGCCTCAGAAGATGCAGACAGCAGCCATTTCTATGTGTTTTGAATTTAACTCGGTATTTATTGTGGGAGAAGATATTGATTTACTGATGGTGATTTTGTCGGGATACGGGGAAAATGTTACAAACGTTTTCTTCAAAAAGCTGGTCCAGGATCTACGAAAACAGTCCTGTATTCGTCAAAAAGTTTCCTAAACAAAACTCTTTCCAAACATATTCTTTTTCTCCATTCCTTCACAGGCTGTGACACAACCTCTGCCATTTTCAAATGTGGAAAAAGTAAGCTAATCTCTTCGCTGAAGAAAGCTCCAAACCGTAAAGATTTTTAAATCCGAAGAAGCCAGACAAAGAGATATCACGTCTATATGGAGGAGGCAGTAAGAAACATTGCTGGACCACTTGAGATTCAATCTTTTCTCACGCGCGAGTGTTAAAATCAAGTCCGATGTTGCTTCTTTCCCACCTACAGAATCAGCAGCAGAACAACACTCATTCCAGACATTCCATCAAGTACAAGCTTGGCTGGGAAATACTTTAGACCCAGAGGGGTGGGGCTGGAAACGAAATTCAAGAGGATTGGAGCCGGTGTTGGCTTCAGGGCCGACGATCCCACCCACACTCATCGACTTGATTTCCTGCACGTGTACGAAACAATTCGGTGCAGCCTGCGGGTGTCGAAAAGCCGGACTGAAGTGTTCAGCCGTCTGCAAGATCTGCTGCAGGAAAAGCTGCTACAACGTAGTTGATATTGCTGATGACTCCGAGGACGAGGAAAACTACGACCTTGAGCTCACGACAACAGCTTTTTCTAACGAAAATGAAACAGAGCAGAGACCAAACCTTGAATGTCATAACACTAATGAAGAGAGTGAAAACGAAATACCCTCACACCCAAAACGGTTGAGAATAAGACCAATTTAATTGATCTTTGCAGTGGATTAGGCCTACAGGGGATACCACAAGATTGAAAAAAACGGGCCTCATACTCTACCCCTTGGGTGGTGCGAAAAGAGTTAGCGTGGGCGGAATAAGAAAAAATTAACTTAGTTACTACTAACTTTAACTTTTGTAGGTATGTAGATATCTGCTTAGAGAAAAAAAAATCCTTTAAGTCCATAGTGAATATTATTAAAAATAATACAGTTTCATTCCATACCCATACACAGAGGTCGAGATATTCACAAAAAAAAGAAAGAATATTGTTATGTGTTAGTAAACTGACGCGTCATTTTTAATGCATGAATAACTTGGCTCCTGTTTGTCGTAATGGACTAATTTTTTTAATTATAGAAAATTTATGTATATGACTACAAAAAAAAAGTAAACCTGAAAAAAAAGTACCGCTAAATACAGCTTTTTTCTCAATAGTTATGAAAAAGGTATAAAATCAAGGCAAAAAACCTTTTAATGAACTGTAACTTTCTTTCTATTTGTTTAAACAAATTGAATCTAACGCAAGTTGGTAGAAAGAATTATTATAAACAATAAAACTTTTTAATTTTAACTTTGCGACATACTGGGGCTGAGATATAAAATTAAACCTAAAAACATAAAATTGCGTGGGTGCGCTGACTTACCTATGTTCATAAATTTATTTCTCGGCTTGTGTTAGTAGTTAAGGGCTGAATTTTTTTAAATTGTAGGTAATTATAAAGACTTTAAAAGTAAAAAATAAAAACTTCATCGTTAGATGAGCTTTTTTCTTAATAATCACGAAAGAGTGATTTTCAAACAATAAAAACTCACTTTAACTAACGATAACTTTTTTTCTATTTGTTTAAACAAATTAATTTTTTTATAATATAATAGCTAATCTTATTATAAATAAATTCATATTTTATTTTTTTCTGTGTGACATACTGCAGCCGAGATATTCACAAAAGACGCAAAAATGGCAAAAAACACATTTTTACCAATAATTTTGGTAAAAAAAGTTGTCAGGTGGTGCAAATTTGGATTTAAGCTTTTTAAATGAGCCTCTATCAATCAATGAAAAAAAATCAGACAGTGCCTCTGCGCGCAAGGTCAAATGACCTAATGACTGGACTAAGTAGCAAACAAAGAGTTCTAGAGTTCCTCATAGTTTTTTTCAATAGTTCTGGCGAATGAAGTGATAAAATTAAAAAAAAATGTTTTTTTTTTGCTAACTTCACGCAGCAAGAACTTTTTTGAGAATAAACGTTTTGAGCATGTTTTTCAACTTACAATCAATAGTTCTAAGGTTCCTGATGGGGTTTAAAAAGAGTTCTGCAAAATTGGAAAAGTTAGGGAAAATTAAGCTGCCCATTCACTTAGAACCAAAAATTTTCAAAATCCAAAAAAATAAAAAAGAGAGTTCTGATAAGAGTTCCGCAAACTTAGATGCCCATTGACTTAGAACCAAACATTTTCAAAATCCAAAAAAAATAAAAAAAAAGGAGTTTTGCTCAGCTTAATTTATTTGTTCATGCAATAAATACTGTTCAACAAAAAAATAAGAATTTCCCTCTAACTCGAATTCTTTCAAAACTCTCTCTAACTAATTTTGATAGGTATCCCATTTGAAAGTTCGGCTTAAAGGGAGCTGACTGTATTTAATGTGGTACATATGTAAATCTTAGATATTTTTTTTTTAATTATAAGTGCTTTGAACTACAAGAGCAAGTAGGTACTCGATCGTGACCAAGTTATACATTTTACCATAATTCCCATCCGTATATAGAATTCTATTCCATTCATTTCGGAACTTTCCCAGAAAGATGCTTAGGCACTAATTCAATAGAATTCCCTCATCTGAAATTAAAAAAAGTCTATTAATTGGGTCAAGCTCCGAAACGACCATTCAAAAGGCATTCAATAGAGAACACTAAAATAGAACCAACAACATAGGCGCCCGGAGGGGGGGCAAGGGGGGGCATTTGCCCCCCCCTGGCTCTGGACAATACCACGCAACTAAGGAATTTTTCATTTTTTTCTTTGAATTTTAACAAATACTTTGCCTTCTCTCCATGATTTGCCCCCCCCTGGCTCTGGATCATACCAAATGTATCTGAAAATATCTTTAGTTTCGATATTGTTGGAAAATATGGATATTTACTTTATAGCTTCTTTATTGAGTTCATGGTTTGCCCCCCCCTGGCACTACCACGCAACTAGCATTTTTACTTTGAATTGTTCACAAATAAAAAGTGGAGATTTTCTTATTTAAAAGAAAAAGTTTGATTCGGAACTAGCCCAGTCAAATTAGTAAAAAAAAGGGCATGAAATCGCATTTTTCGATGGACAAAATTTTTTGTATGGAATGTGTTTGGGTACGCCTTCTTATCATAAAAACGAGTTTTTTGGGGCTAGAGAAAAGAAATTGGTTTTAATTTTTTGAAATAGCTCGCTCGCATTTCATTTCACAGCAAAATATCCAACTTCAACTTTGTAGAGAATAAAATTTCCTATAATATAATAATAATATTATAATAATAAGCTATCAATGACTTCTGTAGGTTGTTTAGTCTTTCAGTTATAATGGTCCAATGTTCCTCTATGGGGATGGTATGACTTTTCTTGAGTTATCTCGGTTACCTTTGAATTTTTAGGATGATGCTCTTAGAATAATTTTTAGTTCTTATAACGACCTATAAAATGAGCCTTTAATCGATATCATCAGCCTTGAATTATGTGAATCATCCAATTCATAAGTTCTCACTTTATGAGAGAAAAAATAAGTATAATATTTTTTTTTTTCGTAAAATGTTTATCCGATGAATCGTACAAAAAAGATATTACTTAAAATGTTGTCCATAGTGATGATATAAATTTAACATATATCATGCGTGCAGGTCAGGGCACCGACGTTACTTGTCGTTGAAAACTGAGTTATATATCCTCACTCAAAGTGTAAACCGAAGGTATTGCATGCTGAACTTTAATGCTACTACAGTTCCAACAACAGCCCAAGAACCATTCCTAGCCAATGAGCAGAACAGAAATAAGTTTATCCAACTCCTTAAGCATAAACTGCTAGACACAGCTTACACGGATTTTCAGGACAAAGGTGATGCTGATTTGCTTATTGTCACTACAGCCATTAAGGAGTTTTATCTGCATGACTATGTTACAATCGTTTCCGATATTCTTGTTTTGTTAACGGAACATGGGAAACATGCGAATGTCTTTCTTCGGAAACCGAAAAAATCACACGCACCAGAGAAATGGTACTCAACAAAAGGTATCAAATATGACCGCATAGTATCAGACAAGGTGACGTGAAATAACGCCAAACGAAATATAGCCAAATTTTGAATTTGGCCTTATTTCCATCTTAAAAACGAAATAACGCCAATTTGGTTTTATTTCTTATGCCCGATGGAAATAACACCAACAAAATAATTGAAATAAAACCAAATCTATCTTAACCAGTTTTTCGGCCTTATTGCAATGCGAAAATAGAATTAAGGCCAAATATTTCTTGAGAATCGTTATTTCATTAAATACAGGTTATTTAAATGCAAAAGAAACTTTTCATTCACCCAACCTCGCACCCACTCCAAATCCTATAGCGAGCCCAAGCAGGGGGGTTGCAGGGGGGCAGCATGCCCCCCCATACGTACCTCACTGTTTATTCGTGAATCTTAAAATTTCAAAAACCAAATAAAGGAGGGGGTCTATTAGGTTTGTGAATCTTAAAAGTTCGCGAATAAACAGTGAGGTATGTTTGGGGGGGCATGCTGCCCCCCTGCAACCCCCCTGCTTGGACTCACTATAGGTTTAGGGTGGGTGCGAGGTTGGTTGTATGCAAAGTTTCTTTTGCATTTAAATTATCTGGAAACTTCGTATTTATCCTACCATTAAACTTCTTTTCATTAGCCTCCTCATGTCAGGAAAAAAATTTCAGTTTGGGCAGAATTAGATATTTGAAAATATGAAATAAGTTGAAAACGAAATAAAGCCAAATTGGTCTTATTTCGGTTTCATAAATGAAATAAAACCAAATTTAAAATTTGGTCTTATTTCGTTTTTGAAAACGTAATAAGACCAAATTTTTGAATTTCGGCTTTATTTCGTTTGGCGTTATTTCACGTCACCATCAGACAACATTTTAATTGTACACGCTTTATCCGGCTGTGATACAACGTCAGCAACGTACTTCGCGGGTAAAGTGAAATTCGTTTCCACTATGGAAATTTTCAAACGAAAATTCGTTGACCCAGAAGAAATTATTGTGGCAGTGGAAAAATTCTTTTTAGCACTCTATAGTGGAGGAAAGACAACTTCGTTATAAAAAATTTACGAGGTTCATTACAAAAACGAAAAATAATCTTTCTTCACTACCCCCTACAAAAGAACTAGCTCCTCCCGAAATAATGAAGATTATTTTTTGTTCATGCGCATCAAAATGTGGAGCGACTTGTGGATGTGGCAAAGCGGGCTTGATGTGTTGCCCCTCTATGCACACTGTAGCTGTGCAACGTGCAGCAGCATCCACAAATGTATTGAAATTACTGAAGATGATTGCGAAGATAAAATTACCCTTCTCTTGCAGATTCCTCACTACAAAATAATACCAGAAGAAACGATATCTGAAGCTGATATACACGATGATGAAATGATACCAGGATCTTCAAAAATCGCAAAATACTCCTCTTAATTACTTTACCAAAATTCACTACTTATGTATCCTCTCTCCCCTTCAAACACTAACACAGAGAAAACTTATTGTTAAACACACTTTACCTGTTATTATCATTTTTTGAATTATTCTGTTAATACAAACCAATCAATAAATTTGAAATCTAGTTGAATTTTTTTTCGTTACACCAGGAAAACCGCATGCAATACCGTTTCGGTTTACACTTGGAATGAAAATTATATAACTCAGTTTTTAACAATAAGTAACTACGGTGCCCTGACCTTCCCGGATGTAACTCCGCGTATGGTACATGTTAAGTTTATATCATTACTATAGACAAAATTTTAAGTAACATCTTTTTTGTACGATTCATCGAATAAACTTTTTCGAAGAAAAAAAAATACTTTTTTTTTTTCTTGACTCATAAAGTGAGAATTGAATAATTCACACTATTCGTGGCAGATGATATCGATTAAAGGCTCGTTATAAGAACTAAAAATTATTCAAAGAGCATCATCCAAGAAAATCAAAAGTAACTGAGATAACTCAAGAAAAGTCATACCACCCCCAAACCACAGCCCTATGGGAACATTGGCCCGTTATAACTGAAAGATTAAACAACTTACAGAAGTCATTGACAGCTAATTTTATAGACAATTTAATTCTCTACAAAGGTGAATTTGGACGTTTTGCTGTAAAATTAAATGCAAGCGAGCTATTGCATAAAAACAAAACCAATCTCTTTTTCAAGATAGCGGCTTTTCCCTAACCTCAAAAATACCAAAAAAATCGTTTTTATGATAAGAAGGCGTACCCAAACAGATTCCATAAAAAAATTGTCCATCGAAAAATGCGATTTGATTTCCTAATTTGACTGGGCTAAACACGAAATTTTTGTTTTGAATTTTCAAATCTTATTTTTTCTTATTTTTTAATATATAAAACAAAGTCGAGTTAGTAACACCATTTAAAACTCAAGAACGGCTGGACCTATTTAATTGATATCTGATTTGTTGGAATCGTCTCGAATAGTATAGAATAAACTAATAAAATATCGGAAAAATTCACGGAAAAAATATATGCACTTTGGTTGCCGGTTTTATGTAAACAAAATAAATCGGGAGGTCGATTTTATATATTTATAGAAAATAATTTAACGCTGAACAATTTGTAAACAGTACGTCCAAAGTTGGTTTGGATTTTGTCATTGGCTGAACGGATTTAAATAAGGATCTGAAAAGGTCCTTAAAATAAATCTTTCTTCATCAAGTATCAATTCACTGCGGCTGTGAAGCTATTTATAAAAAAAAAATGGCCCCCATCTGTCAAGCCATGAATTTTCAAAGTCTGTTGAAGAATGGCTACGATGTCGATGCTTTAAGAAAACTTCTAAAAAATCTTAAATTTTCCCATTTTTTACAAAAATGTGATTTTATGGCCTTTTTGAATGGGGATAGAATGGCAGTTCTTGTTCTGAAAAGGAGAGAAAATTGTTCCGGATTTGATTTCAGAATCGTTCACACGTATCGAATCGGTCTTCCGGATTGCGAATCAAAAGGTCATTAGGGAAATTCGTTGGAGTTTGGATATTTTCAAAACAGTGTGTTTAAAAAACATGTCAACACTTTGCAACTTCGTTATTTCTTGAAAGATTTCAATGAAATTGACACAGGTGATGGCTTATACAGAATTAAAAAAGAAAAAAATATTTTCAAAACAGGGTGCTTTAAAAAAAATGTCAACTTCCTTGTTCCTTGAGTGAGTTCAATAAAATTGACAGGGTAGCTAACAGAAACGAATATTTTCAAAACCGTGTTTCAAAATATGGCACCATCATCACCATGACCTGTGGCAATTTCATTGAAATCACTCAATAATCTATCAAGGGCAAAGGATTTCGAAACTTTTTTTTGAAACTGTCCTTTTTCCTTTTGTAAAATTACATTTTTATTTCTTATTTCAAAGGTTAGTAAATGGATCTCCAATAGTTCTCGCATAATAAATTCGGAACGAACCATATTCTATAGATCCACATCCTAGCATTTTTGGTTCGATCGTGAAATTGAATTTTGTTTTAATCGAATCAAAAATAACATTCCCTTTTGATTTTTTCACGAGTGAACGAATCATATTTTATTGTTCTATGAACCTTGCATTTTATACAAAAACTTCCAAAAAAATGCCTGTGTGGTTAAATAAGTACGGTCTACTATTAAATATAAAATAATTTTACGCTGGATAACTATTAACAGTGCCTCCCATAGAACGTTATTTTGGATTTTTTCATTATTGACTGAAGGATTTAAATGAAATTATTTATAAAAACTTCCAAAAAGCTCAAATTGTACTGCATATTAAAATTTAAAAAAAAATTTATTTGAATACCCATTTTTTTCGAAAATTTGATATCTCAAAATTGGTTTGGTGTCTGCCCCCCCCTAGACAAAATCCTGCGGGCGCCTATGACCAACAACATTGCCACGAGTTACATAACTTTAATAAATTATCAAATTTTGTTTTAGATTATCTTGCTCGCTTTTATCTACATATTTTTTGCACATTTCCTCACCCAATTCTCTATGAAATTTCTATCCAATTAGACCTGATAGACCAGGAGTGTCCAGGCACACGTACATATCGAATGTTTTTAAAAGCCAAGTTTGGACAATAGCTGCGGATGCTCACATGTACGTTTTTTGATGATTTGATTTTTGAAGTTATACTTTTATATAATTTGTATGTTTATTTTTTTTTTGTATAGGAATCCAAAGGACATAAAAGCCAAAATCGATGAAAATCGTCACACCGAAATTGACTTCCCAGTCATTGACATGCAAATAACTTTGCCTCCATCGGTGAAAGTCAATAACTGTGCTTTTCGAGGCCTATGGCTAAATTATGACCACTTTAGTGACTATTGTCCAACTTTTCGACTATTCAGGAATAGAAAAGAGCACTTAAGTACGCCCAACTTTTTTGTTTCCTCATTCAAGGAGCGCCAAAGTCAAGAATATTAATATAAGTTTTCTTTTACTTTTGTTTGTTTTGTTTTTTTTTTTTCTTCCACAGATATTCTACTCCAATCGAAGAAAGAATGGAAAAAACGCAAAGAAATCCTTCAATCAATGCTCGATGAGGCATCCGAGGAATTGCCAATATCCGATTTCGATCCCAGTAGCGTGTCGGACGAGCCGACCGCACCTCGTGAAATTGACATCGATAAAATATACAATGATTACGAGGACGAACAAAATAAGGCCCGCCGCAAGGACATGGGGCTAAACGCGTCGGAATTGGGTGAATTCGATGTGAACTTACGTAAGTATCGCATTATTGGGGGTGTGTTCGTGGTCGATTATTTGGAACAGCCGCAGCAGGATAAAAGATTAAACACAACGTCCTTCACTCGAACAAGTAAGAGATAGAGAAAGGAGTGAGAAAATTCACATAGATAAAACAGTGAAACAGGGGGTGATTAATGCTTGTGTGTATATAGTTATTTCTCCCAGCAAACTCACAAGGAAGCCATTTCGGCAATCATATAAACCTCCACCACCACCACTTCCTGGCGTTCGTAGATTGCCAGAAGAAATTGAAGCAGAAATGCGATTAATTGAGGCAAGCTTGGACAAATTGGGATCAGTGACTGTCGAGTAAGTTTAAACACAAAAATGGCAATATGTATTTATGTATATATTATTTTGTATCATTTAAGGCTTTGTTCAGTTTGATAGTGCTCTTTTGTTGTATATAGGGCGCTTTTAATATGACCTTCATTCATTATAGAAATTAATATGGAAACTCAAGGCCCATGAGTCATGAAATTTTATTTTTTTTTTATTTACTGTACCGCAGCCATCACATGGCCGATGATGTGATAGCTGAAGTGTCTTTAAAACCTTGAGATTGGTAAGCCAAAACTTGCTTAAAATTAAAAAAAAATACTTTAGTCAAAAGTTTGGAGTATAAATCATCATCATCATCGTGTCCTGTAACCCCGGCTGGAGCAAAGGGAGTCAAAAAAACGTCTCCATCCTTCACGGTCTGCTGCAACTGCAAGGTACTTTAGCTGTGGCCACGTCTTTCTCTGGGATTCTGCTTCCACTAAGACAGTTGATTTCCATGTTGTTCTTGGTCTTCCAACCCGCCGTGCACCCTTAGCATTCCATTCAAAGGACTGCTTTGCAATTTCAACGTTTGGTATCCTCAGTGTGTGACCAATCCAACGCCATTTACGTTTTCTTATGTCGACGTCCAGCCGCTCTTGACTGGTCCTGCGCCACAATTCCTCATTTGATATTATTTGTGGCCAGCGAATCTTTTTTTTTCTTCGAAATGGTAGACGTGACTTTCCAGGTTTCACAAGCATATAACAGCACGGATTTGATATTGGATTCGAAGAATCTCAACTTAGTGCGTAAGGAGATTTGACTGGATTTCCAAATTGGGGACAGCTTATTTATTCTACATTTAACGTCCAGATCCGTACCACCGTTGGCAGAAACAATGCTGCCAAGGTAGTTGAACTGTTCCACTACTTCAACTGGCGTCTCCTGTAGAATAATACGCTGCTGTGTGGAGCGGCCTGTGAGCATTATTTTTGTCTTTTTGCTATTTATTCTTAGACCACTCGACTCTCCCTTCACTTGCAGTGTTTGGCACATCCCGTTCAGCCCTCTGATGTTATTTGCCAGTAGACATATGTCATCAGCATAGTCTAAATGACTGAGCCTTTCGAAAGGTCTCCATTGAATGCCCTGTCGCTCAGCTGTACCAACATTGGCCGTCAATACGTCGTCCATCGCCAGCAGGAAGAGAATTGGCGATAGAATATCCCCTTGTCTCACACCCTGTTGCACTACGAAGGAGTCGGATAGCTGCCCATTGTGTAAAACAAAACACCTTGCGTTGTTGTAGGACTCTCTAATGATGGCAACAATTTTTGGCGGAATCCCTCTACCAAGCAACGATCTCCATATACAATCTCGGTTAACTCGATCAAAGGCCTTCTCAAAATCCACGAACATGAGGTAAAGCGGTGATTGAAATTCCATCGACTGCTCAAGAACGATACGCAGGGTGTTGATATGGTCGACACACGATCGACCACCGCGGAAGCCAGCTTGATGCCTCTTGAGTGTAGACTCGATTCTATCCTTTATATTCGCTCGAGAATGATGGTTGCCATTAGTTTTGGGAAAACGAACAAAACGGTGATACCACGCTAATTGTTGCAATTCTTAAGATCATCTTTCTTTGGCAACTTAACAATCACACCATCCTTCCAGTCCTTGGAATAGCTGTCGTTTTCCCAAATGCTTAGTAAATACTTGCCGCTGTTACGGGATCGGCTTTCGGGAATTCAGCTGTTATTCCATCAAGTCCAGCTGCCTTGTTGTTTTTGAGGAGATTTATTGATGTTTGGATTTCCGATTCTAACGGGGGTTCGATGTCAATACCCCTAGAGGACCTGCGCATCTCGTTTAGTTGGGGCACTTCAGCACTCTGCTCAACTGAATCCTCATTTAGCAGGGCACAAAAATGGTCCTTCCATCTACGAAGCTGATCCTCAATTGATATCAAAAGTGTGCCATCCACATCCATTACAGGATGATTGGTGTTGCTTTTTTTCCCGATAACATCTTTTGCTATTTGGTACAATTCCCGGATATCTCCTCTTCTGGCAGCGATTTCCGCATTATCTGCGAGTCCATTTAACCTCACCCTCTTGTCACGTCTCACACAGCGATTGACCATCTTATGTGCAATGCAGTACTCTCTTCGTAAGTCAGCCTTTCGTTGAACATCTGCTTCAGCACTTATTTGGATTTTCAACGATTTGCGAAGTTCGATCTTATCCCAGGTGTCTTGGGATATCCAAGAGTCTCTACGTCTCGTTCGCTTGGGTACAGTTTTGGACCCAGCCTCCTTAAAAACACTTTTAATTTCACCCCACATCTCATCAATTGTTGAATGCTGGATTCCGTTTAATGACGAGGCTCTATCGTTAAGAGTGGTGACATAGTTTCGACATATGTTGGGGTCATTTAAAGCATTCGTAATGAATTTAGAGCTCCTTGCTGCATTCTGCGCTGGTTTTTGTACGGCAGCGGTTTGTAGTTTGAGACTCATCAGAACCAAATGGTGGTCGCTTCCCACACCGGCATTTCTTATACTCCGGACATCACACATTGACTTCCTCCATCGTTGCTGAATCATGATATGATCAATTTGGTTTTCGGTTTAACCATCCGATGCATCCAGGTAATTTTGTTGCACGTCCTATGCTCAAATACAGTCCCACCTATCACAAGACTATTCGCGTTACAAAAGTCGACAAGCAAGTCAATATTTTCATTCCGTGACCCCAAGCTGTTTCTTCCCATCACGCGTTCCAGTCCGTATAATTGTCTGAACTGACTTGGGCATCGAGGTCTCCCATAACGACTATGATGTCGGCTCTCGGAACACTCCTGTAAACCGAGTTAAGATGAGTGTAAAACGCGGTTTTGTCTTCCTCGTTGCTTCATTTGTGGGGGAGTAGCACTGAATTATTGTGACGTTACGGATTTTTGAACGAAACCTTGCTGTCATTAATCTCGCAGAGATGGGCGCCCAGGATATCAAACTACGCCTCGCTTCTTCGTTCGACATAATCCTGACACCATGCAGTCGTTGGCTATCTTCTCTTTCATCTTCCCCGGAATACATTTTTTTCGTTTGTCCAGTGTCTGATCTGTATTCAGCTCTACCTCTCCACTTTGTTTCGCTTATGCCCATGATACTGATCTTTAAGCGAAGTATTTCCCGCTCAACCTGCTCGTATCTACCTTCGCTGTACAAGGATCGAACGTTTCATGCTCCAATTTTCGTAGGTATGCAGTAGTATACATAATATTGTGTAATACAAATTTAATCCTATGGTAGATACTGCTCAATATTAATGCTTCCAAAACTGATTTCTAGCCCTAATTTCATGACTGATTAGAGCTTTTACACCAGACTGAAGGTATTTATCCTTCCAGGTTCTTATAGGGGTTTCTAAAATACTTCAATTTAATGTTAAATGTGCTTTTTCAAAAAAAGGGAAATTTGAATTTCTATAAACGGAATTTTAAATTTCAGGACTTTGTTTAGTGATTTTTCAAATTAAATTTATATTTTCTCTGTATTTTTGGTTTAACTCTTTAACCTAAGAGCCAAGACTGTCAAACTTTTTCTTAAATTTATTTTACTTGATAACATGCGCATATGTACATTAGACTGATTCAAAAAAATGAAAATGTCTTCGATTTTAAATGCCACTAGCTTTTTAGTTAGAGTTTAATGAAATAATAATCCTGGCAAAATTTCAGCCCTTTAGGTCATTATTTAAGGGTCGCTCATCGCTACTTTCTGTTTTCTATACAAATCGTATGGGAACTTTTTTTTTGATTCCTTCTTTATTTCATAAATTTACAAACGGTTATCATACAGAAATGATCAAGGTAGAATCTGAAAGAAGATTTGATGTTCTTTAAAAAACGTCCTTACTTCTTATCTAATTAATGTACTCCTTCCAAAGTTATTCAAGGTCAGAGTGGTATTCGTGGTGAATTTCACAGTTTTTTAGATTCCGTGTTGAAAAAATCAGCTATAATACAAGGTGTTTTGCAAAAGTTGTAACAAAAGGCAAGTGCAAATAAGTTGAACTCAGACCAGAAAAAAATCCTTTTAGAGCGGGGGTCTATGTCCCCCCATTTAGGCGGGAGGGGCAATTTTCTAAAAAAATTGGTTTTTAAAAAGAAAAAAATATTAAAAATCAACGGCAATACTTAAAGTGTCATGGTTTTACTTTTGTTAAAGTCAACAATCCATTATTTAAATAACTATTTAAAAAAAGTTGTTTTTGTGGATATTTTTTGAAAAAATTAATTTCAAACTTAAGTTAAAAAAATTAAAAAGTGATTTTATTTTTTAAATATCTTTTTGAAAAATGTTTCGTTATCAAGTACAATTTTTGTTTATGGATTTCAATACCTTCCTTAATTTTTAATCAGATGCTGAAAACCGCAGGCTAAAATAATTTGTAGTTTCTGAGAAAATTGAAAATTAAAATACCTACTACTACTACTGGAAATTGGGTGTTTGTAGGAAGGAACAATTTAAATTTCAGGGCGTCAAATAACAAGAAACTTAGTTTCTGTTATTTTCAACTTTCTCAGAAAATACAAATTATTTTAGCCTGCGGTTTTCGGCATCTGATTAAAAATTAAGGAAGGTATTGAAATCCATAAACAAAAATTGTACTTGATAGCGAAAATTTTTTGGAAAAGATATTTAAAAAATGAAATCACTTTTTAATTTTTTTTAACTTAAGTTTGAAATTAATTTTTTCAAAAAATATCTACAAAAACAACTTTTTTTAAAAAGTTATTTAAATAATGGATTGTTGACTTTAACAAAAGTAAAACCATGACACTATAAGTATTGCCGTTGATTTTTAATATTTTTTTCTTTTTAAAAACCAAATTTTTTAGGAAATTGCCCCTCCTGCCTAAATGGGGGGACATAGACCTTCGCTCTAAAAGGATTTTTTTCTGGTCTGAGTTCAACTTATTTGCACTTGCCTTTTGTTACAACTTTTGCAAAACACCTTGTATTATAGCTGATTTTTTCAACACGGAATCTAAAAAACTGTGAAATTCACCACGAATACCACTCTGACCTTGAATAACTTTGGAAGGAGTACATCAATTAGATAAGAAGTAAGGACCTTTTTTAAAGAACATCAAATCTTCTTTCAGATTCTACCTTGATCATTTCTGTATGATAACCGTTTGTAAATTTATGAAATAAAGAAGGAATCAAAAAAAAAGTTCCCATAGGATTTGTATAGAAAACAGAAAGTAGCGATGAGCGACCCTTAAATAATGACCTAAAGGGCTGAAATTTTGCCAGGATTATTATTTCATTAAACTCTAACTAAAAAGCTAGTGGCATTTAAAATCGAAGATATTTTCATTTTTTTGAATCAGTCTAATGTACATACATATGTACATTTTCCAACAATAATACCAAAACTGCTTACCACCATAAAATTTAATATTCCTTTTATATAGATTGCCAAATTCAGTGATATGGTTCGAACCACCTATCGCATGTCGCTGGGAAACTGCAGAGGAGACATATCAATTTGATAACGAAGACAAACTTTCCATTCCATCTTCATCGTCTTTGGTCCAGCCTGATGATACTTTAGTTAAATCATGTAAGAAAGGAAATGCCCTTAAAATGTTCACCGACCGGAAATTCTCTTACAATCTAAACTACCAACTTCCCGAAAGACACATCACTGATTTCAACATGTACGACATACCAAGTGGCTTAGATATTTACGGTCTTCTTGAAGACATTGTTGTTCCACGATTACCAGAGGGTTTTTCTGTTCAAATGGAATGTAGCACAAACGATGTCAAACCCAAAGTAACATATCTCTTTTTGGCCCGAAATAAACTCGAAACGGATTCCCTCGTAGGCGCACCAAAAATTCCAATTCCAATTACACAAAGTCTTCTAGATGTGGGTTCTCCAAGAGAATTTCATCCCAGATTTAATTTAAAAAAATCCATTCGCATAAAACCAGTTGGTGAGGATGGTGAGGGTGTTGATGAGCATCAAGCCAAGGAAGGCAAGCGTCAAGAAAGTTTTTCTTGCAATGATTTGACTAAAAGAGCAAAACCATCTACTACTTATATGTTTTCTCAACTCCTGGAGGTGGGTTATTTAAATTTACTTTTTCAGCAGGATTAAAATTAAACTTTTAAACGTGAATTTTATTTTTAAAGGATCTTGATCGACTGTGCGAGGCACAGATGCCTTGCTTTAACGAACAAGAGGAGCAACACAGCTCCAATATATCGTTGTCAGGTAGTGAAGATAGAGAGTGTGTGGCACTAATTGGACAAGCATCCCCTGTGCAAAGTGCAGGAAGAAAACTTTCTACCTGTATTTTAACTCAAGGGACAACGCAAGTTAAGCCATCAATAAAAGCAACAGAGGACGACGATGTTAAATCGGAAAAAGCTGAAAGCATTTCTGAATATGAAGATAATGAAGACTTTATAAGCAAAAGTAAACAACTGGTGGGGGGTGCATCGGATAATGGCAATCAATATTGGTGAGAAAATATCAAAAAAAAAAAAAAAAAACAATAAATCCCAAGATAAGCTTTTATGCTTTTTTTATTATTTTTTATTCTGATGGTTGCCTATGAGGATACTAAGACTGAAAAATACCACCAGATTAAGGCACTTATTTTTCCAATTGATAACTTTGATCGATTCTCATGGGTCTACTTAGATTTGTTATAGGGAGATTGTGGAGACATGTACTGTATTTTTTTTTTTTTGCATGGATACAAAATTTTGCTCATTAAAGTAAACATTTTCATTTTCAAATATTACTTATTTAAAGTTGTACTGCAACAAGGTGTCCCAGAAAAAAAAATCCTTAGCTAAACAAAATTTTGCATGGTGTTTCAGAATTTAAAAAAAGAGTTAGTGAAATCCCATCGTACCTGAATCTTATATTTTTCTTTCATTTTCAATAATGTCAATACATTTTTCCAGTAAAGATACTTACAGATATTTAATTTTCTCTTACTGTAAAGCTGGATACCCTTATAAATTATAATAATGTCTTTTCGTTTGTTTTTTTTTTTTTCTTATATTTTTGATAATTAATATCCCTATTATAATAATACTTCATTTAGTATCTCGTTATTTAATATCAAGACAAAATTGCTTAAGTTATGAACAATTCACCGTATCGGTTTTAGCTTTTTCCAAGAAAACAATTTAATATTTGAGATATGTAAATATTTGTTTTTGATTTGTATTGTAGAACGTTTTGTAAAGATTTCGCATTGTTTGTGTCTATGAATGATAAATCGAAAGAAATGGTCTGTCGCTGATGTATGAATGTAAATAAAATCAATTTAAAGTCTTTTCATTGGAAACTTTTTAGCAAATACAATTCTATGAATGATTTTGAATCAAAGCAAATGGAATTAATTTATACAGTAGACGCTCGATTTAGCGAATCTCGAAGTAGTGAACTATACAATAGTGAACACACAAAATTTTATATAAAAACGTATTTTGCATAAAAATGTCGCGCAAGCATTTTACATAGCTTAAGAGCTCTGAGGAAGTGTTTCTGTTTTTTGTTTAAACCTTGTTTAATGCTTAATTAAAATTTAAAACATTCACATCGAACGAAATGTGCATTTTGGATCAAATTCACCTTTAGAAAGCCTTAGAAAACTCCCGCTCGAAAAAGTGAACAATTTCGAAAGAGGCCTGGTTTTTCCTTTACTACAGTGTCGGATTTAGGGGAGGGCAGCCGGGGCTACAGCCCCGGGCCTCCACAATAGATGGAATTTCAAATTCCGACGAGTAAATAAATACCGCACAAAAAAAAAAATACATTGGTCTTTGGTCTGACAGCGTAACAAATGAAAAGATGGAATATTGGGCTGACAAATGATTTACAGAACTTCTAAATTGCGATGAAGTATCGCGAAAAAGTTTCAAGTTTCTTCCACAATAAAAATCAAGAGACCTACTATTCTGGCTTTGCTTTTCTCCAACTATGGGGAGAATATATTGTTACAGTTCCCGTCCGGAAAAAAAAATCTTTGCTAGTATTCTCGCATGTCAAAAATAATTGAGGTGAAATGTAAAATTAATTGTTTGCACGATTGGTTTACAGCAAAAAAAAAACCACTGCTGTCATGGAATGTCATGCAAAACAATGGACCGGCAATTGTTTTGCATGCGAAAAAAAGTATGGTGAATAAAATATTTTTTTTTTGGATGGTCGGTTTAAAGTTAAAAAAAAATATATTCACCTCAAGGCATTATTTGCATGCAAATGGTTTTCGCATCAGAAAATAATTATTTTCCATTTTCAGGCCTAAAGTTTATTAATTTAGGGTAAATTATTGATTCAATGGGTGGCCTTGGCCACGGCAAAGGTTTTTCGCTTTGAATATTATTTAACTCGGTGCACAGAATAGGTGGAAAATCGTTTTGAAAATTTTGATTTTTTTTCGCACCGGAACTGTTAATGTAAACTTAGCTTAAGGCCAAAAACACTAAACTCAGTGAGAAGGCATTCATCTGATCGTCTTTAGGAATATGAATTTCAAAGTCTCATTTGAAATCATCAAGAGCTAGCGAATGCGGATTCGCCTTTCAAGGTGACGGTGAACTTAGGCGAAGAAAAAAAATTTCATTGATAATTTTCAATAATAGCTATAACTGGGGCCCAATTGGTTCATCGAGAAATTAAAATTTTCTGTGAATGAATTATTTAAACACTCGACTAAAATTTTTTCTTCAATTTATTTGAAAAATAATGAGGGGCCAGGGGCCTCCACTCCTTTGTTGCCCCAGGGCCTCCAGACCTCTAAATCCGGCCCTGCTTTTGTAAATCGAGCGTCTACTGTACCTATATGTTTTCACAAAAATAAGGTTGGTAAGGGAAGAATATTTTTATTTTGTTTGTATTTATATATTTAACCAATTATTTTCAAATAATTTATCTTCACCTGATTGCAAAAATTATGTAACTTGATTTTACAAATTTTGGAGCTACTCGTAGCAACGTTCATAGAAACTTTTAGCTACTTGAGACCAAGGGAAAGTTAATTTTTATGTATCTTTACTTTTCAGATATCATATCGTCCCTCATCTCACGAAGCGACGTAAGTCTTAATTTGTCGTTTTTGAGATTTGGGCATATATGTGCTATAGGTAAACGTGATTGCATATTTCTACATCATTAGATTCCCTGAAAAATTTCTGGAACATGGTTCAATGCGTTATGACATAGTTGGCATAGTGCCGAATTTACACGATTGGAAAACTGCCAGTATAATGACAAAAGCAACAACAAAAGAATGGACAAATTCATTCTTTTTGTCATTATACTGGCAACTTTCCATTCGTGTAAATCCGGCATAACTGCAATTTAAGGTAAAAAGTTTCTCGCGAACAGACGTAACTGCAATTATGTGGGTAGCAGTTTTTCGTTATATTGCAAATTATTGTGAAAATACAGTGGTTTTAGGTACTAGGTGCATTTATCGGTGAATATAAATAAAACGCCTTATAACTTTATGTTAAGATGTAAACCCATGTTTGCTATTCACCCATTACTAAATAAAATTTAAATGGCATGTGGTTCTTCCTGTTTACAAAATTTTCAGTAAAAGGCTTATGGGCGAGCTTTTTTCAAAAAAGTGATACCTGTGCATAATGTCACGAAACTAAAATGTCTCACTAATAAGCTTTTTTCTCTCACTAAAATTTCTCACGAACTGACGTATCTGGTTGATCGACTATTTTTAACTGTTTTTAGTAAAGTATGTACATTGAGTCTCAATCATTTGAAACTTTAGCTAATTCTTGTAATTTTACAAAAAAAATACCAAAACCGTTGTAAAACACAAAAGTAACGCCTATAGAAGGAGGACATAAAACTAAAAACTGCTCTCCTGTAAAATATTGAAAAAGCAGATACGTCAGTTCGTGAGGAGAGGGACGATATATTTATCTTTCCATAGAAACCATAGTTGACAAAAATTGGACAAACAGTCTTGAAAACTGTATAAAATAATATCGTTTTTGCCAAGATATTGTAAAAACAGAAAATCAAGTAACCTAGTTCTTACAATCAGGGGACGATAATGAAGCATATTTTCCTCGGACTCTTTGGGCCTATTTCGTTTTTGAATATAAATTAAAACTTATTTCATTTTTTATTTAATACAACAATTTTTAAAATTTAAATTTGTTTCAGCAAGTCTGAAAATACCCATCACCACCCACGCAAATGGGACCTTGACAGGAATTTGCAGTTTTTGTTGCATTTTGTTTGCATTTCTATTCCCGATTTTGCAGTTCGCCAAATAAGGGTATACTTGAGTGACCTGCTAACTTCACTGTGAAGTCACATGCACAGACAAAATTGAAAAAATACCAATTGAAAAATTTGCAGTTGCAATTTACGGATCATGTTTTATTCGTAAATCAAGGCATTTTAATCCCAAATTAATACAAAAACTGGATATTTACCATTTAAAACGTAGTAATTTACAAAATTTGTTTCTTCGTGATTTGCAATTAAAATCCATGACTCAAGCTTATATTGTTCATAGCAAAGTACAACTTTTTTGGCGTAATTTGCTCTCCAAAAGAATAATTTCACAAACAGCATTTCAAAATATTGATTTGCGATAAATATTAAATAATTAACATTGCACAATCACTGATTTACGTTTTTTGTCATAATTTGCAACTCCATGAGAATACATAGTGGCAAATCACCAACAAAAAATGCGAGTTCAAATCCAAGTAGAGTCAAGCGTAAAATATTTATTTCGAATAAATTAAATTTAATGCATATACATACCTGCAAAATAAAAGGTAGAGCAAGATTGATCTTTCTCAAGTGGAAAATATCACGAAATAAAAGTGGTGATCATGATCACAAATCTTTTGTGCAAATTTACAAATTTTGAAGTCCTTTTTTGAAAAAAAATCATACTGACCTTCACTGTGAAGTTCAAATTGAGGATTTCAAATTTCGAACCTAGCCTATAGTTGAAATGTAAGAAAACTGCAAACTTTGAGCCTCACTACAAGTTCCTAGCACGCTTGGTTCATGAGATACACCATGTGACCTGCTAACTTCACTGTTAAGTTAGCAGGTCACTCAATTACACCCTTATTTGGCGAACTGCAAAATTGGGAATAGAAATGCAAAAAAATTTTTAAAAAAACTGCAAATGCCTGTCAAGGTCCCATTTGCGTGGGTGAAAGTTGCCCTGCTAACTTCACAGACGTCTAAGCAGGACAAAGTGAAGATAAACGATCTGAAAAAAGTTGGTTGTTAAGAACTTTTTAAATGCTACTAGCTGTAAAAACCTTATTTTCTTAAGTTAATTAAATAATTGTATATTTAATTTTCTTGTTATTTTTATATATATTTTTACTTGGGATATGTAGGTTGTTGCGGTAAAATTTACCACAACAAGTTTCATCTGCCTATTCTATATCACTTACCCTTCTTAGCCTTTCCTTTTTCCGTTGCGGCTCCAAAATGCTTGTAGAGTTAGTAGATACCTGGCGTCCATCAAACAGGTTTCCAACGATTTGTCAATTGAGTGGAACAGTTGGTTCCCAAATTCGCGAACTAAAACTACCAAGAAGACGGGCGGTCTCTTGTCGAGGAGCCAGCGGATGAGCTGAAGAAGTAAGCGAGTCAGGCGGACTCTTACTTATACCAAAATCTCAAATCATCATTAACTAAATTTAACTACAATTAACGTAACGTAACGTAACTTAACGTAGCTTTTGATTTTGTGAGTATGGGTTGTTAACGTGTTTTTAAATTCTTAAAACTTAATATTTTAAATAATAGATCTATCGGAATTGACACGCGAAGAGAAAATAGCTGAGTTAATCTCAGAATTTGGTCGTATAAATTCCTCTCTCACCTCGAAGTGTTAGTTTTGTAGAGATTGCTTCGCGCTTCGAATCACTCGCGATTATTTTAGAGAGAATGCCTAGAAGAAACTTTTTCTCGATTTTAGTTCTTTTAAATTTTCTCGAAAAAGTTAGTTGAAAGGGTTCTGAACTCGGCCATTTGGATTCGGCAAGTTTTGGAAAGACATCCAACAACTTGCTGAATCGTTGAATGTGTGTGTGTGAGGAGGAACGGAGGTTTTCGAGGAGAGCACGTAGCTTTCCACGAAGCCGTGATCCCATGACTGAAGATCTCGAAAACGATTGGCTGGTTGGATGAATGTGTGAGAGACTGGAATGGCCGAGCTAGACAATAGGTTTTGCATGGAAAGTTCACTCTGTGGAGAACTATTCAAGCAAAGTGGTGATTAAGGAAAAATTCGAGGAAGTTGAGAAGAAATTAAAATTGAGAAAAAAGTATTTGCGGCTTGAGAAAAAGTTGTCAAGAAATTTTGAAAAAAAAGGAAATTTAGTGATTCGAGACGGAGATGGAATTAGCAGGAGGCTAAAATATTCGAGGTGATAGCAGGAAAAAGGCGGATAGGAGGTCCGCATCCATAATTGAAAATATAAGTAGAGTGTTCTGTTTTATAATTTAATTCGTGTCAATTCTGATAGGTTTTAGCTTGAGTTTTTCAATTCGAATTTTATCCCGGTTTTGTGGGACACGGTTTTACTCGTTAACTACCCAATTTTCATTTCCATTTTCTTTGATTCTTTTTTTTGCTTTCGGCTTAACGTTTTCACCGTAAGCCCCTTTAAACTTTGTAACCTTTATATACCTATATAACGAAAAAATTTTGAGTTTTAATCCCGGGGTTCGGTCCAAAGGTTTCCCAAATAAAATAATTGAAGTCCCCATCTGGGCATATAAATCTTGTGTTTTACTTATTCTGGTTCTTTTTTTGTTCTTATTTTCTTTTCTTCGTTCAATAAAATTAGTTTTGGAGTTCTCTAATTCTTATATTACAAAAGAATTCCTGGCGCCCACTTTAAGTGTAAGAACACCCTGTACTTCTACTTAACATTTTATTTCTTTTTTTGTATTCATTTTATTAATCAAATTCGATTAATAAAATTCTTTTAATTACTGAACCCACCCCATTGCTGAGGTACTGGGTGACAGCACTTTATGTGTCAGTTGTGAAAGTTATCTATTAAGGGCACCCATCGTTTGACAGTTCGTTTTTCTTATCTCTTTTCGTTGTTTGGGTCGCGGCGCACGTAGATTTCGTGCTCGGGTTGACTAATTAGTTTATAAAATTATTTCGTTTATTTGGATTAATATAAATTAATTGAGTCTGCGGATTGCAGTTCCGCCATCGTAAACTTTAATTCGCGTTTAGATAATTTCACAATATTTGGCGCCCAACGTGGGGGTGGACTACATACATGGCAAGTTATGCATTCGTAAAAAAAATTGAACTTGAAATTTTGATCACACTCTTGTCATTACGATGATAGAGAAGATGAAAAAAGTTGGTCCCACAATTCTGTCTGTCTGTCTGTTTGTTCGTCTACAGCAGTGATTCCCAAAGTGGTGCAGGTGGATCCCCAGAGGTCCACGGGAGATTCGACGGAGGTCTACATTGACCACAAAATATATCTGGCTTCAATAGTAAAGAACAAAAATGTAGGCTTAGCCTTATGTGTCAATGAAGTCAGATATTACATACAGTATTCAAAAAAAATTAAGGGAACAAAAAATTCCAAATTTTTTGGTGATTTTTGACAGGCTGTATTTCAGTGAATAATGGTCGTATTGCGACTTTGAAGAAAGGGTTTTGAAGCTTTGAGAATTAAGATTCAAATTTTCAAAATTGTTGGATAAAATTTCCTAAGAGCTTCTCATGCAAACCTATCAATAATATTACAAAAATAATATTTTTAATTTTTTGCTTTTTCTTTGGTCTTGAAAAAATTTTCTTCAGTTAGGCTCTGGCATGTGGATCAGATAGCCTGTTTATGTAGCACTAATTCCCTTTCTTAAAACCTTCTTAATTTGTTTGAGAAGTATATTTTAAGAAGATCAGCGACTGTTGCTTGTAAAAGCTTGCTTGCTTTCTGCCAGAACCTCATAAATCTTAAAATGCCATTTCAATGTATTTCAGATCAAAACAAATAACAAAGAATTCCATTTAATTACCTTCTAAATTTGTTTTGTTTCTTCTAAGCAATTTTTCAAAATAGACTTACGGACTTTGACATCAGAAAGTCGACGATTTTCGATATTCAGCGCAACGGCTGTCGAGACTTGCAAAGTGGCGCCTGAATTTAGGGTAAGAACTCAGCTGCGACGCAGATTTCCATTTTTAAATCTAATCTTTTTGACGAGTTTTGGAAATATGTTCAAAATGTTGCAGCAGGGGTCTACCGAAACCAGGTTAATTTTTGAAAGTGGTCTACGAAAAAAAAAAAGTTTGGAAACCTCTGGTCTACAGCCTAAACGGCTGAATTAATTTTCTTAAATTTTGTACATAGTGGTTTTTGCCATTTTTACATAATGGTTTTTTTTCTCAAAAATGGCTTCACAACTTTTTTTGAAAAAATAATCAATAAATTAGTTTTAGTAAAGGCTAATTTTGAATGGGAAGCCATTTAAAAAAAAAAATGGTTATTAATGGTACCTCTCAAAGAACCATTTTTGTATTTTTGGTTTTCTTTGAAAGGGTATTACTGATTTCAATTTTTTTATTCAAAGGCTTCCAAAAAATATAAATATTTTTTTGAATTTTTAAAAAAATGTTTCAAAATCTTTTTTTGAAAATCAGATATGTACATACATAATTCGAAAACGACATGATTGATTGCTTTGAAACTCTATACTTAATAGTTTCTTAACGCTCTCTAAAATAAATTAAGAGAAAATTTTAATTTTATGCAAAAACAACCATACCTTACAAAAGTTAAAAGAAACCGTTAGGGACAATATTTTTCTCAAAAACAGCTCGTATGATTTTGATTAAACTTTTTCCGTATGCTAAAAATAGTGCTAGAATGCTTCCGAAAATTATAAAATTTAGCGTACATTATAGAATGTTTTTTTTTTATTTTGATTTTTCTCATTATCAGCCGAACGGATTTTGATTAACTTTTTTAATTACATATTTCAAATAAGTTCAAATAAAATTGCATATCAAAATTTTCAGAAAATTTTTTTTATGTTTTTTAAAAAAAGTTTCAAATATTTTTTTTAGAAAATTTGATATCTCAAAAATGAGTTGATAATTTTGTTTGAAATTTTTTTTCTTATAAATGCACATAAGTAAATACTTAAGATTTGCATACCAAAATGTTTCCTTAAAAATGTTTTAAAAATGTTTAAGACTTAAAAATTTATTTTTTAAAAACCAATGCAACGATTTTAATTTTTTTTTTTAATACAATCATATTCAATCAAGAATTAAAATGACGTTCTTTTTTCCACCAAAAATTTGTCAGACTAATTTATATATCGTATTTTATGCTTTTAAACATTTCTCTTTCGTAATTTCCATGTTCTTGAACATAAGAGCAAGTACGTGGGTCGCACGTACTTGCTCTTAGTCGTGCATTTTTTTTTTTTTGCGTAATTTATTCTCAATTAACTAGTTGTCAACAACAAACTTTTCCGCATCGTTTATCATATTTTTTGAGAAAGTTGTACTGGTAAGTCCATACGGAACTAGCAATTAATTATAGTTTTTCACGGCGCGGCGGCCGGAGCGCAATAATGGTGTAAGCCATTTTTTGCCAAAATGTATACCTTTGTCTTGTATTTTTACATATATGCATTAAAAGACATGAAATAAAAATTTTAAACTCTGACGGTATCTAAGATTTTAAAAAAATGTGATCATTCTCCTTGAACCTCAAATCGGTGACGTGAAATAACGCCAAACGAAATACATATAGCCAAATTTTGAATTTGGCCTTATTTCCATCTCAAAAACGAAATAACGCCAATTTGGTGTTATTTCTTATGCCCGATAGAAATAACACCAAACAAATAATCGAAATAAAACCAAATCTATCTCAACCAGTTTTTCGGCCTTATTGCAATGCGAAAATAGAATTAAGGCCAAATATTTCTTGAGAATCGTTATCTCATTAAATACAGGCTCTTTAAATGCAAAAGAAACTTTGCATTCACCCAACCTCGCACCCATTCCAAATCCTATCGCAAGCCCATCAGGGGGGTTGCAGGGGGGCAGCATGCCCCACATACGTACCTCACTGTTTATTCGTGAATTTTAAAATTTCACAAATCAAATGAAGGAGAATGTTTATTAGGTTTTTGAAACTTAAAAATTCGTGAATAAACAGTGAGGTATGCTTGGGGGGCATGCTGCCCCCCTGCAACCCCTCTGCTTGGGCTCACTATTTGATTTGGGGTGGGTGCGAGGTTGGGTGTATGCAAAGTTTCCTTTGCATTTAAATAATCTGGAAACTTTTAATTTAACCTACCATTAAACTTCTTTTCATTAGCCTCCTCATGTCAGGAAAAAAATTTCAGTTTCGGCAGAATTAGATATTTGAAAATATGAAATAAGTTGAAAAAGAAATAAAGCCAAATTGGTCTTATTTCGGTTTCATAAATGAAATTTTTGAACTTCGGCTTTATTTCGGCTTTATTTCGTTTGGCGTTATTTCACGTCACCCCTCAAATCAAATAACATTTAAAGACGAAAAATATGATAAAAAAGTGTGTGTTTTGAAATCCACACAAGTGGAGTGCATGCTGTGAGTTATACATACATCAATTTACATTGAATAATTTTGAATGAACAACAACAACCTGTGTGTTACCACGAAGTAAAACTCCAGCCTATATACATGGTGGTAACACATTCACACACAAGTTGTTGTTGTTCATTCAAAATTATGGAATATTTGTTGTTGAGAGAGAGATCTCTTTACAAAAGGTGGCAAAATCATTTGTTCTGCAACCAAAAAAAAGTCATAGGACGCGAGACGAAAGCCTTTGAGAAACAGAGTTAAATAAAAGAAAAAAATGTCAATATTAGAACAAACAGTTACGACACAATTTCGTCGAAGTTCATTTGGTTTAATATTTATATATAGGTTCACAAAAATTACGAAAACACAATGTGTCTTCTCATTATCTCGTACCCACGGTCTATTTGCATGTTGATGAAAATCTAAGAAAACCACGTACATATTTTGTGCTCATTAAGATCCTTACACCCATTTAACAAAATCTTACGTGACTGACAATTGCATGCTTTTCCTAAAAATCAACATTCTTCGATTTAATCCTAATTCAGAATAATCAATCCAATTTCTATCATTATCTGATTTTCCATTTCAGCAAAGAAGAAAATCCAGGGAGTTCCTTTTTATCAGTTGGAAAATGGACCCTCCGGGACATACACGACACAAAATTCAACGAAGACAAACTTGCCATTCAATTTCGAGCCGGTTGCTTGGGTAAGTTGAGACAACTACGTATTGTAACCAACAAAATGCTATTGCAGCAATAATTCCGCAAACTGCACTCTTACTTTATACCTTTTTCTCTTTGTTAATTGACACAGGAACATTTGGATTCGCAATGAATCGGTACTGCAATATGCCATATCAAACATGGGAGCTAAAGCCGGATCTGAAACTGTAAACGTAATTTATAGCTTACGTAAAGAGCCCATTTGAATTGAAAGTCTCTATATACTTTCCAGTGCAGGAGCAATCCAATTCAGTTTCACAGCGTCCATAATCAGCATGGACATGAGCATCACATCCGGTGGCTATTGTGTGAACTCGTTTCAAGGCGGCACCACAGAAGCCATTACCAAGATGGTTGGCAAAATCCTGTCACTGGCCGAACTAAAATCGATTTTAATCAAATGCGCTGTGGATATATTCCCCGAAGAGGATGCATTCTGCTATACAGAAGGTTCGTGCGAAAAGAACTTCGTCATGGAAATGCATTTGTATGCCTGCATGTCCACTCTGGCCCTATCACATAATTTCGGTTGGTCCAGATGGAATCTGTTGGCCGGCAGTCGCACTGCAGTTCTTCTGATGCGAGAATTGGTAGAAAATAAAAAGGTGGTGAGTTTTGTAAATTCATTATCATGAAATTTAAATGTGTGCCTTCATTCGTGTCGTTGGTTTTTGCTTTGCAGCCCAACCATTCGACACTTCAGGTGACACCACTTCGCACCGCTATTATCGATTGCACTGAAGTGTCAGCGTGTTTTAATCCTGTGCCAGCCCAGGGGATGGGCTTTTATGCCGATTTGTATCAACTGTCACGGGTGCATTTGTTGCCTAGCAGCCGCGAAAAGCAAATTTCTATGGATCCGGTCTTAAGGGATAATATTGCACAGATTCTAATGGCAATACGACCCTTGAGTTTTTGTTGATACCTTTTCTCTGTAGTGTGAATTGGAAATTCATTTCATGGATATCGATCGTTTTATAGTTCAAAATGTGTTGCAAATGATTTTTAAAAATAAAATGTTTGTCAAGGTGAAATTAATTACAAATCTGAAAGTCAGTAAGTAAGTAAGTGCATTAGAAATAAAAATATTTTTCATTTTTTCTATAAGTAGAAAATTAAACTCAAAAGATTGTAGGGGAAAGCCTTTTTTATAGACTTTTATATTGCTAAATCTTTGAATTTTTTGGAAGTAGAGGATCATTGCAGTTTGAGAAGGATATACGAAACTATAACTTATAATAAAACACAGTCTAAAAAAATGTAATGTTAAGGACGAAAACATTTAAAAAATATTAAATAAAACCGCAATTGTTAGTTTGTTTGGTTTTCTTTTTTAAATAAAATAAAACAAAATTTCGTAGTGTGGCGAAGACCCCAGGTTCGACACCGAGCATGTCTAGTTCTTTCATCACAATAAAGTTGCAAAAAATACGATCGTATTAAACTAAATACTTTTTCGCACAAACTCACATATTTTTTTTTTAAATCGGGAAATCATTTTAATCAAAAAAAGTTATTCATTGTTTGACATATGTATGAAATTTATTTTTTATGAGTAAAAAAAGAAAGTCGTTACAAAATCAGGAAATCATGTAGATTGGGACAGATACCAATTCATCAGTCAAATATCGTGATTGTCCCGCCGAAATTGGATTGTCTAGCAGGCCAAGCTGCAAAATATTGGCGCTGGTACTTTTAGAGCCACAAATAGCACCTATGTAACTATAGCAGCTCCAAAAACTGACATCCGCAGGCATAGCGCATAGCTTTACAATGATCTTGCAAGCTGTCGTCGACACAGACAAAACATTTTTGATATAAGCTGTGATGAGCCGTGGATTCTTCTGTAGCAGCAGTGATTTAATGCGTTCTGAGTTATTTAGAAAAACAACAAACTTTTTCCTGTCGACATTTTTAATCTTGATGATTCAGCGTAATTTCGCTTCCAATAAATTGGTTAGTGCTACTCCATATAAAGATAATGTGAGATTAACCGTCAAAAAAAGATTTTTCAATTACATAGCGCTCCCCTTATGCCAGAAGCACATGACTTTTCAGTTAATGAGTTGGGTTGATAAACCTTAAGTGATGAAACACTGCATTAAAAACAAAAATGAAAGCATTTTCTATAGAGTAATCGTGTAAGCCGAAATTGGTTTTTACGCCTTCTTAGATAATGCTCCTCTGATTACAGATGATAGAATCTGAGACCAATTCATTATTTAGTTCGCCCTGCCAGATTGTAAAAAAAACATTTTTCACTTTGAACTGTGAGTTTTTTGAACGGTCTGGCAGGGCGAACTATATTCAAATGGTCTCAGATTCCGTGATCTGTGATTAGAGCATTATCTAGGAAAGGATGAAAATCAATTTCGGTTTACATGACTGCTTTCGAAGTTGCATTCATATTTTTTTTTCGTTGCACTGTTTAATCACTAAATCTCCGGTTATGAACTACCAGACTTTGATTCTTTGAACGACCTTGAAACAAGCTTTCAAAGCTTATAATTCTTTTTTTTTTGCTATCACTCAAACCCAAAATCTGCTGTGGGCTCTTGTTCTAATATTCATTGTTACAAATATATATTTTATAAAAATCTAAAGAAAAGCATTGAGGTTTGCGACGCTTTCTCGGAATACATTTTTTCAGAAGATTTTAATTCCGAGAATGAAAGCTAAGTGATTATTTCAAAATTCTAATCTACCATAGTTTTTATCATTTTAGAAATAGAACATACTTGCATATTTGTAGTGTTTGGTAGAAATTTGATATAGTTCCATAAATAAATTTGCATCTTTACGCTACGCCTACTTTACATCGAGCTAGAGCCTTTAATGGTTGACCAAATTTCTTCAAATTTCAAATATTTTTAAACTTGTTGTTTGAAAAGTATTCTCCAAATTTGAAGAAAATCAGTTCAAATGCTTAGGCGTTCGTTCGATGGATATTATATTCTGTGACAGTAAGTTAAAGGACTAAAGTGAAAATATCAATTTTCTGTTTAAAAGTAATTCAATCGAAAGTTAATCTGAGCTCTTTTCAAAAATACGAGAAAAATTTAAATGTTTTAACTTTATTGGTCTGTTACTTTTTTAAAACTAATAATATGGACAAATTGTTTTTAATATAAAAATAGGGAATTAAATTCTCAAAACTTTTGATTTACTAACGTTTTTGTAGGACCAACAAGAACCAAGATACAAATCTATTGAAAAACAATTTAAATAAAATCCGGTCATAAATCAACTGACCACTATTTTAGAACAAATTTATTTCAATACCAACTGGTCGGAGAGAAAAAATGTTTTCTCAAAAACTGATCAATTTGCAGTTTTGAGCTATTGTTTCGATTCTCTGTTTTCAATGTCTAAGAAGATTGAGAACGGTACAAGTACCCAGTATCAAATACTTTAAATCCAAACGACTTGAGCAGTACTTTCAAGTACTTGACCCTTTGATCAGTATTTTCAAGATCTTTCAAGTACTTATAAGTATTTTCAAGTATTTTCTAGCCTATTGAGTAATATTTGCGTCAACTTCAATTTATAAGAGGATTTTATTACGCGTTCCATCAGAAGAAAGTTCTTTTTTATCAGAAGATGGGAAATCGTAGGTCCAAATTGTTGTTACTTTTACTCTTGTTCCTTAAAAATGTTACAGGGTAATTCAAATAATATTTCACAAAAAGCTTAAGCGTGTAAGTTGGGTTGAAAACCAAAAAATATCGGCTGGGAGGGGGGGTCTTTTCCTAAGAAATGAAATTCGAAAAAAAAAATAAAGACAATGGTTACACCATGCTATTCTTTTTTGTAATTCCAGAAATTTTTTCTTTGATTTTCTTTTTAAATAAAGCTTTTTTATCTAACAGTTTTTGAAAAATTAATTTTCATCAATCTTATTTTTTTTTTAATTTTTACTTTACTATAAGTATTATAGATAGATACGTAGAATATTACGTGGTGGAACTACTGCACGAACATTATAAATCAATTTAGTATAAAACATTGAATGAATCTACTCCTGTAGACCAGTATAGTTTAGCTGGTTTTCGGTTATTAAAACCAAATAAACAAACCAATATTATTAAATGCTTATTCGAACGTTCATTATTACATCAATTCTTGGAACCATTTTCATCTAAAGAAATATTTAAAATAAAGTTCTAAATACATTTAGTCTCTTTCACCAATCTTTCTCTCTTAAGTACTTTCAACTTATTACTTTAAAAAATTGTATACTTTTATTGACAAAAATTGTATAAATAATTTTTAGTTTTACTATTAGTCTGAAGATGAGAATAATAGTATTCTCGAAAACGTTTACTAATAAAAATTAGATTTGTACGAGGATAAGTACCAATAATTATAAGTACTTATTTGTTTTCAAAATTCAATGATCTTATTCATTTTAAGTCAAAAAAAAAACTGGGTGATAAAATGTCTTGTAGATTTTAAGGAAATTAAAGATAACTAAGACCATGTTTTTCCAAGAAACACTTTTATTAAGATCTTACGTGACCGCGGACTTTTATAGGTCAATTAATTTATGAACGATTAATTTTTCTTTTATTATTTTTCAAAAATCCTGATTCTTATTTACTTAGCATATTCCTATATTACTTTTTTAATTGAAAATGAAAATGGACCTGCCATTGACCTTGTTAATGTTAATTTTCTCAAAAAGTACAAGACTAAAAATTAATAACAGAATTGAATTTTAAAAACATAAAAAGAGGCTGGCACTAGTAACTTCCCATTGGTGCCCCGGAAACCAGAGGCCCAATATTATTTTTTTTTATTAAAAAATCGACAATTCTCGATCTTTGTAAATTTCTGAGATCTTCAATATGCAATAAAGTGAAGACCAAAGATTCGTTCGCCTTCGAGATATTAGAGACAAGATAAAGTGAAAACCAAAGATTGGTTTGCCTTCGAGATATTAAAGACAAACGCATTGTTGAATAATATATGTATTTATAGCCTTTTTCTTAAAAAAATGTTTATTACTTTTTTAACAAACCTTATCAATTTTGAACTAGTGTGAAGTGTAGAATAATTTTACCCCGAAGACAATATCATTGTTTGTTCTCAAGATATTTGAGACGAACAAAAATATCCCACAATTTTTGGTAAAGTTTCTTGTAGTTTTTTTCGCTTAAAAAAAACCATTTGTTGAATTCTTTTACAAATCCTATCAAATATCAATTATTAACTATTGTATAAAATTAAATTAATCGTATCATATCTCAAGATATTTCAGGAAAAAAACAAATTTTCAACAATTATTATTGGTAAAATTGCTTGCAGTTTTGTTCGCTTAAAAAAAAGTCTGTTTTTTCATTAATTTTAAAAATGTTATCAATTTTAGTTTATAAACTAGTGTTTAAAGTAAAATCACCCCGAAGCCAATGCCATTATTTGTTTTCAAGAAATTCGAGCCAAACAACTTTTTTCAACAATTTTCAGCAACTTTTTTTTATTAAAAAAAAAACTAAAGTTGATATATTTTTTGTATTTTTACCAGTTCCTTAGAACGTCAATATGCGTAGAATGGATTAACCCGAAAGCATGATTTTTTTCTCGAGATATTCGATAGTGAAATTTAACCACCTTTTTATAAAATTGCTATAGTTAAACACCTACTCTTTGAATTTTTTTTGAAAGTCCTTTCTGCGCGTCACGACATTAGCATCTATAAAATAAAATTAATCCAAAGTCGATATCTTTATTCGTTCTTGAGCTATGGTGAACGAAAAAAAGTGAACGTGTACGTTCGTACGCTCGTACGTACAAAAACAGACATCTCTCTAAAAATGATGAATTCCGATTCTCAGGAGCAGGAAACGTGAAGATATGTCAAAATTTTCGATTCGACAAATCGGACCAATTACAATAACTTCCAATGGTAAGTTAAAAAGTTCTTATTAGTAAAATTTCGAAAAATAAATTGTTTGTTTTTTTTTATTCTTATTTTTTTAAAATTTTGATTTTGAAAACTAATTTTTGAAAAACTGTTAACTTAACTTAATTTAAAAATAAAATGAGAGAAAACATTTCTGTGCTTATAGAAAGGTTTAGCATGGTATTTTTAGTAAATATTACCATTGTTTTTTCTATTTAAGTCAATTTGTTAGATACGAATTTGTTCTTGTATCAACCCTGCTCAGTAATTTGGTACTAAAGTACTTGATACTCGGTACTTGTACCAAAATACTTTGAATATACTGATTCTTGTATTTTTGCAAGTACTAGTAGCAGGGAACTGAAGTACAAATACCAGTACCAAGTTCTTGTACTTGACAATACTGAAGTCCTGAAATATTTTAGTGCCTTACAAGTCTGGTTTCAAGCAATTCGAGCAGTAAATATAGAAACAATTATAAATAATAAAGAGCTTGATAATAGATCGATTTTGTGTTTGTGTTTTCAACTATTTTTTGAGTGAAAAAGTCTTTTATGATATTTTTAGCTTCGGCTTTTTTCTCACTAGCATATTTTGAGAGACAAAAAAATAACAATTTTAAGTAACTGTAACAACATATCGAAAAAAAATAATGTTTTTCTTGACCACTTTTTCAAATTTTTTTTTGTTATCAAAAACAGCCGCGGGATTCCATTTCGGAAAATGCAGGTATCTCCATCAAATCCATTGCTTTTAATTAGAACATTTTTGTTTGTTTAGAATTTTTAACTGATAAGAATGAAATAATGTTTTGAATACATAGGAAGTTTTTAATAAAAGCAACATAACAAGACATGGATACTTTTTATAGAATTAAAATTTCTATATTTGAATATACACTTCGCGTCACTTATTTGAGGTCACTATTTTCGTAATCGTTTTTTCTCGATAAATACCTGTGAGAAATGTTTTCCCTGGAAATGTTTGAATCCTGTGAGTAGTATACATATTGTCTGATAGAAATGGATAACGCAATTTTGTATACCATTTTTTGCAGTTCATTCATATAACTTGTGAAATTATAATGGATTTTCCAAGTCACCCCTTCAACGTAGTCCAATTTTACTGTATAATATGTATACCTACTCACAGATATCAAACATTTCCAGGAAAAATATATTTTACAAGTATTTATCGCGAAAAAAAACTATTGTAAAAATAGGGGCCTCAAATAAGTGACGCGTAGTGTATATGGCGTATTAACGGCAAATTATATGAGCAGCGAAACAAAAAAGATTAAGAAAAATTCCATTTAACGGTGACGTTCATATGCTTCAGCTTATTCAAACTAAACACGAAGATAACAAAATTCGTATCTCACGTTCTTTTTTATTAAGGATTAAAATTAAGCTCCAGGAAAAAATCATAAAATTTTTCTTTCGAAAACTGCAAACTTTTTTAAGCTAGTATAAGTTATCCAGTATAAAATTTGTTATCATAGGAAAATACTATACAAACTAACACAGGAGTAGTTTATAGACAAGATTTTTTATTCTTTTACTTGCGCTGCTCCTGTCAAATGGTTATCTCTACATCCTGTGAAAGTTAAAGTTCAAAGTTTAAAGTATAAGCTCATGATGGATTTCCATTATCCTTATCCCTATATATACTTTGGATTGCATATGTGAGTTTGATTTAACCGATGATAATAAAGATAAACATTTAATACCAGCTTTCTGCACCTATATATATATCCTTTACTACAAAGTTGATTTTTTTGTGTGACATAAAATATAATAAAAGAGTTATCTCGAGCAATAAATTGACTTAAACCTGGAATTTCAAATTTAGAGTCTTACGACAGTAAATCCTTTACGTGAAAGGGAAATCATTTGGTCCTTTTTCTTAAGGTTAATTATAAGTAAAGTGGAATAAGCTACATGTATGGTTGGAAAAGTTTTGTCTCATATAGATGTACATAAGAATATTGAAAATGAGTGTGATTTTAAGGTTCAAGTTTCTACTATTTGATTTGAGTACATATGATTTTATATGTCCATTGGGAGAACATTTGTATGAAGAAGTCAAAGATGACCGTTCCTTAAATCCATTTCTTTTTCGCAATTTTTAGCCGTTTTAGAAAATGAAGAACAAATCCAAAAGTTTTTGCCAATTGTTCATTCTTAATAATAATTTTCAAAGTATATAATCTGTCTCCGTTGCATAAGTTTAATCTTAAATTGTGAGCATTCATCACGTTTAATAGTTGGTTTTTCTGGGTACCTTTAATAGCAAAAATCAACACCAACTATACCCTCATTTGCTATAGTGCTCTTGGATGTAAAACATTCTATGCTACTACGAGTGGTGTGGTGATTAAGAAAAAAAAAACCTTTTGGAAGACCGAAGCCTGAATCACAAAATTTTTAGTCACGATCGAGAACAAAACAAATCAACAAAACTATATACACAAATAATTTTCCAAAACTACGAGAGAAAATTTATGTCACCTGAGTACCACCCAAGCACCCACTTCAACTATACATACATAGACTACAGAAAAAGCAGACTTGGCATAGTTTTTTTTTTAAGCAATAAAATCCAAATTTATTTGTGCTGTAAGGATTTTATGGGAGCATGGAAACCTTTGTGTTCGTCGCTTTCACTTGAATACCTTATTCTACCTCATTTTCAATTGAAATTCTTAATGAACATTTTACGCCATTGTGTATCGTGTTTGGATCTATAATGGGTATACAGGACGTGATAAAAATGCCAAAATAAAAAAAAAATGCTTAGCGTGTGGAGAAGCTTCGCGCTGGCTGTTTTCCGAACCAGATTAGGATTATTCATAAGGCAAACCACAAAAATGTCTTTGACCCGAACCCTCCTTTCCTATATGTATGTATCTTTTAAGAGCTTTTTGCTGGAGACATTAGTTGTAAATGAATTCGTTATTGATTTTGATCGGGCAATAAAAACATATCCAACTCATTTTCACTGACTCTGCTGATTACTGGGACATAATAGGTTATTATCCTATACGCTGTGCTCAAACTGGCAAAATTTTAAGAGGTATAATGAAATACTCTCACACATTTCGAAACAGCCCAAAAGTAAAGGAAGCGCAGATTAACACAAATTCAGAGTACATATTTCCGATTATTTAATCTGAATGGCATGCACGATGTGAACCATCATTTATTTACACACTCATACAAACATTTTGCTGAGCTTGAGCTTTGAATTTCTGCAGATATTCTTCTTGGACTGAAAGTCCCAAATTGGGTAGATTTCGAACTCTCTTTTGTTGAAACTACGAGTTAACGAGTACGAACTTTCATTCACACAAATGCACAGAAGATCACAGGAATTTAGAGTACGGGAGGGGACCTCATGCTTCTGAAATTGTAAGAACCAATTTTGTCTGAGACAGCTAAAGTCATCATCAAATTGACAAATATTGCAAAGTGCTGATCTCTATTTAGCATTTTAAACACAATTACACGCTGAGTGTTGGCTTGTAAATAGTTTAATGCCAACAGCTAATAATACAGTTGCTCACTGTTTCACTGTGACACCATAATACTGCTATACTGCCCCACCGAAAACATAGACTGTAATAAGGCCTGTTCTTGATGATCTAATGTCGTTTTCGATTGGACGTTCGGAGTACGCCTTTTCTACTCCATTTTCAATCCATCTACTCCAAAAGCCTTTGATTGGCTGTTCGGAGAACTGTTTTTGAAGTATTTTTCTGTTCCCGATTTGAAGAAGGAGTAGATTTTTAACACACGCATACACATACAGTTTTTCGTCGCACTACTTGTCGAAAGTGATGAATGCTTGAAGAAGCCATTTTATAGTATGGCGTCATTCATAAGTGTGTGTGTAAATTTGACAAAACGATGTTTTCATATTCTATTGTAATCAAAAAGGAGTAGAACAGTCAGAAAATCCAATCGAAAACGACATAAGACAAAAACTTGAATCTGTCCTAAGATAGATTTTCGGGATGCCATAACCCTGGAGAAATTCACCATTTTGGAAGACGTGATTTTTGCTTTATCTCCGAAACAATAAGCTTTATCTGAAATGTTGTTAATACCAAAATTGTTAGACAAAAATCAATATTTTATTTGTGTCTACATACAATGCGTACACCACTCCAACCAACATCGTCCGATTATGCCCGGTAATTACAGATCAACCGTCAAATCTGAACTTGTTTGGATTTATCGTCCGTTTGTCGGGTTTACTTGAGATAATACGATAGTCGCCCGAATAGCACAAACACGAAATCGGCCGATGATTCAGTTTCAGTGTACGCGAACTACAGTTCAGTGTACGCACTCTCTTTCTCTTACATACGTTTGGTTCGATCGCCCAATTTCAGCCGATGACGCCCGAGCATAATTCGGCCGATGACGGATTAGGTGTAAGCGAGCCATTGGAGCTATTTACTAAATTACCATTTATTATTTTAAATTGAATTCCTTTTTGTAAGTTAACGTTGTTTTTGTTTTTTCCGTTGAGGTATAACTTGTTTATTGAATTTAATGAAATGTAAAAAGAAATTACAAACATTTATGCATTGCATTAATGCAGAAATTAAGATAACTCATACGTGCGACGAAGTGCTCCGCGAGAAATTTCTCGCTGAAAAGTGCTCCACATCTATAAAAGATTGGGAACCGCTGCTCTAGAGGAAGTGTGTCTCGCTTCATGTGAGAAATGATTATACAAACATCTATGACAACAATTACCCGTCAAAATATAGTTTTTTCAATATTATTTTCATGCACTAGAATCATACTAGGTCAGACCAGTAACGTTGACTTGTTAAACCCGCAACGATGGAAACATCCATATACATCTGGAAAATAATTTATTTAAAAAACGTTGCAACACTAGGAACTAATTAAAAACTATTTCATTTTCTGCTACTAAATGTAGGTGCATATCATTAAATAAATAATTTTCATCTCTGAACAACACATCTTAAAATAATTAGTATACTTATTTTAATAGTATATTTAAATACAATTTAAGCAGACACCTTCCCTGTGCTTGCTACACATTAAAATAGCTAAATTTTTTCAGAATAAATTTGATTGTCTTACTGTAATTGCAAATGCAACTTCAACCTGCCTTTCTAAACATATACTATAATTATTATTAACAATAGAAATGTATCAACTGCAACTGAAGTTTGAAATACCGTATCTTATTTTAATTAAAAAAGGTAGAATGGTACACTGTGGCGTATACGTACTATTACTCAAAAAAATAAAACCGACAAATCCTACAAGGCAAATACAAAGGCAATACTCATTTTTTTTTTTAATATTAGATTTGATTTCAGAACAGTCAACATAATATTATTATAACATTGTGATGGGATATATTCATTCTTGATTAACATTAAAATAAAATGTACAACTGGATCGAATATATTAGAATTTTAAAAATTGTATATTCAAAAACAAGGGTATTATCAGAGTCGTATTTCCGCCTAGGCCTACAAGGCCCAGGCCTAGGGGCCCCAAGTCATGTCGGGACCAACAACTCTGTAGCATAATTTACTTGATTAATTCCTTTTCTTATGATCCTTATCAAAAAAAAAAAAAAACTGTTTAGTCAGGGAAATCTAGGGTTTAACCCTGAACAAACTAAAACACAATAAATACACAGCCAGCCTAGGGGCCTCAAGTCCCGATGGCAGGACCAACAACTCTGTAGCATAGTTTATTTGTTGAATAAATATAAGAAAAATTCCTTCGCAGTTTTGTTCACTAGTATGTGTCAAAGTTCGTCAAAACCCAACAGTGGGAAGTGGCTTAAATTTTTCATTACATAAATGCATTATGAATGCACTAAAGATGTTTTGCATTAGATACCTACATCAAGTTTAAGCTCGAGTCGAGACACGAAACAAATATTGGAAGGGACGATTTTCTAAAAAACAATGACTTAACATAAACAGTAAGTTAGAAAATCAACCAATACTTTTTCTTAAACATATGCCTATTATTGTGCCATTTGAATGTGAAGAGAAAGAAAACGAGGCATGTGTGGATTTGGGACTTCTGCCTAAACTGCAATGGAGAAATTCAACTGCTCCAATCTATAAAAGGCAATTGGATAAACTGCAACTAGACAGGGAAAATTCATTCAGTTTAAATACTACCGAAATTTGTATAAAAGGAGCATATCGTGGACCAAGCACTTACTCGCAACAAAAAAAGCCCTTTAGAGAGCCATGGTTTGATAAAGATTGTATGCAAGCGAGGAACCTTTCTTACGCTTGGCTTAACGAGCTCAGACGGTTTAATGAAAACTTTGCAAGAAACTTGTACATTGAGTACAATCAAGGATATAAAAAGCTCTGCAAAGAAAGAAAGAATAGCTGTTATAAATCCCAGGCTCTACAATTACCTAGGTGTAATAATTCATCAGAATTTTGGAATTTGGTCCGGAAACTTAACGGCACAAAATACATCATCAGTATCGGACTAGACTCACTTTAGTGAAATGCTTAACCCAACCTCCACAAGTCCACTGATGTTACAATACGCACAACCTGGTTTCCATGACGACGTTTTGGACTCGACAATAACCCATGAAGAAGTTCTTCTCTCAGTAAATGAAATTTCAGATGGAAAAGCGGCTGGTTCGGATAGAATACCAGGCGAGTTCTATAGATATGGTGCAGAAGAACTAAATAAGAATCTTGGAAGAATATTTCACCAAATCTTTGAATATGGAATCATACCACAACAGTCCAAGGAGGCCCTGATCTTTCCGAGTCACAAGAAAGGAAATATCGAAGAACAGGCAAATTATCGAGGGATTTCTTTTTTAAACGCGTCCTTTAAATTTTTTACATCTATCCTTCTTAAACGGTTGAACACATGGGTTAATGCAAACCATCTACTAGGCGAGTTTCAGGCTGGGTTCAGAGCAGGGTACTCTACATACTGTAGACCACATCTTTGTACTATGAAGAATAGCTGACTCTTTCCTTGCAAGAAATAAAAAATTATAAACATTTTTTGTAGATTGCCAAGCCGCCTTTGATACAATTGACAGAAATGCATTGATATACAAGTTGTAAGGATTGGGAATGTCGTTGAAGTTTGGACGAGCTCTGCAGAATTTATAGGGGCAGCAGTTTGGACTGGTAGAAATATATCTGAGTGGTTCCAGACAACTACAGGAGTCAGGCAGGGATGTGCATAAATTCCAAGTCTATTCGCACTATTCATCGAGGACATATCGACGGCATTACCTGAGGTGTAGATTATGCAGGAGTTGTTATTAAAGCTCTGCTTTTTGCTGATGACATTGTGCTGTTTGCATACACTCCGGAATCGATCCAACTCATGATAAACAAGTTGACTGAATACTGCTCGAGATGGAATCTAGTTGTAAACTTGAATAAGTCAAAGGCAATGATATTCAAAAAAGGTGGAGGCAGGTCAGACTCAAATGAGCAATGGCATTATAATAACGAACGAATAGAGGTTGTAAAAGAATATAAATACCTAGGAGTTCTTTTCACAAAAAGTTTAAGCATGGATAAACATCTCAACGAAAAACTTTTAAAGGTGAAAACAGCCATTAATATCTAATATGGCATGGAGAGAATGTTTTAATAATAAGAACATTGCACACCGCAGCAAATATAAAGTTTTTAAAGCAGTATCTGAGTCCATTCTTTTCTATGCAGCTCAAGTTTGGGGAGAAATGAAGTACGAGGCTGTAGAAAAACTGCTTAGGTTTTACATAAAACGCATTTTCCATCTTCCTCCAAGCACCCCGAACTACATGATAATGCTGGAAACTGGTATGTCAGCTTTATTCATCAAAACACTAAAACTTCAAGTGGGCTACATTCTGAAAATTGTATTAAAGATGAGTTATTGACCAATTTGGATTATAATTGAAAAAGTGGATAAGATCAAATCTTGTTTTTCCTTTGGCTTTTCTGGTCACAATGGTTTTGAATCGGAGCTTGTTTGCTTCAGGAGACCCCGTGACGGCAGAAGTCGCTCAGCAGCCACTTGCAGAAACTTAGTTCTGAAACTTCCTGATGGTTCCACCATTGCCGCCAAAAGGAATACCAAATACCTGGGGATCAACTTCAACGAGTTGCTAAAGTTCAATCCACACTCAAAAAGTGTACTCAGAAAAGCGAACTGGGCATTCCACCGACAACACCCTTTGATGAGGAGAAGATCAGGACTGAGCCAACAGACGAAGATACTTGTTTACAAGCAACTCCTGTGACCAGTAATCAGCTACTGTTTCCCAGTCTGGTTCACAATTACAAAATCAGCGATGAAAGATCTCCAAGTCTTCGAGAGGAAAATGCTAAGAATCTGCACCGGGCTCCACTTTGACCGGCAGCGAAGAAAGCATTACAGGAACGAGGATCTTTACAGAGAAGCAAAGATTATACCGCTGGACAAATACCTAGCAAATTCGGCGAAGAAGCTAGTGCAGAACACCGTCAATCACCCCAATCAACTAATGAGAAGGATGGCCACCCAGCAACGACATCCCGAGCCGAGGTACCTCAGTGTAATGGAGACCCTGGATGCCAATATTTTCACCGACAACGACGAAGCAGCCGTTTCCTTTTACGCTGACACAGGGTCAGCCTACAGCCGTGGCTAAACGCCAACCCTTTCCACCAAACCACACCCACACCACCAAGGGACAACCGGGACGGAACACCCCGAGAGCATCAAAGTCAACCGACTTTTAATTTTAAGTTGACATGTATAATATATACTTATATTTCCTATTAAATCTAAGCCAATGTATAACAATAGGCCCCCTATGTGCCGTAAGATTTATATTCTTCAATGTATTTAATAGTCGTAAGTTAACTCAAATTGTATATAAATGTTCAATAAAAAATCGTTAAATCGTTAAATCGTGGTTTTGAAAATGAAACAATTAAGTAAACATTTACTTTTCCCCACGTTTCGGCAGGGGTTGCTGCCTTCTTCAGGGGAACTTTATTTAACGTGGTGCTATATTGGCATGTTTGACTGGCACCAAGCCAAACACATCATCATCAACACGGCTTCGAACCTCATAAGTAAGGTCTTTAGATTGAGTGATGAGAAATTTCATTATAGTAATGAAATGAAAATTATTAATATCCTGCGAGATAATGGATTTCCGTACTCCGTCATACGAGGCCTCATACATAAACAAAAAAACAAAGCCCCCCTCAACAACATCAACACGGATGGTCCTCTTGGCTATTATAAAAGTGTTGTTTATGTATAAGGTCTGTCTGAAAACTTTAAAAATATTGTCGCCACAAAATCTAAAGATTTACTTTTGGCTTACAAATCAAATAAAACACTTGGTCATCTTTTTTACGAAACTTAAAGTCAAACCAGATAAAGACAAAGCCACTGATGGGATATACAAAATTAATTGTAACGGCAAACCAGATGATCCTTGTAATCTATGCTATATTGGCACCACGAAACAATTCCTTCGACAACGAATGTCTAACCACAAATCAGACATTAAATCCAACAACCCTGGAAAGACTGCATTAGCCAGTCATTGTATTGAAAGTGGCCACTCTCCCGACTTTAATGATGTCAAAATTCTTCAGACCGAGAGACATACGTCTAAACGATACACCCTCGAAACGCTGCACATCATCAATAACAGCAACAACATGAACCGCAAACTAGACACACAGAACATATCCGCTGTATACTGCTCACTTGTCTCCGACTAAACGTCAATTATCAATTTGTTGTTTTACAATAAAGTAAAAAGACCAAGCTTCAATTTGAAGTGCATAAGTTTTATTCAACTTTATTTATAAAACCTTTTAATTTTACTTATGTAAAACTAAAATACTAAATTTATTTTTCACATAACGTAAGTCTCTTGTTAAAAAGTTGTCATACAATTGTTATAATCATTATTTGTTTTTTTTTTTTTTGTTAAATAAAGTTCCCCTGAAGAAGGCAGCAACCCCTGCCGAAACGTCGGGAAAAGTAAATGTTTACTTAATTGTTTCATTTTCAAAACCATTGTGACCAGAAAAGCCAAAGGAAAAACAAGATTTGATCTTATCCACTTTTTCAATTACATTCTGAAAGTGCTCGATATGTCAAATGAACGTCTTCCGAAAAAAGCAGCGCTACAAGCTACATAAAGCAAGACAGATTGGTTCAAAGAATGGATGAAACCGTCACAGGAGACTGGTGTTGAATTGGAAATCAACGAAAGGAGTTCTTGGCAGTCGACGATGTATTAGCTAATAAGTCGTTTGGATGAAAAATATAGAGACATGGAAGAGACATCAAGTTCTCTACATCGGGTGGCTTAAAGCAGGCTAAATCATAACCTCAACCTAAACAATTATTTTTGAGATGAATGTACCATCGAACAAATCTCAAATATATTTCGGCTAAATGGGGAGCTTCTTAATCTAAATTTTATACCCCATCGCGAAGAGTTACCAATACTTTGCCAAATGTGTAATAACGCAGAACGAGAGGATATTCTTCATTTTGTTGGAAGGTGCCCAATTCTAAGGGAAACACGAAGACACATATTGGGTCGAGACTTTCTAACGGAGGAAGAAACAATACAACTCCTTAATGAAATGGATGTAACGAAGATGTTTAAATTTAGCAATATAGCGCTAAAATATAGAAGCAGAATATAAGAAGAATGTTTTTAGTCTATAAAACTGTTACTCTTTTTAATATAATTGTTAGTATTTTTAATCTTATCAATCAGGTAGACGGCAATGCCATGCTTTATTAATTGTATACATATATGTATAATTGTAAAAATCTAAGGAAATAAAATCAATCTAACTAATCTAATCTACTTTTTCTTAAAGCCATATTCCATTTTTTTTTTTTTAAGTACATTATTACGTAATATTTTTATTTTAACGCTAGTCAATCTTATATTAAATTCTCAAAATAAGATGGTTTGGTGGAAACTAAACATAAGTTCTCTTAAAACTGTGATTTGTTTGTAAGAAAATGAATAATGTCAGCAACGGTTGCTGGACACCCTCAGCGCTCAGACTCTCCTGGGTTTTTATAGTATTTTCAAAACTTTAATTTTATTGATGGAAAGTTTATAAAAAAAATCAAGTGATTAATTATGTAAAGACTTTTTAATTATTTTATTACCTACTCGTTCAAAAATGCATTTGTTAATATACCTAATTTTAAGCAATTGATCATTGTTTAAAAAAATCTACTGCGAAAACTTTAAATTTAGATGGAACTTTAGAAAACGAGTGTCTGCACCTTCGAGCTCATTTGTCGTCCAATGAGGAAGTTACAGAGTTGTCGTCACTAAAGCTGTGCTAAAGAGAGTAAAGAATTATTTCAGATCGAAAGAATTATTATAACTTGGGGAAATTCGTGTACAAGAAAATTTATTTAAATCCAATAATGAAAAATGTAATTCAAAATCAAAAAAAACTTTGTAATGGAGGTACCTAGTTACTGTTAATAATTGCAGAGCATAAATTTTGTTTGTATTCTAAAGTAGACTGTTCTTATTTTAGTATACACAAAATTTATCAATATCGTAGGAGTAGCTTTCGAGAAAAATGAGATTATCTTCTATGGTTTATTAACGTTTGTATGAAAAGAACCATATTTTTTGCATAAAATTGAAATATTTTTATTTTTTATATTATAAAAAGTGCAAAAAAGCAAACTCCTAAAATACTAAGTTTAAAAAAAATTGACTGGTTCGTTTTCGAAATACTAAGCTCAGAAAATGGCATTTTTTTTTTTCAATTCAAAAAAATATTATTTATGAACATTTTGGTACACTATTATGAATTCTTTTTTAAGCTTCTGCATGAAAAAAATGACAAAAATTAGGCACACCAATTCAAGAAAATCAAAAATTGGAAATCAAAAAAGTAGTTCTTGGGGAGGTACATTAATAACCATTTTTTGAAAATAGTTTTCTTCCCATAATTTATTGAATTTTTTTCAAAAGAAAAGTTGTGGAACCATTTTTGAGAAAAATAAGATTTTGTAAAATTGATAAAAAAAAAAGTTGTGTGGCATATACAGTTTTATTCTAAGAAAAAAGTGAAAAATGTGTAGGGAGACTAACCGAAAACCACTATGTACCATATTTGAAGAAAATCTAAGCAGCCGCTTAGAGCTAACATTTTACAGGAATTTTGTTTTATTTGTTAGAAAGAAATAAGGCGGCGCATCATTTAAAATATAATAATGATATTTTTAAAAACTATCTTAATGTTTATAATTACAGGTAACCTGACCAAGACCAATTAAATCCTACGTGAGGTGAATCTATTGCTGTTTATGTTATGTTAAGTGTGCTGCCATCACAGAGAGGTTAAGCAGCCCCAAACATTTCAACTACCTAGAAGAGCTAGTTTTATTTTGATCCAACCCACGTTATTCTCCTCACTCCAAACTAAAGCCCTTAAAATTGTAAAAGTGCAGTCCTTAAAAAATACCAACTCTTATAATTCGCATTGAGATTTTTTGATAAATTAAAGAAACAATTTTGTAATAAAATCTTGATTATTTGCCAAGAAGCACAAAAAACGAGCACACATTAGGCAACACTGTGGTGTGCTGCTGCACTTCAGTGCAGCCATCAGTCATTTTTTCAATAATAATATGAAGAGGCTTTTTGTGCCAAACTGCACCTACCTGTCCACCCACATTTGAGAGCTCTTTAAATAAGCTGAAATAACTTCTATCCTTTTTGTTGGTTTTATTATTGTACGTTCAATGAAGTATAAAATACAAGAATATTTATATGAATCACGTCACGATATACACTTCGAGTAATTTAGTGACATTAACCTGTTTGAATATTTCTTTATTTTAATCTTTGGGTAAATATGCATATTCCGGAAACAAATATTGGTTTACGAAATGGCTTTGATTTTTGTTTATTTGTTTTTGTTATACTTATTATTCATTCGATATGTAATGGCAAACTTACAAAATTACTGTATTTTATAATATTACCTTCTGAGTTCAAACTAAAGGCTACAATAAAAATATTTAATTAAAAGTTTATTTGACCAATTCGTTGTTTAATTTGAGTTTTCTTAAGATTTCTCTTATTCGGGTTTTTTATGGTCTCAATAATTTATTAAAGAAAGAATATCATTCGTTTTTCCGACGATTCGACTGAGTTTTCAGTCTTCTTCAGGGGCAAAATTTACAAATGAACTTAATTTATTAAAACTGGACTTAAAATGTAAGCTCTTTATTGAGCACTTCATAGTAAGAAGTTTTGTCAAATTAAATTAAATTTTTGCCCCTAAGGAAGACTGAAAACTCAGTCAAAACGTCGGAAAAACTAATGATATTCTTTCATTAATAAATTATTTAGACCAAAATAGCCGAATAAGAGAAATCTTAAAAAAAACACTCAAACTAAATCAAAAATATCAACACTATTCATACAAATTTTGGGCTTTTCTATTGAATTAAAAGAAACACATCATATTTGGTGACCCTATAATAATTGTATTTCATATTTATTTCTCATTCTCGTCTCGTCATGAAGTAACAGTATATCAAATTTTAATTCTTTATGATCTCAATCTACTGACATGGAGTGTATTTTCCATTTCTATCAGCGTCCTTATCAAAAAATGTGTGCTAGAGAATGTAAAGCTATAACTACCCTCAGGATATGTAAAACTCAAAGGTTTTATTAATATTTGAAATAAGGATGCTTTTTGATGATGGTATAAGTTCCGGTACATAGCTCTAAATATAGTATATGTATGCATACCTACATACGTATGTAATGTATATTGCTCACATGATTATGAGTGCACTGCATACCACTATGCTGAATAAAAGCTTTTAAGAAACAGGAAATTTGTTAGTGGGAGTGTTGCAGGGCATTAAGTTTCATTTTGCATCAATGACAAGTTTGAAATAACATTTTTGTTGTGGTGTTACGTGAACATGTGGTTTGTTTGTCAAAATATCACTACACTTCTGTTCCGTTTCCCGCTATTTTTACAATAAGTGTCATTTTATGAATATCAAGAATTTGGGTTGGAAAAAAAAAAAAAAAAAGATTGTGAGTTATGAAGTATTGTAAAGAGTATTTTTTTTTTTAGCAGTAGAAATTTCGTTTTGCGTGATAACTATACATGAATTAAGTTCTATTACTTATTTATTATGGTGAATATTGTTCATGTCGTTATTTTTTGTAAGCAATTTCAGGCATTGGGATTCATTGGGCAGTAGGTACATGGTAGGTGGCATCTACCTATCGATATCCAGTTGCAAACTTATACTTTACCGTCCGGATCAATGTCTTTCGTATTATGGAGTTTATAATATGTGATCGCAGATGGAGCCAGTGGTATGGTGGTGCCTACAGTTCTAGCTAAGCCGTGCTATTTGGTGTACAGTGATCAACCTTCGTGATCTCCTTCCTCCATATATTTAGAGCTAAGGTCGAAAGAATTTTTCGGACCTATCCAGGGCTAAGGAAAAGAGATGGTGGTAGTTGAATAATTTATGTTTGAGTCAAAGGCAACTCTTCCATCTCCATCATAGTTGGTTTTATTTATCATCGAACTATTCAGCCTGTTGTTTTAGTAAGGATCTGACCTCTTATTTAAGCAATCAATATTCGGCTAAGAGCGTGATACGGGTGACCTTGGGTAATGAATATGCTCAAATGGCAGCTTAGCCCAGAACGTCAGGGAATAACGATTAGAGAACATGAACCTGGAATGTATGAACGTATAACACAATCTTGGGGCCAAGTCAGATACCGACCGCACTCCAGGATATTCGACAAAAAGTTCTTAATACAATGAAAAGAAAAATAATTATTTTTACTTGCTGTGTATAGCTGTGATTAAAGATTGCACATGGTTTGATGCGGATTCGTCTTGAGGAATCAGCTAAGAAGTAAATTATTTACCTTAACCCGATAAGTTATCCGCATCAAGGCCTTTTTTGAGTACTTTAGCCTAGCAACGTACCAAGAAGTGATAGAATGTCTGTTATGACTGACTCCTGGACAAAGCCTGCTTAATCATACCAAAGTACGATATCGAAGTTGTGCTCGGGGGCTTTAAGCCAAGATCAGAATGGAAGGTATCTTCGGTGGATTAATTTCTAAACCCATTCTTCACGAAACGACAACACAAATAACAGCTTCCAACTAATGGTAATGCAGTGCAATTAGTTTTCGATTGAAACAAAATTCAGATTCGATTCTTAACAGCAGTAGATGTATTAGATCGAGAGCACACCGCAGATTTTGGGTGTGAGTGATAACAAAAAAAAGCAGTATAGGCGTTGAAAGCTTCATTAAAGGCTATTCGAAAAATCAAAGTCTGTAGTCCACAACCGGGGCCTTAGTGCTTAAACAGAAAAATCATATGAATGCAGCTTCGAGGGTAATCATTTTAGCCGGAATTGGTTTTCACCACCTCCCTAGATATGCTCCTCGGATCACATATCACGGAAGCCGAGACCATTTGAGTTAATAAGTCGCCCTGCTAGACCGTTATAGAAATTCAAAATTCTAATTGAAAACCGGTTTTTTAAACAGTATGGCAAGGCAAACTAAATAATCAAATGATTAAGATGCCGTGATATGGGATCCGAGGGGCTTATCTAGAGAGGGGTGATAACCAATTCCGGATAAAATGAAGTCGAAGTTGCATTCATATTTTTGTTCTATTTACGATTTTAACACTAGGGCCCCAGTTGTGGACTGCAAGACTTTGATTTTTTGAATACCCTTTAATAAAGCTTTCGACGCCTATACTTCTTTTCTTCACTCACACCCAAAATCTGCTGTGGGCTCTTAGTCTATATGTTTTGATAGCGATAGTGACTAGTGACAAATCAGCAATGAGGTTAATTCAGACAGACTGACAAGAACCTAACAATATGTTGGTTTTTCTGACATTATCGCTTCATCGCTTCTGTTTCTTCCTTGGCGTCAAGACGTTTTTATGATTGAAGAGAGGCGGTACTCTCGATGTTGAATATTGAAATTGACCCTGTAGTAGTGGATGCTTAATTATAATCTTGAGTTACTTATATTTTGAAATTGCAGGTCCCAGCATTTAGATAATATAAAATTAATTTGGTGGCGCAACAGCTCGTCGTGAGCCAGGGCCTTGTGACCTACAACTCTTAACCATTCCTGTGTGGTGTGCATGTTATTGGCAAGAATGGAGGGTACCTACAATTTTTCACTGAGTCGAAACGGCTAAATGATCAGCACTTTCTCATAAAATAGATACTCTAAGAGGATTTATCAGTCCTCGCAGGAGACAGTAGTTCGGAAAAAAAAAAAGGTTTTTTTGTTTCTATGTGGTGTGGCATGACAGTCCAACGCACTTACCATTATGCCACGAGGTATACTACATCCAGGCGTTGGGAAAACCATCTAGGAATAAAAAGCAGCTGGGACTGATAGAAGACCCAATCCTGGTGTAGTTACACTCAACCGTCCCCTCATTGCAATTGTGCCTCTTAGGGAAACAGTTTTCACAAAGAATTCAGTAGCTCATATGATGTGTGCACGCGTATGTTCGAGTAATACGTCCTCATTTTCTGACCTTAACTGCACTTGCCTTTTTTCTCATCGATGAAACAAAGGACAACAGAACTTTGATTAAAGAACTGAAAGGATCTAACCAAAAGTTGCTTTAATTTCCAGCAGCTACTAAATGGGCATCATGTACATATATAGCAAGAAGATCCACTTCCACCAGAAACTGATGAGGTTAATCAGTGACTAAAACAAAACATCCAGCTCCTTTTTTCCAAGAAACAAGGATCAATGATGCTGCCAGCACGAAGACTAACCTTGCCTTTTTGCATGACCTCTTTTTCCATTACAACTTTGCTTGAAAGACCAGTTATTGAAGGGTCACAATCCATGATGATTATCTGTCTGAGCCCACTTGTAATATAGAAATAATATCCTAATCGTATACATCACCTGATTTTGGTTTTTAACTCATACTCGCAAAAGCCCCCTTAATAAACACAAGACAAGCTCTCCATTAATTTCCATCATTTTGTTTCCTGAGTTATAGTCCGTAAAATTATTTAATTAAGTGCCTAAGCACAACACTTACAAGTCTTCGCTTGTTAACATTATATTATAGTATCCCATATAATATCAGTTTAAGCATTTTTTTTTTTTGCTCACCTCTATAACGTCAATCCTTTCAATTAACTCTCTTATTTAGTCAAGCAGTTAACATTATTGACCTTCCACTTGCCAACTCAACTTGCACTATACCAGAATTATAAGTAAAATCGATAAATGTACAACAATATACATACATAGATAATAGGTACTTGCATATAGCACAGCCAGTCCTGGCCATCAGCAGTATAGTAGTGATGACTTTAATGCCCAGGCAGGCATATGGTTAGATATGTCAATTTCAATCTGACGACCGACACTTAAGCCTCTCTATACAATAATGAATTTCTGCTACTAACCCCAATCAGAAGCCATCTGCCCGAGCTCTTTTATATCTGTGCAACTGGGTCGTATGCAAATCCTGAAAATCCCCTACTTAACAGCATGGCATTATGAGGCTCCTTTTCACTATGTAGATAGTGGATATAGACACAACGGAATCAAATGTGCCGAAGGATACAGTCATTCATGTTCATTCATTTACATTGTACTCACTATGTGTTCTAGGTATATGCACCTGAGCCTGCGAGCCCGAACTAGCTAGCTAACATACAGAAGGACGTCAAACGGTGTGGCGATGATGGCGTCCGTGTTCATGTGCAATTCAACATCCCTTCCAAAACGGCCCTGTTTCCGTTTCCCATTCAATTTCAGTTTGTGCGAGAGAACAATATTAAAGAACTGCTAGTGTGTGGTTGCATGATGTGTAAGTTAAAAAAAAAAATGTTTTAAAATAAAGCTCCAAAGTAATAAAGTAAATACACTAGTCACAAGCGCGGGCATGTGTTTTCACTAGAGCTGTACAACGAGGGCAGTTTTTAAAAGTACCAACTTAACTGATGTTTTTAAGGCAGAAATGCTTGCTCTAGATTTAAACTCTTCAATACTTTTCTGACTCTTTGGCATAATAAACCTAACTTTCTCATTTCAAAAACAAATAACGATTTGCCAGATTCTCGGGCTTATAGACTGTGCTTTGAAACTTTTTTTCATATTAAACATTTGACTAACTGGCAAAAATGTAAGTACTAGTAATTACTGCAACAGCCATTCAGGTAGAAAGTTAAACATCGTCATCTGTTGATGGACTTACTTACTTTTATGTGAAGGAACATGAACTTGAAGTGGAATTAAGTTGCCGCTAACAAAGCAGTTTCAGTTACACCATCCATACCGAAGCCTTTTTTGGTTCTATAAGCATAGGATCCCTCAAGGCAAGATATCTGAATTGCAGATGCCAAGTTTACATGAGGACTGTTCTTCACTTTGAATGAAATTTGAATAAATCGATGATATCTCTTTTATTCCTTTTCAACGGAAACAGTGCACCCGAGCTATGCCTGCTGAACATAAATGTATATTTCATTAGTTTCTTTCAAAGTCGATACTTCCATTTTTAAGTTGATATAGAACTTTTAGTATCTGCGTCTGTGGAAATTTTGTTTCAGTTAAAAATTCTCTACCGGAAATTACTCCATTAAGAAAACAGGAACACAACACAACCAGATAAATAGAGATTAGTGTCCGTGAAATATAGCTATAATTTGGCCAATGCACACTTTGTTCGATTTGTTCAACATTAAAATAATGATGTTTCCTACTTGCAATACAAGCATACATAGTTATTTAAGTACGATATGACAAGTGATACATTCTTTAAGAGAATCACCCCCGATTTCATAAAAGCCTTTTAAGAATTTAACAGGCTTTTAAGTCTTAAAATGACGTTTATTCCATACAAAATACGTCATTTAAAAATTTAAAAGCCTTTTAAATGTTTATGAAATTGGCCATCAAACTCGAAACTTTGATTAAACCTCATACTGCGAAGATAGAGGAAACGAAAAAACTCGGTCTTGCAATTATATCTGTCCATTTGGCTACAGTCTTAACGACCAGGTGGATTTTCTTTAAACCTAGTAACTCTCGTTTTGTAGACATTTCCTAGAATTAATTTTTCTTAGGTTACCTATCAATTGAATCGGTTATTTTGAAAAGGGCGTAAGTCTACTTTTTTGGCAAATTGAGTGTTTTATAGTTTTGTGTTTCGGGCAGGCCTTTGTGTCCTCCATATTCCTTCTAAGTTTCACTCATGAACACTTATGCGTTTAAAAGTTATGAACATATTTATTTTTAAAAAGGTGATAAGTCCCTGGACTTATACCCTTTTTAAAATAATTAAATTAAATATTAGGTACATAGTTCCCTTGTTGTTGGCCTGTTTAACGAAAATCGTGGTTTGTGGGTGTTAAAAATGGATTTTTGATGACTTTCTCTTAAAAAAAACTATAAATTAAATTTTGTTTTTCAGTATTTTATCCATATGTCGGCAAAAATAGTTACGATTACGATTTTATTAATCAAAACAAGTTTTCTATCAGGCTCTTTAAGACCCCCTATATTATATCTTATATTTCAAAAGGATAAAGGATATACTTTTGTATTTCTTTAGTAAAAGAGTTTTCCTACGCAAAAAGGTGTGTTGAAACCAGTGAATTCATTGATGGATGCGACAGAAACACAACTTAAAACTTTCCTGTTATATAAATCTGTGGCTATTATTAGAGAAATCTTGTAGAAACTTCTATACTTATAAACAAAAAATGAAAACAGAAAAGTTATGAAGCACATTCCTATTAAAAACATTGATCAAAGGGAACGGTAGTGCCCAGCCAAGTTCGCGGCACTACACCCTTTTTACAGGAACAAACTCAGGCGATTTTCAACTCCCCTCTAACTTCAATACCAATAAAGTCAGAAGCTTCAAATTCGCAGTATTTTCTGATCTGATCAAACACAGGTGGCTCACCAAATTTCAACTCTTTAGCATTAGTGATTTCGGAGATTTCCTATAGACTTCAAAAATTGCCAAAACCGAAACTTACTGACTGATTCACTGACTCACTGATACTCACTGACAGATCATCAAAATTGTGGAGCACTTCCCGACATCGTAGAAACTTGAAATTTCGCACAACGGTAGGCCTTGTATAGTGCATACAAGGAAAAAATCGAAAATCTGCAATTTTCTATTCAGGAGGCGTGGCATCCACCCACTTTCTTAAAAATTCTTATAAATTATATGGAGCACTTTCGATTGTTGTAGTACGATGAAAATTGGTAGGTCGGTAGGGCTTGAAGTATTTACTTTGAAAGAAAAAAATCGAAAAATTGAAAGTTTCAGTTCAGGGGGCGTGGCATCCAGCCACTTTTTCAAAAATTCTTATAAACTATATGAAGCACTTCTAATTGTTGTAGAAAGAAAAAAAATTGGTAGAATGGTAGGGTTTGATGTGCATACAAAGATAAAAGTAAGAAATACATGATTTTCAGCTCAAAGGGCGTGGCATTTACCCACTTTTTAAAGATTGTCATCAATTATATTATATACTTCCGATTGTTGTAGAACAATGAAAATTGGTAGGGCTTGAAGTACTTAGAAGAAAAAAAAATCGAAAATTTGTAATTTTCCATTCAGGGGGCGTGTCATTCACCCACTTTATCAGAATTGCAATTATTTATATGGAGCACTTTCGGTTGTCGTAGAATTATGAAACTTTGTAGAGCGGTAGGGCATGATTTTTACCTGGCAAAATAAATCTTTGCAAAAAGAAGTGTAATCCCAACAAAGACATAAATGTTAAAAAAATAGCCAAGTTCTTATATGTACAAGAAACCCGTGCATAAGAATTCAGCCAAAAAAAGTAATAAGATCTAAAATAACTATATGCCAAGTTTTAAGTTCATGAAGTTTAATATCAAATATCTTAAGTAGAGTAATATCGAAACAATTCCAAATCATGACAGAAACTTGGTATTTAATGATTAGGTACTGATTAAAATTTGGTGGATTTACTTGGCACTAACTTATTTAAAATGTATTAAAACTTGACCAGTGAACCCACCATATTTTTGGAAAATGAAAAAATAATTACACCATTGAATTCTACGGAAAAAAATACAAAAAACAGTGTTTTATAATTTGACGTGAAACAAATACATACTTTCCCGATGCCACAACGATATTGCTAGAAAGATTAATTTCATTAAATTAAATAATAGTTCAAGAGCCGACAGCAAATTTTGGGAATGGATTTTTATTGTATAACCAGAATCTGAGTATATGGGTTTATAGGTACATGTTTTGTGTATGATTGGCAGGATATCACAGCCTTTGGTGGTGGTGGGGGTTCAAAACCAGTTTCGTTTCCTATTTAATTTATCAATTCACTTAAAAGAAAAAAGGAAGTGATGATCTATCATTTTCCCTTAGTCTGAAGGCTTTTATCTTGATGATCTAATTAATAGGACCCATGATATTAGCTTTTTAAGCTAAACTAATCGATTTTTTTTTTTTTGTTGAGACTTTATTTTTTTGATTTTTGTTTGGTTTGAAATCTCCGAAAAAAAGTGATAAGGTTCACATAAAATGGTTATATCTTAAGTTTTATTTATCATTATTGAGGTGTTTATGCTTAGAAAAAATGACAGAGCATCATAACCAATTTATTTTAAGTAAATTAAAGTGGTTATGACCCTGATAATTAAATAGAGGAACTGGCTCTGTTTAACCCCCTGTCCCTCCTAAAGGTTGAGAAGAAAACCTGCCAGCCTTTGGTATTTGAAATAACAATATATTTTGCACAGAAGTGCAGAATACAAAAATTTATCAAATAATTGCACCACAAAAACTAAAAAACAATAAAAGAAAATTTCACAATAAGTGCGAGTGAGAGCCAGTGCTTGACCGAGTACCTTTTTGTTCACGACAATTAATTTTACATTTTCACTTTAAAATTCACAACACTTATTAAGATTCGTGTTTGCCCTTTCATTATAATGATGATATATTTCATTTTTTGCTTTAATCCTTTGTTTAATTTGTTTTTATTTGTTATTAGTAATATCGTTCATTTTTAGTTTGTTTTTATTTGGACAAAATCAAAACGTCACCGGCAAATAGGTGACGTTTTGATTTTGTCCACCCAATAACCAACCAATTTTCCAGTACTGACTGGAACGATTATTGATAATCCGATGGCAGCGTTCAGTGTTGCAGAAAAGTAGTTCAGTTCTTCTCGACGCTCCTGCGTTTTAAACGATGCAATATATTCTTGCGATTTTTACTTAATGTTGGAGTACATGCAAAAATCGTATTCAAATACCCTGGCTCATTTTGCTATTGATAAATTGTATGCAAATGTCAATGTTTGTTATAAACTGTCACACTTTTTTATCAGGCTGGCTGGCCGTCAGCGGACTCTCATACGTGATTGATAATAGCTCTGTTTTTTTTTTCAAGTCCGAGGGGAATTGGGTGAAAGAAACGATATCGGTGGTCAACAATTTACGGACAATTTTCGGTGCTTAACTTAAGCACGGAGAAAAACTGTCTTACCGGAATGAATTACATACATTACATGTTTTTTATGTGATGGCTTCGGTAAACACCGGTGTCGTTTTTTTCGACCGATTTCATCCATGCTTGAAAAAAAGCTATGAGTTGTCAATGAGCTTATAACTAAAACGTTTGTTGTGTTATTTACATCGGTAACACAGTTTTTTTTTCACATTTAAGCTAAGCGCTGATAATTCTCTTTGTTTCTTCGTTTTAATTAGCCCAAAGAGGTTGTCCTCTACCTACGTGACCAAATACCAATTTTATGCAAACGTCACTTTTGCTACAAGCTGTCAACACGTTGACACGTTAAATTTTAGTTTCTACTACACGCCGGTAACACAGTTTTTATCCGCATTTAAGTTAAGTGCCGAGAATTCTATGCGTTTAGCTTAACATACCGGCTCCAAGTGTCACCCAATTGTTTTAAAATCAACTTTTTCTGGAACAGTTAAAATTCATCAAAAATTTGTGATTTCTTAGAGTTTTTTTTAATCCATCGACATAGTAGTCATCCGTCAATGGAATTTAACAGTTGATGGCTTGAGATATAGGGGACGAACCATTTTTTGTTTACAGAAACGGTATATTTCGATCCAAATGTAAAAATTCATCAAGAATTTCAGACTTCTTAGAGGCTTTTTAATCCATCGACATCGTAGCCATCCGTTAATGGAATTTGACAGTTGATGGCTTGAAAAAAGCAGTAAAAATTATTCAAAAACTTCAGATTTTGTATAGAGTTTTTAATCTATCGACATCGTAGCCATTCTTCACTTGAATGGATAAGGGTCGAACTATATTTTCACATAAAAAGTCTATTACGATCCAAATGTCAACCAATTGACATGAAATCATCTTTTTCCGGAGCAGTAAAGCTGAAAATTTAATTTTTTTTTTGTGAACGTTTTTAATCAATCCAAATTGTATTGTTTTTAAATTTGGATGAAATTGGATCGATTGATTGAAATAATCGAATCAATTTGGTGATCGATTCCCGAACAATTTTCTAGAATTTTTCCAACTAGACCATAGTGTTATTAGCACTCGAGTTTCGTGGGCTGGACGAACTAGTGTACTGAAATGAATCTTTCAACTGGTTCTTTGTAGGACTAAAGGCCATAAAAAGCTATTTTGAATCAAAAATAGTTATTGTATGAGAATACATATTTCAACTTATTTGAAATCGTAGAGTGAAGTTTTAATCGAAATCAAATCCTTTAAGGGTAAAATTGCCGATAACTGAAAAAAGAGCAAACAATTCTAGCAAACCCACAATAGCACATCCCGCAGGGCAGTATGACGAAAACTACTTTGTTCTGGTAGATTTTCCCCTCATCTCAATTTATAGTTTGATTTAAACTCCGAATTTTATTTACACAAAACCAAAACTTGCCCTACTACGGGTTAAGTAAAAATACAGGTAATTAAAATCTAAAATGTTCCTTTATTGTAATTGTAAACAACTTTTAAAACTTTTGCGGGTAACACACATTAAAATTTGTGCAAGGAAACGTGATGGCCACTTTGAAACTTTATTTTTTTTTTTATTCTCAAATAGGGTCGAAATAGAAAATTCCATTCAAGGTTTGGGCGGAAGCTACGCCTTTTCCACGTGTATCCGCACCTGACATATTTCATATGTGTATAAATGTAGGTATGCCACCCATATTCTAAGCTTTATTCAGAAAAAAGGAACCTGACCGCACATTTACACATTCTAGGTAAGTGAGATCAATTTGAATGAGAACAAAAAATAATTTCTGTAAAATAATCGTCCCTTTAGCGGTGTATACCTACATGAAAGACCATCTAACGTACCGTAACGAGAAACCACAGTCACAGAGTGCCAGCCGCAAGGACTCTTTGGCTTGGCAAACTGCTGCTGATGATGCTGCCACTGTTGCAATAGTGCTGCGGATACGGATGTGTGTCAGGAGCTTGTGTCAGCCCATGGCATACATACATAAGCTTCACCACCGAGCTGAAGCAAAACGAACTGCAGCCAATTTTAGTTTTTCAAAAGCAAAAATGCAAGATCCTGTAGCCTTCAGTGATGTTTATATGGCTGAAAATCTCTGCTATGCATGCTGCGGTGGAAATGGTGACGGGCGTCATCGTCGTTGTCGTCGTCGGCTTGGGTAGGCGAGTGATGCTGAAAATGGGTAGAATTAAAAATATACTCTTTCAAATTGCCTCAAACAATTATCGCCAGTGGGAGTAAATGTGTGAATTTGTTTCACTTTACACTACGCTTAATGCAGCAGCTTGTCAGACGTAATAATTTAAAATGTCATGCAAAGAATTGAGCCTATTTTGTGAAAATTATGTATATGTACTTGTACATATGCACGTATAACGTATGTATATGTGGCAAGGGGTGTTTTGCTGGCTCTAAAAAAAAAAAATTTACTCTAGGAGGAAACCTTATAAAAAGCATAAAGGTATGTGCATGAGTAGGTAAGGAAAATCTAAAGTGCATTCAAGTGTTTTATGTTTATTTTCTAAGTGAGTAGAGTGTGTCGATTGCGTGTTGAATAACTTTCACTGGATAACAATTTCTTTTGAGACCCACCGTAGTGAATAAATAAAGGCATTTTTATCTACCTTTTAACATTTTTTTTTTTTACATTAATACTCGTATACCTATAATAATCGAAGGTTATTAGAGTCCAATAAATCGAAAGCGCATAATGCGGATTCTCAGGTAGAATAAAGTAAAGAACATTTCAGGGCAATAAACTAGTATGATCACATTTATGTTCAAGTATTTTCAAATTTTTAAAAATCAATGTCATGAGATATGTTTAACCCGCAGTTTCACAGTGAAAGCTTGAAGTCTACTTAAGGTTTAAACTATAGTTCAGCGGAACAATCAAACTTTGTTAAAGGTTTTAACGAGATTATAAGACATTCTATAAAAGAATGGAATTCGTCATTTGAAATGGTATGTAAAACAACTCTTATAAAAGTTTGAGCTGAAGAAAAGAAATGTCATATGATCAAGAATCGATATGACATTTCTTTAATAACATACACTTTTGGGGAATAAAATTGAAAATCGTTAGAGTGGTTTTTGAAAAAAAAATATTTTTCATGTATAAAATTTTCAAAATTATTTTCAAGCAAACACCTAAATATAGCCTTCATTAAAAGTAATGGCATCAGAAATGAGAATTCTGAATGCTTTAATCCCGAAAATGCAAAAATCCCGAATGCCAAAATCCCGAATAGACCAAACCCTGAATGGACAAAAGTAGGGGGTATTACCTACTACCACCGCCGACGATAAAATCTGTTCTAGCAGTCCCAAAACGTCAGCGGTGACAATAGGTAATAACTCGGTTTTCAAAGTTTTGACGTTGACATTTTAATACCTCTCACATAAAATCTGTTCTAGTGGTCCCACAAAGTCAGCGTTGACAGAAGGTAATGCCCCCTTCTAAATCGATTGGCACACTCGGTTTTTCAAAATTTTGATGTTGACATTTTAACACCTCCTGTCAAAAATCATGTTCCCGTGAATCTAGGTCCTATCACAAAATGAGTACTTAATACAAACTCATTTGAAATTTATGTCCTACCCATCACTACCACGAATCATGCCCTAAAATAGGTATTATTGACGTAGTTTAACAATTTTACCAAAAATATTTTTGAAATTTTTTTAATGCAAGAAATTTTTATACATTTTTTTTAAATGCAATACATTTTCAAATTTTATTGAAATTTTTTTTAATGCAAGAAATTTTCAAATTTTATTTTATTATATTGGTGTTTGCATTAACATTTTTACTTGCGATATAAGTACTATAAGGCAAGTTTTGGATTCATGCTAAAAAAAAATTTGAGACAACAGTCAAATATGATATTACGATGATAGAGAACACAAAAAAAGTGGGTGGCACAATTCTGTCTGTCTGCCTTTTCGTCTACAGCCTAAACGACTCAATCGATTTTCTTCAAACTTGGTACATATTGGTTTTTGGTGATTATGCCCACATATTTTTTCAATTTTTTTTTAGAACCAAAAATAACGGAACCTGCCATACAATTTTTTTTAGCAGTTTTACATTAACGTATTTTTCTCAAAAACGGCTCGACAACTTTTCTTAAAAAAAATTCTATACATTTATTTTAATAAAGGCTTCCTTTCGATGAAAAACCAAAAATGGTTGTTAATGGTACCTCTAAAAGAACCATTTTTTTAATCTTTGATTTTCTTCAAAACGGTACGACCGATTTCAATTACATATTTTTTGTATGCAAAAGCTTCCAAGAAATATAAATAGGACCAACATTTTTGAAAAAATATTTTTTGGATTTTTAAAAACTGTTTTAAAATTTTTTTGGAAAATCAAATATACATATTTCGAAAACGATATGATGGATTTTTTGAAACTCGATATTTAAGAGATTTTAAGTACCCTCTAAAATATTTTTGGAAAAAAATTTACATTTATGAAAAAATAACGGTACCTTCCTTACAAAAGTTAAAAAACCGCAAAGGAAAATATTTGTTTGCCTTAAAACGACTCCTACGATTTTGATGAAACTTTGTTCATAAACTGATATTAGTACGATCTACTACCAAAAATTATAAAATTTTAAACTTATCAATTATTCTGCCGTGTTAAGAGAAAAAACGTAACTGACTTTTTGGCTGTTTTGAGTTAGGGCCAGTTTTGATATCTTTGATATGTTTGCTTTCTTATTCTTTAAAAATAAGAACCCTTACTTGCTTTTGTAAATTGACGTTTTAGCACTCAATTTGAGAAAAAAAAGTGACTACCATACAAGCATTTGTACATCTGATAAATAATCAAAGCAAAAAAAAGATGATTTACTTGTGAAAACAACAAAAAAAACTACTTGGCTGATTTATTTCAGTAGTATATAGAATTTGTATTATAAAACCTCCTTATATAGAAACTATGCCTGGCCCCGGGCAAAAAAACTTCCAGCTTAATGATTAGGAATTCTAATCTTGTTGGATATAGTTTACAGTGGATTTTCGTTGAAAAATTCATGTAAGTTGAACTGAACTTAAAACAAATTGCGTCTGACAAAGCCCTCACTATGTCACTGATAAGTTCAAGTGAGTAAGCCGAACGAAACGCCAATTTGTAGGACTAAAGGCCATAAAAAGCTATTTTGAATCAATAATTCAACAAGTCCAATCCTTAATGCTAAGTCTTCTACTTGGCTGATTTATTTCAGTAGTATATAGAATTTGTATTATAAAACCTCCTTATATAAAAAAACACTCAACAGCAAAACAAATAAAATGCACGACTGGATCGCACGTACTTGCTCTTATGTTCAAGTTGTGTGGGACTTAAGAACTTTAAAAAATATTCAAGTTATTATAGAAAATGTATAAAAAGCATTTAAATCGTTCTTTTAATTGTATAAACAGTCTGTTAAATAACTTAGAGCTCAAAAAAAAGAATGCCATCTGATTACTTGAAAAAATATAAATATATGCACAAAAAAAATTTAAAACCGTTGGAGCCGTTTTCTTAAAAATTAATTTTTTATATATAAAATTTTTGTAATATTTTTCAAAAAAAAATTTGGTATGCCAATTTTGAGTATATATTAATATATACATTTAAAACTGAACTTTCAAAACAATTCATCAACCCGTTTTTGAAATATTGAATTTTCAAAAAAAAATTTTGAATCTTTTTTTAAAAATCCAAAATTAATTTTTTCCCAAATTTTGGTATACAGTATTATTTATATTTTAACAAAGCTTTTGCACAAAAAAATTTATTGAAATCGGATGAGCGGTTAATGAGAAAACCGAAAATCAAAAAAACCGTTATATGGCAGGTACCGTTGATAAATGTTTTAGGTAATTTTTTTTTTCTTACCAAAAAGTACACCATGTCTACAATAATACACTGATTTTTTTTTCAAAATCGTTGGAGCCGTTTTTGAGATAAATAAGCTTTTCCTTAACGGTTGTATGGCAAGTACCGTTATTTTTTGAGTTAAAAAAAAATTTCAATTTCCCCTCTGGAGAGTTACAAAAAAACCTTAAGTTCAAAATTTGAAGAAAATCGCTTTAGTGGTTTTGGCTGTAGGTTGAGGTACAGACAGACAGACAGACAGAATTTTGCCACCCACTTTTTCGTGTTCGAAATTTTTTTTTTGCACGAATCCAAAACTTGCCCTATAGTACCTATATCGCAAGTAAAAAGATAGAGATAAAAACAGAAAAACGTGTTTATCTCGAAATGTCAAAAATACACTTACGTTTTTTCTTCTTAACACGGCAGTATTAATAGTACCAGTCATAGAACGTATTTTTTATTATGAATTTTCTCGTTATCGGCTGAACGGATTTAAATTAATATTTTTATATACAAATTTCAGATAAGATTAAATAATATTGCATATCAAAATTTTCAAAGAAAAATATTTTGGATTTTTAAAAAAAGTTTCATTTTTTTTTTTTTGAAAATTCGATATCTCAAAAACGGGTTGACAACTTTTTTTTTCAAATTCTGTTTTTATATACACTTTAACTTATACTTTAGATTAGCATACCAAAATTTGTTCTTTAAAATGTTTTAAGAATTTTATATATAAAATATTATTTTCTTAAAAAAACGCTCCAACGGTTTAAAAAATTTTTTCTCATACAGTCATATTCAATCAAGAATTAAGATGGCATTCCTTTTTTTCACCTCAAACTGTCAAAAGAGTTGTTTTAGTCAATTTAAATGTCGTATTTCATGGTTCTCTACATTTTTCTCTCCTAATTTCCATGTTCTTTTATACAATTTTCTTAAACCCGCAGCGTCTTGAACATAAGAGCAAGTACGTGTGACCCAGTCATGCATTTTATTTTTAATGCAAACAATTATTTTTGTTCTGCATTAAAAATTTTTTAATGCAAAAAACGTTCATATTGCATTAACATTTTTTTTTTTTTTTGAATGCAAAACATTTGTATTCTTCATTAACATTTTTTTTTTATGAAAAAAGTTTTCGAGTTTGCATTAACATTTTTTTGTAATGCATAATATTTTCACATTGCATTAAAATTTTATTTTTAATAATAAGTACAAACAAAAATGCATTTAAAAAACATGCATTTTTACAACAACTCTGGTCCAGACTTCAGCTTCAGCATGGACAATCTAATGTTATAACCTGGGATAGGATTTTGCTAACTTTGCCTTTATAAAATTTAACTTTCATGTGTCAAAAATAAATTGAAACCGATGTGCTACACAAATCATATCACCCTTTCGCTGTGGAATTTGAGATAGCACCACTTTTGAAGCCGCTATTCTCATTGTGCCGCATCGCAATTTCAGTAGTTTTTTGTCATAATGGATAAATTGAAAGATTTATTCTTATTCTCATACAAATTTGTATGAGAATAAGAATAAATCTTTCAATTTATCCATTATAATTTGAACTCGTACATTAGTTCCATCAATAAATATTTAACAAAATATTTACGAATTTATAATTTAGTTTTTTGTCATCCATGATCCATATACTAGAAATATTAGTCACCAAATTATGTGATTTAACTCAAAGTAAGCTTTGTATATTTAAATTGATTGAAAATCAGGTTTCGTGAGTTAACTCACGTTTAATCCAGAAACAAGGATCATCTTGCACTGAAAAACTAGCTCTTAAAAATCTGAGCAGAACACGTTCCGTTTAGTATGGATGTTGTTTTTTCTGAACATAATATTCTGTAGGTCAGTTAACTAATTAAGATTTTTATTTCAGGCAGAAACAACCGGACAGGTCTTAAAAAAGAATAAAATATGAAAATTCTTGCTGTGACTGTTATAGGTTTTAAACACAAAAACGACTTAATAAATCTAATAAAATGGACCAAACACACATTATGACTAACATCCTTAAGTTTTATAAAAATAAACTTACATTTTTGATTTAAAACAGAATATCAGTTTGACCATATACTTTTCTGGTTGAATAACTTTTGTTTATTGATCTGATAACTACATAATTTAAAATGATGCAAATATTATCTTCCAAATAGTCTCCATCTCTCCATCCAAAAGAGAAACATTTAAAAATAATTCAATAAAATATTTAATTGTTTATTTATATCTAGACTACATTTTGTGGTGTGTGAAAAATGTTGCTTCTATTATTTGTGTATGCAATTAATTTAAAATTTTAGGTGAAATGTGCGTATGTTTGTAATGTGAGAATTTTATTATCAACCCTATTATATGGTTAACCTTCACATTACAATCATTAATTTTTCTTTCTTTGTTTGAAGGGTTTTTTTCTTTTCTGCCACAAACAATATTTGATCTTCAATTATTGTTTGTGGCACATCCACTTATTTTAACTTAAAATTAAATAAATTGTGTACATTAGGGTGGTCGTTGAAAAAAAATGTCACCCGGATGGGTCCAAATCGGCTCTAAATGAAGAAAAACAAATTCCCTAATTTTTTCAGATTTTTATTATCATCCCCTATAGTCGCTGTAGGGGTAAATTAAGTTTCCCCATTTTTTTGCATACTAGAAAATTCGGGTAAGATCTGCCAAAAAAAATCAAAGCATGTAGGTGGGACCTAGACAAGAAAAAAATCCTACAAGAGAGGGATAAAATCTCCCCCCGCTTGAACGGGAGGGGCAGTTATGTATAAAATAGAAAAAAAAATATTAAAAAACAACGGCAACATTTGCAGTTGCAGTAATGTTTTGTAGCTTTTTGGAAAGCCAGAAGTCCATTCTTACGGCTTGTTTTTAAATTAAGTTTTTTTTGATGAACAGTTTTGGCAAAAAATTGTTTCAAACTCAACATTTTGAAGAAAAATTATTATTTTTTGTTTCAATTATAGGTTTCAAAACAGATTTTGCTGAAATTCTTTATTCAAAGAACATTATTTAATAATCAACTATTAAAATGGATTTAGTACAGGTAAAACACATAGTACGAAAAGTCTTTCGAATAAAAAAAAAATTAGTACCATAATCAAACTTGGTGAAAAGGTCTCATGTATTATGGGAGTCAAAAATCAAAAGAGTCTATAAAAATATTTCACATGGAAGGGTGTTTTTTTGAGGGGGAGAGAGGGGGGAAGTTGTGGTGTATCAAACAGAAAAATTAACTTTGGTGCAACATTAGCATGTGACACATGCTTTTAAGGTAGTTTTAAATTCTGAATCAAATGACACCAAAACCAAGTCGATACGGCCTCCGTGAAAAAAGTTATTGTCATTTTTATGTAACGATGACTTTATTTTCAGTATAAAAGTAAAGTATAACCGAAAACCAGTTGAAAATAATGGTCTGTCGATGAAACTTGGCATAAACGGTTCATTTGTCATGAAAATCAATAATAAGAAGAGCCTATAAAATATCTGTGGTTAAAGGGTGATTTTTTGGTGAGTTGGGGTAGTGGTGGGAGTATTGCCATAAAACCTGTGACAAAAATGGTACCCCCATGAGATTTTGTAAAAATGTGCTATTAACTTATAGAATGAAGAATCAAAAAAGTCTATAGAAATATTTTGCATGGAAGGGTGTGTTTTTTGAAGATAAGGGGAAGTGTGTGGCTATTTTTCAAAAAAATGGAAAAGGATGGTAACCCTCAAGAAACTTGGTAAAAGTGTTTCATTTACTGCGAGGATGAAGAATTTACGGAGTTTACAAAAATATCAAGGAAGAAAGGGTGTTTTTGTGGGCTTGGGTAAAGGGTGTTATTTGTTTTTGGAAACAGTTTTAGTTTTTTGAAAAAGTCTTATTCATTCCTTCACCCATAGAAAACATCCTTCTACCATATAGATATTTTTATGGACTCTTTTGATTTTTCATTTTGGTAGTTCATATCACATTTTTATAAAGTTTCATGAGAGTACCATTTTTGTAATAGGTTCTATGGCAATAATCCCACCATAACCCCAACCCTCACCAAAACCCTCAAAAAAACACCCTCTAACCACAGATATTTTTATAGACTCTTCTTATTATTGTTTTTCATGACAAATGAACCATTGATGCCAAGTTTCATCGACGGACCATTATTTTCAACTGATTTCCGGTAATATTTAACTTTTATAATAAAAATATAGTCATCCTTACATAAAAATGACAATAACTTTTTTCACGGAGGTCGTATCGACTTGGTTTTGGTGTCATTTGATTCAGCATTTAAAACTACTTTAAAAACATGTGCCATATGCTAATGTTGCACCAAAGTTAATTTTTCTGTTTGATTCACCACAACTTCCCCCCTCTCCCCCTCAAAAAAACACCCTTCCATGTGAAATATTTTTATAGACTCTTTTGATTTTTCATTCTCATAGTACATGAAACGTTTTCACCAAGTTTCATGATGGCACTAATTTTTTTGTTTTATTCATCCTATTATACCTGTACTAATTTCTGGCTTTCCAAAAGCTTCAAAATATTACTGGAAGTGTTGCCGTTGTTTTTTAATTATTTTTTTTTTTTTTTTTTCATTTTATGCAATTATTTTATTCAATTGCCCCTTCCTTCCAAGCCTCTCCCTCCGCTAGGATTTTTTTTTGTCTACTTCACACCTATATGCTCTGAATTTTTTGGCTGATTTTAAGCGAATTTCCAATATAAAGGGGACATTTAATTAACCCCTACAGCGACTATAGGGGATGAAAATCTTAAAAATTAGGGAATTGTTTTTTTTCATTAAGAGCTGATTTAGGCCCATCCAAATATTAAAACTAAAAAAAAAGACCATTATAACGACCACCCTAATGAGCATATGTATGTCTCGTCGTTATTGGTCTTGCAAACCAGTTTGTCCAAATGGAAAATAAATTGCTTAAGAGGCACTGATTAATCAACTTATTTAAAATTTTGTTGTTCAAAAACTTAATTTTAAAGCATTTAGCTTTTAATCAGTGAATTAAAATTGCTGAGCCACGAGTAAAATATTTGTACAACTGGCCCTAAAGTAAACTAAACTTGCAATAAGGTATAAAAAAAATATATTTTCTTGTTACCTAAATCGGCTTTGGAAAGGTGGTCACACTATGTATGCCAATATCTGAAAAAAAAGTTATGAAAATGATTTTTGCGCATATCTCAAAAACTCTTCTTTGCTAAATATTCTTTTTCTAAGGACCCTACCATGACCCAACATTTTGTAAGTGTAACTACTATAAAAAAAATTAAAAATTCCTATTTTGAAATCAGTCACTTTATTTATACTGTTATGACTTAAAAATATAGAATGAAAAGTGTGTTCATAAGCGCATAGTGTTTTTTACTTGAAAGTTGACCTTCAGTATACTTATTATCCCAATGGGAGGAGGTCAGAGTCCCCAAAACCTCTACCTGCGCACGGGACTGTGCCATACAACCGTAAAGAATGAGCTTATTTATCTTAAAAAAAAATCTGTGCTATAATTGTATGGGCATAGTTTTCCTTTTAGTGAACAAAATTTCTAAAAAAAGAAGTTTAATATGGGTGGATGAATGTTTTTTAAAATGAAATAATAGTTTTTAGGAAACCCGCTCAAATAATATACCTATATTTCGTATTTTATGTTTTATTAGTTTTTATTTCCCAGATTTTATTAATCGAGTATTCAGAAATGTGTGTTTATAATATTTTTCCATTTTTACTTGCAATATATGTAGGTACTACATAAGGCATGTTTTGGATTCGTCCAAGAAAAAATGTTGAGATAACAATCAATGACATTACAATGATAGAGAACACCAAAGAAGTGGGTGGCACAATTCTGTCTGTCTGTTCGTCAACAACAGCCTAAACGGGTCGATCGATTTTCTTCAAACTTGGTACATAGTGGTTTTTGGTGATTCTGCCCACACGTTTTTTTCTTTTTCTTTAAACCAAGAATAACGGTACAGGCCATTTTTTGTTCAATTTTACATAATCGTTTTTTCTCAAAAACGGCTCCAAGACTTTTCTAAAAAAATTCAATAAATTTCCTTTAGTAAAGGCTTCCTGTGGGTGGAAAACCATTTTTCAAAAAAAGGTTTAATGGTACCTCCCAAATAACCACTTTTTTAATTTTCCATTTTTTTCAAATCGGTAAGAATGATTTCAATAGATAGATAGATAGATAGATAGATATTTATTAAAACTTGAATAAGAAGTATACATTTTGTGTCTTTTAAATAAAATATAGGCATGACATTAAATTTGTCGTCTGCCAGATTGGCAATTCAGTGTTAATTTTCTTATGTGTTTTAATTTTACTTTTCTCATTATTTTTGTATATAGCATTCGCACATTAAATTAACCAAATCGCAAATAGGTTTAACCTAAACGCAAATAAGTTTCACCCAAGCGCAAATAGATTTAACCCAAACGCAAATAAAATTAACCCAATCGCAATTCGAATTAAACAAAACGCAAATAGAATTAAACTATAAACAAATCATTTTAACCAAAACGCAAATTGAATTAACCCGGGCTGAACTTGTTGTTCCAGCTGTGTGGTGAAGAAATGGAAGGCTTATAACAGTAGGAATAGTTCACCATAAGATTTTGACAAAACCCCAATTGTAAATTCAACTAGTTTTGCGCATTTTTCCAAGAACTTACCAAAAATAAAAGGCCAATCCCTTAATAATATCTTTTTAACAATTATGGATAGTACCAAAATCCATTAGACCCAAAAAGTACACCTGGAACAATAAATCAAGCTAAGGTTTATTCAATTTGCGTTTTGGTTAAAATAATTTGTTAATAGTTTAACTCTATTTGCGTTTTGTTTAATTCGAATTGCGATTGTGTCAATTCTATTTGCGTTTGGGTTAAATCTATTGGCGCTTGGGTGAAACTTATTTGCGTTTAGGTTAAACCTATTTGCGATTTGGTTAATTTAATGTGCGTATGCTATATTAATAGTATTTTAAATAAGTTATATAAATCTTAGTTTAGAAGCAAATCATAATTTTTTATTTATTTTATAATTTTCTGTTTATGTAGTTTCAAAAAGATTCCGAAATTATTCTGTTTCTATAAATTAATGCTTCCTTACAGAATTCAAAAAGTATTCTCCAATTTTCCCCATTCAAAATATTGTGGGTTTCTAAGTCATTTAAAACGTTTTTATTCCAGTATATTCTTCGAAGTTCTCTCAATACCGGACATCGTCCAATAAAGTGTATTATGTTTTCCACTTCGTTTAGATTACACATAGAGCAAAACTGTGGTAGGTCACTTCTGTGGGGCATGAAGTTTAAGTGAATCATTTCCAATCTTGCTTTAAATATGGTTGCTATCATTGGAATACTGTATGATGAGTTGAAATAATTTGCTAGTTCCAAATTATGGTTAAGATTTCGATATACCAAGCGTTGGCTCGATGCTTTTGCTTCTTCCAAGAATAATTTTCTCTGTTCTTCATCGAATTTCTGAAGCAGCCCGTATAATTGTGTTTTTAAATCATCCAACCTATTTTCGTCAAGCATTAATGGACAACCGCACTCAACAGCCAGTCTTTCCCACTCATTAAACCATAGTATCCTATTTCTCAGTGCATACAAAGCGATTTTTTTAGGAAGTCGTTGGTCGTCCATTTTCAGCACTTTTAGAAGGTAGTCGAAATGAAGTTTCAATGTTGATAAAAACAACGGAGATAATCCAGTTTCTATGTATATAGAGTAGTTGGGACAGGAAAATGGCAGCTTAAACATTTTTTTGATGAAGAATCGAAGTAAGCACTCTACCGTTTCATAGCTCTTGAAGCCCCAATACTGTGCACCATAGAACATTATAGCCCGAGCTGTGGACTCAAACACCTTGAATTTGGCTTTCGCTGAGATGTAGGAACAACTAAAAACACTTTTCCAGTTTATACAAATAGCTGCTTTTGCTTTTTCCAGTTTGGCATTTAAGTGAGGTTCCATATTAAGATTGTACGTTAAATTAATGCCGAGATATTGGAATTGCTTCACTACATCCAGTCTTTCACTTCCAAACGTCCATTTTTCATCTTGACTTAAGACTCCTGTTCCATTTTTAAAAACTACTATCTTTGATTTATTGGTGTTGACTTTTAAATTCCACATTTGACAGTAAGTTTCTAATTTATTTATCATTAACTGAAGCATCTTAGGATCTTCTGCTAATAAGACTATGTCGTCAGCGTAGAGGATCACTTTAATTTTCATCCCCGCTAACGATACTCCCCCTGGTAATGCGTTTGTGATGTCATCTATGTATAACGAAAATAACAATGGACTCATGCAACATCCTTGGCGTACTCCAAGTTCCACATCGAATTTTTCAGAAGTATGGACTCCATCGTATACGGTAGCGGTTGTAGATTCGTATAATTTTTCTAGAGCTTTTATAAACTTGTAAGACACCCCAATACAGCTTAGCTTATAGAACAAACATTTTCGATCAATAGAGTCGAAGGCTGCTCTGAAGTCGACAAAGAAAGCATACATTTTTTGCTTTCTACTGAGTTTCATTTGTGCTAAATTTGCCAATATAAAAACATTATCTGCCGTACTATATCCAGACCTGAAGCCGGCTTGGAACTCGCTTAGTTTGCTGTTGTGTTCGACCCAATTCGAGAGGCGCTTGAGTAATATCGATGAGTAAATTTTTAAGGCAGAGTTCAAAAGCGATATGCCTCTATAATTTTCTGGGGTAGCAGGGTTGCCTTTTTTGTATATGGGTGTTAAAAGAGCGTCATAAAAATAGTCCGGAACAATACCAAACTGGTATATTGTGTTTAAGCAGGTTGCGAAGTGTTTTTTAAAAACATCTGGACAGTTTTTATAAAACTCAATTGGTACTCCATTGAATCCGGGTGCTTTATTTGAAGAAACTTTGGCAAGAGCATCACAAACATCTTCAAACGTTATAGATCTATCCAAAATGCTGTCTTCAGTTAGAGGTTTAGCGTATATCCAGGTTGTACGGACATTTTCTTGTGTTGCGCTTTCCTTGAAGAAGTTTCTCATTTCATCCATCTCGACCTTAAGTACATTACCTTTAAAGGTGCCGTTGATTATCTTCGTTAACTTCCAAAATTCAGCTGTGTCACTTACATTGCTCAACCGTAGGGCAATTCTCTCGAAGTAAACCCTTTTTTTTTCTTTACATATTTTCTTGAACTCTTTTGTTGACTTTAGGTATTGTTCTTTTAGAAAGCTACTCGCGTTGTTGCCTCTGAACAATTTAAGCCAAGCTAAAGACCTACTTCTTAATTTTTGGCAATCATGGTCGTACCAATCATTTTTATAAATAATGTTTGATACGTGTTGGGTTTGCATAATTCCTGCAGCAGAAAGTAAAATACGTTCCAGCTCGAAGAATGGTATAAACTGTGAAGCAGGCTTGGTACTAAGGGCTGTTATAATACGGCTTCTGAACTCGTTTGCTAAGTTCTGATTCCATCTGAGTTTTTCAATTTGGTTTATTGTAATTGGCTTTATTTGGCTCTGAGAGAATTTAAATCCAATCTTTATCTCAATTGGAAAATGATCAGAGTATATTTCATTAAGAACGGAAAAGTCTTCAACGGCTGATATCCAGTCTCCACTGACAAGACAATAGTCTATTACAGAGTTACCTTGTCCTCCAGCAAAAGTAAAGCTACCTAATCTGTCACTCGGTGTTTTTCCATTTAAAACTGATAAACCAAATGCATTGCTCAGCTCTAGTAGTTTCCTTCCCTCCTGGTTGCACACAACATCTTTGGAGTTTCTGGGTTCATATCCGTACTTGATGGCAGTGTCTTTAGTTCCAATTCGTGCATTCAGATCTCCAAGCACCATTATATTTGCAAAGTTTCTGTTCAGTAAAACATCGAAGAGAGTTGCATAGTCCCTGGTCCAGTGATTACAGTTTATGTATTGGGGAATAATATAAAGTGAGTTTTGTTGGACTGTGATTTCAATAATTGGTGTATTTTCATTCCAGATAATTTTACAGAAGTCTTTTGGCATTGTCTTTTTGTGTCCTATCAAAAATCCACCACTGGCCCTGCCTCTTGTTTGATTTCTACACGCAGATATCCATTCACATTTATGATTTGGAAAATACTTTTCAAATTCTGAAAATCGGTTACTAATAATATGGGTTTCAAAAAGACAAATAATTTCATAACAATTTATAAGTTTAAAAAAGTTTGCATATAATAACTTATTATTTAATCCAGAAATATTGTAGGATACTATTCTAATTTTTAAAATTAACGACTCTTGATTTTCATGGCAGACAGGATGTTGCTATTGCTCCATCGATGAGGTTGGTGTCTTCGCTAATTCCTCGATCGGTAATGTAGTTGTTTTTTTGACGTTGCTGCAACCAGCACTATCTTCGTTCATATTTTGGTTCCTCTCAGTCATTGAAATGTCAGAAAAAGTGTTTTGCAAGACATTGTCAAAAAAACCTTCATTTAACTTAAATATGTTTTGCAACTTCTTAAATCCACATTCATTTTTAAAACGAAGTCCTAATGTTTGTGACCACGTAAACTCAAAGTCGTTGACAATAAGCTTTTCGTCTCGTAGTGATATCTTACAGTCTCGTCGGGTCCTCTTCAGAAGTCTTCGAACGTGCAAAAGTTTCCGTCGTGTTTGTCTGGCTTTCAGTGGATAATCCTTTTGGATAGAAACACCGGTGTTTTTTAACTTATTTGTGTTCTTAAGTACTCTATGTGCAGCATCTCTACTACCAAAACAAACTATATAGTTTCTAAATTGCTCACTCGAAGATTTTAGTTCCCTTATGTCATTCGGTTGAACAATGTTGGGGCAATTGGAGATGTTTGCGCATATTTCGGCCACTTCCATTCTTTGGTCGGTGGGCTTATTTGACACGACCTTGACTACAAGGTTTTTTTCATTAAGCTGATACTGGATAGAGGTGAGTTGAGATTGAATGGCAACAGATTGTTCTTCAGCCAGAACACATCTTTTCTCCAGATCTTCTACTCGTGATCTAAGAACTTGGTTTTCTTTTATAACTAGTGACAGATCCTGTTTAACCCCTTCAACATCGGATTTAGTTGCAAGATCTTTTTGCTTGAAATCAAAAAGCAACTCAAGTGCTTCGATGCTCATTTCAGAAACCTTAGAAGAAGTAGATTTATCCTTTTTGCCCGTCATCTTAAATTCCGGTGAAGTCTCGTTTACTCTACGCTTGTGTGTGTACATATACGAAAATACGGTGTTTTTTTTTTTTTTTTACTTCTGTTGTGCGGTGCTTTCTTTGTAGCGATGAATCTTTTGTTTTCTTATTAATTTCTTATACTGAAACTCACTTTTAAATTGATTTGATACTTCCTGTGATCAGAATTGTTCAGTTAGATATTTGGAAGGAATTTAACTTGAGAATATTTCTTAATTATTTTAAAATTTAATATACAAATTGAAGAGCAAAACACAGTAACCTTTCACTTTTCACAGCAGGGTTGATTTCAATATTTTTTACACAGAAGCTTTCAAAAATATAAGCAGTACTGCGTACGAAAATTTTTGAAAAATATTTTTTTGGATTTTTAAAAAATGTTTCAATTTTTTTTTTAAATAAAATATTTTGAAAACGACATGATCAATTTTTTTTTAAACTCGATGCTTAAGAGGTTTTTAGTACTCTCTAAAATATTTTCAGAAAAAAATGTACACTTATGAAAAAATAACGGTACCTTCCATGCAAAAGTTAAAAAACCGCAAAGGAAAAAATTTTTTTTTCTAAAAAATGACTCCTACGATTTTGATTAAACTTTTACATATATGTACTAAAATTAGTACGATCTACTACCAAAAATTTTAAATTTTACACTAAGAAACTATTAACAGTACCTGTCATAGAACGTTTTTTTTATTTTGAATTTTCTCGTTATTGGGTTGACAATTTTTGTTTCTATTCTATTCTATTCTATTTTATTTTTATCTACACAAAAATATATAGGTACTTAAGAATTGCATAAATTTGTTCTTAAAAATGTTTTGAGAATTTTATACATACAAATTTATTTTCTTAAAAACCCGCTCCAACGATTTAAACTTTTTTTCCCATACAATCATATTCAATCAAGAATTAAGATGGCATTCTTTTTTCCCACCTCAAACTGTCAAAGGAGTTGTTTTAGCTAATTTAAATATTTCATGCTTCTCTACATTTTCTCTCATAATTTCCATGTTTTTATACACAATTTTCTTAAATCCGCAGTGTCTTGAACATAAGAGCAAGTAGGTGCCACCCAAAACGTGCAGTTTATTTATTTTAAAGTTTGTATGTTGAGAATAAGAGGAAGGTGTACCCATTCATGCAATTTCTTACTTAATGGAAGCTGTTCGAAAAATTAAGGGAACTTTTAAAGTCAACTTTCCAAAAAAAAATGCAATCCTTATAAAATAGTATCTAGATGAGAGTAACTTTAGAAAATATCATGTGAAATTATTTATCACATTCAATTGGAAATAACTTCACCTCGTAAAAAACGACAATATATCCCACTGTAGATGAAGTTATTTGCCGTGAAGGTATTCCAAAACACCTTATGCTATGTTTCCACCAATCCGCCAAAGGTCTATCTCTATCTCAGTTTAGATTTAATAAAACTATTTTGTGTTTGCTCTGCACAAAAAGGTTTTAAAAAGTTTTTCTTTGACAGCTCCTATAAAAATGCAAATGGTGCTTCATTTTTTCTTATGAAGACGAAGTAAGAGTAAGATAGAAGGTTTCATTTGTGAAAAACTAAAAAAAGATAAGTTCGATTTGTAAAAGTATTTGTTCTAGGAAGATTTAACAGGATTAATTTCTAATCTTAAAGATTTACGAAATAAATTTGTATGGTAAATCTTCAAGATTTAAAGAAGATTTGAGGTAAATCTTATTAAATCTCAGATTAGCGTTAGGTGGAAATGTTGCATTAGCAAGATATTAATTAAAAGTTTATAAGCTGATTGAAAAATAGAACATTTTAAAGTACCTATATAGTATCATGCTAACTTAACAATAAATTGTCTTAAATGTTGTCTTTAATTTACTATTTCCAAAATAAGCCTCACACTTAAATTACTTCATAAGCCTCAAAATAAAATTCAAATTATCTTATCACAATATCTGTAAAAAAAAAAATATTTTAAAGTTTTTAAAGCTTAAACTGCGGCTTTTTTTAAACTCTTTTGACTGTGACTGAGTCCCTTGAGTATTCAAGAGACAACCGACGAAATGCAAAGCAACAAAAGACTTAAGGCAAACAGTTAACTTTATAATTTGAAGGGAATGCTCTTTTTTTTATTTAAACCTCTTGGCAATGCATTCACACAACTATCATATTTTAATTTTAATTAAAGAACAACTTATGGTTAACTAAAAAGAAAAACTCATTTACTATTTGTTGAATCCTGATGTGGAGCTGTCATTTCTCAGTCAGTTTTTTTCCATTGTTGTCAAACCATGACAATTTCCATAAAGGGCTGGTGTCCCATTGTGTTGGAAAATGAACAATGAAGCACGTCAAGAGTACCAAACTAGTTAGGGAGTGCGAAGATTAAATGTATTGTTGTTGTTGGAACAGTCAAAGTCTCGTATGCAATTTTGTATAATAATGTATGTATAAACATTTCATACGGAAAATTCAGCTAAAAAATTATAACATTTAAAGGGTGTTGCCTTCCTTACGCAAAGATCTGATAGTGAAAAAAAACTAGTTTGAAAGTGGTACAATTTTATGGGAGGTCAACAACCCCACAACACTTTTAAATTGAATATCTCACTAAATTTCACTTTTACATGTAAAATACCCAAATTTAATATTATACTCCAAGAAATTTCCCAAAAAAAGTATTAAAAACTTTGCCATGGGCGAGTTATAGTTTTGGGAGTAACCCGATTGACAAAGACACAACACGAAGCATGCTTTTCTAATAAATCACTTAAAACATAAATTATCTTGTCTTGCTAACGGTAATGTTAACATATAAAAACACAACTTGTAAATGTCAATTCGAATTTCCTTCTTCTTTCTTCGATCTTCTGGTTTTGAATTTTGTGTGGAAGTTTAAAATTCAGTGAAAATGTTTAAAAATCTCTTCCCAGCGAATTTTTTCCTTTGATGTTTTCTTAACAAGCAGCCAGATGTTCTTTTAGGAAACTGGCTCGCTCTAAAGATGCATTATACACAGCTCAACGAGTGCATTTTAATTATCACCGGTTATAATATCACACACATCTCATTTCTAATTTGTCTGTCTCTCTTTTTAGAATATTTCTTTTATTTTTTCTCCAAAATAATCCCCACAAAAATAACATTAATTGCAGAAAGTGGCAGTATGATTCGCATAATAAATTTTCAAAACATCCTAAACATACTCCCCTTTTCTATATTCGAGTATATACGAAATACGAGTAGGTGATGTGATGTGATGTGATTCAAAAGAACTCACTTAATGTTAATAGACATACAAGAACGATACAAATGCTTATAGTTGTCTTTATACTATTAAGAGCTTGATGAAAATGTTTGTTTTTAAAAGTTTTATTTTAGTTGATAAACTTTAGTATAGTGTCTGGTGTCGTCGCTACGTTATGACAAATTTTCTTCAAAGCAGCAGGCTTTAACACAGATGATATCTAATTTTAAATGTGGCTAAACGAAAAAATAAATAAAGTCAATTTTATAGCCACAGGAGAAAACAGCAACAACTTATTTATGTTGGGAGTTAGGAAAGAAATACAATTTATACAAGAGTTATGATAGGTATTTATGAGAAAAAAGTTTTAAAAAGTATTTCAACTATAATTATTGATCATTAAACGGGTTGGAAAATTGAAATCAAATTAAAATATTTTCATGAGTAGGAAATTAAGAAAATTATTTTGACATGGGAATGCAATTAAACGTGATAAAACTTCGATCGGGAAAGACAAAATAGTGTTGGCACATGGGGACATACATAATTAAGTTTGTGTGTCTTTAAAACTTCTTCAACACGCCTCCGAGATCTTAGCACCTGGTTGGTATGGAATTTAAAAAAAATGATGCCATCTGAAAGATGAGAAAATATTCATAAAAAAGTTTATCAATTTGATTGATTAGAGAGCGATAAGATTTTTGTATCTATTGTACACATTTTTGTTAATAGCTTAGAAAAATCGTAATAATTGATTTGAAATTTATTCTCGTTGGTTGAAGTAATCATCAAATTATTTGACCTTTTTCTGGGCTCTGGACCTTTGGCACCTCATTTGAGGGAAATTTGAAAAAAAAATATCCCATCTAATTGGTCAGTAGTTGGTCAGTAAAGGTCAACTAGTCCCAGAAATTGGTCAGCCCTAGATAACTTTTAATCAATGCTTAAACTATCTCAATGTCGCTTAAGCTCACGTGCGATTTTTTGCACCTCATTTAAGGGAAATTTGTCAGCCTTAGATTTTTTTCTATGAGTTTTTGAATTTCGTTCAAGGTCACAAAAAAAACTTTTGGCACCTCATTTAAAAAAAAAAAAGTACGCAATTTGAAAGGCCTCTTCACGGTTGTAAAAGGTCGGCTATTTTCAGTAATTGGTCAGCCATAGATTTTTTTTTATGAATATTTAATGAATTTGAAAAAAAAAATTTCAAGGTCAAAACGATTGATCTATATAAAAGGTCAGCTTGTTTCAGTAATTGGTCAGGTATAGATTTTTTTTAATGAATTTTTAAAAAATTCAAGATCATAGCGATTTTTGGCACCTCATTTATGGGAAATTTAAAAAAATTTAATACCACCTGAAAGTAAAGTATTTTTTTTCAAGGTCACGAACTGTTCATGACCTTGAAAAAAAAACTTTGAAAAAATCGTATAAAAGAATCTATAACTGACCAATTACTGAAACCAGCTGACCTTTTATATATATCTTAGGGCCTTTCAGGTGGTATTAAATTTTTGTAAATTTCCCATAAATGAGGTGCCAAAAATCGCGCGTGACCTTGAACAATAATTTAAAAATTCATAAAAAAAAAACTATGGCTGACCAATTAATGAAACTAGCTGACCTTTTATATAGTTCTCAGAACCTTTCTGATGGTATTAAATTTTTGCAAATTTCCCATAAATGAGGTGCCAAAAATCGCTATGACCTTGAATTTTTTAAAAACTCATTAAAAAAAATCTATACCTGACCAATTACTGAAACAAGCTGACCTTTTATAAAGATCTAGAGATCTTTCAGATGGTACACTTTTTTGGCAAATTTCCCTAAAATGAGGTGCCAAAATCGTTTTGACCTTGAAATTTTTTTTTAAATTCATTAAATACTCATAAAAAAATTCTATGGCTGACCAATTACTGAAAATAGCTGACCTTTTACAACCGTGAAGAGGCCTTTCAAATTGCATACTTTTTTTTTAAAAAATGACCCAAGTGAGGTGCCAAAAGTTTTTTTGTGACCTTGAACGAACTTCAAAAACTCATAGAAAAAAATCTAAGGCTGACCAATTACTGAAAATAGTTGATCTTTTATCACGATCTAGAAATCTTTCAGATGGTATAAAATATTTGCAAATTTCCCTTAAATGAGGTGCCAAAAATCACGCGTGACCTTGAGCGACCTTGAGAAAGTTTAATCCTGAATAAAAGTTATCTAGGGCTGACCAATTTCTGGGATCAGTTGACCTTTTCTGACCAATTACTGACCAACTGATAGTTTGAGTTGAAAGAAAAGAACGCTATCTTAATTCTTTCTTGATTATGATTATATGAAAAAAAAATGTTTTTTTTTTTAAATCATTTTTTATATATCAAGTTCTTAACACATTTTTAGGGAAACATTTTGGCATGCAAATCTTAAGTGTTTATTTATGTGCATATAAAAATAAAAGTTCAAAAAACGAAACAATTTTAATTTTTTTTTTTTAGTTTCAAAAATTTCTGTTTTGAAAGTTTTGATATGCAATATCATTTGAACTTATCTGAAATTTGTATACAAAAAACTAATCAAAATCCGTTCCGCTGATAATAATGAGAAAATTCAAAATAAAAAAAACATTCTATGAGAGGTACTCCTAATAGTTGCTAAGTGTAAAATTTTATTTCGAATTATTTGAAGCATATGAATAAAGTTTAATCAAAATCACACGAGCTGTTTTTGAGAAAAAAAATATTGTCCTTAACGGTTTTTTTAACTTTTGTGTGGAATGTACCGTTGTTTTTGCATAAAAGTAGAATTTTGATATCAGTCATACCATTTTGAAGAAAATCGGAGATTAAAAAATGGTTCTTTGGGAGGTACTGTTTCACTATTTTTGAAAAATGGTTTCCCCCCCAAAGGTAGCCTTTACTAAAACTTATTTATTGAATTTTTTAATTGTGAAGTCGTGTTTGAGACAAAAACGATTATTTAAGATTGCTATAAATTGTATGGCAGGTACCGTTATTGTTGGTTCTAAAAAAAATAAAAAAAAAAACCAATATCGTCTTAAAAGACAATTGTAAAATCGTGTGTTCAATGTGTTCGTAGTCGTAATTTGGGGCGTTGAGCTTAAATCCGTCATGTTATTTCTGCAATCAGCTCGTATTTTCAAGATATTCGCGTTATTAGAAGATGAAAAAATAACCGTTTTTCACGATTTTTGAAAAAGAGGTAAATTCAATAAAATTAGTAACGATTTCTAAAAGCATTAATCTTTTTCTTCGGCTAAATTCATTTTTTTCTCCGGGATACATAGTATACTTATAGTTAGATGTTAGTCATACAGTTTTTTCATTATTTTTGCAAAATAAACTGGAAATTTAGAGCCTTACTGCAAATTTCTAGCTAGCTCCGTTGCTGAGAAAAGGACTTTTATGCTAACTGCACAGTGAAGTTAGCAGTGCTAAATGAATTTTTCGTTTTTTTTTTTTGTCTTTGGACTTCAAAATTTGAACTGAGTCTTTTCCTAAGTGCATACAAAACTGTAAATTTGGAGTATTACTGCAAATTTCCAACTAGCTCTGTTACTGAGAAAAGGACTGTAATGCTAACTTCACAGTGAAGTTAACAGTGAAAAATGAATTTATTTTTGATTTTTTTTTTTTTCAAGTAGGTAAGGGCTTCAAATTTTGGAACTAAATTTTTCTCGAAATTCAAATTTAACTGCAAATTTTGAGCCTAACTGCTAATTTCTAGCTAGCTCCGTTGCTGATAAGAGGACTGTTACGCTAACTTCACAGTGAAGCTAGCAGTACAGTGTGAAATTTTTTGTATGTACGCATGGACTTCAAAATTTGTGGTGAACTTTTCCTTGAATTGCAAATTAAACTGCAAATTTGGAGCAACATTACAGATTCATAGCTAGACCGATTGCTGAGAAAAGGACGTAAGGGTGTTTCATTTTTCCAAAGATGTGTTCTTTGGCTGACTTTGCTCACACCCCGAGTCTCAGTGATGGAAAAAACATGTATGCCAAATTTCAAGAAGATTGGATAATATTTAGAGGTTGCGCATTTTGATCACTATTATCTAAAACTAGCGAGTTTCTTATATTGAAGTCTTTTGTACTGCAAGGATTTCTCATGCACTTGCTTCATCTTGTGCAGGTTGTAGTGTGTCTACACGTACAATCTAAACTTCAATATATTTATTCGCAACATCCTTATTTACAATTCTTTTTTAAATAATTTATCTTCGAACTGTACCTTCAAACTTCAAGCATTATACCTAACGCGGTTTACCAAGTAGGGAGGGCAGGTAAATTTTGAAATGGAATACAGCAAGCTGCGTGTGTGGTATTAACGAAATTCTTATTATTTTTTGAAGGGCCTATGCGTATGCTATAATGTAATGTATAATATGGAATAAGAAATTGTTCAAAATATCCACCACGGCTAAGGACGGTCGCATGGATTTGAGGCGTCGAAGTTTGAATGCCTTTGCCACACAGTTTAGGCTGAATTGGAACGATAACCTAAATTATTTTGACTTTGAAGGCATCAGTTGATTGTGGCTCATTGGCATAGACCTGCAACTTCAGAAAACGCCACGAAAAATTTAATGGGATAAAATCGCATAATCTTCGTGGCCAATTCACGTCCCCTCCTTAAGAGATAACCCTATCTTACAATAATTATCGTTTACGTAGAATGTCTTTTGTTACATAAGCTGTGTGATACGTAGAGCTGTCCTTTTTGAACAATATGTGGATCACATCCATATCATCCAATTTTGGCCAAAAGAAATTGTTTATCCTCTGTCTATTGGTAGGAATCTGCTTTGATTAAATTGACGAAATTGACCACATCGGGTTCACCTGCCCCCTACCCCTCTCCTAACAGACGCAACTACTTTTTTTTTTTTTGAAGATCAACCCACCGTCAAGGGTGATAGGAACTAGAATTTTGTGTTCTTAGCAAAAAATAACATTTTCTCTAAAAAAAGCAAAACATGTACAAATCGTATTTTTTGCCTACATTTGGTGAACACCTACTATTTGGTGAACTGCAAAATCCGGAATAGAAATGCAAAAAAAGTGAAAATTCCTGCCATGGTCCCATTGGTCTACCGAAAAATTGTAATGCTGACTACACAGACGTCTGCTTTTTTCAGGCAGCCATATCAACCATTCTTTTGTAGTACCTCGTGGCATGATGGTTAGTGCGTAGGACTGTCATGCCGAAGGTGTGGGTTCGATTTCCAGCCGTGCCACCTAAAAACAGAAATGTTTTATCCGAGGTACTGCCTCTTGCGAGGAACTGACAAACCCTCCAAGAGTATACTTGTCATGAAAAAGTGCTTCTCATTAAGCCGTTCGGACTCGGCAAAAAACTGTAGGTCCCCTCCATTCCTGCCAACAACACGCAAACAGGAATGGTTGAGAGTTGTAAGTCACTAGGCCCTGGTTCTCATCGAGCTGTTGCACCACCCAATTCATTTATTTATTTATCAACGATTCTTTATAACCTACCTTTATCACCTGGCATAGGAAATATTTTAATCCTAGCGAAAGCGTTATAGTTAATAGAATAATTTAGTTATTCCAGCTGATTTCAATTCGATGATACACATGGTGGGTTTCCTGTTATTGCTTTATGCCAGGAAGGCAAGGCTGTAGCCAGGGGGGGGATCACAGGGGTTTGATCCCCCCCCCCCCCGAAATTTTTGAGAAAGGCATTTGTGAATCATACTTTCCATTTTAGTATGTAATTTGTACTCAAATTTGTGCGATGGTTATTAATTAATTTAATTTGATTTAGCTCACGTCACATAATTGTCAAGGTACCTACCTACCTTGATGATTTCTTACGTCAGCTTAAAATGAGATTCGTGTGTTCGGACTCCCTTAAGTCTTGGCAAAAACGAACAAAAATTTAAAGAAGAAAACGTCAATTTTTAAAAGTTTTGGATCGTGACAATTTAAAGTTTAAAGACTGAATGCATGATATGGTAGACAAAATGCCATACATTACATGATTCATATACACAATAAGCTTATTAAAATTTTCGCGACTCTGACGGTTTTAACATGCACACCGGAAAGAACTTTTTCGACAGTGAAACGTCTAAAAATTGACCTAAGAGATTCTACCGATGAAGGTAAACTTTTAGGGTTGGAGTAAATGTCAGTTCATCGACAAATTGAGACTAACACTGAGGCAGTTATCATATGGGAAGAATCTATTTGTCATAGGAGTGAGTTTTGTGAGGTATAGAATTTGTATAATAAAACCTTCTTATATAGAAACTATGCCTGGCCCAGGGCAAAAAACTTCCAGCGTAATGATTAGGAATTCTAATCTTGTTGGATATAGTTTCCAGTGGATTTTCGTTGAAAAATTCATGTAAGTTGAACTGAACTTAATATAAATTGCGTATGACAAAGCCCTCACTATGTCACTGATGAGTTCAAGTGAGTAAGCCGAACGAAACGCCAATTTATAGGACTAAAGGCCATAAAAAGCTATTTTGAATCAATAATTCAACAAGTCCAATCCTTAATGCTAAGTCTTCTACTTGGCGATTCTTTTTGTTTGTTTTGTGGCTTCATTTAGTCGCGAGGAATAATTAAATTATATTTAATTAAAGTTCAATAAGTATTTAAATGCCACGGTACTGACATTTAGACAGTTTATGTCACCTCACCTCTCTATGCTTATGAGAAAAAATATTTCCAGGACAATTTTAACTTATGCCGTTAAAAAAAATACAAAATTCTGATAACCGACCAAAAACATATTATAACATGCTTAAAAAATACTACCACGGTACTGACAAATACATTTGTGACATACTTTCATCGCATGAAAACATAAAACTCTTATATACATAAATAATGTCTTTTTAGAAAACCCCAATACATTCGTGTTAAAACTAAAACAAAATGGCGGCTGAGCGGGAAATCTTTTGAATTAAAAAATAAAACTAAAACCTCTGACAAAATTCGTGTATGATTATTTTATTCAGCAATAAGTATATTGTTTCAATTTTTGCAAAATTTTGTCAAGTAAGTATTGAACTAAATTTTTTTTAAGGATAGCATTTTTATTCAATGAAAACAAGGAACGGACATGCCATGGTACTGACATTTTGACTACACTTTTGCAAGCCTTGTGGAATAAGTAGAAAATTTAGTCATATCGAATGTAGATTGTAGTAAATAGCGGTTCACCCAATTCAAACCAAAAATACGAACATTTTACATTAAAAAGCACTGGACACAAGGAATCACAGTGGGCACGGAATCACCCATATAACGAGTGGAAAATGTAAGACAATTTGGATAAATGAAGTAAGTAAAATGATAAGGGGGGCATCTTAAATCATCACAGCAAAAGTGCCCCCACTGGCACATATAAAAGGTAATCCACTCTTCAAGAGTGAGATCTTAATAATGCTTGAATTGACACATAAATTCCATTTGACATTAATAGCATTATGATGAAATCTCATATCCGCACATTCCGTTTGAATACTGTCACTTTTTAACTCGAAACTACTTATAAGCTTTATAGTAGTAGGAGTATATAAAGTATATAATTAGTAAAAACTACATTAGCTTTAATAAGAATAATCTCATTTTTGAACGGTAATTCATGTTTCCTAATAAATTGTGTGAGGTCATTAGAGGAAATTTTATTTAATTCTACAGTCCGCAGATTACACTCACATAACAAGGCCATTACGTCGACAACGACGACGACGGCCGACAAAACCATTTTACGCAAAACGAGTATAAGTACATTAATTGTCACAAAATTGCCAAGCATACTGAACTATTTCACTAGGCTCAAATGTGCAGTGCATAATGCAGTGAACCCAATTAAAAACACATTACATCACACAGTGGGGCCAAAATGTCCGTTTTGTGATGTTAATTTTATCAATGCTTATAACTTACTCAATGTGATTTATTGTGTTAAGGCTCTCCCAAACCAAAGTGAAACTATAGCGAATCATTGGCAAAGACAGCTTTTTGTTGTTATTTATCATTGTGTATCTTTCGTGTTTTGTATCGTTGCGAATAATTCGCTTCGTTTTTTGTGGTTTGGGAGAGCCTTTATACTTCTTTTATTGTCAGTAAGTCATGACTGGTGGTACACTTCTATGTATATAAACTTTTAAGTTAAATGTAAGGTTTAAAAATTCTTTATACAACGGTATTGATGTGTTGTTTGATATGCTTTGAGATAATGCGTTATATATTTATATTATATATATTTTTAGAACGAGATTATGAAATTCGATCAATCGTCGTCGAGCCAAAAATCAAAGTTATACATACATAGAAACTTCACCAAGAAGGTTTAGATCAAAGACAAATGGGTCCTACAAATAACCAAATTTAAAGACGACTTAAATATTTAAGTAAAATGGACCATAATGGTATATACAATATATACACACAGAAAAAAAACGTAATGTAAAATCAACATGACGAATTATTTATTTCGATAAAAAGGATGAATTTTTCAATCATTGGATTTCATTTCGATTTAATACGTTTTCATTTTATTTTAACATTTCAAAACATTAATTTATGACTTATTCCTGTTAATTTAAAATTGAAAACAAGTAAACAGGAATTTTATTTAAAATTATTCAGTTTTTGCTTTGTTTTAACTTTGAAGTTGTGTTAAAATGAAATTATTCGTATATAAATTCCAAGTTAAAAGAAATTCATGTCAAAAAAAGCGTTTTGATGTAAAAATAACCAGACATACACTCAAACATTGTTTTTTATTTTGATTCAACATGTTTTGTATTCAAAGGGAAATATTATTAAATCATTAAGGTTTCATTTACAAATTAATTCATGTGTGAGACCCTGTTGAAATAACATGATTGAACACATTTTAGCATTGAAATAGAATTAAAATAAAATGATTCAAGTTAAAAGTTCAATTGAGCACAACTCCATATAGCGTTTCGCCCAGGTGCGATAGTTGGCATTGAAATGAAGTGTCTGAATTTAAAGAAATTCCCTTAGAATTATAAAATTATCAGTATTTTGAATGCTGAGTTTTTATATTAGTCTATTATTTTATTATTATTATTATTATTTTATTTTAGCTCTATTATTTTAAAATAAAATGATTCACATATTAATTCCAAGTCAAAGTACCTCAAGTTGACGTTTGGCACTAGTTTTTTGCGTAGCGAATTGGCCCAGTGGATGAGTGCTATCTCCGTGTGCGGAAGGTTCCCAGTTCAAAACTCAGTAAGTATCACAAAGTATTTTTAAAATAAAATAAATATATAATGAATTCCTATTCCTATACTTTCAGACCATGGTGATTCAACATGATAATAGAAATGGCTTAACATGATGATAATAATGATTAAACATGATGCAGTAAAGATTTAATATGATGGTCATGGCGATTCAACATGATGATCGCCGTTCTTCTACATGAAATCGTATTGTTTAGCATTCATTTGCTATGGATTCCATTTTTATTTGCAGGTTTTTTTATATTACTTCAAAATTAAAACATATTGATTCAACTATAAAAACAATGTCATTTCAACATGATGTAATATTGATTTCTCTTATACAGAAGTCAGGTTAAAATAAAACGAATGCTCAATGGAGCAAAAACATTGGGCAAAATATGTTGAGTCATTATTGTTTTTGTTGATTTTACCTCGCTTTTTTTCTGTGTGTATATAATTAAATAAGCATGGTATGACTTAAATATCAGAGTAGACCCTAAATAATGAATATTACAATGCATGGACTCATAAATATGAAACACAACATGCTTGGTTCATTATGTTTAGTCGATACCATTAAGGTTAATTTTCTTTAAATATTTAACTTATCTCTAAATTTGGATATTGGTAGGGCGCAATGACATACAAATTCTCTGTAGCAAATTAAGGCCCATCATGTAGGAGTCGTAGGACCATCCGTTTGAATTTTATTTTTTCATCATCGTAACTGAAATTTCAAATTTGTTTTTTGACACTAAAGACGAAACCAATGTTTTCCATGAGCAATTTAAAAATATCGAGGTTATAATCAAATTAAACATTACGTTGATAGAGAAGGACCATCTCATCTGTAGATCTGTGCATCTATGCGTCTATGCGCCCTGGGATACACTGTGCTACAACATTAATTTTCAAAATGTAGATACACAATTTTTTTAAATGTTTGAAATGGAACAAAGTTTTATTTTTGTGCAAAATAAATAAAAACTACTATTTAAGAATCACGTATGTAGTTCAATTGATACAGCTGTTATACAGCTCCTTTTCATAACTAAAAAAGGCTTACTTTTCATTAAAATATAAATTTACTTAACTTCAGCTTCAAAAATAGACATTTCGGCTCTGTCATCTTGGCAACTCATATATGGGATATTCCCAAGAAAAGTATGCCATCAAAGTAGAGGTTCATTTATTGGTCAAAAGAGGTACACTATAATCTTAGAATTAGTCAGCCCTAGAAAATTTGTTATCAAGGCTCAAAGTTTCTCAAGGTATCAAGATATTTGCAAAAACTGTATACCATCCAATTGATCGATCACAAGATCGTGATAAAAGCTCAACTACTTTCTGTAACTGGTCAGCCATACTTTTTTCTTTTTTTTAAGTTTTGATATGTTTGCTTTATTACATTAGTTTACAAAATTTTGGGTCCTTAGAAAAAATATATTTACTAGACTAATTTTGGGTCACTGGAACACGAAAATCAAAAAATTATTTTTTTTTTTTTTCCAAAGAAGCGTTTTCGAGTTATGCGCAAAAATCATTTTCTCAGCTATTTATTCAGATATTCCCATAAATCTCGCTAACGACTTAGCTAATTTACATAAAATGTGTATTTTCTGAATGATGTTTTCTTGGTCAAAAACTTTATTTTAGGGCGTAGAATTTTGATTTTAGAGGTTTCTGATTCAAAAAAATGATTTTGGAAAATAACAGACACCATAATATACATTTATATGACTTTTATTAAAAAAAATTGAATTGCCTTCTTTCACTAATTATTTAATAACTTCTACATTTATCGTCCGATTTTGAAAAACTTTGGCTCAAATCTTTGTTAAAAAGATTGCTTTTCACTTGAGTCTTTAAAATTATTTTAAATATTTTTTTTTTCTATCCAACTAAAAACTAGGAATTTTTCAAAAATACTCGTTTTTGAAACTTCGAATGCCTGTAACTTATAAAATTTCAGTCTGACTTATACAGGCAGTACATCGTCGGAAGGAGACAGATCACATCATTCAGAAAATACACATTTTATGTAAATTAGCTAAGCCGTTAACGAGATTTATGGGAATATCTGAAAATAGCTGAGAAAATGATTTTTGCGCATATCTCAAAAACGTTTCTTTAAAAAAAAAATAATTTTGACTTTCGTGTTCAGTGAATATATTCTTTCTAAGGACCCTACCACGACCCAAAATTTTGTAAATTTGTTTTATTTTAACTTGATTGAAATTTGAATATAAAAAAAATAACCTAGATCCGCGCCACATTGTTTTAATTATTGGTAGTATATTGCACTAATTCAAGCATACAGGAAAAGTTTTATAAAAATCGTAGCAGCCATTTAAGAAAAACATATATTTTCCTAAGCAATTTTGTAACTTTTGAAGTTACGCGTTATTTTTTCATAGATGTAAAATTTGTTCTAAAAATATTCCTTAAAGTGTGAAAAAACCCTTAAATATCAAGTTTCAAAAAAATCGACCATGTAGTCTTCAAAATATTTGATTTTCAAAAAAAAAAAAATTTGAAAATGTTTTATAAATCAAAAATATACATTTTTGAACATTTTTGAGAAAAGTGGTAGCTGAACAGACAGACAAAATTATGAGACCCACTTTTTTAGTCTTTCTTACTGTCGCAATGACAAGTCTGATCAAAATCTCGAGCTTCTTATAGTAAGTAAAAATCAATATTTCCCAATTTCTCGCTGACTTTTGATTTTATAAGGTATTATTAAATTAACTTATAATTAACTTTTTTATTATTTCTTTATTATGAAATGACCCCACTGTGCATCACGTAATCATTCATCTCTACATGTATATCAAATTGAGAGAACGATTGTTAAACATTTGCATATAAATCAGCTTTTTAGAATAAACGCTTGATGAAACAATAAAAGCCATTATCCGACACCTCCGCATATACTGTTTGAGTAATTAGCTGCCAATTAACTCATTATCATCAAATACAAGAGTATTAGAAGCACAAGCCATCACCACTGTAAATTCAAATTAGAATCAATAGAAAATAAACGCAGATTGTAAACAAGGACAACAAACTTTTATAGTTGGAACACACATGTAAATGTTCCACTTAAAGGAATGACTTTATTTTGTTTCAGATTGTTTCTTAGCTCATATTTTATATTCAATATAAAATAATGTGAATGTATGTGTGTATATAATACAAAGTTTTGTAATTAACAAATTACATTCTAGAAAGAATAATCCCGATTTATACAAATCTAACACAAACTAAATTTTCGCATGCAAAAATAAAAGTAAGGCAACATAAATACCCAGAAGATAAAAATCAAATCAAAAAGTAAGTAGTCTTGTAATTTTCAATTTTCTTGAAAACTAGTAAACATATAGGACCATCTGATTTCCGGACTTCGATTGAAAATTTAATGAGGTAATGAGACTTGAAAGCCAATTTAATACTTTTCTAATAGTCCAGTCAAATTGTGCTCCAAAAGGCTCTTTGCGAGCAAATTTTGGGGTAGTTTTGATTTGTTCCCTCCCTTATGTTTTCGGGGTGCGAATCCGAATCTGAGGTTTGCCAATAAAATTTCGTGACGCAACATGGCAAAAATGCAAAAATTGATGCAAAAATGCATTTTTTTGGGAGTTTTTCACTAAGGGCTCGCAAACTACCAATTATTCGAAAATTACAACAAAGTACCATTGAAAGTATACATAATTTCCAATAAATCTCTATGCAAGGATTTTTCTGCGACAACACATTTGGCCTCAAGCGCTAGTCGAAAATTGACGTATTTATACTGTTTTCGAAAATCCACTCGAAAGCACTAAGAAATTACTTTGTGTGACAAAATTTGAATTTTTGTCTGTAACATAAACCAAGATATACTTTTTTTGATGGTTTTTGATGCGTCGAGTTCGAATCTGGTCTTGGAATTGCTCTAGCACGTCACGTTTTTGATATTTTTGAATCTAAAGACTAAAAAGAAATTCATTTTGTTTGCAAATTTGGGGTTATATTTTTTTCTCGAGGTAATTTTTTTTTCTAAAAAATGTGTATAATCATTCTGAAGTATAAACATTTTACTTCAAAATTCTTTTTGAGTCTTTGAAATTCTTCCATTCGTCTTCGAGAAATCATTAGTTTTCGTCTTAAGCTACCTAATTCGACAAATCCCACAATTAGCTCGCTAAGTGCCCTTTTGAGCACAAATTGACTGGATTTTTCGAATTAGGAAGTGCGACGAAAACTAACGATTTTTCGAAGACGAATGGAGGTATTTGATAGATTTGAATGATTCGAAAAGAAATTTGAAGTAAAATGTTCATACCTCAGAATGACCGGAAAAAAATTACCTCGAGATTCATTCAATGGTACTTTGATGTAATTTTTGAATAATTGGTAGTTTTCGAGCCATTAGGGAAAAGATTTTTATTTGCTTGGAAGCGAACGTATGTTTTTCGATCAAAATTACACAAACAAAATATCTCCCTCTGCCCAAAAGTCTCCTATCAGTATTGTAAAGTACGAATTTTCAACACCACATTCCCAATATGGTCATACCAAAATGATTTATTTTCGATCGGCCGCATTTTGTTGTTTCAAATGGCGCAACATAGAAAAGGGTCTCGTGTTGTTTTTTATTGAATGTATTTTGATAATAATAATATGGGTCGTTCGTAATTGCTCTTATAGTTCATATTGCTTGAAACTTCAGATCTTTTAAAAATATTTGAGTAGCTAAAGAAAAATGCAACGAAGAATGAAACTTTTTCTTTCAATTATTGTAAGAACAACTCGAAAGATTTTGATTGAAATCGGCAGAGCAATCAAAGTCGACATTAAAAATATGTAAATGTTGTTTAGAAGGCATAATATCAGTTTTTACTAAAATTTTCATCAGAAATTTTAACTTGTTTACAATCAAATCACTGACTGCAAGCGATCGGATGTTTTTTACTTCTCTGTGTGAAGCGAAACGAAAATAATAATACATAGCTTTGTTGAAATTGAATGTAAAAGTATAAAAACACTTTGTAGGAATTATTTTGTAGTATTATCAATCGACTTTCTTATCAATTGTTTTTAATAAAATATTATTCTATTCTCTATTCTTCAATGAAACGGAAGTGTTTCTCTTAAGACCTTTTCTGGAACTTACAGATTTCAATAGGTTATGGGCCCAGAAAGACGCAAAGAGGTCTTAAGGATTAATTAAAAAGAAAACGTATTTTGAAGAAAATTTTTTTGAGAAAATTTAAAATGCCTCAAACCGGACTTCCTTCAATAGAAAAACTAAAGGGTCGTGAGAATTATGACTCTTGGAAGTTTGCTGTTCAAGCATATTTGGAGCTAGAAGATTTGTGGACGTGTGTTCAATCTGAAGGAGAGAAAGACCTAAAGAAAGTGGCCAAGGCTAGAGCGAAAATTATTTTGCTAGTTGATCCTATTAATTTCGTTCATATACAATCAACTACAACCGCGAAGGAAGCATGGGATAATTTGCAGAAGGCTTTCCAGGACAATGGTCTAACGCGCAGAGTAGGATTGCTGAAGAAATTAATTACGACAAATCTTGAAAATTGTTCATCTGTTGAAGATTATGTGAATTCTATAATCACCACAGCTCACAAGCTTAACGGCGTTGGACTAACAGTGAGTGATGAGTGGATTGGAACAATTTTGCTTGCAGGTTTATCCGAAGAATATAAACCTATGATCATGGGCATTGAAAGCTCTGGCGTAGCCATAACTGGTGATGCAATAAAGACTAAGATCCTTCAAGATGTTAAAACAGAAGACGTGGTTGATACAGTTGCATTTTATGGGCACAGTGGACCACGAAAACAAACGAAAAAGAAGAACTATAATCACAAAAGCGGAGCAAGTGGCAAGAACAATAGTGGCAACGCAGGACCAAGATGTTTTCAGTGCAATAACCATGGACATTTTGCTCGAGATTGTCCATCAAAGCAACAGAGTAACAAGAGAGTTCAAGGTAATTCTAATGTTTTGTACACATCTTTCGCTGTCTCCTCAGTACAAGCTGGTGAATGGTACATTGACTCCGGAGCATCTGCTCATATGTGTACAGATCCAAATTTACTGTCAGATGTTTGTCAACCTGCTAAAAGTGAAGTTGTGGTGGCGAACAACATGCGTTTAGCTGTACAGAGTACTGGGAATGTGTATTTGCCAAATGCTGCTCAAAACGAGAAGTTGAAAGTAGAGAATGTTTTGTGTATCCCTGGGCTATGCGCAAACCTTTTGTCAGTTAGTCAGATTGTTAGCAAAAATAACAAAGTTGTTTTCGACGTCAATGGCTGTAGAATTTATAATTCTGAAAAACATCTCATTGCTACAGCTTCACTTGATGGAGAACTTTTTAAGTTGGACAAACCAGGGCAAGATCGATGTTTCGTTGCAAACAATTTGAAGTCAGACTACAATCTATGGCACCGAAGGTTGGGACATATCAGCATGGCAAGTGTACGAATGCTGAGCGATCGCTTTGGACGAAATCAAAAATATCCTATGTTCGATAAATGGAATTGTGAAGTGTGTCTCAAAGGAAAACAATGTCGATTTCCCTTTAATCACACAGGACCTAGAGCGACTGAAGTACTAGAGGTAATTCATTCCGATTTGTGTGGTCCATTGAATGTCAGGAGCATGGGAGGTGCGAGATATATTTTGGTTTTCGTTGATGACTTAACAAGGAAAACGTTTGTTTATTTTCTACAATCAAAACATGAAACAGTTGCTCGATTTGCAGAATTTAAGGCACTTGTAGAAAATCAATGCAATAAACTAATAAAAGTATTACATACCGATAATGGATCCGAATACTGCAACAAAACGTTTCAAACATTATTAAGAAATAGTGGAATACACCATCGTACATCAGCGCCGTATACCCCACAGCATAACGGATTAGTAGAACGCATGAACAGGACTATTATCGAGAAAGCGAGGTGTATGTTAATAGATGCGAATTTGCCAAAAAGTTTCTGGGCTGAAGCGGTTTCAACGGCAGTACATATAATTAACCGATCACCATGTAGCTCATCACTTGAAATGGTTCCTGAAGAAGCATGGTCAGGAAAGAAGTCGGAAATAAGTCATTTGCGTGTGTTTGGATGCAAGGCAATGGTTCACATTCCCAAAGAGCGACGTAAGAAGTTGGATCCAAAATCCGAAGCTTGCATTTTTGTTGGGTACTGTGAAGATTCCCACAATTTTCGATTGTATCATCCAATAAAGAAGAGAATCATCATTAGCAGAGACGTCATATTTTTTGAAGATGAACAAATATCCTCCAAGAAAGTAATTGAAAATTATAATTTATTTTATTTTCCTGAATTTCTTATAGACGATGATGATTCAGTAGGGGAAGATGATGACATTTCGGCAAGTCAACCAAGTGAAGATGTTAACATTGACGACATATCGGCAAGTCAACCAAGTGAAGATGTTAACATTCCGCATTCGATGCAAGATACAAATAAAAAAGATGATACTTTGACGACTGAATCAAGTGAAGATGTTTACATTCCGCAATCAATGTCAGATGAAACTGAAAACTCAATGCAAGTTCCCAGAAGAAGTCAGCGAACTCGGAAGCCAATAATAAGGAATGAATGTATTACTTATTCAGTGACATCAGGTGAGTTGCATGATCCTCTTACTTATAAAGAAGTCCTTGAAAGAGCTGATTCCGAATTGTGGCGGCAAGCTATGAAAGAAGAGATTGAATCTTTAAGTGAAAACTCTACCTGGAATCTTGTAGATTTGCCTGTTGACAAAAGAGCTATTAACTGCAAATGGGTGTTTAAAACAAAGCGTGATAGTGAAGGCAAGATTTCAAGGTACAAGGCACGATTGGTAGTGAAAGGTTGCGCTCAAAGAAAGGGGATTGATTATGAGGAAACTTTCTCCCCAGTAGTAAGATATAGCACCATTCGATTTTTGTTTTCTCTAGCTGCTCAGTTAGATCTCGATATTGATCAAATGGATGCAGTTACTGCGTTCCTTCAAGGAGATCTTAATGAAAACATATATATGCTGCAACCAGAAGGTTACTCCGATAATACTGGTAAGGTTTGCCATTTAAAGAAATCACTATATGGGTTGAAACAAGCCAGTCGGTTGTGGAACCAAAAGCTCGATGCAGCTTTGATAAACTATGGTCTCAAGAAATCTAAAATAGATCCATGCGTTTATTTTTCTGGTGAAGATTCCAATTATATTATTGTAGCTGTATACGTGGATGATCTCTTGATATTTACTAAAAATATTGATGTCAAAAATAAACTTAAAACATATCTCAATAGTAATTTCAAAATGAAAGATATGGGTGTAGCACGATTCGTCCTCGGTATACAAATTCAACGTGATCGGTCAAAAGGCATAATATATATTGATCAGGAACGATACATCAATGATATATTAACACGTTTTGATATGAATGACTGTAATCCTGCAAACACACCTATGGATGCTAACCAAAAGCTGACTAAACTGATGTGCCCACAAACAGAAGAAGAGAAAAATGAAATGATGCATATTCCATATCAGGAAGCAGTTGGTAGTATCATGTTTGCTGCACAGGTTTCTAGACCAGATGTTAGTTTTGCCGTAAGCAATGTGTCAAGATTCAATAACTGCTATGGAAAAGCTCATTGGACAGCTGTTAAGCGGATTCTTCGATATTTGAAGGGAACATCAAATGCTAAATTGGAATTCTCTCAAACCAAAAACAATGTAGTGGTTGGTTATTGTGACGCGGACTGGGCTAACGATGGCGATGACAGGAGATCAGTTACAGGTTACATCTTTAAGTCTTGTGGAGGAGCAATATCCTGGAATACTAAGAAGCAGCCCACTGTGGCTCTCTCATCGACCGAAGCTGAATACATGGCTGTTTCCTCAGCCACTCAAGAAGCTTTGTGGCTTAAAGGATTGGAGGCTGAACTAATTCCAAGTTCCCTGAAATCTACAATTATTCACTGCGACAACAAAGGTGCAATAAGTCTAGCACTAACAAGCGCGTACCATCCCCGGACCAAACACATTGACGTCCGACACCATTTTGTTCGTGACAAAATTGATGAAGGATTAATAAACTTAAAATATATAAGCACAGCAGATATGAATGCAGATTTTCTAACAAAACCTTTAGATTTCAAGAAGCATAATTTGTGTGCTAAAGCCATAGGTCTTAAATTTAGTTGAATGTTACATTCAGTGGGAGTGTTGAAATTGAATGTAAAAGTATAAAAACACTTTGTAGGAATTATTTTGTAGTATTATCAATCGACTTTCTTATCAATTGTTTTTAATAAAATATTATTCTATTCTCTATTCTTCAATGAAACGGAAGTGTTTCTCTTAAGACCTTTTCTGGAACTTACAGATTTCAATAAGCTTCCCTTATAGTACCTATTATAAGGCAAGTTTTGGATTCGTGCAAAAAAAGAATTTGAGATAACAATCAAACATGACATTACGATGATAGAGAAGACCAAAAAGTGGGTAGCACAATTTTGTCTGCCTGTCTTTCTGTCTGTTTGTCTACAGCCTAAGCTTTTTTTGATTGATTCTCTTCAAAATTGGTACATAGTGGTTTTTAGTGATTATGCCCACACGTTTTTTCACTTTTTTTTAGAATAAAAAAAAAACGGTACCTGCCATACATTTCTTTTTAGCAATTTAACATAATAGCATTTTTCTCAAAAACGGCTCGATAACATTTCTTTGAAAAAATCAATAAACTACTTTTAGTAAAGGCTTCTTTTGGGTGGAAATCCATTTTTCAAAAAAAAGGTTATTCACGGTACCTCTCAAAGAACCATTTTCTCAATTTTCGATTTTCTTCAAAACGGTATGACTGATTTTAAAATTTTTTTAAACGGAAGTTTCCAAAAAATTATAAATAGTTTTGTGTACCAAAATTTTTGAAAAAATATTTTTTGGATTTTTAAAAGAAGTTTCAATTTTTTTTTTGAAAATCAAATATTTCGAAAACAATATAATCGATTTTTTTTTTAGTGTTTTAGTACTTTCTAAAATATTTTGGGAAAAAACTTCAAATGTATGAAAAAATAACGGTACCTTCAATACAAAAGTTAAAAAACCGCAAAGGAAAATATTTTTTTTCTTAAAAATAACTCCTACGATTTTGATTAAACTTTTTCCATATACTAAAATTACTACGATCTACTACCAAAAGTTATAGAATTAAACACTTATGAATTATTAATAGTACCTCTAATAGAACTTTTTTTATTTTGAATTTTCTCATTATTGGCTAAACTGACTTAGATAGATTTTTGTATTTACAAAGTTTAGATAAGATTAAATACCTAATATTGTATATCAAAATCTTCGAAAAAAAAGTTTTTGAATTTTTAAAAAAAGTTTCAATTTTTATTTGAAAATTCGCTATCTATCAAAAACGGCTTGACAATTTTTTTTTTTTAGATTTTGTTTTTGTCTGCACATAAATATAAAGGTACTTTAGATTTGCATACCAAAAATTTTTCCTTAAAAATGTTTTAAGAATTTGATATATAAAAAATTATTTTTTTTTTAAAGCCGCTCCAGCGATTTTTCTTTTTACTTGCGATTATAGGTACTATAAGGCAAGTTTTGGATTCGTGCAAAAAAACAAATTTGAGATAACAATCAAACATGATATTACGATGATAGAGAACACCAAAAAAGAGGGTGGCACAATTCTGTCTGTCTGTCTGTTCGTCTACAGCCTAAACGGCACGATTTTTTTTTTTCAGAACCAAAAATAACGGTACCTGCCATACATTTTTTTTGGCAAATTTACATAATCGTATTTTTCTCAAAAACGGCTCGACAACTTTTCTTAAAAAAAATTCAATAAATTTATTTTAGTAAAGGCTTTCTTTGGATGGAAAACCATTTAGTACCTGTCATAGAACGTATTTTTTTATTTTGAGTTTTCTCGTTATCGGCTCAACGAATTTAGATGATTTTTTATATACAAATTTCAGATAAGATTTAATAATATTGCATATCAAAAAAAAGTTTTTGGATCTTGTTTCAATTTTTTTTTTTTGAAAATTCGATATCTCAAAAACGAGTTGACAATTTTTTTTGCAAATTTTGTTTTAATATACACATAAATATACACTTTAGATTTGCATACCAAAATTTGTTCTTAAAAATGTTTTAAGAATTTTATATATACAAAATTATTTTTTTTAAAAACCGCTCCAACGATTTAAATTTTTTTTCCCATACAATCATATTCAATCAAGAATTAAGGTGGCATTCTTTTTGTTCACCTCAAACTGTCAAAAGAGTTGTTTTAGCTAATTTAAATGTCGTATTTCATGCTTCTCTACATTTGTCTCTCATAATTTCCATGTTTTTATATACAATTTTTTTAAGCCCGCAGTGTCTAGAACATATGAGCAAGTACGTGCGACCCAGTCGTGCATTTTATATCTTTAATTTTCAAAATTTTGCATTGGAAAATAAATTTTTCAAAAACTATCGATAGAAATAATTTTATGTGAAAAAATATTGAAGAATGGATCTCTGGCGTAAGAGGAGCTAAAAGATTTTACTCCTAATATAAGGTACCACTATTTTTGAATATTTTTTTTTTTTTTTTTGTTTAGAGTCACTTTTTTAGATAATTTTCTTTTTGTTGACCCAAGCCACATGCTCTAGTGTTTAAAAGCATCTTTTGCCAAGCACACTGCATTATGTAAAACTACTACTTGTTGTTATAAATTTATTATTGACATTTTAAAAGGCTGTCGAGTGGGTCCTTGGCAAAAATTGATGCAAATTTAGTTAATTTCAAATCGTAGAGCAAATTTTTAACCAAAAACTATTCATTCAATTACTGAAAATAGCGTGAAAGTCTCGCGGTTTTTTTAATTTTTTGCCGTTGCGTTCAGCGCTCGAGGTCGAAAACTTGGGTTATTTATTTAAAGCCAATTTCATAAATAAGCCAACAAAAACTCAGAACTGCCGGATCTGACGCAAGGTCTCCCTCCTATGAAACTACAAGGTTACTGGACTAATATCAAAATGTAGGAAATCAGGTGTTAAAAAAAAACTATTTACTATTTTCTTTCATTCAGACGAACAAGAGGCGAGATAAACGCAAAAAAAAACCATTAACTAATCAATTATTTTGATAGTTTTTTGACAGCAACTTTTCGTTGGAAAGTCAAAAATGTTAATAATCATAATTTAAATATATAAATGCATAAAATATATTTTAACGTACAAAATAAGACTTTTTTATTCTAAGTGCAATAAGAGCCGAGATAATTGTATTTACGTTTATAACATTTACATTTCTTGTCAGCCAGACTGTCTCCTTAAAAAATTTAAGGAGTTAGAGAGAACATAATAGGTATATCAAAAATTCAGCCATACTATAATGAAGTGTTTTTTGACATTGCTAGCTCTCAATATCATTTACATCGAGGTAGAGACTTAAAGGGTGAATTGAAAATCGCTCAACCCGTTTAGGCTCTGACTCGATGTTAAGTGGACGTAAAAACGAACTATTTTATGGAGTTATAATGTTTTTAGTAAACACCTATATGTAGAATAATAATTTGGAATTTTTAAAACGAACTAAAATCTGTAGAATATCTAGTAAATTTTGTAAGATAAAAATCGAAACAAATTACGTAATAGAAACATCTAATAGTGTGCAACAAATACGTGTAAATATATCTTAAAAACAAGATTTTAAAACTGAATCTATTAAAGTGGAAACAAAAATTTTATTATTATTTTTGTAAGGAACATCATTAATAAAAATATCGAGCCATGTTTTTATAAGAAACAAGAGTATTTTAACATCAAAGGCTTCCTATTTCATATTGTTTATGTAAATGATTTTACAATCATGTGACAGTACTGCTATAGCCTAAATTGTCATTTCAAATTTCATTTATCCTTAACCTTTTACAGCTTGTGTGTCATTTATCTACATCGGCTACCCAGAGGGTATACGACAACGACAACCAATTTTCAATTTTCCACTCTGTTGCATTTCGATTGCCTTACGGGCAGTAAAGGCTAACAATTTAAAACGAAGTTTTCACATTTGACATGAATGTTTTAATTTGAATTTTCAACTAGTTATATGATATCCACACGCTAATGCATTTAGCTAAAAAATATCACAAAATAAAAATTTACAAATAAAATTAATCTAAACCCATTCATTCATTCCACTAATTTAAGATTTAAAGAAAGATTTGAAATTGAATTGAATCAATAAAAACTAATTATAAATAGGTAATTCGAATAATAAAATTTAATGTACTTTCGCTGAACTGGAATACAATATTAAAAGTGTAATGGTGTGAATTAAAAAGATAAACAACATGTTATTAAAATACATTAATTGCTTTGGCATAATTCATTAACGCTTTTCAATATTTTTTTCTTTATTGTAATCTCAATTGTAACGTAGTTTTTTCGTTTGTTTTTTACTCGTAGTACATTTTTTTTTTTCAAATGCACTTGATATTATGCTTGCATTACAATCCAATTCATTTCAATTAAAAGTGTTTGCATTTTTTTACTTTCAATTTGGTATACGTACGCATTCTTTCTCTGATTTTAAATATATGCTAAGTTTGCAGTGTGCATTCTAAGAAATTAAAAATAGATGTGCAAGTAAATTAATTGTTTTGCAAATCGATTTATCGGAAAAAATAGAGACGAAGGTGACGATAGTTAGAATATTTTCATTTAAGCTGAATTGTGTCTCACATCTAAGGTTCATTAAAAACAAAATAAATTTAAACAAACTGCAGTACCTCTTCTTTTTTAATTTTAGATATTAATTATATACGATGATAGTTGAGTCATGAAGCTCGAAAATTGTCCAAACTTCGAACTTATACAGTAAAATGTCGATTTCGATCATTTTTCTTGCAATTGTGCTTATTTTTGTATATTATTCGAAAATATAACTGATTTGTTTAAAATTGTACGTATTATTTTCAAGTATTTAGTTTTTGAGAAAATATAAAATTTTACAGATAACTTTTTTCTATTTTAAAATATTTCATTAAGTATGTTTTTAGTTGATTCAAAACCATCAACAATTATTTTTCTCACAATAGTCTTTTTATTTGCGATATACTTATGCCGGGTATCAAGGCCGTAGCCAGGGGGGGATCACAGGGGGTTTGATCCCCCCCCCCCCCGAAATTTTTGAGAAAGGCATTTGTAAATCATGCTTTCCATTTTAGTATGAGATTTGTACTCAAATTTGTGCGATGGTTATTAATTAATTTAATTTTATTTAAGGCCGTGTGCCAATTGCGTTAAAATTCTGGTTAAATTTGGTCCCAGCTAAATTTTATCCGTTTTAATAGGGGTGAATAAAATTTAAGGTTTTTGCTGTGTCAATTGAATTAAATGGGACTTTATTAAAACAAACATATCCCATTAGTTTAGTTGTTGTATTTTTTTTTTGTAATGACAGTTCGCTGAACAAATAATTCAGTTTGCAAAATAAATGATCATCTGAAAAAGTATTTTCAATAAATTTTATTGATTCTTTTGCATTTTGAAGGATTTATCACAGGTAATTCAAACAAACGGGGAAGAGAATTTCGAATTTTTAAAAGGAGATTTTTTTTTTTTTTAATATTTTGCGCGCACTAAAGGGGTTATGACTACCCTTAAGATGATTATAATACACAGTACGAGCGTTAGGAAAATGAGGAAGGATTTAACAGGAGATACCGATGCACATTGGTTTTGAAGCTTTGAATATTAAAACATCATTTGAGATCATTTGAAGTGCCGCAAACATTTACCTACGCTTGAAAATTTATACTTTGAAAATAACCATGAGACCCTATACAAATGAAAATATTGAATATTTCTTTGTTTTTATTTCTTGAGTTCATTATTCTAGGCCTTTGTCTATATTTCTTAATCTTTTCATTTGATTTTAGTTTTTTTTTTTTTCTTTCCCGATATGATTCATGACTTCATGACAGCAAAATAAAATATTTATCTACATTCATCTCCCTCACTTTTTCATGAGCATGTCAATAATTAACCACTGGCTAAAATTTTAACGAGCTCCTGAGCAGGTTAAATTTTGACGTCTATATTCAACTCAGTAATGTCAAAATTTAGCCATGGGATCAAATTTAACCAGGATTTTAACGCAATTGGCACACGGCCTAACTCACGTACTACATAATTTTTAATGAATATTGTTAAGGTACCTACCTACCTTGATGATTTCTTAAGTCAACTTAAAATGAGATTCGTGTATTCTGATTCCCTTAAGTCTTGGCAAAAACGATCAAAAATTTAAAGAAGAAAACTTCAATTTTTAAAAAATTTTGGATCGTGACAATTTAAAGTTTAAAGACTGAATGCATGATATGGTAGACAAAATGCCACACATAACATGATTCACATACACAAGCTTATTCAAATTTTCGCGACTCTAACGGTTTTAACATGCACACCGGAAAGAACTTTTTCGACAGTGAAACGTCTAAAAATTGACCTAAGCGATTCTACCGATGAAGATAAACTTTTAGGGTTGGAGTAAATGTCAGTTCATCGACAAATTGAGACTAACACTGAGGCAGTTATCATATTGTAAGAATCTATTTGTCATAGGAGCGAGCGCAAACAATTAAATGTTTGACGATAAAGCATAGTTTACAGTCCCCAAGCAAAAGAAAAATCAAATTATTCAAAACAATTTTGCACCTCTTCTGTGCTTAATTTTATATAATATTTTAGGCACAAAATGTTTGCCTTTGCCTAAGCTACCCATTGAGTCATTAACTAACCTCTATTAATAAATTATAGGCTTAAAAATGGAAAAAAAATAAGTTTTGGATGCAAAAACAATTTGCATGCAAATAATGCTGTGAGGTGAATATATTTTTTTCGGGATCGTAAATATTTGATATTCACCACTTTATCTCACGCAAAACAATTTCCCAATTGTTTTGCAGTTCTATGACGCCAATGGTTCATTTTAGCATGAAACTGTTTACCAATCAAACAAAAGAGTAGTTATTAGTTATAGTAATAGAGTCATTTTTGGCATGCGAAAATATTTGCATAGATTTTCGCACAGGAACTGTAAGCTAGGCTTTGTATTTTGCTTTACTATTTAAAAAAAAAACGTTTACAGCACAGACATTTTTTCTTTGAGTACATTTTTTCACCACCAAGCGTTTTCTTTTCTCAAAAGAACCGTTTACTTAGCTTAAATGGTGAAACATTTTTTCGAAAAAGTATATCCCCCCCCCCCCCCCCCCCCCCCGAAATAATTGTCTGGCTACGGCCTTGCCGGGTATAATTTTAAAACACGCCTATTCCACTTTTTCAAAAATCCTATCTTCCCCTATCTAGCTAAAATTTGTAAGAACTTAATCATTCCAAACTTTTATTTTAACTAATAAATCGCTTATATCAATTAAGCAGCTTTTAACAGCTTTAATGCAAAATTCTCAATGGTGGAAAAAAATAGTTTTGAAATTGTAGCCCTCATATGGCAAGTTATGCATTCGTAAAAACTTGAACTCGAGATTTTGGTCTAACCTGACATAACGATGATTGGGAAAATGAAAAAAGTGGGTCGCGATTCTGTCTGTCTGTTCAGCTACAGCCTACACGACTGAGTACAATTTTTTCTAGCTATCTTACACAATCTTATTTTTCTAGAAAACGGCTACTTTAGTGTGGAATATTATTTAAACAAAAAATGGTTACTAATGGTACCTCCCAAGGAATCATGTTTTTGATTTTCTTGAAACCGATATATGCATGCATAGGCGTTGGGTCTTATCGCACGAAACTATAACGCCCAAATCTTAAAATGTCATAACCCCCAAAAACGGTCTTGTTGCCCAAAAACTAACAAAATAAAATGTCAGAAGACCTAAAAGGAATGCCATAACGCCCAAAATATAAATGAAATGCCATAGCGCCCAAAACGAGAAATTTCATTTCGCCCAAAAAAAAACTTTGTTTTCTAGTTTGGGCATTACATTATGGCATTACTTTTGGGCGTTGTGACATTTTTTTGGGTGCTATGACGTTTTCGAGTGTCAAAAAGTCCAAGTAGAATGTCATATAGCCCAAATATCATGAAAAATACTCAAAAATTTTACTGTACTCCAATGTAATAACTACAATTTTTTAACAGAATTGAAAATCGCAAAAGGAACAACGAACACACTAGCGGGGGGCGCGGTGGCGCACAACCGCATCAAGCCTGCACCGGACCCGCCCCACCGTCCCCCCACGACGGTTACGCACCGCACACGCACACGCACCGCACACGCGCACGCACCCGCAGCGCTGCCGCACGCCGCCGCTTTTCTTATGCCACTTGAAGCATTAGAAGAGTCGCTCAAAAGCACTGCAGGACTCGAACATTAATAAAGCCTGAAATAAAAACCAATTAATTATTTGGGCGTTAAGACATTTTTCGATTTGGGCGTTATGACGCCAAAAATATTTTTGGGCGGTATGACAATCCGTTTGGGGCTTCTGACTCTTTCCTTCTTGAAAATTTGGGTGATAATTAGGTTTTTGGGTCATATGACATTTCTGGATTTAGGCGTTTTCGATTTGGGCTATAAAATTAAAAATGGAAAATGTCATAGCACCGAAAATATAAGTCAAAGCACCCAAATTCATTGTCATATCCCCCAAATTCAAGGCAAAAATACAACAACAAATTATTCAGGAATTATTTGGGCCTTATGACATTTAAAAATTTGGGCGTTATGGTTTTGGGTGATAAGACCTAACGCCGCATGCATATGACTGATTTTAATATTATATATTTAATAAATATATTTATGCAAAAGCTTCTAAGAAATATTAATAAAATACTGTGCACCAAAAATATTTAAAATACTACTTTTTTGGATTTCATAAAAATATTCAAAATTTTTTTGAAAACTTAACTTAATATTTCTAAAACGACGTTGTCAATTTTATTAAAACTTAATACATAGCAACATGATGTTAAATGGTCAATCCCCCCAAATTTTGTTTAATAATTTTTAAAATCTTACTTTTCTTAAAAACGGCCTCGCAACTTATCTCAAGCAAAATTCTTTAAATAACTTTTAGTACAGGCTACCTTAAAAATTTTTTCAAAAAACGATATACCATCTCCCAAAAACTTAATTTTTTGTATTTTCGATTTTCTTGAAAATGGTACAACTGATTTTAGATATTTTATATATGGAGAGGTCCCTAAACAAATATTAATATTAATATTGTCTTCAAAAATTTTCAAGAAAATACTTTCTGTTTTTTTTTAATATGTCAATTTTTCTTAAACTTAACATTTCTGAAACGATACGTAAGATTTTTTTAAGCTTTGTTTTTTCATACTCTTTAGAATATTTTTAAAATATATTTTGGTGATATTAAAAAGTTCGATAATTATCTTCCATACAAATGTTGAAAAATCTTAAGGTAATTTTTTTTTCAAAAACAGCTCCTAAGATTTTGATCAAATTATATTATGATATACTAATTGCAATACATAATCGAATATAGAACAATTTTTGGATTTTGAATTTTTTGTCATTCTTGGAGGAGCGTATTTTTTTAAATTTTTAAACAACCACTTGACAGTTTTTTTTTTTGAAATTCTACTCCTATATGCATTGTAAAAATACGAACTAAAGTTTAAGATACAGAAATTTTTCGTACAAAAATTTTACTTATTACATTTAAAAAAAAATAATTTATTTTTCACTTCTCTAAAAACTATATAACATAATATCATATAGTTTTGGCATTCGAATAAAAATTTATAAGAGCATTTATATTTGACTGCATAAAATAAAAGAAAAATGTTATATTTTTTTTATTTTTATTCAAAATTTTGAGTTTGGAAACAATTTTTGGCCAAAACTGGTCGTTAAAAAAACTTTTTTTCTTGTCTACTTTCAACCAACATGTCGTGAGCTTTTGGCAGAGTTTACGAGAATCACCAAGTATGCAATAAAAGATAAAATGCACGACTGGGTCGCACGTACTTGCTTTTATGTTCAAGAGGCTGTGGGTTTAAGCAAATTGTATATAAAGACATGGAAATTATGAGAAAAAAGTGTTTAAAAGCATCAAATACGATATTTAAACAAGCTTAAACAGCTCTTTTGATAGTTTGAGGTGAAAAAAAGAACGGTATTTTAATTCTTGAATGAATATGATTGTATGGAAAAAAATTAAAAATCGGAGCGGTTTTTTAGAAAATATTTTTGTATATATCAAATTTTTAATCCAAATCTTAAATATTTATAAAAATAAAATTTCAAAAAAATGATCACCCTGTTTTTGAGATATCGAATTTTCAAAAAAAATAATTTGAAACTTTTTTGAAGATTTTGGTATTTAATATTATTTGAACTTATTTGAAATTTGTGTATACAAAATACATCCGTTCAGCTGATAATGAGAAAATTTAAAATAAAAAAAAACATTCTATGAGAGGTATACTGCTAATAGTTGCTAAGTGTCAAATTTTTTTTCTAGTATATCGCAATAATTTTGCCCTACGAAAAAAGTTAAATCAAAATCCTAGGAGCCATTTTTGAGAAAAAAAATATTTTCCTTAACGTTTTTTTTACTTTTGTATGGAAGGTACCGTTATTTTTTCATAAAAGTACTATTTTTTCTTAAAATATTTTAGAAAGTATAAAAACCTCTTATGCCTCGAGTTTCAAAAAATAAATGATGTAGTTTTCGAAATATTTGATTTTCAAAAAAATTTAAACATTTTTTAAAAATCCAAAAAAAAATTTTTTTGAAAATATTGGTGGCAAAGACTGTTTATATTTTTAAGAAGCTTCCGTTATGAAGATAATCCAAAATACAAAAAATGGTTCATTGGGAAGTACCATTAATAACCATTTTTTGAAAAATAGTTCCAAAAGAAATGAAAAAAATGAGTGGGCAGAGTCACCAAATACCACTATGTACCAAGTTTTGAGAAAATCGATCTAGCCGTTTAGGCTGTAGCCGAACAGACAGACAGAATTGTGCCACCCAATTTTTTCGTGTTTTCTATAATCATAATGTTATGCTATGTTTGATTGTTATCTCGAATTTTTTTTTGCACGAATCCAAAACTTGCCCTATAGTACCTACAAACATAACGCAAGTAAAAATAGGCAGTTGACTAAACCACTACTACGACTAGAGGGAATGAGCATATGAATTTTAAGGAATCTTTTTTTTCATTTGGAGCTGATTTAGGTTCATCCAATGGGACCTTTTTTAACGTAACGTAAATATAAATATACAATTGTACATATATACCATACATAGATAGCCCAGAAGCTTAAAACCATAAAGTAAAACATAAGGTCTTCCTCCTCATTATATTTGTAGCACATTTCTATTTTATTCTATTTATTCACAGAAACCAGAAAAACAAAAGACATTTTATAACACTCAATGTCTTTGGGAGATATTGTTATCCTTGGGATTAACCCTCTTGAATCAATAAATTCCATGCTTGACAAAACCTCTCGTAACATATTTTTTTTTTCAGACAAAGTGGTCTGTCTTTATCATTTGCTTTGGAAAACAAACACTTCAACACAATCAATCCGATTCATTGTCATCCGTCAAAATCAAAAGTGTTTGAATTTCATCAATCATTTGATGGTGTAAGCTGTAAGGTCTACCTACTTATTTATTTAAAGCTTTGCTTTGAATGTTTTTGGGCAACTTTTTAATGCTAGTGTTTGTTCTTTGAACTATCGGAAGATGAATTTTGTTGGCTTTTCACAATGTCAAAACCTCGGAATTTAAAAAAATTACCTACTGAAATTGAAATGACAGTTTAAAACGAAAATTTGTAAATTGGATTTGTGTGCTTGGTGGACATAAATTGCATGATTGGACCGTTTATTTCTTTCTTGATTTTCTTATGGTTAGCTTTTAGCCTTTGAGTGGCTAAAATGAGACGGTATAGGGAAAAAGTCAAAAGTGATTTATTTCTTCTTTTTTTTAAGTGAAACTTCCTTACGTCTGGATTATTGCAATTTTCTAATTGATTGCGTATGTACATATTTATTTTCATGTAACAAGCGGGCTGCTAACGTTAGCTCAAACTCTATAATCCAACAAAAACCTTTTAATTCTTATTTGTAGTAGAAGCATTTCTGGGGGTTCAGTTATCCGCATAAGATGCTACAAAAATCTGGAACGTGTATGGATTTTCGGAATCAAAAGTGCGCCATTAAATTGGTCAGTAAATGGTCAAAAAGGTCAACTATAAGTTTTAGAAATTGGTCAGCCCTAGAAAACTTGTAATCAAGGCTTAATGTTTCTTAAGATCACGCAAAGTTACAGCACCTCACTTGAAGTATATTCTCAAAAAAAAGTATACCATCCGAAAGATGACTAAATTGTGATAAAAGGTCAATTATATTTTCAGTTATTTGTCAACCATAGATTTTTTGTATGAATTCTAAAAGCTTTTTTCAAGGTCCCAGAAAAATTGTTTGGCTTCTCCACTAAAAAGAAAAAGGAATGCCATCTTATTGGTCAGTAATTGGTCATAAGAGGTCAAATAGTTTCAGTTACATAATTGTATTGGTCAGCCGTAGATTTTTTTTTAATTATTTTCTTTTTTAATTTCATCAGGTCACAGCACCTCATGTGGATATTCGCAAAAACTTTACACAATCTAAAGGCAACTAGACAATTGGTCAGCGATTGGCACTTTTTATGATTTTTTAAAGTTGTTGTTTTTCTAGGTCACGAACGATTTTTGGCATCTCATTTTTACGATATTCACAAAAAATGCATTTAATCTGGAAAGGTCACCCAATTTCCATAAAAGGTCAACTAGATGTTAACTTGCGATCTATTTTTTTTTTTTTTTAATAAGCTAAGTATACAGCTCTTTTGAGTTAAAAAATTCTTCAAGGTGAGAAAAAAAATATTTTCGACAAAGAAAAACTGTTTGTGGTGTAAAATTTGTTTTTATTCGTCGTCAGTTTACAGTTTCCAAAAAAAATCTCAATGAGACTGTTCAATTAATAAAAAAAAAAACAAACGCCAAACGCATTTTTTTTTCGGCAAAAGAATGTCAGTGATATTGCAACTGCTTGCTGCTTTCCAGCAAGTGTACAAGGTGAATGCGTGCGTGAATGCGTTCACCCAAACCATGACCTGGAAAGCAGAGCTCTGTCTAAGTGGGCAGAGAACAATAATATCATACCGGATAATCAGTTTAGGTTTAGGGCAGGACATGACACCATTCATGCCGCGTCTAAACTCGTTTCTAATATCCAATGGAACAAATCTAAAAAGCAGTGTATGGGTCCCTGTCTGGTTGATTTGGAGAAGGCCTTCGACACCGTATGGTTAGAGGATCTCTATCTAAAGCTGACCATAGACTGAGCATTAGTATACCACTATTGTATATGCTTTATGATTTGGTCAATGGTAGAAAGTTTGTTGTAAAGAGTGGCAATGTGACTTCTGCCACATCCTTTAATATTATTAATGGTCTCAGCAGGGAGTGGTCAACTCACCGATTCTATTCAGCATTTACACCAGCCAGCAATCTGATAAGTAGTCTAACTCAGGCAATTGCGTATGCTGACGATCTAATTGCGCACAGAACAGCTCCATAAGTCGAGGTCATCAGAATTCTTTTATAGGGTGACTGCAAAGAGATTCAGAGATATTGCGATGACTGGAAGCTGAAAATCAACTTTCAGAAATCATAAACTATGTTGTTTAGGACCAGGTTGCATGAAGCTACAAGGGATATGAGAAAGAACTGGCGCAAGCTGGTGATTGTATGGGCATCCACTGGCGAGTAAAAGTGAAGTAAAGTACCTTGGCATCTGGATGGAATAGTATTTGTATTTCGACAGACATATAAATGCTGCTCTGACCAGGGCTCTACGACTTCGGCCGTAGAACTGTAGATAGGTGGCTCCTTTATAGTCGAGATGTCCTCGCACAATACGGAGCTGAGCACCTTCGGTTCAGTAGGACTGTGTCCGATCGGGACCGTAGAGAAAGGGTTAGGCAGGAGAACCAGTTCTGGTGGTTAAAACATGAGGATGAAGTTCCTTCAGATATATAAAAGTTGACTTAACATTTTTCTATGTCATGGCCGACTTACATAGGTACCAAAAAAAAAATATATATATATACATATATATAAGTATATAAAACCAAAACAAAAAATGATAAAACCCGAAAATGCTGGCTGTTGCTGTTCTAGTTTGTAAGTAGTTTTAAGTAGCTTTAAGTAGTTTTAATCAGCTATCCATTTCGATAGAAAATTTAATTTTGAACAAAAAGTATTATATGTAAAATTCGGCTTAGTTTTGGAGTTATACCAAAAATACTGAAAAGTGGCCAGTGTGACCATTCTCTCAGAAACGCATGGGTGAATTTATTAGCATTTTCGGTTTTAAGCATGCTTATAGGCCAAACAAACATATTCAATAATAAAAACCCTTGCACGTAATTGTTCCTTTATACCCCTCATTTTCCGGTCTATTCAATAGGCTATCATTTACATCAACTTTGACGAATATATGACCAAATTTTTAAAAGTGGGTCTGACATTTTATCTCATGATGTCTTATGATACCATTTATCAAGTCTGAAAAGCAATTGCATGCTTTGAATTTAATAGTTTTAAAACCACCTCTCCATACAACTTGAACCACTACTGTTCTAAGATGGCGTATGTGGAACATTTTCTTCAATAGTTTTTTTTTCAGATGATGCAGGAGCAGGTGTTTTTTTATTTTATGAAAGGAAGTACACAGTATACACATTTTTATAAATACATAAATATCAATTTTTTTTGTGAAAAAAAGACTTACAAATTTGAATAAATTTATTATGTTTATATAATATGTATTAGACTGATTAAAAAAAATGAAAATGTCTTCGATTTTCAATAGCACTAGCTTTTTAGTTAGAGTTTAATGAAAAATTTCAGCCCTTTAGGTCAATATTTAGAGGTCACTCATTGCTACTTTCTGTTTTCCATACAAATCGTATGGGAACTTTTTTTTGATTCCTTCTTTATTTTATAACTTTAGAAACGGTTATTATACGGAAATGATCAAGGTAAAATCTGAAAGAAAATTTGATTTTCTTTAAAAAACGTCCTGACTTCTTATCTAATTAATGTACTCCTTCCAAAGTTATTCAAGGTCAGAGTGGTATTCGTGGTGAATTTCAAAGTTTTTTGGATTCCGTGTTGAAAAAATCAGCTATAGTGCAAGGTGCTTTGCAAAAGTTGTAACAAAAGGCAAGTGCATGTAAGTTGAACTCAGACAAGAAAAAAATCGTTTTAGAGTGGGGGTATATTTGCCCCCATGTTGGTGGGATGGGCAATTTTCTAAAAAAATTGGTTTAAAAAAGAAAAAAATATTAAAAATCAACGGCAATACTTATTGTGTCATGCTAATACTTTTTTAAGGCCAACGATCCATTATTTACTTAACTTTTTAAAAAAAGTTGTTTTTGTAGATATTTTTTGAAAAAATTAATTTCGAACTTAAGTTTAAAAAATTAAAAAATGATTTTATTTTTTAAATCATTTTTTGAAAATTTTTTTCTTGTTTGAGTTCAACTTACACGCACTTGCCTTTTGTTTCAACTTTTGCAAAACACCTTGTATTATAGCTGATTTTTTCAACACGGAATCCAAAAAACTCTGACCTTGAATAACTTTGGAAGGAGTACATTAATTAGACCAGAAGTCAAGACCTTTTTTAAAGAACATCAAATCTTCTTTCAGATTCTACTTTGATCATTTCTGTATGATAACCGTTTCTAAAGTTATAAAATAAAGAAGGAATCAAAAAAAAGTTCCCATACGATTTGTATGGAAAACAGAAAGTAGCTATAAGCGACCTCTAAATATTGACCTAAGGGGCTGAAATTTTGCCATGATTATTATTTCATTTAATAAAAATAAAATAAATTGGGTGGCGCAACAGCTCATGGAGAACCAGGGCCTAGTGACATACAATTCACAACCATTCCTGTGTGCGTGTTTGTTGGCAGGAATGGAGGGGACCTACAGTTTTTTGCCGAGTCCGAACGGCTAAATTGAGAAGCACTTTTTCATGACAAGTATACTCTTGGAGGATTTGTCAGTTCCTCGCAAGAGGCAGTACCTCGAATAAAACATTTCTGTTTTTAGGTGGCACGGCTGGGAATCGAACCCAGACCTTCGACATGACAGTCCTACGCACTAACCATCAAGCCACGAGGTACTACATTATTTCATTAAACTCTAAGTAAAAAGCTAGTGGCATTGAAAATCGAAGACATTTTCATTTTTTTGAATCAGTCTAACTAATATGTATACAGGGTTTCCTGGACCTGAGTGGAAGTATTTAAGGGTGTGGTTCTTGGGGTTATTCTAAGAAAATAAAATGCACGACTGGGTCGCACGTACTTGCTCTTATGTTCAAGTAACTGTGGGATTAAGAAAATTGTATATATATACAAACATGGAAATTATGAGAGAAAAATGTAAAGAAGCATGAAATACGACATTTAAATTAGCTAAAACAACTCTTTTGACAGTTTGAGGTGAAAAAAAAGTATGCCATCTTAATTCATGATGGAATATGATTGTATGGGAAAAAAAATTTTAAAATCGTTGGAGCGGTTTTTAAAAAAATTAATTTTTTATATATAAAATTCTTAAAACATTTTTAAGGACAAATTTTGGTATGCAGATTTAAACTATATATTTATGTGTATATAAAAACAAAATTTGAAAAAAAATTGTCAACCCATTTTTGAGATATCGAATTTTCAAAAAAAAAGTTTGAAACTTTTTTGAAAAATCCAAAAACTTTTTTTTTGAAAATTTTGATATGCAATATTATTTGGTTTTATCTGAAATTTGTATATAAAATAATTCATCTAAATCCGTTTAGCCAATAACAAGAATATTCAAAATAAACAAATACGTTCTATGACAGGTACTATTAATAGTTGCTATGTGTAAAATTTTATAATTTTTGGTAGTAGATCGTACTAAAATATGTATATACAAAAATTTTAATCAAAATCGTAGCAGTCGTTTTTAAGCAAAAAAATATTTTCCTTTGCGGTTTTTTAACTTTTGTATGGAAGGTACCGTTATTTTTTCATATATGTAAAATTTTTTCTAAAAATATTTTAGAGAATACTAAAAAAGTCTTAAATATTGAGTTTCAAATAAATCGAACATGTCGTTTTCAAAATATTTGATTTTCAAAAAAAAATTTGAAACATTTTTTAAAAATCCAATAAACATTTTTTCAAAAATTTTGGTACACAAAACTATTTATATTTTTTGGAAGCTTCTATATAAAGAAAATAATTGAAATCGGTCCTACCGTTTTGAAGAAAATCAAAAATCAAAAAAATGGTTCTTTGGGAGGTACCATTAATAACCATTCTTGAAAAATGGTTTTCCACCCAAAGAAAGCCTTTACTAAAATAAATTTATTGAATTTTTTTTAAGAAAAGTTGTCGAGTCGTTTTTGAGAAAAATACGATTATGTAAATTTGCCAAAAAAAAATGTATGACAGGTACCGTTATTTTTGGTTCTAAAAAAAAATGAAAAAAACGTGTCGGCAGAATCACCAAAAACCACTAAGTACCAAGTTTGAAGAAAATCGATCGAGCCGTTTAGGCTGTAGACGAACAGACAGACAGACAGACAGAATTGTGCCACCCACTTTTTTGGTGTTCTCTATCATCGTAATATCATGTTTGATTGTTATGTCAAAATTTTTTTTTGCACGAATCCAAAACTTGCCTTATAGTACCTATAATCGCAAGTAAAAATTGTATGGGGGGAAAGTTGTATCTCCCCTCCCTGAGGCAGGGGGGGCAGTTTCTGAAACATTGACTTTATGTGCAAAAAAAGCCTTAAAAATCAACGAAAACACATCTAATAATGTGCTATAGTTTTTTTGAAAGCTAATAATCCTTTCTTGCATTTGGTTTTTAAATCAAGTTGTTTAAGCAAATAGGTTTTGAGAAATTAAATTTCAAAGTCAAAATTAAAAAAAAAAAATTATTGATTTTTTTTTCTTAAGTCGATATTTTTCAAAAATTTACGTAATTAAGTAAATTAGTTCAGTTCAGTTCAGTTCAGTTCAGTTTATTTACTTTTTCTTTTACAACAAAAATAAGCAATATAAAATTCAAACATAACAATTAGTTAATTACATCTTGATTAAAATTTTTTTTTGTAAATGTACTATATTTCTACTAATTATAAGTGTTTTTCATAAGAGAGAACGAAAAAGACGGTACAATCTGTTGTCTTATGACAAGAGTCGAAAGTACCAAATAAGTATAACTTATTCATAAATTTAAATTGGAATTACATTAAGAAGTGTTGTGGGGTATCGTATGAGAAAGAAAATCTAAAATTATTATTTTTGTTTTTGTTTTTTAGTTAAGGGAAATTAAATGTGAATATACAAATTTAAACCATAATTCTGATGATGTTATTGACTTCTTCAAAATTAAAGTTATAAAGCCATTTTTTAATGTTTTTATTGAATAAATGAGCAGAACGAATGCTTCTAATGTCAGAAGGTAATGCGTTAAAAAGTCTAGGTGCTACCGAGGTATAGAAGTTTAAAAGGTGATGAGAATTGTGCACTGGAATTACAGAAATATTTCTATCGTTGCTTCGTAGTGAGTAAGCTGGCGTATTGTGACTTATGAGATATCCACTTCTCAAGAAAAATATTTTTAAAACTTTAAAAAAATAAAGATGTTTAAGCGGAAGGATACCAGAGCTGACGAACAACGGAAAGCTATGTTCATTTTTCTTTTTCATCCAGATGGTTCTTAAAATATGTTTTTGAGAAACTAACAGAGGTTGTAAGTTGTTTTTAAATGTACCACCCCAACAAATTATACCGTATTGTATTTTAGATTGAACCAGTCCATAATAGATTGTTTCCATAAGTTTTCTACAACAGAGCTTCCTCAAGTGAAACAAAAAATAAGTGGTTGATAACAAATATTTTTTTAATGCAGAAGTGTGAATTTTCCAGTTTATTTTGCTATCAATAGTTAAACCAAGATATTTATATTCGAAAACTTGCTCGACACTAAAACACTTTGAAGAACAGTGATTATTTAAAACATTAGCTGGTGACAAAGCATTAGATGAATAACAAGATACACTACTTAGCGGGATATTTTTGCAGTCAAAACTGTGTTGAACAAGAAATGGTGGATTAGCAAAGGAATCAAATGGTTTAAAAAACATAACTCTTGTTTTTTCACTAATGACAAGCTTATGGATGCCGAACCAATGTCTGAATAATTCTAAGTCATGATTTATATCCGAAATCATATCTAGAACAGTGGGACTAGAATACACACAAGCTATGTCATCAGCAAAACCACAGACTTTGCCTTTAAAGTTAAGATTAAATATACTATTAATATAAATAAGGAACAAGGTTGGACCTAAGACTGATCCTTGTGGGACACCTATATTAACATTTTTGACATCACTGAAATGATTGCCTATTTTGACCATTTGTTTTCTGATTTTTAGAAAAGAAGAAAACCAATCCAGCATAAAACCCCTGAAACCAGCTTTCTCTAATTTTCTTAATAATATCTCATGGTCAACAGTATCGAAGGCTTTTTTAATGTCAATATATAGAGCAGCAGTATACTTTTTTTGGTCTATACTTTTATAGATGAAACTACAGTGAGCTAATAGTGCATCTTCTGTAGATTTTCCAGCTCTAAAACCAAACTGTTTAGAGTTGAAAAAAGAAATGCTATCCAGGTAATTAATAACCCTACTTTTAACAACTTTTTCGAATATTTTTGAGAAAACTGGTAATAAAGAAATAGGTCTATAGTTACTGACACATTTCTTATCCCCTTTTTTAGGAATAGGAATAACTTCAGCTATTTTTAAACTTGACGGGAAACTACCGTGAAAAATACTTTTGTTAAATAAAAGAGATAATATATCAACTATATTAAAACAAACCTTTTTAATAAAAAAACTTGAAAAACTATCAGATGTTGAAGAATGAGAACTATCTAAACCTTGAATTACCCTAAAGATTTCGAGAGATGTTATCGGCTGAAAAAGGAAACTATGAGATTGAAAACTTTCTTTGAAACAAATTTCAGAACACATTACAGTACAGTTGTTAATACCAGCACTTTCGATTGTATCTACAGCTATATTTATAAAATAATCATTAAAAATTTTAGCCATTTCTGAATGATCAACAATGGTCTGGGAATCGAAAGAAAGATAAGAAGGTAAATCAGAAGTTTTGATTTTGTTGAATAATTCGTTGACTATACCCCATTCTTTTCTTAAATCACCTTTTGCCTTATGGAACTTATCCATATAAAAATTTTCTTTACATATTGGAATTTCTAGTCTGATTTCTTTACATAAATTATCATAGTTTTCACGGTATAAAACGTTATTAGAGTGTTTCTTACACTTAATCCTCAATTTATTTTTAAAATCAATTTTTTCTAATAAATAATTAGACATCCAGGGCTTGAGTTTTTTTAATTTACTTTCTTTGCTTCCAAAAACTTCCGAGCTTTGATCAACAAAGCATTTCAAAAGGATACAAAAATTGTCAAAAGCAATGGAAGGGTCAGGATCGCTACGAATTCTTGACCAGTTTTCAAATAATAAAATAGAGTTCAAAATTTCAAAATTTGTTCTGATAGCTTGCCTATTCAGGACCTGAGCCATTAATCCAACTTCGGACTTTTCTTTAAAATTGAAAAATAGACAAGTCATATGATGATCTGAGATCTTAAGATCAGATACTGAGCTAGTGAGGGTTAAATCAGTTTTTAGATCAATCCTAGCTAAGATATGATCAATACATGTATTGGATGTAGAAGTTATTCTAGTTGGTACATTAATACAAGAAACTAAACCATGAGCTGACATTAACGATTTGTAATTTTCAACTGCTGTAGTTTCAGATAAGATGTCTATATTTATGTCACCCAAAATAAACAAGTGCTTTGCGTTATTATTATTCAGCAATGAGTTAAGTTCCTCTAAATAAACATCTTCATTTACATTATGAAATCTGTAGAAACACATAAAGACCAGTTTAACTGAATTAAAAACTAAAGATATCTCAACCATATCAGAGCTTACGAGGTCTGTGCTACAACACTCAAAATTTAAACTTTCATTAACGAAAATAGCAGTACCTCCTGCAGCATAAGTATTGTTGCACTTTGCATATAAAAAATAACCGGGAATCTTAAACAAATCTTTTTCGTGCTCATAAATCCAAATTTCAGTTAGAAAAATTAATTTAGGCTTATTAACAAAAGATTCCAAATGAATCAATAACAAATCAAAATTTTTACGAAGACTTCTAATATTTTGTTGAATAACAAAAAAACTATTTTTATAATCATCCGAATGAAAAACACTTTTACAAAATTCATTATCATAGCAGCAAAAAGGAGTAACTGACGTATCAATATTTATATCTGTTAAAAAAGATTTGGCCATAACTAAATAATTTTGTTAAGATCATCTAAAGATGAAATTCGATGCGCTGTTTCTCCTTCTTGCTTTCTCATTAAAATTATACCATTACTAATCCAAAGATAATTATATTTTTTTTCATTTTTAATACTTTTAGCTTTGTTAAATAAATTTCGGTTAAATTTAGTTAAAGATTCATTAATAAAAATAGGTTTTTTGACCAATTGCTTATCAAATAAACTAGTATTAAGTTGTTTCTTTTTTTGATTAGAAATAATTTTCTGCTTACATTCGGCTCTTTTAAATTTAACACAAACGATTTCCCTTGGTTTTGTTGTTGTTGATGAGGCGGCGGCGGCGGTGGTGACGATGTTGTTTTTCATTGCAGTCGTGTTACTTTTTATTGTTTTGACATAACAATATTTGATGTCGTCAGCTGTGATGCTTTCATCGATATGTTCTAACAGCTTTAGAGTAGAGGTCAATGCACTGTCTTTGTTGGCATTAGGTAAACCTACAATATCAATGCATTTGTGCAGTGTTTTTTGTTGCATTACATTGACTTGGTGCTGGAGCATATCAACTTTCTTTAGCAAGTTGCTTTTATCTTCTTCCAGTGTGCGAATGAGAGATAAAAAATTACTGTTAATCTCCTTCAAAGAAATCATTTCATTATTCATAGACAAGATCTCTTTATGCACAACTTCGAGCGTGATACGAGTTGAGTTGTTGTCTTCAGTGAACTCGGCAGCGGCTGATTGCGATTGCAATTGATGTGGCGGTGTGGCAGTTATGGGTGGCGTGGGTGGTGGTGGTGGAGATGCATTTTTTAGTTGTTGTTGTTTTGTGACTTGTATAGTAGAAGAATCTAACTCAGGTGTTGAAAGAGCGTTCTTTACTAGAGGTGGCGAGAGACGAAGTGAACCTCGTCTGTGTTTACTGCACGATGGGCAACGATAAAATTAGTTTTTAGTCCATTACCGAAAAAATCTTTCTTAGTCTTGAGAAATTAAGAAAAAACAAAAGGTACTTTTACCAAAAAAGCCCGAAAAAGGTTATCGACTTAAAAAAAAAATCACAATTTTTTTTTAATTTTGACTCTGAAATTTAATTTCTCAAAAACTATTCGCTTAAACAACTTGATTTAAAAACCAAATTCAAGAATGGAGTATTAGCTTTCAAAAAAACTATAGCGCATTATTAAATGTGTTTTCGTTGATGTTTAATGTTTGTTTTTGCATTAAAAGTCAATGTTTCAGAAATTGCCCCCCCCCCCCCTGCCACAGGGAGGGGAGATACAACAATTTTTTGTAGAATAACCCCAAGAACCACACCCTTAAATACTTCCACTCAGGTCCGGGACACCCTGTATACACTCCCACCTCTTCGAATAGGTACAACATTTTCGAGTGCGATTAAACGTTATAACTCCGAACTGAGTGGACTAAATGAATTTTTGGGGACATCAAATTTCGGAAAAAATTAGCAAAATCTCTTCTTTGATCTTTAATTATCTTAGAAATAAACAAAACGATGGTATCGACATGAAAGGATGCAAACATGAATTAAAAGAAATACTAATAAAGTGGGTAATGACGGTAAGTTTAAGACTGTGTGTTTCCTAAATAGCTCCTAAATTGGATGCTTTCTCTAATGCCATTTACAAAAACTCATTTAGTCCGCTCAGTTCGGAATTAAAACGGTTAATCGCACTTTAAAATTTTGTACCTATTCAAATGAACGGGAGTGTATGTATAAGAAGCGCAACATCAACGCTATATCGGTCCTTCTCTCGAATGTGCTTGGCTTCAAATTGAAGAACTATGCTAACCGAAGCTGATCGTAAATGAAAACAAAAATAATTTCGGATTCCATAACTAGGAAAAAATAATATAATTTTTGGGAAATCCTATATAGTCCAGTAACTATATACATTAGACCTTGCGTCAGGTCCGATAGCTCTGATTTTTTGCTGAGTTGTTTATGATGTTGGCGTAGTATTAAATCTGTTTTTTCGACCTCGAGCGCCGAACGCAACATTCGTAAAAATCCAAAAACCCGCGAATTTTTCGCGGTTTTTTCACTTATTGGCTATTTTAACCATTACGCCTTAACTTCCGAATAAAACATTGCTCTACGATTTCAACCTTACTAACTTTGCTTCAATTTGAGTCCAAGGCCGGTTCTGTAGACATAACGTTTCCAAGGGACGGCATTTCAAAATATAGCAATACAAAATTTAAAACAACAAGTAGTATATAAAACAGTATAATAACAAAAACATGGTCTTTGACATATGCTGCATCAAAGCAATAGAGCGTGTAGATTGGGCCAAAAGAAGAAAACAATAGTACCGGATGGGGGGTATATATCCCCCCGTTTAGGCGGGAGGGGCAATTTTAAGAAAAGTTGACTTCAAGTAGAAAAATAACCATAAAAATACAATGGTAATATCTGGACGAAAGTCCTTTCCTCATCTCAAAGCCAGAAATCCATTCTTTAATTTTTTTTTAAATAAAGATTTTTTAGCTGATAGTTTTTGAAAAATTTACTTTCAAACTCAAAATTTTGAGAAAAAGACGATTTTTTGTGTTAATCTATTTTTTTTTTTATTTTATGGTATTAAGTACTATTTTTGATTTTGATTTTCAATGCCCTTATTAATTTTTAGTTAAAAACTGAAAACCAAATGCTAAAATGACTTCTAGTTTTTGAGAAAACTGAAATTAACATGTTCAACTTCACTTTTTTCAGTCTAGTATCCTTTTTCTTCGGGGTGGGAGGGCTCTGCCTCAGATGCGGTAGTTCTGATTTTTAGATGAGTTGTTTATGATGTTGGCCTTAGCAATAATCCCAGTTTTCGACCTCGAGCGCCAAGCGCAACTTTGTGAAATACGCAAAAAACCGATGAGTAGAAACGGAGTTATGATTTTTTAAAGTCAACCATATAAAACTCGAACTAAAACATTCGCTTCAGATAACTCACTGGTGGGTACTGAACTGAGTACTGTTTTAGTTCGAGTTTTATATGGTTGACTTTAAAAAATCATAACTCCGTTTCTACCAATCCGATCTTCATGATTAAGATCTTAAAATAAAGCCAACATGACACGCTACACAGTATAAAAAAATCATTGAAAAGGGGCAAACGATTTCACACAAGGGGTGAATAAGCCCCCTTCAATTCGATTTGCAGCATTCTAAATTCAAAAGTTGATGAAAAATTCCACAAATTGAATTGATTTTTAGCTCAAATTGAAGCCCATTTAATTATTCTGAAATGGAAGAGCAAAGTTATAATCGTAAACCAGACCTTAAAGGTTAAAATAGCCAATAACTGAAAAAAACGCGAAAATTTCTCGGTTTTTTGCGTATTTCACAAAGTTGCGCTCGGCGCTCAAGGTCGAAAACTTGGATTATTGCTAAGGCCAACATCATAAACAACTCATCTAAAAATCAGAACTACCGCATCTGAGGCAGAGCCCTCCCACCCCGAAGAAAAAGGATACTAGACTGAAAACAGTGAAGTTGATCATGTTAATTTCAGTTTTCTCAAAAGCTAGAAGTCATTTTAGTATTTGGTTTTCAGTTTTTAACTAAGAATTAATAAGGGCATTGAAAATCAAAAATAGTACTTAATACCATAAAATAAAAAAAATAGATTAACAAAAAAAATCGTCTTTTTCTCAAAATTTTGAGTTTGAAAGTAAATTTTTCAAAAACTATCAGCTAAAAAATCTTTATTTAAAAAAAAAATTAAAGAATGGATTTCTGGCTTTGAGATGAGGAAAGGATTTTTGTCCAGATATTACCATTGTATTTTTATGGTTATTTTTCTATTTGAAGTCAACTTTTCTTAAAATTGCCCCTCCCGCCTAAACGGGGGGATATATACCCCCCATCCGGTACTATTGTTTTCTTCTTTTGGCCCAATCTACACGCTCTATTGCTTTGATGCAGCATATGTCAAAGACCATGTTTTTGTTATTATACTGTTTTATATACTACTTGTTGTTTTAAATTTTGTATTGCTATATTTTGAAATGCCGTCCCTTGGAAACGTTATGTCTACAGAGCCGGCTTTGGATTGAAATTGAAGCAAATTTAGTAAGGTTGAAATCGTAGAGCAATGTTTTATTCGGAAGTTAAGGCGTAATGGTTAAAATAGCCAATAAGTGAAAAAACCGCTAAAAATTCGCGGTTTTTTGGATTTTTACGAATGTTGCGTTCGGCGCTCGAGGTCGAAAAATCAGATTTAATACTACGCCAACATCATAAATAACTCAGCAAAAAATCAGAACTAACGGACCAGACGCAAGGTCTCAGTACTATGAAACTACAAGGTTACTGGACTAATAAGACATATTCATATTTGACAAAAAACTAAAAGTGCCGTGCTAAAGCCTTACACCTTAAATTTACATTATTGCCCTTGGTGGGCAAACCCTATAGAAGTGGCAAAGTTTGTTTTCATAGTATACATGGTATATTCAAGAACAATTTTTGACCAACATGTTTGTTTCCACGGCGTATTTACGGGAATTAATCGGTGATTACTGGCATGCATTGTTTTTTTCCGAAAGTTGTCATGTTAACTTTACACGAACCAAAAATTTATCAAATCCATTCAATTCTAGCAGATTGTGTAATAAAGATTTTCCATACAATCCTTACTACACAATCCTTAGGCTGTCTGAATTTTCAGATTCATTTAAATATTATCTACAATACTTTTTTTGAGAATTGTTTTGCAAAAAATAGTGAAAAAAGGATATACATAGCTGCTTTTTACTCTAAGGCAAAGATAAAAATGTATGTCACAAGATTTTAATTTTAAATTATCTAAATTGATTATGCCTTTAACATTTAACTAACGTATGGTGAATAAAACCTGTGGCTGAATTGAATTACCGCTTCAGTGACCGAGTGAGTGAGTGCTACCGGTGATCGAATGAATGAGTAACCAGACTGGTAGTTATACAAGATTGCCCGAAACTTGAGTGGTAATATGAAACTCACGTAATTCAGTCACATACTACTCGAAAACTATATGCTGTTATTCGATCCCTGACCTACTCATACTTTTGTTTCATTTTTATTATCTTGAATCCTGAGAAAACCCCCGATTCATTCTGTTTAAAATCAGCACACAAGAAGGTAATTTCAAGCGAATATGAAATTGATCCCGTTGGAATTTCACATCTCCTGTTGAAAAAAAATAATAGGATATGTCTGCTTTTATTCACTAGATCTTAATATCGAAAGTCTAAATTTGTTTCCATTTTTTTTACTTCGTTTAATGGTCTACGAGTAGATACTCTCCACAAAAATAGTCATTCTTTTTATATTATAATGAAGCGTTTATTCAAGGACTTTCAATTCAGGTCAAAACATCCGGTTTCCAACATCTCTTCTCAAGTAAGTATACAATCAATTCTTATAGGCCGTACCGCACAGCAAAAATTCAAATACCTTTTTATCCCCAGAGCAACTTCAATTATTCAGATTCAAAATGAAGAACGCTTTAAACTTTTTTTTTTTTTGTATTTTTGTTCAAAGCCAGATGAAAAAGAAAAAAGCTTTTGCTAACATAAAATTTCCCCTTAACAAAATACAGACACACACACATACACAAGCAAACAAACACTTCCGTGTAGATTTTGTTCAAAAAAAATGTCGTCGACACACATGCCTTTCTTTTGCTACCACACCATAGTACTACTCTTGGTTAAAGGTAGATAAAATATACTAGGCTAGGAAATTTTCCTATCGTTGTCTTTGTGTCAAGAAGAAGAAAGAATAAGCCCCCTCTTAACTTCTATAATTTCCTCCCAGAGCAGTGAGCGTAGCGCTGGGGGCTTTTATATTTCTGCACACAGTTTTCAGGGTCAAAAGCAACAATGTGCCGCTTCAGTTAGCTCTTGATATATAATATGTTGTAGGACTCTGTTGTCTACTTTTGGTAAAAGTTTTTAGATACAAGACTCAAAGGATGTCCTTTCTTTTGGGGGAGGAGGTGTCGGAAAAGATTTTCGGGGGTTATGAAAGAGTTAACATTTTTTTTTGTATTTTGTGTATCTTTTAGGTGTACAAATCTATACTTATATTATTTTTATCCAAAAGCTTATACTTACTGTGTTAATTTTGAAATGTTATTCCCTTAAAACGGTTGATATTTATGGTTTGTTCTTATCCCTCATTCTATCAGAAGCACACTTATTTTGTTAACCATCAGAGAGATTTTGAAAACGAAAAGAAAAACACAGGCACACGCACTAACTATAGACTTTCAATTCACCTGAGAATAACTACTAATTCTCAAAAAACAACGCGATATGGTATTTTTGGACCAACATGATATCCTTGCAGGACCAGCAGCGAACTATTTTCCATGGACGCCCCACTCTCTCGAAACTATATTTCGAAACAGAAACAAAAATTGAATATTTTAGAAAAAAAGGAAGCTTTTTTGCAAATTAAATTATTTTTTATATATTCACTCGAAATTTATTTATATAGAGATTTTTGTTGTGTTTTTGTTGCTGTTGTTTGGTTTTTTTCTTTGTGTGTTTTCTCTATATATCCTTTTGATAGGTAGAGAAGAATTTTGCACAATGCAGCAGTATAGCAGCAGCAGCAGAAGCAGCACAGATCATTGGATTACATTTTTGCTTCTTTATTGGTGTACTATTGTAGAATGATGGTAATGTGGTACACGGTTGAGAATAGTGGGTGGTTTTTCTGCAGCAAGGTTTGGGTATAGGTACTGCAGAGAGAACCTTCACATTTAAACTTGAAATGAACTTTAACATTTGTTTGGATTTTATTCAAATACACACATCCTTAATGCATCACTTTAATTTAATTTATTTTTATTTTTATTTAATTTTTAATTTTAAAATTAGCAATAAATTCTTCGTTTCAATTTTCAATATAAATTAATTGGTATAAATTTTCACTTTGTATTATCGAAAAACTTCAACTTACATGCAAATTTTGAACTTATAATTCGGAGGAACAAAAACGCATAGAACCGAGGTTGATAGCTGTTTTTATTTAGACGAAAAAATCAACCTTAACATGCATGAAGTTATCACCGTGCAGACAAACCAAAAAGAAAACCTAAACAGAAAACCGAAAAAACCCCACACAACCGTTTTACAGAAAATTTTCTAATTTAATTGGTATAAATTAGAAAGGAAAAAATATTGTTTAATGCACTATCGGATCTTAGCATCGCGGCGATTTCACTTGGACTATCAGATATGGAAAAGCGCGAATATTGCGGACCCCCTGATAGTGGTGGAAAATGGAAAATTCACGCATCTATTTACACTCTCTTGAGTGTAAAAATTAAAGCTTTCTTTTACACGAGAAAATATAAACAACGACGCGACATGGACGAAAATCTCTATTAGAAGTTGAGATACAGGTGGGAGTAGCTTGTGTTTGTTTTTTTTTTTATTGTTTTTGTTTGTTTTGTTTTTTTTTTATACCTATTGCGCTTGAGTTTGGGATATTTTTGTGCGGGGAAAAACTGTTTTATATCGAGAGCAAAAATTGAGCTTTCACCTATATATTTTTGTTTTTAAACACCAAAAATAGGGAGTGAGAGACATCGGAGAGAGCGAAAGGAATTTTCCTTTTATTTCATGGTCTCCATCTCTATAATGTAAAATACTCTGTATCTGTTTCTGTAGCTGTGGATGTGTGTTTGTGTGTGTGTATGTGTTTTTATTTCTATTTAGACCAGTTTGAGATATACCTAACTTTAATATAGGGCAGTAATGTCTTAGGGATAAATTGGGGAATGCAGAACATTATCTGCAATCAGTATACGGCATTGTATGGGAAATTTCATTGTAGGTACGCAAGGATATTTTTGGATCTTCCCTGGAAGATACATTAGCAATGAATTTATTAAGATGCCGCCGCCGCGCCATTGTCTAGTTATAGGAGGTTGTTTATGTTGAATATATGTGAACGTGGGTAAAGTTAGCAATTGGGTGGCTCAAGAAAATATTAGCATATTAAGATTATTTTGTTTCTATGAAGCTGGGGCATCAATTCAAGGATATGAATGGTTGAAAGGTTTTATGGTAAGTTTGATCATGGAGTAGAAGAACTTAAGTTACGCCTTATACATTATAAAACTAATTTAATATGACAAACCTTAACTTCTTTGTGCATTGCTGGAAGAACTTATAAAAGACTGCCAACCAAGTTCCCTTTCAGTCAAACAATTAAAGGCCCGTTTCAGTGCAAGATGTCATCCTTGTTACGGGGTTAATCCCGAGTTAACTATTAAACACTGGGGCATATTCATAGATGTTGTTAAATCAGTTGCTAAACAAAACTAGAGTATACCCAATGAAGTTTCAATAAGAAAAACTCCTGATTTTCCTTAAACAACATCTATATGAATATGCCCTACAGTGTTTTTCAGTCAATTTAGATCCCGAGCTAACTCACATAAATTTGATGAGTTAGCTCTGCACTAACTTAGTGGATAAAAAAATCTATTGTTGAAATTGATGTGCAGTAGATAGGTGTAATGGAAAAGACGATTTCAATAGTGACTTAACCCAAATTTTTAAAGTGAAATGGCGTTTTCATTGATTGGCAATTCGATTTCAATAGATTTTTGAAAGTTAAAAGTGAAATCCGCCACTGAAAAATTGATTCTGAGCTTACTGGAGTTAGCTTTTTCGCTAAAATGCAGATGGATTTTTAACCCATTATACTTTAGTGGCATCCGTTACCAGTTTGAACTTAAAATTCTTTATACCTACGCTACGTCAAAACATAGTTTGCCTCCTATCTTTCAACCCATTTAGGGCTAGTTTTTCAGTGCGAGATCATCCTAGTCTCGGGGTTTAAACAGAGTTAATCTTTGGATAGTGCGATTTCCATTAAGGTGCCATCTCAATTTCAATAGTGTAAGGCTTTTAAAGGTCGCACATCGATTTCATTAGATGTTTGACACCTGAAAGATAAAGCTAATCCTAAACTGAAAAATTGTTTTTGAGCTAACTCAGGGCTAATTTGGAGAAATTTTCTGAGCCCTTAGAAATATAACTAAACTGTACAATTATTTATTCGTCAGCACATGACTCTTTTTGACGTCTACTGTTCACTTGGTAGTCTGTAGTCTCCCTTTCATCATTAAGAGGAATGAGATGTGAATTCTAAGAAAGAACAAAGATTGGTGGAGTTATTTCAAACTAAGCACCGTCTAAAGTTCATCTCCTATATGTAAACCCAATTAGATTAATTTTTTTTGGAAGGATTGCTACGACGACAATGATTTTGGAAATCTTTGAAAGATTAAATTCAAGTACGACTTCAGTGCTTGCACTGACAGTACTAAAAGTAATGGCCTTTTCAACTGGGCTCATAATGACAATTCTTGTTCTGAAAAAAAGAGAAAATAATTCTCAATTTAACCTCAGAATCGAAGAATCATATTTATCAAGCCACAGTGTTCAGAGTGCAAAACCACTCAATCCATTAGCTAAAGAATTTTTTCAGTTTTTCAATTCACAAGCGGGAATCTACGAACTGACAAACTTTTTTTTTCTTTTGTAATCGAACTGTCAACTGTCAACCACGAGTTCCCGTACAAGGCTTTTGCACGGGAATTAAAATAAAATAAATTGGGTGGCGCAACAGCTCGTGGAGAACCAGGGCCTAGTGACTTACAACTCACAACCATTCATGTGTGCGTATTGTTGGCAGGAATGGAGGGGACCTACAGTTTGCCGAGTCCCAACGGCTAAATGAGAAGCACTTTTCATGACAAGTATACTCTTGGAGGATTTGTCAGTTCCTCGCAAGAGGCAGTACCTCGGATAAAACATTTCTGTTTTTAGGTGGCACGGCTGGGAATCGAACCCACACCTTCAGCATGACAGTCCTACGCACTAACCATCACGCCACGAGGTACTACTTTGCACGAGAATTGCTCTTGAATGAAAATTCTCCACACAGCTTCACAAAAATGCCTGTTTTGTATGGATACGTGACATGATTCACGAGTATGTACTAGGCTTAAATATTAATGATAATCTTGCCATATATCCTAAAAAATATGTTTATACTAAATGTGAACAATCAAAAGGCAATAAATTGCAATTGGGTTATTATGTAGCTGTTGCTCTATTGGCTGTTCTGAGTAAGTTTTTTGGAGTCTTTTTCTGTTCTCGATTACATAAAGGTGTAGGTTGACATGATGGAATACACACACATACATACTTGTATACATATTCATTAGAGTAGTCCTAAAGAAGATCATTGTTCAGTTCAAGTTGGTGCAACCCCTTAATTTCTTCAAAATAAATCTAAGAAAAGTTCTGTAAAATTTTAGCTCATTATTTTACTATTAACCCCGGCCCCCAGTACGAAGTATGTTTTATATTGGAAAACCCATGTAAAATGTTTAATCAAACTCTGAATTTTTATAACTTTGGTAATACGTGATAGAAAAATTAATAATTTGGTTCAAATGTAGTCATTGATATGATTTAAAAATTAGCGTATCAGAAAAAAAATTAGGGCCATTATTTCCTTTCCTAGAGAGAGAAGGAAAATTCGACTTTTTTCAAGTCTCCACTATGGATTAGGAAATTTTTAGTTTCAAATTTAATGAGTTTTGGACTGACTTTTTGATGCAGTCATAAAAGATCTCATTTGTACAAAAATTATAATTTTTCTATCACTTATTACCAAAGTTATAAAAACTCAGAGTCTTATTGAACATTTTACCTATAAAACTTGATTCGTTTAAGGGGGCGCACCAGCTTGAATTAAACAATGACCTTCATAAGGACCACCCTAATATACATATTAGGGTTGTCGTTAAAAGAAAGGGTCATCTTGAATGGGCATAAATAAAGACACAACAGTTCCCTAATTTATTCAAATTTTTATTTTCATCCCTATTTTTTGTTTGCATACTAGTTGGTTCGCGTAAAATCTGCCAAAAAAATTCAGACAATGTTGGTTGGATGTAGGCAAGAAAAAAATCCCCCGCTTAGACAAAGGGGGCAATTTTATAAAAAAAAATACATAAAATAGAAAAATAATATAATAATAAATAATTTAAAAACAACAGCAAAACTCACAAGTTATTGTTTTGTAGCTTTTTTGAAAGCCAGAAGTCCATTCTTATGGTTTATTTTCAAAAAAAAAATCTTTCAAGAAATAGGTTCAGCAAAAAAAAAAATTTTAACTTAATGCTTTGAAAAAAACATTAATTTTTCTTCAAAATATTGACTTTGAAACAATTTTTACCAAATCTGTTTATCAAAAAACTTAATTTGAAAATAAACCATAAGAATGGACTTCTGGCACAAAACTGTAAGTGTTGCTGTTGTTTTATAAGTGTGGTGTTGAACCTTTCTATCAAAATGAAACAACGTTGATGAAATACCAAAAGGTAAACAAATATAATATTTGGATACATGCTTTCACCATAACTTGGAAGTTTTCCTGAGCATTTGAATTTATCAAAATCATTGGAATCGTTATCTTTCACAATAATTTATTATCATGCAGGCTTGCACTCATTTGCATTTTATCTTTTTATTTGCAGTCTTTGTTTTTGTCTTGGTCCATTTATCAAATGAAAAAAGTCCTTTATTTCTTAAAAACCTGTTCAAACTTTAATGATGATAATTTCAAATCGATATTTTATATCAAAAGTTTAAAATTTATTATAAATCATAAGTTTGTACTACTCTTCCAACTTTACTTGTCTCGTAATGCACAACCAGCTAATTTAAAACTTTTTTGACTTGAAAATAGCACGTGTTCCAATGCCTGGATTTGTTCATTCAAGTGTGATATAATGCAATCATTTTGCCTACCTTTCCAAGAGCCTTTATAAGGTATTCAACTTTTTATTGATATTGAACAATGTTCAAATGAGTGCAGGGTATAAAGAATATATACCTTAAGTGGTCTTGAAATTCATATATGTATATGGCCATAAATATTATTTTTATTTAAAGATGAATGGAAAAATATCATTGAATTCAACCGAATAGGTAAAGGAATCCTTGAAATGTTATTTTTTAAGAAAACATTTTTCACATTTTATATTATAATCTTATCAGCATAAGAACGGTCATGACACAAATTTATGGCCAATTTCACGAAAGGCATTTAATTGTTGATAAAGCCTTTTAGCCTTTAATGACCGATTTCACGAAAGGCTTTTAATTATTTAAAAAGCCTTTTAGCCTTTAAATGCTGGTTTTTGGTTTCACCAAATGCTTTTATATTTAAGAAGATTTTAATTGCCTTTATAAACAAAAAGTTCGTTTTTGTCTCATTAAATTTTAAAAGTCTGTTTTGTTAAGCCATTCCAGTCAACAACAGCTGATATTTTGCTGTCAGAATAATTGTCCCTCATCCATAATGCTTTTTCACTTTTTCTCATAGACTTAGCATGTGCGAGGGAAACAACCTCTTTTTTTGAATCCAGGGATGTGAGCAAACTCAGTCAAATTAAAATATCCCTAAAATATCCCTTTTCTACAATGGTGAAACTGAAAATTTTAAATGTCTGATAAATTTTAGAAGGAGTTTAGATAAAAGCAATTTTAGTGTTTGTTTATGAAATTGGCCATAAATGATGTTTTGTGGTTTCACCAAATGCTTTTATATTTAAGAAGATTTTAAAAGCCCTTGTAAACTAAAAGCTCGTTTTTGTCTCATTAAATTTAAAAAATCTTTTTTGTTAAGCCATTCCAGTCAACAACAGCTGATATTTTGCTGTCAGAATAATTGTCCCTCATCCATAATGCGTTTTCACTTTTCTCATAGACTTCGCATGTGCGAGGGAAACAACCTCTTGTTTTTTTAATCCAGGGATGTGAGCAAACTCAGTAAAATTAAAATATCCCTTTTCTACTTTGGTGAAACTGAAGAATTTTAAATGTAAATGGCCAATTTGATAAAGAAACACTAAAATTACTTTTATCTAAGCTTCTTCTAAATTTTATTAGACCTTATATGGGCTTTGCTCTAAATCTTCACACCAATGATCCATCAACTAAATATACAAATTTTATTCTCATGACCTATTTATTCGGCAGAAAATTAAGACTTCTTCGAGGACCAAAATGTCTATGTTGTTTGCTGTTAAGCAAATTATATTTTTCCATATTTATATCAATAAAGTCAATGTGCTTGTGTAAGCTATGGAATCTGAAATCCATGAACCGATTTATCTCAAATGTTTAGAAATTTTCGGTGTTGGTCAAAGAGTAATAGTGAAGAACTGCCAAAATCAGACTAACAACCGCATTTTGAGGGTGATAATTTAAAAAATTCAATAGAATGATAAAAGCACATATACACCCAAGTAACCCATTATTCTACCAAGTCCTCTACTTGGTTTGTATAAAATTTTGGTATAAGAAAACCTCGATCCTAATCAAAAGAGCCTCAACTACTTGATAAGAATTGTTTTACTCATTTGATCAGGCATTTAAACATGTATGTGTGTATAATGCGTGACGCTATGCTTAGAGCTAAAGAAAAATCTAATATATAGGCAAATAGGCCTTATAAAAATTTAAAAAAAATTCTTGTCAGGAAGATGAACTTGGTTAAATAATGATAGACTAGGGCGTATACGTAATTTTTTTCAACCCAAGTTTATGTAAATAATATACATATATGTAGGGATGTACTTTTTATGGTCATCAAAGCCTTCGAACCCATAGGGCTCATGTTTTTGGACAGTCTTCAATATTGGCACCCAACCCTGAATTAACAATTCTAGCATGAATCAATTCAATTTTCCAGCCTATAAACTTGGTGGTAACACATACAAGTTGTTGTTGTTCATTCAAAAATTATTCAATATAAATTGATGTATAATGCGCAGCATGCACTACACTTGTGTGTGAATTTCCATTTACCCACAAGACCCAACTTAAATTTGACAGCATCGAATCGATGCTACTAGAATCTATGACTTTGCATATTCTGCTATTTTTAACCTCCTTTTCTATATCAAGGAATACTTCTAATATGTACTCCTTAAAATGAATAGATTTTTCAATCGTGCCGATAACTTTATGGAGTACTGTCTCAACCGATTTGCCCTTAATATAAGCGTGTTGGGCCTGAGAGAGCTTTACGCGAATGAATGCGTTTCAATTAACCTTTCTAAGGTCTTTAGAAGAAACGAAGATAGACTTAATTGGTCTGAAGTCTTTTGACTCAGTGAGTGGGCTTGCTTGTTTTTGGAATGAAGATGACACTAACTTCTGTCCAGCTATATGGAATATAGGTGACATTTAAGGATCTCCTGAATATTTCCACCAGAATTGGCAAAATTACGTTTTTAGAGCTTTGGAGCATAATTGGAATTATTCCATCAGGCCTTGCAGACTTGTATGCTGAGTCCACTTTCCCACTCCACTTTCTTACTAACTACTATTTGACTGTCAATGTAAGAAAGCTTACTTTTGGTAAGACCTCTATCCCTAGGAGATGCATCCTGCAAAATGAGTGCTCATAAGTGATTCAAGGGTCTCAGAGCAGGAGTCAGTTCAGATGCTATCTGGTTTTTTAAGAAAGCCAGGGGTAGTGTGGACCTTTGATATGTCTTTCCTGAGCCTAGCAGCATCATTTGTAGACTCGATGTCTGTACAAAACTTCCACCAGGCTGCTCTTTTTGCATAGGTCGTTCTATTTCAATACTGATTTTTAATGATTTTGAAAAGATCCCAATCAGCAAGTTTATTGCTATGTTTAGCTCTATTAAAAAGCCTCCTGGAGTTTTTCTTAAGGATGACCAGCTCTTTAGACCACCATGCTTGCCTTTTCCTTTGGTTATGGGGTTAGAACTTTCGTAAGCGTTATGAATAGCTATCGTTAGTTTAAAGACGCGTTTTTCAATCATGTCCGAGCAGTTTAATACAGGCATATTTTCATGATGGTCCAGTGTTGAGACCAATCTTGTGTTGAAAGCTTCCCACTTGTTTTCCGGGGGCTTCTATAGGGCTTTGGATTTTCTTTTTTGTGCTGTATTTGGAATGTTATCACTATATGGTCTGAGAATGTTACATTACTTGAAACTTTCCAGTTACTGATTATGTGATGGTGGGAAGTGTCACGTCGACCACTTTTCTTCTTTTTCTGATATAAAGTTGGTTCATTGCTTTTAATATCAAAAATATTCTTCCTTAAAATGTATTCAAAAAGTGATGTATTCATTGTATTTAAGTCCATGCTGCCCCACTGTAAGTGATAAGTTGCAGCCTGCCATTAGATCTCAGCTGTTTTTACCTGTTGCTGCTGACAGACCATTAAAAGCTGCTGACGGTGCGGCGTGGCGCAGGACCCGGTTCATCACCTGACATGTAGGTGGAGGCTAAGATGAAGGGCAGGACTCCCTTTCTTTCGCACTTCACCATAGTCATATCTGCGCTACAATGGGAAGATAGGAGAAAGTACTTTATGGCTTTTTTCGCCACTATACTACAAATATACCCGATAATTACCTTGTGTAGGCCCTTTCATAAACTACAGGAAGTTGCCCTTGGACATAAGTCTGCAGGTCCTACTGCTGTTTACCCAGGGGGTTCCTGGATGAGGGAAAACAAAATTGTGGAGTAGTTGTGATCATATTCCTGATTTTGCTTCGCGACTTTCGAAACGCAAAAAGGAAAAACAATACAAAAAATGATGCAAAATTACATTTTTTTCAGTAATGGCTCGATAACAATCTATTATTCGCAAATTTCATCAAAGTACAAATTGAAAGTATACACACACTGAGGGAAAAATGTATGCACTCAGCACATCATTTTATTTACTCATCCTATATTTTTCGGCACACATACTTTTCTGTACTCATTACCTAATGAAATATATACTGACAACATAAACCTATTAGCAGTGAAGCAGCTACTAAATAGTTCTGTTGACTCATTACACGAATATGTACCACGCCAGCTTACGATTATGTAGTGAGAATAGATTCTATGCACTATTTTTTGGTATCATTGCGTAAATATAAACTTTCCATGGACTCAGTAAATAATTATGTGTGTTGTCGCATGATGATGTACTGAGTATAGCTCATATGCACTTATTAAATAAATGTAAATAAATCTATTTAGGCATTTTTTGAAAAAACTGTTAGTTTTCTGCGATTAGTACAGTGTCTATGCACTCAATAAATAAATATAAATATTTTATGTATGCATTTACTAAAAACAAACCGGTTATCTGTAATAAGTACAGATTCTTTGTATTGAGGACAGATCAATTTGTATGTAATGAGTACATAATTATGTAATGAGTCCATATGTTTATGTACTCCATGTGTGTATGTCCTCACTACATATGTTTGTATCGAGTCTATGTACTCAATTCATATTTATGTAATGAGTCTATATGTCTATGTACTCCACATATTTGTGAAATGAGTCCATATGTCACTACACATTTATGTTATGAGTCCATTCATTTAAGAGAATCCTCTGTAACGTTTCACCTTATTCTGAAAGTTTATTTTCTAGATATTTATTTTATTTTAAAAATACTTTGTGATACTTACTCGGATTTGAACTGGGAACCTTTCACACACGAAGATAGCACGCATCCACCAGGCCACTTGGGGGCACAAGAAACTGGTGCCAAAACTGAATAAGTTGAAACTCATTGCTTGGATGGCTGAAGTGCTCAATATACACACAGAGTCAGTACAAGTTGCGTGGACTCAGCACTGTAGCTAGTCAATAGATACATGTGTAGGTATTGAGTATATACCGTCTGTATTGAATAAATGTCGAAATGGCACACGTCGTATTTACTCAACACATAACTTAATGTAACCTATAACAGTTTCAGTTGCATGGGTTGCGCTTGATATTTGTTGAGTATATACCGTCTGTATTGAACAAAATGTCACCATAGACTCTGTGCAGGTTGCATATACTCAGTACATAACTTTATGTAATAAATGTTTTCTATACTTTGATGGCTGGTGCTTGATATGAACTGACTAAATACCATCTGCATTGAATAAATCTCGAAAAAGACTCAGTATACGTCATATTTACTCAGTACATAACTTCATGTAATAAATGTTTTTTATTGGTGGATGGCTGGCGCTTGAGTATTAACTGTTTGCATTGAATAAATGTCACTATAGACTCAGTGCACGTTGCATATACTCAGTATATAACTTTATGTATCAAATGTTTTTTATTGTTGGATGGCTGGCGCTTGATATGCGCTGATTATATACCGTCTGCATTTTATAAATGTAGACATAGACTCAGTACACGTCGTATTTACACAGCACATACCTTAATGTAGCTAATAATTTTTTATTTAGATGGCTGGCACTTGATATGTGTTGGGTATTAAACTTCTCTATTGAATAGATATCGAGATGGACTTAGTACACATTGCTTATACTCAGCACATAAGCTTAATTTTTAAATTTAAATTTTATTAAATCGAAACATATTTGACTTTAGCTGGTCCATAGTTTTGTAATGAGTATATTACGTCTTTATCCAATACACAAATCGGTACTCTAGATTGTTAGTTTTATTCGATACATAACTTGAATTATAACTAGTACACATTAACTTTACTTAGTGAATAGACCTTCGATGGCAATCCTTTGCAAACTTCGGTACATACAATTTACATTTATGGTTCTGTACGGAGTGCATTCATTTTTCCCTCAGTGCACAATTTTCAACTAATCTCTGTTTTTACTTGCGATTATAGGTACTATAAAGCAAGTTTTGGATTCGTGCAAAAAAAAAATTTTGAGATAACAATCAAACATGATATTACGATGATAGAGAACACCAAAAAAGTGGGTGGCACAATTCTGTCTGTCTGTCTGTCTGTCTCTCTGTCTGTTCGTCAGCCTAAGCAGCTCGATCGATTTCAAACTTCAAACTTGGTACATAGTGGTTTTTGGTGATTATGGCCACACATTTTTTTCATTTTTTTTTTTTAGAATCAAAAATAACGTTCCCTGCCATACAATTTTTTTTAGCAATTTTACATAATCGTATTTTTCTCAAAAACGGCTCGACAACTTTTCTTAAAAAAAATTCATAAAATTTATTTTAGTAAAGGCTTTCTTTGAGTGGAAAACCATTTTTCAAAAATGGTTATTAATGGTACCTCCCAAGGATTTTTGATTTTTGATTTTCTTAAAAACGGTACGACCGATTTCAATTATTTTTTTTACACAGAAGCTTCCAAAAAACATAAATAGTTTTGTGTATCAAAATGTTTGAAAAAATATTTTTAAAAAATGTTTCAAAATTTTTTTTGGAAAATCAAATATTTCAAAAACGACGTGATCGATTTGTTTGAAACTCGATATTTAAGACGTTTTTAGTAGTTTCTAAAATATTTTTAGAAAAAATTTCACATGTATGAAAAAATAACGGTACCTTCCATACAAAAGTTAAAAGACCGCAAAGAAAAATATTTTTTTGCTTAAAAACGACTCTTACGATTTTGATTAAACTTTTTTCATATACTAAAATTAGTGCGATCTACTACCAAAAATTATAAAATTTTACACTTAGCAACTATTAATAGAACCTGTCACAGAACGTATTTTTTTATTTTGAATTTTCTCGTTATCGGCTTAACGGATTTAGATGAATTTTTTATATACGAAATTCAAATAAGATTAAATAATATTGCTTATCAAAATTTTCAAAAAAAAAGTTTTTGGATTTTTTTAAAAAATTTCAAATTTTTTTTTTGAAAATTCGATATCTCAAAAACGGGTTGACAATTTTTTTTCAAATTTTGTTTTTATATACACATTAACATATACTTTAGATTTGCATTCCAAAATTTGTTCTTAAAAATGTTTTAAGAATTTTATATATAAAATAATAATTTTTTTTTAAAACGGCTCCAACGATTTTATTTTTTTCCCATACAATCATATTCAATCAAGAATTAAGATGGCATTCTTTTTTTCCACAACAAACTGTCAAAAGAGTTGTTTTATCCAATTTAAATGTCGTATTTTATGCTTCTCAACATTTTTTCTCATAATTTCCATGTTTTTATATACAATTTTCTTAAGCCCACAGTGTCTTGAACATAAGAGCAAGTACGTGCGACCCAGTCGTGCATTTTATTTCTTTCGGAATCAAGTGCTGGTTTAAAATTGACGTGTTTCAACTGTTTCCGAATTACTTACCTTGTGTGACGAAATTTGAATTTTTGAAAATTTGGTTTTTGATTCCTTAATTCAAATCAGAATTGTTGTAGCACGTCACGTTTTTGAGTTATTCAAATCTAAAAATCTTTGAAAAAAAAATGCGTTTTTATTCAAATTTGGCGTTATATTATTTCTCGAGGGAAATTGGATGTGTGAACATTTTTCTTCGAAATTCTTTTTAAAGCTATCAAAAACCTTCATTCATCTTTGATAAATCATCAGATGTTTGACTTTCCCTTAAACTGCCTAGTTTGAAAATTAGCCAAATTCATAAGCACCTCGTAATAAAGGCCCTTTTGAGCAAAAATTGAACAAATAATTAGCATATTTTCCAATTGGGCAGTTTAAGACAAAGGCTAACAACTAAATAATGATTTCTCGAAGATAAGCCAAGGTATTTGAAAGATTCAAAAATAATTTTGAAGAAAAATGTTCACTGGGTAGATTTAAATGTCTCGAAGAAAGACATTATGAAATTTGATTCAAGTTTAGAGAGCATCAAAAACCTTCCAGGAAAAGAAAACTGTGCTAACCATCAGTGCCCATCATAGATGTTTTTATAATGTTTATACAAATCAGTGGACACTGCACATGTTTTGTGATGTATGCTTGCAAAATTGTTAAGTCATCCGACCCTAATTCCGATTATAGAACTTACTTTATTAACAATATAATTAATATGCTAACTTTATTCTAAAGCTTAGGTAAACAACGAATTTCTTGAAACTAAATCCCATCGGAGGTTATGCTGTCCAAAGTGCATAGACTAATTAATAGCCTTTTGTACAAGTTGCATTTTTGATAAAGTGACAGTTTTTATCACATGAAGTAGAAAACCCGTCAGTATTGGATTGCTTATTGATTTTACCAGTAACTTTCACTCGTTACTCTTACTCGTTACATTTAATCGTTACTTTTACTAATTTCACTCGTTACTTTGACTTGTTAGTTTTACTCGTTACCTTCACTCGCTACTTTTACTCGTTACCCACCAAATTTCGGGAACTAACTCGGACTGAACTAAGGATTGAAATTGTCTGAAAAACATGTTTGTGAAGCTAACTCGGGTAACCTCCGAGACTTAAGGCTTGTCCTTAATGGAAGGGGCTAATCGTTTAGGTTTATATAAAATAAATCGAAAAGAAAAACAAATAAGGCCCAAATTTCCATTCCAGCATGAACGTCTTTTAGGTGAAGACGTTATATGCAATATTGAAACTGGGAATACCTGCTTAAGTAAAGACAAATCCAAAATACCATTATTATGAAACTTTATATATTATTATACTGTTTATTATATAAATCTTAATAACGGCAAAAAAAAAACCGAAAATGCACAGTGGAAACTGAACCATGTCATGCGATGTGTGTAATTCTGGATGGATGAACACGGTCTAAGCTTGGCAACGGAAAAACAGAAATAGTCATTCTGACGATAGATATTCCCCCGCAAGTTGATTTTCAGATTGACTTATAAAAATTAAGGATGCGGTGAAATACTCGGGTCTTAGACTCGATGCAAAGCTATCTTCCTAGCAACAATAAAAGTCGCAGCGGAATGAGCGTGGAAAGTCACAGCATTGCACACAGCGGACTGATGGTGAACATATAGCTGGCCCAACGGTAAGTAAGCGGAAACTACTGATGTCAACAACGAATGCCATTCTCCTATAAGGATGCAAGATGTGGGCAGATGCGCTACGTCAAGAAAAAAACCAGAAGCAGAGTGGAAGCGGCAACCAAGGAGGCAAACCACCTCACGAAACAGAAGTGACAAGATCGCTGGAGATCAGTAGTGGACGACGCACGGACGGCTGCGAGGCTGATCAGGAATGTGACTAAGTGGAATGGACGTTAAGCTATTAAATCACCCTGTTTCTCACCGGCATTTCAACGCCTTTCTCAATTAAATCGGGAAATCGAACACCCCATTATGCCAGTAAGGAGACTCTGTAAGAGACACGTACTACATATGGAATTGGAAATATTAAACAAAAAACTTTCTCGAACTTAAAATATTTAATTGCTATTATCTGAACCCAGAATGTGTTCCTTATGACTAACACATACATGAAAAATAATAAAATTTAGTTTCAACTACCATTTAAAACCCTTTGCAAAACTAATACAAATCAGTTTATATACAAATTCATGACCATGTCCTAGTGAATGTGACACACTTAAATTACTTAACTCTCAGTGACTGATGATTGTTGGCACGTAGCAAACCTTTAGCATTCGCTTCGCCCAGCACTTAACCTTATTTTGAGTGATATTTGTTCAAGTTGCAGCTCCTTTTAGGTTTTGGTGCGCAACAGTAATCCAAGTCACAGCCGTTCCTTTTCAAAATAGAACTTTTTGTAATTAAATGGATGCAGACTTTCTTTATCCTTAACTTTGTTTAATTTACATTCATAAGAACTACAGTCTCGCTCGTCTGGATTCCTTCACGTCGTCGTAGTTGGAATCTTTTCTAATGTGTGTTCCTTGCCCAAGTATCAACTGCTTTTAGTCTCTTGTCTCTATCTTTCCGCATCCTATATGCATTTTTTTAAACAAAAACTGAAGATTGCTTTTTTTTGTATTAGTAATGTGTACAGTATTTATCTGGTAATGTAGGGTGTTTCAGACGATAAACAGAATTTTGCAAAATTATAAACTGAACGATAGAAAGAAACAAAAAAAATCTTAAGGTAAAACTATAATGTCATAAAGATAAACCAACGAAAAGAAGCTTTCTGCTTTCCGTATCATTAGCAAAGGATCACACTCATGCTGTATTTATCATCTATCTCTTTTTGGTATTCCTATTTTATCAAAATGTCCGTTTCAATTGCCGCCACCGCCGCCGGGAGAGCACCTCACTTCCAAAAACAAAAGTGAAGGAAACTAAACGAAGCATCCCACATCTAAACTAAAATCATTCGCGATAAAAAACGAAATGTTTTTTGTTCTTATTTCTCAATTCGACACACCTTTTTAAGGTCAACCTGTGAAGCTTATTTCATCGGCTTAGAGTGAAAAGCAATAACCAGTTTTGAAAATTACTTTCGAGTAATGTGATTTTGGTTTTTTTTAATACGTTTTTTAGTCCAGTCATATTGTATTTTTACCATGCAAATTGTGGGGTAGTTTTGATTTGTTCGCTCCTTTATGTTTTCGGGGGTGCTGAATCCGAATCTGAGGTTTGCCAACAAAATTTCGTGACGCAACAAGGAAAAATATGCAAAAAATGATGCAAAAATGCATTTTTTGGGAGTTTTTCACTAATGGCTCGAAAACTACCAACTATTCGAAAATTACATTAATGTACCATTTAAAGTATACACAATTCCCAACAAATCCCTGTTCAAGGTTTTTTTCTGCGACAACCCATTTGGACTCAAGCGCTAGTCGAAAATTGACGTATTTTTACTGTTTTCGAAAATCCACTCGAAAGCTCTAAGAAATTACTTTGTGTGACAAAATTTGAGTTTTTGTGTGTAACATGAACCAAGATATACTTTTCTGGTGGTCTCTGATGCGCTGAGTTTGAATATGGCCTTGAAATTGCTCTATTACGTCACATTTTTGAGATATTCGAATCTAAAAATTAAAAAAAAAATGGATTTTTTATTTTTTAGGAGGGAAAAAATCAAAACTACCCTACAATTTGCTCGTAAAGAGCCTTTTTGAGCACAAATTGACTGCACTATTTGTAAAAAATGCGAAATTGGAGTAAGCTGCTTTTCACTCTAAGCCGACGAATTTCTTCCAAAACTATGTTTTTTTTTATAATAAGCACATACCTACACTAAGTAGGTTTTGACTATCGATGTGGCACACCAACATTTATTTATTGAATATCAGACTTGTAACCATCCAATACAACTTGTATTGAACGCTCTGAAAGGTTATTTCTTGTCCAACGAAAAATAGATTCATCGATACCAAATGCATGCCTTTTTAATAACTCTATCAAACGCTTTTGAAATATCAATCAAGTGCAAGAATCTTACTTTCTACAAAACGAGGTAAAGATTTTTGCAACTATTCGGTGAGATAAATATACCTACCATTAGATAACCAATGGATATATTGCTACGAAAGCCGTTTTGCTGGTCATTAAAAAGCTTTCGTTCTTATAAATATTTCTTGAGCACTAGAGCTGATTTAATTAATCAGCGCTTCCATGACCTAAGATAGAAGGGAAATAATTGCAATTGCACGATAATAAGAGGGAAAAGAAGATTCTTTTTTAGGGACAGGCTGGACAAATGCTGTTGTCCATCCACTCGGAAAGAGACCTTTAGAGACCTTTAGAAAAGATGGAAGAGCCTACGCATAGTTGTTATCCGAACCAGCGAATTTGTGTGTATCATGGTCTTTAAAGACTCTTGCAACAGCACGAGTGCGAAAGAAGATTCGTTCCATGAAATCATTAGCAATCTCAAGTTCAGTAGGAGTCATGACACTCTCAGGCAGCGTCGAATTATCAGCAAAATGTGCTGCAAGCGAATTGGCGTTATCTAGTGAGTTTACTTATGTTAATAAAATTTTATGATTATGGAAGAAAAACTGTGCAGCAATATTTAAACCATATTACGGATTGTATTTTTTTGACACTTACTTTAAACAAAAAGTTAACTAGAAGTGACAACCAACATCGACAGAACATCACAGTAGACAGCTATCATTTCGAGGTATTAACTAGTAAGAAACCATTATAGATAACACATATTTAAAGTAATTAAGCTTTTTAATTTTTGGCATCTGTCAAAATTTGTGTCAAATTTCAATATTTGTTGTTTTATTTACGAATCGCAGGCATAGCCATTTTTATTTCTGACACTTTTAATTTTTGACAACCTGTGGAGTATATTACCCTAGATTTGTGTACTGTGGTAAGAGACTTCGTCTACCTTGGCTCCACTAAAACACCTGGACATATGTATTTTACATGAAATTATGTATTATGCATATACATATACACATGTCCAGATGTTATAATGAAGCCAAGATAGACGAAGTCCCTTACCACAGTACAAATTTAAAAGTTTTAGAAATAAAAAATGGCTATGCCTGCGATTCGTAAATACAACAACAAATTTTGAAATTTGACACTTATTTTGATAAATGCCAGAAATGAACGGATAAATTTGACAATAACCCTAATTGTATGTATATAACATCAGTCGAAAAATCAAGCGAAAAATTCATTTTTCCGACAGCTGTTTATTCGGATAAGAAGGCCCTACACCGAAGAACTTAAGAGACTCCATTTGAGACCTTGATCATCTCAGTCTTTATTTAAGGCACTGAGGCATGTACTTTATCGAAAGTACATAGATGACTATTCGGTCCTAGAGCAAAAGATTCAACAGACAAATTTACTAGTTGTGCAACTTCAACATAAATACTAACTCATCAGCTTAGATGGCTAAGGCATGTAGAGCAAATGGATACCATTGCTCCGATTCGTATAGTCTTCGAGTATAACCCGAATGGACAACGCAATAGGGGATGATCTCACATAAGCAGAGCTGTACAATTGAAAGGAAATCTAAAAATCTTACAGTGTGTAGCTTTCAGCATTAAGCTAAGAGCTGGGCTAATTAGTGAGGTTTTTAATGCCACCGCACCGGGCGCCACTTAGTAAGTAACTCTCTTTTTCGCCAGCCCAGGAAAGCTATTTTGTTATTAAATTTACTTACCGCAATCAATTGCCACGGTATGATTTTGGCTGAGATGACCTGTACGAAAACCTCAATTTGTATTCCTTCAATATTTTAATCTTTTTGGCTTTTTTCATTGTTGAAAAGATTTGATTGTGATTGTGATGAAGTGTATGTGTGTAGGTCCTATGTTTATAAATTGCCTCTTCAAACATACTATTCAAAAATATGCCCAGATGCTTCATTTAAAAGAGGAATTCTGGATTTTTAGATAAAATTTTTAAGATTTCAATGAAGAGCGATATTGATTAAATTTGGATCTTAAAAAAACTAGATTTTAACTAAGGCACATATTATGTTCATATTAGTATAATTTTACAATGTGTATGAATGTAGGTATGCTTATTGAAATTTTGTATAATTTGAAACACCTTCTTGATATTTTGCTATATCCGCTTCTTATAGACTTTTGGTTGAATATGTCAACATCATAACAAATATATGTATTTTTACACATATAAATAAAATCCTTTTCATTTGCAAGTATGCACATTGCATATATTTCTGAGGTTTTCTACCCTAATTGCTTCTTTTCATCTCGGTCTCAGCACACATTCACACTACAACTATGTATAACATTTTATGTACCTGCAGTTCCACAGAGCAGTATTATTTTTAAACATTTTCATTTTAAGAGTTAATGTGTTTCTTGCAGCATAAGTTTTTAGGTCAATGGTATTACCTAAAAACTCTGCAAATTGTCGAGAACTGTATTTGTATATTTTTTCGTTTGTAAAAATTTAATCCGTGGGTGTTACACAAGTTCATAAATGTGAATTCACCTAAGGCTCCATGCGATGACAAAGAATTTCGCATATGAAAACGTACACCTGTGAGGCTTTATGGGGGTTAAGTTCAATTGCAACAGAAAATACAGAATATTGTATGCAAGAATGATGAAAGAAAATGCTTTTTCGAATTGCTTCATTGATGTCATAACCAAAGAATTCTGAGAACTTTCTTTCAAATATGTTTTTGTAAAATAAAAAATGAAGATTCGTGTTTTTTTTTCAAAAGAAATATAATTTTCTCCATTAGGCTTCGAAGGTGAGAAAGACTTTTTAGAAAAGGATAGGTTCTCTATGAACACCCAGCTATTAGAATAAAAATATCTTTAAACTAAACTATGGCCATTGTTAGCACTTGCATATACTAATGTGCTTAAGTGCAAGCAGCTGAATGGAAAGATTCTCCTTAAAATAATAAAGAAAACAGTTATTTTAAGTTTTAGTTAAGTCAAAATGGGTTCAAGCCATGAGGAGCGAGAGCATCAGATACCTCTCGTGGGGTGATTGCAAGCTCACTTCCCTTACGAGTATGAAAAGTAATGGCGTTTTTTATTTTTGTAAATTTAGATTTCAATCTGAAGTTTAATTTTTTCGTCAGAATGGTATATTATTTCTGATCGATTGTTCTTTGTTCTATTCTGCCACATCTGTTATTCTGCTATGAATTTTCTGTTATGAATCATAAAAGATTTTCCGCATAAAAGATCTTTTATGATTCCTATTCAGGTGTTCGAACTTTTATAAAACTCTGTTATGAAACTTCGAAAACGAAATCAGTTAACGAACAGACCTAAAATCTGTTGTCATAATCAGCTGTTCTGTTATGAATTTCGATGAAAAAGAAAATGGGCAAATATATTTTCATTTATTTTTTCTGTGTTGCAGCTAAAAAGAGTCTTATCCTTAACACCGTAGAAATCTCAAGATTAGGAGATACCACTAACAGGCCAGGAGATAAGGTTGGATGATGTTGCCGTTGGAGTGGATCCAATTTCGTAGATGGAATACAACTCCCAGAAGTGATCTTACAAGAATAATTCTGAGTTGTGTAGTGTTTTTTATTTATTACAGTGCTTTGTTGTTGCTTAAATAAATAAAATAGAAATAAATTTAATCAAGTTGTTTTTAAGTGCGGCTTAGGGCTGTCGTGATGACGATCGTCGTTTCTTTGCGCTTCCACTTTGTCATGCTGATCTTCTGCGAGTAGTCTCAAGCACTCTATTCTTTCTGGTAGGTAATTTAAACGGCGTTTTCGTGTAATAGCTAAGCACACTGGGGCTGTTAGGGACATTCATTAGACTCCTCTTAACCAATGAAGCTTGTTGATCTAATGCAGCGAGCTTTCCTGTGTCCTGCGCTTTCTTCTACAAAGATAGTTTTATTTTAATTTGCTAATTTGTTTATTAAACTATTTTTTAATATATTTTCTTACATTTGTCTCCTTTTAAGAACATTTCGTTGACGAAATATCCATTTTTACTTGATACAACTGTGTTCTCATTGAAATCTTTTATGATAAAAGTCAAAGAAGTTTGTCTTTTATTCTTTTATGATTTATAGCAGATTTGATAACAGATTTTGACATGCTGGATACCAAAAATGCGATTTGTAAAAGATTCTGTTATGAGTTCGAAAGTTTGGCAGCTCATAACAGATTTCTTAGCAGATTTAATAACAGATGAAGCAAGCCGAATACCAAAATCATAATTCATAAAAGAATTTTTGAAAGCTTAAAGTTTTGTATAGAAATTCATAGCAGAATAACAGAATAGCAGAATAAAAGACCACGCTGAATAGGTCCAATTGTATTGGTGACACGATGATTCTTTGTCTCCGACTTTTCAAACTTTTCAAATGAGTGCGAAGGTGAAATCAGAAATCTCTTTTTCTCTTTCCCTTTGCGCTCATAAAAATTCGAAAAGGGTCAAACAAATTTGATGCTATCCCCAAAATTTTGGGTTACACAGAAATGTCACAAGTCACAAGACAAGAAATTCGAGTTGTTCATGTTGAGTTTTGCCAAGTCGGGTTCTTCGACAGAAAACGTTGTCAGTCCACTTACGTAGGAGCGTTCGATGACCGCTCTTAACGAAGACAAGACGAAGAGTAACAAATGTCAATAATGGGCACGTCACATGAATAACTTAGAGTACCTCATGGCATAACGGTTAGTGCGTTATGGACTTTCACGCCGATCCCCTACCACTTAAAAACCAAACTGCCTCTTGCGAAGAACTGACCGATAACTTAGGCGCCGAGAAATGATAACGGTTTTTTGTAGAACAGTTCAATACAAGTATTTTTTACTATGGAAGGGGGGTCTATCTTCCTCAGTTTGGGCGGGAGGGGCAATTTCATGAAAAGTTTTAAAAATGGAAAAAAATTAAAAAATAACGGTAATACTTTCAATTGAGTATTATACCTTTTTTATAGCCAATACTCTATTCTATTAGCTAGTTTTTAAATCAAGTGAAATCTATGCACAGTTTTTGAAAAAAAAACGAATTTTAAACTCAAAATTTGGGAAAAAAACATTTAAAAATTTTTTTGAAATGTAATTTTTCAAAACTGTTAAATTACATATTTTATTTTTTTTCTGAAATTCGTTGCCTTAATTAATTTTATAAAACTACTTTTGTACTTTTTGCTTGCTTACGCATTACGGCGTGCGTATAAACAGTGAGGTACAAATGCTGCCCCCCTGCAACCCCTTGCTTTGGTAGGTGTACCTATGCAAAGTTAAAGTTTCTTTTGCATTAAAAGCACGTAAGTCTACCCCCTCGTGGTGCATTCTGGGTAAAGTTATGACTTACTGTACTATACATTTTAGCAGGGAAAGGATTTTGTTGACTTAAAAAAAAATCTAAAAAAGGCAAAAACAGCCATTTATTAAATAAAAGGAATATAAGCATAACTTAACGTTTTACTATAGTAGCATCAAACTACGAACAGCTTTTATAAGTTCACAGGAAACAGCTTCAACGATTGTTTCTTAAAAATGCCTTGAAGGAGTTAAAGGGCCTCTTCAATGCTTTCGGGAAGTTTGAAATTGATGTCACTTTTCATTACAGGATTTTTTCCGCACAACAGTTTTAAGTGCCGTATTTGCATTTAAAACAGCAGCGAACTTAACTTTATTTTTGAAAACAGGAAGACGTGAAACGTATTTGTATATAAACATAAGGTCGATACATTTATACGATAACGCAAAAAAAAGGCAAAGTAAACATAATCCTATCCCTACTTAATAGAAAGAACTATTTTTTTCATAATCCTCAAAGAAAAATAATCAACAAATAAAAATTTAATAAAAACTAGGATTGATTCAATGTTCTCAAGACAGAAAATCTAGTTTTCAGTTTATAACTGAGAATTAATTAGAACAACGAAATTCAGAAAAAAATTATATATAATTTTACATCTTGGAAAAATTACAGTTTAAACTGATTGTTTATGTTTTTTTTCTCAAAGGGAATTGCTCACTTTTGTATGGCGCTCCGGCCCAGAGTGAACACTAATAAATTCGGTATCAAATGAAAGCTTATGTTGAGTTTAGTATATGAGTGAAATATTTTCAAAATCTGTCATGGGAGATCTGAGATATTTGAGCTTGAAGTTGGCAACTGCAAATAGATCTTTTTCAGCTTTTTGTCGATATCTTCCGAACTAGGATATATTTCACTAATATAACAAGCTCAACATAAGCTTTCATATGATACCAAATTTATTAGTATTCGATCTGGGCCGAAAATGAGCAATACCCTTTTGAGTTTAAAGCTCATTTCTTCAAAAACTATGCATAGATTTCACTTGACTTGAAAACTAGCTAATAGAACAAAGTATTGGCTTTAAAAAAAGTATAATAATTAATAATTAATAGTAAGTGTTACCGTTATTTTTAATATTTTGTTTTCCATTTTAAGTATTTTTTTTTATGAAATTATCCCTCCCGCCCAAACGAGGGGAGATAGACCCCAACCTCCTCTAGTAAAAAATGCTTGTATTGAACGGTTCTACATAAAACCGTTGTCATTTCTTGGCGCATTAGTTATCGCAATCTCCCCAACTGACAAATCCTCCAAGAGTATATGTTGTCATGCACATATGCTTCTCATCCAGCCGTTCGGACTCGGCAAAAATTTTAGGTCCCCTCCATTCCTGCCAACAACATGCACACAGGAATAGTTGGAGTTGTAAGTCACTAGGCCCTGGTTCTCCACGAGCTGTTGCGCCACCAAATTAATAATTAATTATTATATGAATTACTTTTATTCGCTCTGTTTCGTAGGACCACTTGCACTTGCGTGTCCTTTCCATTATTATAGTTCTACCTTGATCCAGATCAGATCTGGTGGATAATAAAATGCAGCTATTGAAACCAAACAATTGTCTACAAATAACAAATTGTCCTTATACTAATACAAAAAAAAGAGATTATACTCGTTCTATGTACATATGTATATTACATTCCCTCGCTTAAATCACAATGAGGACGGAAACTTCTCAGATGTCGGAATCGGAAATAGCATTTTACACCGTTATAGCCACCGCATGTTGAACATTTGTCATGTTGCCAAAAACAAATTCAACAATGTAATTTAATCAAACGAGCCACCAGTTGAATTTTTGATTTGTTTTTGTAAGCCAACAAAAAAAAAAGGAAGTTAAATTCAATTTAAGCTTTAGGTGTGAGTTGCAATTAGATAAAACATATTAAGAATTGCATTATTGCATTTTAATATGAATGCAATTATTTTCTGGAAATGTTATAAACACTTATGCGAAGATGATGATGGTCATCGTCATTTGACCAGGCGTTTCATTAGATTTACGTATATTTTTGAATCGAATAACCAAATGACGCAGCTATAATCACGGTTGCCGTTTTGGTAGGATCCTACCAAACTTGTTAGGATTTTTCAGCTTTGGTAGGTTGGTAGGCTAAAACCCGATTTGGTAGGTTTTTTCATACAACTCTTGAGCATAATGTAAAACATTGTACAAACTTAAAGATTGAGATAATTTCTGATCAACTCAAAAAATGTCAAATAAACTCAAGTAAACAGAGACTTGAATCAATTGGCGTTCATCTGCCTATGCTTTTAAGAACAAATGCGATCTAATTTCGTTGAAAAATCCTAGTTTCATTTCCAAATGATAAAAATTTTAAGATTAATTTTTCAAAATGAAATGATTTTAACCAAATTCAAACAAAATTATATTGAAAATTATATTATGTCACTTCTCAAGTGAAAACATTTAAAGATTATGTCAAAGTCTTATGCATAGAAAATTCCAAGGAAGGAGAAATCATGAAGTGCTATAGCATTAAACTACCTAAATAAATAATTCGGAAATATAATTAGCATCTATGCGCCCAAGTGATCCTCCTTAACATATCTAAACCTTGATTCACTTTAAATTTACTGCACATCTTTGGGGTGGGGTGGAACTCGAATTTTTGTTTTAGCTCATCATACCTACAACAATTTCGGTTTTTTTTCAAATTTTCTGGAAAATGGATTTTACGATTGTGAATGAACCTCGTACCTCTTCTGTGTTTGAGGTTTCTACCAAAGAAAATGTGCACAGCGGAAATAGAGTTTTTTTATTTGGTAGGTTTTTATTCGTTTTGGTAGGTTTTTTTGGAAAATTTGGTAGGAATTTTTTTTTGCAAGCGGCAACCGTGGCTATAATAGCGTTCGTTTAGTTTTGTTCACTTTAGCTTTCGAAAGTGAGGGCCGTTCTGTTTCATTCCTATGGTATATGGAAAATGTGAAGAATTAGGAGTGCAAAGAGCTAAATGCTGTACTAAGGACAAGGAGAATAATTCGCTAAGGGTAAATTCATTTAATTCATTTCCACTTGAAAGTTTTTTTACCTTCCTTAGCCCTAAAATGAGCAGTACCTACGTAAGGAAGACGATGATCATCATTTTTAGAAAACTGCCCCCCAGAAAAACAAAGAAAACAACAAGACCCAGAAGTACCTTCTTTATATCGTCACTCCAAACACGAAGTGGCGTATGTGAAAAATCTTAACTTTTCAGTAGAACCAACACAAAAATTACCTAAATTTTTTCACTGCTTTTCACTAATACCTTGCAAATCTAATCACCACAGCTCTTCGTTTCAGCTTGCAGGCAAATCAAATTGACAGCTGAGGATTGGCTTCTTTATTTGATATTCTCTGGTTTGGAGTGACGATATAAACGTATGTACCCACAACTAGTAGCATAAGGCGTGTTTTATGCTCTGCACAGAAAATTGCAGAAAAGTACAGAATTGTGTGTTCCATGAGAAAAAACCTAACCCCAGACTGTTCTACATTTTGTCACTTGTGCATCAAGAAGTTTTCCAGAACAATATCGGTCATCGTTTCTCTTGCCACATTCATACGCATAACTGCCTGAACAGAATGGGAGAAGGAGCTGAAGTAAATGTCAAAAATGATGCATGATGCACTGGTGACTGCTAGGATTTTGATTTCACATCGATCTTCAGTGCTACATTTGTATGGAAAAAACGTTAAATTGCTTATTTACTTTCTTGTGTGGCTTCAGAATCTTCATGCAAGCACTAGATTAACTATAATGGTCAATGAAGAGCTCTTAAGCGAATGTCAAAAACCAACGAAAAATAGCTTTCCGTATCGTCATTAGGGGAAAACCCCCATACTTCACTTATCATCTATCTCTTTTTGGCTTTCCAATTTCAACAAATGTCACTTTTACTTAAGCAAAAGTGAACGAAACGTCCCAGTCCGTAACTATAGTTGCGTCATGTGTTTTCCGTGTATTCGCTTGTTTTCTTCCGACCACTCAAGCATTATAGTCCTAGCTTAACTGTGGTGAAAAAAGTGTCACATAAAACACCTGAGTGCGATTTTTGGGCTACCCAGTGCACCACAGTGCCGACATCGAACAATCCTTCAGTTTAGTCCGTTAATAGAAAATGACTCGTTTCAGGTGCTACACGAAATCACTTCCGTAAGCAAAGTTGAACGAAACTTGACGAAATTTTCCACTCCGCAATTATAGCCGCGTCATATGCTATCCGAGTATTCGCTTGTTTTCTTCCGACCACTTAAGTGACCCTCCGAGCATTAAAGTTCTAGCTTAATGCTATACAAAAATAAACTAAAATTGCTACTTTATTATAAATCGAATAAAAAAATCGTTGCGGATGTCACAGGCATTTCGTTTAAGGTGTGAAGAGTTCAAAAACAAAGATCGTTTTGGCCGAATTACAACTTTATTTTTACTTGTTTTAAATATGTTTAAAATTTTTGGTGAAATAGTCAACGCTAGGTAATAGTTTTTTTTCATAAAAGATGACTGAATTCCTAGTCAAACAAGTAAAATATTCAAATTCCAATAGCATTGACACGAAACTTGGTTCACATATATTTCATTTCTCATAAGCAACAAGAATCAAAAGAGTCTACAAAAATATTTATAGTGAAAGGGTGCTTTTTCAGTGAAAGGGAAAAATTTTGAACCATGAATTCCCTCCCGAAACTGGAACATTGATTGAAAATTGGTGAAAACGTTTGACTTTTCATCAATACTAAGAAACAAAATAGATCAAACAAATATATAATGTCTGCGAGGGTGTTTTTCAATGGGGAATGAAAATCAGAGGTTTTGACCCAACATTTTTATGTTTTTGAAACCGAGATATACATTAGTGTAAGATGGTGCATGATTTTAAAGTACTTTTTAATGATGAATCCAATAATATTAAAATAAAGTAGATACAAGCTCCCATAAAAAAGTTATCTTATACTTTTAAAGAGTTAATGTCTGTAAATGATTGTATGTACATATGTTTGACTAGAATAGGTACGACAATACCTCTCAAAAAAGACCCTCAGACCATGGATATTTGAATGGTCTCGTTTGATTATTTGTTTCGATGAATAATCAAACATTTTCACCAACTTTCATCAACGTACCAGTTTTGGGAGCGAGGTTTCATGGTTGTAGTTCAAAATGTTTCTAATTCATTGAAAGAAACACCCTTTCACTACAAATGTTTGTGTATGCTCCTTTGATTCTTGTTGCTTATGATAAATGAAATATTTGGCCCAAGTTTCAATGCTGTTGGAATTTGGTAATATTCTACTTGTTACACTAAACATTCAGTCATCATTTATGAAAAAGGCTATAACTTTTTTGAAGGTGATTGTATCGAGTTCATTCTGATTTAGTAAAATTGGGCATTAAAAAATACCCTTAAAACATGTGGCATACTTATGCTTATATTATACCAAGATAAATGTTTAAGTTTATTAATCTTTCATATCCCCCCTCCCCAGCACTTTTAAAGTTGCTTTTTAAAAACACCAAAGTAGGTTTTCAATCAACTTTGGATGTTATATAGTAGTTTGTGAAATTCTGCGCCGACACCATTTTTTAATTTTATTAATACAAATATTTTTCTAAATTTTCCTGCCTTTTCAAATTTTCTTTCCCAAAACGACTTTTTCCCACCCCCTTCGTTCAAGGGGAGGGGAGGGAGAATATCAATAATTTGTTCCTATGGTTTCAAGGGTGTTGAATCTAATGGGAGTTCTCTTGTCATCGTCCGACCAGTGGTTTTCGATTTATAAGCAACATTTCGGGATTTAAACTGGTGAGTGGCAACCCTTCTCTTGTCCTTCTGACAGTGCTGCCACCTTAACAACACTTCTTAAAAGTAAAGTTAGGACATGAACTATCAGTATACTTAAGCTCAACCCGTCAGGTCAAAATGAAAGGTCTCACTAACAGCCCCACTATTAGAAAGGCAATGAACATATAAAATATTTTACTTTACTATTGTTATAAGCTTATTTTTATATTTTTTTATTCTTTATTTTCTTTGTAATTTTACAATTTTATCTTTTTCCACGTGTCTCGACTTGCTTGAGCTATATTCAATATGGCCGCTGCTCGCTTCCGGCCACTTCATTATTTTTCTTTGGCATTGCCAGATGCTCATTTTTTTATCATCTATCGAAAAGGGTCGATAGATGGCGTACTGCAAGGTAGAGAGATGGCGTATGGAAATTATTACACTATATTAATGTCAATATGGAGATAGTTTTTTGAGTTCCAATGAAAATCGTATCAAGGTGCCCCAACTCCCCCTATAGGGAATTTATAGGTGTAGCTCCTTTTCCGTGAGGAAAAACCAACCTCTTCAGAAGTGAATTTTCTAAATTTCCTACTTCGTAATAATTGGTCTACACGAGTTTTAACTTTCGTTGATTTTTTTACATTATTTTTTTTTTATATAAAATAAATGTACAGATAAAAAAGTGGTTATGGTTGATAAACCAGTTCATGAATAAAACATTAAGTAATCAAACAATATCCCGACTGCAGACAATACAGTACAAACAACATTTTCTTGGCAAGCATCCAAGAATCCTTTGTTGCTGTAGCTTGTTAAGAAGATATAAAGTTTTTTCATTTTCTTTGAAAGCCTTATGTATAAAATATGATGTCTGTTTATGTTTTATTGTAGGAAAGAACTAAAGTGAATGCAAATTACATACAAAAGTGGGGATAGGCAATGAATAAGTAGTCTAGCCTTACAACATTTTTATTTCCGTTATTTTCTGCTTAATTTACTATAGCATACGCACATTAAATTAACCAAATCGCAAATAGGTTTAACCTAAACGCAAATAAGTTTCACCCAAGCGCCAATAGATTTAACCCAAACGCAAATAGAATTGACACAATCGCAATTCGAATTAAACAAAACGCAAATAGAGTTAAACTATTAACAAATTATTTTAACCAAAACGCAAATTGAATAAACCTTAGCTTGATTTATTGTTCCAGGTGTACTTTTTGGGTCTAATGGATTTTGGTACTATCCATAATTGTTAAAAAGATATTATTAAGGGATTGGCCTTTTATTTTTGGTAAGTTCTTGGAAAAATGCGCAAAACTAGTTGAATTTACAATTGGGGTTTTGTCAAAATCTTATGGTGAACTATTCCTACTGTTATAAGCCTTCCATTTCTTCACCACACAGCTGGAACAACAAGTTCAGCCCGGGTTAATTCAATTTGCGTTTTGGTTAAAATGATTTGTTTATAGTTTAATTCTATTTGCGTTTTGTTTAATTCGAATTGCGATTGGGTTAATTTTATTTGCGTTTGGGTTAAATCTATTTGCGCTTGGGTGAAACTTATTTGCGTTTAGGTTAAACCTATTTGCGATTTGGTTAATTTAATGTGCGAATGCTATATATGTATATTTTTTAATTAGCAATTTATATAAAACGTTCTTGTAATATTTCTACTCTCCACGTTGCTGTGTAGCCTTTTGTTGCTCTTTATTGAAAGGCAATGTTACTTAATCAAATTCTTTGATTTTAATCGTAGGTCCTACTACCAATACTACCATTGATAAATTATTAATATTTTTAGTTTCTTTATTCTATTTACTTACTATAGTCCAGTAACCTTGTATTTTCATAGTACTGAGACCTTGCGTCAGGTCCGTTAGTTCTGATTTTTTGCTGAGTTATTTATGATGTTGGCCTAGTATTAAATCTGATTTTTCGACCCCGAGCGCCGAACGCAACATTGGTAAAAATCCAAAAAACTTATTGTTGAAAGAAAATTTTTCAACAACTATCAACTAAAAAAACTTTATTTAAAAATAAAATTAAAGAATGGATTTCTGGCTTTAAGATGAGCAATGGATTTTTGTCCAAATATTACCATTGTAATTTTATGGTTATTTTTCTATTTGAAGTCAACTTTTCTTAAAATTGCCCCTCCCGCCTAAACGGGGGGATATATACCTCCCATCCGGTACTATTGTTTTCTTCTTTTGGCCCAATCTACACGCTCTATTGCTTTGATGCAGTATATGTCAAAGACCATGTATTTGTTATTATACTGTTTTATATACTACTTGTTGTTTTAAATTTTTTATTGCTATATTTTGAAATGCCGTCCCTTGGAAACCGTTATGTCTACAGAACCGGCTTTGGACTCAAATTGAAGCAAATTTAGTAAGGTTGAAATCGTAGAGCAATGTTTTATTCGGAAGTTAAGGCGTGATGGTTAAAATAGCCAATAAGTGAAAAAACCGCGAAAAATTCGCGGTTTTTTGGATTTTTACCAATGTTGCGTTCGGCGCTCGAGGTCGAAAAATCAGATTTAATACTAGGCCAACATCATAAACAACTCAGCAAAAAATCAGAACTACCGGACCTGACGCAAGGTCTAATGTATATAGTTACTGGACTACTAAGCTCTTCGATAAAATCTATGTTGCTAAACAAATACTGGCACGAGTACGATAGCTCAGGCACCAAGAAATAATAACGGTTTTTTGTAGAACAGTTTAATACAAGCATTTTTTACTATGGGAGGGGGGTCTATCTCACCCCGTTTGGACGGGAGGGGCAATTTCATAAAAACAGTACCAAAAATGTAAAAAATTATTAAAAAATAACGGTAATACTAACAACTAATTATTATACCTTTTTTAAAGCCAATACTCTGTTCTATTAGCTAGTTTTTGAATCAAGTGAAATCTAACATGGTTTTTAAAAAACGAATTTCAAACTCAAAATTTGCGAGAAAAAAGCATAAAAAAAGGTTTAAAGTGTAATTTCTCAAAACTTTAAAATTATATATAATTTTCTTTCGGAAATTCAGCAGGGGGGTTGCATACCTCACTGTTTATCCGCAGGTGCCGTAGTACGTAAGCAGGCAAAAAACAACCATCCCATACAAAAGTAGTAATAGTAATTTTCAATTTTCTCTAATACAAGGAGACATATAGAAACATCTACTTTTCAGTTTTTGATTAAGAATTAATTAGAGCAACGAATTTAAGAAAGAAAAAATGATATATAACTTTACAGCTATGAGAAATTACACTTTAAACCTCTTTCTTATGCTTTTTTTCGCCAATTTTGAGTTTAAAATTCGTTTTTTCAAAGACCATGTATAGATTTCACTTGATTCAAAAACTAGCTAATAGAACAGAGTATTGGCTTTAAAAAAAGGTATAATACTTAGTTGTTAGTATTACCGTTATTTTTTAATAATTTTTTTTACATTTTTGCTACTGCTTTTATGAAATTGCCCCTCCCGCCCAAACGGGGTGAGATAGATCCCCCCTCCCATAGTAAAAAATGCTTGTATTAAACTGTTCTACAAAAAACCGTTATTATTTCTTGGCGCCTGAGTTATCGTACTCTCCCCAAATACTTTTTAAAAAATTATGACAAAAACTTTGAACTATCATGTACGTAAGATACCTGAGTTTCAACTCAGGTATTTTAAATTCAACTTTTAAAGAGTAAATTAAAGCTAGGACCGCCTTTGCGGCGGTTAAATGTCGCAAATTTGTTCCATTTTTCTGGCGATACGATTGTCGAAAGTTCAAATGATTTGAATGCACTTATTATGTTTGTACTCACACTTGCGATTTAAAAGAGTGCGACTTATGATTTTCAATCGAGTTCTTTCCTGCAAAGTGAAAAGTTGTGTGTTTTTATGTTTTGTATGTTGTCCTGGGAGGACCTGAGAAGGACTTTTGCCTGGCAATCAATTATGATAGCCATGGCACAGCACATTAAGTTAGACATATCTATCTGTCCGTCGTCGGAGGCCATGACTATCATATATGATAGCCAGTATACTTTTTTATTTTCGATTATTTTCGTTTGGTTCTTTCTTTGGTTTGCAGATTTCAATTCAAAACTAATTTATAATGAGTAGAAGACATATTGCTCAAAATGAAACCGATACAATGTCGACTGATTCGGAATCTGACTTGAATTTTGGCACCGATGATTCTCAGGAATATCCTGCTGATTGGGAGTTTCGGATTTCATAAGAGACATCCTGTTAGAGGAAGAAAATGAAGATCTGCATTCGGATGATGATGGTGGCGCAAGAAATCTTCATCAGTGGAATGAGTACGTGGGAAGACACAAAGTCTTCGAGTTTGTCGGGAAAAAAGGTCTTCAAATTGAAATCTCGGATCAAGCCTCACCTAGTGATATTTACTCCCATATTGTGGACGAAGGGCTGATCAAATTTATAGTTGACGAAACTAACCGTTTTGCTGAACAGATTATAGCAGCCAAACGGAGGTCCAAGCATGCTCGAATGAACCAGTGGATTCCAACTGATTCCGCAGAAATGAAGAAATTCTTTGGATTGATGATGTGGATGGGTTTGGTACCTCTTGGCCGCATGGAAGATTACTGGGAAACAAAAGGAGTATATACAACATGGCGCTGCCTAGGACAATTATGTCCAGAAATCGTTTTCAGGCCTTACTTTCGATGCTTCATTTTGAAAACAGTGAAACAAGTAGCCAAACCAATCGACTTCACAAGATTGAAAAATTGATTAATCATCTTCAAACCAACTTCCAAGCTCTTTTTTACCCTGGCAACTGAAGACCCATATTGTAGGCACCCTCAGAGCTTATAAGCGAAACCTTCCGAAAGAAGTCCTTCTCGCAAAATTGAAAAGAATCGTCGACGGAATCGTCGTTTTGAAGTGGAAAGACACCAAAAATGTAAGAATGCTGTCTACCAAATACGCTCCAGTTTTGGTACCTGTTTCAAACAGACGCTCTGCAACTGTACGCATCAAAGAAGATAGTGCCCAGCTTTCCACAAGCTCTAATCTACCTCAAGCTATGAGACCAAGAAGGACTACGCAAAGATTGTCAACTAAGCCTGAAGCAGTTCTAGCTTACAATAAAGGCAAATCTGGGATTGATTTGTCCAACCAAGTGGGTTCTTACGCAACAACTCTCAGAAAAGGCGTGAAATGGTATCGCAAACTAATAGCGTTTTCGTTTGGTATTCCGGAAGAAGGCCCCGGAGCCCTCCAATCCAGAATGCCAAACGAACAAGTTGCAACCCTTTTCTTTATTTTGAAGTTTGGGTTTGATTGTATTTGTGCACTTGGTTGCTGCATTTGGGTGATGAAACATTCACACAGCTGTTTCTCGAAAATTTGATATTCCTCAATAACAGCAACGAATGTCTCCATCTTGGACTTTTACTTTGAGTAAACTCTTTACCTAAGCAAATTACCCACATCATGGTACAAAAATAACGATAATGGAGAGGATGAAATGTTTGGTCTAACCATTTTTTTTTTTATAATTGATTCTTTTCAACTCCAAATTTTGTATAATGCACAATCGCAATTCCAAAATCAAATAACAAACAAATTGCCTTTGACAATTTTGACGTTTCAATTGTGCGCATGTATGTGTGCTTCTGGTTTTGATTCTTTCTTCAAATCCAGAATCGTTTTTCTCTTCTTTTCAGAAGAAGAACTGTCATCTTGTGCCAAACGAACGCTTTCAGAAGCATTCGGAATGCTTCCGGACGACCAAACGAAAACGCTATAAGAATAGAGCTGTTGTTGGGAACGTCACGTCAGTAGTAAACGCTTGGGTAGTGTACAAAAATGTAACCCAAACTAAAATTTGCATACGCAAATTCAGAAAAAAACTTGTCGCAGAGCTTCTCAATATGCCATCATCTTCATTTTGACCAGAGCAACCGCGAGCAAAGCATCACCATTTGAAGGACAGGCTGAATGATTCTGGAATTAAAATTCGCAGAAAGTGTAGTGTTTGCTATAACCGCATAACGAAAGAAAAAGGTCGAGTTTGTGCTCGAAAAGAAGCAAAACAAACCTACACTTTCTGTGAAGATTGTCCAGAACAGCCCCAAATGTGCCGCGATTGTTTCAATCTGCAGCATAAATAAAACTTCGGGCTCAACAATATTCTAGTTCCTCTGAAAATAAAAGCAAAAAAGTTCCTAAAATATTTCCATAAGTTCCTAAGCTTTGCTATAGATATAAGATAAAAACATTGTAAATGAGATAAAAATTGAATTTTGAAAAGTTTATTTATTTTTTGGTTATATTTTGTAAAGAAATGAAAATTAAATTTATTTTGTATTTATGTATTCATTTGAATTAATAATTAAAAACAAAAAAAAAAGTGGCTGTAAAATCTTTACATTCATAATTTGCTCAAACCAAGTTTACCTAGCACATCACCGGGTGCCAGGCTTTTCGATTCGTATTGAAATTTCTTCCTAGTAGCTATCAATTTTGATAGCCAAAGCATTATATGAATACATACCTGGCTATCATATTTGATAGCCACGGCACCACTGAAAACATAACTGGCTATTAAATGTGATAGCCATGGCAGTCAATGTGAATATAAACATCTTTAGTTTTGTTTTATTAAACTAAAATTAAAGATGAACTGCTTTGAAGATTTATTTTTTTTTTAAAATCTATTTAAACCCAATTCACACATGCAAACCAAAAGCTTTTAAATGGTCTGGTTCACGAAAGGTCTCGCTAAGCTTTAAATCATGGGGTTCGCGAGATATTCGGTTTCAAAGCACCGAAACGAAAAAAATAATGCAACTCCACATTTGGACATTGCCTTCCTACTCAACATAATCGTTACAAAGGCTATAACATGTATTTCATTTTTCTATATATAACCGTTAAGTTTTAGACAATGGCGTTCAAAAGATATTTGGCAAAAACGCATTGTAGAACAATAATGCAATTCCGCTTTGGGAGCTGGTTTACCAAGTCAACAGTAATGTGCCGTACATCGTTGAAAATATTATTGCAGTTCAATAAGCTTTTCAAGTAGGTAGTTGGTGAATAAGGAAGATATTGTCCAAATACGGAGTTACATTATTGTTATTTTCGGTGCTTATTTGAAACCGAATTCATCGCGAACCCCATGGTTAAGAGCTTAACGGTTACGTAAAAAAATTATGTCCTTACTACATTTTCAAAAATGTATGACACATCTGAGTTTATTTGCTCATTCTATTTTAGTACAGGTTAAATTATACTGGAAGTCCTTAATTGGTTCCATCATGAAACTTGGTGAATATGAAACATATGCCATATACCAATAAGAATCAAGCCCTTAAAAAAATTTCACAAGGAAGGGTATTTTTTTGACAAGGAGAGGGGGAAGTTGTGGTGTAGCAAACGGAAAAATTAGCCTGGGTACAACTTAAGCATATGACACATGGTTCTCAAGGTTGTTTTAAATGCTGAACCAAATGACATAAAATCAAGTCGATCTGGCTTCCATGAAAATAATTATTGTCATTTATAAGTAAAGAATGACTATATTTTTGGTTTAAAAGTAAAAAAAAAATGTTTTCATTTATATTTTGCAAAGAAAAAAGATTTACCGCAAGACTACAAAAAGTCGTATTTTAGTACTTTTTTAAGCTAACGGTGAAGGGTCAAAAAATAAAACCTACAAAATCTTATAAAAAACTTATTTGAATTTCCAAAACTGTCCTTGAATTTTGTATGGCTTCATTATTTGCTGAGATATTGGTAATCAAAGCGAAAAGTATCTTTTTTCATTGAAAGTCAAAAACCATGCAAAAATTGTTGTACGACAACAAAAAGAAATTAATTGAACCATCTGACCATTACATTTGATTGACTCAAAAAGTATTATGAGGACCTTCAACTCAATACGACTACTCATCACAGAGACACAGCTCTTCAAAAAACTGTAACTAAAATTAAATAAAATGTGTTCTTTTAATTTTTTGACTATTGTATCTTTGGTGTAAGGGTGTTTTTTGGGGGGTTGTGGTAGTGGTGGAACTTCAACCATATATCATATTGGGGTAAAAATGTGTTATGAACAGAATAAAGAATCAAAAGAATCTATAAAATAGTTTTTTTTTTAAATAATCCTACATTTTTATAGATTATTTTGGTTCTTCATTCTCGAAGTTACGGGAATATGTTTACCAAGTTTCATGACGGTACTATTTTTGTCGCGGGACTAGTAACAGTCCCACCCTATCCCCAACCCCCCAACAAAATTGAACCTTTTTACCATGGATATTTTTATATATTCTTCTAGTAGGGGCGTTAGTGCACGATATGAGGGCATACCTTTCATTTCGACCTGACGGGTTGAGCTTTACTATACAAATAGTTCATATCCTAACTTTACTTTTAAGAATTGTGGCCAAGATGGCAACACTGTCAGAAGGACAAGTGTCAGTTGCCACTTACGAGCTTAAATCCCGAAATGTTTCTTATAAATCGAAAACCAGGGGTCGGACGGTGACCCGAGAATTTCCGTTAGATTATTCAGCGCCCTTGAAACGATAGGACCACATTATTGATTATTTCCTACCCCTCCCCATGCACGAAGGGGATGGAAAAAGGCCGTTTTGGAAAAGAATATTTGCAAAGCCAAGAAGAGTTAAAAAATATTAATACAGCAGATGACGGATATATAGGAAAGTCAAAAAATTCAAAGAATTCCTTTCTTATTGTTTTCTTAAATAAAATAAAATGCACGACTGGATCGCACGTACTTGCTCTTATGTTCAAGTTGTGTGGGACTTAAGAACTTTAAAAAATATTCAAGTAATTATAGAAAAAGTATAAAAAGCATTTAAATCGTTCTATTAATTGTATAAACAGTCTGATAAATAACTTAGAGCTCAAAAAAAAGTATGCCATTTGATTACTTGAAAAAAATATGAATATATGCAAAAAAAAATTTAAAATCGTTGGAGCCGTTTTCTTAAAAATTAATTTTTTATATATAAAATTTTTGTAACAATTTTCAAAAAAAAAATTGGTATGCCAATTTTGAGTATATATTAATATATATTTAAAACTGAAAATTCAAATTAATTCATCAACCCGTTTTTGAAATATTGAATTTTCAAAAAAAAAATTTTGAATCTTTTTTTAAAAATCCAAAATTTATTTTTTCAAAAATTTTGGTATGCAGTTTTATTTATATTCCAACAAAGCTTTTGTGAAAAAAAATTTATTTAGATCGGATGAGCGGTTAATGAGAAAACCAAAAATTAAAAAAACCGTTATATGGCAGGTACCGTTAATAAATGTTTTTGGTGATTTTTTTTCTTACTAAAAGGTACATCATATCTACAGTAATACACTGATTTTTTTTTATCAAAATCGTTGGAGCCGTTTTTGAGATAAATAAGCTTTTCTTTAACGGTTGTATGGCAAGTACCGTTATTTTTTGAGCTAAAAAAAAAATTTCAATTTCCCCTCTGGAGAGTTACAAAAAAACCTTAAGTTCAAAATTTGAAGAAAATCGCTTCAGTGGATTAGGCTGTAGGTTGAGGTACGGACAGACAGACAGACAGACAGACAGACAGACAGAATTGTGCCACCCACTTTTTTCGTGTTCTCTATCATCGTAATGTCATGTTTGATTGTTATCTCGAAATTTTTTTTTTGCACGAATCCAAAACTTGCCCTATAGTTCCTATATCGCAAGTAAAAATATAACGAAAGAAAACTTCTTTTATCAGATAAACGCACTATAAGAATGAAAATTTCCTTTAAATATCGCTAACTTATTTGAAACGAGTTTCCAAAATACTAACTGAAAAATTGTATGTATCTTGTTTTTGCATTGATTCATATATATCGCTCATAAGTCATAACTCACCAAAAATAAACATCAAATAATGAATTTCTTTCAAATTCACATTATCCTCGTTTTCACAAAATAAATCCGTATTTTTAATTTTATCAAAAAAGCATATGCATTCCTGACAAGAAGAATAAGTTCTACAAATTTGTTATTTGGTATTTGTTCATGTTTTGTGTATTTAAAGCTGTAAATAAAAATGTATTCAATTTTTCTTCAGTGCTACGTACTTAAAGTTTTTTACAAATCGTTAACTTACAGTTTTATCTTAATATTTTTCAGTCCAAATAGTTGCTTACCTACTGTAGCAACTGAACGGCTTCCAAATCATCATCACACTTAAAATATTGCAAGCAAGACTGTACCTTCCTAATTTTCTTGTTTGAATCAATAGCAAGCCTCGGTTGTTAGTTGCGAGAACAGAATTTACTTTGTCACTCAAGATAATGGACGCTTGCAAAACAAGTTCACGTATCTGGCAAAATAACATTTATATATTTGAAAACTCAAATTAATACATGCTCGCACTTTACTCTTATAAGCTGCTATCTAAAAAAAAAATTAATATGACTTCTCCGCGCTCAATATTATGAGATGAATCGATTGATCAAAAACAAAGATTGATAGTCCACATCATTTCTAGTGATTTTCGATTTTTAAACCGTTAAAAATATCCGTTAAAAATATACAAATCAAATAGTTACTTGAAAAAAATGATCTCGATAAATTGCGATTTTCAAACAAATTTTGCTTCAGCCAAAGGACGAAGTTGCTTCTCTATAAGCAACTTCTCAGACCGATCATCACATACAGCTTTCCTGTCTGGTTTACTATTTCCAAAACCAGCATGAAGAAACTGGGAGTGTTCGAGAGGAAGATCCTGCGGATCTGCACGGGACTCCACTTCGACCAACGGCGGCGAAAAGATTTCAGCAACAAGCATCTCTACGAGGCATCCGGAATAACACCCCTTGACAAATACATGATCAGTGCTGCCAAAAGACTGACGAACAACCTAAGCAATCATCCAAACCCTTTGGTGTGAGAACCATCACAAGTGAAGAGAGACACTCCGAGCCACGATACCTTGATGTTACAGCACTACTGGACAACGGAATTATTCCTATCAACGACGACGAGACAATTCAATTTTACGAAGATACAGCGTGAAACTATCACCGTGGCTAGAAGCCACCGAAACCCCACATCCTTCCAAAAGACAACCGGATTTGAACAACCCGAGATGAATCATCTTCGTAGTATTAAATAGTATATAACCATCAATCACAATCTTTTAAATAATTTTTATAAAAATAAAACAATGTATAAAATTAGGCCCCTTATGTGCCAAAACAAATTAAAATGTCAATGTAATAATAATATACAAATAGAATTAAGAACCAATTGTAAATATTAATTTCCGTTCAATAAAAACTAATGTAATGTAAAAAAAAAAACAAATTTTGCTCCAAAACTAACACATTAATCAAAAATTCTTACCTTTCCAAAAATATAAATTTTATTAAACACAAATGTCATTCTGATTTATTGCAAATTATTTCTTAGCCATCTACTTCCCCGTTTTTTACTTATAAACGTTCATATCCCCATTCCTTTAATTTTTCGAATTTTTCATTACACCTACGACTTTCTTGTAATTGCATTATTGCATTAATTATGGAATACAGAAAAAAACATGTTTCTACCTCTCTCCGTTTAAACAAACGCCAAAACCGACTTCACTCTTTAAACCAATATGGCTGAAACTCTACAAAAGGTTGATGATCGAAAACTTGGGTTCAAGCTTTCTAGAAACGATAACAAGAAAAAAATATCATCTTGGTATAATATAAGCATGTGAAACATGATTTAAGGGTATTTTTTGTATGCTGAATCCAATAAAATCACAATAAAGGAGATACAAGCTCCCATAAAAAAGTTATGTTACTTTTAAAGAGTTAATATCTGTCAATTATTGTATTTTCTGACTAGAATAGGTAAGACATTGCCTCTCAAAAATTACCATCTGACCGTGGATATTTTTGTTTGGTTTCTTTTGATTCTTGGTCTTGATGAAAATTCAAACGTTTTCACCAATTTGCATAAACGTTCATTATTTGCTGAAATATTGGTAATCAAAGCTCAAATTATTTTTTTTCATTCAAAGTCAGATAAACCATGCAAAAACAAATTGTACAAGGAACCTGACCATTACACTTGATTAACTCAAAAAAAGTTATCCATACAAATGAGGACCATAAAAAAAAAATAAAAATAAATAATTTCTTGTCTCGTTTCGTTTCTTGCAATAACGCAATAACAGTACTTCAAAATTTTTGTTTGCAAACAAATCTAGAAACAAAAAACATAAAGCTGTAGAATGCTTTTTGTTTCAACTCAATAAGACCACTCATCACAAAGATACAGCCCTTCAAAAAACAAACAAACGTAATATCTAAATCTTTTCAATCTCGAACCTAATTCAGCTGAAGCCCAAACTATGTAACTCGATCCTACAGTAAAAACCTTCGAATTCGAAAAACCTCAGCTCTTTAATTTTCAAGCAAACGCATATAAACGGATATAGAATAGCATTAATTGAAGATTCTTTGGCAAGGTAAATATGTAAGCATTTAAAACAACTTTCACAAAGGTATTCGAAAGTAGAATAAAGTTACATATTAGGGCTTCTAACTACCTACTATGTTTTGTATGCTTTAAGTGATTTGGAATATAGAAATTGCAATTTTTTTCAATTTTTGCAATATGTAAATAACCATTTAGTTATGCTTTCACTGGTACATACATACTTTGAGGTCAACCGCAATTTTGGGGAACGCAATTAAAATGTATGATAGGCATATATGTATATAAACTTGTTTTTTTTTTTATAAAGTTTATTTTTATTTTAAATCTGCCTTAAGCTAACTCTGGTTATAAAATAATAAATGCGGTTGAGGCAACCACATCAAAGTGAATTTATTTATTATACTGACACATTTCATCTTCATTCGAAAGCAGTCCTTCATTTGATCTCAGTTATAGTATAATTATTTTTTTTCATCCAACTATACTGCTAGCTCCTCGGAGAGCTAAATACCCGGCGGTCAAGTCCGAAGGAAGTGCACGAACCGTCGCATATTCTTCCGAATTATGGTAGTTAAGTTTGGTATGTGGATCAGTGTAGGGTGCAATTAGGCCGGAAATATCAGAGTACTTCTTGGCGGGTCTAAAAGAAGGTGGTGGGTTAAGTGTGTTATCTGCAAGAAAAAAAAAACAAACAAGAAATCATATTCCAATGTTGGAAGCCTTTATTTTTGCTACTTACATGTGACTGCATCTTGTGGCCATGGCAATGATTTTTCTGTAGCCAATATTTGTTTTAGCGATTTCCATATCCTTTTTTTACCTCCGGCTTGCACATTGTTCATTGATGATTTTTTAAAACAAGGAGTATTTGTATCTTCCATAGTTTTTAATTTTTTATTTTTGATGAAAAATTTTATGATTTGTTGATTTTGGAGTTTTGACGTTTGACATGTCACTTTGCAGGGTTTGTTTGATTGCTCTATTTGTGTAGGACTTGAAAGGCTCTTCCAAACCGACGCGAAACATTCGCCGAAAGGTTCTCCCAAACCAACGCGAAACATTCGCCGACGACGCGAAATCATTCACAATAATAGAAAATTTGAAAGATACACAATGCTAAACAACAACAAAAAAACGCCTTTGCGAATGATTCGCTATGATTTCGCGTTGGTTTGGGGGAGCCTGAAGACAGTTTTGTGTTGTTCGTTGGTCGTTCCACACTATCCCACTGAGTATTAATACATGTCAAAAAAGTGGGAAGAAATCATGTATAATAGTGTGGAAACAAAATATGAAATTTCATCACACACAACTTGACAGCGCATCCGACACGATTTGACATGTGTTAATACATGAAAATATTTACACCCCGACTCCACAGGACATACAGATGCCCAACATCGCAACCATAATCCAATCAACAATCAGCACATTTTTTCTCGCTGGGCAATTCATGTCATGTCGTTTCATTTTGCTCTCATCACTACCTACTTCTATTTTTTGCAATAACGCCCTTTAGACTCCAGATAACAGTGGAAAGACCTTTTTTAATATCCAGCTACCTTTACATACAAGGAAAACCAGAATAAAACTCACACGCACGTGAAACGACAAATCTCATGGCGAGCTTTGAACAGCGTTAATGTCTTGTTCGAGAGTTGGTTTTCTTCTACATGTCGTCGACAAGACATGGATTTTTCAGGCTCCATTGGATTTTTATTAGACATGTGGAGCAGTGGAGCATGTTACATGCTGGCTCCACTAGACATGAACGATGCCCAACATCCAAACCACAATCCAATCAGAAATCCGATTTGTATGGATTATGTCTCTGCTTAGACATGGATTTTTTTGAGGTTCCATTGGTTTTTTTCTAGACATGTTCATAGTCCGAGCATGGCTCATGGCCAGTGGAGCCGGCATCTCAAGTTTGACAACTATTCACTTAACGTTACGGCTTTGATATTCGAGAATCGAAATGAAGAAATGTTTGTTGTTGTTTTGATATTTCTTGATTTTTGATTAACTAATTTATTTTCCTTTAAATTATCAGTGCTTTCAAAACTCACACGAAAATGTTGTAAATTGCTTCAAAAGCTAAATTTGGTCTCAATTTTACTAAATAAATATATTACACACTTACATATAATGCGGTTGACACCAAAGTTCATACAAAATCTTCAAAGATTTCGCCTTGTTACCTTCGACATCACCGACACCTTGCTAACTTTCAAAAGATCACCCGCAATACAATATTCCGAAACGGCTGCATATTACGGTTATTCGCACCTCAATCGAGAAAAACTAATGCAAAGCTTTCGAACTGAATTCAAGTTGCTAATGGAAAAGTATCCAAACTATGGCAAGACAACGCCAAATATGGACTGGAATCAATGGTGGATAAAATTAGTATTGAACATATTCAACTCTATCGAATCGGGAATTCCGGAAAAAGATGCATTAATAATTGCTAAGGAGCTTGTTCGATTATACCGCACTGATGAATGTTGGCTGCCCTTAGACGGAGCCAGAGAGCTTGTATGTAAAGTGAAGGAATCTGGTAAGAAAATGGGTGTTATTTCCAATTTTGATGCTAGTCTTCCCCAAATACTCAAAGCAATGAACTTTAATAACTTTGATTTCATTCTTACTGCCTACGATTGCGGTGTAATAAAGCCAAGTAGAGAAATATTCGACCTGGCACTTGCTAAATGTGACATCGTAAGCGACCAAGCCCTCCATATAGGCAACTTATATGATTTGGACTATCTTGGTGCAAGGTCCGCTGGTTGGTCGAGTCTTCTGATATCCAAAATGACCGAAAACGAAATGAGAGCTAAAGAGGGATTGAATCGACGGCATATCTTCCAATCCCTACCAGACCTGCTACATGCTTTGGAACACAAACATATAGACTGGTAGAGATTCAATAGCACGTGCGTAGATGAACGATGGAACATGACTTTACTTTGCCCTATTCATTAAGAAAAACAATACTTTATTAAAGTTATATTTATTAATATTTGTATTGCATGCAATCTATAGATAATAAAAATAACAATATTAGGTAGGTAGTAACATTATATAAATACAGTCTACTTACTTTTGGATTCCATATATTTTGTATTTTCTATTCTTCTTAAATTGTTTGTCTCGTACCTATATGCATACTTTTTTGTAGGATTTATTATTTCATTAACGCCCAATCAATAAAGAGGGTATTCATGCAACGGCAGAAACCCTTTGTAAAATGTTTATCACATTAAATCTTGATACAGACTGTTACAGAATTTTTAATGAAGCCTAATCAGAAACCCCATCCTTATTCCTGAAAAAAAGGATCATCGCTCCCATAATAGCAAAAATATTGGCAAGAAGTTCGTGAAAAGTATCGTAAGTGGTGGTCATGAGCACAGTGACCCTATTAGAGCAGGAGAAAGCCGTTTGGATACCATAACTCGCTTGACCTGTCATGTTTGTATAGGATTTAAATTTGGCCTGAGGATATAACACTCAATTATCAAGTCATCCGCACCTAAAACCATCTATATTTTCCCCAGTTTGTTAAATGGTACTGAAACAAAATCAGTCCCCTCCTATCATACAGGCTAGAATCGCGGTGGAATGATTTTAATGGTGGATTTAAATTGGCATATTCTGCAGTCTTAAAGTCAAAACAAGAATACTTTAATAGTTCTTGGCTGTTGGGGTACTCCCAATCGAAGCTGATTCAAAACGAGATATATCGCGATCAATGTTTCAAATCGATTGGCCGAGGAATAGCCCTACAGATCATTTGGTCAAGATTAATTATGAGTGGGTCAAATTATTTTAGATATAGGTAATCCACCTAGGATAAGATTCAGTTATTTCATGGTAAATATATTACTCTTCAACATTCCAAAGACAATTATTAAATATTTCTGGAGGTGAAATATGAAAGGCTATTCCTTGCTTTGCCAATTTGCCTTGCCTGTCGGTACTCATTTCCTTCAATTCCCTTATGGCCCGAATCTCAGATAACCCATTTCGCGTTTGTTATCTCATGATGTGATAACGACATGAAACGAAGAACTACTTTCGGTACCGTAACCTTCGATACGTTTTCGCTCTTTCAAATGAATCGAGAACGTTCATCGCCACGCACACCACAAATGTTGAAAACAAGACTAAAGGAAAAAAATCAATCTAGAACGATTAATTTGACTGACTTATTAAAAAATATAACTTTATTATTATTATTATAATGTCCGTTATTCATTAAAAAAAAAGTATTTCAACACAGCTTAAATTCTCTCATAAATTCGAAATTGCAGTACGCAATTTATTAAATAAAAACACAACAATAATCTTCTTTTAAGATTACTTGCCCTTGGTCGTTGTTACGGACGACGGAGTAGGATTGTTAAAATCGAATTGTGTGTGAAATTCTGAAGACAATTGTTTAATAATTGCATCACTATTGGCCTTAAGTTCTCTCTCCAAAGATTCAATATCCACTTCTTTACTTTCCAATTTCATTTGTAGATCTGAGTAAAAATCACAAAATAGGACTGGTTCGTCTGTTCCGGCTAGTGTTCTAGTACTGCAATACTGGCCTCGATGCAATAGTTCATCATTAGGTGTTTTTGCATCAAAGAAACGGGCTCCTAGTGGTACCTGTAAGAAAATATTAAGTTAATACTCGAGTCATTTGTCTTTACTTATTCCTTCCATAAGAAATGCCTAGCAATCAGACACCTTCCTTCCATAAGAATTACCTAGCGATCAGAGTTAAAAAAAACCTTTTCAGAAGAAATCGTACATAAATAAATTAATGATTTTTGCTTTTTCCCTTTTCTTCCACAAACGCTTACATTAGGAATTAAGGAATTAAGGAGACGATAGGTAATGGTATATAATCCGATTCAAAATAAACTTTTTTTGCATATCTAACGAGTGTTATTGCTCGGCAGTTTGAAAAAGTTAAAAAAAATAATACCTGTTGCTGGATCAATTTTTCGTGGCTCTGGGTAATAAGAGTTTTCATATTCTTTAATCCACTCACTTCGCTTTTAATATACTCAGCGTAGCTGCAAAAAAAAAAAACAAAAACAATATAAAAATCTTGTAAAAAATCCAACAGCAAAACTCCTCTCACCTATACATCTTGGAAGTTTTTCTGATCAAGTTTTCAACGCATGAGATGAAGTTTTTCAATGGCAATGTTCGCGGAATGAAACTCGGATCCAACTTCTCAGCCGTATCAAAGTGGGTAAGGGATCGATTGAATTCGTGGATCATGGCCAAGGTAGTGCCCAATGCGAAATGATTTTCTGCCACGTCAGGGGCGTGATCTACGGCCGCCGATAGAATAACTTCAGCATCGCGAAGTTTTCCCGCTCTATACAAAATTATGCCCAAACTAAGCAATGGAATATCCCTGACTTTACGTGGTGCTAACATTACTGCTCGCTTGGCACATTCAACAGCCTGTGTCCCATCACCTTGCATCCGCCAGTAATATGAACTCAATGTGTGGTATTTCCACGAAAATGGATTCTCCGTCAAACCATCAATTAAAGTTTGAACGAAACGTTTTGATTTGAAGTCCAATTCATTGGTTGTCAGTTGAGCTTCCGGTTCAATTTGCATAGTATATGTGCCTCGTAGACCGTCCAAATGGTCATAGCAACATATCCCAACATTCAGACTGGTATATTCCCAGCAGAATGGACTCGACTTAGGTATTCCTATCACCGGCAGTGTCGGTGCTTTCTTTTTGGAGTTCTTTATGTTTATTCGTTTTAGATAGTCCTTTGTAATTTTTGTCGATGAAATCTGTTTCTCTATAACATAGTAATCCAGAGCACACTTGGCCTGGTCAATGATTTCCATGCCAAATTGAATTGAGAAGTTTATTTGTTCTGCCATTTTTTCACGTTGCCGCAACAGCTCGAGGTATGTACTCTCAACGACATCGTTGTATTTTATTTGGTCAAGGAATGCAATTAAATTGTTTGGTTCCCGCATATAAAAAGGGGAATCAATCTGAAAAAAAAAAAATTGCGAAAAGTTCTTTGGACTCTTCTAGTTTCTGTTATCTGGGACTTACCTTTTGAAGTATTTTTCCATTTTCATTCAATACCCAATGGTTTACAGCAGCAATTGAGAGCGCAATGTGAAATAAACACACGATAACTAATGTAATTCGAGATACCATTATTTATATTTTCGTATAGAAAAGAACATTATTTTTAAAACATAAATAAACAAAGCATGTAAATATAAATAATTTGGAAGCAGTTCGCATTTGCTTATTTGCTTGTTGTTTTGCACACACTCTTCTCTAATATCGAATTTGACTTTTGACATGAAAGAAAACGATGACCGAATAGTAAAAAGAGACCAAACGACTACAAAACTTCGAGTGTCGACACTACTGTGTTGCCGATGTCCCACGATCCTAGGCCGCACTCCGCAAGTTGAGTTTTTGCTGTGTACACAGAAAATCGGTACACATCGGATATTTGAGATTCCGCAAGTCACTTCTCTCAGAAACAGCTGTTCACTGAAAAGAGATTTCACTCGAATAAGGAATTTGTTTCATATGTATTTCAAATAAATTTATGTGGTTTTCCTTTTGACCAAAAAAATCGATTCTTTTGATCTCTATATGATCCCTGACAGGATTTCACTTTCCTTTCAACGAAAAAATCGATTTTTGTGTTTCAGGGATCAAATCTCTGCAATCCGAGTTTCAAGAGAGATTTACACGTACTTGCACACACACCAAATTAAAGTGACAAAATTGTCGAAACTTCATTTTATTAGATTTGTCACTGGATTTGTTTATTTTAAAATAAAGAATTTTGAAAATTTTGTGTGCAATAAATTAAATTATTCAATTTACTATGTTTGGAACAATGTGCTCTCGATCGATTGTGATGTGAATTATGTGTTTGGTGTACTGGACTCTTGGTAGAAAAGAATTTTCCCCAGTGAAGTGTTCCAAGAGCTCTTTTTTGCGTGGCGGCTACCAAACGCCTTCAGGGATGCCTAATACCTACAACTGAGAGATAAGTGTCTTTACATGATCAAATGGCTGGATTAACAAAACCCGCTTGCATTGAATTGCATTATAAACAAATAGCCCTATTCTCCCCATCATCACTGATACCTCACAAGTCACAAGAAGTGGTGAAACTGATTTTGTGACTTTTTCGTATTCTCCCCCTAAAGTCACAACATGTGATAGTCATAAAAACAACCGAAGCTGTGATCTCCTCCAGAGCAGGTCACAATCACAACTCACAATTTACTTGAGTTTCTACAAATCATTGAATTATATTCTTTCTACGGAGGCGTTATGGTCTCTGTGCGAAAGAGAACAAAATGTATGTATTCTTTCATTTCTTAAGCAAAAGAATAGGACAAAGGTGCGATATTCTTTTGCTTTGTATTTATGAGACAGATAAACTAAATATGCTATGTTCCCTCCAAAATGAAATCCGAGATTTCGCTTGAAAGCTTTTGGTATTTTGGACCGCTGGAATAAAGTTTCATACAAATTTCAACGAAATCTCAATAAAAACTCTGGATTTCAACGAATTCTCTATGAAATTCTGCTGCACCAATTTGAAATCTCGAAATTTTATATCTGAAATCTAAGATTTCGTTTCGGTGGGAGCATAGTATTAAGGCAAAACTTTCATTAACTGAAATTGTTATACGAAAACCCAAGCAATGCAAGAAAATTATATGACGTGCTCATATGTGAATTGTTTTTCTTTTTTTTATTTCGTTCACTTTTGCTTTTGTAAGTGACGAGTGTGCCCTGAGCGCCACTCCCTGCAAATAACACTTTTGGTTAAAATTAATGGACAAAGATATGGATGATTCCTTTCATTAAAGTCCATTATTAGGCGTTTTCCTTTGGAGGTGGCGAAGTACTTGCAAGTACTTTGTTAGCGTTTTTCAATAGGCGTTTTCCTTTGGAGGTGGCGAAGTACTTGCAAGTACTTTGCTAGCTTTTTTCAATGGAACACATCAAACTGCTTTCCCATGTAAAATGTATCTACTCGCACATGAGACCATGTGTGTGCAGTTGGTAGTACTAGATTAGGGTTTTCATCTACTCATAAATCTGCTTTTATACCATTTAAATTAGTCTCGGTTAATGCGAAAACATCGGAAGGAAGTTCTTGTGACTTTAAGAATACATCACGGGCTTTAAAACGAAGTCCCCTTGCATCACAGTACACAAATCTAAGGTATTATACTGCGCAGGTTGTCAGTCGAAAATAAAAAATGGCTGTGAGCGTGAGGAAGAAAACACACGTAAAAACAACAACAAATTTAAATTGAAATTGTCAGAAATAAAAATGGCTGGGAGCGTGATGACTTAAATACACGTAAAAACAACAACAAATACTGACATTTGAAACAAATTTTGATATATGTGCAGAAGAAACAAAAATCAAAACTCTAATGATATTACCTTTAATATGTGTTCTGTGCCCTTACATTTTGATAATAAAGGGATAAACATTTCAGTTTTTTGGAGCTGTATTTAAGTAATTGCTTGAATCCTGAGAATTTCTATTGACAAATTCCTAAGTAAAAGTATTGACGGACCATGATGCTGGAGATGTATAGACACCAACAGATTGAACACTGGCTCAGGAATCGTAATTTTAAAAGATGCAACTCTACCCATTTGATCCAGAAATGTTTTTGCATTTTATTAGGTTATGGTCATTGGAAATGTTATGCTGATTTAAAACAGACTCAACGTGACTTAAAATATCCGTGTGAGTAGTTGATACATCTTTGGAGACAAATATAGACTTAGGAGCAGGCACAACTCATGGGCTGAATAGTATCGATGGGTGGAGGGTTGGTAATAACTGATGGGTTGATGCCTGAAAAAATTCTGTTAGGATTGCTACTACTGTTGCTTGAAAATGAATTGGGTAGGGAACTCATGGTGTTTGTAGGACAATTAAGTTCGTCTTGCAGAGACATAGTGATAGGAGCATTATTAATATTGGTGTTGCAAAATTGGGATTTGCAAAATTAGAAAATGCAGAATTGATCAATTCAGTAAAGCTGTCTCTCGTACACGTAAACTATTTCTCCAAAATTGCAAAATTACCATGAAGTTCCTCAAAATGTTTACTATCACTTGTCGATAAAATGTCAAAGTCTTTTGAAAGCTGGAGAAAGGATTCAGAAATTTGGTTATTGAGTTATTAATCGCGAAAAAGTTATTAATATTATTGCTAATCAAAGAAAAATGCTCGTAAATTTTTCTCGAAAAGAGCGAATTTCTTTCAATTTCAGAACTAATAGTTTTGATTTTGTCATCCAGTACTTCATTAAGAGTATTTTCCAAGATATTTAATGATTTGGCAACTTTATAGAGTGGTTTTATCACTGCTCAAAGTGTTAAGAGAGTGTTGGAGTCGATAACTTTTTCAATTTTATTGACATTACCAATAAGATCAACTAAATGGTCAAACACCAAAGCAACATTTTTTTCAACACAAAAAAATCTTTCGGAATTATTATCTACTGTAGCTTTTACTCCGAGGCCACACGAGCAAGTACTGGCAAGCAGGTTGCAATACATACACATTTGTTTACTAACACAAACAAACCCAAGCAACTTGCTTATCAACTGGCATACAAGTTTTGAAGCCAGTAGTGAAGCAAGTTGAGAAGCAAGTTGGGAGACAAAATGCAAGTAGTGGAGTGCAAATTACGAATTTGACAGGTAGTACATACACTACATGTCAAATTCGTATTCGCCAACTTGCTTGCTCGTCTAAATTACACGAGTGACATTTTCAAGGGAAAGATTTAAGTTCTGTAACTGCACGCAAATGTTTGAGCTCTTACATTCGTTGCACAAGAATGAAAGCTTCATCAAAGCAATCATTTGCATTATTGTGAATCTTTCAGAGACTTCTTCGATGGCAGAACTACAAAAAAGACATTTAATAACATCCATAATTATTAGAATAAGGGCCAGTTTGTTCACAGTGGGTTAAATCAGCAATTAGATTATCACTGATTCTGTTCAACCCATAGTTATGAATCTGTGATAATCAGAGAGTGTTTGTTCACTCAATTTTCAGTTTGATTAATAAATCATAGTTTTTCCAATAATCTTTCCATTTTCCAGTCTATCTGTCAATCAATTGTCAGACGTATTCCGTCATTAACTTATTTCAGTGTGAGTGAGCTTTCGAAAAAAAACATTTTTTGTGCAAAAAAACACGGAAAATCAGTGCTTGAAATATAATTTTGTGTTCAATTTAAGATTGTTTCCGGTTAAATTACTATATAATATATTAAGGGTATTCATGAAACAGCGTAAAGTCGTCGTAAACATGGTAAAGTTTTAAACTTCGTAAATCTGTCAAATTTTCCATACAAATTGTGACAGAATTACGAAGTTTTAATCTTTACAATGTTTACGACGAGTTTACGCTATTGTATGAATACCCATATTATATTATATTTTAATGCGGCTGATTGATTTTGTTTTCCAAATATATAGTTGAAGTGTGAAGGTAGTGATGGCATTCTGTGAAACCTAGTCATGGGATTTTTTCCCAGTTATAGTTTTTCTATGCAAAAAAGCACTTTATTTTTGGATAGTAAATAAAATAACTACAACTTGTAGTAAAATCAGTACAAATTGTTTATTTTTTTCTTGCAAGATGGACGATGCTTGGTTTCTCTTCATTCATGTTCTTTGTTCGAAGGAATTGGATAGAATTTGTTTCTCTTTTTTATACCTACGCTTAGGAAATAATCAATGATGAACAAACAAAATTCCAGAAAATCTTTGATTAAATCATGCTAATCAGACAGAATCGGTGAATTAGTTATTTCTCCAATTAAGTGCTAAAATCATGGATTCTCTGTTTAAAATGTTGATGAACAAACGCATTCAATGATAACCAACTGGAATAATCATTGATTTAAGTTGACAAGGTGTGAACAAACTGGCCCTAAGAGAAAAAAAAATAGAGAAGAAAAAAATAACAGATGGTCACACTAAAATTATGTAAAAATAATTATGATTATACATATATATATTGTTCAGTCAACGCGAGCAAGATCACAGAAAACACAAAAAAAGAATATATGCATCAATGCAACGAAAGTACCTTCTGTATGGAATTTATTTTGAAGTCATTAAACACTTACCACCTGCATTAGAAAACAATACCTTTGTATATGAAAACCATAGTACTATCATGGTGGCACTCGAAGAGGGCGACATCTCAAGTCTCCAAGGGGTTCCTACCTACCTATAAATAACTAATATACATAAAATTAGTTTTAAATTCCAGGTCAAATATGTATACTCAAAGAAATAGGTACCTACCTACCTACATACCCTTTAATTTTGCAACAAAAACCTTTAAATAAAATAGGTAGGTACCTACCGATGAGTCGAAATAGACTTCGACGTGACGTTGGAGCCAATGAAGCTAGGAATGTATTTTTTGAAAATCTCTGGTAATAAATTTGAAATTAAATTTGTTTTGATAGTATTTGGAACTGGCATAGGGATTCCCACTTACAGACTAGTGAATAATATTAGGTTATCATTTCACTAAATTCGAATAAATTTGATGTCAAATAAGTAGGTTACCTACCTACCTACTCAAAGAATCACCTACCCTCGAATTTTGCAAAACAAAAAAAAAACTTTAATTAAAATACCTAGGTACCTATTAAAAGATAAACCTACCTAGGTATGAAGGTACCTATACCTAAACCTACCCCCGAACTTAGCAATAAAAACTTAAATTAAAATAAACATGTACCTATACCTACCTATCAAAAATACCTTTACCTTTGCCTTAGCCCACCCCCGAATTTTGCATAAAAATTTAATTAAAATACCTACAAATACCTATTAAACATAACTACTCGAAATAATTTATAATATGTATGTAAATTGTATGTAGGTACATATGTATGTATTTAGGTAATAAAAACTATTAACAAAAAAACTATCTAGCAAAAAATTAATAGTAACTGCACAAAAACTTTAATTCAAATACCTACCTACCTACGTACCAAAAAAGACCGATCCTCGTAAAAAAGATTGCAATTCAAAATTCAAATACCCACCAAAATACCTACAACAATCGGCAAAACTGTATATGGAAGGTGGTCTAGGAACCAATAAAAACGAGTCGTATGTCGTTGGAAAGGTATTTTCATGCGCTACAATAGTCACTATGGCAGTTTATTTCAAATCACTGTGTGAAAAAAGTTATTTACTAACCAAGGTTTTGTTTTGGTACATTTGTGTGTGCAAGAAATGTATACAAACTGGTCTTACCAATACCATTAAGATGTATGTCGTTGAAAAGGTATTTTTATGAAAAATAATAGTTTCCATAACAACTTATTTAAAATCAATGTGTGGAAAAAGTTATTTGCTGTTTTAGGGAATTTTGGTACAAATAAAATTTATGGAGCATGGGTAACAAGTAGCGAATAACTTTTTTCACACAGTGATTTGAAATAAGCTGTCTCATTAACTATTGTAGTACATAAAATTTCCTTTCCAACGACATACGTCTCGTTATTATTGGTTGAACTTGCGTTCACACTTTTTGCCCATACTAAAAAAACAAAGCATTCATACTAAAATTAACCACAGTAATTCATTAGTTTTCGAATAACTTTTTTCACACAGTGATTTGAACTGAACTGCTATTGAAGGTATTGTAGGTAATGGAAATACCTTTCCAATGACATTATTATTGTTGTTATTTTTTTGACCAGTTTTCATAAATTTTGCCCATACTAAATATATTTTATTCATACTAGAATGCACCAGAACACACTTCTATTTAGCGAATAACTTTTTTCATACAGAAATTTGAAGTAAGCCCTCATAGTAACTATTGTAGTTCATAAAAATACCTTTCCAACGACATATATGTCTCGTCGTTATTGGTCCTGTAGACCGTTTTGTCCTATTCTCCTTTCAATCAAAATATCTAACAAAAGATATATGCCTATAGCCAATCCTCGAAACTTAACAAGAAAGTTTCAAGTCAATTAAAAAAAAAAAGCAAAAACAAAACCTACCCTCAAAAAGAAAATATAGCTATAAACCTACACAAGTTTGTCTTTTCACACTCACATACAAGAAAATCTCTGCAAATAATAATTTTTCTTCTCGTTGCTACGAACTAAGAACTAGACACCAACGACCGGGCGACGACGCAAGCAGCTTACTCAGATATCTCTTTTACCCCCTTGTTATATTTTTCTTTGCTTCTTTGACTGCATACAAAACAATATTTCCTAAATAAAACAACAAATAACCTAAACTCAAAAGAGAATACAAGAAACATTTTCTCATTTCCTTCACCTTTTTCTATTCTTTAACATTTTACAAACAGCTGTTTGCTTGTCTCTCTTACTCCCTGTATTTCTTATGGGAATGGAAACAATACTTTCCTCTTGCTCTTACTACTTGTCTTCGTTTTCTTTAATTTGTCCCGTTTCCAAAGTCTCCACGCAAAAACAGCGGTCGAATGTGGCGCCCCCACAGGGTCCACGTTCTACTAAAAAAAAATGTTCATGAGAGTACTATGGTTTTCATATTCAAAGACAATACACAACACTTGATTTATTTAATGAAATAAGTAAAAGCACGATTAAATAGGAAGGAAGGAACACATTTAAAAATAAAGAAAATACAGAAAGAGTTTTATTTTTTAGTGAAGAGAATGCACCAGCAAGTAAAGAAAGAAAAAGAGGAAAAGGAAACTGCAAATTAATCACTGCAAGTCTGCAAGCACCGCAACACGACGACAAGACACAATGAAGCTAAATACTGATAAGCATACAAATATATTAGCCGTGTTTTTTAGTGCATTTTTATCTTCGCTTAGAAAAAAGTAGCATGTTAAATACAACAACAATACGGAATTATACCAGTTTGTTGTTGTAATTAACATGCTACTTTTTTCTAAGCGAAGATAAAAATGCACTAAAAAACACGGCTATTAGCCCTGTTTTTTAGTGCATTTTTATCGTCGCTTAGAAAAATGTAGCATGTTAATTACAACAACAAACTGGTATAATTCCGTATTGTTGTTGTATTTAACATAAACAGGGCTATTATTAATTAGGCTAGTTCAGGAAAATGAGATCTCAGAGGGCTCAGTGTCAAAAACTGAGCAAGCGAATCCAATATTTTCTTTCCTCAGTGATTTGACAGCAAAATTTCTGAGGAACCCTGTTCAAGAGACTGAGATTGCTGAGGGCTCTGAGATCTCATTTTCAAGAACACGCCTATTGATTTAGTTAAATTTATTTTTTGAAACGCAAAATCATTAACACAGGACTTTATAAATCAGGAAGGTAAAAGTAAATTAAAACAAGAATTGAGAAGGTTAATGATAAGTAGGTAAGAATATAATTTTAATAACCAAAAATGTATTGATGTAGCAAGACGATCGCACTGAGAGGACAATTGATATGACAGATAGACTGGAAAGTGGAAGGATTATTGGAAAAACTATGATTTATTAATCAAACTGAAAATTGAGTGGACAAACACTCTCTGATTATCACAGATTCATAACCATACGTTTAACAGAATCAGTGATAATCTAATTGCAGATTTAACCAAATTGTGAACAAACTGGCCCTTAGTGTGTGTAGCCAGTGTAGCCAACTGGCTAGCGCAGTACTGGCTCGTATGATGTCAAAAAAACTGGAATGCCAAACGAACACGTGTAAAGCGAGAAACAGATTGACACAGTTCAACAGTAACTTTGATAATATCGAAAACTTTAACATCAAAAATCATGTCAAATATAGATTACAACTTGAACAGCGCGTTTGAAAGAACAAACAAAAATAAAGAAAATAGTTGAAAATCGCTTGTCACATTTGCATTTGAGTGTTGGTAAACTTGAAAAACTCCAAGTTTACCCTGAGGCCACACAGGCAAGTTCTGGCAAGCAAGTTGGCTACATATGTACACTGCCTGTCAAATTCGTAATTTACATTCCACTTGCCTCCCTATTTTTTTCCATTTACATTCCACTTGCTTGTCTCCCAACTTGCTTCTCAACTTGCTTCACTACTGGCTTCAAAAATTGCATGCCAGTTGATGAGCAAGTTGTTTGGGTTTGTATGTGTGCTTGTAGTGCAACTTGCTAGCCAGTTCTTGCCCGTGTGGCTTCCATGTCGTTGTTGCTGTGCTAATTTATTTAAAGCCATTTAAAACCATTGGCTCTAAAAAATTGTATGTGGTTGTCAAAATCACTGTTGAAGTTGCTGTGCCAATCTGTTTCTGTTCGGTATGAATGGTTTTCGAGTTTTTGAATAGTTTTCACCGAAAGCCGGGTTTTGGGGTCTGGTGTGAAAAGCCTATAATAGGCGTTTTCCTTTGGAGGTGGCGAAGTACTTGCAAGTATTTTGCCAGCTTTTTTCAATGGAACACATCAAACTGCTTTCCCATGTAAAATGTATCTACTCGCACATGAGAGCATGTGCAGTTGGTAGTACTAGATTATGGTTTCATCTACTCGCAAGTACTTTGCCACCTCCAAAGGAAAACGGCTAATAATAGGCGTTTTCCTTTGGAGGTGGCGAAGTACTTGCAAGTACTTTGCCAGCTTTTTTCAATGGAACACATCAAACTGCTTTCCCATGTAAAATGTATCTACTCGCGCATGAGAGCATGTGCAGTTGGTAGTACTAGATTAGGGTTTTCATCTACTCGCAAGTACTTCGCCACCTCCAAAGGAAAACGGCTAATGCAAAAACAAACGAAGTTGTCTAGCCAGCTATGTTGTCGAGCATGCTGAACCATGAAACCCGCTATTCATTTTAGTCCAACCAGGAACAAATTTCATGAAATCGCATCCTCGAACGCTGCAGGTCGTCCAGTGCGCTAAGCCAGAAAAAACATAATTCTCTGAATGCACAACAAATTGCATCCCATCCCAAAACCAATCATCTTCTTCGCCTCTTCTTTCCACCGCAATTCGTATAGTGGATGGTGGAAAAGAAGAAAAAGAAGTTTCTTCACTCGTTCCGCTCGTCGTCGACTTATCGCCGTTTATTTTCATATATTTCCATTATTAATAATAAAATATTCCGATTAACAATCATTTAATACATAAACTACAACCGTCTTTAAATAAACTTCATAATTCAGTAATGTTTTAACATTTCAAAAGTAAAATAATAAAAATGGCCGCGGTAAATGATTGTTTTACAATTGGATCGACAGTGCTCTGTACGACATGCTTCAATCAAGAAGTCGAAGGCGAAGTCCTAGCATTCGATCATAATACTAAAATGCTAATACTAAGTATCCTTTTTGAAAGAAAACAAAACCAAAATAAATACAAACTATGCCTGCCATCAGAGACCTACCTTTAAGTTACTTCTCAAGCCGTGGACAGACAATTGCGAATAAATTGTCGACACATTGAACCAAGAAGTGCTGATGAAATCAATTCGAAAAGAGTGCCAACACAGTGGACAAACGGCGGCGACGGTGCTTGTTACAAAAACATAAAACAAATAGCTATACACAAGCCACCCAAAAGTAATTCAAATTCTAAAGAAATCTTGAAAATTGCCAAATCGAGATAACAAATTCCATCCGCTATTTGTGTCCATTCCTTAAATCGAAGAAATCGATTTTGCACTATTTTGACGTTTTGCATAGGAAAAGCAGGTTATGTATGCGTTTTCTTATAAATTTGTATTGTACGGTACTGTCTCCTCTCGTCGGAGCTCGGATATGGGAGAGAAAGTTTTATTGATATAATGTTGGATGTTTATACAAAAATCATTTGTTTAATTCATTAGTTTAGGTTGTATAATGTATATTAGAGGATATAATTGAATCGAAATTTTAATTGTACCTGTAAACTTGGCCAATTTGGAAATCAGGACACTTGTATGTTCAAAGGGCAGTTAGGTTCGTAATCGTAATTTCTTTCATGTTTTACGTTCTCTTCAGAGGACTTAGGGAAGGTATGTGCCTGAAAAGAAACTTCAATGTAATTGGGTGAGCTGATTTAAGAATTGGGCGGGTACATCGTCTCAAGTTTAGGTACACGGAGTTATGCAATAGTCGCCACGGAAATTATTTATGTAATTTGATAAAGGCTTCCATAATTTACTTTATTTCAAGATTGATGTTCAACGCGTCCATATTTGTTGTCAATCGGCCTTATTATGAGTTTCACGTGAACAACATTCCACCCGGGAAAACTGAAATTTCACTTTTCCTCTATTGTTAGTTTCACTCGAAAAATGAAAATTTCCCTTTTTTGTGAGTACCTACCTACTCATTTCCGGCCAAATGTATCGTAATCAAGATCTTAAATTATCACTTATTTTTTTTAGGCGAAAGAAAGAAACAGAGGGTTCTAGGTGAAATATTTTGCGGGCGAAACTCCATAATAAGGCTGAATTATTTTTTGAGAAACGTTTTGCAATCAAAACCTAGATTTTGAATTATATCGCCAATTTTTGGGTCCTATTAAGGTTGTCGCGTCTTGATTTATATTCAACAACCAGTCACCATCCGACCGACGAGACACCGACATTTAGGGCCTCTTGACAGTTTTGTTCAAGGTTTTATGTGATTACAGTCAAACGTATTTAATCGAGTGGGGCGAGTGTGCCTAAAAATGCAACCTCACTTGTTAAGATTGTTAAATATCAGATTTATCAATCGATAAAAAAAATTTAGTGTTATGTTTGTCAAATGATCAATTCTATTACTACTGCAAATATTGCGTACCCCCCAATTTTAAATAGATAAATTTGTATATATTTCCATGGTCGTCGTGAAGAACCAGAAAAGTCGAGATACCTACCTGGAGTGAATTTTTATTTATTTTTAAATTCTTAAATAAATAGTTAACAATATTTAATAAAATTTTACTCCATCTAAACTTTCCTAATATTTATATTTGAAAATAAATTATCGTTCTGATTGCAGTAAACTCTAATTACAGCACTAGTATTTCAAGAAGAACTGAACACTTGATTTGACATTAGTTAGATTTTGTGAATGATATTAAACATAGACCCCGACCTTCCAAATGTCGTTAGTGTTTGAGTCAACCAGGAGACAACTTATAAAATTAATTCGTTTATTAGTTGTGTTTCGGTATTTATTATAATATAATGCATTTAGTAGTTTTGAGATAAATGCATTTTAATGATTTCTTTCTCGACTTCAAACTGTACTGTACAGACACATAAAAAACTTGCTTGAAACCTGCAATGAAATATGCGCTCGTGATTTTTTACCATTTACAGTTAGGTATAAATATGAGTTTAAAGCTTTAATACGTGACGCACTGGTGGTACAGATACTATGGTATCCGCTTATACCACAAGCGTGTCATATTAATCCATGATACCACTAGTGTGTCTCAGGGTTAATGAACTATTTAAGGGTTCCAATTATGGGACATACTAACTAAATTTTTGAATTTCGGCGTTTACGCCCTTTTTCTTAGGACGGCAGTATAGAAGTTAGTTGATTTGTATTCCTGTTATCATGATTGCTGCTGTTTTTCAGTTTGTTTTGTGAAAAATTGAAAAAAAAAAAAAAAAACAATTGAAATTTGGCCATTACTAGACCCAACCAATCAATTTACATGGTTGCAAAGCTCCTCTCATTAAACGTGAGGTCCGTCGACTCATCCTATCCCTTTTTTGATAACGGAACCACTTAAAAGGATTTTGATCATCAGTAGTTCTCCTTCACTTTCTAACCCACAATCTATTTTGGATAGATATGTACATCCTCCGAGCACATCATTTTCTTCATACAACTTTCAAAATTTGTAACTTCAAATATGAGCAGGTACATTTTGTTGTGTAAGATGGCACAATATTCTGTTCGGGGAGAAAAAAAACATTTCATTTTATTGTTTTTATTAGTTTTTCTATTTCACTGGAAAATAATTTTGATATTATGGTTATTTAAAAAATGTACTCGTCACCCAATATATAAAAACAAATTTGTGACGTTACAGGAATGCGAAGATGGTGACTTGTGTTTAATTAACATATCTTGTATTAGGCTTTTCAAGAGGCAGTGGCAATTTTAAAAGTTCTTTAAGTAAATATTAAAGCTTAAGTTTCTTTCAAAAAAGCTTCCCTACATATTGAAACAACTTTAAAATCTTAAACAAAAATTAAGGCTTCCCCAAACCGCAAAACGCGAAACTTATAAATTCGCTTTCAAATAATCTCGAGTGATTGTTGGTTTTCCAATCATCTTGCAAAATATTTCTTTTATCATGTGTAATTTTACATTTTCATCTTTTTCCTAATCAATCCTCTGCCGCCGTCGCGTCGTTGCAACTGCATAAATGTGTAGTTCTCTGTTAATTGATTTCATTACCTGACAATCTCTAAAATAATCTTATAATTTATTTATTTTTTTAAAAAACAATATGTTACTTCCTTAACTCAAATAATGCTATATGTAGAAAGCCATTCTAAAACATCGGAGAAACTGAATGATGTTTTCGTTCTAAATTTATCGCTGTGCAGTAACGTTCAAGTGATAAAGGAATGCAATGGTAACTTTGTCGAGGAGCCCCAGAAGTTGAATTTAGAACAACTAAAAATTCGCCTGCGTCAAACAGTGCAAAATCGACAGACGTATATTAAGTCAAAAAATTCTGAAGTAAGTCCCGAAGCCCAGGAGCTATACCGAGTTCTTGCGAAGAATTTTAAGGTAAAAGAAAAGCTAAAATTAGAAATATGTATATTTGAATGCTCAAAAAATCTTCACATTTGTCTGACTTTATATTATAGAATCACGACGTCACTTGGCAAGGAGTTAACATACAAATATTCAACGAGGTTACAGTTTCGCCACCGTACAGATCAAAGAATGTGGTTGGAAACACACAAAACCGTGTCTTATGCAATTATATTAAAAGAATGGTACATTTTTATAGTCAAAAATTTTAAATATTCAATATTCTAATACTCTTTAAAATTTTCTTGATAAAAATGCAGATCGATCAGTTCTTCAAGACGCAAGCGTTGCAGGAAAATAACGCCGTGGGCACTTCTTCTTCTTCACCATTATCCGCAACCGCTTCATCATCGTCGTCTTCATCCTCGTCATCAGCGCCATCAACTTCAGTAGGAACATCTTCGAATAATGCTGCAACCCCATCGCCTGTTCCTGCTAACACATAGAACAAAAGCAAACAAATAAAATTTAAAAAAACTTAAAAAAAATCAAAAACATAAAAGGAGAAAAAATTATGTTCAACAAAAAAAAAAAAATGCCCGGTTTATTTTAATTTATAGTAAAAGACATTTCCTTCTTCAAAAGGGGGTCCTCGACTACCCAAGGAAAATATTTTTTTTTTATTGTAGACATTCAATTTAATATTTCAGTAGCCAACTTGAATACGTGTCTACGTATTTAATTGAATTGAATGTTCAAAATTGTTCAGTTAATAATTAAGGTTCTCAACAAAACGAAGGCATGTAGTCAACTATACACTGTTTTTGGAGAAGTATTTGCGTTTTGTATGCTTTATTGTTGTAACCTTACTTTCAAATCAAAATTCCTCCATTAGTTTCTTGTTTAAAATTTATAGTTAATTGCCGAATGGGAATGTCGGTTAGGAAAAAAAAGGATTCCGAAATAAATTATTTTTTAGCTTTAAGCTGGAAGACTAATTTTCTTTGATGCTTGTCTCGTCGTTGGTTGCTGCTTTTGCTTCGTATTTCGTTTCATTAAAAAAATCAAGATTACAAGAAACTTTTTTTTCGTATTATTCAATTTAAACACCTTATCTTAGTTTGACTTATTAGACTAAGGGCTTCTTATTTTTGGGTTGAACGCATAACCATTGTATATAAATTCTATAGTATTCTCATGATAAAAAAAGCTCGTGGCCATCTATGCGTCCAAATATAACACTAATTTTTGTTAAGGGATCTCGGTAAGGCGTTCACAGCGAACCTATCAAATGTCTACCTACAAAATCGTGTTTCATGAGAATACTATAGATTGGATATACAATGGCATAACCAAAAATTGAGTATGAGTGTCTGTAGGTGCATGCATCTTGACATCGAATACAAAAATTTGGCAGGATTTTTTTGGCGCCCGTGGTAGGGACGAGGGGTTGAAAATAGCGGTTTTGAGACAATTTTGTAAGGGGCACATGCACTTAAATTCATGTATTAAAAATGGGAAATGATGCTCTGTCATTTTCCTTAAGTCCACAAAATTTAATTTAAACGGTCCGGTTAATAGAACTCAAGATACAAGCTTTTCAGGTGACCATATCGAAACATATGTTGAGGATTAAAAAAAAAATCAAAAATCAATAAAATAAAAGTCCAAAATAAAGCCGATAGGGTTCGCTACAAAAACTCATATCTTGAGTTTAATTTTTCGGATCATTAAAATTAGTCTTTGGACTTAAAAAATTAAAACCCGCTTGGTTTCCTATTTATATGCTAGGGTCTTTATCACTTCAATTCACTTTTAAATAGGATATGATGCTCTGTCATTTTCCCTAAATCTCAAGATTTTTATCTTGGAGATCCGATGAATAGAACCTATGATTTAACCTTTTTAAGCAAACCTTATAGGCGTTTTTGTGGAGATTTCTTTTGTTGATATTTTGTTTTGCAGAAAATCTCCAAAAAAAAAATGGTTATATCTTGAGTTCTATTAATCGGACCGTCAAGATTCTGATGTTTATGCTTAGATAAAATGACAAGCAATCATCCGATTTTTTAAAAATGAATTAAAGGTTATAACTCTGAAAATAAAACAGTGGATCTAGCACTTTTTAACCATCCACGCCTCCCAAAGGCTGAAAACAAAATCTGCCAGACTTTGGTATTTGATATTTGATATCTCGATACATGTACCTATAATCCCTCATACTCCGACATTGGTTATACGTCCACTCCCAAAATTTGCTGTCGGCTCTTAGACTGAGACCCTCATACTGATTTTTACTTGCGATTATAGCAAGTTTTGGATTCGTGCAAAAAAAAAAATTTGAGATAACAATCAAACATGATATTACGATGATAGAGAACACCAAACAAGTGGGTGGCACAATTCTGTCTGTCTGTCTGTCTGTTCGTCTACAGCCTAAACGGCTCGATCGATTTTCTTCAAACTTGGTACATAGTGGTTTTTGGTGATTATGCCCACACGTTTTTTTTCATTTTTTTTTTAGAATCAAAAATAACGCTACCTGCCATACAATTTTTTTAACAATTTTATATTTTTGGTGGAATACCATTTTTCAGAAATGGTTAATAATGGTACCTCCCAAAGAACCATTTTTACTTTATTTTTGATTTTCTTCAAAACGGTACGACCGATTTCAATTATTTTTTTTTACACAGAAGCTTCCAAAAAATATAAATAGTTTTGTGTACCAAAATTAAAAAAAAAAATATTTTTTGGATTTTTAAAAAATGTTTTAAATTTTTTTTTGGAAAATCAAATATTTCGAAAACGACACGATCGATTTGTTTGAAACTCGGTATTTAAGACTTTTTTAGTACTCTCTAAAATATTTAAAAAAAAAATTTTACATTTATGAAAAAATAACGGTACCTTCCATACAAAAGTTAATAAACCGCAAAGGAAAATATTTTTTTGCTTAAAAACGGCTCCTACGATTTTGATTAAACTTTTTTCATATACTAAAACTAGTACGATGTACTAAAATTATAAAATTTTACACCTAGCAACTGGGTGATTCCATAGAAAGCGACCCTTTACGAAAAATCACAAAATATGACTTAGAATTGAAAAAACGACCGTTAGACGGTTTTAAAAGATTGCATGTTTCATTTTAAAAGTGAAATTATCAATAATTTTTTTTATCGCCGCTAATTTCGCAGCTCGAACCACTTTGCAAAATAGGTCTCCAAAAGTCACTTTTTGTTATCAGAAGCTCAAAACCCTATTTTCAATAATTAATTGTTTCAAAATTTGAGAACTGGTGGTTATTTGCCCTTATGAAAACCCTAAGCACGTTTTCGTGTCATTTAATTATTCAATAGTAAATACAATTTTAGTTTTTAGGCAGTTGATTCATAAAGTGGTTAGTGTCACGCCCGTAACAAAAAAAAATTATGTTTCATTACGAGAAGAAAAAAATTTGTTTCAATGTGATAATTTGGGGAAAAAAGGAGAATACTATGATCTACTGTCAGACAAAATTTCAAGACGTTGAAATTAATACTGACCGCGTATTTAAAATTTTAAGCCTATGTCACACCCGTAACAGGTTGGCATTTCAAATCATAATCATTCTGTTTTTTAACTCAATTTTAGTTTTGTTGCTTTTAGATATGAAATTCATGACGTAGGGATATAATTCTAAGAAAATCTACTTTAAATATGATTTGAATCGGCTTTAAGTGAAAGATTTCCCTATTTTAAAAGAAAATGGAAAAATTCTCATTGAAGTGACAAAACTATTAACTTTTCAGTGAGAAAAACTTAATTTTTCTAGAAAAAGTGTTTCTGATATCATGTGAGAAATGATTATACATTGATGACAACAATTTCCCGTCAAAATATAGTATATTATATTGTTTTAAGGCATACAAATCATGCTCGGTCACACCCGTAACGATGACCTGTCACACCCGTAACGTTTTCAATTAGAAATTTTGTATAGTTTTTCGTAGTTTTGGTTCTCATTTCTTAACTGAAACTGAAGATCAACTATCTAGGTAAATATTTGCAAAAGAATGATACAAACTTTTCATGCAATATTTTACACCACATGGAAATTAGATATCTTAATCGCAAATCAGCAGTTTTCTAAGGTCACACCCGTAACGCAACCAAATTGCATCCTATAACTGAACCACTAATTTTTCATACTTTAGTATACTATTTTTTTAAAAGGGCTTCAGGTGTCCTATAGAATAGTAAAGTAATTATTTATAAATTGGGAATAGTATGTGAATAATTAATAAAATATGGAGTCTCACTGTCACACCCGTAACGATGGAAACACCCAACTATTAATAGTACCTGTCATAGAACGTTATTTTTTATTTTGAATTTTCTCGTTATCGGCTAAACGGATTTAGATGAATTTTTGTATGTACAAAATTCAGATAAGATAAAATAATATTGCATATCAAAATTTTCCAAAAAAAAGTTTTTGGATTTTTAAAAAAAGTTTCAAAATTTTTTTTTGAAAATTCGATATCTCAAAATCAGGTTGACAATTTTTTTTCAAATTTTATTTTTTTATACACATAAATATATACTTTAGATTTGCATACCAAGATTTGTTCTTAAAAATGTTTTAAGAATTTTATACATAAAAAATTAATTTAAAAAAAACCGCTCCAACGATTTTAAATTTTGTTTTCCCATACAATCATATTCAATCAAGAATTAAGATGACATTCTTTTTTTCCACATCAAACTGTCAAAAGAATTGTTTTATTCAATTTAAAAGTCGTATTTCATGCTTCTCTACATTTTTCTCTCATAATTTCCATGTTTTATATACAATTTTCTTAAGCCCACAGTGTCTTGAACATAAGAGCAAGTACGTGCGACCCAGTCGTGCATTTTATTTGGTTATGCGTCCAAACCAAAAATAAGCAGCCAGCTCTTAGACTATATGAAGGGTCCAGGGGAAAAACGGCTCAAGTCCACTTTTTGAATAAATTAAACTAATGATGATATCTTATAGATTTGTATGGATACTATCTGATGTAGTATAGCTCTCTTCACATAGGATTTTGAAAACTCGCAAAATAGTACACTTAAAAAAAAAAAACTTTTTTCCAAAAGTATCTTTTTTGTTCCAAAAATTAAAAAAAGCGATATTAAAAAAAGAAAAACTTGTGAACAGACCTAGCGACACGTCAGGTAAATAATTAAAAAAAAAAAATTACATATTCTAACTACATCCGGTCGAGGTCCTGTCTAACAAATTGAATTGCAAAAACGGTCCAATGTCACGCTTGTGAAAATTATTTTATTTTTAAACTCTATTTTGAAAATCTAGAGGTGTCTGAATAAAAAGCAAAAAACCGTTTCCAATTATCATGTCCGGTTCTTTCAGAAGAAAATTTCAAATAAAAAAATTCAAAATTTTGGTTAAAACATCGAAAGTCCTTTTGACTCATATCATCTTATCATGCAAAAAATTCAAGATGTTAAAATTAATATATGTTTGCATACTTGAGTACTTCGTCATTGTATATCCAATCTATAGTGTTCTCATGAAACACGATTTTGTAGGTAGACATTTGGTCGATAGGTTCGCTGTGATCGCCTTACCGAGATCCCTTAACAAAAATTAGTATTACATTTGGACGCATAGATGGCCACGAGCTTTTTTTCTTCATGAGAATACTAAGAATACTATAGAATTTATATACAATGACTTCGTGCTCAACAAAAAAAATTGTTAGTTTTTTTAATTTTCTTTAAATTATCCATTATTTTAGTAATATATTTACAACTACGTTTTTCTCGGAATCAATTAAAGTGGACTTAAGCCGTTTTTCCCCTGGACCCTTCATATGTATTTGTTGAAAAGATTTTATCTTTTTGGGTAAAGATTTGCACTTTTTCCATTTTGTTGTTTTATTAAAAAAAAAAATGAGATCTGAAGACGGAAGATGCCACAGTGCCCACAGTACACATATTATACCGTATGACCCTGTTTAGATTGGTTGGTTTCACTACAGCATGACAGCAGTTCGGGGGTGAAATCGGTAAAGTAAAAAGTGAGGGGTTAGTCAAGAAGAAAATATAAAACATTGAGTGAGCAGTCACGTTTCATAACCAAAGTGGTCCATTTTAACTCCAATTTGTTCATTTTTGCTTGTGCGTCCAACAGAAAGGTTCCTAATTAATTCTACCTAGATATTATGTGGTTGGACGAGATCGGGAGCAGAAATGCTTTTTTTATTCATTTTTATTTTTCAATCATTTTAAAGCTAGACAAAAATTCATAAAAACTAGTCTACTTATCAATATCTTACAACTAACTTACTGGCCCCGTTCGAGCGCTCTAAGTTAAACTAATAACTTAATGCAAATGCCTTTCGGCCTAAGAACTATCTTAAAACTAGAATTCATGTCGGTTTTATTTTTCACCGAGAATAATTTATAAAAAATCTCGGTATCTCTATCTTTATTTTTTGGTGAGCAGAAATGACCATAGGCGGGACATGGTCCCGCACTTCTCTTGTCCAGAAACTGTGGTGAGACCGGTCTCAATCTTGCCAAACAGGGTCATACGTGGTCCAAAATCAAATGTTCTAATTTGCAAATATTCCATGGTGCTTGCTTACAACTTTGTATAATTTCTATAGTACTATTACTATCATGAAGAGGAAAGAACGTATTACTATTGTAATAACTTTCCATATTTGAACTATAACGACTCCGAAATGCAAACAAACGGACACAATAAAGCTTACGGTCGCAGTGCAAACATATCCTTAATAGCTATAATTATAGCAACTCTCAAACGAAGGAAGCGCCATCTGCCGGAATAAAGCAGATTTACCAGCTGTCAAATAAAAGCTTTTGGAAGGGAAATTATTGGGAAATTTCCCCTACGGAAAGCTCTGGAAGCAGAGACCAGAACGTTCTCCTTATTTCCAGAGTTTGGAAAACAAGTATAAAAGGCACTTGTTTGAACGGCAGCCATACAGTTTGTTTTTAATCGTGAATGAATAAAGTTGGTTGTAATAAAAGTAAAAAGTAAAGTTTGTGAATTAATTCAGTGGTGAATAATAAATCGTTTTGTTTGTAGTAAGAAAAGTAAAGTGTTTTATTCACGAAATTAAGACGTTTTGAATAAAGTAATTAAGTTTTATTAACGAACCTGAGAAAATATTACATTGGTGTCAGAAGTGGGATAAAACTTATTTTATCTGTGCACTCAGTAGATTTATTGTGTGGAAAGTGAAAAAAAAAGACAATGGGTAAATCTTTGAATGATTTAAATTTAGTGGAACTGAAGGCAGAACTGAATAAGCGAGATCTTCCTACTGCTGGAACAAAGAATGATCTTATAATTCGTCTGCAAGAAGATTTAAGAAGATGTGGAAAAAATCCGGACACGTTTATATTCGACATTGAAATGGAAGAACAGCAAGAACAAGTAAGTACATCGGGCATGACCAATATGCTGTCTCAGCTGCTCGCAAAATTTGAAGAACAAAAGAATCTTCTAGAATAGCAAAGCCAAGAACAACGTAGTGAACAAAAGAATCTTCTCGAACGTTTCGAACAGCAAAGCCTAGAGCAGAAGAATCTTCTAGATTAACAAAGCCAATGCAAACCATACCAACAGAAAAGAATGGCAACTTCAGCGCTCTTGTTCAGGCCATTGACAAACGCTTTGGAGATGGCCATATGCAAGAAGTCTTCCGTGTTCAACTCAATACAAGAGTCCAGAAAAGGGGAGAAACTCTGCAACAGCTTCAAGCAGACATCGAACGATTGGCGCATCTGGCATATCCAGCTGCAGGAGATGAAATCATTAACCAATTCGCAACAGAAGCCTTTGTTCATGCTGTATCTGACATCAACCTTCAGCGAGCGATTCGAACGGCAGGAAAACGCACACTCCCTGAAGCATTAGCGTTCGCCCTGACTATGGAAGCAGCAGAACAGGCTTCTCAAGGAGTTCATCGGATAAGAGAACTAGAAATTGAGTGTACTTGCCAGAGAACTGCATTCCAAAGGAACCAGCGAGATGGGCCTGCTCGATGCTGGAACTGTAACAAGACAGATTGCCACCTACAAGACCTGCATGTCAACATTGCGGAAGCAGAAACAGCAACAACAACAGTAAGTACTCCAACTCGGCCTGTTTTTCACCCGGGAAACGCATAAGCACCAACTCAGAAAAGCAGAAGATGTTTTCTGGTATAGATGACCCTAGAATCACCTCCGTCCAGGTCTCGCAGACTAAACGAAATAACAAAAGTCTGACTGTGGAGACAACATTAAACGGTAAGAAACAAATGGCTACGATTGACACTGGTGCCACTGCCTCCATTGTTCGAAGAGACTTGGTGAAGATGACATGGATGCATAACACCAACGCCTACCGTCTGAAAACTGCAACAGGAGAGGCAGCCAGAGTGTACGGGGAGGTTCGACTGACGATCCGTTTGGCAGAACTGGAGTTCTCACATCTGTTTCTGATAGCAGATATATGTGACGAGTGCATTATTGGAATCGACTTTATGAAAGAGCATGGAGTAATCCTCGATATCGGGAAGCAAGTTCTCAAGTACCGAAATGTGGAGATTCCTATTAGTCCAGTAAATAGAGGTAAAAATAGGGGGGTTACCCTACAAAAGGTCGGGTAGTTCTAAATTTTTGATATGTTATATGGTATGGTTAGTAGATGAAAATTCCAAAATTCCACAACCACGCCCCCTCCGCCCCCTTCAAAATCCGGGAAAAACTACAAAAAATCGGCACTTTTCTCAGTTTTTTGCTTATAACTTCTTTCCGGTACATTGTTACGGAAAAAAGTGTATAGAAACTTTGTAGACAATAAAATCTCCTACAAATATGACCTAGAAAGTATTTTTGTGCAACCACTACAACATAGAGTACCTATATTATAGGTAATAGGATAATATAGGTACTCTATGCACTACAATCAGCGCTATGGAGCTCCCAAAAAAGGCTAAATCTCGTATTTTGTAAGATTTTCAGTTTATTCCCTCTTTACAGCACAATAGCTCCTTAACCCTCAAGTTAAGGACAAAATTTGTCATAATTAATCTTGTTGATAATTTAATTGGCTACCAATTTTATGCAACTACAGTCGAAGTCCTCTAAGTCGAACTCCCCCTAAGTCGAATTTCCCTCTAACAAGAATTTTTTCACCATGTTTGTTGTATAGGTACTCCTGTCAAATTTCCAAACTTATTTATTTTTCTCTGAATCGAATTTTTGCAAAACTATCTCTAACTCGAAGATTTCGACTTAGAGAGAGTCGACTGTATTTTCATTTTGTGACCAATATTTGGAATAGGTACTGTGAGTTTTGAGAAAGTGTTTTTTATTCAAACGTTTCTACGAACTCACTTTCTTTTCTGTCTGTTTTATACTGTACTGCAGTGTACTGGAATCCCCGTAGAAATTTTATTACCGATTTGTCTAACCACCTTAATCGATTGAAGTATACATAGGAGAATCAGAAAACTTGGATAGACATCACGATATTCTGAACCCGGTGTTTTAGTCGCTATTTTTTTGGAGGTAGTGCCCAAAATTCCATTAAAAACTAAACCACATAGGTACATGGTTTTGATGAAATTTATAGACATGATAATTGACGAGATGAAAAACCAATACAATTAACTTCCACCCACTGCCGCTCCCACTTTTTTAAAACATAATGGGGTCTATCATCTCCGATCGGAGAAAAGTTCCGATCGGAGAATTAATTTTGTTCATGGTATCCGAATCGTAACAGAAATATAGACGCGCACCAACGCATGTAGTTGACATAAAACGATAATAGGTCTGTTTCTTTACTCGCCCGCGGGATCCCAAAGTATCCCAAATCTACCCAAAACGTGTTTCTTTACTATTTTCTGGCACGAAAATGCCAGAGCTTTTGACTTTTTTTCATTTCCCCTCCAGCAAGAATCTACCCGAACATTTTAGTTGCTGCACTTTCTTGCTTGTCAAATATGAAATCAGCTGTTCGAAAAATTTGAAATTTAATTTTTCAATTAGCGTACATAAAATGGTTTGATTTAATTAAATTAAATGAAAATGATACAATGGAGGCAAATATAAAGTAAAATGTTTCTCTTTGTTCTTTTAATAGAGCCCAACATGATCAATGCATGTAAAAACAATTGAAATTGTATAATTTTGTGTGCGGTGAGCCAACCAGCAATGAAGTTAAATAGGTAATTTAAACCGCAACAAACCAGAAACATCCCAAATGCGTTTCTTTACTTTTTGTTTCTGGTTAAACATTACAACAACAACAACAGAAAGCTCAATCCCAAACTTTTTCCTGAACTTTTTCCCAAACTTTATCCCAAAAGTAAAGAAACAGACCTAATGTATGTCAAATAAATAAACATTAATTTTCATTGTGAAAGAATCATGGAAAGTGCAGCACTATTTTTGGAAGCAGCACGGTATGAGCAAAAAGCTTCTAGTAAAGAAAAGAGAAGATCCTTAAGAAATACAGCAAATATAGCAGATTCCATGTTTGATTGCTTTTTAACAAATTTTATTTTTTTCGTCCGCATACGCCAAAGTTCCGTAAGCATTTGACTGTCGGAGACAATCGGAGAGAAAAGTAACAAAACAATCGCCACACACCGCATGAAATCGTGACGCGTTGCTTTCATTTTGACATTTCAACGCATACTTTGAATTTTGTCTGAGGAATCTACGATTGAGTAATCGGAACGGCTATGATGATAGAAAATTCGTAGATTTCGTACAAATTGGAGAAAAATTTGTTACGATCGGATACGATAATAGACCCGAATATTTTCGGAAAAAAATTATAAAAATTCGGGTGTTGTTCAGATGACCCATGAAGGGCCGAAACCACAAGTGCTCTGGTGATGGCTTACCCTCTGATCCAGAGGTTTGATCGTCCTTATTGCCTTCAACTTGGGATTCAGAAACTCAAAAGGTTGGAGCATTGTTTCCCATTCGCACAATCTAGTTTAGCCAAGTCGACGTATTTTGATTTTTTGGACTACATTGTCTTTGAACAGCTCATTGAGCTCACGTTTGTGCCTTCTCCAAAAATCCGTCAAATAATACGAGTATTACTTGCGAAAGAGCCCAGTATCAGTTTTCATTACTGATTTTCATCTTACCGAGAGTAGGAGTGTCTTGAGCGTAAGAAGAGTGTTGAACCTTTTTTGACAAACATAGATTAGAAGCAGTGGTTTCCAAAAGCATTTTTTCATCTCGACTTGAAGTTCATTGGTCATTTTCAGAATTTTTGATCTTTTACTGGCATTCATTTTAATGTCCTTCATCATAACTACCTACAATTTGTATTCCAATGAGTAGGATGGAAGACAAGACTTGCTCCGTATACAAACAACGTGGACAAAATTTGCATAAATTTACCAATTGTATTAGGTTAGGTTAGGTTAGGTTAGGTAGAGCTGGATGTCAGTGATCAATACTGACATTTAGACCAAAGTTGGCCCGTTGTAATACCACATGTATCTTGAAAAATCTTCCTCACTCGTGAAACCATTTAGAGCTCCTGAGTCCTGACGAAGCGTGCAAGACTGTAAATGTCTTTGCTTGCTAGATCACTAGGATCGTTATAGTAGTAGTGTGAAAGAGCAGGGCAATTACAGAGAAGGTGAGGAATCGATTCTTCCTTCCCCTCGTCCATACAGCTTCTGTAAAAATCATTTAAAAGTACGCCAAGCCGCGATGCGTGCCTACCTTTTAAACAGTGCCCCATTATGGCACCTACAATAGAGCTTATGTGCACTCTGCTTAGAGATTTTAAACACTTGGAGCGCTTTAAGTCAAAGCTTGGCTAATTTTGTTTTGTCGCCAAACAAGTAGTGATGTTGTTCCACCCAATCTTTGTTCTCTCCAAGGCTTCTTGCTTTAGCAATAGTTTACACGTAGCGGTGGGCATACCAATATTTAGCTTTTCAGGTGAAATGGTAGTAATGTTCCACTTCTAGCGAGCTCATAGCTTTACATTTACTTGGAATGACACTATGACCCAGGGGTGAATATTAAACTGTTGCGCCATCTCCAACAGAAATGATCGACAGTTAAGGGCTGTTAGAGTTTGAAGAGACGGAGTCCAGGGATTTAATAGCAGCTTGGCTATCAGAGAAGGTTGATATCACGTTTTCTTTGTGCCAAGATAGTCCTCCTTTTATCGCTAGAAGTTCGGCCTGGAATACGCTACAGTGATTAGAAGACGGAATGAGAGACTTAAATCAGAGTACACATCTCCACCAACCCCATTGTCGGTCTTCGATCCGTCGGTGTAGAAATGAATTGATTGATCTAAGAATTCCACATCCTCCCAGGTGGATCTGGAAAGGTATGGTTACTTCAAAGTTTTTATCGAAATTCAGCAGTGGGATTGTCGTAGTCAGAGAAAACCAATTGTATTGGTCAAAAAATGAAAATACAGTTGACTCCCTCTAAACTGAATTCTCACGGGATATCAAAATTATTTCAAGTTAAAGAGTTTTGCAAAAGGTTGATTTAGAGAAAAATAAATAAGTTTGTAAATTTGACAGGAGTATACAACCAACATGGTGAAAAAATTCTTGTTAGAGGGAAATTCGACTTAGGGGGAGTTCGGCTTAGAGGACGTCGACTGTAGTTACATAAAATTGGTAGCCAATTAAATTATCTACAAGATTGATTATGACAAATTTTGTCCTTAACTTGACGGTTAAGGAGTTATTGTGCTGTAAAGAGGGAATAAACTGAAAATCTTACAAAATACGAAATTTTAGCCTTTTTTGGGAGCTCCATAGCGCTGATTGTAGTGGTTGTACAAAAATACTTTCTAGGTCATATATGTAGGAAATTTAACTGTCTACAAAGTTTCTATATACTTTTTTCTGTAAAAATATACCGGAAAGAAGTTATAAGCAAAAAACTGAAAAAAGTGCCAATTTTTTGTAGTTTTTCCAGGATTTTGAAGGGGGCGGAGGGGGCGTGGTTGTGGAATTTTGGAATTTTCATCTACTAACCATACCATATAACATATCAGAAATTTAGAACTACCCGACCTTTTGTAGGGTAAAACCTCTCTATTTACTGGACTATATGGTTTATAGCAATGAAAACACGTCAACTCTGAGGACTGTCATAAAGGGAGATATATGCCTGCCACCTTCTTCAGAGGTGTTCGTTTGGACGAAAATAAAGGGTGATTTGGGTAGCCATCGATACCTAATGGTGGAGCCAGAGTCTGAGCAGTCTTCCCAAAACATCATCCTAGGGAAGACCCTTGTGGCACCAAAGAATAACATGGTGGCATGGTGCCCGTACGGATACTCAACATCAAACCGTACGAAGTCAAGCTTAGAAAGGGAGAAGTTGTTGGAAAATGTGAATCCGTATCCGCAATAACTAAAATCACAGAAGCTGATACACAAGAATATGTGGACCCCAGGAAAGTGAACACTATGAAGTCAAACATTCTGAAGTCTTCAAAATTAAGTGAATATCAGCTTCGTGTTGCTGGAAGCCTCCTTCACGAGTACGCTGATATACTATCTTCACCCAATGGGCAGTATGGTCGAACACAACTGGTGCAGCATCGAATCGATACAGGAGACGCAAGACCTATTCGACAACCAGCAAGACGTCTCCCATAAGCCAAACAAGCCGAAGTTGAAGAGATGATATCGACCATGAAGAAAGATGGGCTAATCGAAAACTCTAAAAGTCCTTGGGTATCCCCAGTTGTTCTTGTCAAAAAGAAGGACGGAAGTACTCGATTTTGTGTGGACTATCGGAGGCTGAACGATGTGACAAAGAAAGACAGCTACCCTCTGCCAAGAATCAGCGATACTCTGGATGCGATGGAAGGAGCTGAATGGTTCTCAACATTGGACTTGAAGAGTGGCTACTGGCAGGTAGAAATCCATCCAGAAGATCGAGAGAAGACGGCTTTCTCCACAGGAAATGGTCTGTGGCAATTTAATGTGATGCCTTTCGGACTATGCAACGCTCCGGCAACATTTGAGCGTTTGATGGAGTGCGTTTTACAAGGACTTACTTGGAAATCTTGCCTAGTCTATTTGGATGATGTCATCGTTTATGGTAAGACATTTGATGAGCATTGTGGAAACCTTAAGGCCGTGTTCCAGAGGCTTCGAGAAGCAAACTTGAAATTGAATCCAGACAAGTGCGAATTTTTCAAGTCTGAGGTAAAATACTTGGGACATATCATCTCTTCCCAAGGAGTGAAGACTGATCCTGAAAAAGTTGACACTGTAAAGAATTGGCCAACACCACAGGATAAACATCAACTCCGAAGCTTTCTTGGTCTAGCCACGTACTATCAACGATTTGTGAAGGATTTTGCTGGAATCGCGAAAAGGTTGCACCAGTTAACAGAGAAAGGCAAACCGTTCAAATGGTCAAGCGAGTGCGAGAAAAGCTTCCGGGAACTTAAGCAGCGCCTATGCAATACACCAGTTTTGGCCTATCCGACACCAGGGAAACCTTTCATCATTGACGCTGACGCTAGTAACGTGGGAATTGGAGCCGTACTCTCACAAGTTCACGAAGGAGAAGAGAAGGTTGTCGCCTACTACAGCAAGGTACTCTCAAAGCCAGAAAGAAACTACTGTGTGACCAGAAGAGAACTTCTAGCTCTAATATCGGCTACAAAACACTTCCATAAGTACATCTATGGACAGAAGTTTCTTCTTCGAACAGACCATGGCGCACTTAATTGGCTTTTGAACTTCAAAAATCCAGAGGGTCAAGTGGCGAGGTGGATCGAGAGATTGCAGACATACGACTACCAGATCCAACATCGAAGAGGAAGGTTGCATTCAAATGCAGATGCCTTATCTCGGAGACCATGCAAACCGGACTGCAAGCACTGCACACGTCAAGAAGAGAAGGAAGTTGCTGCTATCCAGCGATTAAGAGCTGATCCCATTTACGGTTGGAGTAACGAAGAACTGAGGACTGCCCAACAAGAAGACTCAGATATTATATATATCAATTATACTTGAAAAAATGTTACATTATATGTCCTTACTTCATGATGATTACTCGTCTGGACCTGATGGCATCCCACCAATAATCTTGAAAAAATGTAAATCAATATTAGCACCCCCTCTTCTTAATTTGTTTAACCTATCACTTAGCTCAGGTAAATTTCCAAGTATTTGGAAAAAAGCATTTATTACACCAGTTTTTAAAAAGGGTATCAGATCTGATATATGTAATTACAGGCCAATCTCCAAACTGTCTTGCATTCCAAAGCTTTTTGAGCAAGTTATGTGCGATAGTTTGACATTCAACTGTAAGAATATAATTTGCAATCAACAACATGGATTCATGCAAAAGCGATCGACGATAACCAATTTACTTGCATTCTTGCATAAGTGTTCAACTGCGTTGGAACATGGCCATGAACTCGACTGCATTTATACAGATTTTTCTAAAGCTTTCGATCAACTTTCTCATGACATCATCACGTTTAAGTTAAAGGTGTTTGGGTTTCCTCCTAAACTCATCACTTGGGTTTCTTCATATCTCCATAATAGATCCTATCAGGTTAGATTTAGGAGCTCTGTCTCCAACCCTTTCTTTGCCAAATCTGGAGTTCCCCAGGGTAGTCATTTAGGCCCACTTCTTTTTATCTTAGCTATCAACGACGTATCCCTCTGTATACGTTATAGTGAAATTCTAATTTTTGCGGATGACATGAAAATTTTCAAAAGCGTCAAATCTGAGAGTGATCGGTTACTTTTGCAAGAAGATATAAACAGTTTTATTATTTGGTGTAATAAAAACGGTTTAAATCTCAACCCTATTAAATGTCAGGCGATGATTTTTTCTAAAAAAAAAGTTCCTAGTTCATTTGATTATAAAATATCGCAGCACACATTGCGTCGTGTTGATAGTTTCAAAGACCTAGGGGTTCATTTTACTTTTAATCTTGATTTTACGAAGCATATCAATTTAATCGTCAACAAGGCAAACTCTATGTTAGGGTTTGTTAAACGATGGTCTAAGGAATTTAAGGATCCTTATGTTACCCTTGCTCTCTACAACAGTCTTGTTCGCCCTCATCTTGAATACGCATCACAGGTATGGACTCCTTTTTACGATGTCCATAAGAATAGACTAGAAGCAGTACAGCGTAATTTTATACGTTTTGCCTTGAAAGGTCTACCGTGGTCCGATCCTTATAATCTTCCTCCTTACGAACACCGGATTAAGCTTCTTCAGATTCAAACTTTGGCACAAAGGAGAATTAATAATGATATTGTATTTATTCATCAACTTTTAACGGGCGTTATTGATGCACCTGATTTATTATCTTGTACTAGCCTTAACTACCGAGGGGGAGGTCACAACACTCGTAGTCTAGAACTAATGCATATATCTCAACACCGTACCAATTATGGAATGCATGAGCCTTTTACCCGCATGTGCAACATTCTGAATTTGAATTCAAATATTTTTGATTTTAATATTAGTAAGAATAGTCTCAAAGCTACATTGAAGACCAGTGTACCACGCTCTTAAATGTTTATAACTGTTACTTTTTTCAATGTCATTGTATTTGTTATTTTATAATTATTGTTTTTGATTTTATTTTGTAAAGTGTATGTCTTAAGTAGTTTGTTGCTTACTAACTACTAACACTACACTAAGTGATGAGCCTGATAAGCACTTAATTTGTGTTTGGCAATTCTTTGGTCGCAAGATGTCGCTTGTACTAAGCTCTCTTCGACAAAGATCTGATAGTGTAAAAAAAAAAAAAAAAAAAAAAGAGAAATCAGAATGGGGTGACATCTCCGATAGAAGTCCAACTCTTAAAGCGTATTAGGCACAATGGGACTCACTTCATGTACAAGAAGGAGTACTAAGACGAAAGTGGGAATCCACAGACGGCAAATCTTATGTGATGCAGCTAGTCGTACCTCGTTCCAAGGCTAATGATGTTCTTCAAGAGATGCATGAGGGAGCTTCCGGAGGACATTTGGGGGTGAATAAAACACTGGAAAAGGTAAGGCAGCGATTCTACTGGCTACATGCAAGAGAAGACGTCTAAAAATGGTGCCGAAAATGTGATACTTGTGTTGCAAGCAAGGGACCAGGCAGAAAAGTCCAGAGTAGAATGCAGCAGTATAATGTGGGCACGCCTTTTGAGAGGATTGCAATAGATGTTGCAGGCCCTTTCCCAGAAACCGATACATCCTGGTAGTAATGGACTACTTCAGCAAGTGGCCTGAGGCATTTGCCATCCCAAACCAGGAAACCAAAACAGTCTCGGATCAGATTGTTTTCAACTGGGTTAGCAGGTTTGGTGTACCCATGGAACTCCATTCAGATCAAGGGAGGAACTTCGAGTCCAAAATCTTTCAGGAAGTTTGTACACTCCTTGGCATTAAGAAGACGAGGACAACACCGCTTCACCCACAATCTGATGGGATGGTTGAACGATTCAACCGGACCCTTAAAGAACATCTTTCCAAAGTTGTAAGCAACAACCAACGAGACTGGGATCGGCATATTCCGTTATTCTTGATGGCCTATCGAAGTGCAGTACATAGCTCAACAGGACATACACCATCAGAAATCCTGCTCGGGACCACAATACGACTACCAAGTGAAATCAAATTAGGATGTTATACAAGTGAGCCACAAGGAATAGACGACTACGTGGACAACCTCAAAGAAAAGCTAGTTGACATTCACGAAAGGACGAGGGCAAATATAAAGCTATCGAGTGATCGGATGAAAACAAGATACGACGCAAAAGCCACAACGACAGGATTCCAAGTGGGAGACCTTGTGTGGTTTTATAATCCCCACCGTCGGAAGGGACTCTCACCGAAGCTTCAACAAAATTGGGAAGGCCCTTATACTGTCGTAACACGAATAAACGATGTCGTCTACCGCATTCAGAGAGGATTAAGAGGCAAACTAAAAGTAGTTCACAGTGACCGTTTACATCATTATAATGGTGATGGAAGTGATGGATTTGCTCGGGACGATCAATCCTAAGAGGGGGGCAGTGTAATAACTTTCCATATCTGAACTATAACGACTCCAAAATGCAAACAAACGGACACAATAAAGCTTACGGTCGCAGTGCAAACATACCCTTAATAGCTATAATTATAGCAACTCTCAAACGAAGGAAGCGCCATCTGCCGGATTATAGCAGATTTACCAGCTGTCAAATAAAAGCTTTTGGAAGGGAAATTATTGGGAAATTTCCCCTACGGAAAGCTCTGGAAGCAGAGACCAGAACGTTCTCCTTATTTCCAGAGTTTGGAAAACAAGTATAAAAGGCACTTGTTTGAACGGCAGCCATACAGTTTGTTTTTAATCGTGAATGAATAAAGTTGGTTGTAATAAAAGTAAAAAGTAAAGTTTGTGAATTAATTCAGTGGTGAATAATAAATCGTTTTGTTTGTAGTAAGAAAAGTAAAGTGTTTTATTTTGCGAAATTAAGACGTTTTGAATAAAGTAAATAAGTTTTATTAACGAACCTGAGAAAATATTACACTATCATAAAGAGGAACGAACGCAGCGCTTTAGGCCCATTTCACACATGCCCGGCAGCAAGTTAGCCGGCATCGGTTACCCGGTTTTCAACAAATGAACCGGTTCCGGCAAGTGTGAAAGCTTCCATAAGATCCTTAACCAAACGACCAGTTAGCCGGTACCGGGTACCCGGTTGCCGGCTATGTGTGAAATGGCTCTTAAAGTGATCCACTTGTAGAACTAACGAGAACGAGAATTGTTGAGACTGTAAGATAAAGGAATAAAAATTAAGGGAGAGCAAATGATGGAAGATATAGAACAATCTTATATGAGAGTTCAAGGGCGACAAAAAAAAGAGCTTTTTTACGCTTTTTCTTTTATTACTTTTCTATACAAATAATACAAATATGGCAAAAAAGAACACAAACATTTTCCATAGAAATTACAACAACACGTTAATTCAAAAAAAATTTAAGTCACAGTTTATTATACTTTTTGTTTTAATATTCCTGTTCGTATTCACTATTCATATTCACATTCACAGAAGAAGAAAACATTTATTTTAGTCATAAATATACCTTGATGTGGGAAGATACGCTGGTGCTGCTCGGCGCAAAGTGGGGCACCTTGTATGGGCGAATGGTAAAAATCGGCTTAAAACTAAATCACCGAACAGATTTTGATGAAATTTTCAGAAATGATAATAATTATTAGGACGATAAACCAATATAATTAATATCCGTCCACTGCCACGCATAGTTTCTTAAAAAAGTAATTTTTCGTAAAAATTAGAAAAAATGCGGGTGCTAATTAAACCTTATTCAAATATTTTTTTAGAATACTGGCCTTAAAAAGTTTTTGCAACGCCCATTTTGTGGGCTTTTTGATGGAGCCAGTCTTGGTAAATCTGAACCACACTATCTATTTTAATTAAATGTTCAGCCATGACGCGACGAGAATGTATCTAACCTTAAAAAAGCCTTAAGAGTGTTCCGGACTGAAATGATGATTTCATGAAAAAGATTGTGAAGCGTTTACTTGTCTGATCAAAACGATTAAGGTGTCTGGATAGATAAATTTGTTCTCTAGGACATCATTGAAAAAAGTTTAATTTTGTGCTCTAGTTTTTGGTAAACGCCTCTAAGAAAATGAGAAAAGGGCGAAAATGGCCTTTTTTCAAAGCAAATGTAGCTTACAATATAGCAATACAATACAATACAAATTTTGATAATACAAAATGTTTTTTTAAGTACAATAATACGCTTACTAGGGACCAATTAGTTGAAATACAAACACCCCTATTAGGGTTGTCAATTATCAATTTGATATTTGATAAACCTTGAAAATTATTTTTTTAAACTCAATTTATCAATAAACTGGTCAATAATTCTTTTATACACTCCTCGTCAACTGAATACGCACAAACATTTTTTAATATACTTTATCCATTTTTTCCAAACAGTGATGGTTATTATGCCATCTGTTGATGCTAACTATTCCCTTAAGATGTTAAGCAGATAATTCCGAAAGAATTATCCAAAAACAACCGTGAGTTTTTCTTCAACCACTTGCAAAGTGTTTTATATGTAAAGTAGGAGTTTTTTTTTAGTCAACTGAATAGGTACAACGCCATTTTCTTTCTTCGTTGTTTATAAGTTTTTTGGAGTGCTTGACAGTTTAAATTAACGATTTTAGTGTTTTCAGTAAAATTTAATTCTTGATTTAAAATTTTAAGAAAAATGGGTAGATCTACGTGTCTTAACAGTGTTGAAAAAGCTAAAATCGATTTACTTAGAGACCAAGGCCTAACTGGACGTGCAATAGCTGATAAAGTTGGCCGAAGTTTTAATGTAGTTTATTCTTACTTGAAAAATAAAGATACATACGGCAAAAACATGAAGGGAGGTAAGAAAACAGCAACAACAGCAGCTGAGAGACGAAGAATTTTAAGATATGCATCAAATTCTTCTGATTCTGTGGCAAAAATAAAACAAAAAGTCGGCGTAAACGCAAGTTGCTCAACAGTATTAAGAGTAATCAACAACTCAAGCCATCTTAAACGAATGAAACTTAAGAAAAAACCACCACTTGACGAGAGACGGAAAATGTTGCGATTAGATTTTTCAAGACTTCACATGAGTTCACGTGGTTTTTTCAGATGAAAAAAAGTTTAATTTCGATGGCCCTAATGGGTTCAACTTCTATTTTCACGACTTGAGAAAAGAAAAAAGATTTTTAAAGCGCCATCATAGTCTTGAAGGAGGTGACATGATATGGGGAGCAGTCAGTTATTATGGAACAGTTGAGCTCGAGGTTGTAACATCAAGAATGACAGCAGCTGGGTATAAAGTAATTTTGGAAAGAAATTTTCCTAAATTTTCTAACATCTTTGGACCCATAAACTGGACCTACCAACATGATAATGCGCCTATTCACTCAGCGCGCATAATAAAAACATGGATAGAGGAGCAACAAGTGCAGTTGCTTCAATGGCCGCCGTTGTCACCTGATCTAAACATCATAGAAAATGTCTGGGGATGGTTAGTACGCAAAGTTTATGAGGGTGGTCGTCAGTTCGAAGACAAAGAAACCTTAATTTCTGCAATCAAATTAGCGTGGAGCGAAATTTCGTTAAATTACATTAAAAAGCTATACGATTCCATGCCGGATCGAATTTACGAAGTAATTAAAAATAAAGGTGGAAGTACCCACTACTAAACTTAAACAAAAACTTGTTTCATTCCATTCCAATACCAATTTTAATTTTTGTACCTATTCAGTTGACTCAAAAAAAAACTTCTACTTTGCATAAGTTACACATTGGAAGTGGTTGAAGGAAAAACTCACGGTTGTTTTTGGATAAAACTTTGAAATTCTGTTATTTATATGTTACGAAAATTTTTACCATCAACAGATGGCATAATAACCATCACTGTTTGGAAAAAATGGATAAAATATATTCAAAAATGTTTGTGCGTATTCAGTTGACGAGGAGTGTATTTTTTAATTTTCTTGTTATTAGCAACTGTCTGCATCATTCTCAATGATCAAAACTTTTATAAGATGGATTTTTAAACATTGAATTTTAAATTTATCAACTATCAAATTGATATTTGACAACCGTAATAGGGGTGAAGTTTTATAAAACAGAGTATCTGATGAAAGTGAAAAAACCGGTCTTATATATGCAAAATACTAGTTTTGTTCAGTTCGGAACACTTAAGCAAATAAGTAGTGTGAAAATGATAAAAGAAGAGTGAAAATGAGAGAAAAATTGGTTGACAACTAACCTTACTGAATTCTTGCTCTTTGCATCCTATAGCTCCTTTAGTCTAGTCAAATGGTGTTCAAAAGGGACTTGAAGTGGAAAGTTCTGGTGTAATTATTTTTAGTGGCCCCCTTTATGTTTTTGGGGTCGCTGAACACGAATCTGAAGTTGTCCAACAAAATTTTTCTCGGCAAATATGAGAATTCGTCAAAAAACGTCGAAAATTTCGACATTGTTTGTCTTTTTTCCTTATTGCTCAAAAATTATTTTTCTTTTGCAAAAAGCGCTTATGCAAAAATAAAGACAATAAGATTACCTACAATCTACGTTAATTCATTTTTTTGTACGACTTATGGTTTCTGCGGAAACAGTCGTTGAAAAACAGCCAAAAATCCGTCATTTTTAAAAAATTGCGTAAACGATTTTTTTTGGATTGTTTTCTTCATTGCATGAAAAGTAGGCCATGAGCTATTATGTTATTTGCATTTTCTAATTGTAGTTGTCTAAGAGTATTATTGCAGTGATTAAGTGTCTAAGTTTCAGTATTCCAAACAGTCAAAATATTCATTCAAAAGTGTTTTATTTGTGACAAAGATTGGAGTATGGTGCAGTATGGACGTATACTGCAGTGGTACGGCCGATTCTAAAGTATGGTTCGATTGTCTGGTGGCCCGCACTTTACAAGGCATATAACATCGACAAACTCAAAAAGGTTCAAAGGACAGTTAGTTTTGGTACCACAGGTCTTGCCCAATGGATGCCTTAAGCGTTTTTCTGCCCCTCCTACCTATATCTTGCAGTGCCTTAAGACTTAAAGAATCAAATTCTTGGGTTGCTAAACCTAATGGTCACAGCAATATCACAAATTTGATTCCAACTGATATATTTTCGACTCCCACTGACAACCGTGCTCCTACAATGAGCCTCAGTAAAGATTTTAAAGCCTTATTCCCATCCAGAGGTGACTGGGATGATTACGCCATGATGAGAGACTTAGACACAACTATCTATACTGATGGCTCATAGATGCAGTGCGGTGTTGGCTCAGGAGTCTTTCAACATCTCTAAGTCATTTCGGCTACCGAATTTTGCTAGTGTATTTCATGCTGAAATACTGGCAATTAAGGAGGCATGCAAGATACCAAACCAAAATAGTAATACAGCCATCCTTACAGACAGTCGGCTGTGAAAGCCATTGATTCGGCTACTGATGAGCTCGCAAAGTCTAAATATTAACCTCAAGGTCACTCTTATCTGGGTTCCTGGTCACAGTGGCATTGAGGGAAATGAACGGGCAGATGAACTAGCCAGGCAAGGATCAGCCCTTCACATCTCACTTACAGAAAGAGTCAACATTCCCCTTGGAGTTGTGAAGGGCAATATATTGTCAATTTTCCTTAGAGAATCCAATCTTAGGTGGAGCAGTTTAACCAACTGCAAAATATCCAGAACGATCTGGCCCACCTTTAATAAATCCCGAACAATTGATCTCATGTATAGACCCAAGCGGGACATAGCCAGGGTCGTAGCAACCTGCACTGGACACTGGTCAATTGGAGAACATGCGGCGAGGCTGGGTATTCCTAACAATACTCACTGTCACAGCTGTGGAGACCAGCAAGAAAAGGAAACAGTATTTCATTTTCTCTGTAAATGTTCAGCTCTAGCCAGAATGAGAGGCACAATCGTTTGGAATGGCTTTTTTTGAGGACCTAAACGAACTTTTCGAAATGAAGATCAAAGACTTGATCTCTTTTCTAACCACCACGAAATGGATCTGAGACAAAAATCGGTTGCGTTCTGCATCATGTTTCCCCCCAGATCCAAAGGCCGTGAGTAATAGGAACCCGGGCTTCATGATGCTCAATGGCAATGATGATCACACGGTCCGATCGATCGCGCTTCGTTGCTATTTTACAACCTACCGAGCTCGGCATAATGTAGCAAGCTCGGGCGAGATGCGATCTAATCGAGATGCAATCTAATCGAGTAAGTGTCCTATGACCCAACTCCTGTCTTTTGTACTGACTCACAAGGTACCTCAACCATACTTCACAGCCGTCCTATTTCAAAGCAAGGAACGATTTTCTGATTTCTTGGGAAAGATGATCTCCAACCCGCACTGGAGGAAATCTCACATCCAACCCAGGGAACGGGACACCTGAGGAATAAGCCCCTCAGAGAATAAACCCGCAAATCCTCACTTTAGACTGCTTTCATACACAGGTCAAACGAGTTATGGTATCAAAACGGCGCAATCCAGTGCAAATTGGGCAAAGAGCGAGTGTTACGCTCTTGTCACCATTTCTACCTACCATTTACCATTTATATAGCTTTTTTGGCAGGTTGTATGCACTTTCACTGATTTCTTACCTGCCAAAGAAGCTCCCTTTCCGTCTTTTCTCTTCTTGCTGGCTTGAAGGAGCGTTTCAATTGCTTTTTCATTCACCACTTTCACTGCACCATACTCCAATCTTTGTTACAAATAAAACACTTTTGAATGGACATTTTGACTGTTTGGAATACTGAAACTTAGACACTTAAACACTGCAATATAATACTTTTAGACAACTACAATTTATTAGAAATTGCAAATAACATAATAACTCATGGCCTACTTTTCATGTAATGAAGAAAACAATCCAAAAAAAATCGTTTACGCAATTTTTACTTGCGATTATAGGTACTATAAGGCAAGTTTTGGATTCGTGCAAAAAAAAAATTGTGAGATAACAATCAAACATGATATTACGATGATAGAGAACACCAAAAAAAGTGGGTGGCACAATTCTGTCTGTCTGTCTGTTTGTCTGTCTGTCTGTCTGTTCGTCTACAGCCTAAACGGCTCGATCGATTTTCTTTAAACTTTGTACATAGTGTTTTTTGGTGATTCTGCCGACACGTTTTTTTCATTTTTTTTTAGAACCAAAAATAACGGTACCTGCCATACATTTTTTTTTGGCAAATTTACATAATCATATTTTTCTCAAAAACGGCTCGACAACTTTTCTTAAAAAAAATTCTATAAATTTATTTTAGTAAAGGCTTTCTTTGGGTGGAAAACCATTTTTCAAAAATGGTTATTAATGGTACCTTCCAAGGAACCATTTTTTTAATTTTTGATTTTCTTCAAAATTGTATGACCGATTTAAATTATTTTTTTTATACAGAAGCTTCCAAAAAATGTTAATAGCTTTGTGTACCAATATTTTTGAAAAAATATTTTTTGGATTTTTAAAAAATATTTCAAAATTTTTTTTTGGGAAAATCAAATATTTCGAAAACGACATCATAGATTTTTTTGAAACTCGATATTTAAGACTTTTTTAGCACTCTCTAAAATATTTTTATAAAAAATTTTACATTTATGAAAAAATAACGGTACCTTCCATACAAAAGTGAAAAAACCGCAAAGGAAAATATTTTTTTGCTTGAAAACGACCCCTACGATTTTGATTAAACTTTTTTCATATACTAAAATTAGTACGATCTACCATCAAAAATTATAAAATTTTACACATAGCAACTATTAGTTGTACCTGTCATAGAACGTATTTTTGTATTTTGAGTTTTCTCGTTATCAGCTTAACGGATTTAAATGAATTTTTTATATACAAATTTCAGATAAGATTAAATAATATTGCATATCAAAATTTTCAAAAAAAAAGTTTTTGGATTTTTGAAAAAAATTTCAAACTTTTTTTTTTGAAAATTCGATATCTCAAAAACAGGTTGACATTTTTTTTTCAAATTTTGTTTTCATATGCACATAAATATATAGTTTAAATCTGCATACCAAAATTTGTTCTTAAAAATGTTTTAAGAATTTTATACATAAAAAATTAATTTAAAAAAAACCGCTCCAACGATTTTAAAATTTTTTTTCCCATACCATCATATTCCATCATGAATTAAGATGGCATACTTTTTTTCACCTCAAACTGTCAAAAGAGTTGTTTTAGCCAATTTATGTGTCGTATTTCATGCTTCTCTACATTTTTCTCTCATAATTTCCATGTTTGTATATACAATTTTCTTAAACTCGCAGTGCCTTGAACATAAGAGCAAGTACGTGCGACCCAGTCGTGCATTTTATTTAAAAACGATGGATTTTTGGCTGTTTAACGACTGTTTCCGCAGAAACCATAAGTCGTACACAAAAATGATATAAGCGTAGATTGTAGGTAATCTTATTGTCTTTATTTTTGCATAAGCGCTTTTTGCAAAAGAAAAATAATTTTTGAGCAATAAGGAAAAAAGACAAAAAATGTCGAAATTTTGTGTATTATAGAGATCAGTGTTTACCACCAATCACTGCAAAAATGTAATTTTAGTGATGTGACACAGTAAATTTTAGTGAGAAAATAATACTGCTTATCACATTACACATATGTAGCATAGCATGCATATATCTCTTGAATAGCTAAATATAACGATGTCACATCGCAACTTTTAAAATTGTTATTTCATAAAACCCTGGTTAATATCATGATGAAAAACCGTGGAAAATGGATTCTTAACAGTAAAATATAAAATAAAATTTTAAATATAGGGCAGGTTAAGATACCAATATCTTAATTTTTACTTAAATTTTTATTTTTTAGTGCATGATTTTTCACTTCAAATGGGAAATCGAATCCGGATGGTTCCGGATGCGATCTTTGTTGGAATTTTGTTCCTTACACTCTACACTATCCACTGAAAGCAACGGGACAGCAGTGGCAAATGGCGCTAATACTAAAAACCTTACGAGACTTAAAATAATCGCTAATGTTGAGCGTTTTTTCTTCAAATATTTCTTATAAATTTTTCCTGCTCAATAAATGTATTGATGTTACTAATGTTAATGGGTGGCAATGGTGCAGTGGATGTAGTGCTTGACTGCTAACTTAGAGGTGTGGGTTCGATCCCCATTCTAGGCAGCATTCTTTTCTACATTCTCCCAGCTTAACTGGACGCCACCCGTGAGATTTAATGAGATAATAAACACCTTGATCTCAATCCACTGTGCCAAATCTTTCTTATCCTCCTACTCTTTCTAACTAGTGCCGTGCAATTCAGGTTGCATTTAAAAGACCTAAGGTCTTACAGGCATATAGTTAAAATTATTATTATTATTATAATGGATATACAGGGTGTCCCGTAATGAGTGGATAATACTGCAACTGGTGATAGCAGGCATTATGACTGCTCAGAAAAAAAATATAAAAAAAAAATTTTCTTGTGGTCTCCATGGTATAATTTATTTTCGAAAAATGTTAAAAAATTCAGGGTCTCCTAAAATACCTAATTACAACGGCCACCCATAAAGGATTCTTATTATTTTTGTATTCTTATAATATTTTTGAATAACCGTTCTAAATGATGGGTAGTATATTTTAACACCAGCTGATGCATTTTTTGTGTTATAATTTTTTAAAATTATTTTTTTATTCAAAAATAATTCAATATTTTTTTTCACCAAAGTTTGAAAAATAATAAAGGGAAAAAAATGTATGAGAACATAAGTGGCAAATTTGATAAAAATTGGCCTGTTTAATGTACTTTCCAAAATGGTATAACACATGTTTGGGTCTACAACCATAACCAATAAAATTGGCATTTAATCTACTAAAGTAGTTTTTTTAACATTTTATCAGATGAAATTAAGTAACAAAGTTAAGTAAACACTAAGACGACGAATGAATAACTCATATTATTTTTTTTTAATTTTAATTGCATTTAAAAATAACCGTTCTTAAATAAAGGCAGTAACATTTAACACTAGTTGCTGGATTTTCTTAAATAATTTTTTTAATTATTTTTTTAATAAAAAAATGATTAAATATTTATTTTCATCTTCCAAAATGGTATAACACATGTTTGGGTCTACAACCATAACCAATAAAATTGGCATTTAATCTACTAAAGTAGTTTTTTAACATTTTATCAGATGAAATTAAGTAACAAAGTTAAGTAAACACTAAGACGACGAATGAATAACTCATATTATTTTTTTTTAATTTTAATTGCATTTAAAAATAACCGTTCTTAAATAAAAGCAGTAACATTTAACACTAGTTGCTGGATTTTCTTAAATAATTTTTTTAATTATTTTTTTAATAAAAAAATGATTAAATATTTATTTTCATCAAAGTTTGTAAGTTAATAAAAAAGACAAAAAACTAAAAACTTTCGTGGCAAATAATGATAAAAAAATCTGCTTTTAATGTACTTTCCCAAATGTATCTTTATCCCATAAATAGAAGAATCATTAAAAAAAAGTTCAGAATTTAGTGAAAACGGATCATTTAAAAACTGCCCATGGTTTTATCTATTTCTCCTAATTTTCAATTTTGGGTAAACTCCAGATTTACATATATTTTATTTGCAAATGGTTGTCATATCTTAATTTAACAACTATTTTACTACAAGAAACGAATAATAGCTGCGTTTTATTATTTCTGGGTCTGGTTCGAGGTTATCTTTTAACATGCATTACAAAACAACATGGGATCTAGGTTTCTATCTAGGTTAATTTCAATAACCCAGATAGAGGTTTTCACTCTGACCGTCAGAGGGCTATTCACCATTGTGAATGGATGTCAGCAATTTGTCAGCAGTATTAGGAATAGAGAGGAAAAGAGACAAGTGCTTACATGAAAAACAAATAAACATAAGAAAAAAAGAGACTGATATACAGCACTGATTTTGCACTAACCCACATCGTTTTATTTTCACGAGGTGACCCATATGGGTTATGAGCGATAATAAAACGCGGCTAAAGAAGACAACAACAAAGAGTAATTAACAGCCAGTTGAAATTCAAAAATGAAATGAGCTGTCAAACGAAATTACCTAACTACAAATGAACACCTTTTCTGTGATTTGCGAAATTACCTCATTTCAGCCATAACAGGCTGGCTCCACCTGCCACTATGAACATGTCTAATAAAAATCCAATGGAGCCAGAAAAATCCATGTCTTGTCGACGACATGTCGAAGAAAACCAACTTTTGAACAAGACATGCACGCTGTTCAAAGCTTGACCATGAGATTTGAAAATTCACGTGTGTGTGAGTTTTTTCTGGTTTTCCTTGTATCTAGAGGTAGCTGGATAATAAAAAAAGTCTCTGCTGTTATCTGGAGTCTAAAGGGCGTGTATTATTGCAAAAGATAGAAGTAGTGGTGAGAGGGAAATGAAACGACATGACATGATTTGCCCAGCGAGAAAAAATCAGCTGATTGTTGATTGGATTGTGGTTGCGATGTTGGGCACCTGTATGCCCTGTTGAGTCGGGTAGTAATGAAAACTTAGAATAAGGAAGAACTATAATAGTTATCTTTAAAACGAACACAGTCGAAAAGCTAGTTTCTTTTTATTGCGCGTTTTATTAGCTGCGTTTTATCATCTCTGGGTCTGGGTCGAGGTTATCTTTTAACATGTATTACAAAAACAACATGGGATCTAGGTTTCTATCGAGGTTAATTTCAATAACCCAGATAGAGGTTTTCACATGACCAACAGAGGGCTATTTACCATTGTGAATGATGTCAGCGATTTGTAAGCAGTGTTAGGAATAGAGAGGAAAAGAGACAAGTGTTTACATGAAAAACAAATAAACGTAAGGAAAAAAGAGACTGATATACAACACGCGGCCTTGAAAATACACCTCTTGAAAATAAAACGATGCGGGTTAGTGCAAAAACAGTGCCGTATACCGGTCTCTTCTTTTCTTATGTTTATTTGTTTTTCATGTAAACACCTGACTCTTTTCCTCTCTATTCCTAACACTGCTGACAAATCGCTGATGTCATTCACAATGGTATATAGCCCTCTGCCGGTCAGAGTAAAAACCTCTATCTGGGTTATTGAAATTAACCTCGATAGAAACCTGGATCCCATGTTGTTTTTGTAATATATGTTAAAAGATAACCTCGACCCAGACTCAGAGATGATAAAACGCAGCTTATAAAACGCGCAATAAAAAAAACTAGCTTTTCGACTGTGTTCGTTTTGGTTGCAAAGCGAATACCGATATTTTTCTTTTAGTAAGAGGGAGAATATTAAAAATATAAATAGTTTTTGTTATTATTACTTTTGGTGTGGAAATAGTAAGAGCATTTGTTAATGGTCGCGTTCGGCTGGTAAAGCGATAGAGTATCTGAGATACTTTAGAATTCGATACGTTGCCGGACGACCAAAACCGGATACGTAACATTTGCTGTCAAAAGAGTGAGAGCTGCTAACAAAAGGAAAAACAAATGAAATTTTCAGTAACGATTTTGTGTCCTTATATAAATTATTTTAATTGTTTAAAAGAAAACATAAAGAAAAAATTATTAATAGTTAAAACCATCAATAATTATTCCAAAATAAATTCTTTTTGTGAGAATTTATTTTGGAATAATTATTGATGGTTTTAACTATTAATAATTTTTTCTTTATGTTTTCTTTTAAACAATTAATTAACTTCGCCTGGCCACGGGTATAACAACAACAAGTCTAAGTGCATAACTTTAACCAAAGTTCCTTAGACACGCATATAATTCTCAGTGAGTTCTTTCACTGAGTGTTATATGCACTTGTCGGTAACCATCGACAAAAACATTGCGTCTTAGATTGGGTATGGTGGCATCTAACTGATGAGCCCACCACCATAAATTATTTTATACCAAATCTCCTCTGTATCAAAAATGTATTATTAAGTTGCTTTGCAAATGATTTTAAAATGCATTTAAATATAATTTGGATGTTTTTGGTCAAACAAAAAAAAATCCGACGCGGATTCGCAAGTCCAAATAAATTTTCAGCTGTTAAGCAAAGTGAAATCTTCAAATTTCCCATCGGATAGTTGAGTATCCCGAAATTTTTTGGATAGCTGAGATTTTTTCCTCACATCAGCTGTTTCAGTCATCAGCTGGTTTTTCCTATGGGATTACAACAACACAAACAAATCCGGATCGCTTAAGATACGCAGCCGAAAGCGCCCAATAAAACGATCATCAAAGAGAAACCGACAGAATTTTTAGTTTTCAAAAATACAAAAAAATAAATTTCCATTTGCCGCAGAAGAAACTGTAACAAATGGATATGGATAGAAATACAAAATAATGAGAAAAAAAGAGACAGCAAGTAAAATAAAATGCACGACTGGATCGCACGTACTTGCTCTTATGTTCAAGTTGTGTGGGACTTAAGAACATTAAAAAATATTCAAGTAATTATATAGAAAAAGTATAAGAAGCATATTTAAATCGTTCTTTTAATTGTATAAACAGTCTGATAAATAACTTAGAGCTCAAAAAAAAGTATGCCATTTGATTACTTGAAGAAATATGAATATATGCAAAAAAAAAATTAAAATCGTTGGAGCCGTTTTCTTAAAAATTAATTTTTATATATTATAAAATGTTTGTAACATTTTTCAAAAAAAAAATTGGTATGCCAATTTTGAGTATATATTCGGGTCTATTATCGTATCCGATCGTAACAAATTTTTCTCCGATTTGTACGAAATCTACGAATTTTCTATCATCATAGCCGTTCCGATTACTCAATCGTAGATTCCTCAGACAAAATTCAAAGTATGCGTTGAAATGTCAAAATGAAAGCAACGCGTCACGATTTCATGCGGTGTATGGCGATTGTTTTGTTACTTTTCTCTCCGATTGTCTCCGACAGTCAAATGCTTGCGGAACTTTGGCGTATGCGGACGAAAAAAATAAAATTTGTTAAAAAGCAATCAAACATGGAATCTGCTATATTTGCTGTATTTCTTAAGGATCTTCTCTTTTCTTTACTAGAAGCTTTTTGCTCATACCGTTCTGCTTCCAAAAATAGTGCTGCACTTTCCATGATTCTTTCACAATGAAAATTAATGTTTATTTATTTGACATACATTATTGTTTTATGTCAACTACATGCGTCGGTGCGCGTCTATATTTCTGTTACGATTCGGATACCATGAACAAAATTAATTCTCCGATCGGAACTTTTCTCCGATCGGAGATTTCTCCGAACGGATACGATGATAGACCCCATTAATATACATTTAAAACTGAAATTTAAAATAATTCATCAACCCGTTTTGGAAATATTGAATTTTCAAAAAAAAATTTTGAATCTTTTTTTAAAAATCCAAAATTTATTTTTTCAAAAATTTTGGTATGCAGTATTATTTATATTCTAACAAAGCTTTTGTACAAAAATTTTTATTGAAATCGGATGAGCGGTTAATGAGAAAACCGAAAATCAAAAAAACCGTTATACGGCAGGTACCGTTAATAAATGTTTTTGGTGATTTTTTTTCTAACTAGAAGGTACATCATATCTACAATAACACACTGATTTTTTTTATCAAAATCGTTGGAGCCGTTTTTGAGATAAATAAGCTTTTCCTTAATGGTTGTATGGCAAGTACCTACCGTTATTTTTTGAGCTAAAAAAAAAAATTCAATTTCCCCTCTGGAGAGTTACAAAAAAACCTTAAGTTCAAAATTTGAAGAAAATCGCTTCAGTGGTTTAGGCTGTAGGTTGAGGTACGGACAGACAGACAGACAGACAGAATTTTGCCACCCACTTTTTTGGTGTTCTCTATCATCGTAATTTTTTTTTTGGACGAATCCAAAACTTGCCCTATAGTACCTATATCGCAAGTAAAAATCTTCATCTGTCATGTCAGGGATCTCTGTCGAGATATAATCGCAGAAAGATATCTCTGACATCCCAACAAGAGATGAAACGGAGTGACTCCATTGGATATCCTGTCAAGATGGGCATCCTGATAGAAATTACCATGGTATGGTGAATAACAAGGTATGCTTGACAGCTCAGGCAACTGATTCGTGACGTCAACAAAACAAAGCAATTTACATGTCAAATACAACAACAACTATGTCCATATAGAGTTAGCTATGTCCAGATAATTAAGTGGATAACTTTTGTCCCGATAAAAACGGTATTGCCAGACTACCATTGTTGTTGTATTATCGATAATAGGCGTTTTCCTTTGGAGATGGCGAAGTACTTGCTAGTACTTTGCTAGCTTTTTTCAATGGAACACATCAAACTGCTTTCCCATGTAAAATCAGGCGCGGATCCAGGATTTCGTTCAGGGGGGGGGGGACAATTTTCGTGAGTTTCCAAAATCTTGATGAGGTCTACAGAAAATTTTAGTACACTTTATACCGCTCAACACGCCTGGTCACACAAAGAAATATGAATTGATGAGTTCGAAATTTCAAGAGACAATTAAGTAAATAAAAGATATTATTTTGAATAACTTAAAAACACTTATTCTATTTATTTATTTACTTAAATGCATTTCGGAAGCATTGCATTGGAAAAAAAACCACTCTCTATTAAACTTTTCTGTCCGCCCTACTAGGTTCAGCCTTCGATATTGTGATTTGTGACTAACTTTCGTTATACATTTCATTAACAATAGCTGTATTTTATATTCCCCAAGATCTGATCTGGATTGCATTTGCGTACGAAAATACAAGTATTACAAAAACAACACCAAATCCAACTTTGATTTTGGATTTCGATTTACAAATTTATTCTGACCATACACCATGTAGACCAGGAAAAATAGCACAAATCGTATAGGGAACCTTGAAAAAATTAATTCATGGAATATTAAAATTGGAATCGACGCAGAATCGCAACCTCTATAACATATCCAAAGTCCCCCAAAATCCCCTTATTGGCTTTTTGTGTGGATGCATTTGAAGAGGTGCAGACGTGGAGAGCTTGTAGGTCTATCAAACTAAAATATTTGTTATGGTACAACCTAACCATATGATACATGATTTAAAGGTAGTTTTTAACGCCGAATCTAATGAAACCAAATTCAAAATGATATAACCACCCAAGAAAAAGATATAATCCTTTTTATGTAATGATGACTTTTTTTAGGTAGGTATAACAGGTAAAATATTATCGAAAACCCTTTGAAAATAAAGGTATGTTAATGAAACTTAGAATAAATGTACCATTTGTCATACAAACTAAGAATCAAGACAGTCCCTAAAAATAGCCATGGTGAAATCGTGTATTTTTAAGGGGGAGGGGCATGTGTAGAATGTTGACCATAACACCCACGAAAAAACTCTTACACTCATGAAACTCGCCAAAAATATTAAATTTGTCATGACAACCAAGAATCAATATAGTCCACATAAATATATTTGCTCTGGGGTTTTTTTTTTTTAAAGAGAAGGAAAATCTGGGAAGAAGTTGGAAGATTTGAGCCAAAATTCCGATTTGGTGTAATTGAGGTATATACACAAAGTATGGTATATGATTTAAGGGTATTTTTTAACACTGAATCTTATAAAAGTAAAACTAAAATGATACAAACAACCTAAACAAAGTTATGGTCCTTTTCAAGCAAAAATCTGTTTTTGAAATCGTATTTTCCGTAGAACAGGTCAAAATGTAACCGGTACAAAAACACTTTTAGACCAAAGATATTTGTATGGATTATTTTGATTCTTGACTGCCATGACAAATTTTATATTTTTGGCGAGTTTCATGAGTTTAAGAGTTTTTTCGTGGGTGTTATGGTAAACATTCTACACTTGCCCCTCCCCCTTAAAAAACACCCTTTCACCATGGATATTTTTAGGGACTGTCTTGATTCATAGTTCGTATGACAAATGGTACATTGATTCAAAGTTTCATTAACATACCTTTATTTTCAAAGGGTTTTTCGGTAATATTTTACCTGTTGTACCTGAAAAAAACCATCATTACATAAAAAGGATTATAACTTTTTCTTGGGTGGTTGTATCATTTTGAATTTGGTTTCATTAGATTCAGCGTTAAAAACTACTCTTAAAGCATGTATCATATGGTTAGGTTGTACCAAAACAAATATTTTAGTTTGATAGACCTACAAACTCTCCCCGTCTGCACCTCTTCAAATGCATCCACACAAAAAGCCAATAAGGGGATTTTGGGGGACTCTGGATATGTTATAGAGTTTGAAATTCTACGTCGATTCCGATTTTAATATTTCATGAATTAATTATTTCGACCTCGGAACCCATTTTTCCTGGCCTATTGCATTTCCTTGCAAAAATTAGTTTTTTCTCCGACGTGTAGATGGCTTTTTTGTTTTGAAAAAAGGAAGAAAAAAGAGAATAGAGTAGAGAAAAAATACAGAAGCAAAAGGTTAAACAGATATAGGTTTATAACACTCATGTCGCACTGGGATCCTGTTTGTTTTATTATGATAATATAGTCCGCATCAGATTTGGGGGATAATAAAATACAGCTAATATATTTAGCCTTCGTTAAGCTTTAGTAAAAATGATTCATATAAGCTCAAAACATCGTTTGAAGAGTTGCCAGACTCATGCAGATCGATAGAATAGCAATATTCGCGTCGAAAAATCACTATCATTTGACAATCGAATTGGTGTTGACTTGACGTTTTCAAAAACGGCCAAAAACAACAATCCTTAGGTGTAAAGCTCCATCCAACTTCTCTTTAGGCAGTGTCTGCTGTAGTCGTTTCCTGGTTTCTCTCCAATCTTCTTCGTTGGATTCGTACTCTTCGCCAGTTTAATAATATGGAACACGGAAGTTCCTAAAACGCATCCACGAAAGTGACAAAATCCTCACGAAAAATTACATACATCAAAAAACGTATCTTATGGCTAAAACAGATGTGCAGCACGTCTGCACGCATCACTGCGTACAGCGCTGAGTTCGCAGAACATGTGCATACTCTTAAGGTGTGTATCCATTTCAGAGTAAAAAGACGGCGAGCAGCTTTGAAGAAGTTCTCGAGCGTAAAACTCGAAACTGCACACAGACACAATCATAAAATAAGTTCACCAGAGGGGAAGACAGACATCCGAGAGTTACAAGTCACTCTCGAGAGTTTTCTAGTGAAAGTACTCCCTCAATGGAAACGCAAATTTAAATATTTATCATACCTCGCGTTCCAATGTTTATTCGCTATGCTATCTAGGTATCCCAAAAATTTTGAGATAACTTGAGTTGTTGTTGCGTCAGCGGTTATCAGCTGTTTTTTAAAAAGGGATTACAACAACACAAAGCTATCCGGATAACTGAGAATAACCATCGGAACGTGCCCATAAACAGAACTCTATCACCCTTTTAGTACGAAGTTTTTTGGCAATGTTCAGTAACTTCTATAACTAATGTAGTTTATTATTTCAAATTTAATTAGAAGTCTATATCCTTTAGATCCGAGCATTTGAAGCAAAGTTAGAAATTTTTGAAGCTAATTAAATTGACGTAATTTAAAGATTTTAGATCAGTGCCCCTACCACCTCTTACGTTACATTTAACTATAAAAAAACCACTAAAAAATTTGTAGAGTAGGGTTGGAGGTGGAGCAATAACTTTTTAAATCATTATTTGTCAAATTGTGAAATTTTTCTTTCATAGCATTTTGAAAAGTGAAAATCAAATCGATTTGGGATTCAATCTGCTTCCTAGTAAGAAATAAATTGACTTTTCTCATAAAATGTTATACAGTAATGTAGCCGGACATTTATTTTCTAATTAAAGACCTTAACTTTGAAGATCGGACAACCGAAGGTATAAGCTTTCCACTCAGTCGATTTGAAGGTTATTTGTGCATAATGGAACTTTTCTTAACTGAACCCGGCCAGCCATCGGCCAACGCACAACTACTCATTGCTGCAACGCTGCGCTGCCAAGAAAAAATTTATAAACGTGTAATGAAATAACCTTTTTTTGATTAAATTTGATTAAATTCATATTTATGCTAGAACGAATCTTGCCCAGGGGGGGCAATTGCACCCATCGCCCCCCTTGTATCCGCGCCTGTGTAAAATGTATCTACTCGCACATGATAGCATGTGCAGTTGGTAGTACTAGATTAGGGTTTTCATCTACTCATAAGTACTTTGCCACCTCCAAAGGAAAACGGCTAATATGTATAGAAATGTCAAATGTTTGTTGGTAAGATAGTCCAATACAAAATGCCAGACCAAGGCAAATGTTGAAATGTCCCGATGTCGTTCTTTTCGCCAAAGTCAATACCATATGGACATGCAAAAACCGCAGCTAATAAAAGTTTTGAAGCTATTTGCTATTAAAACTCAAAGTAAAACAATAGATTATTTATGTTTTGAAACTATGTTTTGTTAAATTTCAATAAAACAATAAATTATTTATTTTTTAAAACTATGTATTGGTGAACACTCGCTATGACGTCACACAAAACAAAATATGGTGACCCTTCATCTCATATATAGCATTCGCACATTAAATTAACCAAATCGCAAATAGGTTTAACCTAAACGCAAATAAGTTTCACCCAAGCGCAAATAGATTAAACCCAAACGCAAATAGAATTAACCCAATCGCAATTCGAATTAAACAAAACGCAAATAGAGTTAAACTATTAACAAATTATTTTAACCAAAACGCAAATTGAATTAACCTTAGCTTGATTTATTGTTCCAGGTGTACTTTTTGGGTCTAATGGATTTTGGTACTATCCATAATTGTTAAAAAGCCATTATTAAGGGATTGGCCTTTTATTATTTCGGTAAGTTCTTGGAAAAATGCGCAAAACTAGTTGAATTTACAATTGGGGTTTTGTCAAAATCTTATGGTGAACCTTTCCTACTGTTATAAGCCTTCCATTTCTTCACCACACAGCTGGAACAACAAATTGAGGCCCGGTTAATTCAGTTTGCGTTTTGGTTAAAATAATTTGTTTAGTTTAACTCTATTTGCGTTTTGTTTAATTCGAATTGCGATTTGGTTAATTCTATTTGCGTTTGGGTTAAATCTATTTGCGCTTGGGTGAAACTTATTTGCGTTTAGGTTAAACCTAGTTGCGATTTGGTTAATTTAATGTGCGAATGCTATACAATATACCTTGTATATTTATACCATGAGAAATTACCTCCCGTGGAGTCGGGGTGTTATTTTGATTGGCCTACAAGCTGAAAGGAACAGGTGATGTATTAAGATTTGCAAAGCGCTTTCCAACTTAATTTGAAATTTTCATTTTTCCAAGACGTTTTTAAAGCGATAAGTTTGAAGCTGACGAATAAGTGGAGGACCGCAGCAAAATGTAAATAATTATATTCATATGTATGTATGTATAAATAGAACGAAATATGAAATCCCGCTCCATCGATTCGAGATCTTCAAATTTTTCAGCTGAAATCTTAGATTTCCGTTTGGTGGGAACATAGTATTAGTAAACAAATTCTAGAATCTAGTCTTTGTTTATATTTTCCTATATAAAAAATGGAAATATGCAAAAGGAAAACAAAAATGTTAAATAAAGGAAAAAGCTCGAAACTCGTTTCTAAATAAAGAAGAAAACATTTTATAGAATTTGTATACATAACTTTAAATTTCTCAGGTGGTAGATAAAATCTATCAAATTCCACTATAAATGTGGGCTGCAGGGCTGTCGTTTCACTTTTTCAGAAAGCAATACCTCTTTCGAGGAATTTTTTCAGCACACAGCAGTAAAATATATACATATATAATTGTCAGTACATTTAATTTTTTTAAATGCAAATGTTCATTTAAAATGATCACATAGGTACGCGCTCATTACTTATTTAACTCTAGCGCATTGCAACGGTGGTATTGAAAAGATTCCATTACAGAAAAAAATTCTTGTGTTTGTGAACGTTTTTCTCAAAATCTGTTGCTTTTACAAAAAACAGTGTTTTAATTAGGGCTCTTGATTTTAGAAAAATACCTGGGTATTACCCGGGTACCCGAGTGGCGAGTCTTCAAGTACCCGGGTTTAAAGAGCTCTAGTTTTAATAAAAAAGACCAACTTTGATCCGCTGTAACTTCATTAGTACATATGTAACTTAGGGTGGTCGTTATGTTTTTTTTTTTAGTTTTTATATTTGGAAACAAAATTCCCTGATTTTTCAGATTTGTATTTTCATCTCCTCTAGTCGCAATATAGGCAATTCGTGTAAAATCTGCCAAAAAATTCAGAGCACGTAGGTGGTAAGTAGACATGAAAAAAATCCTATAGGAGGGAGTAATATTTCTTTCCAAAAAGCTTCAAAGCATTACTGCAAGTGTTGCCATTAGTTTTTGTATAAATTTGTTCTGTTCTATGCAATTATTTTACTAGATTGCCCCCCCGTCCCACAGTGGTCAAAAATACGAATCTAGGTGGACAAAATTATTTTTTGACCTTAAATCATTTTTGTGTTTGTATTCATCAATATTTAACATTTTTTAAGAGCAATTAAATGATTTTTAAGATGAAAGGAAAAAATCACGAAAAACCACGATCCGTTTTTCTTTGAAAAAAGCAGTTTAGTCGCAGTGCAAAACAGCCATTTCTTATATGTTTAAGTCGAGTTAAAATTCTATTTAAGAGGTTGCATTTTAATGGAGTATATTCAGGCAGAAAATCTCCATACCAATAATTTTGGAAAAGAAGCTCTAACATCTCATTTTTCCTTTCACTTTCTTCCAAATTTCAAACAATTCCATTTTTGTATATAAAATTGGTCTGAAAAAACTTATTATAACTTTGCAATAGGCAAACAAAGGCAGTCAAATTTTGGCAGGTGATAAGATCAAAAGTTATACTAATAGACTACATTTATTTCATCTGGCCGCCAGCTGCCGCCAGTCTTGTAAGCTTAGCCAAAAAACCTATAATTTGAGAAGTTTTGTTATTGTTAGAATGTTACTTCAAAATTAAAAAAAAAAAATATAAATATATTTTATATATTATAGTTTAAACGCATTATTGCATAATGATAATAACGAGAGTTAAATTATATACAGAGGCCAAAATATTTAACAGAGTTTACTAAGCCCGTGCCCTCAGTTGGGCAATAAAACTTGATCCACATTTTTTCCTATCTGATTGCATTCACAATGTTTACTTTGAGCTTACATATAATTGCTATTTTCGCAGATAAGTGGTTAATATTTTGCAATTTTGCGCTTTAATATGTTTACAAAGTATAGGTTACCAAAAAGATTAATTTGGAAAATACAAAAAAAATACTTTTGTCCAGCTAGAATCGTATTTTTGACCACTGTGCGTCCAAGCGGAAGATATAATACCCCCTTTCTATAGAATTTTTTTCTTGTCTACTTTAAACCTGCATGCTCTGCATTTTTGGCAGATTTTACGCGAATTGCCTAGTATGCAAAAAAAAGAAAATTTAATTTACTCCTACAGCGAGGGGCTGAAAGAAACAAGCTGTAAAAATTAGGGAATTTTTATCTCGTAGTTTAGAGCCGAATTAGGTCCATCCACGATGACACGATATAGGTTCCTAAATTTAGTTAATTTTACTGTATAAAACTTACTTTTCGTCATTTTAAATCACATAAATTAAAACCACTCCCTGTTCCAGTTGGTGGCCTTACTTACCCTGGGCACCACAATAACTTGGTTTATAATGAGATGTAGCCTAACGCATATTATAGTACAAAAAATATTGCTCATCGATTAATGCAATTTTAATAAATTTTTCGACTAAGTTTTCTATTCCATAAAGTTTTTGCATGTTTTACTCTTAATCTATAGGTTGTATGAAAAAAATAGCTTGATAATGTTTTTTTTTTTGTCTACAGAATTGAATAAACTTGATAGTTTTCGAGAAATTGGCAAAAAAAACTGAATCTTACACCCCCCCCCCCCCCCCCCCCCCAAAATTTGTCCCGTCAAAATTAAGGGTGGTTTTGGGAAATGATCAAGACGTCAAAAAAAGTCCCCCAATTCCAAATTTTCGAATTTTTACTTGCGATAGATATACAGGCTATGCCTATACGGCAAACTATGCACTCGTAAAAATGGAACTCAATACTTACATCTACATACATATATCGTAAGCGTATTCTATATAATTTTACCTGTTTTATTTACAAAAGTCAACATTAGATGGAAAAAGGACCTAAATTTTTTGGATAGGAATATGATTTGAAAATATTGTATGAACAAATTTTCAAAGAAGCAGTACTTTGGTCGTATTAGCAGTACGGCAGTACGGAGTTTCAAAAAGCAGTACAAATACCGCAACTGCAGTACTTCGACAGTCCTGGTGGACTGACTTATGTCCTCTTCGATTGGATGTTTGGAGTACTCCTACTCCAAATTCTCCATACTCCATAGCAATGGAACAGAACAAAAGCAAACGAAAACGAAAAAAGTAAGTACCAAGCCCCTATCCAAAACGATCTCATTGTTTTGAAATGAGAGATGATGTTAACTATAGTCTGTCCAGCAAAAATTGTCAGTACAAGGCTTATGGGCGAGCTTTTTTCAAAACAGTGTTGCCTATGTATACCATCTCAACACTCAAACAACAAATCTGCCACTGAAAAAGATACTAAACCACTGATAAACATACAGGAATTGTTGTTGTAATTCTTTGAAACATTTAGTCCGATCCAACATGACCGTCGTCTTTCAATGCCAAAAGCATTCTGTGATCGTATACTCGCTTTCGCTTCTACCTTCGCTGTGTGAAATAAAACAAACAAAAAAATCACATTCCAACAGAGTTGCCTTTGCCAAGTCGCAACAATACAATAGAGCTTTTTCAGTGATTTTTATGAAAGAACTTTCAGTTCTGAAGCTTTTGAGAACAAAATTTATAAAGGTGAGAGCCAAAAGTGTAGTCGTTTTGATTGTCTCCTTATTATTTGTTTGTATATCTGAATAAACCTATAAAATGCTGTTAAAATTTGTAAGATTTCAGAAGATGTGTAAATGTCCAAGCTGTGCCCAACTACGCGTGAAGAAAACCACCCAACAGTATACGTTAACTTATAAACAATTTTATTATGAGAGTTTAAAAAAAAATACCGCAGAAGCTTTATCACAAGAAAATAAGTAAAGTGTTAAATGTTAGTCTATGGACAGTGCTAGCATTTATATAAGCCGTGTTTTGTTGAAAACTATAAACAGCAAAGCAAAAACACGGCCATTGTATATGTAATTTACATTCTTTTAATGCGTATTTTTATCTGAAAATGTGATTTTTCATGAAATCTTTTAGGAAAACTAGCACTTGATACGATGGATCCAAACTAGCAGTGAAAGTGTTGAGCATTGTTGGTTACTATGAAGAAATTTCTGCAATCTAACTGAAAGCTACGAGCAACGCTTCTGCCAATTTAAACAAAAATTGGTACTTCCAGGGACTATTAAACTTTCCACTATGGCTTAAAGTGTTTACGTAAAATATTTATTTACGAATTCACAAAAATATAAACTTGGGATCAATTGTTAGTGTGACTTAGCATTTTACCCCCGCATAATATAATCTGTAGAACTCCTTTAGTTCAGTGCATAATAATTTGTTATTTGGACTTTCAGCTTATTTATTTTTCCTATTTTTCTCAATGATTTAAACATGGTACAATGATACGTCTGATGGTTTCGATAAAATAAAAATATTGTATGATAAAATTACAACACTGGATTCATATTATACAATTATTTTGAATTCTTCTATTCCATTTGAATGCTCATGCGTATTTACCTACTTAAAAATATCTATTGCATAATGTTATTTATTTATATACATTTAACAAAGAAAAAATCGTGTGATTTGTTTATTCTTTTATCTTTTTATCAAATAATAAATATTTCGTGAGTTCGTGTGTGTAGTTTTTTCAGTTGTGGTTGGGTGTGTGGTTAGATTTAAAAATGTGTATTCCTTTTTTATGAAATTTTTATAACTTGATTCTTTTTTTTTTTTATTATTTTATAACTATTTTTTATTATTTCTAAAATTATTCTTTATTTTATTATTATATATATAATGTTGTTCCTTTTTGTTTTTAATTTAATACAATTTAAATATTGGCTAAAGATCATCTGACATAAATGAGTTTTGGGATTTTAATTCCTCTAATAGACGAATTTGCTGACGAAGATACATAATTCTGAAATCGTATAGATGAAAAGATAAATAAGTATTCCAAAAGAATAGAAAATCTTAAAATGTACTTACTTTTGTTCTTGTAGCGTTGCTGTTATTTCTGTTATTCTAACTAAACTTCTAGCTGATTTTAATTCGGCGGATACTTTCGTGCATTGCAGGTCACCATGCGCGTGAGTTTCCTCAGAACATTTTTGGGCCTAAAATGAGAAAACAAAAAGAGAACATCAATTTTCTGCGCCGAATATTTCAAATTTTTCATCCCTTTCCCTCTTATTCAAGTTACTCCGCTCATCATTACAAATCGTAAAAAATGCTTGAATTTCATCACGTAAAGAGATAAGAATATGTATTTTAAACTTTAAATAAAACTATGTATAACGTGACATTTTAGTGTTGTCCTTGTTTTTTGATATTTTTTTTTTTTATTTTAAGGCATTTTTTCGTCTAAACAGTGGAAAATAAACTCCCTCCTCCTATAAGCTGATTCGAGCAACGATTTGATTAAGGCTTCGAAATCTTTATATTGTTTTTCCTCTTAGTGTTTATGTTGGAGCAGCTCTTTGAACAACAAAAATCAATGTAAAGCGTTCTCAGCTTTTCTCAGACTGCTGCTCGAATCGTTTATCACAGCTCCAACATATGTAAACCTACCCTAAAACAAATATAAAAGCTCCCTTAAGTTAGGTCTGATCAAATTAAAGATGATAAATTTCTGAAAAGGCTACAGAGAATGATGAAATAAATGTTAACCGCATTGAAACAGAAGGGAAAATATTTAGTCATCGCCTAAAAGCCAAGTCATGCAAATCCAAATTCACCTTAAAAAACACGTGTTGATTTAGGCGCCGCATTTAAAGTGCAGATACTTGTAGGATGGATAAGTTTGCGTACCTGAACATGATGGATTTTTATGCAAAATAATGACTCATAAAATGCAGCCATTAGGCTTAGTTCACACGGCAATGCACCGTACGATTTTTGGCGGTATAAATCCTTGCGAATGAGCAGTGGCGTTTACATTCTTCATAGAACCTTTCACTTGACGTTAGTGCGTTTGCCGTTTGGATTTATACTGCAAAAAAAACTGCAGTGCATTGCCGTGTGGACCAGACCTTATGGTTGAAAATAAGATTTCAGAATAACAAATTGACGTTTTATGCTGGCCAGCATAGTCTCGATCTTAATCCTATAAAAAGACTCGACGTAAGAGTTCATCAGCCTATACCTGAAGTCAAAAGCTCGTTAAGGGTTTGTCTAGATTCTAGAAGATGGCAAGCTCCTCTGAAAAATTGTGCCCAGTCAACAAATTATTATCCTGATAAATACGGAATTTACATGTATTACACATTAATTTTTATGAATCTTAAATGTTTTGAAGTTGCTCTTGTATAGAAATAATTATGATTTGTTTAATAATAAGTGATAAATAAACTATTAGGCGTGTTCTTGGAAATGAGATCTCAGAGCCCTCAGCAATCTCAGTCTCTTGAACAGGGTCCAGATCACGTAACATGATTCGATTGAACGATCGTCGTTTCGATTGTTTCCGTCTCTATTCACATCTACAGGAAAATATAGAGAGATAAATAGTCGAAACGACGATCGATCAATCGAATTGTGTTACGTGATATGGGCTCAGGATTCCTCAGAAATTTTGCTGTCAAATCACTGAGGAAAGAAAATATTGGATTCGCTTGCTCAGTTTTTGACACTGAGCCCTCTGAGATCTCATTTTCCTGAACTATGTTTCATGAAACATTTCATAAGTGTGCTATTTCCTTCGACAAAGCTGTATATTTTATTCGAGAATTATAAGTCAGACACAAAAATAACGGAAAAATAACGTGGAATAGCTACAGCGTACAGTGCAAAGGAGTATTTCGTTTTATATTAAGTAAACGGTGATTTCGCCAGTGAAGTAACAACAGTTCAACATTCAAAACAACAACAACAACAGATCAAATAATTCAAGAAAAAAAGACTTGACGCTTTGTTTCCCTTGGAATTTCGAGATCCGCCGAAGAGTGGAAAAAGAAAATCATATGCAGTGCGTGAACTCGAGAAGAGTTTCTGGGCTGCATGCGGTTGCCAAGATCCAATTGCCATTTTTTTTTTCTTTAAACAATAAAGAACTTTTAAATATTTAGCCCTTCAAACCTTAAATAAAACAGTACCCCTCCGCGTAATGGTCAGTACGTTGGTCTGTCACACCTAGTTTCTATCAATATCAGCCAGTATTATCGGTGCCCTTGCGGTTTTCCATGTGTTTCATGGAAAGAAGAAAACTATATACCTATGTCTCTTAAGAGCAATCGATACAACAGGTCCCAGGCCTTTGGTAAGTAACTTTTCTTCGGAGAATGTTGGGGCAAGCCATTAAGAAGATGCCCGAAATAAAATTGGGGGAAATTTTGTCATTTCTCGTTTGTACAAACTTCCGTGAGAAAGAATTTTTATTGGAATAGCCAATTTTGAAAAGGAAACATCTCTGAACATTTAAAATTTTTAGGTAATGAAAAGAACAAATTATTTTTTAAAACCTAGTTTAAAATTTTTTAAACCAACGATTGAGTTACATGACAATAACAGCCATATTATTCACTCAATTAATCCGGTTTTAAATTTACACCTTGGTTAAAAGTGAGTTAAGTCTCAAAAGTTCAACCCAAGCGCATAATATTCACTCTTTACACCCGGAAATAAACCCTATTTATTAAACTTTATCGCGTTTAGCCCGATTCAATTTTAACTGCCCTCCAGGGAGCTGTTAAAGTAGTTTAACCCAAGTGTAAACTAGATTTTCAGTATATTCACTCATTTAAGCCAAGCAAAGTCACGTTTGAAGTTTTTACGCACATAATATTATTAAAGATAAAATAAAAACAACAAAATAAAATGGACTTTATATGTACATGAAATATATATGAAATGGGGATGTCTTCGTCGTCAGAAGATGAATTTCTGGACTGGACCAGATGGAGAATCAACGTCGTTCTTGTCGAGTGTACCACATGTACAAGCGGGCTTGCGTCGATGATTATGATGATGTGAATTTCCGGAAATATTTTCGGTTTGGGAAAAACGTTTTCCTCTTTTTTTATCATCTTCCCGCCCGGTCTTATTGCTTCCATAACCACCACCTTTTATTTTGCGATTCGCAATTTTTTGTATCAATTTATTATAAATTGAGATAAACTAATGGACAATAATTTCAGTTTTGATTTATTTTTTTTTTTTTTCAAACGCCAATTCGATTTTTAAAATTTTGAACGATAAAATTTGAAATACAACAACAAGAAATGAAGAAACAGGAAACACATGCTGGCAAATGTCAAATTATTGACATTCCGTATGTTTAAAGTCGGTTTATAGTCAAGTTAAAACAATTTTACATCCGGTTGTAATGTATTTTAAAACCAGCGAGTTTAATGCGCGTTTTGAGTGAATATTATGAACAAGAGTTTAAATTTAAAAGATTAAAAAATACGAGTTAATAGGACAGGTTTAAAATTCACTTAAACCTTACTTACACCTGAAGTGAATAATATAGCTGTAACAGTAGAAATACTAAAGATGAACTTTTCTTAAGCATAATAGGTGCAGGGAAGCATTAACATTACATTGATATGAAAAAACTTTTTTATCAAAAAATTCCAGATGTGAGCTTTCCTAAATTCGTAATTCAATTATTTGGAAAAGTTAATAGAATGTGATAAACTAAAATAACCCTTCAAATCGATTCACATCAAAAACATAACTAGCAGGATAAATAAATAAATAAATTGGGTGGCGCAACAGCTCGTGGAGAACCAGGGCCTAGTGACTTACAACTCTCAACCATTCCTGTGGGCGTGTTATTAGCAGGAATGGAGGGGACCTACAGTTTTTTGCCGAGTCCGAACGGCTAAATGAGTAGCACTTTTTTTTCATGACAAGTATACTCTTGGAGGATTTGTCAGTTCCTCGCAAGAGGCAGTACCTCGGATAAAACATTTCTGTTTTAAGGTGGCACGGCTGGGAATCGAACCCACACCTTCGGCATGATAGTCCTACGCACTAACGATCATGCCACGAGGTACTACTACTACTAACTAGCAGGATGAAGTCTTTGAAATCTATCTTTTGGAAACTTAGAATGTTTTTTTCCTGTAAAAGTGACTGTTGCAGTTATTCACTCCAAAGCATATTTAGGAATTTGACTCTCATACAATTTAAATTTTTAACACTTTCTAGTTTCTTACTATTATAACGCATTGAGAAAGTAAGTAAATTTAGGACAATGCCTAAATTTGCAACCAAAATTACTTTCACCCTGCACATTTTTATGGTTTTAATCTTAATTGAAAGCCCTGATAAAACAAAAAAAAAAAAAAAAACATACCTGCTTTTCCAAAATGTCGGCTGGCCAGTTTGTCACATGTGTTATCAAATCGGCTCTAAAATACTTTGCTAATTTTGGGGACAAATCAGGTCCTTGTCCTCGACCGGCCTGACCCGCTGTGGCCACACAGCTTTGTAAAGTGCTAAGGGATGCTGATGTACCTTCCACTAGAAAAGGCATTAGAAAAATAAATTTAAGTAATTAAAAAAAAAAATAATAAAACCAACATTTTCTTTGCTCTGTGCTGTTACCGCTTATATCTAGCTCTTGTGTTGGGGTTGGTGGTCCTTCTACGCCGCCACTGTGTCCACTGTTGACACTGGACACAGCCCCACCACCCGATAGAGATGCAGTTGTTAAACTAGTGGGGCAACCAACAATATTTGGATTGACGCCCTCGACAGTCTTTAGCCCGAATTGGCTGCAAGGGTACGGACCGCCAGAAGTGCTGTTATTTGTTCCCGTTACCGGACTCTTTGAGTAATTCAACGGCGACATACCGTGTGCATGCGATAGATTATAGTGTGGCGAATTAAGTGAATTATCTCTGTTTATTTGAAAAAAAAAAATAATTTAAATATAATACATATGTATATAAGGCGTCTTAAGAAAAAAACTTTTTTACCTTAAACTAACAACTCCGGGAACTGTTCCTGAATGATGCGCATCAATAAGTGCAGAATTGGAGTCTGATGCGCCAGTTGCAGAAATACCATGCGTCTGTCGAAGCATTACACCCTTTTGTTGGGTATTCATGTCCATTGACTCCAATGATTTTGTGCCCAATTTTGGTGGGCCAGGAGCATTTGAATTCATATGATGATCATTTTGATTCGACGTTGAGCTTGAATTTTGTGAACCAGCCTAAAGAAACATATAAATTTATAATAAACATGTTATAGGTTTCGTTTTATTAATTTTTCTTTTAATTATTTATTTACAGTGGCTTGTACGGGAGGAGAAACGGATAGATTAACTTGTTGCACTACAGACTCAAGCTTTCTGTGATTGCTGTTATTAGATTGCGTTCCTGAACCGCCCATATTCACACTACCGCCACTGGAAGCCGACGTAGTAAAATGCATTTGAGATGAAAGCACTGAAACATTTGTTGGATGTGATGCGAGACGGGGCAATGCATTCGGTAGTAGAACAGTAGCAGCACCGCCAACTGCAACTGTGGATGATCCAATTGTTAAAGGGACAGATTGATCATTTAATTGGGCTGTATTGGGAGTGCCCGTTAGTGAATAGCTAGCTTCAGATGTTGGTGTCGAATCCCCTGGACTTATATCCATATCAGGGTTATCTATTCAACAAAAAATTAAACTAGATTTATTTTTCTTGTGTGATTTTTATGAATGTACCATCAATTCGTCTTCTATGAGCAGGCGGTCCTCCACCATCATTTTCATAGCCCCACCTTAAACGTGAATTTCCTCGAGAACTGGAATGTTTTGTGTAGGCTGCTGTATAAAAAAAAATATAATTTTATAAAGATATGAATTTTGAATTTTAAACTGAAATCCCTTTAACTTATGTTCAATAAAACTTGTACTTCCGTATCGGACGATTCCTTTAGTTTCCTTGCACTATGTCAAAATAATATTGGATTGCAATTAAAATAGCGAGATGAAATTGTTGATTGCAAAACTGGGAGTGTGTCACTGTGTTCAAACTTCCTTCATAAAATCTACTATCTAGTATCTAATAATTTAAGGATTAACCAAAATTCAAAGGTTTTTAATACAGTCAAACTTCTTTATAACGAACCCTCAAGGGACCAAAAATTTGGTTCGTTATAGAGAAGTTTAATACAAAATTCGCAATAAAGAATATTATGTATTCTGAAATTATTGAAAATATTGTTTTTTTCATATCAGGTATAGAATGTCTATACATAAAGAGCAACAAACTTTTTTATTTCCACAAATGGACAATTTTAACAAAAGTGAAATAAATTTTCGCTCCGACATTTTAAAAGATATCACGCTACTCTCAAAACAACGAACTTGAAATGCACAGTTCTGTCTTTTCTTGTTCTTGCAGTTATGGTATCAAAGCTTGAGCCATAATTACGAGTATCGTTTGCTTTCGATGAATGGCGACTTTTATCGAAAATCAATCATCGAACAAATTAATTTCGGTGAAGTTGAAAATGTTTAACCAAATTTTTCGTTAACACGTCAAAACGAAAAATTTCGTTCACAACAATTGAGATTTTCAACACACAAACAAATTCCGAAGAAAACGTTTGACTTGTTGCCACACATTTCATATTCTTTCTGAATTGTAAGAGCGTAGAGGTACATACACCAGCAAAGATGTTTTGCAAAATCGGGGAAGTCGTTAATACCGAAATGATTCTATTTGCAGAAAATTTAAAAAAAAATTGTTGCATTCTAAATGTTCGGAGCGAGAAATTTCATAAAATTTTTTATAGGAATTTCGTTATAAAGAAACAATTATGATGCTGGGTCCTAAAAATTATTTCTTTATAAAGAGAATTTCGTTTTAAAAAATTCGTTATATGGAAACACATTTATATAGGATATTTATTTAAGGGGACGGGGACGGAGTGGCAGTTCTTAATAAGGAGATATTCGTTATAAGGAAGCTCGTTATAAAGAAGTTTGACTGTATTTCTAGTTTTGAAAGACAAGAAGTTAGAAAATATGGGGCTGAATGCTTCTGATTTATTAGAAAAGATTATGCAGGAAACTATCAAGGCGTCTCGTTTCTCAATGACCTAGTACAAAACTTTTTTCAACTACATATATTTGGCAAATAAAAATAATCCTAACCACCTTTACAGAGAGGTTTAAGAGCGACATTGGACCATTACACCTCAGTAGTAGACTTTAAGGCAGCTTTTGATGCGGTGAAGCACAAATGCTTAATGTATAAACTCTTTGAGAAAAAAGTTTTCCAGAAAATTCAAAACTTCTATAATGCTACTGTTTAGAAATTTTATTTATTAAGTTGTTAGTCATTATTCATCTTTAACAATAAAATTAAACACATCATTGTTCACTCTTTTTATCAGTGACATAACGTATTTCAATTCAGAAGGTATGCGAAGATGTGATAATATGAAAGCATTATGTTTTGCCAGATGAAATTTTAAGTTGGGGTTTAGGAATACAAACATTTGTAAAAGGCTGCACTTGATTTTATTGTTCCTCACAATTAATTGTCTAAGGCATACAAACATTTGGAGTATTCGACGGTAACATGAAAGAAGTTTTTTTTTTTTAATAGAATCCAGCATTTTCACAATCACCAAACTCATTGATTGTTTGAAAATTGGAATAACCATCCAAAAAACAAGTTTTATTTTAAACACTGTCAGATCTTTGCCGAACAGAGCTTGGAACTAGCAAGTTTTATTTTAAACACTGTCAGATCTTTGCCGAACAGAGCTTGGAACTAGCAACATCTTGCAACCAGTAGACTGTGATGCGTTTTCAAGATGGAGGCGAACGAAGCAGTTGTAGAGAGCGAGGGTAACATAAGGATACTGGAATTCCTTAGAACATCGTTTAATAATACCCTAACATAGAGTTTGGCTTGTAGACCATAAAATGTGTATGCTTCGTAAAATCAAGGTTAGAAGTAAAATAAACTCCTAGGTCTCTCAAAACTATATACACGACGAAATATTTGCTGCAATATTTTATAATCAAATTAATTTGGTACTCTCTTTGTTTAAAAGGCATCGCTTGACATTTAATAGGGTTGAGATTTAAACCGTGTTTATTACACCAAATAACAAAACTGTTTTATATCATCTTGCAAAAGTAAACGCTTTTGCTTTAAATGCTTTTGCAAATGTTCAAATCCGCAAAAATTAAAATTTCACTCACTATAACGTGTACAGAAGGATACGCCAACACAAAAAGAAGAGGGCCTTAATGACTATCCTGGGGCACTCCAGATTTGGTAAAAAATAGGGTTGGATACAGAGCTTCTAGATCTAACCTAAAAGGATCTATTTTGGAGATAAGAAACCCCAAATGATGAGTTTAGGAGGAAACCCAAACATAGGCCGTTTTCGAAAACGTCATCTGCTTCAAAAATGCATTTGCAGAATGTTATTCAACGCAAACTGCTAAAGTGACACTGTAGAAAACATCATCTGGGGTACAGATAGCTGCAGTAAAAAATCGAGTTGACGATATACAATTTCAGAAACCAGAGAGCGTGTTCGTAAACATTAAATACGTCTGCGAGTAAATTGAATGAAGTTGATCAAACCGATTGCATTGGACGATTGCAATCTGTGTTTATGTTTTTTATTGCGATTTATTCAATACTTTTGAACTACTTACAGCTCCTGACTTGTAACCTTAATAGGCACTTTATTATAATAATAACGATTTAAAATATTCAATATCTTTTGATATGAACAAGGCTGGGGTGGAATCGGCTAAGGTGATTTGTGATAGTTCACAACCACAATTAACAAATTCGGTCTGGGTAAGATGATTGTCACATGTGACAATCATATTTTTGTGACTTTTTATTGTGACAGCTATTTTGCTATCGTTTTCATATAATATGTCATTTTAATATAATGTGGATGTAATAAAATAATGGTAGATGCCAAAGGCAAGTTGGTGGTCAGCTAAAATGTGCCAAATGCTTCAAAATCAAATAAATTAATTTATGACAGCTCTCATTACTTATCTCTCAGAGTGATGCAAATTTTTTAATAACTTTGATGATATTGTATTATCATAAATGTGACAAGAACCAACCACCTTAGCAGATTCCACCTCCTGGTTTCAACAAATACACTTTTAAAACTAAAATATATTTGAGCCAGACCTGGAAAAAACATTTCAATAACTTAATATGTTTCAAGGTACGTATGTGTACATATATCATAGATATATATGAATGTGCATAAGGGTGGTCATTATAAGTTTTTTTTTTTTTTTTAGATTCCAAGTTGGATATACATCAAATGGCTTTAAATAGAAAAACAAAATATTATTTTTTCAGTTTTTTTTTTGTCACCCCTATTTTGAAATTGAGTTACTAACTATGGGCACAGGGTGATTCTCATAATAATATGTCAGATCTTATAGATTACATTCAGACAAGAACAAAATTATCCAGAAAGGGGGCGCCTATTTCCAACGTTAAGGCGGAACGAACAATTTTCTAAAAATAAAAACGCATTTAGTGAATAGTTTCAGCACAAACGGAGTGAACTCTTTTGAGTCATTTGATGTAAGTATGTATGTATACCTACCTAATTTGTAATAATGTAACTTAATGTGAAGATAGGAGTATAAAAGTTGTGAAATAAAAATCTAAAAAAAATGTAGGAATTGTTTTTCGAACCGAATGAGGGCCAAAAATTAAGTTGGAATTTAAGACACACCCTATCCACATACAATCAAATCATTTAAATAATATGAATAATCTTTAATGTACAATAATTGCACACAAAAAAATCATTTATAGAGAATAAAGCACATACGCATCTATTCGAAATCGAAGAGTAAATAGTAATTTGGGTTTATTGTAGGATAAGAATTCGAACATTTAAAATATGATGTGGAAGGTAACGGGTGATTTTTTAAGAGGTTTAGAACTTTAAAAAAAAAAAAACACAAAAAATTCGAAAAAATGAATGAAATATTTATTTGAATCGATAGCTTGAACCTTGCAATTTAATGTTTAAAGATAATTTCATGCAAATGTTGACCGCGGCTGCGTCTCAGGTAGCCCATCCGCTGAGTCCAATTTTGGCATACTCTTTCACACATATCGGCCGGTATCTCACGAATGAATGCATGGATGTTGGCTTCCAGTGCGTCAATCGAAGCGGGCTTGTCCCTATAGACATTAGCCTTAACATATCCCCACAAAAAATAATCTAATGGTGTCAAATCGCACGATCTAGGCGGCCAATTGACCGGCCCGAAACGTGAAATTAACTGTTCACCAAACTCGCCTCGCAATTGCGCCATTGTTTCGCGTGCTGTGTGGCATGTGGCACCGTCTTGTTGAAACCACATATCATGCAAGTCAAGAACTTCCATTTCAGGCAAAAAAAAGTTTGTTATCATTCCACGTAGTGCTGTAACAAAGGCCTAACTGCTGGGAACGGCGCCGAATCGACATTTCGCGGTCTTCTGTCACACTAGCTGATACGGCCGCAATATTTTCTTCACTACGCACAGTACGTAAACGCGTTGGTGGTTTAATGTCTAACAAAGTAAATTTGGTGCGAAATTTGGTCACAATCTTCCGAATAGACTGCTCAGAAGGTCAAGAATGCCGACCATAAAATGGAAGCAGCGCGCGATGAACATTTCGAACCGAGCACGAATTTTGATAGTAAAATTCAATAATTTGCAAGCGTTGTTCATTTGTAAGACGATCCATGGTTAAATTGCAAACCAAACTGAAGCTGTTTGACAGTGACACAAGGTACTAAACACACGTCAGCTGTCAAACCCAGTGTTGCCAAAACCAAACCAACTAAAAAATCACCCGTTATTAACGGATGCAGCAGCATTCAATAGAATGAAGTCGTTTGCAAAACAGCGAATAAAGTGTCTATTTATAGTTCAGAAGCGATGATGCTTTTCTCAGAGTATTTTGTGTTGTAGTGCAGCTTTTGAATGTATGTATATGTATGTATTTACATTAGGATGGGTCAAATTTTTCGAACTTGTTTTGATTTTCTTGATACCATGAAAGGTAGGCAGCTTGGGGTTCAAAAAAAGCTCAAAATTCGAATCGTACTGAAATACCGTAAGTTTGCCGATCAATGGTTCTTAGACTAATACGACATAACGGAGAAACAGCGAAAAACGGGTTTTTTTGATTTTCTAACGGGAATATCTCAAAAACGTGATCCGATGAAATATTTCTGAACTCAGAATGGAGTTCAACACACCAAAAGCTTATAGAAAAGCATGTTTTGGTTTCTAGAGCAAAAACCTTGTTGGCCAGTGTTATTGAATACAATTCAAATGTTCGGCCTAGTTCAATTAAAAGACAGTGAAATCTCAACAAATTTCCAGGTTCAACGTTTAGGAAGTTATAAAATTTCAAAGTTTCTCCCAACTGTTTCCCATACAATTTGTATGGAAAAAACAAAATGGCGATGAGGGACCTCTAAACGTTAAAATGTTGAGCTCATTTTTTACAGAAATTTGAGCCCCAAGCTACCTACTTTTCATGGTATCAAGAAAGTCAAAGCAAGTTCGTAAAATTTTACCCATCCTAATGTAATGTACATACTACATAATGTATGTATGTAGGTAGGTTTAGCCCAAAATATGAAAGCGATGGTCTTTATTTCTCTTCAGTTTAAAACAATCTATCATGCGCAGAGTCGTTAAATAATTAAGATACGTAAATATGTCCAAGTAGTAGTAGTCTTTGAAATGTATATTAGTAATTCGACGTAATTTTGAAACTCCACAAACACAAGCACTTTTATGAAAGAAGGAATATTTTTCCAAGGATTTTAGTTTGAACAGAAATTTTGATTCACAAACCGCAATTCAAGACTGAATTCATTAAAATAAATAGTATTAATAATATTACTAACCAGATCTTGAAAATCTATCTTCACGTTCCCTCTCGCGTTCTTTTTCTCTATAATCCTTTTCCCTATGTTGATCTCGCGTGAGAGTTCTAAATATATTGAATATATTAGATATTATTTATTTTTTAAATTAATTAATTTGTTCTCACCTTTCTTTTTCAACCCACTCCTTTGGTTTTTCCCATTGCGATTTTTCAGTTTTGCAGTTGTAGTAATACATCTTACCTGTAATGACATATTTTTTTAAGAATTCATTTCCTAAAATAACTGGGAAGGGCAAAAATAATTTCATCTAATTCTGTTACAAAATATTTAATTAAATCCTACTTTTATCACCATAAATGCATAACTATATTTCAAACGGCAAAAAGTCCACTAGATTAATAGTTAAAAACAATAATTGATCTTCTGAAACCTTGGATAAATATATCTTTGATCCTATTGATCATTGAACTAAGGCAAAAAATTATAGTTTCCCACTTGCTGATACGAAACGCAAGGAATTATGTTCTACTTTTCCCTCTGTGTAAACTATCACATAAGCGCTTATATGTTCCACTTAAATATTTAAGTTTCGTATAAGCAAATGAGCCTAAGTATCTGTATATAACCTTTGTTCGACTTCTTCTTGAATATTACTCCAAAGTCTGGGTCACCTTACCATTATATCAATATTAAACGGATAGAAGCCGTTCACCGAATACTTAACCGATTTGCTTTGCGCTGCCTCTGTTGGGATGACCCACACCTTAAATATATTTAGATACATTTTGTATGTTTTCTTCAAGTTCATAAGATTAGATATCTCTCCCCTATTTAAGTCATTAACTTCTGTTCTGATATACGGTCGAATTTAATACGTACGGATTGGAAATGGAAAACAAAAATTTATACCAATTATACCAATTCAAAATATCAAACAATGGCGGATTGTGCATCCGTTGGTTTTACCGAACGTCTATGAATTATAGTGTTCGCGCAAAATGAATAGATCAACAATCCGAAATTTTGTTGATGTTTTCAATATCGTTATCTTCTTGGTGGCCGTTTTCAATCCGTACGAATTCAATTCAACCGAATATCAAAACGGCCCCCATTATAAGAATTTCACAGGATTTTACAAACCTGAGTCACTATCACTATTCCACATTTCTTTTGTACTCATTTTAAATTATTTAAGCAAATTATTCAATTTGTATTAAAAATGCACAACGTAAGTCCCACGGAATGAGTATTTCAGACAAATTACATAAATAAAATCCACGACTGTATCGCACAAACTTGCTCCTATGGTTCAAAACTGTAACGTGCTACCTAGAATTTTTAAGTACTATTGCCACAAAATTGTACTCGTACTTAAAGTGTAAGGTAGTACATAGGTATATATTAAATTTTTTTCCAGCTCGATGACACACCGTTTTAAATGGGAAGTGTATAGGCAATGCTTTAATTTTACACGGTTAACAATAAGAAACGAATAGTGTGGATAAACAAGTCATTAAAACAAAAGCATACGGGATAAGGCAAAGGTTGGCAGGCGATGAGATGGTCAAAGTAAATATTCAATGCTTTGACTCGTTTACTTTAATTGTTAAAGTCAATGTGACATGTTCATAGTTGTTCTTAAGGCTGTTGCTACATTTTTGTATATCTATGTCTCTTTTAGCATCACACAAATTTGATCAAAGAGGGATGTAGCGCTACGCATTCCCTGTATGTGACTGACACTTATGGAAAAAGGAATAGAGAAAGAGATGGATTATTTCTTTCACTTTAGTGCACTATAGAATTCTCCGCATGAAGAATTTGAAAGCTACTTTTTATGTGTGATATTCGATTAAGTTTTGACCTCTTTTCACACGAGAGGTACACATTTTTGGTGATTTCTTTTTGTTAAAAGTAAAAAAAAATTTCAAGCAACTATTTGAATTTTTTGGCTGAGAAATATAAGAAGAGAAACCTGTTTTATAATAAGAAAAGAGAACCTGTTTTATAATAAGAAATATGTTATTCTGTAAAAATAATTAATATATAGCTTAATATTTCGAAGACTTTTACTTCTATATGTTGAAGCCTGAACAAAGCGTGCTTTTTTGTTTTGACTCACCAGAAGAACTGACATGTTCACTCCAATCACTTGCACAGGAAGCACGTTCACTGCGATCATTCCTATCGCGTTCGCGATCCCTGTCTCGATCATTACGATCGCGATCACGATCTCTATCACGTTCTCTGTCCCTGTCACGATCCCGGTCGTTTCTATCTCTTTTTCCATCTCTTATTTCTCGTTCCCGATCACGGTCTCTGTCATCCGATCCAGAACGCTTATCGCCACTTGATGAACAAAGTTTTGATCGTCGATCAATTCTATCATGATTGGTGCGGTGTTCAGTTTCGCGATCATTGCCACGTCTATCTCGTTTGTCTGCGAGAAAAATAAAATTAAAATGTAAGTTTTAGTATAATGTATATAATGTTCATATGTATGTACTTATGAACATTATTGTCATTGAATACAAACAAATATTACCAGAATATTTATCCTTTTTGTAGACATCACGATCACGATCCCTCATCTTTTGGATGTAGCTGAACCTATCACGATCACGATCTCTATCACCACGTATATCGTGTCTAGACGATGGTGAATCTATCTCTGGTGACTGTGATCGGTATGCACTATTACCATTGTTTAGCGAACCACCGGTAGGGGTGTTATCACGTTCACGATAGCTTGATCTACTTGAAGCCTCTCGATCATAGTCGCGTTTTGAGCTATACTTCGAACTCTATAATCAATATTTGAAAAAGAATTTATGAATTTATGAAATAAAACTGTTAGTTACTAAACATAAATAATAAAGATAAATTAATTGCTGAATTTAAAGGCTTTTTACCTCGAAATTGTCACTTAGAAATCGAAACTTTCGCCCTCAACACGATTTTCTAGTTCAACTTTAATGTATGGTCCCCTACAATTCTATTCAAACCAAAGATTTGGATCCAGTGATAGGTCGTTGCTCAACGAATTGCTCACCAAGTATATGGGGTGTGTGCGAGCTCATGTTGCTCGTTGAAAACGTTCGATCATTGTATATTAACTCTATAGTATTCTCATGCAACATGATTTTTTATTATTACATGTGACCATTAAGGGCGCCGAGATTGCTTAACTTTAGCATAAATTGAATATCTATACACATAAGTATAGAAGGTAAAACAAAAATAATCGACATTAAAGAAAACACAGAAAAAGTCCTTTTCTTATTTATTTTATATCTTTCAAATTTTGAATTCTGAAATCAAAGGGCACGGTAGTGCCCAGCCAAGTTCGCGGCACTACACCCTTTTTACAGAAACAAACTCAGGCGATTTTCAGCCCCCCTCTAACTTCAGTAGGTACCAATAAAGTCCAGAAACTTCAAATTCGCAGTATTTGCTGAGCTGATCAAACACAGGTGGCTCACCAAAAATCAACTCTTTAGCATTAGTAATTCCCGAGATATAGGACTTCAAAAATCGCAATAACCGTAACTGACTGACTCACTGACAGATCATCAAAATTATGGAGCACTTCCCGACATCGTAGAAACTTGAAATTTCGCACAACGGTAGGCCTTGTGGTGTATACAAAGGAAAAAATCGAAAATCTGCAATTTTCTATTCAGGCGGCGGCGTGGCATCCACCCACTTTCTTAAATATTCTTATAAATTATATGGAGCACTTGCGATTGTTGTAGAACGATGAAAATTGGTAAGCCAGTAGGGCTTGAAGTACTTAGAAAGATAAAAATTGGAATTTTCCATTCAGGGGGCGTGGCATCCACCCACATTCTTAAAAATTCTTATGAATTATATGGAGCCTTTCCGATGGTTTTAGAACGATAAAAATTGGTAGGTCAGTGGGGCTTAGTACTTAGAAAGAAATAAATTGAAAAATTGGAATTTTCCATTCAGGGGGCGTGGCATCCACCCACATTTTTAAAAATTCTATGGAGTCTTTTTGATGGTTGTAGAACGATGAAAATTGGTAGGTCAGTAGGGCTTGAAGTACTTAGAAAGAAACAAATTGAAAAATTTGAATTTTCCATTCAGGGGGCGTGGCATCCACCCACATTCTTAAATATTCTATGGAGCCTTTCCGATGGTTGTAGAACGATGAAAATTGGTAGGTCTGTAGGGCTTGAAGTACTTAGAAAGAAATAAATTGAAAAATTGGAATTTTTCATTCAGGGGGCGTGGCATCCACCCACATTCTTTAAAATTCTTATAAATAATATGGAGTACTTTCGATTGTTGTAGAACGATGAAAGTTGGTAGGTCGGTAGGGCTTGAAGAACTTAGAAAGAAAAAAAATCAAAAAATTGGAAGTTTCAGTTCAGGAGGTGTGGCATCCACCCACATTCTCAAAAATTCTTAAAAACTAAATGAAGCACTTCTGATTGTTGTAGAACGATGGAAATTGGGAGAGCGGTATGGCTTGAAGTACTAAGAAAGAAAAAAATTGAAAAATTGGAATTTCCCATTCATGGGGCGTGGCATTCACCCACTTTATCAGAATTGCTATTGTTTATATGGAGCACTTTCGGTTGTCGTAAAATTATGAGTTTGTAGAGCTGTAGGGCTTGATTTTCACCTGGCAAAATAAATCTTTGCAAAAAGAAGTAAAATCACAACAAAAGCATAAATGTTAAAAAGAGAGCCAAGTTCTTATATGTATAAGAAACAGGTGCGCAAAAAGTCGGCCAAAAAAATTAATGAGATCTAAAATATATGCCAAGTTTTAAGTTCTTGAAGTTTAATATCAAATATCTTAGGTAGAGTTATATCGAAACAATTCCAAATTATTACAGAAATTTGGTATTTAATGATCACTGATTAAAATTTGGTGGATTTACTTGGCAAGTTTTCTCTTAAATACTTACTTAATCACAAAGGTATGAAAACTTGACCAGCGAACCCACCAAATTTTAATCAGTAATCATTTAATACCAAATTTCTGTCATAATTTGGAATTGTTTTGATATAACTCTACCTAACAATTTATTATTAGGTATTATTTTATTTTAACAATTTTGAATGAACAACAACTTGTGTGTGTTACCACCAAGTATATAGGCTGGAGTTATAGCTATTTATCATATATATTATTTCTGTAGTATGTCTCCCTTTTTAAGCTCACACACTGAACCGATTTTAATGAATGAGGTGTCAAAAGATTCGAAATTTCCCTATATAATTATAAAAATTTATAATTTTAACAAAAACTCGATTCAAAAATTAAATATTATTCCAATGAAAATGAACACTCGAATTCCAATGAAAATTAATTTGTAAAGCAAACACTTCAACTTTCCAATAGTATTGGGAAATTAGGTCTGTTCAATATAATGGGGTGCATGAAAATAAAGGTTAGAAAGCACTTGACGTTGACGGAACTACACTTCAGTAGAAAAATAAGAGATAAACAAAAACTTTTTATTTATATATATTAGGGTGGTCCTTATATTGTTTTTTTTTTTTAATTCCAACTTGGATAGGCATCAAATGACTCTAAATAGAGAAAACAAAATTTCCTAATTTTTTCAGATTTTTATTTAACCCCCCTGGTCTCCCTTTTTCACTTCAAGGTACAAATAATGGAGTTAGGGTGATGCTTATAACACGTGAAAAAAAAATCAGAACTTATAGATTAGATTCAGACGAAAAAAAAATCGTATCGGAGGGGTGGTCTATTTCCCCCCGTTCAGGCGGGAGGGGTAAATTTCTAAAAATTTGACCCAAAATAGAAAAAAAAATTATTCAAAAACAACGGGACCACTTACAATGGCATGCTATAGCTTTTTTCAAAGCCATGAATCCAGCCTCTAATATGTTTTTTAAATCAAGTTTTTATTGTTAATAGTTTCTGAAAAAAATATTTTCAAACGTAAAAAATTATTATTTTTGTTTTTGTTTTTAGATTTTGAAAATTATTTTTGTTTAAAACTATTTACAATAAAAACTTGATTTAAGAAACATATAAGAGGCTGGATTCATGGCTTTGAAAAAAGCTATAGCATGCCATTGTAAGTGGTCCCGTTGTTTTTTAATAATATTTTTTCTATTTTGGGTCAAATTTTTAGAAAATTACCCCTCCCGCCTGAACGGGGGGAAATAGACCACCCCTCCAATACGATTTTTTTTTGTCTGAATCTAATCTATAAGTTCTGATTTTTTTTCGCGTGTTATAAGAATAAACCTAGCCCCATTATTTGTACCTTGAAGTGAAAAAAGGGAGACCAGGGGGGGTGAAATAAAAATCTGAAAAAATTAGGGAAATTGTTTTTCAATGTTTTGAATCGAATGAGGGCTATCCGAGACAATGTCCAATTTAAGGACCACCCTAATATATATAGAATGTTAACATACATATATCTATATATTTATATATCGTCATCGTTCAATGAAAACTCCATAAGTACATTTTGATTTATTTTGAGATATCTACTTTTTTATCGATTTTTAGTGAACAAAATTTGAAAATGTTTGAATTCGGGTAATTTTTTACAGAACTAAAAGTTCTATGTTTTACTAAATATATCGTATTTACGAGGTATCTCATTTCTTAAAAAATGGAGTTAAGGAGTTTTGATTGAACGGCGACGATATTTTAAAATTACAGACAAAAAATTAATGGCATTTACGTTTTAATTTCAGTGCAAAACAATTAAAGTAAGACTAACTCTTCGATCCAGATTATCAGTCACAAATTTCGACTTAACTCCTCGAGCGCGAGCAGGTTAACAAAGAGTCGAAGCAAGCTTCAATCTCATTTCAATACCCTATGTTAACGTAGTTAAAAATGCATGGTTGCTTTGTTTACATGCGGTAATTTGCAATTTGGAATTTCCCCCGGATCTCAGAATCAAAGAAACAACAAACTTTACAGCTGTTCACTAAGTTGGCATTTACATTGATCTATTTTTACAAATACAATCTTTTTGTTGTTATAGTAAATTGCTTTCCCTCATTTCGAATTCGATCATATTCCCTCCACACGAAAAATCGTACAAAAAACGTATTGTTATATTGTGAATGAAGTAGTTTTTATATCATGATTGTCATCCGACAGAAACTTTCCAAATTCTTATTTAAGTATTTATCACTTTTCAAATCCAAGACCTCTATCAAAAACAAAGAACATGATAAAAAACCTTTTTTTAGCATTTTGAAATGTTGAGAGTTATATTAGCCCTGTTTTTTAGTGCATTTTTATCTTCGCTTAGAAAAAAGTAGCATGTTAATTACAACAACAAACTGGTATCATTCCGTATTGTTGTTGTATTTAACATGCTACTTTTTTCCAAGCGAAGATAAAAATGCACTAAAAAACAGGGCTATTATCATCATTACACTGTTTTTGTGACAACTTTTTCTGATTTTCATCATCGTCAAGACTGTCAAACAATATTAACGTTTGCATTGTATCTATCTCCTTCTTTATTAAAGCAATTTACAATGCATGAGTATTGATATTTTGCATTTTTCATCTTTATACGTTAACGCTCAAAATATTTGCATTTAGCTTTTATGAAGATCAGACATTTATCATTTGCATTTTGTAGTTCCTCCAATGTCAAGTGCGGTCCTAGCCTTATTTTTATCCACCTATTCAGGTTAATAGAACAGACCTAATTTCCCATCCAATAGTCCAAAGCGATTGGAAAGTGGAAGTATTCATTTTGACAATTTATTTTCTATTCCATACTTAGGTCTGTTCATATAAGGTGCTCTGAAACCAACACATTAGGCATGTTCAGAAAAATGAGATCTCGGAGACCACAGCAACCTCTCCTCAAACAAATTTTCCAGTTTTGCTGTCAAATTACTGACGGAGCAAAACGAACATGTTCATCTTCATAAGTGCCTCTATAAATGGCTGTTGTTGTGAAAGGCGCACCTGGTGAGAAACGTAGATGTTATGTGTGAAAGAAAGAGAACGAAGATTTCACCCAAATTCCACGGATGCACCACTTTCAAAAATAAATCTTTGGCATGAGCGGCGGGCATGATGAATTTTGTATTGTGCAAGTGACAGGTGTATGTATTGCGTGAAATAGGGAAGGATATTCTGGAACTGAAAACATTTTTTCTGCATGGTGTAGACACGGGGCTTTCATTAAAATGAAAGTGTATTCACGCACTAATATACTTTTGATGGATTGATTTTTTAACATTGTGGTTTGTCAAACTCCAATTTTCTTAAAGTCTGCAGATATAGAAGCATGTAAATTCACCACACATCTATATAAATCAACCATCATCCTCGTGAAAATAAAACGATGTGGGTTTGTGCGAAAACAGTGCTATATATCCACCTCTTTTTATCCTTTTTTTACTTATTTTGTATGTACGGCCTGTCTCTTTTCCTCCCACTGCTGACAAATCGGTGACATGATTAACAATGGTAAAAAGGCACCTGCTGGTCAGAGTGAAAACTTATATCTACATATGTTGTTGAAATTAACTTCGATAGAAGCCTAGGTCTCATGTTGTTTTTGTAATAAATAGCCTCGACCCAGACCCGGAGATAGTAAAACGCAGCTTTTAAACAAATTATGGAAAAGAAAACAAACAAAATGCTTCTTGCAATTTAATTTTCAAAATTATCTCCAAATTATAACTGACAGAATTCTATATACATAAATACAAAGCTTTATGAGCACTTTTTATTTTTATTGGTGCGAGAGTTCTCGCACGGGTAGGCTAGTAGTTATTATTTTAGGATGGCTTTAGGGGTAAATTTTATCAACATTGTTGCAAATTAAAGGGTGAAAGAAAACTGATATTTTAGTAAAAAAAAATGAATTAAGATGAGGGTATCTGTCCGAAAAAAAGAGAAGAACTCTAAGATTAGTATCGAGTCCAATATTGCGAATTCAATAGTCGGCATATAACGCGATTTTCTTTTTTAGTTCAGAACAGAGCTCTGAACAGAGTTGGAACATGTTTTTTTTTTTTTCGAATACTAGTGTTCAGCATTTAACTATGTCTGCCCTGTATTTTATTCTGAGTTCATAAAGCGCACTATGAACATGCTCGGAACGAAAAAAGAAACACATTTGAAGCTCTGAGCTACAAAAGAAATAAAAATTTTTGTTTGACAACTCAGGGTCTGCTCGGAACTAAAAAAGAAAATAGCCCATAAAAGAAGAAATAAAGAACTGGCATATCGCGGAGACAGTACTGCATTTCTCAAAATAGTGTGAGCTACACAACAATTGCGTTGATACAGGGTCAACGTTCAGATTCACGACTTATGGCTTTTTCGATTGGTAATTCGGAAGAAATCTCCGATCCGGAACGCCAATAAAACAAACAGGCACATGCAGTTTGATTCTGAAGTTTTCGTATCCCTGTATTTGTGCAGCTTCCCATGCGGATCCCGAAATAGTTCTTCAGATTTTGAAACTTGGCGGACACAAATATGAACGAGTATGATAATTTTTTTAATGAAGAAATGGGAAAATAATATTATAAACGGAAAATTATTGTTCTTAGGCCCATTTGCTGATACGAAACTTAAATATTTAAGTAGAACATAAGGGCTTATGTGACATTTTAAGCAGAGGAAATAGTAGAACATAAGCTTTTTAAGTAGAATATAAATGCTTAAGTATCGTATGAGCAAACGGCTCTTAGAAACAGTAAAATGTGTGAAATTTATAATAGCCGCGTTTTATTATCGCTCATAACCCATATGGTTCACCTCGTGAAAATAAAACGATGTGGGTTAGTGCAAAAGCAGTCCTGTATATCAGTCTCTTTCTTATGTTTATTTGTTTTTAATGTAAGCACTCGTCTCTTTTCCTCTCTATTCTTTATACTGCTGACAAATCGCTGACATCCATTCACAATGGTAAATAGCCCTCTGCCGGCCAGAATGAAAACCTCTATCTGGGTTATTGAAATTAACCTCGATAGAAACCTAGATCCCATGTTGTTTTTGTAATGCATGTTAAAACATAACCTCGACCCAGACCCAGAGATAATAAAACGCAGCTAATAATAGAATATGAAGGAAACTTGAATTATAAATGTGTTTTTAGCTAAAAATTAGCTTTTGGAAATATTTGACAACACTTTGACAATCATGTGTCTGAATGTGTGAGTAGTTCTGGTTTCTATTCTGAAATGAAATCCAGAATCGTTTTCTGTTCATTTCAGGAGAAGAACTGTCATTCAGAATTGAACACTTTCAGAAGGGCTTACACGCATTCTGAACGCTTCTGGATTGCCAATCAAAAAGGCCATTAATGCTGGGGCGCCCAAAAGAAGCAAGGCTTAAAAAAAAAAAGATTACAAATCATTGAGATACTCGTCATTTTGCAAAGCTGTAAGAAAGTGTACAGAGATCTAAAATCGTTGAAATAGGTAGTGAAAAAAAGCTTATTAAAATGATTAAAAAAGTGAAATGTGTATAGTGAATACTTTGCAATGCTTTATTTACAAACAAAATTATAAAACGACATGCGATGATTAATTAAATCCTGTAAAAACCCCTAGGTATAATACGGAGTGAGATTTTTCATTTCATATGTAAGTTTTGTTTCATATTTAAGATATGGGAAGTAATATTTTTTAGGTAAAAACATTATCCTACAAAACTTTTAAACTGAAATAAATAATTCTTGACAAAGATACAAAACTGACATGATAGATAGGAGCAACAGCAGAAAGCACTACGGGCGCTTAACGAATTTGAGCGCCTTGCAATTACCAACAAAAACGAACCCGCGCTAGAGGAGAATTTCTCATTTGACATTTCAATTTCAACTTAATCACTGGATTGTCTTGTTTCAAATGACCAAAGTAATGGTCATTTTTGGAGCTTTCTCAGACATGCTCCAAGAAATACTTGGTTGTAACTTTTTTCTAGATTAGCTTATATATAGCATTTTCATTCTACATTTCTGTTGGATATAAAAAAATAAAATTAATTACCCCTACCGTGTCTCCTTTTGCATTTATTTCTATAAAAGTAAGTTTGTAGAGGAGGGCTAGGTCAATATGAATATATTCCAAACATTTTTCATTAACATTTTTAGAAACGAAATCCAATTTTATAGTGTACTAGCTGGCCCGTCCCGGATTCGCTCGGGTAGACAAAAAAAAAACAATAAACTAAATTATAAATACATTGAACAATATAATATGAATCCTTGGTGTATATATTTATGGAAATAATTTCTTAAGGTTGTTCCATAGGCCCACGCAAGCAGTGTGCATTATAAAAAGTATGATATATATAACTGCACCTGGCTGACCACAACAAAGAATCTCAACTCAAACGTCCAGACCCTTCCAAAAAATAAAAATTTGATACCATGTTTTTGTTTATACCCCATTTCACCCTACAAATAGAATTTTTTAACAAAATTTTAGCGCATAAGAATTTTTGAAATCGGATGTGTAGTTTCTGAGGTTAGCCTTCACAAACAAACAAAGCTATTTTCTTGTTTTCTTCCGACAATTTAAGTTTTACAACTTATGAATCGGCCCGAGTTAATGTCTGCAAATTACAAACTTATTTTAATTCAATTAAATCACTTTAAATTACATTGACAAACTGAAAATAGTTTTTTATTAATACAGAAAAACACTTGTTATGTTGGTAAATGCTGGATCAAAAAACAAACACGCTACCGCTATACCGAATTTTGACAAAACTTTACAGAAACCTTGGTAGGCATCCTCAGAAGATCCTTCCATAAAATTTGTTATAAATTTGAAAAAATGCACTTAAACTGCATTTGTGGCAAACCGCTTTACCGAATTTTGATATAACTTCACAGAAACTTTCGTAGATATTCTCACAAGACCCTACCAAAATAATTGTTAGTAATTTGAAAAAATGCACTAAAAATGCATTTTGCGTTTTGTCCTTCACCGAATTTTAACCAAACTTAACAAAAAGACCACCCTCAATAGGAAAGCAAACTTTATAAAAAAAATTGAAAAATTCGGCCCAGCCATTCTCGAGTTTATAGAGTCAGAACATAAGGCAACTTTTATATTCGGATCTTCTTCTTGATGTGAAACATCTAATGCGGCGGGTAAACTCGATTTTAGGCGTGGCTTAAAGTGTTACGAAAAGGGGAAAGATTTTTTTCTCTTTCATTTATACTCGCACTCACAAAGTTGTCGTAATGGGGAAATTTGTTTGTTTACATTTTTCGGCAAGACGAGTCCAAGTGGAAGAAATGTACATATATCCATGTCACTCGCACTCAACCTTGTATTCTTTCATTCACAATGAAAAATCTAGTACAATAGATAAGGGTGGTTACACATGCATTACTGGCGCTTTCTTTGACGGTGTTCAGACGTGAGGCGACTCATTTTGACATTTCTTTTTCGAAAAGAGAGAGGTGGCCAAGTGAGGCGGAAGTTTTTAAATGTAAGGTTAAGGTAGAACTATAACATTCGGAAAGATACAAATGTGGTCGTACGAAACCGATCGACTAAAAGGAATTCATGTGACGCGACTAAAATTGCGATTTCTGTAGTGTTCAACAGTTCAAAAAACAATTTGGTACTTGTAAGTTTCTCAACTTTTTATCGTTTGCTGAATGAGAATAAAGAAAAAAATTCACCCTTATTACGATAGTCGTTTTACAAAAATGGCACATCTCTAAAAGCGACACTTGGCGTTTCAATGAAACAAATACCGTTAAAGTGGTGAGAATATTGAAGAGCGAAGAGAACGCTTAACTCTTAGTTGCATTCAAAAAACAAAAAATGTCATTTCTGGAGCCTGGTCGTTTTACTGGTGTTTTAGTAAAATCGTAGGCGATTATATTATTTTACAAATAACGTGACGTGCAATCATACATATTAAATACATAATTAACTATAATCAGATGACTTTTTATTATTTTCAGGAATCGTCTTATCAAAGAGAAATAATAATTCAGAATGTCCACAATGTCATTCGTCAGACATAAGTGTCGTAAATTTCTTACAATTTGAATTTGGCCGTCGTGTTCACTTAACCTTCCCGCTTTCAATTTGATAAGACAACGCAATTCGTCACTTGCATTCCGTCTATTGTATTCCTGCAGTAAACAGCACAAAGAACGCGGCGTGCAGATTTTTTGTCCGCATCAAGCATATTCTCTGTACACCATTCCGCTTTTATGCTATTCTTTGACACTTATGAAGAAAGCTATTTCCAAACTTGACCTTATTGACAACTCTCTCATTAATGAAATTATATCATCCCAGCCTGACCCTTCCTGGGTTAATATTATTCACCCTTCTCCGGTTGGAGTTTCTGAGCTGGTTCTTGAAGCTACCCCTGACAGTACACCCCCTTTATACTTTATTAAGGCCATCCAAGGCCATAATCGTGGCAAACTTTTATCTCTTGCGTTGTGGCCCTTCTTCCGGACACAGCTCCAGCGTTCTATTATTGGGGTTCACCCGACTTTGATCACAATCCAAATCAAATTTAATTCACTTAATCAGCTTACGAGTTCTGAATGAATGAATGAATGAATATTGGGGTTGTTGCACCCACCTAAAAACTGGATGAGATTGCTCAACTTACAGTTCTTTCTCCACCTTAATTTCTCTCAGAAATTTGAGTATTTGGAGGACTTTTAGGGAGGAAAGTTCGCGCTCTTCCACCTGGTAGTGCCCCAGGTGTTTTTTCCTTTGATGCATGATTGCGTCACATTTTCCCAATATATGGTCTGGTGTTTCTTCCTGTGCGCAGCAAAATCTGCATGTTGGACTGCTCACTAGACCAAGAACGTTTAGGTGCCTATTTAGTTTGCAGTGGCCAGTGATGAAACCAGTTATTTTTCTTAGGTTGTTCCTACTTAGGTTGATGCAGTCTTTAAAACGTGTTCGGTTGTAGTTATCAAGCAATAGTTTAGCCTGCCTCAGCTTTGGGAGTTCTTTCCAGTTTTTGGATCTTTTAACTTGCTCTTGTTCTCTTATTTTGTTTTTTTATCACATTTTCTCCTATGCCACAATAGGGTTCAGGCCCCATTAAGGGAGTACTTGCCCCTATCTTCGCTAAGGAATCAGCTTCTTCATTTCCCTGGACACCAACGTGCCCAGGTACCCAATGAAGTGTGTAACGTAAAATTTATCTTTTTTCTCTTTTCTAACTTTTGAAATTGTAATTCAAATACAAAATACTATCTATAATGTTAATTTAATATTCAACTACTTTCTAATTGTCATACAATTGTACTCGTTTATTTTTTTATAAACCTAAATATTACTTTATGCTCAATTTCGTGCCCAAAAACTGCAAAGAAAAATGTCTCATTCATATATCTTTTTTATACTGTTTAATCCTGTATAAGCTTACAAACAAACGTCTCTAATGAAAATTCTATCTTGTATCTACGGCTTCTCCGTACTACTTCCCAATTACGTTGTTATATAGATATACATATGTATGAACCATAATCTCGATACTGAAATTATTCTTGAAATTACTGCGCTATGCGCAATCGTCATATCAAAGAGTTTGACTATATGCATTCTGTGCATACTGGTCTCACTAGCTCTTTAGTTTTAAGTTTTTATTTTCATTGTATAAATTCAGTGGCAAACAGTCACGCAACAATCGTCTATTATGCTCCTGAGCAAGAGCAGTCGAAACTTTTTAACTCATTTGCAAAAAGGCACTATAAATATTAACTGAAAAGAGCAGTATTTTTTTTTTTTTTTTTAATAACTGACATGTATTCACATTTGTAAACTTCTTTTTGTAATAGCCTTTTCACACCGAACCCAAAACGCGGTTTTCGCGAAAATATCGGTTTTGGAGAAAAACCTAATCGAAAACACAAGTTTTCTCATACATTTTTTGTAGCTTCAGGTTTTCGTAAAACACAAGTTTTATATAAAACCAGTCGAAAACATGTTGGAATTCAGAGATGAACAAAACAAACATACCTTTTAATAAGTTCAGTGCCTATTGAAATGTCAAAAAGGAAACTGATGGGATACTTCAAAGAAGAAGAAGTAAAGGAACTGGTATATCGTGGAAACAGTGAAGCATTTTTCAAAATTGTGTGAGTTACACAAACACAATTGCATTGCCCCAGGGTCGCAGTGCAGTTACACGGCTGAAGGCTGGGGCGCTCAAAGGAAGCCAGATTTGAAATAGAAAAAAAAAACCAATTGAGATGCTTCCGTCATTTTGTCGAGCTGTAGAAAAGTGTACATAGATTTTATATCAAAAAAATAGTGAAAAAGCCTATTAGAATAAATAAAAAAGTGAAATGAAAGTTAATTTAGTGAATAATTTGAAAAACTTTACTAATAAGAAATATATAAAAAAATTATGTGGTGCTGCATTTAATCATATAAAAACGCCTATAATACGGTGCACGAATTTTTCTTTTCACAGATAAGTTTTCTATCATATTCTACTTAATAAAGTGATGTTTTTTATCGTTGCGTACTTTTAAACTGAAATAAACACTTCTTAACAAAGTTATAAAACCAACAAGATAAATAGGGGCAACAGCAGAAGGGCCTTTAAAAATATTTTATTTAAAAAGTTAAAAAATATTTCTGCACTACGGGCGCTAAACGGATTTGAGCGCCTTGTCATCAAAAAATAGTGAATGGTCAGTTAGAAGTTATAAAAATATCAACTAACTTCGATTCAAAGTGCCCAAAGTCAATTAAAGATATAAATCGCGCGCTCGCCGATGTGTTTCTCGAATGATGTGTTTCTTGGATGAATTTGGGTTGTTTTTTTTTTACTTTAATGGCCACATAACTATTTTCTGTTTATTTTTGCAACTTTTCTTGGAAATGTATGTTTTTAATCTAACAAAATGACGCGAAAAACTGAATGCACTTTGGAATATTTGTAACAAAATTGTATGCGCATAGTTTGTTTACTTTTTTGCCTCAAAGCTACTGTCAAATGACACACACACAATCCCACACGAAAAATTTGATTTTTTGTGTATTCCTTACAACCAACAAAAAAAATCGATTTGAAATTGTTGTAAGGAATTCGACATTAGTATAGGCGTTTTTAGAGGATTTAACGTAGCCACCACATGCTGTTTTATATTTTTTTAAATAAATTATTGACAGTATTCACTATTCTAACCTTAATTTCACTTTTTTATTTAGATTAATAAACTTTTTCACTTGTTTAACAAATTGAAATCTCGAAACACTTCCCTTCAGTTCGGCAAAATGACAGATGAATCTCAATTTGTTTTTTTTTTTTCAATTCTTGCTGCTTCACTCACGTACACTGTATATGTGATATACACCACTTCCTTTACTTCTTCTTCTATGGGATACTTTCAAAAAAAATTGAAAACAGCTGACGAAATTCTGTCATATCAAATATAAAATTCGAATCTCAAAATAAAATATTTTACTAAAAATTGATAGATAATTGTTTGTGGCAAGTCAAATTGTTCATATGGATCCTCTTTATAAAATAAATCACGGATTTATTTCTAAAAAATGGAAGAAAATAAAGAAAATTGTGCGTGGTTTGTGTAACAAAAACTGGAATGTCAAACGAAAACGTGTAATGTTCAGTATGAATGGTTTTCGCGTTTTGGAAAAGTTTTCGCCGAAAACCGGTTTTGGGGTTTGGTGTGAAAAGCCTATAAGTCTCAATAAATCAATTAAATTCAATTCCTATTCTCTGTTTGAACACGCCCTTAATTGTGACTTCCTTTTTCCCAGTATGTAATAGATTTTTCAAGTCACAATAGTAATTAGTAAACTGTAGCAGAAATAACATAACTGTCTCCCTCGAATTAAACCGTACAGATCTTTCAGTATCTAACTAAACCTATGTCATTTAATTTTATTATCAATTTAAAGACCATTTGTCCATGCGTATCAGTTCCAATGTATCACATCTGCCAGGCGTCGCCTGAAGATAAAGAAAATACCTTTAGAATGATTATTTCACATCCTCACAATTTACTGAAATGACATTAACCTATATTTGAAAGCCGTACCTTTAAAGGTCCGAACATTAGTTATAAGCCTCTTAAGCCACCCATATCGGTTGTTTTTGGTTGTAGTAGTAGTAATATTTTTATTGAATTTTAATCTTGGTATAGGTACTAAATCTCGAATTCTAAAATCACAATTCCAAAATCTCTAATTCCAAAAATCACAATGTTTTTTTAAGTGGATTCGGTAGCCGGGTCGCTAGCAGATCAATTTTCAATTAAAATGAGCATGCCAGACTAACCATGACTAAAAGGGGTCTGAAGATCGAGTTGGCACTCATTAAAAAGCTATAACTCTAGCCCATAACACTTGGTTGTTGTTCATTCAAAAATATTAAATGTAAATTGACCTGTATGGTATTTACATTTTACATTATTTATTTACATACAAAACACACTTTAAATTAAATAAACTCTTAATGGAGAAACCAACACTTCTTCACAACTAATCAAATTTGAAAACAGTTGTACTTTCAAGAAGTAGCTCCAAAAGTAAAATAAGCAAAATAACACAAACAAAATATCCCGAATACCTATATTTTTTTGATATTAAAAATCGTCGGGAGTTTTCATTCGAGATTTCAACACTTACCACATATCTTAAACTTTTCCATTGATTTAAAATATATATTTTGAGGTTTGTTTCATCAAAATAATCGTCGGTTTGTTAACATGTTGATTAAGGCTAGGATCGCCTTATGGGGGAAAGCTGTATCTAACCTCTCTGAGCCAGGGGGGCAGTTTCTGAAACATTGACTTTAAATGTAATACAAAAAAACATTAAAAATCAAGGAAAACACTTCTAATAATGTGCTATATTTTTACTTGCGATATAGGTACTATAAGGCAAGTTTTGGATTTAGATAACAATCAAACATTATATTACGATGATAGAGAACACCAAAAAAGTGGCTGGCACAATTGTCTGTCTGTTCGTTTTTTTAATTTTTTTTTAGAACCAAACATAACGGTACCTGCCATATATGTAATTTTTTTTAGCAATTTTACATAATCGTATTTTTCTCAAAAACGGCTCGACAACTTCTTAAAAAAAATTCAGTAAATTTATTTTAGTAAAGGCTTTCTTTGGGTGGAAAACCATTTTTCAAAAATGGTTATTAATGATACCACCCAAAGAACCATACGACCGATTTCAATTGTTTTTTTTAATACAGAAGCTTCCAAAAAATATAAATAGTTTTGGGTACCACAATTTTTGAAAAAAAATTTTTTGGATTTTTAAAAAATGTTTCAATTTTTTTTTTTAGAAAATTAAATATTTCGAAAACGACATGATCGATTTTTTTGAACTCGATATTTAAGAGTTTTTTAGTGCTCTCTAAAATATTTTTATAAAAAATTTACATTTATGAAAAAATAACGGTACCTTCCATACAAAAGTTAAAAAACAGCAATGGAAAATATTTTTTTGCTCAAAAACGACTCCTACGATTTTCATTAAACTTTTTTCATGTACTAAAATTAGTACGATCTACTATGGAAAATTATAAAATTTTACACTTAGCAAATATTAATAGTACCTGCCATAGAACGTATTTTTTATTTTGAA